>OY284483.1:27187292-28620363 GCA_958336345.1 Dorcus parallelipipedus
AGAACGCTTCCTACTCCGAAATAAATTTCGCATCGAGCAATCGAAAGCCAAGCAGGATAACTACTACACGTACCGAGGATTGTATCCCGAATTCTTCCAGCAATTTGATCCCGATTCCATCGCAATAAGGAACGTCAGAAAATCCATGTAAGGTACACAGTTACGAGCTTGATTGGTCCTAAATGTAGCTAATTGATCTTACAGGCCGATAGTAATTATGCCGAAGCTTTTGCCAAGTTTGGAACGCCTGTGCATCGTAAGCTTCGAAGAAAACCAAGATGAGGTGTTCAATTTTACGCATGGGGCTGGGTACTTGTTGTCGCTGTTGGATTTACAACTGTCGCACGATTACGGATTGGCAGAGACGTTTGTAGTCGATTGTGCAAATCTAACGCTGAAGCACATTTTGAAAATTGATCCCTTCACGTTGCACAAGATATTGCTTCTGCATCAGGTAATGCTTCCCATCAAAAAAGCTAGGGGCGTGTTACATCCCACTTGTTACAGAACGCATTCTCTGGGCGAATAGCCCACATGGACTTTATTAATCTCCCCCCTATGTTCGACGTCTTGCTTGCGTTACTGAAGAGGGTTTTCGACGCGAAATTATTCGGAAAGGTTTGGACCTCTCTGTATTAAGTGCATTAAAGTAACCAAGAATTTCCTCTTTCAGATAAGAACTCACAATAACATCGATTCTTTGTACGAGGTTTTGCCCAAGGAGTATCTGCCGAAGGAACTCGGAGGTGATCAGGAGTCTATATATGAGCTTCATGGTGAGTAATCGCCACTCTTACGTAAACAGTTGACTTATAGAGTTTCGTTTTTAGATAAATGGGGGCGGGAATTAATTGCGCAGAAGCAATTTTTGAAAAACAATGCAAAGAGGATTTCAAATGAAAAACTGAGGGTGGGAAAATCCGTTCGGAACGAATTGTTTGGTACCGATGGGACCTTTCGGAAAATTAATTTGGACTGATTAATTAAGTTTACATGATATTTTCTCGGTCTCAAAGAGGGTTGTGGGATTACTATAAAACCTGTATACCCGTATATATAAACTATTTTATTTTTGGTCGTTACTAGATCATTTTCATTCGAGTTTAATTTAAGAAATATATAATGAAATAGATATTTATTCCGTATAATAAACTATTAATTTATTATAAATTAAATCCCACTTGTTTAAGCACGTTGTGTAAGTACTTACTTCGAACCGCGTGCAATGACCGATAAACATATTAATTTAAAATGTATAATTAGAGGTTTCGATAAGATATCTTTTTCCGGTTCCTGATTTGTTTTATAAATAACGGAAAAAGTAAATAAATAAAGCGTAATTCGTCTGAAATCATTTTAAAATAACAACAACGTTTACACCAGGTGACGTTTAGGACGTTTGGGCGCTTACAAAATTATGCTAATTCAAATCGTTTTTAAATGCAGACGCAAGTAATCGTTTGGGATAATTAATAGTGTATTGAGAAAGGAAGTAAACCTGTCATAATCTGGCCTAACATAAGCAATTAATGTGGTCACGTGAGACTTGGGAGTTGTTGAAGGCACTATACAATAAACCAACAAACAGTTTAGTTTCTAAAGTTACACTTTTTCTATATAGATGCAAAAGACACGCGTAGCAAAGTTACAATCTCGCTAGAAATAACTACACTAAAATAAAAAAAAGATACGTGCACACCCAAACAAAGATTTGCAGTTAGTCTTTGAGCCGCAATTAATGCTCATTTTTGCTCATTTTTCGAAGATATTGCATCTTCCAATAATCACTCATGCGTCATGACCTCATTAGTTAATGATGAAATATACATATGGATAAGCGCCAGCGTCAATACCTGCATGTAAAACTCGTTCCATCTACCCAATGTTACCGGTTCTGCAAAAAAAGAAAAAAAAAGTCAGAAATGTTTTCAAAACTTTGCTACCTAGAGTGGTCTTTGCAAACTTCATTTTGCCCGCATACTTTCACCTGGATTTAACAACCATGAGCGCGATACGTGAACTCCTCAGAATCACCGACGAAGATAAACGCAGGGCGAGAGAAATTTTCAACAAGACCGAAGAAGATGTTCAGAGGGACTTGAATATACTCCTCGAGTGGCTGGAGAAACAACCCCATCTACCAAAACCTCACGGTACGTTAATTAAAAGGTATACCTACCAAGTCAGAACAAGAAACTCAAGTTGATTAAAAATAAGTACGTTTCTGTAAAAAAAATATTTAAATTCATTCCTTGCTATGGCGAACTACTCACCAATCAGGATTCATTTTTTTTTAAATTTTGGGGTCCGGAACCTCCCTTGTAAGTTATATACTTTTATACTTTTGTTTTATTGTTCTTTTGTCAATTAGTAACCGTGGTTACTATCAGAATTAAAAAAATCTAATATTAACTGCAGCATTATACAGGGTGAGTCATATTTCTGTATTTCTGTAATAACTTTCTTATCAATAGAGATAGAGTAAAAACTTTTAAGGAAAATTGTCTAGCATGTCAACGACTATTACTCTGTTAAATCAGTTTCTAAATCTAGTTGCCCATGACTAATAAAACAAAAAATAATCCTTCATTGTCTAATAACTGTCAAAGTTTGTATCACAGTTAAAACTAAAAGTAAAAGTTTTAACTCAAAAAGTACGTAATTGGTAGTCATTAACATGAATTATTATTAGAAACAAAACATATCTAATAAAATACGGTAAAGTACCTTTTAAAATTCAACGCACATCCCTTGAAATTGATATCCAAGGAATAAGGTCACTTTCGCACCATATCCGTGGCTTACTGCGATGGAAAAGTTTTTGGTGTTTTTCTGAACATTTTTGTCTAAGGTGGCAAGACGCTTAGACCATCAGAAAGAGAAAGAAATTTTCTATCAAAATTCATCGTTAGAAATATACCATGTGATTAAAAAAAGATGAAGAAGGCATGGCCGCTCGAAAACAACTGAAGATCGACGTTAACTAATTTAACAGGCTTATAGTCCTTGACATGCCAGATAATTTTTCTTAAAAGTTTTTTGCTCTATCTCTATAGATAAGAAAGTTGTTACAGTTATTAGTTATTACAGAAATTACGGGGGTCACTTTAAAAATAATGCTGTTCTTCAGTATACCTACCTTTCCATTTCAAAAAGGTAACGCCCATGGGCTACATGCCCAGTGCATGGCAGTTTGACTGTTGGGCATTATATGAATAAAATAAAATGAAAACAAGATACTTGTTCAGTCGAACAGGGTGTGAGGGTTTGACAGTTGTCATAACTTTAAGATTAAAAATAATTGATAAATAAAAAAAATAATTGATAAATAGGAATTGCTCGTGTTAGAAGTTAAATATAAGTAATTGATAAAAAAAAACTCAAAATAAAGAAGTGGAAACGATAGGATTATAAACATAACCTCACATTATGTCATTGACCCTTAAAAGTCTGGCTCGAGGTATTTGTTTGCTCTGTTGTTATTTTAAGTGTGACCTTAAGGTACCAAGCTACCGCGTTTTTTTTAAAAGGAACACGAAGCTTGAAGCTCCTAGATATCCTGAGCTTTTCTTTTATGTAAAAGGAAACAATGAAAGTAAAAGAATTTCACGTTCATCTCTGTTATATGCTGTTACAGTTTATGAAATCTAACAAATTAAACCAAATTATACACAAAACTTCCTTGACCCTCTGAGTGCTTTGACAATGTTATTTAAGTTTGACAACTTTCTTTCACTAAAAGAACTGTGGTCCTTATTTTGATTGACGATTTTCCAACGCTTTAGAATATCCTTATTTGAAGCAAACTCCTCAGGCACATGCATGAAATGATACTTCATAGTATAGTAAGGATCGTGATTTTCCCGCTCAAAAGTTTTGATGAGTTTAAATCGATTGTTTTCAACACAAGCCAATAAACAATCGCGCGTATATTCCGCAGGAACAAAAGAGGCTCCCTCAAATCGCATCATATACTCCTACGCGCGTTACTTATGAAATGACCCTTGTATTTTAAAATCTTTCGCATTTACAACTTACAAAAATCCCCGTTATTTTATAAGCTAATATAAGGCCATCTAACAAAATAGTTAATCATGAAAGGAAAGTATTTAGAGCATTTAAAAATTAAAAAAAAATATACTTTTTAATGTATACTTTTTTTTACATATTGTTAGGTTTGTTTTTTTTGAGGTATTAAAAAAGTAAAGCTGATTTATATGAACTTGAGAAGAAGAAAAAAATAAAGGAAAATAAAACAAAATTAGTTAGTAGCTCAAAACTGACGCAGATGATCAGGTTTTCTTCTCGTGATAAGATTAAAAAAAAAGGTACGTGTTGACCTTGTTGTTAACCAAATTTATATTCGAATTAAAATGAAAACGAAGTAAATAACGTCGTAAGTCGTCCACTTAAAGGACTTGTTTTTTTTTTACTAAAGTTAAAAGTCATAGAATAAATTAAATTATAATCGAAATGCCAATACTTAATTTAAATTTTTCAAATTGGACGATCGTAAAAATATCGGGAATAATTTTGACTTTTTTTTTTTAGATAAAATCAGGCTGGAGACTTGCCTTTTGAGAAATAAATTTCGAGTAGAACAAACAAAAATTAAGTTGGATAAGTATTACACGTTCAGAGGAATATACCCCGATTTTTTCAAAAACATGGACCCCACCTGTCCAGTCATCGAAAACTTTAGAAAATCGACGTGAGTTAGAATTTTGGTTTTCTTCTTCTTTCGCCTCACAACACTTTATATTTAAAAGGTTATGGGCACCGTTACCAAGACTAACACCAACTAAAGAAAGACTTACGCTCATCAAGTTCCTCGAGGACCAAGTAGATATCTTCAGTTGGAAAGACATGTTCACGTACATGTTGATTATGTTGGACTTGCAGTTAACACATGACTATGCAGTGGGTGAAAGATACATAGTTGATGTTAGCACTTTAACGTTGAAACACTTAATGAAATTAGATCCCAATGTTGCAGCCAAAGGACTATTTTTGACAGAGGTATCAAAACCCCATTCTATTCTCAATGACTTCTGAAGTTTTTTTCCTTTTTAATTTCAGCAAGCGTTTTCCGGTCGAATAATCTCAGTTGATTATATTAATTTGCCACCGAAAATAAACTACATGTTGAGTGTAATAAAGACGATATTTAGCGCAAAAATATTTAACAAGGTAAACAAACACTTTATTAAATTAGTAAGGCGATGGGCGAAGTTGAATATCACGTTTTACCGAAATGATTCAATTTATAATCAATTTCAGATAAAGACATACGACACGTTAGATTTGTTCTACGAGGTGGTGCCGAAGGAATATTTGCCCAAAGAATACGGAGGAAACGAAGAGTCAATAACGGTGATTCATGGTCAGTGATTTTTACATGTCTCCTCCTCCACATTTTTAAAATTGCCTAAACGGTTTCAGAAAAGTGGACCAAAGAACTAATACTTCAAAGGGATTTCTTGTTGGCGAACGCCAAGAGAGTTTCCAACGAGAACTTGAGGGTTGGAGAACCGATACACAACGAGCTTTTTGGTGTGGAAGGGACATTCAAGAAGATAACACTGGATTAGGTTTTAAGGCACATCATTAAACAATTAAAGCGCGGGCACTAAAGGAATTTTGTAATTTATAATAAAGCATGGGAAAGTATAGTTTCTGTGACCGCCGTCGCTTTATTGGTACTTCTTAGTTTCCAGGAAACTAGAAGCACTAATTTTATAGCTTAGCTTCCAGATTTGAATCACCTTAACCTTCCAAGCATCAAGAGGGAACCAGTTTTAGGGTTTACCTTCCAAACTTGGGTCACCTCAAGCTTCCAATATTTAAGAAATAGCAATTTTTTGGTAATCCTAATGAAACTAGTTGAAATAACTCAACTCTATCCCTTGCTTAAATCGTAGCACAGTGTCTTTCAGTTGTTATTGGTATTATATTTTAAAAATCCAATCGTTTCTTGAGGAAAAGTAAATGAGGATTAATTTAAAAGCTTGTTAGTCGCTTTCACGAGGGCTTTTGGTTTAAGCCTCATCAGCTCATCACTATTATTTGAAGACGCGAAACTGGAAACATCAGCAACGGCAGGTTAAGGAACAAGAATAAGAAGGCCTTGAAGAAGTTTTTTTTCCCGAAAGGCAAGTAAAAGAACGTCAGAGGTTCAAACCACAAGCGTCTGTGGGCAACTTACCATTAAGTCATATGATGAAACCTTTTCACATTCCTCTGGTGTAAGAAAATTTGTAGTTTTTTTTTTTGCAAGGTAACAATTGCATTACGTTATTGTTAGTTTTTTGTGTTGATGGGGAAAAACAAATAAAAAACAAAAACAAAGCAAAGCAAAGAAATAAAAAACTTCCAACTAATTTTTAAATTTCGAAAATGAGAAAAGTCAACTTACACAATACATTTTTTCGCTTCAGATTTAAACTATGCAGTTTGTTGATTGCTTTACAATCTTATTTTATTTTTGTTAAAGGCTTTACTTACATTTCGTAAATATTTTACAAAACTAAAGTACTTTGAGTCCCTTCTGATTTTTGGAAGAACCTTTTTCTACTTTTTTTCCTTCAGTAGATTGAGCATTTTGTGTCAACTCCGCCCGATTTCTCCGGCGCTTTTTTTGTTGTTGTAAGTGACTGATTGTAATGGCGAAAAAAATTGTACCGTAAGAATTTAATAAAAACTCAAGCTAACTAATGTGTTCGCCTTGATCATCCAGCTAAATAGAAAAATAAATAATAGCTGCGTATCATGTTTATTTGTTTCAACTTTATTTTTTTATTTGATTACCATGTTTCCCTATTCTTAAAAAATATTTGAAGGTCGACAAGGACAATTACGATTACGTAAAACCAAGATGTTCTTCATATATCACGTTTTTGATTCTAATGTTTATTTAAACTTCGATAATTTTTTATGTACATCGCGACGTTTAGTAGGACTTCCAAAATCAGTGTTTGAAAGTTCACACATTTTGAACGACGAGTCTAAGCAACGTGCACGGTGAACTAATATTTAATTTTAGGAAGTGACAGTTTCACGCAGAATTACGACCGAAAAGAATTAGTTCTTCCCAAGGTAAAGATTCCCAATAAGATCTAACATAGGTAAAGAACGACGAACAAGTAGAAACGTGTTGGATGTGATTGTTTCGCTTTATTTTTATATGAGATTGTCGCATGATAAATTCTTTTTCTCATCGCCATTTATATAATTTTTTTGTACAAACTTCCTGCGCCCAAGAAATGACATCAAATTATGTACCTAGTTTACTACATTAAGGTCAACCAAAATAGTTACTGGGTTACTCTCCTTGAGCCAGTCTTGGCTTACATCAACGCTTGTCCGCGTTCTTGGTTTTAAACAACTTTGTGCCTACCTAAAAGTTCGATTCTACCGGTTTTGTAAGAAAAAACGACGTCATAAAATACAAGGTTTCCAAGTCCTTGGCTCCTGAATTAATAATAGTTTTTGTGTTCTGGTGTTCAGCCATGAGTGTTATTCGCAAACTCCTCAGGGTCCCAGAGGAGGATAAACAAAGGGCAAAGCAAATTTTCGGCAAAACAGAAGATGATGTCCAGACGGACTTGAACATACTTCTGCAATGGCTGGAGAAACAGCCGCATCTACCAAAACCTCACGGTGAGTACATAAAGCAAGTTTAAGGCAAGAAATAAGTCTTGTATTTGGCTTATAATATGGAATGTCGTTGCTCCTCTTTAGTTTAGAAACTTATGACTATAAATGGAGGTGTCCTTACAAAAAGCAAAAGTATATAAACATACAAATATTGTTTAGACCCTGATGTGTAGGCCACCCACACGTCTTTAGACGATGTCGTAACAATATGTTTTTTTTTTATAGTGAGTTTGATCTTTATTTTAATTTTCAGATAAAATCAGGTTAGAGACTTGTCTATTAAGAAATAAATTCCGAGTAGAACAAACCAAATCAAAGATAGATAAGTATTACACGTACAGAGGATTATACTCGGATTTCTTCCTAAACGTAGATCCAGTTTCCAGTGCAATAGAAAAGATAAGGAAAGTGATGTAAGTTTCGTTAATTTTCACTTTGTTTCCTACATTTGGCCTTGATTTGGTTCAGCATGTGGGTGCCGATGCCGAAACTACCACCCACCATGGAAAGAGTCCACGTTATTAAAATACACGAGGATCCGGACGATCTCTTCAACCTGAAGGACTTCTTCACTCAAATATTGATATTTTTGGACTTGCAGTTAACCACGATTACGTCGTGGGGGACAGATATGTCCTGGATATTAAGAATTTTGGAATGAAATACATTTTAAAGATGGACCCCAACGTTATATCCAAGGGATTCTTTTTGATAGAGGTAAGACCGTTCAACACCATTTGGAAATCCTTGTTTAATTTGTTGCAGAAAGCATTTTCCGGTCGAATAGTTGCTATAGATTACATTAATCTACCATCAACGATGGACTACCTCTTGACCGCTGTCAAACAAGTCGTCAATGCAAAAATTTTCAATAAGGTACATTTTTTCTTTTGCGCGGTAAAAGCAAATATCCACATGACGATAATTCATTTATGGTTTCAGATAAACATTCACACCTCCTTGGAATCACTTTACAAGGTAGTTCCAAAAGAGTGTCTACCCGAGGATTACGGAGGGCTTGAAGGACCATTATCAATCTTACATGGTGAGTTGCCAACGCAAGGAAAAAATTAGTTTTCACGCGCAACTGATTTCCGAAAAATGGGGGAAAGAATTAGCGCGCCAAAGAGATTTCCTGATGGAAAACGCAAAGAGGATTTCGAACGAAAAGCTGAGACTAGGAGAGCCAATAAGCAACGAACTTTTCGGTTTGGATGGAACGTTTAAGAAAATTAATTTGGATTGACGTGGTTTTCAGTTCGTAGGGGAGCTAGGGGAGAAGAAATGGGCTTAAATTTATAATTAATTATAAAGTGTATGACTCTAATATGTATTGCTTCATTTTTTCTTTCTACTTTACGTTTCGATTTAAATTTTAAATGCCTGTCGACTTTCCAAAATCAAAGATGTGGTCCAGGCAACTTGAGGTCAAGTTAGAACGAATTTGATAGACTAAGTGGTTGTCAGCAGAAATAAAATGAAAACATCAAATCCTATTGTTACAGGTTTCTGGCGCACAAACTTTTTTGATGATTTTGGACTTATTTGAAACTGACGTGCGTGAGTTTTATTTTCAAAGTTGTTTTCAAGGCCTTATTAATTGCTTAATGAAATGCTATTGTAATAAAGCTTTTAAAATCGTATCACTAATCATCGTTTACCTAAAAGCCCTTGCGTAAAAGAACATCGATTCTCGATACAGTGAGTAAGGTTTTAATGACATTCAATTAAGCAAATTAGATATTTTATGGGAAAAGCGTATTTTTTACATGTATAATGAACGTCGAGATGAATCGGTTTTAATATCTAAAAAATGTTCAGAGGGAGAGTTGCAAAATGCACCTCTGCAGTGGTGTGGTTTGAGTTGTAATGTAGTTAATAATGAGCGTGATACACGAACTCCTTATTGTATGAGAGGAGGATAAATAAAGGGCCAGGTAACTGTTCGGAAAGACACAAGAGGACATCCAAGAGGATTTTGTTGTAGTGGTTGGAAAAACAAGCACATTTGCCAAAGCACCATGATAAGTTTAATATTCTTTAGTAGAAATCGCCAAAAGATTAAGGATTTTACATCAAAATTTATTCAAGAAAGCTTTATTAGTACTAAGAATTAAGAAAAAAGCAATAGAATATTTAGGCCAAATAGGAACCTACTTATGTTTATTTGTTTATCGATAGAAGCAAAATTAACGTCGCAAAAATTTAAAAAAGGTAATATTACAAAAATATATTTACTTTAACGTTAAACTAAAAACTGTTTTAAAAACAAGTAATTAAAAAAAATTATTTAAATATTTCATTTAAAATATGCGATATAATTTATTAAATTATGTAGGGCGTTACTGAATCTGAGTTATTTTGTGAAAACGTAAGAAAATGGACGAAGTAGCTCTCAGACAAAAGTCAGTAATTATTAATCACCATAATAACAATCATAATTACATAAAAATAACTAAAATCAACAAAATTTTAATACAAGCAATAATAATAATCACCAAAGTAAAAATAACTGAAATTTTAATACCAACCAAAGTCCAAGGTTTGAAGATAAGCAAAATACATTTGAAAGTGGACGAATCAAAGACTACGAAACTTTGCGAGCAATACCAAAAACAAGGAAATCGATACAACATCCAGACTAAAGCATTACAGTAGGGGAAGTATAAGACCAGGATTTTCAATAAACCCAGAAGCCAAATAACAACAACAGCTACATTTAAACAACTGCATTCTAGATTTTATAGTTGAACATTTTATAAATTAAGAATTGCCATACATCAACGTCCAGATAAACAACATCAATATCTGTGCATATGTGATCCTTTTTTTGATTGACGATATTCTAACGCTACTTGAAGTAAACTCTTTACTTAAGCACATGCAACAAGTGATGCTTCAAAGTAAAGAGCTTGATTTTCCCTCGCCAAAAATTTCGATGACTTTGAATCCATTGTTTTCAACACAGGTCAATAAACAATAGCACGCACATTCCGCAGGAACAAAAGAGGCTGCCTCAAATCGCATCATCTGCTCCTCCGCGTGTTACTTATGAAATGACCCTTGTATTTAAAAAATTTTCATATTTACAATTTACGTTATTTTATAAACTAATGTCGTTAAGCCATGTAAACGAATGATCATGAAAGGAAAGTATCTACAGCATTTAAAAATGTAAAAAAAGATTATACTTTTTAATATACCTATGCATACTTTTTTTAAAAATATATTGTTTAGGTTTGTTTCTTTTGAGGTATTAAAAAGTAAAGCAAGTAGATGATAGTAACTAAAAACTACGCAACTAATCGAATTTTATCTTCACGATGTGATTTATATGATCTTGAGAAGAAAAAAAAGAAAGAAAAATAAAACAAAATTAGCTAGTAGCTCAAAACTGATGCAGATGATCAGATTTTCTTCTCGCGATGAGATTTAAAAAAAGGTACGTGTTGACCTTGTTATCATCCAAATTTATATTCGAATTAAAATGAAAACGAAATAAGTAACGTCAGTCGTAAGTCGTCCACTCAAAAAGGACTTGTTTTTTCTACTAAAGCTAAAAGCCATAAAATAAATTAAATTATAATCAAAATACTTAATTTAAATTTTTCTAATTAGGCGATCGTAAAAATATTAGGAATAATTCTGACATTTTTTTTTTGGATAAAATTAGGCTGGAGACTTGCCTTTTGAGAAATAAATTTCGAGTAGAACAAACAAAAATTAAGTTGGATAAGTATTACAAGTTCAGAGGAATATATCCCGATTTTTTTCAAAAATATGGACCCCACCTGTCCAGCCATCGAAAACTTTAGAAAATCGACGTGAGTTAGAATTTAGGTTTTCTTCTTTTTTCGCCTTACAACGCTTTATGTTTAAGGTTATGGGCACCACCACCAAGACTAACACCAACTAAAGAAAGACTTACGTGCATCAAGTTACTTGAGGACCAAGTAGATATCTTCAGTTGGAAAGACATGTTCATTATGTCGGACTTGCAATTAACACATGTCTACGCAGAGGGTGAAAGATACATAGTAGATGTTAGCACTTTCACACTGAAATTAGATCCCAATGTTGCAGCCAAAGGACTATTTTTGACAAAGGTATCAAAACTCTAAGAAACGATATTGTAATAAAGCTTTTAAAACGGTAACACTAAGTAATCCTCGCTTACCTAAAAGTCCTTGTATTGCGTGAATGTACTTGGATTCTCAATTTTACAGTCAATAGCGTTTTAATGACATTCAATTAAACAAATTGGATATTTTTATGGGTAAAGTGTATTTTTATATGTATATTGAACGTCGATGTCAATCGGCTTTACAACCTGAGAAGCTGTTCAGAGAAAGACTTGCAAAATACACTACTGTAGTGGTGTGGCTTGAGTTGTAATAGTTAATAATGAGCGTGATACACGAGCTCCTTATTGTACGAGAGGAGGATAAACAAAGGGCCAGGAAAGTCTTCGGAAAGACAGAAGAGGACATACAAGAGGACTTGAGTATTTTGTTACAGTGGTTGGAAAAACAAGCGCATTTGCCAAAGCATCACGGTAAGTTTAATATTTATTCTTACGTAGAAATCGTCAGACAGACTTAAAGATACTTCTGCAATGGCTGGACAAACAAGCGCACCTCCCAAAACTTCACGATGTACTCACCAGGTCAAGGGAGTTTAAGACAAGAAATAAGTCATTTTTGATTTGCAGTATTGAATGTCGTTGCTGCTCTTTAATTTAGAAATTTATGACTATAAATGGAGGTGCCATTATAGAAAACAAAAGTATATGAACATAATATAGTTAGATCCTGATGTATAGGCCACCCACTCGTCGGTAGACGATGTCGTAACAATATGTTTTCGTAGTGAGTTTGATTCTTGTTTAATTTTCAGATGAGGCCAGGTTAGAGACTTGTCTATTAAGAAATAAATTCCGAGTAGAACGAACCAAATCAAAGATAGATAAGTATTACACGTACAGAGGATTATACTCGGATTTCTTCCTAAACGTAGATCCAGTTTCCAGTGCAATAGAAAAGATAAGGAAAGTGATGTAAGTTTCGTTAATTTTCACTTTGTGTCCTACATTTGGCCTTGATTTGGTTCAGCATGTGGGTGCCGATGCCGAAACTACCACTCACCATGGAAAGAGTCCACGTTATTAAAATACACGAGGATCCGGACGATCTCTTCAACCTGAAGGACTTCTTCACTCAAATATTGATATTTTTGGACTTGCAGTTGACCCACGATTACGTCGTGGGGGACAGATATGTCGTGGATATTAAGAATTTCGGAGTGAAATACATTTTAAAAATGGACCCCAACGTTTTATCCAAGGGATTCTTTTTGATAGAGGTATGACCGTTCAGCACCATTTGGAAATCTTTATTTTATTTGTTGCAGAAAGCATTTTCCGGTAGAATAGTTGCTATAGATTACATTAATCTACCATCAACGATGGAATACATTCTGATCTTTATCAAACAACTGGTTAATGCAAACATTTTTAATAAGGTATATTTTTTTCCTTTATGTGGTAAAAACAAATATCCCCATGACGATAATTCATTTATGGTTTCAGATAAAAAATCACACTTCGTTGGAATCACTTTACAAGGTCGTCCCAAAGGAGTGTTTGCCCGAGGACTACGGAGGGTTTGAAGAGCCATTATCTGTGTTACATGGTGAGCTGACCATGCAAGAAAAAAGTATTAATTTTCAGACGTGACTGATTTCAGAAAAATGGGAGAAAGAATTAGCGCGCCAAAGAGATTTCCTGATGAAAAACGCAAAGAGGATTTCGAACGAAAAGCTGAGACTAGGAGAGCCTATAAGCAACGAACTTTTTGGTTTGGATGGAACGTTTAAGAAAATTAATTTGGATTGACGTGGTTTTCAGTTCGTAGGGGAGCTAGGGGAGAAGAAATGGGCTTAAATTTGTAATTAATTAATTATAAAGTGGATGACTCTCTAATATGTATTGCGTCATTTCTCCTTTCTACTTTACGTTTCAATTTAAATTTTAAATATCTCTCCATGTTCCAAAATCAAAGATGTGGTAGTTCGGTTTTTCTCGAGATCGAGATAGCTTGAGACCAAGCTATAAAATACTCGAAGAACGAATTTGGTGGATTAAGTGGTCGTCAGCAGAAAGAAGATGAAGACATTTTACAGATTTCTGGCGCTCAAATTTTGGACTTATTTGAAAACTGGCTTGCATAATTTTTATTTCCAAAGTTGTTTTAAAGGCCTCATTAATTGCTTAAAGTAATGCTATTGTACTAAATCTTACTAAATTACTAAACCGTAATCCTAAATAATCATCGTTTATCTAAAAGTCCTTGTATTGCGTGAAGGCACACGGATTCTCAATTTTACAGTTAATAGCATTTTAATGACATTCAATTAGGCAAATTAGATATTTTATGGGTAAAGTGGATTTTTTATATCAATAAGATATCTCGATATCAATCGGCTTTAAAACTTAAGAAATTGCTTAGAGGAAGACTTGCAAAATACACTACTGTAGTGGTGTGGCTTGAATTGTAATAGTTAATAATGAGCGTGATACACGAGCTCCTTATTGTACGAGAGGAGGATAAACAAAGGGCCAGGAAAGTCTTCGGAAAGACAGAAGAGGACATACAAGAGGACTTGAGTATTTTGTTGCAGTGGCTGGAAAAACAAGCGCATTTGCCAAAGCATCAGGGTAGGTTTAATACTTATTTATCCGTAGAAATCGTCAAAAGGTTAAAGATTTTTACAACTAAATTTATTCGAGAAAGTTTTATTAGTACTAAAAATTAACTTAAGCTAAATTACGTATGTTTATTTGTTTATCGATAGAAGTAAAATTAACGTAAAAAAGTAATTTATATTATTACTTTTTTACGTTAATTTTACTTCTATTTAATTTATTTACCTTAACGTTAAAAAATTATGCTTTTAAGAACAAGCAATAAAAATTATATAATTCATCATGGGTGAAGTCAAACATTGAAATTCGAAAATGGCAAGAATTAAAAAGAAACTAAAGTGCATTTAGTCTTAAACACGGTTTTTTTTCTCGTTATGCAACAACACTGTATTTTACTAATCCATTAGCGCAATCGAATTAAAATATAATGTGATTTGAAATTGCTTCTTTATGTTGTCGGCAAAAATTAAACGTGTTGACACGGAACTTTACTTGTATTAAATGATTCATTTGTTTGTAACAAAAAAATAAATAAATACTCTGTATACATATGTGAAAAATAATTACGTTAATTCTAAGGTGAGGTCAACAAATGCAAAGAACTGTTAGTTTTTTTTTTAATCGTAGTTTCTTACATAACTAAAGGAAATGAAAATTTGTATTGCAATTTATTTTTTAATCTTTAACGCACATCAGCACGTCAGTAGTTTTTTTTAAATTTTATTTTCAGATAAAACCAGGCTTGAAACCTGTTTACTGAGGAACAAATTCCGGATCGAACAAACAAAAATTAAGCTCGACAAGTACTACACATACAGGGGGTTATACTCACAATCAGATTTTTTCCTAAGTGCAGATCCAACTTCCAACGCGATAAAAAATTTTAGGAAATCAGTGTGAGTACTCCCATGCTTTCCTTCCCACGCAGTACTTTATTGTTTTAATCCTGGTTTAGTTTGTGGGTGCCAATGCCTCAACTACCCCCATCCATGGAGAGAGTAACCGTAATCAAGTTCTATGAGAAACAGGAGGACTTCTTCAACTTGACAGATTTGTTCACTTACGCACTAATCATGTTGGACTTACAATTAACACATGATTATTCAGTGGGTGAAAGATACGTCATAGATGCCCGTAATATGTCAATGAAGTACCTTTTGAAAATGACCCCCAGTACTTTAGCGAAAGGAATGTTCTTAACAGAGGTCACTATTAAGTCTTTTTTTATTGTACCCCAAATGAAACTTTGTGATTTTTAGCAAGCGTTTTCTGGTCGAGTAGTTGCCGTAAATTACTTTAATCTTCCATCCTCTTGGGATTATGTGCTTGGTTTACTGAAACAATCACTGAAAGGGAAACTTTTTGATAAGGTCTGTTTATAAACAGCCTCCATAATTCTTTCAGTTGCTTAAACTTCTTATTTTTATAAAAAAAAACTATTTTACTTTTCCAGATAACAACAAGTAAAACATTGGAATCACTTTACGAAATAGTGCCACGGGAATACTTACCCAAAGATTACGGAGGAGGCCAGGAATCGTTATCTGTATTGCACGGTGAGTGATTTAAATAAATAA
Source organism: Dorcus parallelipipedus (assembly GCA_958336345.1). Lineage (NCBI taxonomy): Eukaryota > Metazoa > Arthropoda > Insecta > Coleoptera > Lucanidae > Dorcus > Dorcus parallelipipedus. Next base: position 27,203,229 of record OY284483.1, read on the forward strand.
TTAAATTCAGCCTTGATTTTTTTTTATATAACTGATGGTACACATTTTGTTTTGTTAATTTCAGAAAAGTGGGGCAAGGAATTGATGTGCCAAAGAGAGTTCCTTTTGGCCAAAGCAAAAGAAGTTTCCAACGAGAAACTGAGGGTCGGAGATCCGATACACACTGAACTATTTGGCATAGAAGGAACGTTTAGGAAAATAAATATTGATTAACGTGTCAAACAGGCTGTAAAAAAAAACAATAAACTATGTAACAGAGTAGAGAGTAGCTCGAGAACTTCACTGCAATCAAACCGACCTGTCCTAGTTATCTCGCAATAGGGCACTCGCAATAGGGCACATTAGTAATCGAGAGTTTAAGCCGCGACATCCTACGACCGATTTTTGATCTAACATTGTGTGAGAATTGACAGATAGCAACACTTTGCTGTTTAAAAAAGAAGGAATTAAAAGACATTAAACAGGAATAGAAGAAGGGTCAACATTTGGTTGTGGTAGACATTTTGCCAGAAAAAAAAAACGAGAAGAGAAAAATTTCATAGGACTATTAGACACAAAAATAGAAAACACGGAGAGAGAAAGAAGAAAAAAAAAATGAAATTAGGCTTGCAAATGACGATAGGGAGGAGAAGGGGGGGGGGAGGAATACTAAAGGGAGAAATGGAAAACTTCGTTAACACAAAATCACAAATAGAAGCGCGAACGAAATAGAATATAAGATATGTTTGGTTAGCAATGGACGACATAAAGAAAAATGGAAATGATAAGAAATAAAAACAAAACTGTCAAGGATGACGTCACAAAAGAAGGAAGAAGGGTGTAGGTGGCCATCACAGAAGCGAAATTGGAGAGAAAACAAAAAAGAAATAAAAAGAATTGGGGCATATGAACTTAGTGATAAATGGAATTGGGATTGGGAAGAGGCCGAGTAAAGCAAAAAGAGAACAAACGGTAAATGAAAGAAATGCAGAGTGCTGTGTCAAAAAGTTTCAAATAGAAACAAACGTGAGGAAAATAGGATGCAAGATGTTTTCGGTCAACAATGGAGACTTCACAAAGAGAGGCGAAAATAATAAGACATAAAAAAATTATCCATGATGACGTCACAAAGGAAGGAAGAAGAATGCAGGTGTCCATCAGAGAAGCGAACTTGGAAGGAAAACAAAAAAGAAATAAACAGAAGTGAGATTAGTAATAAACGGAAATGGGACTGGGAAGAGGACGAGTAAAGCAAAAAGAGAACGTCAAGCAAATTAAAATGGAAAGTAGCAGACAAAAAAAATCAAATAGAAGTAAAGATAAAAAAGACGCAAAGGATATAGGGTACAAGATATTTTTGGTCAGCATTGGAAGAAACCGCAAAGAGAGACGACAATAATAAGAAATTAGAAAAAAATATAACAATGATGGCTTTACAAAAGAAGGAAGAAGGATGTAGATGGCCATGAGAGAAGCGAAACTGGAGAAAAAAGAAAAAATAAATAAATAGAAGCGAGGCTTATGAAATTAGTAATAAACGAAAATGGGAGTGAGGAGATGCTCTACTCTCACAGAAGAAGAATGCAGAAAATCATCAGAATGGAAGTAGGAACTGAAAGGAAAAAAAGGAAATTAAATAGAAGCAAGATATATAAAATTAGATGTAGAAATGGTACTTGAAAGAGCAAAAGGTATAAAAAGAGAATAAGCTCGAATAAAATGTACCCCGTCAAGAAGGTAACATTTATGAAGAATAGGTCGGTATTAAACGAGGAAAATAAGTATAAATAACAAAAAGAAGCATATAAACAAAGGAAAATATAAAATATTTGAAAAATGTGGTAAATTATCAAAGAACATGTTCACACTAAAGGGTAGAAAAAAACATTTCTATGCGGAACCCTAACATCCTTAATCACTTACAATAATCTTTTGGGATTATTTCCTTATTGTTCGTACCCTTTTAACTGAGGTAAATAAAATCTTATTGTGGTTACTGATACTCCAAAGCACGAAACACGAAGACAATCTTTCAAATGAGGCAGATCTTCACTACCGAAGATCTATAAACCCACAACCACCACAATTACGAACGTGTGCAGATTAGGAGTCCTTTCAGATCTAATTTTATTTTCGGAAAGAGACTAAAATTGATTTGGGTCCTCCCAGATCCAATTTCAATTTTTAAAAAGAGTTCAAAATGAATTTCAAAGCTAATCTTCACTTCTGAATCATTTCGTCACGAACGGGGGTAGGTTGGGGGCCTCTCACAGCTAATTTCAATTGCGGTAAGAAACTGAAATTAATTTTGGGCCATACCAGAGCTAATTATAATGTTTAAATAGAGACCAAAATGGATTTTGAGACTTTTCAAAGCTAGTTTCAATTTTGGAAAGAGAACAAAGTCACAAGATGCCATCCAAATCTAGGCTGTTTGGGGGATGCTGTAGCACACAACTACCACAAGCTGCCCCATGTGCTGGCACGTTATCATGGTGTAAGTATCAAACTCCCAATTGCGAAGTTGGCTTTATTTTTTTGGGTCTACCAAACGATTTGGAAGCATACCATTGGGAACTTACTGTGGCCTGTTCTTCTAGCTTGATTGACCAAGTAAACATTTAAACAACATTTAAAAAATGAGCGCCATCTATACGATGTTTAAGTAACGAAAGTTTCAAGAGACAAATTTAAAATTTCACGCCTTCAATGCTGAAAATATGCAAAAGTTAAGAAAGAGTGCAGCCACTAAAGAAAAATGGCTTCTGGTTTCAGTGGCGCCCCCTTAATAGTCCAAGCGACAAGTTTCAAAATTAAAATAACTTTAAATTAAAGCAATTTTCTGTGGAAAAGCAAAGAGTATTTTTTAATTTTGAAATTGAGATTCTATCACGAATATCTAGTGCGGTAAAAGTGACGACGCTGGCGCTATCTATGTATAGTATACGTCATGACGGTACCAAGCAGCAAATTTAAAATTACACACAATCAACGCCTTCTCGTTCTGAGTTATAAAAGTGAAGTCACAATAAGGACTCCACCCATCCAAAAAATTGTTTCTGTGTCAAGCGGCAAATTTAAAATGAAAATAATTATCACTAGTATGACCATTTAACTTTCTATAAAAAAGACAGCGCTTTCGATTCATTGCCCTAAAGCATTCTCAGAATATCTATTACTAAAAATAAATTTCTTTTTCTTTTTGGGTGACAACACATTATGCCGTCTCTCCAAATGCATTGTAGTCTCTGTAACATGATCACCCCTAAACGTGAACACCTGGGTTGCTCATAAACTACCACTCCGAGAGCATCTTGGGCGTGTAATTGCATCTTTCTCACTTACGATTATTAATATATTTTGCGTCTAACTAATTTGTTTCCAGACGTCTTGTGTATACATTATTACCGTGACAACGGACGCACTTTTCACATCCCACTTGTAAGTAGGACTGCAATGTTGCAGCCAAAGCACTACTTTTGACAGAGGTATCAAAACCCTATTCTATTCTCAAAATTAAGTTGGATAAGTATTACACGTTCAGAGGAATATACCCCGATTTTTTCAAAAGCATGGACCCCACATGTCCAGTCATCGAAAATTTTAGAAAATCGACGTGAGTTAGAATTTTGGTTTTCTTTTTCTTTCGCCTTACAACACTTTATGTTTAAAAGGTTATGGGCACATTACCAAGACTAACACCAACTAAAGAAAGACTTACGCTCGTCAAGTTATTCGACGACCAAGTAGATATCTTCAATTGGAAAGACGTGTTCACGTCCATGTTAATTATGTTCCACTTGCAGTTAACACATGACTATGCAGTGGGTGAAAGATACATAGTTGATGTTAGCACTTTCACGTTGAAACACTTAATGAAATTAGATCCCAATGTTGCAGCCAAAGGACTATTTTTGACAGAGGTATCAAGACCCTACTCTATTTTCAATGACTTCTGAAGTGTTTCCTTTTTTAATTTCAGCAAGCGTTTTCCGGTCGAATAATCTCCGTTGATTATATTAATTTGCCACCGAAAATAAACTACATATTGAGTGTATTAAAGACGATATTTAGTACAAAAGTGTTTAACAAGGTAAACCCTTTCTTAAACTAGTAAGGCGATGGGCGAAGTTGGATATCTTGTTTTACCGAAATGATTCAATTTAGAATCAGTTTCAGATAAAGACACTCAACACGTTAGATTTGTTCTACGGGGTGGTGTCGAAGGAATATTTGCCCAAAGAATACGGAGGAAACGAAAAGTCAATATCGGTGATTCATGGTTAGTAATTTTTGTAATAGCCTCCTCTACATTTTTAAAATTGCCTAAACCGTTTCAGAAAAGAGGACCAATGAACTAATTCTTCAAAGGGATTTCTTGTTGGCAAACGCCAAGAGAGTTTACAACGAGAACTTGAGGATTGGAGAACCGATGCACAACGGGCTTGTTGGTGTGGAAGGCACATTCAAGAAGATAACACTGGATTAGGTTTTAAGGCACAGCATTAACAATTAAAGCGCGGGCACTAAAGGAATTTTGTAATTTATAGCTTCCAGACTTGGAATCACTTTAATCTTCCTGGAAACTAGAAGGACCAATTTTATAGCTTAGCTTCCTAACTTGAATAATCTTAATCTTCGAAGAATCAATCACAGATTACCTTCTAAACTTGAATCACCTCAATCTTCTAAGAACTAAAAATAAGCAATTTTGTAGTTTTCCAGGAGTCAAAAGAAATCAGTTTTTAAGAGAGTGGAGGGAAGGGACCTTGAAGAAAATAAACTTTAATTTTTTCTTTGGACTGGAAGCAATAGCTTAGTAGTACTCTTTCCAAATGAAACATGAATTATATGGGTCAGTGTATTTAACCATAAATACAGATTGTGAGAAAGACAACTTAAGAACTTGCTTAGTTAAAAGAGCCAACACATTTTTAATCTGAGTGTTACATAAACAAGTCGTCCTTTAAGCGACTTCTCGCTCACAAAATTAATCTTGACGCTTCTTTAGAAAGCGTCTTAAGTAAAAATTTATGTAAAACGAGGCAACAATAAATATATGGAGCGAATTGAAACAGGGAAACTTTCCGACGTATGTTATAAATTATCTAATCCGGAATTCTCTCTCTCAATTAGTTAAGCTTGCGGCTATTTTTAGCGCTAATGGTGATGTTTTGACACTTTCCTCGAGGGACGAATGTCAGGCGTAAATCTCATGCTAATGGTGTATTTAACGGATGTTGATAATTTATTAACGAACTTATCCTCTTCCTATTTAGATAAACGACTGTCGGGTGGAAGGTAAAAATGTGAGAAATTGTTTCGGGTCTCAGCTCTCGCTTTCATCATGCATACTTTCAGGCTAATTAGTTTTTAAATCTTTTCTAGTTTTTAACTTGACGTGTTAATAAACATGTATCTAATTGTATCATAAAACATATCCAGCTCTCTACGTTCTGGCACATCTTCCTGTACGTTATTTTTGGGAGTGACACGGCGACAGTTGTCACTAAGTAATTAAAATCTTTTTATTTTGTATCGTTAATAACAAGTTTAATTAATTTATTTGCAGTTGCACCGATTAGTCGAAATTTGTTTTCTTTTTAAATCACTTGAGTAGAGCAACAGTTGCTGTATCTTCAAGGATTAATACGTGAAGGTGAAGGCAATTAATAAAAGAAAACGTCATTGCTTTCGACGTGTTAAAAATTGAAGAAAAGAAACCTGGAGGTCCTTTATTTGGTTATTTAAAAAGAAATCATACACTTTGATTTTCGCATTAAAAAAAGTACTACAATTTGAAATATTAGGGAAAACAATTGTGTCTGTTTTTGTTTATGCAGAATTCTTCCCTCTTTGAATACTTAGGCCCGATTTTACAATCGTCGGATAAGCATTATTATTGGTACAACGTGACGTAGGTGTGACGTAGATATGGAGGAACATTAAATGCGAACAGTTATTCCGTTCTTATTCCATGATTGTAAAACTGGGCCTTAGTTTACCAAAACTTTTAGGATTTTAGTTCTATTTTAAAATGAAAAAGCAATGCGTATCCTCTTCGAGGTCAATCCAAGTTAAGTTTCTTAAATGTTCCGTCGATGCCAAAAAGCTCGTTATGAATCGGTTTACCAATCCTCAGCGTCTCGTTGGACACCCTCTTGGAGTTCTCAATTAAAAACTCTTTCTGAAGGACAAGTTCCTTACCCCATTTTTCTAAAAGCACAAGCAAATTACCTACAAGCAATACATTAATTAATAAAAAAAAAGCGAACCGTGCAGAGAATGCATCGACTCTTGTTCTCCCCCGAATTCCACGGGTAAATAACTTTTTGGTACATCCTCGTATAAAGACTCCATGGTTTTATGAACTTTGACCTGTGAACAAAGTGTCTTTTTATGATGGTTTCGGTGATTTCTTTTTTGGTACCTTTTCAAACAATTTGGCCCCCAACAATTGCCGCACGAACGCAAAAAATATGTCTGCCGCGAGTGGTAGGTTGCAATAGTCTATGCGGGATATCCTACCGGAGAAGGCTTGCTGAAAGAATTCGTTTAAAATCGAAACCAAATTAACCCCGAGGTGTACCTGGTATAAGAACAAGCCTTTGTACGTTGAGTTAACGTCAATCTTCTTCATGGTCTTCAAGGTGAAGTTGCTCAAATCAACCACGAATCTATCGGCCGCTGCGTAATCGTAAGACAATTGTAAGTCTACCATCATTAACGTGTAAGTGAAGAAGTCTTTCGTGTCAAATAATTCATGGTTGTTTTTGGAAAAATTGAACACGAAGACTCGTTCGCCAGACGGTAATAATTTTGGCATGGGAATCCATTGTCTAAAACGAACGAGTTCTTTTGCGTTTTCCTTTTTGTACCTTCCTAACTTACAGTGAAGTTCTGAGCTTCTGAATGGCTGCGGAATCAGGATCTAAATTGATAAAAAAATCTGAATAAATTCCCCGATAGGTGTAGTACTTGTCCTGCTTGGTTTTCGTTTGTTCGACGCGAAATTTGTTCCTCAGTAACGAATTTTCTAGTCTTACCACATCTAAAAGCAATACCAATATCATCTTTTGCCTTGAAAGAATAAAAAAGTAAGAGCAAACCGTGATCCTTTGGCAACTGAGGTTGTTTCCCAAGCCACTCCAAAATTATTTTCACATCCCCCTTTATGTCCTCCTCAGTCTTATTGTAAATTTGGCGGACGCGTTTCCGGTCTACTTCCGTCACAACCAACAGCTCTTTGATTTGGCTCATTTCTCGGTTGCTTTAACCAGGTCATCAACTGCAGTGTCTGCGAAATTGTCTGTTTTTTACATGTTTATCAAATGATCGCGGTAATAAAATTCGCGCGATCTAAATTCTAGATAAGATAACTTCGGCGATCGATTGCAAAAAGGTGTTACATGCGATTAATATCGCTTGGGGATTACCGATGCGGTTGAGATAAGAGGAACATATGGTAATTGTTTTGTTTTTTTCTAATTAATTTTTTTCCTGCCACTTAATGCATCATAAATGAATTCGTAATTCTCCTCGGATAATATTTAGATAACTTCAAAAAACAATTGTTACAATTACTTTATCGTGTATTAATGTATGTCTATATCGTAATCCCTATTTTTTCACCTCCCATTTGAATTTTGAATTTTAATTTGTATAAAGACTGAATACTCATGCTCTACTCAATCCGTCTTCTTCTGTCTCTTCCTTCTTGTTCGGCAAATACTGATTTGATTAGGTTCACGTCTAGTGCTTTTGGTTTCTTTGGTTTCACTGCGGGCAAAAGCGTTTTTTTTTTTGAAGGTACTTAGATGCACTTTTTCTTCAAGTCTTCCTGGATTGATCAGCTTGAGAGTGCTCAACTCACCGTGAATAAAGGTCCTCAAGAAGGTAAGGATTTATAAGAACAAGGAATATTAAAAGAAAAATTACAATAATATATCTAAAAATATCCTTGTAGGAAATAGGAGCGGAAGGGAATTTTAACAATTTTTCTATTTGTTCCAAGGGGGGTTATTTTATGAAGTAATAAAAGATGGATTATTACAAATGGCTATGTAATAATAAAGGGTAGGAGAAAATGAAGGGCAAAAAATTGGTGAAGACGTTTCTTTCCTATTGTAGATGTAAGAAACCGGAATTCCGTACAAAAATTAATTATTTCCAAATTAGCACGTCCACTGTCCATACCGTTATGGTTTCATATCCCATACGCGACTCCTTTGAAAATTTTTTGAAAGAGAACGTTATCTCAATGATTTTTTTTCTTAAAATGTTTCTCGAGTTCCTTTAAAAACAGACAGTTATTACTCTCACGTTCAACTTAATACATTTTCATAAATAAGCACTATATTTCTGACTCACATATGGGCCACGGATTTATGGTTCAAGAGCGGCATGACCCGCACATGGGTCAATGGACACTGAACGTGTTAGAGAAGAAATTGCAAAATGACGCAATCACAGGTTTTAAACGTAAGAATCAAAGTAAACAAAGTAACCGACTTACTGCTGCAAATACAGAACCTTGAAAAAAATTGCTGAGATTGCAACTGGACACAAGTGTGGCAGACACCTGTCCCACTGCGCACGCGTATAAAAAAAACGTTATGTAAGGTTACTGAATAGGTAAGGTAACGTCAATTTTCTATTTTACTCTTTTTTATCTTTTTTAACTTTTAATTTCATCGAAAACTCCTTTGCAACAGTAACTTGTTATGTTATGTTGTTTTTTCATCTGGTCTCGGCACACCACCCTGCAGCACTTCTATTTGAATGTCTCTTATCTCAAATTATTTATTTTTTGGCTTGATTCTGAAGACATTGTCCTCCAGAGAAAATGCACGCAGATTAAACCTTGGTTCCAAAACATCAAGAAAACAGTTGATTTCTCTTCATGTGTCTTTTTCCATTAAATCGGAGATTCTGTGCCCCTATGAAGTTTCTATCCAAAACCAAATTGATATTTTGGAATTACCTCTTCAGTTTCGCCCGCAATTTTCAAAGAGCTCGAGAAGCAATGATTTAGAACGATATAATTCTAACTCGTTCTGGTTTTTCGTAGATTTTGGGATCGCCATAGATTATTTCGGCCTTGGGGACTTAATTATTGCTGTACCTATTAAGTTGGACAAAGTCAATTGCTTTGTCTGGATGTAAGTTTGTTTTAAAATAATTCTGGATTAGTAAAAGAAATATCGTTGAAGTGGGTCCAAAGTGAAGGAAAATGAAAGTGATACAATTTTTTTAATTTGAATTAAAACAATCTTATTTTTTCCTTACGTTTTTTTTTAAACAAAATTGACGAACAAATGAACAAATACTTAATCCTTTTAGTTCAATTCCAAACGGTCCAAAAGTGAGAGCATAATATTTCCTATTTTTTAAATCTAGTATCAGGAACTCACTTCTATACAAAAAGTAGGAAAAGTAACTTGACTACAATCGCTTTCAAACAAATACTGATTGATGTGTCAATTTGAATATAAAAACATGGGATTAGGTGCTCCCTATATCTTTCTCATTTTATTTTAAGGCGAAGAAAGTGAACTAAAAATCAGAAGCTTTCTAAACATAGTACGCCCCGGGCCTTTAGCCCAAATAAGGTACTTAATAACATGAATAAACAAAATGAGCCATTTCAGAGAGAGATGAGGAGAGATAATGTAGAAAGGTATGAACTAATGAGACTGATTATAAAGTAAAAAAGGAATAAATAATTAAATTAAATGAAGGATAATTAAAAAAAATAAAATATTTTTCGAGGTACTGTTGGGAGAAGGTGTACTGTATCGTGATGCCTAGGTCTTGAATTACTCCACGCTCGAGTTGCTATATTCCAGTGAAAAAATACACAGAAAAAACCTGAACTCATATCAGGTAACAACACGGCATTAAATTATACACATAAGACAGGTAATGGATCGTATTATGTAATTTAGCCGGGGATTAAGATACACTCCCGATAAGCATTCGTGATCATCCGGCTTTATGGCGAAATACGAAACCGAAGATCAGAAACGTTATAATTTTTTCTCTTTTTTTTTAGAGCAGCAGCAAGTAACAACAACCCTCGTGCGTGGGCACATAAATCACGACGAGGAAAATCGGCGTGTAACGAAAAATCCGCCGAATTGGGGAAAGGGTGGTGGTGCAATAACACAGTGAATTCCACAGAGATACGCTTTTATTTCGCAAAGGGTTGATTATGTGACATTAGCGTGCTTAACATCCACACAATTGTAATCTACGACTGGAACGGATTTTTATTAAGATATGTCCTTGCGATAGCCGTTATGTTAGAAACGAGCGAAAATAATCTCCCAAAATGAACATAAAATATAAATTGCCAGACGTTTCTCAACGAAATTGAAATAAAAAATTAATTACACCGAATGTGTTTTGCATATATACAGAATGTAAGAGTTGTTTCTACTAGTTGTGATGCCCGTGGTTCATGTCATTCTTCTTTCTGCCCTACAAAGAAAAACTGTTTCAGTTACAGACAAAAGAAAGGAGGAAAGGTTTTAGTTTATACATATAACATATAGCAGGGTGTAGCATCTAAACGGGCTTTCTTAAGTTAAAAACTACCTATTTGCATAAGATCACCCATACTAATGATTATAATCCTTTCCAGTATCTATAAAATACTAGGTCATCATCAAGCAAATTACATTAACGTTAACCAGTAAAGTAACCGGGATTGAGGAAGGGTTTTGGTTTAGACAAATACAGGGTGTGGCATCTAAGTGGGCTTCCTTATGTTCTTTGATGTATTTGCACATAAGTTCGGTTCTCGGCGGTTACAAAATTTTTATTTATTTTGAGTATGAAATAGCAAAGTCCTGGTGTTACTTACAAAGTCAGAACCACCTTCTCGAGACGCTCCTCGTCCGATTCCTTCACAAACAAACAAACAAACAAGCGAATTTACGTATTTCAAGTGTCAATTTATGTTTGTGTTCGCTCCATTTCCGATTGTTCCTTTGTCGGCGAAGGTATTCGCTTCCAAATGCGCGTCATTCAAAAATTTAGACATCTCCAAACATATCGGTTTCAACGACGCTGCGGACCAGCTGAACAATCGACCCGTGCACTCGTTTAAATCAACGGGGATATTGTACGGTGCGATTGTGGGGCCTACTAAAAAAAGTGCCATTCTGCATTGTGAACGTGTCAGTACTTAGCGATGTAACAGTAGCGAAGGGAGTCGTTTTCGAAAAGGACACTGGTGATTCTACCTGGCCTTTTGTTAACAAGGGGTAAATGTGACCCTATGTATATAGTAGTATATGTCGTGGCAATTGTATATGTGAGATTTCTAGTCTACGTATGTGATACAATTTATTAAAACATCAAACTGACACAAGCGTTAGATTATAAACTGCTTCTTTTATTACCGTTACACACTCGTCTTATACTCGTCTGATACTACTCAAGTACTCATCTGTTTCAAAATTAACACGCAATTCCATGTTTTTATTTGGATAATCTTATGGTTTATAATGGTTAATACAAAAGTACTTAAAATAGTTTTGAAATGAGCAGTTGCTTCAGTTTGTTTGAACGTTCTTTGGCATTGTTGTTTTAAATGGAACACCCTACATACTGTGGCTAGACATTATTTTTAATCGCGGGTGTACATTCATTAAACCTTCTTTCATTCTTTTCTGAAATCTGTAGGAATTAATTTGTTAACAAAGAAATTTATTTATATTTGGAGTAATAAAATCCTGAGATGCTTCAAATTTTGTTTATGCTGCCCAGGTCTAGTTTATATTCTTGATAAAATCGAAAAGAATAAAATCGAATAAAACAAAACGTATAAAAAAACACAATATATTTGATCGATAACATAATATTACATACACAGAACTGGTAATTACAAACACATAAGAACGAACTTAATAGAAACATAAATTAACAAACGCAAGGGAAACTTATGGTACAAAAGGAAAACAAAAACTAACCTACCATGGTCAAAAAAAGAATCTCTTTATGTACAGGATACTGACGGTAAATCAAAGGGGGGGGGGTATCCAAAAAAGTGATTTGCATAGACTCCGTGTGCGTGTTAGTTGCGCTTTTCAGCAAGACAAAAAGTCCGGGGTCGCTTCGACACATTTATTAACTTGTAAACAGATGTCACGAATTAGAGAGACGATGGCCCGTTTATGCAAATTGATTCGTTAATATTAGAAAGCATAAATCATGGTTATTTCACAGTCTATCAGCATGACTAATAACAATGGATGGATTTGTTCATCATTGAAATTTAAACTGGAAAGAGTAATTCTTTTTACTTCTCAATAATAGAAAGCAATGACGTGCTTACTACAATATAATAAACGGGAAGGCCAGTTGAATGTGTTTGCAAATATTTGCGAAAGAGTATTAGGGGGAGGAACGCAGGGTGTGAAACTGGCACGTGCTTTAAACTAAATCTGGAGGATTCGCAGGACACTTGCTGAAGAGCTGAGGATAGCCTGAACAAATTTTGTACACCGACACTTGTACGTACGTAAACTGGCACATTGCACTAGTATACTTAATTATTCCACAAACGCATAAAAACGGGGGTGAAGTTATGCTAAGGTGGGGTTAGAGGGAGTCCTACTTGCAGGGGAAGGCCATGCCTTGGTGGTCCGTGACAACGTCCGACGGGTGCTCCGTGGTGACCGTGATGACCGTGGAGGTTGTTTGCCATTCTCAACTGAAACAACAAAAAAAAATCAACTCACAAAGTTGCAAGTGGGGATGTTCATAAACTATACGGGGATCAATCCAAAAGTTTCTTATTTCCCGAAAAATACGTAATGCAAATACACGTGCACTCGAACAATATTAAACGCCTGCTAACGTTTATCCTTTCTGACGTGTATTTGATCGCGCAGATGAAGGATAATCCTAATCCGGACAGTAACATGCTCAGAATCAATCTAGATCCTGGGCGGCTTAACGCGACCCCTTCGAAATCTCCTAATTTCGGATTCATGGACCCTATAAATTACGCTCGGGTAAAAAGCTAGTTTTAATTGATTTGTAATGGCAAGGCCTGTACGTTATCTCCGTGCATACATCGTCATTCTGTTAATTTAATCTGGCATATCCAGTACTTCACTACCTATTAGCTTCCGGAAGTAATAATAAAAATGACGGGCTCGTAAATAAATAATTAAATCAAAGATTACTTCCTGAAGTTTATTTTCTTTGACCCGACGACTTGATCCTTCTTATTTTGTTAACAGAGCAAACCAAGCAATCGCGAAACCGGGACAAAAAAAAGCATGTGCTCGTTAAAAAGATACACAGAACAAGACTCTGCCTCTGCCCTTATTTATTTACTTAACTCTGCGACAATCCCTCTAATCCCAACAAAAACGCCGACGACAAAAAACCGTGTGCGCAAACCCTACATTAAATGCGCCCCGAATATCTCCTCCAAGATATCCAAAGGAAGATCGGAAAGGAAAAAAAAAACATTAGAAAGTGCCGACAGTCACATGTTTACGTGTCAATAGGATTAGAGACAACACCAACAGAAAATCTGATCGGTGCAAGAAAAAGAAAACTTTTATTTCTGCTATTAGAGCGATGCCGAATTATATGAAGCGTGTAACGCAGTAATTACGGGGGCCGCTCGAAACTAACTACCTGCACCTTTTTTCGATTATATTTGGCAGGCGCACTTGATTTCTAATCTAATGTATACTTCAAATTGTATACGTTTTAAACATTCCTTCTCGGTACTAAACGACCTTACATGAAAGACTGGATCTTATCGGTGGAAGCAACCCTGTCGAGCGATGATCGTACGTACACGAAACGTTTAAAGTAATGGCGCTTTTAGAACGTGTTCGGAAATTTTACGCCGGGCAATTTTAACGGCTCGCTGACTTTATTATTACCAGTCAAACAAAACTGTTTTCATTTGGGCTCCCTTTGAAGTTCGGTGACTTTAATTGCCGCTCTGTGTATAATTTAACTGCTGTTTATTCCAAATTTGAATATTCACACCGGCACGGGGGGGTTGCATGCGAGGTGCACGCCGAAGGTTAAAAAAAAAAACATAAGTTTAAATCAAGAAAAACATGAAGGATCATCACTGGGGGGTCACGAGAGGAGATGGAACGGATCACGACGCGAGCTCTAAACAGCCTCACGAGAAATGATTTGGAAGGGGGCTTCCGGCAATGGAAGAAACTTTGGACCAAATGCATTGCTTAGGGAGAGACTACTTCGAAGGCGACCGTGTACCAGATAACGAATAAATGTATTCAGTAGTTGTAACAATTAATTGTGAGTCCTCGTATACTGTGCCATACATAGTACATATTGTAATGGATGACATGTTCTACAACACCATGTGCTACTGAACTAAATAAATTATTATTACTATTATTGTTATTATTACTCCTTCAGCTCTTCCACCTTTGTCTTCTCTTCGATCTTTTCTTGTCTTCTTATTCTAAATATTTTGCTTCCGATACTTTTTGCTTTCATCTTCTGCTGCATTTGACTTCTACCTCTTTCCTTCTATTTTTTTTTTTTTTTTGAGAGTCTTATCTCTGTTTTCTGTGCTTCCCTTCGGAGTTGTTACTACCTTTGTCTCTTCTTGTTGCTTCTGTATTTCCAAAGAATGGGGCTCTTCTAAAATTAAATATTTTCTTGATTTTTTCTACTTTTTCCTTCCCCATACTTTTATTCCTACACATTTAAAGTTGTTAATCCGTTCTCCTATCTATTTTTCCACGTGATTTAGTGTTTCCTGTCTTATGGTTTAATGATTTACTTTCAATTCCTTAGATTCTTAGTTGAAATGGTCCCATTTTTTATTTTGCCTTTCTATTGTCTCATATATTTCATCTATATCAAAGCAATGGGCTAAGCACACGTCATTGTTTTCGTTCTTCCTTTATCTTTTCCTACTGCTTCTCTAGTTTTATTTTTACTTTACGGTATTCTGCTGTATTTTTTGTTTTTATTCTTCATCTACTTCAGATTTTCATTAATTTCATCTAAGTCTCTTAGCTCAGCACCTCTAGTATTTTGTCTGTAACTACGTTCTGCTTCTGCCTTTTTTGATGTATATTATTTTCCTTTCCGCAGATTTACTATAAAAGTTTGAAATTTTCTTTAATGATTTGTCCTTTAAGATCCTTTTTTCTGCTTAATCTATTGCCAATTTTATTCCTTTCTTAATATGTTTGTATCTTATTTTGCCACTTCGTCCTTTTACGTTTCTAATTAGTTATGTTCGATGAACCACAGGTTTCCTTACTGGTCTTTGGTAAAACCTTTTTAATTCTTTTCTATTTTACTTTCAGTTAAAGTTCTTTCCTGCATTTAATTTTCTTCTAATATACTCCTATGTTCTTGGACTTCTTTATTTATCTTTCACTTTTTTCTTCGTCAGTCTGCTTTTTGTTCCTCATGAATCACTTACTACCTTCATTTTTAAAATCAGTTAATGTGTGTTCGTTCCTGCACCTTTTACGTCTCCATTGTCCATTGTCCATTGTCATCATCAATAATTTATTGATAATCCTTTTTCTTTTGTTTTAAGTAATTGCTTGCAAGTGTGTCGAACAATTTACAATTCCTTGGCAACTGATTGAGGGGACAGTAGAAGGACTTCAAGCTGCGACTTGTCTCTTGCGTACCCACTTCAAATTCCAAGGAGACTAACAGATAAAGAAAACAGAAGATCTCCAAACTGTCTTGTCTTCATTTGTCTTATTTTATTTCTTTTCTCATTTTTCCCGTTTTGTACTTTCTTTTGTATTTCTTTTAGCTTCTTTCTTTGTTTTCATACCCTGACACTTCTTCATATTTCATGTCTCCCTTACATTTGTTCATTGAAAAATTGTGTCAATTATTAATTTCTCGGTTGATTTTATTTTAACCTTGTAGCAAATTCTTCACTATGCTGATCGCTTTACTAATTTTTTTAATTAGGACTCCTAACTCTACGCCTTTTTTCAGAAATCCGTGGTAATTTTTGAAAGAAGAAAACAGAAAATTATCCAAATAAGTCTCTTGTTATCCTTCTCCTTAAAAAATTACCAATTTCATTATTTTTACTTTCAGTGAGGATTTACTTTGAAAGGAGGAACAACTTTGTGTTGGGTAATAACCATATTTTTTTGCTCTATCTTCATATTTAATTGCTTTCTTATCTATAAAAGTTTCAAGGTTGTTTTATTAAGAATTTATTTGTTTTAAAATAAAACGACCTCATTTTTCTTTACGATTGTTTTTCATTCACGTTTTTCAATACACCCATACAATTGATGAATCCTTTACTGTGCCTTCAATTTATTTAAAAAAGTCATTGCTAGATTTTTGTTATTTATTTTAGATTCTGTGCGCCGTTGATTGTCCACGAACCAATACGTGTACATTTTAATTGCTCCCGAACACAAATCAGGAATGCAAAGAATCTTTAATAACTGATAATGATAATGGACCCCTTTTGTAGACGATCCGAACAAAACACTCCTGACAGTTTTTTTGTTGTAGGACACGGGGTAGCGAGCGATCACTAACGAGCGCTGAGGGTGGCACGGAAGGGCGCGACCCTCGCAAATTAAAGGGCAACTTCGCAATATTAGACGCTCCTCCGCATTTTCTCTCCGAGCAAGCCCTTCTAAAACATTTTCCTCCGCCGGCGCGGCGCGCAACTCAATCACACCCTCCTCCACCCCCCTCTACATTCCGGATAATTAATATAAGCCCAGACTTGAGGAAGAAAAAAAACGAAAGCAGATTTGGCGGCTCGAAATAAACCCAAAGATCTCCTAACTAAAATAATAGGATTAGTGTTCTTAGGGGGTGGAGGGTATATGATAATCAGAGTGTGTGCCATCGCATTAATCTATTACTGGTGTTTATTAAATGTGAAGAAAAAATTTGGCCGCCCCTCTCAACCAACAACAACAAAAAAAAAACGAACAAAAACATGCACGCTTTTGTTGTCGAGTTGATTGATATGATATATCCAATCACATCAGAGCGAATGACTTGTACTTAACTTCCTATGCATTGTGTGCAGACATTAGAGTACCTATCGAGTATTGTGAGGCCCGAACTGACCGGTGCAGGGCTGCCTGCCATTGTGTGCCCGTTTGGCCGGGCAGGATGCAGAATTACTGCAAATAACAGCAATAATGCCGGCGGGGCTGATGATTTATCGAGGGGGCAGTCTAGATTGAATTGTTGAAAACTGCACCATTCAAGCTGGAGAGGCATGCACTGTTTGATACAATATTTAGACACTCGGGGAAATTTGAATTTATGATTTCTGGAAGCGATGACGCGTACAACATCCCCTATGAGAGATACAAGAAGTATGGCATCAAGTTAAGTTTAAGGGCAATAAACTAATGTGTTTTGAACGCCGCCCAAACATTACCAAATCAAAATGAAATTACATATATTTTTGAACAGACCGTTCGTCTCTTGTTTTTCAATAGGGCGATATATATATATATATATTTTTAATTTTTTATCAAAAAATCGATCACCTTTTGTCTTTCATACTTCTAATGAATTAATTTTTGCTACACTGACTTTTTAAACGTTTCAACAATTTTTTTTATATCTTCGTTGGTTTGTCGTTTTTCATTAAAAAATTGGCTGTCAAATCGGTTCTATTTCGTTTAAAACTTTTTTTAAATCATTGGAAATCATACGAGCTTAATTTTTGGGCATTTAAAAGTCAGTAGGCCGGCAAATCGATCGTGTTTTATTTTATTTTTATTTTCAGTGGGTCACTTCTTCTGAAACTTCTTTACGTGCTTTGGAACCTTTTAAATTGGTGGTAGCCAATTTTTTTTTAGATTCAGTACGACGACAATTAGTTTCCCTTTCACTTTTTTTCCAAATATTTTCAATAAATCGGTAGTTTTTGTTTTCTCGAGAGGTCGTTAATTCTTTGTATTTTTTTAAAACTTCTTTACGTATTTTTAAAACGGTGGTAGTCGATTTTTTTTCGATTCGGTACGACGACGAAACTTTTTTCGATAAATCGATAATCTCTTGTTTTTTAACAGGTCAATCGATTTCTATTTTTTTTTTGAAACTTCTTTTCGTATTTCAGGTTAATAAAAATGGTTCCGGACTTTTTAAAATGATAGTGGGCGCACAAAACAAAAAAAAACCTGTTTTTGAGCTTTTTTTAAAACTCAAAAAATTGATTTTTTCTTTAGGATTGTTTAATTTAATAAAAGTTTACTGAAACTAACTCAAATCAAACATCTTCAAACTGCACCAGTCAAGTAATTAAATTTCTCATGATCTCATGAATCATGAACAATCAAATAATTTAGTAGTTTAGGAAACATTTTGCAAAATAAAATTCAATTAAGTAGTAGTTTGAACAGGTTTCGATTTGGCCAACTTAAATGAGGGTCCTATCTCTCCTTAATGAAGAATTTTTCGAAGGTATTTATTTTTTTATTTTTATGCAGAAAATACGTCGCCTATTTTCGGAACACCTATACAAGGTGTCCCATGACGCGAGATCACTACTTCGCGTACTTGAATCTTTAGACCAAATAGAGTAAAACATTCTATTCGTGCCGTAAAAGGAACCGTTTTCAAAATACAGAGTGTTACATTTTTATGTTTCGATTAATTCAGAATATCCAATATTAATTTTTATTTTAGTTTAAATTCACTACAAACGCTCAAAATTACCACTGTTGCTTTCGAGATATGTTTTGGCTCTTGAGGAATCTAGTTGCCTTAAGTAAATTAATTCTGCTGCTTCAAAAATGCATCTACTTCAACAGTCGAAGAGCCGAAATGTAGGTACCTCGAGCACGTTAGTCATTTCAATCTTTGTAAAGAATTCAAGCCTAGATAAAAATTTTCTGAAATTTGAAATTATGTATTTGAAGAACGAAAAGTTTAACATTCTGTATTTTGAAAACGGTTTACTTTAGAGCATAACTTTGTTAGAATTTCTTACTCTATTTGCTCTATAAAGATTACGTACTCGAACTTCACGTCATGGGACACCCTGTACATTAAATTTTCCATATATGTAATTAACAATAAATTTTGCATCTTATACAGGCTGTTACTAAGTCGAGGCTGACCATTGAGATCTCAGAAACGGTAAGAGATACCAAGTTGGTTAAATTGGGGCGTATTTTAGTGCTGAATAATTATCCGTTCTAAAAAATCTTCTACATTTGTAGTTTTTGAAATATTTCCAAAAAGCCAAAAAATGTAATTTTCTTTTTTATTTTTTTCTGAAGTTATTTAATAATTTGAAACAGCTATAAATGCAAGAAGTTGTTGAAAATAACAAAGCAAAGAAAACCATGGTATGCAGTGAAAACAAAAACAAAAAAACTTTTGATATACCTTCGGAGTTTTATTTCGTTTATCACAAAAGCAGATTTTTGAAAAATTTTTAGATATAAAAATGAATGATGTGAATCCGAGAAATGTATTGTGATAATAACAACAGTTTAGTAATAGCAAGAGAAATTTACTTTCAACAATAATGATGAAGCAGTAATTGATTTGGTTTGTAATTAAATTATACATTTTTATTGTATCACAAACTCTTTTAAACGGACACTAAATGGCGCATAAACACTTAACACGTTCTGACGAAGCTGACGAACGACTGCGAAACGTTAAGTGTTTATGCGCCATTTAATATTCGTTTAAAAGAGTTTGTGATACAATTTTCATCGGACAAGAACCAGCTTTAATTATACATTTTTATTATTAAAGCAAGAAAGTATCACACGAAATTATGTCTTTAAAAAGCTCTCATTCTTATAAATTTAAAAATGTATTGTGCTAACAACTATTTAGCAATAGCAAGAGAAATTTATTTCCAATAATGCCCAGAAAGATGCCATCCACACAGAACAATGTTTATTAAGTTAGATAGAAACATTGTACTTTACGGATATTTTCATAAAACTCGAAAGACGTATCGAGATCGCCTTAATGATAATGAGAATGAAGAATTATTAGAAGAGGTAATTAATAGTTATTTATAAAATATATAAAATTATGAGACTGCAAGAAACAATGTTTCCTCGAGCATGTGATACGAGTTTTCTAAAGACATACATAATTTAATTTGATATTTTCTTGTTTTAATAATAATAATAAGTATATATTTTTTTTGCTTTGTTATTTTCAACAAATTCTTGCATTTATAGCTGTTTCAATTTATTAAATATTGATGTATGATATACGGAAAAGCATCAGAAAAACTAGATCTGTTTAATATACATTTAATATATATCTCTGCAATAATAACTTCAGAAAAAAATAAAAAAGAAAATTAGGTTTTTTTGGTTGAAAATATTTCAAAAACTGCAAATCGTAGAAGATTTTTCAGAACGGATTATTAATCAGTACCAAAATACGCAACTTTGCCCTAATTTAACCGACTTCGTATTTCTTACCATTTCCGAACCTCAAATTTGTAAAAGCGTACTATTCTGTCGCAGAATTTCTGTAACAAATTCCTTCTTTCATGACTACAATACTAGGTCCAAAAATCTTTACTCGGTGCAGCAACACTCTACCTCTAAATCTGAACTGTCACCAGCATTTATGGTTGTCAATTTTTTTAATAAATTACCCGAGCATATTCGGAACACTGACTTTTATTTCTTCAAGAAAGCTATTAAACGTCTTCTATGTTAAAAAGCGTACCATTCTGTCGCAGAATTTCTGTATGACTCAATTAATTTCTAAGGATGTAACACTAGCGTTAATTAGCGTTAGTATCTGTAAATATTTACCTCCTAACTTGACATGTACATCCATTTTGTAATTGGCCACGTATTAATAAATTGAATTTGAAAGAGTCTCAGTATAAGGTGCAGCTTTGATAGCGCCGCGCCGTTGGAAATTTGAATTAATGCTGCACATCTTTGATTGGTGACTTATTAAATTATCGTATCGCCATTAATAAGAGTAGAGGAAAGAGTTGTATTATTTATGGGTCAATTCTAAGCATATCTGTAAGGACCGTAAGATCTGTAAGCCTGTAACTCAATTTATTAAAATATAGAATTTTGAAGTTCTCTGGAAGATATGATTTCTTCTAGGTCTCTAGGATTACTCATAAGTCTCTGCGACATTATCTTAGAGACTTACAAGAAACCCTATCATACTAAGAACTTCAGATACTTCATTTTTTCCATTTTTTAATAACTGACTTACAGGGTAACAGATCTTACGGTCCTTACAGATATGCGCAGAATTGACCCATTAGTTTCAAAAATCCTATAACTTCTATACCCGTTTATCAAAAATGAACGAATTGATTGAAAGAGAATTTTGAGCTGATCTAAAATTTGGAAATTTGTTATAAATTAGGTAGAGGGCGCTGTTTGCAATGATAATAATTTTTCCCAGTTTTCTTGAAAAAATAAAATTGAAAGATATACGAGTATTTCTTTTACAATGGTTACGAAGCTTCGAAAAATGCGAACAATTTAGTAAAACCCAAGATTGATATCTTTTCGTTTTCGAGATAATCAGCCCGAGTACGCATCCCGTTCAATATCCATAACATACACGTTATTAAAAGAGGGAACGTTATTTTGTATCTAAATGTATAATAAGAAAAATGTCTGACTTTTTAATAACGTACCTCTTAGTGTTGGAGAGAGGAGCTTCAGAAATCGGTTGCATCAGTGTATAGAAAACGGTGGACATCACCTTACAGATGTTTTGTTTAAAACTGCATGATATAAAATTTGAAATTATGTTCTTTCAATATAAAACAAAAAAACATGCATATCAGCTACAATTTTTATTTTATTCACTTTCAAAAAAAGGAAGTTTCTAGGCCCCACCCTGTATAATGAAAATCATGGAACTTGAGCTCTGCGTAATCAATCGCCGAAGTTACAACCGAGATTTATTTATTATTTCAATATTATTTCTTTGTTAACGGTGAATGAGAAAAAAGGACGGAGTTATGATTCATAAGTCTGATGATGCAACACCAGACAATAACGCAGAGCTCTACTCTTATGAATACAACAATATTATGAAATTGTAATGTAAAAAAAAATTAATTTGAATTTATTTCGAGATGCCTTTTTCATTTTTTTTGTTCATTTATTTTTGCAAAACTGTTTCATTTTTTTTTGTTATTAATAAACCGTTACCAGCCCCCCAAACTCTGTATAGGTAAGCTCTTGTCAGGAGGGGGGGGGGCGCTAGGTTAGTTTTTATTTATTTTAATATGATTAGAATTTACTTCATTTTTCTGTTCATTTATTTTTCTATAACACCATTTCATTTTTTTGTTATTAATAAATCGTTGTGACCCTCAAACACTGTATAAGCTCTTGTCTTGGAGGCGTTAGGCTAATTATTATTTATTTTAATTTGATTCGAATTTGTTTCACTTTTTTTGCTGTTGTCTAATTTTTCTACATAATAATACTGTTTCATTACTTTTGTTATTAATAAACCGTTACGAGACTCAAACTCAATTTAAGCTCTTGTCAGGGGAGAGGGGGAGGGGGCGGGGGCGTTAGGCTAGGTTATTTATTATTATTTTTATTTCAAGTCGAATAAATTTCTAAAGTTCTAAATTTCTGGCTTATCGAATAAAAATTGAAGCTAACGCAAGAAAGAACTTCGCAGTTTGTCCTCGTTTGCGATTGTTTAGTAGAATTTAATTGTTGTTGTTATTCATAAGCTCAGACTTTATTGTTATCCAAATGTCAATATATTTTTTTAAATTTCTTGAGAGTAGTTTATAGACCATACATAGAAATATTTTATAAATATAAATTTACTGCAACTATAAAAATATGTACGAGAGAAAAAAATATTAAGAAAGTTTTAGTACTAATAAATAATTATAATTTTATGAAACAAACGTGTAATAAATACTTTCCGAAAAACTTATCAACAATTTTTTAAAGTGTCGTTCAGTTGCGTTACAATAAATTAATTAATCTTGGTTTCTTTTTTAATGTTGTTTGAAGGCTAAATTGTTACAAATTTTTGTATCACAAGAAATTGCGTTAATTATTATAATTTCAGAGTAAATATTTTGTATATCTGTACAAAATATAAATTTGGAATAAAAAATAAAAAAACACGAAATTTATTTATGTATGTAGGTAATTACTTTTTTTGACATAAACTGAACACTAAAGTTTAACAATTTTAAATATTTTCCACTAATACAATTGCAGGGCCCAACGAAAAAAGTCACATTTTAAAAAAATAAAATTATTTGTTGTCTACAATTTCTAATAATTTTTTCGGCTTTCTACTTTAAATATTTCAGAAGTAGCTTTTGTGATTTACGTCCAATTTCTTCACCACCTTATCCTAAAGTTAAATTTGTCTGTCAGTTAGAATGTGACACATAGATAAATTAACCTTAGCATAAACATAGTGAAGAAATCGGCCATTAGGCACCTTTTGCATTGGACCTTTTAATTGGGCCTATGTATATAAAATGGTTTTAGTATAAAATATTTACTGCACTTTCTCATTATGTACGACTCTCCTAATATAATTAATGTTTTTATTATTACTTTCTTTCGGGGGTTGATATTCTAACTTTGCATTGAAATCTCCATGTAAAACATTGATTTTTTAATAATGACTATTTGCTTATTGTGCTTCATTATTATTTAACTTATTCTAGGCCGCCCTACGTTAAAATACCCAAATAAAAAATAATTCTCCATTTTGTTATCAGCCGTTATCCTCAAAGATAAATTTTAATCTCCACAATTAACTTTTTCAAATAAGTTTTAATAGGTTTTAAAATTTTAATTCTCGAGACGTTAATTTATTATTCTTTTGAATGCTTTACGTTTGATACAAGCGCACTTTCAATATTTATTTATCCTTCACACTGTGACACTTTTCACAGACGTACTGGGTGTTGCATATTCAACTCGCTTTCCATATACATATAAAGTAAGCCGTTGGTGTTTTTGGCTATTTACTTTAAGAACGAAACAGGTGCACGCCATGAATAGACTTTCCGGCAGAATTCAATTACTGCACAACCCCCCCAACAAAAGGCCAACATTTTAAGAAGTTTAAATTAAACTAGCGGGGACGTTTTATTGCGCGCTCGCACAGATATATTTTGATTTCAATTAAACTATTTTATTGGGCCGGACCCCTCGGAATGCTATTATCAACCCTTGGATTTAGTCGCATTTACAAGGGTTGTCGCTCTACCCTCTCGCAAATAAGTTTGCAGATAACGCGCACGAACTCTATCTGATACATAACTTCCAAAAATTCGTAATAAATAACTTCGTTCAATCATGCACCCTTTTTAGTTTTAGTTGTGCTTGTATTTACAGGCCACCCTCGCAAAGAAGTTTGCAGAAAGCGAAAAGCGAAAAGCAAAAATGTGGACTGCATTCGCCGGAATGATCCTTGTTACGTTATTAATAAATAACTTGTGAAAGAGCTTTATTCAATCGTGCACCCTTATTAGGTACATCGAGGGGGGCCCCTGTCAGGGGGTAGGTCCCCCCGCGTGTTCTGCTCCCGCTTCCGCCGACAATATAGCGCGCAGCGGGGTCGCATATTGACGTTTGAAAAGGTGCCGAAGTGAAAAATCAAAGAGGGGCTTCATATTTGTGTTTATGATGACCCCCGCGGGGTTTCAAGTTTGGCCACGTTTTGTTACAATATTTTATGCTCTAAGCATATGTCTGGGGCCTCGACGATGAAGAATAATCGGCTTTAACGTTCAGGTTGCTGCAGTTTTTTTTTCTCTTTGCGATTTAAACGTATTGTAGAAAATAGAAGAAAAAAATTGACCGGAGACTTGGAGAAATTACGAATACACGTCATAACATTTTTAATTTAATTAATTTTGGTTTCGGTTCATCAGCTATTGGGGGCTATTGGATGTGATTCGTAAGTGACTTAAAAAGTGAGAGGAAAGAAGTAGTCTCTTCCTGTCTCGTTCTCGTTCCCTCTTATTTATAAATTACAATTAAACAGGTGCATTACAAATCGGATTATCGTCGATAAAGGTCAGATATTCGTCTCCAACATACGGAAAATTGATCCGGGGGCGAAGTAGTAAATCTGCGTGGGAGAGGGCACGGTGTATAAACAGATTTCGTTACAATAAAGCGCAACGCTCCGGGGCAGATCTCGTCAAGCGGAGGAGGGTAAGTCGTTAAATCTGGAACAATGCGATGGATGTTTGCTCAGCCTCCGGTCATTTCCATGCTCCGACGCTCTCAGACTTTACTCGACCGAAAGAAATCACGAATCACGGCCTGTTCTGCTTCCGTAATCATGCTCGTTTTGCTCTGCTCTGCTCAAGAAAGAAAGAAATTGTTTCGCCGGGCTTACCTCCAGGTCTTGATCTGCCCTGTCTTGCTGGCTCCTGTAGCCTCGCTGTTTGTCTTCGAATTCACGAAGTCTTTGGTTGTAGCGTTCGATTTGTTCCCTGAGCAAAGCATCTTCTGCGGCAGCTCTTTCCTCGCAGTATTCTAAACATCCTACACCATCGAGACGCTCCAGGTCGATCCAACCCCGCCATCTCACGCAGACACCGTTCATTATAAACGACGCTTTTAGATGAACCTGAAAAGATCAAGCTTTTTTTAATCATTACTAATTTCACACAAATCTTCCCCCTCCCCAATAGAACCGGAGTTTGTAATCGAAAGAAAAAAAAATAGAATTCTATTTTGATTCCGTAAACTCCGGTTTTCCTTCCCCAATAACCGGAGTTTCCAATCGAAAGAGAAAAAAAATCGAATTCTATTTTGATTCTGTAAAGTTCGGTTTTAATCGTTGTTAATCGAGTTCGCAATCGGAAGAAAAAATATCGAATTCTATTTTGATTCTGTACACTCCGCTGCGTAAGAGAAGAGCGTTCGAATAAGCGCGCAGAAGAAAAATCTGCGTACCTGAAATAACTGGCCGATAATTACGATCGAACAAAAACTGAAATTCTCTTTCCTTCTTTCTGCCCGATGCAGTCAACTATGTGATTAGACCCAGTGGAGTGATTCAACAAGTTTCACTCACGTTCTCGGATCTATTTACCGTTGAAATTAAATTCGAAAAAAAACAGCCTTAACGTGAGAGCACTGCTTAGTAAATTCGAGAAATCCTTCCAGGAACAAATCATTACTTAGCTCCTTTTCAACGGACTTAATGATGCGTTAAAAATGTCAATGATACGAAATCCGAGAGCCAAACTAAAAAAAAACATAATAATAATAAAGTAGTAATAAGAAAGTGTCTTGCGATTGCGACAAGTTGTGATTCGGAGAAACACAAAACATGGATTGCGAAACGTTTTCTCATGGCTCACGAATTTTTACCAGAAAATCGACAGTATTGTCGACTTTTAGTGCAAAGCGTGCCTGTCGGACAACGTCGGACAGGTAGTTGAAATATCAGAGGAAATGTGTCAATAGGAACGACCGTCCGTCCGTCGTCTGAAAGGCACTGGCGTGAAAAGGTCACTCCAATAAAGAGCGCAGTAAATTTTATTTGGGTGAGGATTTTTGGCCTGTATAAAATTCCTTAACAAGAATAGGGGCCCTTTTGTGTTTGCGTTTCATGGAAACTTTCACTTCAAAAGCGGGGCCGAAATTAGTCAAGAATTTTATTATTTCAAACGTTGAAAACCATAATGGTCGAAGTCAAAAAATCAAACTACAAAAGTGCTTTGGAGAAAATTTTGCATTTTCAAAAATTAATGTTTGCTTTAATGTTTAAATAAAAGATAATAAAGATAGGAACTTGAATTTTAAATTTTAAAAAACTTCAGTAGTTTTATTGCTATGGTTGCCATGGTTATCTATCAATTCGTTTCTCTTCAATTGTTAGATATCAATTCAATGAATCGGCGCTTACAGAATACACGTGATTGTTTCGAGTGCAAAATGGCATCCTATTGAAACCTCACGTCATTGACGTCTATTCCATTTCAATTTCCGCCAAAAAAAAATTGTCAACATGCAAACGCCATTGACAGTCTAGGAAGCACCTTCATTATTTTCAAAAAAATACGGCCGATAATCCCTCCTGCCCACATGGCACACCAAAGTGTCACTTTTAAGGATGCATGATGCATTGGAACTTCTTACCGCTAAGGATGCTTATGTAAACCTAAATAATTACGTCACTTGCGAATTGTCACTGCCATGTTTGTTGTGGGTCTTCATAGTTATAAACATTCTTTCAAGAGTTGAGTTTCTACGTGTGTGACGGGATTCTTTTCCATGCTTCTCTCCATGCCGTTCTATCTTGCATCTGTCCTCTAATTCCTTCCCAGTTTATGTTTCTTTTTTCCGCCGCTTCTCGTACTTCCTCTATCCAGCATTTTCTAGGTCTTTCTTTCTGTTTTCTTTTCATTGGTTTGGCTTCGAACACTCTTCTCACCATCTTCATCCTCATAACGTGCCCCAGCCATCTCAGTTGTCCTTCTTCTATTCTGGATTGTATAGGTTCTACTTTCAGATTTCGTCTTATATCACTGTTTCTGACTTTATCCAATCTATTCTTCTGAGGAATCTCATTTCTGAACTTTTCTCTTTCTGTTTCTTTGTCGTTGACCATACTTCCGACCCGTAGATGAATATTGGGGCCACTATACTTTTAAAGATCTCTGTTTTGGTTTGTTTGGATATCTCTTTTTTGTTTATGACGTTACTCTTGATGCTGTTGAATAATCTTCCTTCCTTCTTTTGATCTCTTCGTCGAATCTCCCGTCTTTCGTCAGAGTAGTCGCCAAGTATTTGAAACTTTCCACCTGCTCCCTTTCAGGTATATCTTGTGGTTTTTGTTCTCTCTGCTTATCACCATGGCCTTTGTCTTTTCCCTGTTTATATTCATGTTAGCTTTCTTCAGACTTGCATTGTATCTGTTCACATTTTCATTGAGGGTTTTTTCATCTTTTGCCATTAGGACCATGTCGGTGGCGTAGGCAATTTTCGCTATTCGTATCATTTCTATATTCCAATGTCCTATGTTATACTCTTTCACCTGCTTCTTCGCTTCCTTAACTGCTTCGTCAAGAACTGCTGTGAACAGTATGGGGCTTAGGATGCATCCCTGTCTCTCCCCTTGCGTCGTCACAAAGTGGTTGGATTCCCCATGGTGCACTCGTTGTTTTGTACAAACACTTTATGTATATAGACATATACCGACTCTTTTTACTCTGTCAAAACCTTTCTCTATGTTTATGAAATAGAGGTGAAGCTCCTCTCCGCTTTCCATTACTTTCTCGATTAACTGCCTGTTTTGTATTCCTGTTAACTTATTTAATAGGAGTATTAATGATAATTAATGACATATGGATTATAACTATAGCCGTCCTCCGTTTACATTCACTTCACTCAAAATAAAATCGATTTGATTTTGAACTGAATTGATTTTAAAGTGAACAGAGAGACTCTTAAAGGAATGACGTTGTGGAAGTAAACATAACCTCAAAATACATATGAAATCACATGAAACTGATAACTGATTTAGAAAACCAGCTTGATCAGTACGGGATGCGGGAGGCGAAACTCAATCACTTCGTTATCACTGATCGCCAATTGAATAACTGTAAATGGAATGCAATCAGTGATTTTTAAGTGAATTTGAATCGATTCGCGTTCAAATAGGCTATAAATGGAGGACGGCTTATATCTGAACTATATTTTACTTGTCTAGCTTTTCTAAGCCAGCTTTATCCTACTCTGCCTTGTGATGAAAATCGCATATGTTTACCCCCCGTTTCGGTCTGAATCCAAACTGTGTGTCTTCCAGTGTTTCTTCTAATGTTTGTCGTAGTCTTTTTTCCATTATTCTGGCGTACATTTTTCCTATTAAGCTGAGTAGTGTAATCTAATGTAATACTAATAAAACAATATGTATATCGAAAATGCATTTAAATTTATTTTAGAAACTTATGAAAGATTGACATGCATTAACAAAGAAGTGCATCTAGAACACAATCAGCCTATCTTTTAGCTTCTTCCTTTGACATGTACCCTGACACTTCTAGTTACATACATATTTCATGTCTTCTTTTCATTTGTTCATTGAAAAATTATCAGTTATTGACTTCTCTGTGCCGATCAACTTACAAAATTTCAAGCAACCTAATTAGGACTTCAAATTTCCTCCATTTTGAATGAATGAGCATGGTAAAAGGACTAAATGGGTCGAACAGTTAATTTTTTAGGTAACTGTTTGAGGAGACAATAGAAAGACTCCAAACTGATACGACTTTTCTCCTTCGTATCCATTCCAAATTGCAAGGAAACCAAGAGAAAGAAACAGAAGATTTCGTTTTCAATTCTTTTATTTTTTCCCACTTTGCTTCTTTATTTCTTTTAGCTTCTTTCTTTGTCTTCATACCGTAACACTTCTATATATTTCACCTCTCCTTCCTATTTGTTCTTTGAAAAATTATCAATTATTGATTGCTCAGTTAATTTTGTTTCAAATTAGTAGCAATTCCTGCTGTGTGTTGATCAGCTTACAAATTTTTAACCAACCTAATTAGGATTACGATTCCTAAGGCCGAGTTGTACCAACATCACTTAATTTTGAACTTCGTTTTATTCCAATAGCAATAATTGTAAAGGCCATGTATAGTAATTGAACAAAGTTCAGAGTTGAACGATGTTGGTACAATTCGCTTGGTACAATTCGTCGCCTTTTCCCGAATTCCGAGGTAATCGTTGGGAGAAGCAAACAGAAAAGAATCCAACTAAGTCTTTCGCCACCATTCTCCTCAAGAAATTACCAATTTCATTATTTTCACTTTCATTGAGGATTTACTTTGGAAGGAAGAATAACTTTGTGCTGGGTAATAACCAACGTTTATGCAATTTTCATCCTTTTCCATTAACTTCTCCAAGAAGTTCATTCAAAAAGGTATTTTAATCAATTATCCTGTATTTTTGAAAACGAGGACGTCTAAAGATTGCGTCTTCCATTTTGAACGAATGCGAATGGTAAAAGGACTAGATGGGCCAAGTGGTGCCCCCGTGACTTTCGTTTAGCTTGCATTCGATCAGAAACTGAAGGATAAAACAAAACATGATGGAATCATGAAATTCGTGCCAATGAAACCAATTGAGGACCCCCTAGTCTTCAATACCTTAAACGCAATGAATTGTCAAATGAAGCTGTCGTGTTATGGATGGGTAGAATTGCGCCATTCCCAAATCATAATTATAACAAGAAGTCCTCTAAACCTGCCCTGTAGTATTCACAAAGACGGGTTACTCTGTATATTATTATTAGTAATTATAAATGCATTGACCATTTCTTTTATTATTTTATATTTCCGCTGTGTTGCACTTCCTATTATTTTCTTTCAGCAGAATTCACTTTATCGATGCAAAAAAATTCTTAATGCAACTTTCTCCACGCTCATTTTCTTTGCTTCAGATCAATGATTTCAGTACAGTTGCTGAATAAGTTTTCTTTCATTGCAACAGGTTCTATCTTTATTGTGTATTATGTACTCTCTTATTTACTTTAAAATTCGTTGGTAGTAACAATTTATTAAAAATATTAAATCGTAGCAAATATTCACATTCATTTGATTGTTAATTTATTTTTAAGGCAAAAATATATAAATATTAGAATACAATAGATTTACTTTGTTGATTTAAATCATCTCGAATAATTTGAATAATGTCACAATTCAGTTTGCTTTGCGGTAGGAAAGTGCTGGTGCAAATTACTGATTCATTCGCGTAGGTGTCCACAAACTACAATACCAAGTCACAATCACCTAACTCAATTTAAAAATAATTCAAGGTTCGACGTGATTAACATACATAATATTAAAATAAAACGACGGGTTTTCCCTGGCTCGATTTTCTCGGGAGGCACGTCGCAATGGGATTTCACTTTATCACGGACAGCATTTTCATGCTTAATTTTTTATTCACGGGATCGACGACGTAGATGTGTTTTGCAAGGTGACTTTGCGCGGATTGCGAAAAAAAAAATCGTTGAGTAATGACGTTAATTATTATTAGTAGTTGAGACATTAATGGAAATAAATTGCCACGTTGTTTGTTCGGCGTGAACGCTTATGATCGTTAAAATCAAATCGGATTAAATATTTTGAAATTGTTTGTGTCATTGTTTTTCTTTTTATAACTTGCTATGAATGAGCTGGTTGCAGAGATGACTAACAATGATCTGTAACTTTAACCCTTTTTTTTTAGTTAAGGGAAGGGACCTCCTCCTCGTTATTGATGATGAAAATAATTTGGCGAAACTTTAGGTGATTGAAACAAGTTTGAATTTACGAACCCAAAAATGGGATTAATGAACTTTTGAGTTGGAAGAGAGAGAGAGAGAGACACAAGAGCCTTGTTAGCTGTGACGTAAAAATTTGGTCACAGTCGTTAAGCAAATAAATAAATAGAGAGGTTCCGTAAATCATGTTGACAAAGTCGGATCGGGTGATTGCACAATAAACGAGAGCCTTCTTTTACGAAATGCACAATATCCCGTGAAAAATTTCCGCACCGGATAATTAAATGCTTTTGAAAGTCGGCACAATGACGGAGTTTGGGGCAAGACGAAATTTTACGTGTAATTTAATTGTTGGGAAGGCGACAATAGTTTTCGGGACATTCTATGAACGACGGAAAGATTGAATTCAATTTTTTATTCGTAGATTTATTTACTTACATATGCAGAGTTCTATTATAAAACGATTCTTCGAACGCGAATGCAACAAAACAAACAAAGTAAATAGCGTGGCTATTTTCGAACAATAGATGACAAATGGACAACACGTTGTTGCATAAAAGAACGTAATAGTAGTCATTTATTACCGACGTCAAAAAATGACCCTTGTTAATGAGGGTAAGATACCCTTTAATGGTTGTATTTAGGGGTAGTTTTACGTTAGACAATGGGCAAGGTCCTAATTGTGCACGTTAATACGTAGGCTTGCTAACACATGTTAATGTAGTAAACTGGTTCGTGACATTTTTTCTTATTTTTTTGGCTGTCGCTTTAATTTATTGCCACAACTGAAATCTTTTATACCCGGATGGGGCCGAAAAATAATTAAAAAATTTCTCCGAAGCTGCATTCGCTTCGAGCGATGTTGTACCTATACATACATAAATAATAAAACTTTCGAAGGTGATGCACGTATTATAGTTGTTGATGCAAATAAGCCAAGGTTGAATAGAAGTCATTATACTGACAACAATTTGGCTTCAATACTAAAGGTAGTCTGGTATGTACGTGACGGTATTCTTTAATTCTATTATGGCGGCCTGTGCTTTGTACAGGACGCAATTTGGAACCAATATTACTACGAGAATGGGAACGTAATTTTAGAGGCGCTTTTAAATTTTCAAATCGATTTCAGAAACTTATTTAGCAACCGCTATTTATTATTTTGTATCAATGAAACTCGTCATCTGTGAACTCAAAAATACTCCTTGAATTTCATTTCGCAAAAATCATACGAAATCCTTCGAACATTTCAAAACGATATTAAAATGGTTCGTTTATTTGTGACATTTCAGAACAGGGAAAGCTAAAAATTAAACTCACACTAATCGTGACGATAAACAATTATTAACAAAACCTATTCCCTCGTACTTAAGTAAAGACAGCTTTCGCTTTTAACTGACAGTGACAGTAGTTTAAATTTAAAAAAATTGTAAGATGGAATCAAGACGTATTCTTTACTGATTCTGATGGTTTCAGACTTCAATTTTGGTGAGTTCAGATATGTCGAAAAGTTAGTGATTTCGTCTCCGATTTAGTGCCAAATCTAGTGACATTTGTAAATAATTAATTCTGTAAGGGCCGGTTTCTGGAAAGATTTAAATCAAGATTAATTTAAGCTTAAACTTAGAATGTGACACGCAATATGCTGTACGTCGTAATGTATGTCACATTCTATGTTAGGCTTTAATTTAATCCTGGCTTAAATCTTTCCAGATTGTACTCGAATGAAAAAAAAATGTAAATTCAATTGTCGATTGGAAATTCGAAATTAAAAGAAGATTGTTCTTCCTTTACTCGTTAATAGATAGCGCTGCTAATTAATTCTTTATTGCAATCGACAATTTGAATTTTTTTAAATTCCAAATGTCACTTTATGAAATCAAGATGAGAAAAAATCTGGACTTGACACAATGTGACGTGGTGAAAAAAGTTCGGATTAATTTGGTTTAGATTTTCAGGATACATTTAGTCTGTGTTCTTTCTTGCGATAGGAAATGCATTTACTTTTCACTTCAAAAATTCATCTAATAGCAAAAGAAATAAACAACATTGCGTATGTAATTGGTTATATAATATAATCTATTTTCCTGTCTACCTAGCGGTGTAGGAATTTTATTCTGTTAACCATGTGTTTCGTGTATGAATTTGTTCCACTGCTGTCTATCTCTAGCTACCTCTCTTGCATTCTGTATTGTTTTTCCTCTGTTTTCTATCAATTTGGCTATTTCTTTTTCCCACGTCAACTTCGGTCTACCAGGTCCTCTTTTAACTTTAATTCTAGATACCCATATTCTCTTTGCAGGTACACATTCTTCCATTCGTTGTAGATGTCCCCACCAACCTAATTGTTTCTTCTCTATCAAATCTCACTCTCTTCTTGTGATTCCTTTGACTCCTCTTAGGTATTTCATTTCTATCGCCTGTAATCTGTTTTTATTTTCCTTTGTAAGTATCCATGTTTCACTCCCGTAAGTTAGTATTGGTCTGTATATTGTTCTAAATACTGTCATCTTGGTTTTCTTCGCTATTTCTTCCTTTTTGATAAATGTTTGCCTCATTGCGTGGTATATATTTACTGTCTTTCTAATTCTTTCGGTTATGTCTATGTCTTGGTTTCCATTTCTTTCTATTGTAACTCCCAAGTATTTAATTTTCTCAACTTGTTGTATTTTCTAGTCTTTGCTGTATTTATCTTCATGCCATACTTTTTTAATGTATTGTTCCATATATTCATGTTGTTCCTGCAATCCTTTTTCATTGTTGGCCATAATAACGAGGTCATCTGCAAACATACATTTCGTCAATTCTATTGATTCTAGATTTTTGAATCCCACACTTAGTTTTTTCAGAAACGGTTTACATTCCTTCAGTATCTCATCCATGAATATATCCGACGAGAATCGGCAAAATTGGAAACTTCTATAATAAGTTATTAAATATAATAAGAATAAGAGAAATAATATAAAAATAAAAACTTTCAACATGTAACCTTAAGCGAAAAATTTAAAAAAATTGTCATTTTTAGTTCCGATTTTTACAATCATCGAATAAACTGAGTGTAACACTACCCTTGGAGTATGTAGATATGGAAGAAAGGTAAAGGATCTTCGGCGAATAGTTATTATTCCGCGAATAGAGCTTATTCCACGATCGAGAAACTGGGCCTTAATCAGAAAGCGTCACTGTGAGTCAAAAAAATTGAAACACATTCTTAAAATTCAAAGTAGAAATAGCAAGAAATGAAAATTGTGATGATGATGAAATAGTTAGTTCTCGATTTCAAAATAGATGGCGCTGTTTTTCACCTTAACCGGTTAACCGAAGAGCATTTGTAAAATTCGAAACTTTTAAGATGAATTTGAAGTTCAAGTAGAAGAAGAAGAATATAAAAATACTAACTTTAATATAAATCCCTGAGCGAGGAGAAACTTCAAATAACGACGATATACAAACTAAAAAGACAAGTTCAATTAATCGTGGATTATCAAAGAAAAATTAAATATTATACTGCAATCACTGGCATTATATCAAAAACGTTTCGAAATTCTTGAAATTAAAGCAGAAATGTTCATCGACACATCGATACAATTAATTATTTTCATAGTAGCTTTAGCCTTTCATTTGACTTAGCCCACTTTGGAGTTCAATGTTTCTATGTATAATTATTTATTAATCCATAAATCATTTCGTTTGCAAAATTCGGTGTTAATTGATGACAATTATCAGAAACGATCAGGTTTGGAACAACGCATTTTGCAAAGCATACGATTCACCATTTCGTCCTTGACCCATTTGAAACATGCATCAACTCCAATTCCAACCACATATAATCTTCAAATGGCAATATCAATAAGAAGCCTTCTGGTGTGTTTTAATGCATCAAATCTAAACGAGCCACATTTATTTAATCTTGCAAAATCAATATGAATCCTACAAGTACGTCCCAATACATCAACTCCAATGAACCAATATAACTTTCATAGTATCATGCGATCAAATGAATTTCGAATTAGAGTATGCTATGGAAAGAGAGAGTGTCATTACTTCATCATAAATCCAGAAATGTGCAACTAAAGTCAGTATGACAGATGACCTAAAATTTAATAAACAAGGCAAAGAATTGTGATATTATTAAAATAATTTGAGGTTCTGTCTCCAGGCATTTTCTAATCCTTCGAAAAAGTTTTGCAGTAATCTTGGTGAGTTATTAATTTCAACACATTTTTCAATTATTCTTTCCATTAGCACATTCAGATTATCAACGGGGGTTTAAAAATTGAATTTTTTAGGTAGGGCCAAAGAAAAAATTCAATGGCGTCAAGTCACAGGATCTTGGAGGCCAAATGTTTGGCATGTTTTTACTAATTATCCTGTCATCGAAAAATTCACCTAATCGTGTAATTCATTCACAAAAGAAAGCAATCGTTCAGC
The DNA here is from genome assembly GCA_958336345.1 of Dorcus parallelipipedus. NCBI lineage: Eukaryota > Metazoa > Arthropoda > Insecta > Coleoptera > Lucanidae > Dorcus > Dorcus parallelipipedus. Next base: position 27,238,887 of record OY284483.1, read on the forward strand.
TGTTAATATAGCTTGAAATAAAATTGGCCCTATCAGTCTCCTTCTGCTTAAACCTACCCAGTGACTCCATAATAAAAGTCCTTTGTCGTCTTGTAAAGACCATTTTGAAATGATTTTGAAATAAACGTTCAAGTAACAAATTTTTCTGACATAGCCTACCCTACTCTGAAATTCAATTGATCGCATGATCCCAACGAACCACATTTAGCCTTCAAATGGTCTCGTAAAATAGTATGAACCCTTCTAGTATGTCCCAATGCAACTCCAATGAATCAATATGGCTTTCAATTGATCCTGCAAAATCAATATGAATCCTTTTGATGTGTATCGTTGCATCAACCCAACAAACCATATTTACTCTTCAAAGGATCTCGCAAAATCCGTATGAATTCTTTTGGTATGTTCTAGCGATTCTCAACTTATGGGTCGCGACCCAATGTTGAGTCGCGTAAAATGTTTAATGGGTCGCAAAATGACTGCTGCTACCTTGCGTCAAAGCGAGGAACTGGTGCACACGTACCATCACGTACTTTATTTGATTTCTGAATATTTAATTTATCTTAATAATTTTTTATTACATCTTGTACAGAAATGGTATTTTATTAGAAAAGAAAATTCTTCTTCGGCAATTACCAGAAAGCATATAAAAAGTTTGAAATACGCTTAGAATTAGTTTCAAACCAAACAGGGCTAGATTTCCAAAAAAAGAATAATTTTTCTTGCACTGATTGGGAAAATAATGAAGAAATAAAGGCAGATCGATTTTTAAAATTTAGTAAATCCTAATGAATAAAATTAAAGACCATAAAATTAACTTAAAATTCAAAGGCTTTTTCTCAAAGTTCCGCTTTCGAATCGACCGGAAAATAACGGAGAAACAAATGATCTTCATTTGTTAATTTAATAAATATTTAATTTAATAAATAAAACCGAAAACGATGCACGAGATGAAATTAAAACAAAAATTAAAAATTACCTATTTTTCTCAAAGATCCGCTTTCGAAATCAATCGGAAAATAGTAAAGAAACAAATGAAGATCGGTTGTTAAAAAAGGAAGATCGATTTATAAAACTTAACAAGTAGGATAAAATTAAAACAAAAATTAAAAAAGAATGAGTTTTCTTGCATTAAATGCGAAAATAATTTACATAAATGCATCAATTCTTTTGAATCCATGTTGACTGATTTATACCCACTCGCATGTAGTAGAAAAGGACATTGAAACAAGAGATCCATTAATATTATTAGCCAATCACGTTACAAAATCTAAAAATTATACCCAATACAATTCATCTTTGATCTATCATTTCTAGAATCGTGAATAGCTTATTATTTTCTTTGAATAGGATTGACTGAAAGCACCTCAAAGCATAATCTGCTTTTATTAGCGGCAACGCGTTCACAAAGATGTCATGAACTGTCGGTAGTCTTAGAGAAGTGGAAATTGTGGACCATGGTAAACTGCAAGCTACTATATTATGTTCGGTTATTTCAAGTCCATACACTTGATTTGATTCTTTTTTCGACTTCTGCCTTCCTGTTTCCTTTCCACTCATTCGCTTTTATTTCTTGAGATATTATGAGGGACGGATGGTTAAGAATGATAACAGAGGTACAACACTGTAGTCAAATTACTAGTGATTACAAACTTAGACAAATGTAAAATTTTAAATGCAATTACAGATTACTTCAGAACGAAAAACAACATTTCATAATTAAATAAGCAGAGGTTAGTTTCTAAAAACGTAGCCAAAATGGTAAAATCAATAAATAAATTCTCACCCTAAACCATCATACCAGATACAGAGGAACGGACGGATTCTAGGAGATCAACCACAACACTACGACATTCTGTGAATGTTGACTACGCCCTCGGACTTGAGGAGTTACACTCGACAAGGCGGGCACTGGCTGTCTGAACTGTCCTGCTACGCAATGGCCTTTTATATTGTTTTAAACAAAGATCGTTTCGACCAATCCTACTTAATCTTGAGGTGGGCGAATTTTTCGCGCTCGCATTGTATCGGGTTTTAACTTATGTAATGACCTTAACGATTATGAAATGCTCGATTTCTTACAATATTTTTTTATCTGGTTGCAACTTTAAACGACAACACTTTGCGAAGCAATTCTCAAACGAACCGTGAAAAACGAGGCGCTGAAAACTTTATTAATTCTGACAGATCGAACAATAACAAACATAAAGTCACAAGTCAAACATTGCGCTGCCTCCCGCGGGGTTACAATACGAATGCGTCCCGAGCGAACCGACAACCCTTACACAACCAGATGTTCGCCGGAGAGCAGAAAAAAAAAACTCGATAATGACATAATTTTTCGCACGCCTATTCTATATAAATGTTACAGTGACAAAGGAAAGGGTTCCAAAAAGACCAAGTCAAGTTGAAAAGTGCCCCATACTGCGACGGACATGCCCATTTCGGGCTTTGTTTTCGGACGCTAATTCCCCCCTGTTATTTTACTAATACACTCACGACAATTGCATCAGTTCACTTTTTACATTACACAAAATTACATTTTTTTTTCTTTCTAATAAAACCAAATTTGAACTCTTTTGGCAGGCGACACTTTTATGAGTATATAATTATAGACCTTTTACCTACAAGTATAGACTATATAATTATAGACCTTGTACCTAGAAGTATAGAAAGTTAATGGAAATAATTCATGTTGACGTATAAGTTGGTGCATTGCAAAAATAGTTGAATAAACCTTTGAAAATGCTTTTCAAGACGAAACAACATCAACAAACCAATTGAATTTATAAAACAAACAATTGACAAGATAAACCACCGATTATTTACACAGGGCTAACTGTAATGATGCTGTCTAACAGCCTAAATTAAGGCGCCTGAACGCCATAAAACGTTTTACAGTTATTTATAAAGACAGGCAATGGCAGAGTTACAATAAACACAGGTTTATGATACACAAGTTTACTTTGAAGAGCCGCACTTTATTGACGCCGTAATGTGGACCATCATTCGTCCAGACAAAGACGCTTCCACCCGCAGGCAGGGTGCATATGTAACAACTGCCAGGCAAAGATTATCATATTTCAAATATATTCGGAAGTATTCATTCGGCTCCGGACTTTTTTTTTGCACCGAGAAAATTACAGGCTGCGCGGCTCCTTCTAAAAATAAATTAAACGGCCCTGCATACACACGACTAAATATAGGTTAATCTTTCGCAGACACACGAAACATTTTATTTCTTCTAAATACTCTCTACACTTACTTTATACTCTACATTCGTATGAACACTTCTATTAGAGGACGTAAAATTGGTTAGAATAAAATACGAATGATTACAGACATTTTTTTAAATCAATCAAAAATTATTGTGGAAGAATTTACAACCCCCCCATAAAAGTCGACAACAATGACAATAAATTGCATCCACAGGAGAAAATTTTTACTTTTTACGATCGCTTAAAGCTCGTAAAGCATTAAAACGCCGATATAAAGCATTCGGAAGGACAGTTATGACGGGCGCATCCTTTTGAAAGCCAGGCCCGGTGAGTTCCAGCCCCATCGACTTAATTGCGCTGTTTCTATTTTCGGTAAATATAGTTTTGCCGCCTACACAGGCGCTTACCTGCTACGTGCTGTGATTTGACCCGAAAACGACTTAATTGCTACTGAATGCCGCCGCCGCTACGAATGCGCAGCTTTTGGGCCGCCAGACAAAGAACTAACCGGTGGCCAGCAAAGGTCCACAATAGAAAGGGCAGTCCAGAATAAATCGCAGGCTTATTATGTAATGGCAAAATGTTAAGCTCGACGTTTGCATAATTTAAGGCGTGGTCTTTACACTGTGTGTTTGTACGACCAGTCATGGACCAATGGACATCTGCACATTGTGAATGTGTTGTGAACTTAAAACTTGTTTTACAACACATCCTTCTATTATTATCATTTGCAGTTGTAAATTAAAAAAAAAATTGTCATTGTATCTGAAGACCTGGATGCCTTTTTTTTGCCAAAGTTCTCCAGTTTATCTAACTTACTTGCTTTTCTCCTTAGTCTTCTTCTTTCTTTTATTTTTTTGTTTAATTTATAAATAAAAATAAAAATATTTGATCATCGAGTATGCTTTGTTTAATAGTATATTATGCAACAAGTTTTATAAACGGCATTTTAGTCACGAGTTTTAATTAGGCACGAGCGAAGCGTAGCGGAGCGAGTGTTTAATAAATGAATGTCTTAGAGAAGTTATTGCATACTATACTTTTTCTACGACCGACACAAAAATACTAAAATTCGGAAATTGTGCCGTGACGCCGTGACTAAAACGCACAAAGTCACAGCTTGTCAATGTGTATTTAAAAGATCGCTTAGCAACGTGGAAACGATAATACGATAATTTGTGTTTTAAAGATGGGAGTAGAAAAAAGATTTTAAATAATTACTTGTAAACCACGATGATTCACGATTGGGGAAAACGCCAGGATATGCGGTTTTCCGTCAGTCAGAAACTTTTGATTCGTCCTTCACTGCAGTACAAAAAGCAAGAGAGTATTTTTTTTGTACATATTTATGGATAGAGTCATGCTACGGTATTGGGGAGAACGCCAGGGTATGTGGGTTTTCCGTTAATCAGAAACTTTTGATTCGTCCTTCACTGCAGTACAAAAAGCAAGAGACATTTTTTTAAATAGATCTTTATGCTATGGTATCACCTGGTAACATCATTAATCTGCCACAAAGGGATGCTCTGTTAATATCGCTACAATTTGTCTTGTGATTCGCCCGCCACTTGCGTCCGTAGGAAAAGCGACAGGACAGCAGGCGCACATTTAACAACTAACACCCGTGTCATCCTTACCCCTTGCGCGTTCAACATGTGATGTTTAACCCTACGTTTAATAAAAACTCTCTTTATGGCCGGGACATTTATCACAAGTAAATTAGGGCCCCGTCGAATTTAATCACTCCAGGACACGAATATGTTTCTTGACTCAAAACGATTTTTTAAAGTTTTTCTTTCGTCTTCTCTAAATTTTAACGTTGCACATTGGCCCGTATTCTTATAGGATTAGCAATTTAGCATCCGTACTCTTTAAAGAGTGCAGGTGCTTTTTTTCAGTACCACAAATTGTGTATTCTTACTTTTTTTTTAATCTTTCCCAAATGTACTCTTTTACTAAACATCCTTAATGCCAGTGAGTGCATAAAGTATAGAGTACCGACAAGAATGACATTTAACTCAAACAAGTGTTTCCAACATTAAGGATTTTCAAATTTTATTTCGTAAAAGAAGCTGGAAGCTGACAGTCTCCAGATAGCTCAAAGTTGTACTTTCCTGTAAAAGGAAACCCACCTATATTGAACAACCACCATCTGCGGAGTAAAGTTTCAACTGACAGTCTTTTCTGGATGGTAACAAAAAAGTGACTTGCGTTGTTGTACGACATTCAACAACGCCATCTGTTAATACTTGTCAAACGTTTTTTGTTCGTTTGTTTTTACGGAGCTGGTTCACTAGTTATTTCCCGCGATGCGAAAGATATAAGAAATAAGTAAATGTCACTTGCCGTCAGTAAACTACGAAATGAATTATTGTATTTGTGTGAGAGTGACATATTGAACAGCGCCACCTATTGCAGTCTTTTTTTATAATCTGTTAACCACGTGGATGTCACCATTTGTTTCAAATTATTTCTTTTTTAATTTATGGATGTACTGAATTATGCACTAAAACCGATTATATTTTGTTTTCATTTACTTTTGTTATATTCTACTCTTACGTATAATTATATTTTCTTACATTTTGTTCCATTATTTTCTTTCCATTATCTTTCCTCCCATTTTTTTTAAATTTATTAATATGCTGAACTGAGTTGTAAAATCTATTGTCTTTTATTTTTATTATTACATATTTTGTTAAATTTTATTAAGTATTTGTTTTTTGAATTTTATTATTTCGTTTTCTTTGTTTGTCACACTAAATTGTGCCGTAAAATCGTCAAAAAATTGTCTTTTTTTTAAATATTATTGTTATAAAAAGTGAGCTAATAAAAACATACATTCATGAACTGTCCAATTTATTGAGTTTTTATTTAATCACAGACATACATTTTCTTTGCACCGCCTACTCTAATCTGATTTTTATTTGCTCACCATTTATATTTCTTATAATCTCGTTCATTTGTTTTCTTTGTCATGTCATCTCAGAGTTCTTTTTTAAATTGAAGGACACGAGCCCTGCTGATCTGTGCTTTGGACGCCAGGTAGACTTCATAGCTTCGGGTGTGAATGCTATGTTCTAGCTCCAGATCACGGACGAACTAAAACCGGTAAGAAATCACGAAAAGGGATTCTTGTTGGATACGAATTGGATTCTCCAGGTTACAGGATTTATTTGTCGGATGAACGAGATGTCATTAGTTCTGATAATGTCATCTTCAGTGTTCAATCTTCATCAACTACAACGGATGGATCAAATCAAGATCAAGGAGAAGACTTTGAATCTATTGAAGTTGAGAGCTCCGAATTGGAAAGTCATGATGATGGTGAAACCACCGAAAGTTCAGATGATAGCTCTTTAAATCTTCATGATCAAGATCAACTGCGACGACCTCTTCGTAATCGTTATCGTCTAAGATTGCCGACACGTTATGCTGAATACGAAATGGAAAAGACCACCTTGAGGGATGACAACATCGAATTCGCCATGATAGGAGAAGTTCAAGACATTTGCGTCGCAGAAGCTCTTAAGGAAGCAAGATGGATACGGGCTATGCAGGAAGAGCCTGAGTCACTGATTAAGATGGAAACATGGGATCTGGTAAATCTTCCAGAACATGCAAGAGCACTGACTTGTCGCTGGATGCTACGAGAAAAGCAGGATGGACGATTGAAAGCCAGACTGATTCAAGCAAAGAGAGGGTATTGATTATTCGGATATTTTCAGTCGTGTTGCGCGTCACTCACGCAATTAGATTGCTTCTAAGTCTTGCGGCGTCCAAAGGAATGAAGTTGATGACTTTCAATGTAAAAACAGCCTTTCTATATGGTCAATTGAAAGAAGAAATTTATATGCTTCAACCAGAAGGTTTTGATAGAGTATGCAGATTAAATAAAAGTCTCTATGGTCTGAAACAAGTTCCAAAAAATTGGAATGAGCGTTTTTCCAACTTTCTAAATTTACTCAAATTCAATAACACCGATGATGATAAGTGCATCTATTACAACGAAGACAATAGGTTTGTTCGTTTTGACTGCACTTTCTACACTTTTAACACCTTTATTCTATTTTTCTCACTTCTACTTATGTTATATTACATACATCGCACTTTCTCAGAAACGGTTGGTGCAAAAAGTGTAGAAAAGTGCAGTCAAAACGAACAGACCTAATAGTACATATAATAATTGCTCTGTTTGTTGACGATGGACTTGTTGCGGGATCATAATGCTGATAGTATGATTAAAGATTTGTAAAAAGTTTTGAAATTACTTTTGACAAATCCCTTCAGAGTGTTCTCTCATATCTTGGAATGAAAATTTAACTGAAGTCTGACGGAATATTCGTATGTCAGCCACACACTGAGAAGATTCTGCAGCGTTTTAAATTTGACACCGCAAATCCATCTTAGATACCAACGGAAAGAGGAATGTACTAGCGGGTTACCCATGATGTTTGTGACTAATAGAAAATAAAAAGAGGAATGATAACAGACGAGACAAATTATGTGAATGACAAACCATTGCCAAAATATGAATCATATCGTGAAGCCATTGGAAGTCTGCTGTATCTAGCCACCATATCTCGACCGGACATTAGCTTCGCCGTGAATTATTTAAGCCGGTTCAGTGCCAAGCCACTGGAAAATGGTCAAGCGCAGACTCAGATTACGGAGGAGATACCAGTACGGGACAGTCCACAAGCGGAGTTCTGATTTTGCAAGGAGGACCTCTTGTTTGGTACGCTCGAAAGCAAGGTCTAGTAGCGACATCAACTGCTTAAGCCGAATATCGTGTTGCTGTTTCTTGGATAGACGAAATCTGCTGGATTCGACGCCTGGGATACGAACTTGGAATGCTCAATGTGAATCAACCAACTACACTCCATGTGGATAATCGGTCAGCCATACATATCGAGGGCGTAGATGCAATGGGACGTAAGCCACTGCCAGAAATTTTTTCAGGAATCGCAAAAAACTGCTGAACTGAGTCTAACATGACTATAGAAGTTCTTTGTCGTTTTTGATCAACAATCGGTATTTCTGATAACCTCAGTGTAACCAACTTTTGCACACTTGTGGAAAGTGAAATTATCAATAACAAACCGCCAAAACATGAAATTCTCAAAAAATGTGGGTTACGTCCTATTGCATCTACGGCATCGATATGCTAAGGAGTACACATGAAGGCAAAGTGACAAAAGGGGAAAAAACCCATTGATATTCCAAGGAAATTCATTCAAGAGCATATCGACCACAGATTAGTATCATAGCAGATACGAAACTGTTTGTCGGCACCTTTGATGTTGCGAGTCGAAATTTTTTGACCTTCAGCCATTTTGAAAAGGGTGTGCTACCTTTTGATTGAAAATATTTTGCATAAGCTCATATAGTAATGTTTGCCGATGACTTATTTTCAGTAAATCTGTTTTGGGAATGCGTATTATATAGCCACTTTGCACAAGCAAATGAACACAAAAACGCAAAAATCGCCAAAATAGGACTATTACCTTTTGGAAAACTAAATAACAATGTGGTTTCTTCTTTTCAACTTATCCCATCGTTTATTATTGCATAACATGTAAAAAATATCACATTAAAAGTTAATGTCAAACTGGCACACCTTCCTACAAAGGTGACTTGTTAAAAATAATCAAATCAGCAAGTTTCGTATCTGCTATAATATTAATCTGTGATATCGATCGTGAAGCTGGAACATGTCAGAAGTTCAAATCAACTGGCTGACATACTGACAAAGCCACTCTCTCGAAAAATGTTTAAGGAATTGAGAAGTAAAAAAATTAAGTAGGAGTGTTGAGATTAATTATTTTCATCTACTCAATTTAAATTGGTTATTTTTTTATTGGTTGGTAACAAACCGAAAGTTGTGAAATCAGTTTGCACGTGGTCTGTACAAACCAGTACAAACCGAGAAAGATAATAACAAATGCCTGCTAAATAATAACAAAGGTAAGAATAATTGTTTTATTGTTACATGTTAATATGAGAAATTAATGTCAAGGTTGTTAGATTTCATCTTAATTTTGTTTGCAGGCGCCTTTGGTTAAATAAAGAGCCTTGCAAAGGAACTGTACCTCGAATGTCGAATTAAAATAAAAAACTACAAATTTCCATGTCTGTCACTCTCTTACACATTAAATTGACATAAAGCTATATCGTTTCTTGCTTATTTCAATTGCGACTTTCGTTAAACATGACTTTAATCATAAGATCAGAATACGGGCCAACGTCGTTAATATCAAGAAATCCATCAGAATGTGTTTTTTTCCCAAGTGCTCTAAAATTTCTTGCGATATTTTTAGTTGCACGTTGCAATCTCAACCACTCGCTCATCAGTCAGTGTTGACAAGCACATGTTCGAGTTGTTCCTCATGTGATTCCGAAAGGTATTTCGTCTGAAACGAAGATAATTTATGTTTCACGATTACAGAAGTCTATCGTGCAACAAATCGATTATCGGTCGTTGCGTGTTATTGTTTGTCATATCCGTTGAACGTAGCCGGTGAAATTTGTGGGAATTTTTAAAAAGCTGATATCAGATATCAATACTGCGGTCGGTGGAACGGCGACACCAGTACAGATCCGTTTTCAGTGGTTTTCCGCTTCCCTCCTGTGTTTTCGTGTTTATAATAATTAAATTAATTCCGCAACAAATTCCTGTCGTGTCGCACACACGCAAACACGAACGATACAAAACCTACATAATTCGGACGATATTAGAATATATGCATGTAGGGCCTGAACAGTATCGGCGTGCATGAATTGTGAAGCTGTCAATTCAGGGTGGTCGGATAGTTAGTTGCAACGGGTGTAGCAGGCAAAAGCGGCGCGTCAGTTCGCATTACTTCCGGTTCGTTGGACGCGCAACATTATACCACTCAGAACATATCTGTTTACAAACATGTAACGGAGCTGATTTGAATAATAAAATGAGTTTCGCTTTTATTTAATTTTTTTTAAATATTAACAGACGTGATTAGAGTCGAAAACAATTCCGCTCCTAACTCAACACGACGTCTCCAATTATGCGTGCGGAAAACAAAACACCTATTATATCATTACGTCGCTGTTAAATGACAGGTCCCTTTCATTTCTTATTCGCACAATAACACACAGCGCGTGCTAGTTAACGCGACTACCGTCGCGTCGCCGAGATGCATTTTCATGTCAATTAACGCAGCTTTTGTTTTGTGAAGCTCCCTCGCGTGCCTGACTGCACGCGTTGCTTCACGTGTGGTGGTGCCTTTGTTTTAAAATTCATCCCACGTGGGATACTCTTTCGGAATAACCGCCATAACAAAATATTAGAGTATAACCGAAAGCACTCGGCGAAAAATCCTGAACGAGATTAAGAAAGACCATCCCCATTCGGACAATGAGCTCGAAGCTCCTTGCACCGACGGAAATTAAAGTACACGTCGAGTACATCATCGGTGCATGAAATGCTTTCGAAGTGAATCACGCGAAGTGATTGCCGAAAAAATTTGTGTTCGTATTCACGCTCCACCGCGTTCGGTTTCTTTTTGCGTCAGCGTCGCAGATGCATTTCGAATTCGAAAAGTATTCTATAAAAATTAGTGACGGCTGGAAATTTGATTGTATCTTAAATTTTGTGTTGGCGATTGGTGATGACGACCAGAATTTAAAACATTATAATCAGTAAGCACGTTCGTTACCAGTTTGGTTTGTTAAATTATTTAACACGAATGTTTATCACGAATGTGTTACTGCGACGGAATTACCTACTCTTCGATTTCACTTTTGCGCACATTAAAACGTAATTGATTTTAATTAATCTCATAGTAGTTAATACGACGCATTCATCATCAGCTGTGCAACTGTGTGTTATTACTTCACGGTCAAGTTTCTTACGACTGTACGCTTCTGATTCTGTCGCTTTAAAAATAAATAAACAAATAAATAAAAAAACATGTAAAGATGTAAAAATCAATATTGATTTTAACAGTAGAAAACCTCGTGTTGGGTGAATGGGAAACGTATTAATCATCTGGCTTTTAAAATTGGGCGAAGTGTAAGCGAGCGGAGAGGAAAAGAACACCCAAAACTTAACGAGGGAGTTTCTTGGAGAATTTGTTTGAAAGGCGCATCGGTCACGCCAAATTAGCCGGAATGTTTAAATGTTTCAACATGCCATGCCTTTTGCTTGGCTTGACTCGTGCTGCCCGCCTATTATGTCTTCGGATGGATGTCTAGCAGCTGTTGCGCCACTACTCGAAAACGCTTTCCGTCTATTACGTCTGCTTCACGTTTCGCAAACTCACGGAGAGCTCTCTCGACGACGAATTTGAAATGCAAATGTTAATCACTTCGAATTCTAAATTGAACATACATAGTTCAACATCTGTGGGACAAACGTAGGTGCGTTTATGTGCGTGCCCTTGGGCGCGGTGGCCGGGCCAGTTGTAAAGCGGGACTAGCCCAATTTATTTTTAAAGCCGCTGTAAATCTTCCCGCTTGCATTGTTCTAAGACAGGGTTCGAACCCTTGGACCGTGCTTACAAAGAAATCTGAAAGATTAGCACTTACAGACAAGTTTATCATGACCATAGAAATATATTCGTTTCAAGCAGTCATAGTAGTGAAATATGCTGTTCTGTCACTCACATACATAATTTATAGAAAGGCAGAAAAAAACTTACTATTTTCTTCAAACGTATTAAAAAAGTTCAGTTCTCAAGTCAACTATGTATGTAGAACGAAGCAGTTATATTAATCTAAAATATTCATTTATCAAATGGCCTTGGAATAATATTCAAATTGCGCGCGCTTTAGATAGCTGTGGTATGAAACACCTTGTAAACTGTGAATTGTTTAGTCTTGATGGATGTCAAAGTTAATAAGCAGCGTGTAATTAAATTGTCTCCGGAAATGTAAAGAATTTACAAAAATCGCTTAATTAATTTAAAAAAAAAATTACCCAAATGCACGTTACGCCCATGCACAAGGCGACAACTTTAAAGGCGTGGAATAAACGTTTATAGTGTGACGCAGAGAATCTGAGTCGTTCAGTCCAGTGTTGCCAGAGATGGTTCTTTGGGACCGTTTTGATATTTTTAGAAATTATTGGTACCAAGGTACTGCCTCGTCCACTTTGGTACTTTTTTGTTCAAGCTCAATATCACCCAATTTTCATTACTCCCACTGTTATTATTTTTTAATAATTAAAACAAACATTGTTAGTTTTCTCTGTATATTTAGTTTCCTGTATCAGAATTGGCAGTGAATGGGTTAATTAATCGGTTACTTAAAGGGCCAGTACTTTCGTCACTGATTAACTTTAACCTTTGGTTTATTCAATGCCTACAATTTATGGGTGCAATTGTTTCTATGGAATTAAAGTTAACCAGTGACTAAAATATATGGCCCCAAGAGTGCATTCGTAAAGTGAAATTGCAAATCGCGTTATTAATAATTAAAATCAAGACGAATATAAATAATTACAATAAAAATGAAAAGTTTAAGTACTTTTACATCGCAAGTGCGAATAACCTAGGACAGGTCGGTTTGGTTTGCAGTGGAATTCTCGAGGCTTAAGCTGACGAGGCCCCAAATAGGGCCGAAACAGCTGTACAGAGGATGCTCGAGGAATCCACTGCAATCATAACCGATTTACAACCAAATTTTTATAATAATTATTATTTAAATCTAAGAATTTTTCTAATATTGTTGATTGTCCATAATTAGGTATACTTTGTAACGTAGTAATAAAGGTACTTCCTAACTTGTTTTTTTTATTTTTTTTTTATTTTAATACAACTCCCTGTTTCAATATTATATCTTCATCAAGTTGTTATCATTAGAAAGACCCATCGGAAAGAAGAATGAAGAATAACAATGATTGAACTATTGACATTCCTTCTTCTTCTTCTCGATGATGGTTGATTTCAATTTTTTTGGTAATAGCAGTCTGATGAAGATATAATAAAGAAAACCGGTGGATTTATTAAAATTTAAAATAAGTTAGGATATAAGTACCTACCTTTATTACCGCGTTAATATCTTTTAAGTTATTATAATAAAATATTTCTCAAACTACATAACAAAACTTTAAAAAGTTGATTTTCGTGACCCTGGATCTCAAACTGTAACTGCAGAGGCTTTGCGTATACAGGGTGTGGCATTTAACCGGGTTAACGCCGTTCCTATTGAAAATATGAAAAAATATTTTATACAAAAGTATCATCCTTTCAAGCTCCGCATAATTTAAAATTATTTTCGAATACACAGGACGTCCCAGTTTGGCTGTACGATGTACTACTTCGATATTTTAAATAGAACACCCTATATTTTATAACGAATTTGAGTTTGTCAGGTTATTTTAGGGTAAGTTTGATAAGAGTTTCCTATAGCTAAGCGCTATCTTTTTTAAGATATTAGGCTTTGTTTACGGTTTTCGGAAAATACAGATGTAACTTTTATAATTAATATCTCATTAACGAAGAAAGTTAGAATGCAAATATTGTGGTACTGTTACAAGCTAAGTGTTAATTCATAATTTCTACATTTTAACATTTTAATTAAAATCAGGACTGAGTATTTACTGAAACAGTTTATGTGTTTTGTTAAGGCTTGTGATAAGTTAAATAGTAACGAATAAAATAATTGCTGTTTTTATGGTGTATTGTTAAGTTTCCTCCAGTGATTTTGGTTAACCAGACAATTAACTTGATCGTATGGTTGATTACGTTTTATACAGTTTTCCCTAAGACTTGAATTTGAGTTTCTAAAACTTTTGTTTTATGCCAAATAATAAAGTATACTATACTATACACATTATTGGCGAAATATTTAATAATCATATTTGAACAATGTGCACCGTTTTTTTCTAGACATAACCGAATCCTCTTTTTAAAATTACGCTCGACATTAGCTAGCATATTCGTATTCGGTGTAATACAAGTAAAATGTTTGAGTAAATACTCCTGATTTTAATTAAAATGTTAAAATTTAGAAATTATGAAATAATATTAAATATCTCCTGAATCGTCAGTAATTGGTATAGGGAAGTGTGTAGCTAATTGAAAGATAATTTTATGGAGCATCTAACGACGATATAAAAATAACACCGTTCCATTTAAAAAACAAAAGTTATTGCCCTTCAATTGTTGTCGAAATGGATCCCTGCTTAATGAAAAGTAAATTTTGTTACTAAGCCTAATATCTCAAAAACCATAGGACTTAAGTATAGGGAACTCTTATCAAACTTACCCTAAAATAACCTGATAAGCTCAAATCGTTATAAAATATAGGGTATTCCATTTCAAATAACGAAGTAATACAGCCAAATTAGGACATCCTATATATTCGAAAATAATTTTCAATTATGCGGAGCTTGAAAGGATGAAACTTTAGTATAAAACATTTTTCCATATTTTCAATAGGAAGGGCGTTAATGAAGAAACCCGGTTAAATGCCACAGACTGTATATTAACAAAAAACCTAAATGATGAGTGCAGCAAAGTCGGTACTTTCTGGGTGTATTTGGTACTTTTTTGTTTGAGGGTTGGTGCATTGCATTTCTGTACGCTGGCAACGCTGGTTCAGTCGTAAAACTTGACCGTGAACTAATAACTTACAGCTGATGATGAATGCGTCGTACAAATATATTAACTGCGATGGGATTAATTAAAAAATTAAAACGTAATGTTTTACGTTTTCAAAGGTGTAGAAAAGTGAAATACAATCGATGTTTGATTTATTTTGTCTCTTTTGATTTTGGTTAATAAATGTTTCTGTTCCTTCAAAACCGACTGTCATTTGTTTCCTTTATTGTTCGGACATTTTTTATAACTATTCAATTTTTATTTTATTTTTCATTTTAATAAATTTTTAAAATAATAAAGGAAACTGTGGTTTAAGAAATAATTGAAAAATAATCTCTGCCCACAATTACTTTTAACGTATTTCGGCAGCGAAGCTACTATCTTCAGTACAAGATGAAATACGTATCTACGGATATGAAAGTAATTATGGGCACTTTTTGACAACTATTTTCTTTTTTCATCACGCCCTTAAAAAAAACTCTGTTGATTTTATTTGTTTCAAAGCAATAACAGTAAATGAAAGTTCACGATGAATCATAATTAAAAAAAAAAAATAATAACACAATGGATTTCAATTTTCGTTTTCCATTTTGAAAAATTATTTACATTTTTTTTTGTTTTAAATTATATTCGAAAGCAGAAGGTGTGAAAACTAACCGACAATTATTTTTTTATCTCTTTGCTTTTGGTTTCGGTAAATTAAATTTTAAAAAAATTATTTTTGTTTTCAACCTAAAACTAAAATCATTTGTTTTCAACAACAATCTGTCAATCTTTAATGTCCTGTTTTTATAAATTTCTGAGTGTCGTTTTTTTTTCGATTGCAACGTATTGTGCGTTCAAAAACCCCCACGTTTGGAATTGGCTTTGGTTTGTAAACGTATGTCGATCTTTGGTCATAAACAATTGATCTCACTTAATTAGACGTTTTCAAGTTACAATAATTAATTTATGAATGGAATTCAAAAAGGCATTGAATCCGGTGGAGGGCAGCATTTTTTTTAATCATCTTTTAAAATTAGCGGTAAGTGTAAAATGTAAAGCTTTCAGCTCGTAAGTCCAATTTACTTTACTGTTTAGTTTTGTTCATAGTTGATAACGTGCCTTCAAAAAAATTCGTTATTGCTTTTATTTTATGACGGCACGTCGTACCTTAGTACGTATGTTGCAACCTTGAGTAACTGCGAGCTGTCAACAGCATCAATCGTCAAACTTTGATAGTCAAAGGTTTTGTTTACATCTTCGAGACATTTTTAATAAAATAAATGTTTAATTTCATTAATTGCGCTTTCATTTTGTAACGCGTGATCAACATCTTTTCTAATCAAGTGACCTATGGAAAAAAATTATGTCTTTGTTTTTCTTTACATATTTATATTGCATTCCTATACAAAACGATAGGAATGCAATAAAAATAATTCAAATGGCATTTGAAATAATGAACCAAACAAAGACATATTTTTTTTCCATAGGTCACTTGATTACAAAAGGTATTGATCACCTGTTGAAAGTCGTAATTAAATGGACATAAAAAGTTAGGCTATGTTTATAATAATCGCATGGTTACGACGTGACTTTGCAAAATTTGCATTTGACATGAACCTACTTGGTAACGGTTTTTCTTAACGCACTTTAGTTATGCACATAAGCAGTAAGTAAAGACATATCGTGTTTCTTGATATCTCAAGTCGCGGCCGACTTGGGAGTTTTTGAAAGTGGTAGATCTTCGTTTGTTCTTCTCCGTTATTCAAAATTAGTTCCTTATTTTCAAAACTGTTATATTCTTTTATTTTAATGCACGATTTTTCCGATGAAAATTTGAATTTGTATTAAAACGCAAGCATAAAATGAAGAAATTCGAAATTTGTGTTGTTTTGAGAGATTATATACTCGTATTTTATAGATTGATTGCAGGTCGGTTTTGATTGGATGGATTCCTCGAGCATCCAATGGGCAGCTGTTTCGGCCGTATTTGGGGCCTCGCCAGCAGAAGAGGCAGGCAGTACTTATGAAAATCTACGGACTTTTTAGAAAGATGAAAGATTTAGAATTAAAACTGTAACATAAATCATTAAATTATTTGGCTTATGCCAAACTGGCAACAAATAATTTACGATAAGTAATTCTGTCGCTTTAAAAAATAACACACCGAACGCACGTAATGAATTTTGTTAGACTTTGTACAAATTTGTATTAGCAATTCGTCCTTTATAACAATAGAATTTGTCTCTCGTTGAACGGTGCACACAAAACGAAATTATAATAATTAACAAACCAAACGGATTACAAATGTGTTTACTGATTATAACGTTTTCATTAAAATTTTTCCTATGTTTTGTGATGTCTATTCTTTCCCCGTTTTTTCTTTGTCGATCTATTCAAGAACCACTCTGTATATGTTTACGTTCCACTCCTCATAATTTGTGAAACACTATTATTTCGTGTTTTTTTTTAAACCAGTATTTCTTACTAATGAAAACAAATAAAAAAATAAATGGTGTAATTAACTACCAAGTTAGGCAATGCAAATTAGTTTTAACGAATTTTATCGTAAACGGAAACGTAATAAAATTTTTATGTGAAGTTGATATTATGTATTTGCTTTTAAAGAATGGCAAAGGCATAAATGCATCATAACATAATTTTAAAAAATAAACGCTAAATTGTCCTTTGATTTACAACGGTGAGTCACCCATTTGCAATCACAATTTAATTAAAATTCATGTCACGTCAGATATGGTTTATTCTGGGTTCCGTTCTGATGAACGTGACCTTTGAGGGTCCAACAGTGGTTTAACGGATTAATAATTTTAATGTTTCAATAACGCACATAATTTAATATTTTTAAAAAACAAATACATTTATTATTTGAATTCATGACTTGTAGCGTCGGTTTAGTAAAACTTAATAAAATTCTAAGAACATAGAATGGTCTTGTCATTTTTTAGTAGAATTGCAAACACGTTGTTCAATAAATAAGCGACTTTCAATTTATTTTTGAGGACAAGACATATTTGTAATGAAACTGATGTTACTTGTAAAAGAAGAACTTCAAAATTTTATTTTCTTTGATAGTTTATACTTACTAAAGTATTTTCGATTCTTTGGACGCATTTACTCATCCCAACGATCAATTACGTGGGGGGGGGCTTCTCAAGTATCTGTTTTAGTTTCATTGTAATATATTCAACATTTTCCTGTACAATGACATTAAATTTGTTTCCTCCTTTCAATTTTCCGCAAAAAGTTTTATTTTAGAATCCAAATATAATAACACGAAAATTGGGCATTTATTACTAACAACGGAAACCTAATACGATTTTTTTTTAATTCAAAAACCGTAAACCACAAATACCCCTTCAAGTTCAAAATCTGTTTCAAATATTTATTTCAACAAAAAAAAGAGGTCTTGCGGTTCTCTGCCCATTCTATAAAATAAACGCCCCTTTGGTGTAATTAGATAACCGTTCTAAATCCAAAATATACATCCATAGTGTTCGCCAAAAAAAAAAAAAAACCGCTGCGATATTATCAATAAAGTCGAACACAAAAAGAACACGAGAGTTGGGCCCATCGATCGCGTGCAGCTAACAACGGAGCCCGAGCACCATCTGGAGCCTCAATTTCTTCTCCTCTGTTTTTTCTTTCTTCGGACAGCACGCGTCTTTTATAATCGTTTAATTACCCCTAACGAACCGCCCGAGAGTTTAGGCGAGCGAACCCATCGAGAAAATCAACTGTTAAGTTAATGGCAAGCAGGGGCGGCAATCTGCTTTTCCCCTTAACAGTAAGTCATCACAAGGTGCAAATGACACGGCTGTTGGTGACAATGTTGTATAACGGCAGGGGTAGGTATTGTGCGGAATTGGCCATTAAAGAAGTAATGGACAACTGGACACTTCCTTCTTTAAATAATTGTATTGCAGAATGAAATGACTTCCTGGTACAGTTTTCGTTTGCTTTTTTTATTTAAAAATCTTATTAAATTAAAAATGTATGCGAAATGTGTTCGATTATGTTTAGGTCTTGCTTTTATAATTTGTTGTATGTACATTTTGCAACGTTTCCTTCACGCTTCAGTTGAAACGTGTAAACAACTTATTCCACAGGTCTATACTTTTGTTGAAACTGTAGCCGCCTAACAGAATGCAGAATGGCGTCGTTGCGATCAATACAGACGCCGAAACGCCATTGGCTTGCAGAGGCGTCGTTCTGCGCCATTTTGGTTCCATTACGCCCGGTTACGTCGGAAATACTCACAGCGCCTGGTTCGGTTTTTGTAAATCTTTTATTCTTTTGTAATTTAAAATTATTTCTATCTTGTATAAGATTTGGGTATATTTCTACTATTTCTATTGGAAATAGAACATGTTCTATTTTTGATTCGATCTAATTTGCGGATAGGTAATTGAAAAAAAGGATAATCCTACCTTTCCTGGTTCCTTGTCGAAGTCACATTCCCTATCAGGCATGTAACCGGAGGTCGTCGGAGGTGTAAACATCAACTGCAGGTTTGTTCCTGTGGCCGCGAAGGCGATTTCCGTGTGTCCTTCTCGACAGGCGTTTTGAAATCTGACTTGTCGTTCCTCCTGAGGCCTATCTCTGTACCCCGTATATCTAACCTGCAATGTAAAGAACCTTGGCTTCATGTAATTGTAAACGTAAGACCCATTTAAAATTCCGCAGCAGACATTATGATGGTTGATAAAGAAAGGTTCTTCTGCTACAAATGGTGATTTTAATTTAAGTGTTTGTAACGTTGTCATAAATTCACAGTTTTAATTCTTAACTATTAGGAACAAACAAGAAAAAAGATCAATTTGTGATTTACGTACGTACAGTGGGGTCCAAATGTATTCGTCCGATTAGCAATAAATTTGTTCGAAATTGACGCCATTGTACGTATGAAAGTTTCGTCCTAATCGAACTTGGTGGCTTTAGAACTACGTACATTTGGAGTTTAAATTTCTTCCATAATATTTTTTGACAATGACCATGGACTTGATTGATTTCCGACCCATTAACCGCAAACATCTAATTTCCTTTGCAATGAATGATGATCAAAGACAAAACTTCCGATACATAATTCCGAAGCCATTAATAAAAGGCGAAATCCGTTGACATAATATTTAAACTCCTCGCGGATAATAAAGAGCCGTCGTACACAATTAGGTAACCGGTATTCCACGAAATCGCGCCCGGGGCACTCGCTGACTAACACCGGACATTTAACACATTCCTGCCCACTGTTTCATTCCGAAGCGGCAAGTAGATGATGATGATGAGTGATGAATCCGATTAAACGGGTACTTTCAGTTGGTACAGCTGTTACGCCGGCGAGTAAACGATGACGCATCGCGGATCTCGGAAAAGTCCTTCCGAGGAACACATGTTAATTATGTAATTACCGGCTATTTTACGTAATCCGGCAATCGAGATGCTGACGTACTAGGGGATTCACCCGTTGTGTCTACAGCTAAAAGCAATCGTTATTTTTCGATGTAAAAATAAAAAAATATTAGTAGAACCTAGTCCTGTTTCGAAAAGAAATTAACTTATGGATTCATCGGGTAACTATTCTTCTTTCGGTTTTAATAAATACGGAAAGTGACACGTCAAGAAGGTTAAAAGACTGAAAGGTAAATCCCAAACTCATTTAAACGGAATTGACAAATCCAAATATCGCGTGATGTTTGCGTTACGAAAGAGACCTCGGCTTGACGCATTCGGATTTCCATGCACGCCCCGAAATTCAGGGAAATCAAAAGTTGCAAATCGTTTCCTGGGAATAGTTTGTGAAGCTCATTAACATGTTCATGGTAATAACGCAAACCTCTTATGTGCGAAGCTAAAGAGTCGAGCAGAAATGAGAAAAGTTGCGACCTGGATAATGATCTGATTTTTTTAAAATAAAATTTCAAGAAATTTAATTTAATAGTTTAATACTTGAACTTCTTTGCTAATTTATTCAATCATTAAAAAAAAAGAACGAAATTTTTTGTTCATCCAAAAAATGTATTATTCCCATTTGTAATTTTATCAAAACTAAAATTTTCTTCGCAATTACAAACTTCATTTTCTTTAAAAGAAAAAATCCAAATAAAATAAGCCAGGCACAAAATTTAATTTATTTTAATGAAAGTGTAAGTAGTGACAATTAATAATCAAAATTTTTTACAAGAAGGTTTAATTGTGGCAGAGGAAAAAAGTGACGAACAGAGAACGATAAAAAAACTGGGATATGCAAAGTAAAATAAAATGGTCACAGAAGAGGAAAAGGGAATAAAATAAGTAAGTTGCAGGAATCAATAAAAAATGAATTAAAAGAATAAGCAGAAGGAAAAAGAGCACCAGGGAATGAAAGAAGCAAACAAACAGGGATTCCCCTATTGTATTTGATTACGTGAAGTAAAGAAGAAGAAGATTAAAATGCAAAGAAATCAACATAAATGTGAGACCATTTGATACTATTTTCATATGTTCAGGCTTTAGACATCATCAAAGTACAGTGGAGATGGCGACCAAAAAACAGTCATGAAGAAACGAACAATCGGAGAAAATAGAAATATGTACAAGAATCAATATGTGATTGAAGTGATCACGGTATTCTAAATGAATAAGGGAGAGAAAGGAAGCACTGTAGCGACGGATTTAAAAAGAAAAAATAAGAAACAGATATCAAAAGGTAAATGAAAAAATACTCGCTCAAATTATATCGGCAAAAAAAGAGAGAAAGGAGAAAATCCTCGATTGGAAGTAATGAAGTAACATATAAAATTTAAAAAAAGAATAGTAAAAGTGAATCTAAGAAAAAAAAATAACAGAAAGTTTAATGAGAGTTACGAAAAAAGTCGGTTTTGATTGCAATGGATTCCTCGAGCATCCTCTGGACAGCTATTTCGGCCCCATTTGGAGCCTCGCCAGCTACAGAGTAGCTCGAGAACTCTACTGCAATCGCACACGAGTTTAAGTAGAAAATCAGTCGCAAAATAGCGCCGCCTAAACTGCTAATAAAAGTAAAGAATTTAAAAAAAATTAAAACCAAACATAAATTGAAATAAAGGAAAAAAGGACACTAAGTTAGAAGAAAGAAAAAAAAAAGAAAACATTAGTTAACAGTAAATGGGTTGAAATGAATATAAACACGGTAATTTGGGCAAGATTTATAAAAAAGAAAGAAGCTGTGAAATTGTGTTCGTAAAATGAAGAAATAAGGATAATTTAAAAATATGTAAGAATCCGCAATATTCGAATCGAATTAGGTCAACTGCAATAATCAGAATATTTGAAGAAATTCCTGTGAAATTGAAGAAAAGTACAAGTAAATGAAATGAATGAAAGGAAAACATCAAAACAAACAATTAGAAAATAAAAAGCGAAAAAGATACTGAAAGGAGGCATCAAAAGACGAAGAGAAGCCAACGAAGAATCAATATATATTTTAAAAATTAAGATTAGATGCAGTTAAAGAAAAATAAAATGGAAGGAAAAAACACGTGTATAGACGAAAGAGAAATGAAAAGGGAATATTAAAAACATGCAAGCAGAAAATAAGAAATCAAAAGAGACATCAAAGAGAAGGTGGCGAAAAAAAAGCGTAAAAATTTTTGGAAGAACGAAAACACTGTATCATCAATTTTTTTTTAATATTAAAACTAGATGTAAATAAAAATAATAAAATAGAAGAGCGAAAACTCTTGATTAGTGATTACAAGTAGAAAATGAGAAGCAAAGAAGATAATGCAAGAAGGAAGCAAAGTTGAAGGGAGGATGGCGAGAAACCGCAAAATTTTTGAAAATTAAAACAAGAGGTAAATAAAAATAATAAAATGAAAGAACGATAAACACTTCATTAGAAGAAAGAGGAACGATGGAAGAACAATAAAACAGGCAAGTAGAAAATAAGAAGCAAATAATATAACAAACAAACAGGAAATGAAACAGTAATGAAAGGAAATATAGCGATTTTTTTTAACGTAAATAAAAATAAAATGAAAGACAGAAAACACTTCTTTAGAAGAAAAAGGAATGAAAGTGTAACATTAAAACATGGAAATTGGAAATAAGCAACGAAAAGATAAAGAACAAAGGCATCAAAGTTGAAGAGAGGGTAACGAAAAAATAACAATTTTTTTTGAAAATTAAAACGATGTAAATATAAAAATAAAATAGAAAAGGGAAAATATTTGATTAGGAGAAAGAGGAATGAAAGCAAAACATTAAAACATACAAGTATAAAATAAGAAGCAAAAAGTATGACGAAAACGAGTATCAAAAAAGAAAGGGAACTGTAGCGAAAAATTTAGAATTTCTAAGTACATAAATAAAAATTAAAAAATTAAAGAAAGAAAACACTTCATTAGAAGAAAAGGAATGATAAGAGAACATTAAAACGTACAAGTACAGTAAAGAAGCAAAAAATATAAAGAAAATAGGCAATCAAAAATTAGGGGGAATGCAGCGAGAAATGTCAACATTTTGTCGATGTAAATAAAAATAAAATTGAACAGCAAAAACACTTGATTAGAAGAAAGAGGTATGAAAGCGTAACATTAAAACGTGCAAGTAAAAAATAAGCAACGAAGAAGATAATGGAAGAGGGTACCACAGTTGAAGGAAAGGTAGCGCAGAAATAAATAAAAATCAGATATAAATAAGAAGAAAATGAAAAATAATAAGAAAAATAAGAAGCAAATAATTATATAAGAATTCACACTTTGTGAATGTAAAGAAAAGACTACAATGACTAATGTCTGTATGACTGAATATTTGAAGAGAAGAGAATAGGTTAAATAAAAATAAAATAAAAGAAAGGAAACATTTGTTTAGAAGAAATAGCAACAAAAACGTAAAATTAAAACATGCAAGCAGAAAATAAAAACAAAGAAGACGACGAAAGAAGACATCAAAGGGGAAGGTAGTAGAAAGAAGTCAATATGTCAAAAATTAAAATCAGATAAATAAGGAGAAAATTGCAGAAAAGAATGAACCAATTTTATTTTTTGTCCTGTTTTTGTTTTGTGAAAAAAAAAGAAAGCAAACCAGAACAAAAAATTAATAGTGTTCGCAAAAATTAAGAAACAAAGAATTATATAAGAATTCACAACATCTGAATGAAATGAAAAAAGATAAAAAGAAAAGAGAGAAAGAAAATAAGAAATTAAAAACACAACAAATGAAAATATTCCTAAAAACTCAAATTCTGTTTCGTAACTTAGAATTTTTTTATTTCGAGTAGCAAGAAACCGAAGAAGAAAGTATTTGAAGAAGAAGAAGAAAGGTTTTAGAGAAAAAAAGGACTTTTTAATGCTTTTTTGATCTTTCTAGTCAAATTTTTGGCACTCACTATCAGATACCTAAGTTCTACAGTCGTCCCAGTTTGGTACCGGTTTTATTGTCTTGCTATAAAAGAAGCGACAAAGAGAAGACACAGACACCGCAGTGGCGGTCTCTTTGAAGAACTTTTTATAGCAAGATCATAAAACCGATACAAAACTTGGACGACTATACTTTTATGCCATTTTAGTAAACAAGAAATCTTATACTTTCTTTATTATTTCTAGTCGAATTTTTGACTTTTATTAGGTATCACTGATATCAGAAACTTTCTTTACGATTTTTATCTTTTTATGGTAAATTTTCGGTTCAAATTTGGTCTTCAAGATTAGATGCCATCGTAGTTTCAAGTTAGGATAAAAAAATGTAAGTCAAGTACGAAGGAATCACATCAAATCAAATTCATCAGCAAACAGTATTAAGAACGACTTCCAAAATTTCCACTAGGTATACTTTGATAATAATTATTCAAGGAAACAATTTTCAGAAAATTTTTGGCGTAATTCTGAATGATAACACAAGGAATTTTTTTTTAGAAAATGAAGCCTTTCATGCCCATATGCAACGACAATTTTTTAATAACTCTTTTTTCATCTTGCGTTTTCCGCACCCCCATCAAATTTTGAACTCATTCCCACTTTTGAATTTTGATTGCTTTGATTTGAAACACCTTTTAAAATCATTAATTTTGAGCAACTTTTGGCCTAAATTTTTCAGATAACTTAAGGACTTTTCACCTAACATACTAGCGTTTTGGAATTGAAAGTGAGGGCTTAGGGTGTAGTTGACTTCACCCCCATTTTCTCTGTGTTTACATTTTCTAAACAACTCCCAGCTTCTTGAAGGCGAAATTATTTGGCCTAAAAAACCTTTGGGCATTTTTCAATTTTTGATGTCCCACCTAAGTTCAATAAGAATATTTTTGGGTTTAAAATCAAATTGGCTTTACCTCACTTTCCCTGCTTAACCTTCTAAATAGTTCATCGGATTCAAACTTTGCTTTCTGATCGGGAACCACCCTGGGCATTTTAAAGATGAACCTGGGTTTCGGCTGCTCGTACAATCCGATGGATTCAAAAGGTAACATTCCCGTCAACGCAGAAGTGGGATCATTCATCGAGTGCATTTCTATTCGAAGCACAGAACGCCTTTTTAGAAAGTTACCCGCGCACGGTCCTTCTTATTTCACCACGTAACAGTTAAGTTCGAACACCAAAGCGTCACTTATCAACCAACCATTTACTCTGGGTTCCAGAGTGTTACTGAGCAGTCCGTTCTGTTTAGATGCAGTCACAGGATGTTCTCGAGGTTCTGGCCCCCAACTCGGGCGTGGTTTGGCTCCGGCTTCAACCAATGGGCCGCAGGGTGGCCGCCAGCTTAAGCCCCTAACTGCTCGTCGTCCTGTAATAGCATTATCCGAAGCCGTGCCTGTGTTTATTGCAAGGGGCGGCGAAGTGCGCCTATGAAAGTAAAGTAGGCTGCTTTATGAGATTTATCAACTAATCTTTTTGTTTGAATACATCTGCTTTGAACCTCTTTTTTTTACGGCCCGAATTATACGGATTATCCCAAGTATCTATTTCTGTAAATATACGAGATCACATGTCGGAGGCTCTTGTGATGCTCTTGACGCGGGGAAAAAATTTGATAAAAGAAGTTTCCGGTCGTAAATTTCCGGTTTTTATGATGTTAAGTATGTATGTAGTTATATTATAAACAACTTGGAAATGCACAGCGAAAGAACGTTAATGCGCAAAGAGATTTTTTTTTAATTAAACCTAAAGTCTTGAAGTCGCTTTTCAAAAAAACGTTAAAAGTAAAACTACAAAGCTTTGAATAAAATTTTAATTATTAATATTTTGTATGGCCTTGTTTTAAAAATGTTTTCTTAATTTAATTTCTGTTTCTGTAACTTATAATAATACCTAAATTGATTACGTGTTTTTAACACCATTCCAGCCCCTTCCTGAAGTATGTCAGGGACGCAATTAATTAATTTGTTTTTATTTACCATTTTTCTTCCATGCGAAGTGTGACACATGTAGGTAATATAAAGAAACGCAAGAAACAGAAGAAGAAGAATTTTATTCCGGACTCAATCATCTAGGCTCAGTCGCAGTTTAGTGCGCCCACCCCCTAAAGCCTTCATCGCAAAATACGTGAAGATAGCAAGCATGTAATTAAAATTTTCTTGATCCGGATCGTTACACGCCAGGTCAGGCTGTTCGTTCAACCAGAAGTGATTCACGGCGAAAATTATGGCGGCCACGACGCCATACTGATTTTCACTTTCGTACGACAGGAAAACGCAAGAGAGGCAGTTGAGGAGGATCAAGAGGTCGATCAATTCTTTGCTGTACTTGTGGCCGAGGTAACCAGTCAGGGCCACCACGGACAATCCAGGATGCAAATTTCCCAACGCCCGGTCCATTCCGGCATTCAGCCAAATTTGTCCGGTGAAGCACGGTAAGACGAACAAGGTGACGAGCATCCGGGTTCCTCGATAGGGCGATTCGAAATCTTGGCCGTATCGAGGAATACCTGTCGGAAAATTTGGGGTTATTTTTGGGGAAGTCATGGTTCAATTCTTTTACGTACCCCACCTCAGAACTCCTATGACGGAATGTACTACGATAACTCCGAATGTTCCACCGGCTAAATTGCTCAACATCCTGCTGAATTTGTAGACGTACACGCAGTATAGTCCTACCCCGGTCAAGGCAGCGTAAGAAATTAACGTACTTATTTCCATAAGTGGGTGTATTTGTTAAAACGTGCGGTAGTTCCAGGCAAAGACTTGATTGAGCAAGATCAAAATCATAGAAATTTTTGCAACCCCCATGTTATTAACTGATAGACGTAATTTTTATGTCATTGTTTAATTTTTGCCTTGTCAAATTGATAGGTCTTGAAACATTTGAACGATTATAATGCTTGTGTCTAACAGAATCATGGCATGTTTACTCAATTAAAAATGAGAAGAATTATTATGGTGGGGGCAATTAATTTCAACTACACTCGCGTGGCAGTGTTGTCGTCGCATTTAGTTAATTTGATTTGGTTATGTTGGTGATACAATTTGTTACCTTGCAATTGGTAATGCCAGAGTAATGCTGATTTGTCAAATTCATGGGATTCACGGCTTGTTTGCGGCACATGGCACTGATTCGTCTCTTTCTCCTCTTTGTATTATTTGGTTAACTTGTATTTTTATGTCGTGTTTTATATTTTGTAGGGTTTGTGAGTGAAGGTAAATGTCTTTCGGACAAATGTCAAAAATGACAATTGTCTGAACAGGACAAATACTATTTGTCATAAAAGTGTCATGGATACTGTCCGTGACATGTGAATCCGCTAAAAATGTTTTAACTTTGTTTACCTTTTCCCGCTAAAGCTACATTTACATTTAATTTCGTGCCAGCACAAATTCGTAACACGAAAGTTTGACGTGTGCTTTCTTATGATACCATTTACATTGTCAAATGTGACAAGGTGCTGGCAAATGGTAGTTACAATTTGTGTGCAATAATATTTGTAATATGTATTTGTTTCTCGAATTTTCATTCTGTTTGCTAAAAGTACAATATAGGAGCGGCATATTTTTGAAAAAGTTCTTTATTTGCATTAAAAAAAGCGAATTTGATTTTCATTATGAAATTTTAAATGTCATAAGTGTCAGGACAGTGTCATGTAATACCATTGTAGTGCAACCAAATATTGCGGACCATCTGGCCCTTGTGTTGGATTACACTTTGAAAAGGAAAACCAAAGAAATTATTGATAAACGCAAACCCCAATTTCGACTTAATTTATCAAATAGCTGTTTGACAACCTTGAGACAAACGTTACAAACAATCTCCTTCAACTGTAACGAGTCCCAAAATGTTAATGATATATTCGAAGACTTTCAGCAACACCCTGTTGTCAGCAATAGATGAATGTTGTCCTTTAACCAAAAAAATTGAAAAAAATATACACGATAACCAGTGGATAAACTCATCGGTGATTTCTGCTGGTCAACAATTAAAAAATATCTATTGGCTCGCAATTAATACTGGAGACGTTAATTTGTTAAACCAATACCGCCAAAAAAAGAAGATTTACAGAAAGTTAATAGATGATAGCAAAAAGCAATATTATTGTAAT
This sequence comes from Dorcus parallelipipedus, assembly GCA_958336345.1. NCBI lineage: Eukaryota > Metazoa > Arthropoda > Insecta > Coleoptera > Lucanidae > Dorcus > Dorcus parallelipipedus. The sequence continues at coordinate 27,267,163 of OY284483.1, forward strand.
ATGATCGACTCTGCAGAAAACAAACAAAAAATTTCCTGGCAAATAATCAATCAAAGACTAGGCCGGGGTAAATCAAAAAACAAAATAACATTACATGATCATACTTCCGTAATATCGGATGATGGTGAAGTTGCAGAACTGTTTGCCCATCATTTTTCAAATATAGTACCAGAAAGTTTGAATAAGTGCTTCGGCGCGAACTATAAATTGAATCCTACGGTAGGAACTTTTAATAATAAATCCTTCGCTTTTCTACCTACTGACGCAGAAGAAGTTGCTAAAGTGATCAACGGATTAAAAGTGAAATGTAGTGCTGGTGTAGATAATATTCCCGCAAAAATTCTAAAATATGTCGTGGACATTATTTCGCCACCGCTGGCTAATATAATAAACCGCTCTGTGGAAGATGGTCAGTTCCCCACCTTGTTAAAAACAGCACTAATTGTACCAATTTTTAAAAAAAACGACGCCCATGATGTAAATAATTATCGTCCTGTGTCTGTATTAAGTGTCTTATCGAAAGTGTTCGAGAAAATTGTAAATAGTAGGTTAACACAGTTTTTAGAATCCTGTAAAGTTTTAAGTAACTCGCAATATGGGTTTCGTGCGGGCAGATCGACGGAGGGGGCCGCATCTAACATTTTAGAATACATATATTGTAAAGTAGACGAGGGCTCCCTCGTGGCTGCGCTGTTCTTCGATCTGACCCGCGCTTTTGATTGCCTTGACATTGAAATTATTTGTGAGAAATTATATGTAGTAGGTGTCAGAGGTACAATTCTATCGTGGTTTAGATCATACCTCAGTGTCCGAAAACTATGTGTAAAAATAGAGACGGCGAGATCCTCCGAATATGACGTCGACTACGGCGTTCCTCAGGGGTCCGTCCTGGGGCCCTTAATCTTTATAATATTCATAAATGATATGATACAGCATCTCAATCCTGAAGACCGTAACCGTCTGTTATGTAAGTTTGCAGAATGGTGTACGGTGAACGGATTAATTTTAAATCTAGACAAGACTGTGATCATGAACTTCTTCAACAGGAAAATCCCCATTAGAGAAACTTTTGAACTAAATAACGTTGAAATAGTCTCCTCACAGAAAACCAAATTTCTTGGACTAATCGTAGATGAACAATTATCTTGGCAGGATCAAATAAATTCAGTATGTAATAAACTTAGCAAAGCTTATTTTGTAATTTTACAGTTTAAGAAGATCTTGACCACAGAAAAGTTGCTTGACTTATATTATGCGATGGCATATTCTTACCTATCCTATAATGTTATACTGTGGGGGAATGCAGTCAATATAAAAAGGGTTTTTGTGACACAAAAACGAATTGTACGTTTAATATTCAACATAGCACCTAGGAATTCGTGTAGGGAGACTTTTAAAAATAAAAATTTGCTTACGTTTCCAGCTCTTTACATTTACAAATGTCTTATTTATGTAAAAACGAATTATTGTCAGTTTGATCAAAATTCATGCTACCATGAATATGACACACGTTCTAAGGATTTATTCGTGATACCAACGCATAAATCTAAGAAGTTTGAGCAAGTACCATCTTACATGGGCATCAAGTTCTTTAACAAACTTCCGGAATTAATAAGAACTCTAAATTGTCGAAGGTTCAAAATGTTAATTAAAAAATTCTTACAGTGCAAATGCTACTATTCCATTTGTGAATATTTAACCGACGACATAAAGTATGTAGATTTTGATATTTAGTATGAATTATTATCTTGTAAACTTGACATGTACAATCCATTGTTATGGCAAAAAGTACAAATAAAGATTATTATTATTATTATTATTATTATTATTATTATTAGTGTCTGACATTTAAATTCGTGTCCTGTCCAAAAGATTTAATGTCCGCACATTTTACAACCGTAATATTTTGTTAAGTTGTAGCTAGTTGAAAAGGTAGTTTAAAACATGGTGTTTACGTTTTGTGTACCAAATTGTAAAAAGTAAACAAATTAAAGTGCATCGTTTTCCGTATCTGGATGAACAGGTAATGCCTAAAGATATTCAAAATAATTTTCGCAATGGAATAGATTTAGCAATAACTTGATGACAATTTTATTGTTGTTTACTATATTCTGATATTCGTTTCCCAAATATCCTCCCAGTTTGTCCTATACAGGGTGTGTTTTTAAGCGCCCTTTCTTCCATAGCCCATTTATAGAACGAGATAGAAGTTTTTTCTTTCACAAGGACATTCTACCTATTGAGCACTATAACCTAAAATTATTTTGGTACATATAGAGTGTTACGTAAAGTAATGGCAGCATGTAGCAGGATTTTTTTTTAATGGAACACCCTATGTATTTTCTTATAGAAAGACATAACACTCGATCCTCTAAATAGTAACGCATAAAATACTTATATTTAATTAACCAACTAAGAGTAAATTAATATTTTATTGAAAACGGTCTGCTTTTCAACTTCTCTTGAAATACTAACTGTAAACGTATTATTTATCGTACGGCAATAAAAATCGGTAGTGTTATAAACTAAAGTGTAAGGAATAACCTAGATATAAATTCTTTTAGTCTTACTTGTTTTCTCAAATGTTCAAGCCTGTGTAATTGTCAGAATTTCAAACTGCCGTTATTCAATTTTTTTAAATGCAACCCCCCCCCTATCTCTTTTCACGAATAGATAGTGTTCATGTTCCTCATCAATTTTGTTATAGGTTTTCTGTATCTAATCCTTACAGTTTTTTTACTATAATAAACTTTTTACATTTTTACTCTGAAATCAATATTAAAAAGTTATTTAATGTACCGTATTTTAATTTCTTTAAGACAACACCATAAAACAGATGGATAATATAAGTTTACAATTGATTACAGACCCTTATTACATTATAATAATCGTATTTTTGTTATAATACAGTTCTTTTACTATGTTTTAATTAAGAATGCTTTAAAATTTATTCGATGTAGTTCTTAAGCTTCAGTTGTCTTCATGTCTTCATTAACATTTGATTTAATAAAATCTGATTACTTGAACAAAAGAAATTCACCGATTTTCATTTATTTGATAGATTATTAATTTATTATTTGTATATATTTTTTTTGAAGTACTACAATTTTTACATTAAGGTAATTATTTGCAAACACGGATGTTTTCTTTTGTTGTAAACCACATCGAATCAATTTTAAGACGTTAATTACAACAAGAAGAAGAAGAACTGAATTACAAATAAAAATACGATGATTATATTGTAATAATTATGATTATATTGTAAGAGTATGTAGCCAATTGTAAACTTGATATTATCCATCTGTTTTAAGAAATAGAGGGCGCTGTCTTAAAATTGAAATACGGTACGTTAAATAACTTTTTAATTATTGATTTTAGAGTAAAAATGTAAAAAGTTTATTATAGCAAAAAAACTGTAAGGATTATATGCAGAAAACCTACAACAGAATTGAAGAGGAACACTCTATTCGTGAAAAGAGATAGGGGGGGTTGCATTTAAAAAAAATTGAATAACGGCAATTTGAAAATCTGACAATTACACAGGCTTGAACACTTGAAAAAACAAATTAAACTAAATGAATTTATATCTGGGTTATTCCCTATACTTTAGTTTATAACACTACCTATTCTTATTCCCGTACGACAAACGATACGTTTACAGTTAGTATTTTAAGAGAAGTTGAAAATCAGACCGTTTTCAAAAAAATATTAATTTACTCTTAATTGGTTAAATAAATATAAATATTTTATGAGCTGCTATTTAGAGGATCGAGTATTATATCGTTCTATGGGAAAATACACAGGGTGTTCCATTTAAAAAAATTCCGCTGCATGCTGCCATTATTTTATGTAACACTCTGTATGTATCAAAATAATTTTGGGTTATAGTGCTCAATAGGTAGAATGTCCTTGTAAAAGAAAAAAATTCTATATCGTTTTATAAATGAGCTACGGAAGAAAGGGCGCTTAAAAACTCACCCTGTATAATATACTTTTGGGAATGCTCAATAAATTTATTTCAAAATGAAAAAAATGGTTTTTTATTTGTACCCATAGCTTTGTTGCTTAATAATAAATTTCCAAAGTCGATGTACAGTGTTTTCGTTTTGGTTTTCCTCTTTTTTCAAATAAGTTTCACGATTTGTTAAATATGTTTTCAATTTCACAAACATCAATTTCGTATATTAAAGAGAATAGTCATTTCACAAATTGTGAAACATAATCGATAAAAGAAAACCAAGAGAAAAAATTAATGTACATAATTTCATCATGCATTCAAATTTACCGCCAATTTGATAACAGCGCCACTGCGAGTGTAGTAACCAAAACATCAGTCTCGCCGATAAGGTAGAGTTGAATATCTATATAATAATAGTAATCTAACAAGTGTCTAAATAAAAACCTGGTCAAGTGGGTTGTGATCGAGAATTTATCCATTGCATTTACATAGCAGAATTACTAAATGTAGCCTACTTGACCAGGTTTTTATTTAGACACGAGTTATAATCTATGAACAGAATCCAGCCCTTGAAGCGGCTGTATGTTTTTCTACAGCGTTGACGTCAGACAACAGCGTTGCATACCAAACAGCTGTAGAAAATTACAGCCAAAAATTTTTCGCTCACTGCTGTTAAAGCGCTTTCGAGGAACAAATTTGTAGGTTAAATTTTTAAGTACGTTTTGTACCAGAGTGTCGTTTGGTATCACAGGTCTTTTGTATGTGTAGCTACTGAAAATTCAGTTGGATCTGTTCATTTTAGTTCTTGTAAAGTTGCTATTTTTGGATATGAGTATTTATTGAAACTTCAGATTAGTCTGATAAGGTTAGAGTGACATCAGCGTTCACTTAAACCGTCTGCAGCAAGTCAGTTGGCGGCTTGAAGTCACATTGCTGAAACGTTGAATCCTGTTAGACATAGATAAGCAATAAGTATTACATATTTTCAGGAAATATTTACAGTTATTTCCTTTTGCAGATGCAAGTCAAAATTATTCGAATTTCTTATCAATTTTATGAGTCAAGAAAAGTGTTACATTTCATGTATTTAATGTCTCAACCACGATATTATAATTTTGTGTATCTTTTGGTGTCGTATTTACAGGGTGTTACTAAACTGATGTCATTGATTAAAACAGTACTCAAGAAAAGAAGTAAAACTGATTAATGATGAGATCAACGACCTACTACTGATCCAATGGATCTTTACCATTACGTCATCAATTTTATACGTCCGAATCGACAAATGTTTTCATTCTCATTTGCTTTTATCCTGTTCTATTAAACAGAGATGGGTTGAAGAACGTATGCATTTTATTCAAACATGCATTAATGACGTAATGGTAAAAATTCTTTGGATCAATAGTAGCTATTATCGACTATTCACAACTCATAGATTCATAAGAACGGCGACAAAAACAAAAGACGGACGATTATTTTTTATTTGAATTGGCGATTCCAGCTAAGCGACACGGCCTCTAGCGGAAATATTCGAATTATAATAGTGACGTCACAACAGGGATAAGTTCTATGAAATAAGAGAAAATTCTTGTATTATTGTGAAATGCAGGTTTTTTATTCAGTAATTTTTGTTTGAAATATTGCACAGTTAATTAAGGTTTACCTTCAATTCACCTGTTATTAATTTAGACTCGTAGATGCCAAAGGTCACAAAAAACTACAACGTCGGAAAACGATGTGTATTGAAGTTGTTAATACAAGAAGCTTGGAGCTGATGATATGTTTCGGTTAAAAATAAACCATTTTCAAATCTACAATAAATGAATTTGTGCTAAAAAGTGAAGAGATATTTAAATTTTGAAACGAACCTCTCTTAAAATCACGTTAACATGTGGCCATTTTTACTTTAATTGAATGACATAAAATGCAAGAACCTAAAAGCATGGCAAAACGAAAATCCCTAACTAGTACCAACTTAAGGTAAATGAATATAAATCACAGTGAAAGCTGATGGCGCGTAAATTTAAATACAATTTTGAGTAATTTTAAATAAAACAATACAACAACAAATAACAATAAAGGCTGAAGGCAAGATAAAACAAAATGTTTGAAAGGCTGAAGGCTGAAGGCCGGTAAGTATACAATACCACTTATGGGTAAAAATCGAATTAAAGCAGATGGCGTAAATTTGGAAATGAAGTACATTTGATTTTAAAAACAATTTTGAAGTGAATTTGACAACAGTAAAAGCACCAAAAACAGACATCTAACTATGGATGTATCCAATTTATAGATTCGATTGTTTTCTTTTACACGAGTAGCTAAATTACGGCCAGTTTGTCCGATATAGATAGAGTTACAATTGGATTGGCTGCACGTAATGGAGTAAACTCCACTTTTGTTCATACATTCTATCTCATCTTTAGAATTCGTCAGAATCGAGATAAGGTTATAATCATTAGAAAATGATACTTGCACCCCTTCCAATTTACTAAGAATTTTCTTCAATTTTTTAGAGTCCGTGCCCAAATAAGGTAAAGAGACGTATCTAAAGTTATTTTCTGAAACAACATCTGTCAGAGTGGGGAAAACAGCTTTATTTATAAGATGATTGCGAATTTTGTAAAACAATCGAGAGATAACCTCAATAGGGAAACCATTATTGCTAGCTATTTGGCAAACAATCTTGATCTCCCTAATGAAGTCTTCTCTCGTCATCGGAATGGAAAAGCTCTATAGAAAAAAGCAGCAAAAGCTGACATTTTATATTGGTAAGAATGATTAGACGTAAAATTGATGATAGCATCAGTATTGGTAGATTTTCTGTAAATACTAAAAGACAAAGAAGAATTAAACCTCTTAATTGACACATCCAGACTACTATTATCTTACTATCCAGATACTATTATCTTTTTCTAATTCTAAGGTAAACTTAATATTATTGTGAAAGGTGTTAAAATGATTGATTAGCTCATTAGCTGTTTTACTATCACCTTCCAGAATGATGGCCAGGTGATGGCCAGAATTAAAAAAATTAGATTCTAAGTTATTCATAAACATATCAGCCAGTAGGGGGCTTAAATTGCAACCCATGGACAGACCACCTAGTTGTGAATAAAATTTATTGTTGAATTTAAAAAAGTTTTGTTTTAAAGTAATATTCAAAAGTTCAGCAACACAATGAACATCTTCATCAGATAAATCAGAATTCATAAGTAGCTTCTCCACCAAACTCAGACATTCAGTGACCAGTATGAAGGTAAAGAGATTAGTAACATCTAAAGAGATAAGAATATCGTTTTTAGAAATTTCACAAAAATTTAGTTTAGATACTAATTCAGCCGAATTTTGTACCGTATAAGAATGAATCAAAGTTAGGTGATCTCTTAAGATATCATCTAAGACGCAAGCCAACTTATGGGCTGGTGAGTTGATGTAACTTACCACAGGCCTGATGGGAACATTGTTTTTATGTATTTTGAGTAATCCGTAAAGTCGTGGAGTTAACGGATTCATAGAGAGAAGTTGTCTATTTTTGAGTAAAGAGCTGAAAATCAAAGATCTAAGAGATTTATTAAATTTTGGGCCTGGATCGCCATCGAGAGGAGTGAAATTACTACTATTCAAGAAGTCTTCAACTTTTTGAACATAGTCAGTCCTCCTCATGATGACCATGCAGGAACCCTTATCAACCTTACTGAGAATAAGGTTAATCCCTTTGAGTTTAGATTTTATTGATTTTAAAATAGATAAATCTTTAGAAGATCTAGAACGTTGATTGATAGAATTTAATGAATTTAATATATCTGAACATTTAAATCTAATTCGCTCACCGTCGAAAAATTCGAACCTTTCTATGATAGCTTCAGTATTAATTACTAACTTCTTTTGAAAAAATTTGTTGAATTTAGGGGCTATTGAAAATTTTGGGCCTTTTTCTAATAAGGCTGTTTCATCAGAATTGAAATTAATATTGGAGAAATTCAAAAATCGTTTGTGAAAATGATGAATTTGAGAAATGTTTGAGTTAAAAATGGAGCTGACATTGTAATCTAAATTGTGTGATTGTTTGACAAAAGTGGCACTATCCAAAGGTTGGTAGATATGTTGTTGTTTAGAATTATGAAAGTTAAAAACATCGTTACAATTGTCTAATATAGTAGGGGTTGGAAAATCCAAGATATTATGAGTGGCATTATAAATTGGAATGACATGCAACTGATTGACATCTAATTGATTAAGTGGAGAAAAATCTAGATTTGGTGTATCTATGTATGACAAATTGAAATTGTATGACTTAGAATCTAAAGTTGACACATTAAAATCTCTTATAAAATGAGAACACTTAGAAACATGTTTCTCTAATGGACAATTACAATCTGAAAAATCTAAAAGAGTATTGGTTAAATTTGGACTGCTTAACTTTTGACTAGATAAATGATTCAGAGTTTGACAACTATCGACATTAATTATAGGAGTGCATAAAATGCTCTCTATAGATTTATCTAAATCAATCGTAGCTTCTGCTTCTATTTGACTAGATGTTTTCACTTCCAAAATGCTGACTGAAGACTCAAGTTTATCACCTATTATTGTTTTAAAATAGCCACCTAGATGAAAATAAAATAATACCTACATATGCAGAAGACAACAAAAACAAGACAAAACATGTATTGATTGTAAAATAATTTGAAAAATAAATTTGATATATCAGAAATTTCCGAGAAAAAGAAAAATTTGGAAAATAAAATTGAAAACTAACAAGAAATTATATATCGTCGCTTTAAATTTTCTTTCTTTTCGATTGAGATATTTTTCCTTGTATAAATTAAAAAAAAAATGCATTTTTAAGGACATTCTAGAAAAGACAAGTAATAAAACTGGCAGTACCCATCTGAAAATCTCAACAAAAAAAAATAAATTAAATATTACAGATTAATTAGGAAATATTTAGGTATAAAACAGCGTTTTCGATTGACCGTATTAGTGCGCACTCAGAATATCTTCATCTCGTGTTATTACATGAGGTTAAAAGAAGAGTGCACTGAGTGCAACCGGTGCATGTGAATCGAAAACGCCAAAAGTGTACTGGTGATAAAATAATATTGAGAAATGAATTTGATGTATCAGAAACTTCTGAAAAAGAGGAAAAACTTAAAAAATAAAGTTGAAAATGGACAAGAAATCTTCGAATTATATGTAACATGCGTCATTTTATTTCGCCAGATTGGATTTTTTTTGCATAAACCTTAAAATAATGTATTTACTGTATTTTAACAAAAAGACAATTACCAAAATTGGCGAAGCCATCGCAGAATTTTTCAAAAAAAGAAACTTGATAAACAACATTTCCTGCTGCGAATCACATTTTTAACGAAAATTTCAGCGCTGTCAATAATCTTCAAATGTATTTGAATTGATTTAGTACACACTAATCCAAAATTTCAAAAACACAACGAAAATACGAGCGAAAACTAAAAACCGCATAATTGCTCTCCCGTGCTCTCCCGCTTATTACGTCATAGAAGGCCTGTTTCCTGTTTTACTGACGGCGCGCGGGTGTAATTAAAAAAAAAACTGAAAGATGGAAGAAGAAGCGACAACAAAAGACAATCACGAAGCATTAGAGTAATTGAGAAGTGATTTAACAATGAAAAGAGGAAAAGAATATAAACGGATGGAATATATGATATATATGAATATATATATATATAGGAAGATAATAAGAAGAACATGAAGTAAGCCAGAAATAGAATATAAAAAGGCCGACAAAAATGGAAAGCTAATGACTAAAGCTCGGATTTATATGCAGAAAATTTTGCTAGAATATGCACATACAGTATTATTCACAAGAGAAGACCGTTGCGTCATTGTCTGGTGTTGCATCAACAGACTTATGAGTGATGAATCATAACTCCGTCCGTTTTTCTCATTCTCGTATTTGAGCGGTCAAATGGCAGAAAAAACTCTACAATATACCATATATTGCGTCTTTAATACATTTAAGACAGCTGCATGACAGCTGTCAACTTTTGTTTTTTAAATGCAATGGTATAATTACTGTAATAAATTTCGAAAGAACTTTTTTTATCTGCGTTCAATGATGTGCTGCAATAAACACTTATTTTCAAAATAGGTAACAGAAAAAAATTAAAAGAAATAAATGAATTATTAGGTTGTTCGGAAAAAAATGTCGTTTTCTTTTAATTCAGAATGTTTATATACATAAGTATATAAATTTTGTTTAAACTATATAATCACCATTTGCAACAGTGACTTCTTGCTATGTTTCTGCTAGCAGTTGTATTCCACAAAGATATCACCCAACTTTTCTGGAATCAAAAAATTCTAGACATAATACGACATTTTTTTCCGAGCAACCTAATATTAAATATTGACCTCGATAAATATACGTCGACAGATTCCGATTCAAATGATATATAATTTCAGTCACAATACTATTCAATCGCAGATACTATTTCAATCATTCATCGTGGTGAGTGCGTCGCATCTGCGTGTTGAACGACGGGAATGATCGAATGATTGATACAAAAGATTCGATCTTTTTGGATATCAATCACCGATCTATCGGATCTGTGTAAAATGAACGAATGACACATCTCTAATCTCTTGGATAAACGGTTAAACAATATTTGGTGCCATGAACGTTTTCTTGAATTTAAAAAACTCTACAGTTCAAGATTAGTTCTTGCTAAGCGCACTTTTAATTCACGTAGAATCAACGAATCGATTAATATTGCAACAGAATGCTGGAAAATTATTAATGAAGAGCGTGTCGGTTTGGACCAAAAGATATGTTTACTGGACTCCTCTGATAATATTGTGCACAATGAACAGTTAATTTCTGATATGTTTAATCATCATTTTGTTAACTCGGTAGAAAATCAGAACTTTTTACATAGATCTACTTTAATTTCAATTGATGAGTCAATGTCATTAATTCCAACAGACCCGAACGAAGTTAGAAACGCAATTAATGAAAAGTGTAGTAAGAAAAGTTCGGGAATCGATAACATTCCTTGTAATATACTGAAAACTGTTTCCGATTTGATTTCATATCCTCTAAGTATGCTAATTAATGAATCCTTTCAAAGTGGTCAGTATCTAGATGCACTTAAAATTTCTAAAATTATGTCTGTTTTCTAAAATAAAGGTAGTCGCCTAAACGAAGCTAACTACAGACCCATAGCATTGCAATGTCAATTTGCCCAAATATTTGAAGAAATATTTTATGAAAGGTTGGTCTCCTTCATTAACAAGCATCACATATTATCTGACGTACAGAATGGATTCAGGAAGGGCAAGTCTACAATATCAGCAATTACAGATGCTTATAACTTGTATACTAAATGAATTAAATAATGAAAACAAACTGTATGCTTTGTTTTGTGATCCGAGCATTTGACAGCGTTAATCACAGACAGCATTTTATACTATAAATTTGAAACTTTTGGAGTACGAGGAAAGGCTAATGATTGGGTAAAATCTTATCTAACTGGAAGATCACAACGAGTGGCAATTCATAATCACTTGTCTACTCAATTGAATACAATAGTTGGAGTTCCACAAGGATCTATATTGGGGCCGCTGCTGTTCATTCTTTTTATTAATGACCTTCCAGAGTACTGTTCGTGACCATCCAAAACCATTATCTACGCAGATGATACTAGTTTCATAATCTCTGCGAACGAAACTCAAGAATCCATTCTTAAAACTAATGATACATTGCGTGAAATAAAACAGTGGTGCTCTTGCAATGGTTTAGTGTTAAATGTCGCCAAGAGTCATGTAATAACGAAAGTAACGAAAAAATGTAACAGTGGATACTTCACCATTCGTTAAATAAATATGATACAGCTTCACTAGTATGTGTCTCTTCTTTTAAGTTCCTGAGAGTGTTAATGGATAATAAGCTAACATGGAAGCAACATGTTGAATATCTGGAACAAAAGCTTAGTGGTCACGTTTTCCTAATATATAGATTGCGTAACACCGTCAGTTTGTAAGTTTTATAGTTAATGTATTAAGGCTTAGGGCCGGTTTTTCGATCACAGTTTAACTTTAAACTTCAGTTTATTTCCATTGCTGCTATAGGGATAAACCGAAGATTAAAGTTAAACTGCGATCGAAAAAGCGGGCCTTAGTCCATTCCAATCTTTCTTATAAAATTATGTTTTGGAGTTGCAGTGCTACTGCTATAAACATCAGATTGCAAAAAAAGGTTGTTCGTTTAATGGCTCGTGTGCGCCCTAGTGATAGTTATAAGACCCTTTTTGTGCGCTACAATATCTTAATTGTTCCATCACTGCACCTTATATGCGTTATCAATAGAACTAAATGCAGAACGAAACTGTGATTATCACAATTATGATACCAGAAACCGCGAAAATATTCGCTTACCTTTTAATCGCCTGGCCATTGGCCAAAGTGGACCAATATTTATTTGTTCTTAAACAAAATTAACATGCTGTGGAACGGAAACATACCAATTCGGTATAATTGTTTTAATTCTTCTAAATTGAGACAGCTATATGCTCGGCAGCGTTTTATTCAATGAATTTTTGAATTTGTAATTTTTCTTATTTTTTTTCGTTTAGCTTTAGTTAACTTATCCTTGTGTTATTGCATTGCAGTTAGATTTTTTATGTACTTTGTATTTCTTTTTCTGTATGTTGTATTTAATTACTAAATTTAAATTTTTGTTTTCTGACATAATTATCTGATGTCCATGTATATTTCAAATTATTTTGTTCTGTACTATGGCAAACTGATAATAAATTATTATTATTATTATTATTATTATAAAGATAAGGATGGGAAATAGAAAATAATAAACTAAGAAATAATGGAAAGCTAATAACTAATGAGAAAACTATGAAAGAAAGGAAGAAAAAGAAAGAAATTGCATCCGGCGTTTCGCTTTTAATTTTCATTTATTTCTTGCTTTGCGTTAGATTAACTTAATTTTATCTTTACTTTTTATCTTTAATTTTCCTTTTTTCCATTCTTTTATTTTATTTTTTTGATTTGTCGTTTTTTCAATTGCTTTTTGTTTCCCCCAACTATCAATCTTCTGCTTCATTGTGCTGTCTTTCCGTTTTTATTATTTTTTCATCATTTTTCCTTCCCATTTCCACCAAATCCTTCAGTGTTAAATCATTTCCACATTTTTTTTATATTTACCTCCAAATTATTTGAACTTCCTTTCTCATTGCTTTAGTTATTCTTCGGTTTTTTTTTGCTTAACCGTATCTCTTTCTGCTTCTTTCCTTTAGCTTTCCAACTTCATTTCTTTTTTTCTATTAATTATTTTTTATTCTATTGTCATGTTTATGAACATCCTGTGTTCGCTTTAGCGTTTCTTTTCTTACTCCATTTTCACTACGATTTTCTATTTTTTTTGTATTTTTTATAGGAATGTCTTTCCACTTTTACTATTTTCTCTCTCTATCTCTCTCTCTCTCTTTCTCGTTCTTTGCGTTCTTCTTCATTTTCCATTTCTTCATCCTCTTTTTCCTCCCATTCTTACCACAACTGTCAGTGTTAAGTCATTTCACATTTTTTTTTCTCAATTAGATACTTCAAAGTATTGCTTTGTTATTTTTTGCTCAACCTCATCTACTTTTATTCTTGCCTGTCATATGTGTGACGTTCTTGACAGAACAAGGCATCGTTTAAAAAAAAGTTTGTTCAATTATCCTTTTTGTTATAGAGTTAAAAAGTCTTTGATACGTCCGCATTCGCTTTACACAGAATAAAACAGTCGAATGAAAAAAGAATGAGATGCCACCTGACTTTCAATCATTGCAGCTCACTCTGTATTTGGTAAAAGAAAGTAATTTATTCACTTTTGAGTTCTTATATAGTTTACAGACACTCCATGAAAGTGAATACATAAATAGTTGGAACAATTTGATGTTTTAAGTCGAAAATTGAAATGTTGCATTTGGGCGGCTCCTTTGATGATTTGAAAGCGATGACGTCCCATCTGGGCTCGTACATACATACAAAATCGAATTTACCTGAAAAGAATCGCCCCCCCCCCCCGCTCCCTTGCTTCGGCAATACGTCGCACGGTTCGCATAATACAAGTTTGCACGCATTGTCATGCAAATCCGTTTCACTAGTAACTTTATTATGACATCAGCACAATGATATGTGCCAGACATCAGACATGAGTCCGTATTATTTATTTAGATTATCCCCTCGTGAAATCCGCCGTTTCATTGGTCGGTCATTATTCGGCGAAGCCAATAGCTGAAAACGAAAGGGAGTCCCCTACAATGACTAAAGCATACAGAACTGGCACAATAACTTTTTACTTTTATATTAAATTATTGCGCACTTGAAAAAATAAAATAAAATAAAAAATATAAAAGCATTGATTTTTTTTCTTCTAAACTCAACTACTCACTCAACAAGAGTGGAACGCTTTTTGAGACAGTATTCCGTTTAAAGCAATTAAAGACAACACAGTAAAAGCAGCCGTCAGCAAATTGAAGCACGTCTCAGGAGATGTGTTCAAGATGTATTTGTTGCTACTTTGTATGAAGTAGCCTACGAAAAAGCAAATCGTCGCAGCAAATCCAGTTCCGTCGGCGTGGAGGAAGCAAACCACGCAAGAGGAAATGGTGCAGATGTAAACCACGGCCTTAATCCACTTCCTTTCCAGTCTACTATCGAAGATGAAAATGACAGCGGGAATCACCCCCAAAATCACGTGAAGCCACGCTGTATATATCTGGATTATTTTATGCTTCAACCAAACCTGCGTCACGAAGCAAGGAAAAGCGACGGTGGTTGTGAACACCTCAATTTTCCCGAGCCATTCGTACAAAGTCCACCCGGGGTTTTCCCTAACTAAAAAAAAAATGGGTTAAAATAATTAAATAAGCAAGTGCCAATGATTGTGTGTACCGTTGTTTAAGACGCCTACAACTCCGTATAAAGTAATGATCGCGTAAGTTCCATACAAGAAGTATAATTGCTTTTGCTGCTGGTATAGTTTCGATAGAGCAAAAGAACTGCAAATCAGTACTACATTGAAAGTTATGAAGCTCTCTTTTCTTCCCATCTTTTCAAACTTTGGTTATGTCATTTTAAAACTGACACTTCACTACTCAGGGCTACCTAATTTATTTTTCTCTTTTCACTTTCTATGGGCTTTTATTATCATTTTGAGTTTCCTTTTGCAATTTGTCTCATCTCACAGTTGATTTTCTTTTTTTTACTTTATTTTACTCATTGTTTTTAACTGGTTTTTCATTTTATTTAACAACGAAAAGAGACAGAGCGAATGTGACAAAAAAATACGAAGATAAGAGAAGCCAGAAATAGAAAGTAAAAGTAGAAAAAGAAGAAAAGTTATTTTTCATTTAATTTCTGTCTTCTCTTTCATTTTTAATTTGCTTTAATCACTTTTTATTGGTTTTTATTTTCATTTTTAATTTGCTTTAATCACTTTTTATTGGTTTTTATTTCATTTTCAGTTTTCGTTTGCATTTTGCCTTGTTTTTCACTTGACTTTATTTTTTCTTTCATTTTACTTTACTTATATTGGTTTTCACTTGCTTTTCATTTCGTTTAACAGTGGAAAGAGAAAATAACAGGCTAGTGGCGGATTTCACAAACGCTACTTAAATTTAATCATCCGTTAAAAGTAAACGTTGCCATGGTTACATGTGTTGAAGGTATAGGAATGATTATTCTTAATCGATGATTAAAGTTAAGTGACGTTTGTGAAATCCAGCGTAAGAGAAATACGAAGAAAAGATAAACCATAAATAAAAAAAGAAGAAAAGAGAAAAGTTAAGTGTCACTTTCTTTCTTTTTTTAAATTTGCTTTTCGTTTATGGAAATTTATGGAAGCGTCGCCTGTACCCGGAACACTTATTGTTACTTATACTCCGTTTTTTTTTCTATAATACCCGTCAAATATCTCTGAGGTCGGTAACTTTACCTCAATGTTAGGAAATTGCAAAAATTTGTTCTACATTTAGTAATAAAAGCAGGGTTCCAGCAGAAGCCCTAGAATTTTGATACTGACAGTTATTATAGAAAAAAATAACAGAATATACATATAATGTGTATCCCTTGAATTTATTAAAACCCTGTTTTTATAACAGGTTGAGTAGCGACATCGCGCGGCCATTTTCTCAACAAATTTTTAAATTCTGCTTCTATAGTTGCACGCCTTATACTTAATTACTTAAATAAATCACGTAAAGTAACTACACTTTCGTTACTTGAAGTTAGCGACGGATTTATTTTGTATGTAAATAAGGCCCGTGTAACACTATGATATTTCTTGTGAAAGATTTGTTACGAAGTGAGCGAGAAGTGCCAATTCAACCAATCAGAATTCACTATGGTAGCTCATCTCCCTCATTTTGTAACAAAAATGTTATCAAATCTTGCACGGGCCTTAACAGGAAGAATAACGTTGGATTTCACAAACATCACTTAACTTTAATCATCGATTAAGAATAATCATTCCTATACCTTCAACACATGTAACCATGGCAACGTTTACTTTTAGCGGATGATTAAATTTAAGTAACATTTGTGAAATCCGCCGTAGGTAAATTAAAATTATAATGAAGCAACTTCCCGTACTGATCCAGAGATGGCACGTGGTGTCACTCACTGAAAGTGACCCATGTCTATGAACTTATTAGTATTTTTATACCATGACGTTGTCCACAAAAGGCGCAAATTCGGATTGTACTTTTCTTTATCTACTCTTTAGGCCGCGTTGTATGAAAGGTTTAAGCAAGGATTAAATTTAATCCTTAGTTAGAATGTGGCACATGTATGACGTACAGCATTTTATGTGTCACATTCTAACTAAGACTTAAATTTAATCCTGGCTTAAACCTTTTATACGTACAACGCAGCCTAATGCCCGATTTCTTCATCGCCTTATCCTAAGGTTAAATTTATCTGTCAGCTAGAATGTGACGCAAAGTATATGTGCAGCGAACGAACCAACTGTATGGCACATTCCAACTGACAGATAAATTAACCTTAGGCTAACACGGTGAAGAAATCGGCCGCAAGTCTATTTAAAGATAATTGCAGATAATGTCCTTTTTCTTCTTCTTCTTTATGTCAGTATTTTATTTTTTTTAGTGTAGTCTATGCTGTTTTAAAAAAAGTTTGTTGGTCTTTGATTAGACGAACCTCAGATCAGAGATCGTGTCACCAAATTTAAATTTAAATTACTTGCCTCTTACTTAACACTGACAGATGACAAGCTTCTGCTGACTAACCGTATCAGCTGTTCCCCGGACTAGCAACAGTGACGAATGGGGTAGGTCAATTAAGATGGTAAAAATTATTAAAGGGCGCCAGAAGACTGCTTTTCAGCTAAACGTAATCGACCAGTCGACGTCTTCAATCGACCAAATCGGGCAGAAATAAATCAACAATAAATAGAGGCGAGACTTTACTCACTGGTGTGCGTGAACGCAGAACTTAAACTCGAAGTTAATGTTAACACAACTGAGGTTTTATTAAACAATTCAAAACAAACAACACTTTACACAATTACAAGTGGCTGCTTAATTTATGCTAAAATTAACTACGGTACACGCAGCGCAACACGTAATTCGAAATTTTTCCTCGCGATTCCTCCGATCGTGCCGCAAAATTAAAGTCGGAATACCTAACCTTTTGACAGCGCGTCCAGTCATGCGTCAGGGTTAATGTTACCAACCGAAGCGCGGTGGCCGGTGGTGTAGCCGGTCGGTAGTTACGACGCCCTCTGCCGTCCGCGAGTAGCGTCGACAAACTGGTTCAAACTGGATCCGCTGGGATCGTCAAGATGGCTAGTCAGGTTTCCACGATCGGGCCACGGTACATTCACAGGGCAGAAGCGCCACCGAAGAACTAGGCCTAGAAGCCTGGACTAAAAGCCTGCGCCAGAAAACTGCGCCCAAACAGAAAAGCCTGAATGTAAAGAGAAAAGGTTTCGTTAGCAGTCATTTTGATACACGCCATTGCACTTTTTACATTACCTGGGGGCTAATAAGTTCCCAGGCTTGGAATTGGAGTTAAAATTATCCCCAAATGTGTTCGATGGTGTCATGAAATCTTCCGGCACAGTCGCAAATGAATTACTCCTCCCAAAGAGCAAGAACTCCGATAATTTTATTATGCACGTAAAACACTTCGAACAAGAAAGGACCTCAACGAGGCGAAATTGTGGCAGGCGAAGGTTGCTAGGATACGAAACCGAAGACAGTCATGTGGTGCGTCATCCACCAATAAGCTTCGAAGAAGCAAAGAAGGGGTACAAGTTATGTGTTGATTTTCTCCAAACTAAGTCTTGTTGTATGGCACAAATAAGTACTAATGCGACGACTTGCTAATTTTAAAACTGTCAATTTCTGCCAACCCATGAACACACAATCCCTAGTTGATTTCTCTATGTATCTACTCTTAAGTATTCTTGATATTTTGTTGCCAGATTTATTAATTTTTTTAAGTAATCACCAAACGACAATAAAGAAGAAATGCAGCCAGATAATAAAACTTACGTTTCATTGCCAACTTATCAATATTAATTCCTACCTTAATTGGTGACCTATCAATTGCCAAGTTTCTCACAACACACTAATAGTGATTTGAATATTATTTTCCTTTTTAATGTTAATACGTTGCGAGCCAAAATGAATGAAACAGTTGGCAGCACTTTTCAGTGTCTTTCAGCGTTGATAATTAATTATTTACAAGTTGTGAGTGGCATTCCAATAATTCTTTTTGTCTTCGGTGTTATTCAAGGCTTTACCACTAAAATCAGTACCGCCAACTATTTTCTTCATTTCAGCTATCACTAGATGTAGGCATAAGTAATTTTTACTTTAGTCATTTGTCACCAGATTTAGCTTGTCACCATGTTAACAAATTAAAAAAGAATGTCAGCAGAAGTGGCTGTTCTGAGGAGAGATATATTCATTTTTTTATAATAGATACCTGCCAAATGTTTCTGATGCTGGTACCTGTTTGCTGAATGTTAGGAAATTTCTAAAATTTCTGTTCTACATTTAGTGAAATAGGGTTCCAACAGAAACCCTAGAATTTTAACACTGACAGGTATTATAAAGAAAAAGCAAACTATAAGAAAACTTTATGTTCTGTTGCCGACTTACTAATATTAAATCTAGTGACTCCTGCTTTAATTCGTCAACTGCTACATTACATCAAAACATACAGTTAGTAAGTCATTTGGTGAACATTTTCTTTTTCAACGTTAGAATATTCAGTAAGTAATTTTCACTTTTGTCATTTGTCACCAGATTTAGCACGTCACCACGTCGCTAAACTATAAATAAAGTCACCAGGCTCATATGTGGCAGCTGTAAGGACAGATATTTGTTCTGTTGCCAACTTACCAATCGTAAATTTGGTGACTCCTGTTTTAATTCGTCAACTGTCAATGTGCTGCATTGTCAAGTTTCTCAAAACTACGTACTCGTACTCGTACATATTGCAATGTCATCTGGAGCCTTCCAGATTTTGTTCCAAATTTTCTCTTTCTCGCGCCACGTTGGTGAAGCCAATTTTATGCAATGTTACGGTATTTCAGGGTATTTTGCAATTTTTTTTCTAAATCTTATTTGTTTATTGTTATTCTTATTTGATTTATTACTTCGTTGTTTATTTGCGTAGTCTCCTGCTTCGATGATGGCTTTTGCAGTGTATCTCGTAGATCAATTCTTGCTTGTAGAGTGTATTTGTTGTGTGATAAATTTTGGATGTAGATGGCACTCGCGAGCCTTTACATTTAAAATTATCTGCGTGTCTGTGTGTGTGGGTGAATAATAAAGAAGATATTTCGTAGAATAAAACGACAGTTTATTATTTCAATTTCAAAGAGATGCACAAACAAATTTATCCTGTAAAGAAGTTCGGAGTTCTTAAAAAAAAGTTTAATACGTTTGGACGAATTTTCCACAAAACCGCCCTTATAGCTTACTTACACCAGGTTCCGAACCGCGTGCTTGTGGTTATAAAGCGCGACTGGGAACTTTCGCTTACAGTAGCTAAACACGGCGCCCTCACTTGTTCATTTTCCGAACTCCTTACTACTATCTTCTAACATCCGGATTGTCATGACGTTATTAAATAAATTTTTAAATCGCCTATTTCTAAAAATATTTACATAAACTTAAAATATTCGAAAAACACACTTGAATTAAATAGTTTCGCAAACAAATTCCCGTAAAACACATTTAATAACCTGTGAGCAACTAAAAATCAGATTAGAGCAGACGGTGTCTGTGATTAAATGAAAAGTCAATAAATTTGACAGCGCACGAATGTATTACATTAATTAATTCAGTTAATCACAGACATACATTTTCTTTGCACCGCCTGCTCTAATCTGATTTTTATTTGCTCACTTTTTATATTATTCTTTTTATTTATTTTATTTATTATTCAGTTTTTCAAAAAGTTTTCTTTCAGGGTTTGTTTTTGGGATTTTGACAGTTTTTCAAAAAGTTTTCTTTCAGGGTTTGTTTTTGGGATTTTGGAAATTCAAAAATATGTAAGTTTATAATTTAATTATTATCCTTTCAAAAAGTAATTTTTTGTACATATCTCTGACGAGGCCCAATAACGCCGAAATAATTCACGTGATTTATAAGATATTCTAATTCTCTAATACTGCCAATTAAACAAATCAATTTAATTTATTAATATTATGATTACTGTTTGCTTTTATAGACCCTTCAACTTTTATTCTTCCTTTTCACTTGGTTTTAGTTCTCCATTTTTTAACATATTTTCTTGCACTTTTGTAGTTTTTTTTTCGACATTGGATTCCAATGGATTCCTCAAGCACATTTGGACAGCTGTTTCGTCCCTATTTAGGGCCTCATCAGCAAGATGTCGCGACCTAAACTGTTTTTTTTATTACAAAATGTTTCATATGTAAGTTTAACCCGCTTTAAGTATTGCGATTAGGCTTCGTAGTTAAATTTATGATGAGCTTCTGCAAAAGCTGTCTTAATTGCTTTCAGAAAAAAGGCAATCTTATGAAACTTTTATTTTCAAGCCCTGTGATATTGCTTGTATACCGTATGTTTATATGTATTTCAATTAAACAATTGGTATGTAAACTTGGCGTTGACATAAATGTGCTCTCTTATTAAAAGTTAAAGTGCAGGTTTTTTAGGTGTGTATTTATTTCAATAAAGATGCACAGGTTTTTGTGACCTTTGGGGTTTTGGTTTTGAGTGACGCAAATGCACAGACTGCAAAAGCAGTGGTAAACAAATTAAACGCAGTATCCAGATTTTGGTCATTGTTAAGTAAATGTTGTCCTCTCCGATGATGGTGATACCCCATCATGAAACACGTCGCGCCCAAAACACCAAAAATATTGCCGTTTTGACAAGAAACCGCGGAAATAGTCGTGCAGTACGTGTATACTAATCCGTCGATGAAGAAAGCGTCGAAGCTCTCGCCTAAAATGCACATCAAAGCGGGGATGCACCCCAATGCCGTGTACAACACAGCGACTATTTGTTCCTGGAGTATTCCGTACTTCAACAATATATCAGTGGTGTAACAGGGAATCGCCAAATTGGCAATGAGCAGTCTTATTTGATCGTGCCACCTTATCAACTGGGCACTTGGTGATTGTTTACCTATAACGAAAATACCAATCTCTTTGGTGTTTGTTTTGGTTTGCTTAGACCTACATACCACAGATTAACATTCCTAAAAAGCCATAAAAGGCAATGACTGCGAAGGTGCAGTAAGAATATTCTCCGAAGAAGTCCTGCGCTTTTAAAAGCTGAGATAAAGCTATGTTTCCGACGGCGCATATTGCAGCGTAGCTCCAGAATGCTCCTGGTTTTGTCATTTTACTCAGGATTTTGAAATTTCGTTAAAAACCTATTATTCACATGTCAAGCTTGACATCTGTCATGTTAGAGTGTTCTACGCTATGAAATATTCGTGGAAGACAATACATCGTTTGTTTCATTTTCATTTGTACGTTATATTTCATTATCGTTTCGTATAAACTTTATGTTAAATTTGGAATCAAAGTTAATTTTTTTGATCATTTTCAGACGCATTAGTGATGCGAGTAAAATTCCAAACAAAAAATACAGAGTGACAATGACTGACGATGATTTGAATTTACCGCCGTATGAAATTATTACGTTGGCAAAACCCGGTTTTGTTAGTCACTCAGTATAACTGAAATTTAACACTGAATATTTGTTCATCGCAGCTACATTTAAAACGTGAAACTATGGCGCCAAATTCAAAGTATCCTCTATAATTAAAAATCCCGCTGTACTATTTTATATTGTACTCATTTCTTTTCTGCCTCCACCTTTTTGCAAACAATCTCAACTGACATACAACTGACAGTTTAGGCCGCGACATCTTACGGCCAATTTTTGAACTAGACTCTACAAGTGATTCCTAGAAGAGGCTTTTTATTTATGTAGATATTATATTATTTTGTATTTCTGGAAATATATTAATTAGCAATAATAATTGTAGAAATATGTCGCAACCTAAACTGTTGGTTACTAATGTGCTCGATTCTGGACAGGTCGGTGAGATTGCTGATGAGGACCCAAGTAGGGCCGAAATAGCTACCCCGAGGATGCTTGACGAATCCATCGCAATCAAAACCGACTTCCAACAAATTTCTAAATGATAACTGAGGTATCAGACACCAAGAGCGACACCTAAAATGAACTTCGGTTTCATGAATGGAATGTATTTAAAAGTATTATTATTCCTGGAAATGCATTAATTTTGTATATGTATTTTAATTATTTATTCAAGAACTAAAGAAAAAAATTGAGCATACAACGAGGCTGGCAGGATCTGGTTATAACCGATCTTCTCTTCATCTTAACTTCAAGACGCAATAATTTTTATATTTTTATGAATGTTATTAATGATTTAAATTTACATTTAAAAAACATACATCAATTTAAATTTATTGCGAAAATGTGTGAATAGTGGCGCCATCTGTGAAAGGAGAAAATACTAAACCCACAAAGTACAGTTTTCTTTACTAACAAATACATTTTATTTTAAAATGTCTATAAAATAAATTAAATATAATTAAAAATGTATTAAAGGATGAGAGTTGTGAGCAATGACATTGCTTCTCGCGATGAAGGAGGATTAAAGCCATTGGTGATGATTTATGTTTATGTGAATTATGCAAACTGTCAAAAGAGGTCAGCCCTGTAGGCAGCTGTTATGGCAAATAATGTCGAAAACAAACCGTTACTTACGATTTTAAATCACTTGAAAATTATATTTCAAATCGTTTAAAGAGCTTACCAAAAAAGGCAGCATATCCAATGTGGCCAATAATTATGTTTGGGTCGCACGAAATTGAGGGAAATTTTTGTTTCTAAATGAATATTCAGTGTTTTAATAATAATTAAAAAAAAGTACGTGATTTCTTTATCTATTTGTGAGTGAATATTTAAGATAATTAATTGTAAATAACAGGAAACAGCTTTCATCAACGAGTTAAGAATAACAGGAGAGAGTCAAACTAACAGTAGGTTCTTGTCCAAACTAGTTACTAAATATGGCTACTGTATTTCATAGGCACACACAAGCGTTTTACAAAATTTTGCACACAAACCAACAGTTCAGCGTTGTTTATAACACACTTAGCACCGGTACTATAGTCACTGATTAACTTTAATCTTCAGTTTATTTCCATGTAAAGAATGGTATTTACAGTTGTAAGCATAGGAATGAACCATAATAATCAGGGACTAAAGTGCCGGCTTTAAATACATTAACTTTTTTACTAAATAAGATTCAGGACATGTCAATTGCATCTATACTGGAGTTCTATGACTATCGGGGCCTTAAAATTTCGCACGATTTTTTTTTATCAACTAGCAAGAATTTCTCTAAATTATAGTTTTGTAGAACAGGCTCTTTCCTCAATTTTGACACTAAAGACATTCAACCAAAAATCAGATTGTTTGGTTATATTTTAAGAACAGCAAGATAGTAAAGTATTAGGATTAAAATAACAGAATAAAAGTAGCAATCAACCATTTTATAATTTTACGATTGCAAAACCCTTCTCTCCTTTAGAAAGCATGTGATTTGGAATTGTGATGCCACTACTTTAGACCTTTAGCAAATAGCAAATTACAACGAACTGCTATTTTAGTTAATTGTCATGACGACTGCCTAATTTCGAATTTTACCTGCCAACAAGGCGCCTTAGGCCACTCTCAAGTAAGGTTACTGTATTGGAAAGGTAGCGCCAACTTTCTATCTCTTTTAATTTGGGGTTAATCAAATTTATTCATAAACTCCCTAGCAACAGTAACTTGTTATGTATTTATCCTTTTTCTTCTTTAGCGTTTTATCGCTTTCTTTTTAATTTGGGGGACGAAGCCGCGGAAATGAATGGCGGTACCAGTGAGTATATAGGTACTATTAAGAGAGATCGTGCGATAAGTTTCAACGTACGTAGTAAAATGTAGGCGAGAGGAAAACAACGTAAAGAGAGTGTGTATGTAAAATGCTGCCGCTGTCGGACAGTTTTGAACTAGAAGTAATCCATGTTTGGGTTTGATGCATCACTTGTTGGATGACGAGAATCACGAGTATCACATTTCACCGATAGATGAGACGCGTTTCTGAGGGGTTAAAGGGTGAGGGGAAGGAACTGTCAGTAGGCGTGTCGCTGATGAACCGTCACCAAAAATTTTTACGAATACAAATGCATGTATTCTGTCGCCGTTGAAATTTTCCGTGTGCATTCAGTATTGACTAACGAGTTAAGAATAACAGGAGAGCTACACTAACAGTAGTTTCTCGTCCAAACTGGTCATTAAATATGGTCGCTGTGTGTCATAGGGCCAGTTCTACGTATAAAACGAGTTAACCACTCGATCAAACTTAAAGTTTTCAGTAGTTTCTCGTCCAAACTGGTCACTAAATACAGTCGCTGTATGTCATAGGGCCAGTTGTATAAAATGAGTTAACCATTCGATCAACTTTCCTCCACAATTAACTTGACCGAGTGATTACCTCGTTTTGTACAACTGGCTCAAAGGCGCACACAGTCGTTTCACAAAATTCTCGAACGTCAACAAAACCCACAGTTCAACATTGTTTATAAAACACTTACTATATTAAGTTTAACTAAATAAGATGCGAGAAATGTCAATTGTATTCCTATGTTGTTATGGTCGCAAATTACACCTCCTAGAGCACCTTGGGCATATAATCACATCTCTCACTCACAATTTTTAATATATTTTGTGTTTCTCTCATCTGTTTTAAGAAGACTTATGTTTACATATTTCCTTGACGACAGGAGCATTTTTCACACTGTACTATCGCGGCCTTATAATTTCGCACGGTTTAATTTTCCGCTGTAAATATGGCTTTCTTTGACGGCTTGTCAAAAATAACAATTTTAAACGTCAGATTTCAAATGTAATGCTAAAGTTGTAGCAACACAATGTCAAATAACGTGCTTTCTGAAGGAGAGAAGGGTTTTGCAATTTGCAAAATTAGAAGATGATTGGTCGCTACTTTTATTCTATTATTTCAGTTTTGATACCTTTATTATCTTGCTGTTCTTAAAATATAACCAAACAATCTGACTTTTGGTTAAATGTCTTTAGTGTCAAAATTGAGGAAAGAGCCTGTTCTACAAAACTATAATTTAGAAAAATTCTGGCTACTTGTTAATAAATCGTGCGAAATTTTAAGGCAGCGATTTATAATTAGAGTAGGCTATGAATTTTGAATTAGTTTGGCAACACTAATTATTGACAGCTTTATTTGAGTTTGAATTGTCAAAGTGATGCTTCAAAATGTTTAATTAATTGCCGGGGGCGAACACTTTGAACATTTTCTATGGTTGTCACTAAAACGGTTTCACTTCCTTTAAATTAAAGCGATTGAACCCGATGAGAATCCTATAAACGTCAAAACATTTACATAAACTCTAATCTACACAGCGAGTCGATTGGCAAGGTGCACAACCGTATATAAAAAATCCCGCCTACTTTAATTATTAATTTAAATGATCGCGTGGTACTTACAAGTGGGATGTGAAAAGTGCGTCGTTTTTGAGACAAAAATTCTCTTTTACGCTTTTTCCCTGAAATTGTCAAGATTTGCCTTAATTTTTTTTGGCCAAAACGAAGAACCCGATTCTTTATTTCCTGTTACCATTATATTACAGTTTTGACATATATACCTACTGGCACTTACATACATATTTTTGAAGAGCTTATAAATAAACAGTACCTATGCCTTAAATAAAGGAATGTGATTCGTCATGCGTTACGCGCATGCCTATAACTTTTCGATTCTCTTATTGTCTAACGTAAATTTATTGTAAAAGCAAAATTATATGACATGGGGCTGTCGTCATTATTCATAAAAGGATCCAATTTATTTAGAAAAACAATGTTGAATTCCTGTCAAATTTTGCTACAAATGCTGCAGTCCCGTGTAGATTATGATGTTTACTATACGTAGAAAAAAGTTTGATTTGATTGTTTATTGAGTGTGTTTTAGGGCTTTTAGGCGTATATCGGGAAGGAAGTCGGGCCCCTTAATCTCAAAATACTATTTTACTGTCATATGATCCGAATATAAGGACCTGTGGGCGGAGCTTATTTGCGCAGCCTTATGTGGCAATAGGTTTGATTTGATTATTTCGACTTTTGTTCACCTAATTCTACAGTTTCGCAAACCGTGCATCAGTTACTTTATTTACGACTACGGCATTTACTGGACATGTACGCCAATAATTAATTTATAATCATTTTAATAACTAACATTTTTACGTTTGACACTAGAGGGCACCACGCATAATAGTTATCTGTAATCACCAACTGTACTAGACTCTTACAGACTCTCATAGCGACAGGCCATCTATATAACGACTCAACTAACAGAAGAGTTCACGAAGAGCCATCTATCCAGCGACTCACTTTTAGGTATAAGCATTTTTAACCCGTCGTGATCTCTCTTATTAGTACCAATGTTAGTACCTATATACTCACTGGCGGTACCTTCTAAATACAGTAACCTTACTCTCAGGTTTACATTTTGTGGTGCCATCTATACACGGAACTTAATAGAAGTAATCCACAGTTTTCTGTAATAATTGCATAATTAAGTGCATTTAAATTGTTTTAATTATCAGAACCCACTAAATTTAATGAAATGAAATCTCTTGGGGCCTCTGTCCTGAGAAATCTGGTCGTAATAAAAAATATGAAACTTTAATCAGTGCGTTTTAATATTCATTTTCAATGAACTGACTTTTTGAGTCATTCAATGCGTATTGCATTTGAGAAAGTTTCTGTTTGTTCAAATCAGTTAACGCATCATCGTGTTTTTCATATAATGTTACTTTTTAACAAACGGAAATGCCTATACTGTATTCTATCAAATAACTTTGAGTTTATAACTGTTCTTTAAAAATCTTGTATAACTATTATACCTATGTTGACAATTTTATCAATTTTACAAAAAGTTGATCATTATAAGAGTTTTGGGGAATAATTATTACAAATTTATATCATAAAGCAGCATACACTTCAAAAAAGAACTTTATTCTAAAATTAGTATAAAAACAATACAGTCTTGAATATAAATATTTATAAAAAAATAGACGATACGACTATATGCGCGTTTATTTATCGCCGCACTGGCACGGTTGCGCGCACTTTTTGTTGCTTCTGCGGCTTTGCACCTGCAGCTTCTTCTCTCTGTATCCTAATATAAAATAAAGTATAAAATAATTATAATTAATTGTAATAAAAAATAATCTCTTATCATAATTAGTATATACATTGCCAACTAGAGGTACAGGCCATGCTCAGTTTGAAGTAACAAAGCCAAACACTTTACACATGAAAAATACATAACTTTCTTCTGAGTTTTGATAAATGAAGGTTTTAAGACTGTAGGGCACCACCATAATACCAAAAAAAGGAAATGAAATTGAATTAGTTTGTTGATTTTAGCTTTTTAAACTTTGTCGAGTTATTATCTACTTGAGACTGATCGCTGACCTTCTTTGAATAATTATTTAAAAATATATTTGCCAAAATAGTCGAAATTTTAGTTTTTGGCCTAAATAAATTATTTTCACTACAGTCACTATGCATAGAAAAATGCGCACATGGAAAATTACCCCCACTGAAAAATGCCCACAGAGAAAATTGCGCACACAGAAAATTGCTCACACCGAAAAATGCTCACCCAGAAAAATGCCCACATAGAAAACTACGCACATTGTATTTTATTTTCACATAAAAATGAAATTTATGCACATTTCTATTACCGTACATGGTGTGTTAAATAACGTGCCTTTTTTAAAATTTCTCTCGTAGTTGGCCGTGAATTATTAGTTGTAAACTAGCCTTGCTTGAAACTTAAATTGACATACATATGCAGTCAAAATAATAGCAGTAGAACGCCAAGACAGTTAAAAATATATCTTTCCCTTCAATTATTGAAAACACTATTATCTACACATACACTGAGAACCTTATAAGACTGCACATAGTAATTATCAATGGAAGCTTTATTACATTATTATTTCCAAATTTATTTCATTTGCCATGGTTACCATGCGTTGTTAGTAACGAGACTACTGATTTTGAATTGTCAGATTGAATTAATTTGTTCTTTTGATTTATTGTAGAATAATGTATACAACCGCCGAAAAAGTAGAAAAGTAGAAATGTACACATTATTCACAAATGTAGCTTCGTTGAGAAAGGTCTCTTCATTATTTGCCGCCAAATTTCCGGTTAGACAAATACATGATAAATAAATACATAATAAACCTTCCTTAATGCTTTCTATGTGCAGTTTTTAAATGATTCAGCATTGAAAATTGAGTAGTAAGTATAGCAACGTAATGTTAAAACCCCTATGTGCAGTTTTATATGACTCAGAAATGTATTATCTGATCACGTCATTTTCGTCTATGTGCAGGGTTACAAAATTCTCACTGTATATGAAATAGCGAAATTAATTTAATTAATAAGATGGTATTAATTTTACAAATAATTTATTTCTTTTGAGTAATACATATTTTTTTGAGAATTTGGTGCCACTGCTATTATTTTGACCGCCTTAGTATCATAACCTCGTTTTTTATTAAAAGATATTTCTGAATTTCTGAACTTAACGAATGTCATAAGTCATAAAATACAGTTTGTTAAATGAATCTTTTTCCGCACGTTATTGATTTTATCCGTATGAAACATATCAATACTCTCAAGCCAAGTAACAAACAGTAAATGTTACTTTACAAACATTCATATAAAGGCGTTCCTTTTTCAATCTGAACGAGTGATGTGTACTCACC
This sequence comes from Dorcus parallelipipedus, assembly GCA_958336345.1. Lineage (NCBI taxonomy): Eukaryota > Metazoa > Arthropoda > Insecta > Coleoptera > Lucanidae > Dorcus > Dorcus parallelipipedus. The sequence continues at coordinate 27,296,520 of OY284483.1, forward strand.
GGCACTTAAAACGAAACGCAATACCAAGGCCACAGCCTTAAGTAGCACTCTCTAAAGTTCGTGTTCGAACGAGTTTATTGCTTTTCGTTTCGCTTTTAGTGCCGGCGATGGTACGTAGATACGATAACTATGTACATATAAAAATTGATTATCAGCTGGATTCAGATCGACGTAATGTTTGTGACAAATTAAAAAATTTAAATCAACTGTCATATCGGTAATACAGAAAACTGTAAACCTTTCGTAATTTGAAATAAATATTTGTTCAAATTAAAATTATCATTTGCACTATTAGTGGAAAAAATAGTATATACACCACGGTAGAGAAGTCTTATAACCCTCGGTCCTTTACATCCCTCGGCCCTAAGGGTTATAACACTAGACTTCTCTACCCAGGTGTATAATATACTATTTAGCTGCGGCCACTTGCGACCCTCGTTTTAGGTTTACAGTTGTTCTAATATTTGACATACTGTACATATCGCTTCAACTGTCGATCTGTTGGTGTGAAATCTTTGTTGTTCATCCAGTGCCTTAGTTTCTAAGTTCTTACGGTGTTAAAAATATGTATAAGTTTATACAGAGATCGCCAGATAAGTCGGGCCACATGGGAAATTTTTTTATTATTGATTTCTCAGAAAAATTTATTCTTTATAAAAGTCAAAATTTGAATACCTGTTGTCATATACCGAGGAGGTCAAAATATTTGAAATCGACATAAGAATTAAGTACCTTTATTTTTCAAAATGCGCGAAAATATTATTTGGAAAAGCTATTCAGAAATGTTATGAGATCTCAAATATGAAATCATAGCAGCCTACAGTGAAAAAAGAACTTTGAAAGTGTAAAGATGGATGTTTCTTCCGGTGTAATATTAATATACTCCGGCATTTCTTTTTCGCTCTTCTACCAACTAGAAATTATGATCAATAACATTCATACCATAAATCTTTAACATTTTTGTCCAATTTTTTTTTTCTTTCTAGACAACCGAGATTTCATATTTAAGATATTTTATATATTTTTATATATTTACTGAGAAAACAAAATGCATTGATATAACAGTTTTCTTTTTGTTGTGAATGAAAATGTTGATTACACTAAAATTTTTGTTAAATAGGTATACATACACATGTTACTGCAACAAAAATATCATTTTAATTTTGTGTGGTTACTTGAAATAAAATTTATTATTACAGAAATGTACAACTAAATATTTGGTTTATTGTAAACAAAGTATTTGTGTAACATAACAGTAAGCTATTTGATTTACTTGTTTTGACATTGTAATCTGGTTAATACAAAATAAAATTAATGACAGTTATATAAATGTTAAATTATTAAAAAAAATTGTTTGAACGTATTGAAACGAAATGTTTTGTTAGATTAACAGTTTTTTGGTTGGATTAACACATCTTGTTTTCTCAGTTATTATATAAAATATTTTGATCTCCTCGGTATATGACAACAGATATTCAAATTTTGACAAGTGTATGTTGAGTTTGGGAAGATGCAGGGACCTTTATAAAGAATAAATTTTTCTGAGAAATCAATAATAAAAAAAAAATCCCATATGGCCCGACTTATCTGTCGATCACTGTATTTCGTTTTAAATTTTGATTTTTAATAATTTTTTTTTAAATTCGATTTAAAATAATTTTCACTCATTTAAAGACAAAATGCATCAAAAAAAGTCAAAGAAATTAAAAATGATAACGGACAATGATAATTTCAAAAATAATTAGTTTTTTCCGCATCTCTAAAGAACCTAAACCACTGTGCGGCGTCTGAATGATATCCCAACACTGCTGCAAGTTCTCTGTAGGTACTGCTTATTCTTTCGAAATAAGCAGCAGCAAAAAAATTCATATCTAATTAAATGCCAATCTCCAAACAATAAGCAAACCTCAAATTTATTCACACAAAGTAAATTTAACTCGTTCATTTTTGAAACCAACCTGCGCTTTCTATCCGTTTGACGATTTTCTCCCCCTCGTAGACCTTGACTTTCTTGGCGACGGACAAAAATTTTAAGGCGTGGAGTGTTTCCTCGAACGCCTGCGTCTCCAGGTTAACCGTCACAATCATTGCGACGTCCTCCAGGCCCTGCAGCGCCTTCTGCAATAGGTACGTCAATTTGCTATCTCGATAAGACACCGGCCTGTTGTCCTTAGCTTTTTGGGAGGACAATATCGAACTAATGCACCTCTCCAAGACCAGCAAGGAAGTGTTGTTACTGTTCGATTCTGCTAGTCTCTCGCCGATGTTTAGTGTCTTATCGAGCTTTTCGAAGCCGGCCAGGTCGCAGAAGTTAAAATAGCCTATTGCATAATCCTCTAACGAACCCCGAATTAGTCGGATTGTGAAGACGCTGTGGGCCCTACTGGAATATATATTGACGCCAGTGGAGGCGTACCTCAAATTGGAGAGACCATACCGGAATATCCGGTAGGCCTCTAGGCTGTCGGAGGTGAAAACGGTCGTCAAGTTTTTTACGTAAGGGAGATCGCCGGACATTTTGATTTCCAGTTTCTCGCGCTGCTTCTTAGACGATTTCGGCAAATCGAAAACGTCCTCGTTATAAATCTCCGCGAAGGAGACCCACACGCCTAGGAGTAAATCGTCCTGGTTTTGGACGGTCGCAGACGGTTCCGCTCTAAGCGTTTCTTGCATCTCCCTGCAATTAATTAATTCCGTATGAAACCGGAATCCTGTACATTGCGCAATGAACATAAGTGCGATTAAAGCCGCGTTTCCACGAGGCCAGTACACAGGCCAGTAGCTGGAGTCCAGTCACAGGACTCCAGTAGCTGGCCTTGCCAGTCCAGTGAATTCCTATTTCAATGTGGCCAGTTCACCGGAGCCAGTTAGACAGTCCATTCGGGTGGCAACCATGGATATGTGTGCATGGGCAAACAAAATACGCAGTGGCTACTCTTCAAGCAAATCGACTGGAGGAGCATTTTTCAATTGGACTGGACCGTCACTGGCATCCAGTGGTGTTTACACGGAGCCAGTCACTGGAGTCCAGTCACAGGACTCCAGCTACTGGCCTGTTTACTGGCCTGTTTACTGGAAACGCGGCTTAAGAAAAAAAATTGCCGAAACTGCAACTGAACACGAATGCGATAAGAAAAAAAATGCTGAGACTGCAACTGAACATGAGTACAATTAAGAAAAAAAAATGCCGAGGCTGCAACTGAACACAAGTGCGATAAACACATGCTTACTTAAAAGTTTGTAGGTGGTTCTCATCGATCATTGAGCTGGAGACCTGAAGTAGTCGATCGTGGATTCTTTTCTGCTCTCGTTGGTCTTCCGGGCTCAAGAAAACAATCTTGTCCGGTCCGTCCGGCTTGAACGTAATACTGTCGGCAATGTCTGGCAAATTCTTGAAGAGGTACGCCAGCGTTGTGGGTACGAGGCCGGGCTTTTCGGCGGTGCCCATCAGCCATCATCGTGAATGTTTTTCCTAAAAAATTGATTGATATACCGAAAGCGACAGTTGAAAAAGCGCACAATTTGTTGAAGTGCAGAGACTGAAATGGCTAGGATATGTAGAGAATAGGGAAGAAACTCAAAGAGTAAAAAGAAGTATTGACTTTACATCCGTTGAATGTAAGAAGACGGGGTGGACTTAGAACTATGTACAGGGTTAGTTTTATTAATGTTAACCCCTCTTTATTATTTAAATTATTGACCGATTCAAAAAATTTAAAAATTGCTCTTATATGGATTTCTATGTAGATTGCACTTATACTATCAGTGTTGCGGTAGCGTTTTATATATACCGGCTGGACAAAAAAATATAATTTTTTAAATGGAACACTGTATATTTTTACAAATTTTTAATCCTTGATAACAAACATATATAAATATCCTGTAATTGGTTTACTAATATTTGTGTTATTCGTCAGTTACTGAAAACTTGATTGTCGTTTTCTAAATACTTTTCAGCTTACTTAGAAGTATTATTTTAAGAGATAGAGAAAAACTTTAAATACAGTAATTGTAGGATTTTGTATGTAATATCTTTTAGAGCTCTCACAAGAAACAAAAGCGCATCGCAAAGTGAAGAAAAAATTAAATTTTTGTTTTTTTAAATGGGACACCCTATTCAATATAATGAAATATCATTGTTTGCTAATTTCAAAAACATATAATATGTTAATATTTGGATCAGCTGTTTGTGACACATTTGAGTTTAAAAAGTCAAAATACCTACATATTAATGTTGTAAACATTTAAGGAAAAAATGCTTAAAAACTTCTAAATCACTGTTTTAGTTAGCAAATGGCAACATAAATTCGAATAGCCCTGATTTTTTAAACAATCATTTATTGATATTTTAGAATCAAATATCTCACAAACCGCTCATCCAAGTATCAAAATATTATACACCGTGTCCACGGGTAGGAGATCAACGAAAGTATAGAGTAAGAAATTTGGTGCAGAAACTTTTGGACAAGTGCTTACTCTTGCAACACCAATCCCTTCAAGTGTTCAGTTAAGTACTGATAGTTTCGGGGCAACTTTCTAATAAATGTATTCCTGGACAGCGAGTCGAAACCGAACATGAGCACGTTCAATTTGAGTCCGTCCTTCGGCATGTGCTGCCAACCCGTGCAATCCCAAATGCTCTTATCAAACCTTACGCCCGTCAGTATTGAAGACCACTTTTCTTCGGCCGATGTACAACTAACTTTTACCTAGAAAAAAATTATTATTATTATTAAGTATATTACGGTCAGCGAAAAAAAAAGTTTTAAAACAGATGATTGCAGGATTTTGTTTTTAGTTGGTACTGCCACAGATAATAAAGCTAAGCAGATGGTTCATCAAATGCTTTAAATTTAACGTTAAGTATTGTGATAATGTGATTGAATCTTTTGTAAATATAAAATAAAAAACATACCACGTCGCTTCATTCCAATTTGTAATACGAATCTGAATTTGTTGTCTGTCCTTCCTTTGAGTAGAAATCATTAAAACAAATGATATCGGTGAAAGCACACTTAACGGGGCCCTTTTGCATCTTGATTTCCTCCCTGACCTTACATTCCGAATCCTAAAATGCATCTATTTAAGCCTTATTTAAATGAATCCAATTAAAAATAGACTACTTTGCAAACAACCCAGTCCTGCGCTGTGACAGTTAATAGGTGGCACCTCTTTCACGAATTTCAGCATTTCCGATGAATTTATGGGAAGGACCGGCTGTTTGCACGCCAGCGAGCATGAATACTTCCGGATCATTTCATCGATTTTCACCCTAAAAATGTTGCCGTCAAATACGAAAGAGGTGCTTTGAATACTCACAGTTTCTCGTCCCTATCCAAGTTGTTCAGCCTACTCAATTTGTTTACGAAAATTAACATGAAGCAGAACATTACGACAATCAACACAGCCGATACTTTCCGAATGTATATTATCCTCAGCAACCCCATAGTTTTCGTTTTATGGTTAATTTAAAGTAGAGTGAGATTCACGTCGAGCATCTTCAGATCCAAGTACTGCCACAACAAAAAAAGGATAAATATTCATTTATTTGATTTACATGCAAGTTACGTACAAAAATGAAATGACACGCTTGCAAATTATTTATATAAAGTCTAAAGTTGTAGATCCCAGGAAAATAAAATAACGCTGTGGATTCAAAAAAAAAAGTGAAGCAACGCCTTTGAAAACTATTTGTGAATTAAAATGAAGCACGAAATATGTTTATGTAATAAATTTACTTAATTCTATACCTGTCACATTCCACAAAAACGTGTTTACAAATTTCAAAATACAAAAATCAAACGAAGAACATTAAATGACGTTGACATCTGTCATCTGTCAGGTGTTGTCAAGTATTACCAAAGTATTACGATTGGAAAGTGTCACCAACGTGTGAAAAACAAGAATCCTCCAAGAGTTACCAAAAAATCCCATTTCAACATAGAAAATCCCTAAAAGTTGTTAGGAATAATTTTTTTTAAAAATCTTAAGGGGGGTTTCCACCAGTCCTGCGACGAGTACTAAAAAAAAGTACGAGTACGAGTACGAGTATCAATAAATTTTACTTAAGAGTACACGGTACTCGTAAGTATTGTAACGATAAAAAGTATAAGTATTTTACTAGTAATAGTCGAAAATACATCAAAAATTCTCCAAAATCCTTCCCCTTTCATTGGTTGTACGATTCCGCACGCACATCATCTTGGCATTAAAGTCACCTGCAATAAAGAAGTCCCCAGCTACTCCTCTCATGTGTGCTTCCAGGATGTCGAGAAACTCTCTGAACTATCCGATCGGTTTATTCGGCCAGAAGTAACGATTGTAGAAGGAACAATACAAACAGTTAATGTAAATAAACCAGTTTCCTTTTTCACAGCCATTTATCCTAATCCTACGGTTGTTCAATAGAACGAAAATATCACAGTCATTATCACATAGTACGTTTTGCACCCTTCTGTGGCTGGGCTCCTGACCCAGCACGACATCTATTTTTCTCTCATACACGGTTTACCTAACCAGATTAAAGGCTTCCGGATGACGGTCAGTGTTAATCTGAAGGATTTTGAGCCCCGCAGGAGGGTTCTCACTATTTGTCTCTAGGAAAGGTAATATTCTACCTGCCATTTTTGTTTGCCGATTTCGCTGTTGTCTATGTCCTCGGGAACCTGCCCTTCCTGCACCCGGACTAACCGTTGTTAAGCTACGTGTCGTTACCATAGGTACCTCCCTTACCCGGTCGCTGCCTCGGTCTCCTACCTCACTTTTCCTTGCCTTTTTTAGGGCTGTTTTAAAGGCCGGACAGGCGCCGCTACCGGCCCTATGCCCTTTATTTTCACACAAGGGGCATTCGGGCTCATTCGGGCATTCCTTTTCTATATGCCCAGCCAAACCGCAGTTGTGGCAGCAGTCCATTCTTGCTGGTCCTTTACACTCCTCCACAGTGTGGAGGTAGGACCAGCATTTTTTGCATCTTGGCACGTTAATTCTGGCTTCCACCCGACAGGGAACCAGGCCCACCAGTATCTCCCTCCTTTCTAGGAGACTCCTTGCCTCCCCCCTGGGCAAAACCACGGTGACTGCCTGCGTGTTTCCTGCGTTAGGCCTGCGACCTTCACAGAACTATCTAGTGGCCTGCCAATGGCTTCCTGCATCGCTTCCTCTACCTCATTTTTGTCCGATAGCGCATTGAGGCCTCTTATGTGGATGGTTTCTAATTGCCTGCCTCTCCGTTACCTCCTCCTCCTCGGAGTCTCAGGGCAGCTTGAGTTTGCGTGACCATCGGAAGTTCGGTGGCATGCCTGTTACTTTCCCTTTTTTTTTTCTTTTCTCGCCTTTTTTAAGGCAGCTTTGAAGGCAGGACACGTACCGCTCCCCGCCCTATGCCCTGGGGTTTCATAAAGGGGACATGCAGCCTCATTTTTACATTCCTTGCTGACATGACCCAGTTGTCCGCAATTATTTCTGCCTCGCCGGGCCCTTGCACTCCTCTGTGAGGTGCAGGTGAGACCAACATTTTGTACACCTTGAGACCTTTAACCTTGTCTCGACACGGCATGGAACCAGCCCCACGAGGACCTCCCAGTTTTGATCAGTTCTCGCGCGTCCTTCTTCGGCAGCACTATGGTCACTGCCTGCGTGTCACCGGCGTTTGGTCTCAGATCCCCAATCTTGGTATTTCCCTGTAGTGGCCTTCCCATAGCCTCCTCCAGCGCCGCTTCGATGTCCTCCTTGTTAGCCAGAGCATCTATTCCTCTCATGTGGACTGTCTCAAGTTTTCCGCCGCACCCCACTTTCCTAATATTCTTGGGTTCAAGAGTCTGTCCAATTTTTGTCTTGAGGTTTTCTAGGGCTGCCTCATCCTTCTCAACCGTTATGAGGAGATTTCCCTCCCGGGTGCTGCGCAGTCCTTTAACGGCCTTTGCGGTGGGATCACCCTTCAATGCATTTTTTACTATTCCCAGCGTATCTGCATATTTCCTTCCCTCGTTTTCTACCACTAAGGCATAGGTCTTTCTTTCTTCCTGGCGTCTATCTTTTTCCTTTTTCGTCGTGTCTCTGTGGATGGTAATCCTCTTATTTGTACGACAAAATACGCACTCCACCATCTTTCGCCATCTTTCTTCGTCCATCGCACGGTGGTGATACATGGCTATGTGCTCTTGTTCTTCAGTCTCAGTTTTTAACATTTGAAGACTTTCCCAGATGTCCTTATCGGTCCCATCCACTATCATTTTTACTGCCATGCGATCCACTCTACCAATACCATCTTTATTACGAATTTTAGTCATCTGTTCTAAAATTTCGAATTTCCCCTTTGCTTTAGCCAGCTCGGGGAACCTGTCCCTATATTGCTTTTTAAGGCCGTTTAAAAGAGTGACGTCGGTCTCATCTGTGAAGATGGCCTGCACCGCCTCCGGGTATGTAGCTAAGGGATTACCATCCTCCATTCTTATCACTTTGTAGGTATCCTCCGCCCACCTTGACTCTGCCGCATTGGCCCACTCTTCCACCGTGCTGATTCCGGTGGGATCAATCGTTCGATCTTCGCCTTTGAACCAGACGGTGGTTTGCGTCGAAGCGTCAACGGTCTTCGCTCCGATTGTCTGCACGTCTGCGTCAAGCACCATTTTTTCCTCGGCTTCCCATTGATGAGCCGCGAGCCAGTTTCTGATGGACTCACGGTCAACGAGTTCTACGTTCCTCTTAAGTTTGGTCATCAGTTCTTTTATTTCCCATTTTGTGTTCGTGTTGGCCTCTATTACCTTCTCTACTTCCCGTAGATTCTTCGTTATCTGGTTATGAGCCTCCGTTATTGTAAAAACAAACGGGCTTTCTTTTAGTTTGTACGGGCTAGTCGCCTCCACGTCTATATTTTCGTAAGACAGATCAGTTACTCTGCGTTTCTTTGTAGCCTCCCCCTGTGAGTTACACCTCTGGAGTTGGCTGACTACATTTAAACGGCTATGTACCGGGTGTCCCCTAGGTATATAAGTCTCTTTATCAGGTTTATTAGGTTTAGATTCCACGTTTGAGTTTCTCCCTGTCCTGCAGAGCAGTCCTGGTGGGGTATACCCAAAACGACGGGATCACCGCCGCCTCCTAGGAGTTCCGTCCCAGCACCAGTCCCTGCCGCCCAAAGGGATTTCTCAACCCCCAGGCAGCTCCAGGCCCCTACACCCCCAGAAGAATGGGGTTTCGGGGCTCCCACCCCTCCGACAGTAGTGGGTGCCCTGCAGGCGCTTGCCAAGCCGGGGGCCCGACGGAAACTTCACGCCGCCGAAGCGACGCTACGCCCCATGGCGCCAGCCCTTGTCGTCAGTTAATGCCACGTACCAAGTCATAACCCTATCAATCCGGTCGTCATCATGTTTCAGCCTTAAGAAGGACAGAAGAAAAGAGTGAACCCTAGCCCTCGATACCTAATAGCGTCGGGTTCTGAAAAGAACAAGAGTTGACCTCTAGCGCGAAGCCAGACAGGAACGTTACAGATAAGGAGCTTCGCATTCAGACCAGTTGAAGCAAGCGGCAGCTCAGCTATGAACCCCGGGGCGCCAAACCCGCTCACCAAGTGTGATCCCTAGGGCCCATCCTCCTTTATCCGGGCTTTGGACCGGCTTCAGCGGTGTACCGCGGCACGTCAAGTGTCCGCGGCACACCGCCCAAGGCGGAGTTAACCCAACCCAACCCCGTCCTAATTTTGTTTTGTAAGTTTTCTTTTTATCGCGTTATATAAAAGATCGAGTTTACGTGGACAGACCTCAAAATTTGAAAGAGACAAAACAAAATTAGGACGGAAATGAATAACATTAGCAGTGGAACCATGGCAAGAGTTATTAACAGCGTTTACACACGAGCTGGTCACTGTCAAGTGGATGGTGGAGGACATTTTCAGCATTTATTGTAATTTTATTGTTGTTTTGATATGTTTTACAAGAAAGTATTATTTTACGTTGAAATTTTATTAAGATTAAAAATCACATTTCCATTTTTTAATAATTTTTTTCTACTTTGCGTTCACAATGGATTCATTGTGACACCAAAAACAGTTTCACAATGAAGCTCATTGTGACACTGTTTTTGGGGAAATTTTAGTCACTTTTAATTGAAAATATTTAATAGATTTTACAAAATAACTCAGTATTTATTTGTTACTTAACAATATACTCACAATGAAGCTGGATAAGAAAAATTAATAACTTGTTAATGTGACTTTTGATTAAAACGAAAGGTTTTCAGTGTTGCCACGCATTACAACTAAAATTCCCCATATACTAAAGAGATCCAATATTTTTCATATTTTTGTTCAATAAGTGACGCAAAGTAGAAAAAATAGTATATTATACACGTTTCACAAGAGGCATTGTAACACTCGTTCCGTTGGGCCACTCCTAGCAAGCTACGCTTCGCTAGTCGTGCCCCAACCCCACAATAAGCCTTCTTGTGAAACTTGTATAATAATATACTATTTTCTTCAAAATTTTCTTATGCAACTAGTGGTTCATTAACATTTTTATACTCAGAAAAATGAATGCTTTCAAATAACATTTTCAAAAAAATAGATTGTCATTTAAAAAAAAGTACCGATGACGTCACAGCGCAAAAATTGTAACTGTCATAAAATTAGAATTGGTTGCAGAATGTCTTTTTTTAAAATAAAATCGACCTGTCCGAGCATTTTTCGAAAAAGTCAATGCTAAGGGTGTTTTTTTGCTTGGTGCGTTACTTTATCATCACACTGTATGTACGTCGAAATGACGTGAATTGCAAAAACCACAACGCTGTTTCACGAAAGTTAAAAGGAGATAGCTACATAAAAGTTCTTTGACTTATCGATCGATCGATCGACGTATAACAAAAATATGAACTGTATGTCGGAAGAACTGCAGAGTATGATTAGTTTCAAACAAGGATTGGTGAAGTTATCGAATGGAAGAAGAATTACGGTGAGCTTTGACTTCTGATTACAATTACAAAGGCGATCAAACAAGATCAATATGAAAACAGATAGCTTACGAGAGTGACGCCATAATAACGTGAAATAAATGAGAATGCATCAGAAGAATAGAGAATGAAGAGAGAAGAAACGATGATATTGATGAGAGACACCAAAAGAAATGTATAAGGAATCAGTAAATACACAGGTATCATTTTGAAGCAATCGGCAAACAAAGATCCACCAGATAGTATAGAGGATGTCCAAGCTAAAACGTTTCATCCTCTATGATTTTTCACTTCATTTCATCGTTAAAAAAATAAATATAGCAAGGTCTCATTTCGTAGTAACAGACAGACGACAGACAAAGAGCCAGAGGACTTAACGCCTTCAAGATCTCGTTTGTACTTTCTTAAATAATGCACTTTAGATAAGCCGAAAGAAACACAAGAACTTTTTTTCTTTGGACTAAACAAGTACATATTTATAAATTTTTGACAATTATTTTTCTTACCTTTCCGTTCCATTAAAATTTATTCGGAGGATTATTACGCACAGGTACGCTATGAATTAGTGCTGGCAAAAACCGGAAAAAATTTAAACCGAATAATCGGTTTCTTTAAAAACCAGTTTCGGATAAAATCGGCTATCCAAATAATGGTTAAAACCGATTATTCGATTATCCAAGAAACCGACTATTCGGATATCCAAAAACTGACTATTCGGATATTTGAAAAACCGATTATTCGAATATCCAAAAACGACTATTCGGATATCCAACAAATGACTATTCGGATATTCGAAAAACCGATTATTCAATTTTTGAATTATCCCAATTGATTAACAGCAAGCCGGTTAATTAGGACATATTAAAAAGCACTGAATTTTTGTCACTACTCACAATAATATGTTTGTGCTTTTAAATAGGTAATAAAAATAAAAGTTTTTTTCCTGATATAATTATTCTTGTTATATCTAATGAACAATGGTCAACAAATTATAAAACTAACGCAAATAGTTTCAGTTTGTGTACTTGAAATATTTCTACCGACATAATTTTAGCTCAAAAGGAATTTTCTTTAATTCCCTATTTATTAAAATAATACTGCTGTTTCTAATAGTGCTGGCAAAAACCGGAAAAAATTTAAACCGAATAATCGGTTTCTTTAAAAACCGGTTTCGGATATAATCGGCTATCCAAATAATGGTTAAAACCGATTATTCGATTATCCAAGAAACTGATAATATCCAAATATCCGGTTATCCGAATAACTGGATATTCAAATAACCGGTTTTCCGTATAACTGGATACTCAAATAACCGAGTTATCCGGATAACCGGTTTTCGGTTTTCTCCGAAACCGCGGATATCCAAAACCGGTTAACCGATTATCCAAAAAATCGATTTAGGTTGCCAGCACTACTATGAATCCGTTCACTGCGTATAAAAGTATGACTCTATTCGCAGTCTTAATGTATCGTTCTAGACATTTCTCTTCCATACCCGTCCTTGTTTCATATTTAAATAAGCGATCAATCTCGTTAACTATAGCGTAGGGCTTGCGTTCGAGGAAGCAGAAATAATTGGTTCTAATCAAAGCCATGAGGCCGAAAGCTAAAATGCCCTTTGATTTGATTCTTTACGTACGTAGGTACGTATTACGAACCTTACCCAAATATGCGTAATTGTAAGCCACATTGGCGAAAGCTTCAGATTTTTTACTCATCAAATCTGTTAAAATCGACGTAGTATAAGGTAACATTAAGATGTTAACGGTAATTCGCCACAGGAAAAAGATGTTTTTGGTAAATTTTGAATGGGTTTCAACTTTGTAAATACCCGACGCTTTTAACAACATAACATTGTAGCGCAGATACATATTTCTTGACATGGTACTCAATCGACTTAAGACGGCAGGATGAGAATAATTGCATTAAAAAAAAACACACGTGTCGACTTAAACAATCTTAAGGTAATTTACTTTATTTAATCGTTCCTTTTGTATTATAATCCTGATTACATAGGACAGCGTCGCACTTAAAAAAAAATACGATTTATTATGCAAATGAATAGCATCCAGTTAAGTTTTGTATTAAATCTATGAATGTTATATTTGATAATTGTTTTACTTTGAGAATTTATTCAGGATGACATGTGCTGTCCTATTTTTGGTAAAGTTATTGTTCATACATATAGAGCTAACTTTACACGTGGCAATTAATCGCAGGTAGTATTAAATAATGAGTAGCTTCGATGCTGATAATCGGGGAATGAAGAGCAAATGATTGGGGTTTCTTGTTAATACATAATGTCTTATGCATTAAATGAATAATATTCCACTTTCTGCCACTTTTCTCTTCATATATTATTACCAAGTGCTTTATGTAAAGTATCAGGATTAATTACACCACTTCTTCAAATAAAATGAAGAAATATATGGATTCGTTTCACAATTTGCTGAAAAGTTGTACACTATTCTTGAAATTTCTGAATGATTCTTGAATAGACCATAAACGTTTATAGCACGCCCTTAACAACTCAAACAAACTAAAAACTTAAATTATTAAAATGAAAAAACGAAATTCACATGACAAATGAAAATTTTTATTCTCCAAAAATTTATTTATCCTACTACATTACCGGATTTGTTTTTATTTCATGAAGATCCATCTCTACTTGGCGTGCAAGCAAATCAATTTTTCTGTTGCGGCTGCTGTTGTTGCTGTTGCTGCTCTAAGGTTCTGTAGGGCAAAATGTAGAACGGGTAAACCGGCAGTTGCTGTTGATCAAAAAGGACATAACGTGGAAGCACCGACTGTACCAGCAAGGGAGACGTGTGCGTTCCCAAAATGATCTCCCTGTGATGTCTTGCCTGTGCCCCAGAAGCGGAAGCCGGGGCTAACGGGTTCGGATTCGGGGTCGTTTCTATTTGAATTTGGGTCGGCGCTTCCGCAGGCTTTTCTTGATTGTCCTGAAGCGTGTACTTGAATTCTTCGTTGTCCTTAATTTGTTCGGTCGGTAAGATTAACTCGGCGCTCGTTGTTACAACCAAAAGGGTAAAAGCAATGAACTGAGAAAAATAACAATTTGACAAACAAAAAATTAATATATGTAATCCACGATGAAATAAAAATGTACTTACGAGCTTCATTTTTGCAAAGCGATGATGGTTGGTGACGTTTTGTGAACTGAACTAAGTCGATGTCTTTACGTGCGATCGTATTTATAGGGTTTCATGTAAAAATTCGATCTTTAAAAGGGCGAGTCGCGTCAAAATATAAAAATAACCCGACGACTTCTGGACTTTTTTTTTTATTTAGCGCTGATGTTCGTTGCTGTCGGTGCAGACATTTTATTAACGAGTGCGTCTTTCAGTTACACCAAGGTCTGTCCGTCTTTAATCATATCGACGGTTCTCTTCCTAAATACTGGGTGTTTTTGGAAGTGCAACAGAAAGCGAATTCGGGTACAATATGGCAAATATTTCTTTAGATTACCTAATTAGGAGGAAAAAAGTTATAAGACTAAGGCAAAACTTTAGTAAAACTTTGGCGTAAATGAAAAGCACACCGAACAGGTTTAATTTTTGCCAGACGGAAGAAACGATGTTACCGAAGGCTGAATTCTTCGCTAACCGGTAAGCAAGGGTAAAAAGTCGAGCACATATATGCAAGGGGAATGCAACAGACAAGGTCGAACCAATTTTGTCTTTCGCATCGAATAAAGAAATAAAATATGCATTTTTACAAGCCGCTAATGAATTAACACGGTTCCAACGAGTTGGCAAAATATGAAACGTAGTTACGAGAAAATGTATCATTTACACGTAACTCCCAAATGGTGTTTTGATCCGTTTCACAACTTACGTTATGTGCTACGAACGACTTTCGACGTTACGCGTTAACACTCGGACGGAATCTAAATTTTTTGAGGCGAACAGGAAATTCGGTGAAGGTGACCCATATAGATGACAGTGTTTATGGCTGAAGCATATTTAACATGCAGACGAGACCTAATCAGAAGCGATACGATGTATAATAAAAGCGACAAACGAAATTTTTATTAGAGACGCATCGGAATACTAATAAATTAAAGTGGACGTTGTCTGATCAAACAGATTACTCAATACATAAAATGTATATTGCTTGATGAAATTGCATTTGGACCTGGAAATTCATTATTTACCTTTACATAAACGGAAGGAAATATTTGACAAAGCCCCATGCTATTGCTTTGGTTGAACCAAAAGTACCACAAAAGGCTCAGTTACCAAATCATTTTTTTATGCACCTTAACTAGTTTCAATGCTTATTTGTTGAAGGATACACAAAAAATAAAGTACATCGCTTCAAATCTTAAAATCACTAAAATATTTTCTTCTATTATAATTAAGCAGCGGAATCTCGACGGGAAGAATCACTTGAATAAAAGATCATTACATCTGTTACATCTTTATGTAACAGTAATAGTAATATGGCGTGTGATAAGAATTACTTCGCCCACGTAGGACGTATGGACAGCTTTAAATTAAATTCATTCAATCTTGCACACGTAAAAGTTAACGAAAACACTCTGTCTTTATTTGATACAAATGCCTCGGAAGTTGCCGACGTAATAAAAATCTTTGAAGGACACCGATGCGGTAGGCCCAGATGAAATTCTCAGGTAAAAATTGTGCGAATTGTCTGACGCCATTTTGGACGCTAACGAGTCTGTTCTTTCTTTCTATTCAGGCATTTACGTTTGGCTCTATTTTACGTTTGGCTCTACTCCTGACTTACGCTTTAAGTTTTGCCGTGCTTTCCGGAGTTCGAACCTGGCTCAGTCGACTCAATCCTCGCGGCCGAGCGCATTTTCCCTAGTACGCCGACCCGCCATCTTCGCAGCCTTTGTCCATCGGTTCGAACCAGATTTGCGACGTTGAACAGGGACAGGAGGTGACCTGATGACCGCCAACTTCACCTGACATTACCAACTGTGTTTGACAGAAAAGAGCCGTGAGTTCGATTGTTTGATTTAATATCAGTTCATGAATTTCATATCGTGCACAAATATTGCATGCCTTTTGGAGAGCGAATTTTCGGCTGAATGCAGCAAGAGCATATACAGTGCGAGTCTCTAACTTGGAATAAATTCGGTAAAGCAAAGACAGGTTTTTTTCGGAAATATGCTCGGCCACGTCGATTAGTATTTTAAATTGCGCTCTTTTTCATCTAAGAACATTTTATACAGCGTGTCCAAAATTTGAGATATGACGTCATCGACTATTTTTTTAAATGGCAATCCTATTTTTCTATGATTATTCTTAAAGTGTATAATCAAGTTACACATGCGTACCAAATTTCAAATTTTTATTCCTTGTCATTTGAAAGATATTGCTAGCCGAGGGGAAAGCTAGTGGAAGATACAGCAGAATTTGTCACCTGGTCAAGGTAAGGCTGAGGCTGTCAAGTTTAAAGTAAATTTGGTGACAAGATAGGATTATTTGCGGATCATACGACAACTGTTATAAAAGCGTCGAATATGGATCAACCACAAGAAGTATTTAATAACTCAATGTAGTGTCTTGAAAATCGGACGAATCAGAACGGCTTAATAATAAATATTATAAGGGGTAATTATATATACAACACGGTATACATCAAGAGAAAATTTTATTATTCCATTTATTTATTTATAAAACAAAATACTATCTGTAACCGTTAACTTTTGAAACACCTAGCCACGTTACAATATGAAAAAAAAGAATGTTACAAAATTTAATTTCAAACTGGAAGAATCACTGCAAATGCACTATCGAAATTCGTGACTCACCTGCGAAGGCTCTGTAAAGGTTCTGGGAATTCTGTTGGATTCGCTTCTCAATTGGAAACACCACGTTGACTTCCTTGCAAACAAGATAAACTCCTTCGTCTGTATATTGCGTACGATAGCATATTCTGTAAACAGAGAGGCTGGAATTACTGTTATGTTAATGTTATGCATATGTATGTATACTCACGTATCCAGCACGGCATCATTTCCTGGGGAAATTCGGTGGAAGCCTCAAGGATCTCCAAACTCCAAAAATCCTGTTCGCGATTTTTTTTTGTAAAATCGGGCGTCTTTTGTGTTTGTTTTGCTTTTGTTGAAGAAATAAAAGTCGGTTGACGTTCCTTCGATTTTCTTTGAAAAAATAATACAAGTTCTCTTTTAAGAAAAAAAAAAAGCGCCCCATATTAAGGTATGAATGCACCACGTAGCCGCGACTGTTTTCTGACCAATACATATAATAATTGTGCTGTGACTAGCAAATTCGCAACGATACTGCTGCGTCAATAAGCTACCACGCACGAGATGGCTAGTGCGGACAATTAGCGTGTGATCGCAAGCTTGCAACGGAGGCCCCGAGCATCCTCTGTATAGCTATTTCGGTCCTAATTTGGGTCTCATCAGCAGAAAAGTAGCTCGAGAACTCCATCACAATCCCGACGACCAACAAGACTTGCGGAATGTGAGGGAAGGGTGGTTAAAAATAATAGAAGAAAGGGGATAAATTTACCTTTACTTTCAGATGTCCTTCTAGATGTTTCGACGAGAGTATAAATGCAAACAATTACAAATCAAATTAAGGAATTTGGTATAAATTGAAATTGTAAACAGTAGACAATAACCCAAAGTCATATTATATTATCAAATAACAATTGAGACAATTTAAACAAGGTACAAAATTCAGAACGATATACGAGACATTATAAAACACATTCAAAATGGTTTTTATAACGAGAAAAGCGGCATTTCGTAATTCAAATAAGCACTTGTTAATTTCTAAAAACATACATCGCCAAAATTAATCAATTATTTCTCACTCTAAAACCATGGTGCTAGATACGGAGAGACGGGCGGATTTTTGGAGAGCAACCACTATCCGGAAAAAAATTAATCAATTATTTCTCACCCTAAAACCATGGTGCTAGATACGGACAGACGGACGGACTTTTAGAGAGCAACCACACACTATCACAATCCGTGAACGTTGATTTCGCCTTCGGTTGCACTCCACAAGACGAGCACTAGCTGTCTCCTCCGTCGTGCTAAACCATGGCCTTTTATATTGTCACGATGTCATTTTCTGAGAAAATAAGTAAAATTAAAATTCGTTCCGTAATTATTGCAATTGTGTGCATTTCAAAATTATGCAGGATCAGCAACCATTAATCGATTAGTAGGTCAGCCGCGTTACCCACGCTCGCATTCCACTTACGTAGAAATGCAAGCTCTACGAAATGTAAGCGTGTATGTTTACACGTGCCAGTTAAGATTGAGGCAATTAGAACGTTTGTAAGAAACAAATTTGGCAAGGGTTACTTGATGCTGACACTTCGAGAACTTTGTACCTTGGACCGAACCCTGGCTACCAGGATAAAAGAACCGATTGTGACGTAGATTTAAAAATGTATAAAAAGACAGGAGACCAGCCAGTGTGATAGTAGTAATTAAGTGGTCGTGTAGTAGTAAGAAGGTAGTAGTCATGGGGTAGCGAAAGAGTAGTAAGTAAGAAGTAGTAATTAATTAAGTGTCGGAATAGTGAATTCAAAGTGCGCGGAAGAAAAAGCCAAGCGAATGTTTCCGAGAAATAAGGGCTGGCCTCCCCTAAGTTAGGTAATTAAGGATAGATTAATTAAAGTTCAAATAATTAAAGTTAAGTAATTAAGGTTAAAATAATTAAAGTTGGAAAGACTTAGAATAAACAAAGTTTAAAACAACCTAGACTAAAATTAAAAGTAAATTAAAGACATTCCGTAAAATTTGTATAACGTGACAATATTATGATCTTACAAAGGTCATTTCGATTATGTAGTTTTTTACATGTGTGCCAGTTTCTCCATGATTCATCATGGTTTCCCGAAACCGTCTGCTCATACGATTGCATAACGCTCGGCTTTTTCAATGCCGCTGCAATTCTTTGATTTTACAAAGGTCAATCGTGACTCACATAGGCCAAGGCTTTTGATAAAGCGAGCCACTGTTATGCTTACTTACATAATCTTACATGAGCCAATTTTTCGCACTCATGTAAGCGACATTGTATAGTTTTTTATAGTTTTTTTTTTTAATCTATCGAAAAATATTCATCTGTGGCTTAGATTCAACTGCACCAATACCTGTACTATCGATTGCGTGGTAGTCTGATCAGTGTGTTACAGTTCATTTTCCATTTCTGTTTCGAATACACCATGTATATGCATTGTCACTGCTGAGTTTTCAATACTGTTCCGAACACGCCATGTATAAGCCAAAATCCGACGTGCCGAATGGTTTCTTAGGAACGCGTCGCTGTACACATTGCAGTCTGTGTAGGAATACGCCGTATTTTGCCGACGTAATTTGCTTAAAATTTCGTTCTAGCATTTTTCCTTTAACGGGACCTTCCTTTAAATAAACAAATTCATTTTATATAAGTAATCCATCCTTACTTAAGAGCTAAATCGCGTGTATGTGAGGAAGTGAACGACTTATAACAACGTTCTACTTCACGATGCGTATTTTTCGTGATTCTTGCCCTTGTTGGCCATTGGCTCCCGTTGTTACTAAGACAATTCCCCGCTGGTAAAGATTGTAGGTGTCTCTCTTGTGGATAATCGTTCCTTTTCTGTCAAACGAGAAATGTTGCGCCATTTTCAGAACGAAGTTCGCAGTCTCCTGGGCCGCACGTTTCTTTTCGTTAAACAATTCGTTTGTGCATGTCATTACATCAAAGGGATGTTAGTGTATTTTACGGCAAATTGCCGATTCTGAAAAGGCCCACGTGTGAGACAGGAAAAACCGCGTGCCTCGTGGTTTGTCTCAAGCTTCGGTAAAGTGCCGGGGTAAGTTCTGTACGACGCAAATTTTCGATTTGACCCTTATTGTCGTTTTATTTCATTGTTTATAGGCTTTTAGCAAGAGTTAGTGTTCGTTGGAAGCTATTTTTAGTAAAAGCTATCTTCGTTGGTAGTTACCTTTGCTGGGAACGTTATTTTATAAGAAGATACATTTGGTCGAAGTTATTTCCTTCTATTCACGCAGTCGAGTAGGCGTCTCCCCTCCACCACCGGTGGTGCGCCGTAACCCCGCTGCGATGTAGCTAATGCTGGCCATACACGGGAGTGCTTGCTTGATGACCACCTTGACGATCGACGACTGACGTTTGATGTGGGAATCACAGGTCGGATCCATTTAATTATTATTATTATTTCTAATATGCTTACGGTGAATTTATCATAGCCGCGATTGTGCACGAGTTTTGTGCAAACTCATGTAGCGACCTAGTTGACGTCGCCAACGGTCTTAGAATATTTAGAATAACTTGTTTCATACTAGATCAGTTAGCGTTATGCGGAGTTCGAACTCGAGAATGTAGAATTTGTCTCGTTGGATCTGATCTTTTCTGTTATGTCGGCTGTAGCGTTGTACATTCGATGAATAATCGTTACATATATATTCTTTTTGGTGTGTTTGTTGTAATAAATAGATCGTAAGTGTGTTGGACGTAACGTGTTTTCTTAATTTTACACCGTCCCTCGTACAAAAAAAATTAAGTGGCGCCTATTGGTTGTTTTGGCCTTCGCGATTTGGAATTGAACCCCCCCCCCGTCCCACTGCAGCTGGCTGGCAACATCGGAGAAGTTCAACCCGAGGTAAAACTACTGCCTATCTTCGCAGGTAGGTAGCAAGTGCCTCCCCACTTCACACACGTATTCTTTGTTACTCTTCATGAAACCGCTATTGACTAAAGTGAAAGTCTTCAATCTGTATAAACAAGATTTACAGATAGAAAAATGACAACAGAATTGTTCAGTGAAAATTTATGGTTATATTGAAAACATTATAAAAGTTATTTGTGTTACTGTTATGTAAAGAATGTAAACTAAGCTTCATTAGTTAAATTAATCATCATAAAATCATGCACACCTATTAGCATCTGTTTAACCTGGAATTTTTCCAAAACCTTTGCCGCATTACAATGCCTTCAGTCGGCCATTGTTTTACTAATCATGTTCATCTTATCAAACAGTTATTTGTTTTCTGCGACTTATACTAATTTAATTATAGGCATACTTAATAAGTCACTTAAAGCCAACGACCAGTTAAGTGTGTGTGAGTGTTAATGATAAAATACCTCAGCTACGGTTTTATCAAAAACTAGTAGGTAGATGTATGTACGGTTCGTTGACCACATCTCAGCAGTGTCAAGGATCGAAATCCTTCGAAACCAGTCGCCGCGATCCGCCATACAATCAGCCAAATTATAGATTTCCACTTTGGCTAGAACGTATTTTGTTAAGGGATCCATAATTACATATTTTCGTCTGGAACAAGATGGAACGAAAAATAAATTCTGAAAAATTTATAAATACATAACTTGTTTTTGTAGCAATAATAAAAAGTAACAAATGGGAATTAATTAACTATCTTCTTTTCATTTAATATGATTTAGATATGTAAATATTATGAAAATGTTTCGATGTAAAAGAATGTTTAACATAACTCATGACTTGAAGCTGAACCATAAATTTTGCATTCAATGCGACAGTCCGGTTCTTCAGGTTCCACGGGGAACACCAAAATTACATTAAATTCTTACAAAAAAAAAGATATGGTTTATGGTTACCATTGACCGGTTTACATCGATTTATCTGGCCGACGATGATGCCAAAGATGAACGGCGTGATATTGAGATTAGCTGCGTCGTTTAAAGAAGGAAAGTCCGAAGAAGAGACATAACGTTTTCTACCACTTCTTAGCTTACCACCGAAAGAAGAAATAAGCTTTGATAGTGGAACAAGGATGCGTTTAGTATGCCTCATGCGCGCCGGGACAAAATTGCCTTCCGTTAGTTTTAAAAAGCCTCAGACTAAATTCTTCGCTGACAGTTCGATGAATGAGTTAACCAGTGTTGCGATCTTATTTAATTAACATGAAACCGATAATATTGGTACGTACAATTTCATTATTAATGCAAGTGATTCCATGACTTAACTAAACGCGCTCATAATTAATAATTACATGACCAACAATTTTATTTTTATTTTTTTTTTGAACATGTAGATAATTGGCCTTAAAATTTTTTATTATTTTATTCATTTAATATATTAATATCGCGCTTGATTGGTGCGTTGACCGTTAAAAGTCAATTTGGTTATTAGCATTTTGTGCGCGCACTTTATTTTCACTATTTATTTATGCCGAGTTATAACGGTAACACGCCTTCTCTTACGTCTGTTTATAAAATTAAACAAACGGATGTATTACTATGTAATGCGTATATTTAAACAATAAAAAGAACTTTTGTGTTAATTTTTATTGTTCCATTTTGCTATTTTTCTATCAATTTGAAGAAAAAGTTGTCAAAACTTGGTGTAATATTTTCCGTTAAGTTGCAATTAATTAATTTTAATTTAGACTTTATTTTGTATCGCCTAGATACTTTTTCGGAAGAGTGTTACTTCTTTCATAAAAAAGGCAGAAACTTCTGCTTATCGTCAAGTGTAGGACTGTGAGCTGGGTGTGTGGTGTGTCCAATATTTCCACTCTCTTCCACTCTTTATTAGTTCATTTATTTTACCTAATTCATTATTTTTTTCTGTTGATGCATGCCCAACTTGCCCTTGCTACATTTAACTAATTGTAAGTCTACCTCTTTTTGCTCTGTCTGTCGCCATTCTGCTTAATCATTTCAGTTGTTTTATTTCTATCTTTGTTAACGTTAGTTTTAGTTTCCATTGTTGTTTGAAGGTGTGTTGGTGTTGTAAGATTGGGTGAAAGTTGAAAATTTTCCCCGTTGTTAACCCTTCTTACTTTGGTATCGTAATATTAGCAAGAAATTTAACCAAGCATGTTAATCAAAATAAAATTGGGAAAATTCAGAAAAAAAAAACTAAAGTAACGGAGTTCGCTGCCACCACCGGAGTTTAAGGGATTTTGGACCCTGTAATGCTTAATTAAACTACATGACCTAATCCTTCGGAAGAGGATCCTTCCAGGCTGGAACTGTGCAAGAGCACCTTAAAATCATGATCTATTCTCCTATAAATAAAAGTCATGAACTAGCTTAAGGCAGGATATATTAAATGTACTTTGCATTACAACTACATAATATGTATTTACACAAAAAAATATTGGAGGTAGAATTCAGCAGTAGAGGGACCTCTTATTTGTCTCCCTCTTCCTGGGATGGGGAAGACTCAGGGTGGAATTCCTGCTCCTGGCACACACACTTACACCCACACCGGATTTAAGCTTAGATACTCGCGAAGATGGTCGCGAATTTAATTCAAATAGAACAATAGAAACGAAAGATTAAATGTTAGGAAAAACAGGGACGTTCGTTTAAGACAATGGTTAGACGAACATAAATTAATTTTTTCCTGGGTCTTTGTTTACCAATTCAAAATCTTCTCCCTCTTTAATAATTCGCCCGGGAGATACTGATAACTTTTGTCGAGTTATAGCCGTTTAGATCACCGGAGTGACCAAAATTGTATACCCTCAGGGCGTTTTCACACACACCGGCAAAACCGGAGCCGGTGCCGGGGCCATCGCCGGTGCCGGCCAGTGGACTCTTTCATACACTCCGGCATTGACGGTGCCGTTATTAATACCAGTTAGTTTCTGAACGTGGTTTTGTAGAAAATCGTCTTCAAAGAATGCATACACTTCCATCCATGCTTTTTGTTTTTCAACCTTGTCTTTGAAGCAATCTGCTGTCTTGTCCGACAGACAAGGTTTACTTTCAACGAGTTCAATTAAGCTGACAACATCGTACTTAAACAATTTACTCAT
Organism: Dorcus parallelipipedus; assembly: GCA_958336345.1. Taxonomy (NCBI): domain Eukaryota; kingdom Metazoa; phylum Arthropoda; class Insecta; order Coleoptera; family Lucanidae; genus Dorcus; species Dorcus parallelipipedus. The sequence goes on from OY284483.1 coordinate 27,320,257, forward strand.
TTTCGAACAATTAAAAATGTACGAAAATTATAAAATGAAAACACGCTCTGATTACTTTGAGGACAATAACAATACTGAAGTAAAATTAAACAAACAGTTCTCCGGCACCGGCACGTTTAGACCTGTGTGGACAAGTGTACATAAGAAAACATGGAAATCGATAAATCGGAAATCGGTCCGGCATCCGGCTTGTCGAGATCAACACCGGCTGCATTTGCCGGTGTCGGCTGCCGGACCGGCAAATTTGCCGGACCGGGCTATGTGTGAAAGCATTAATTTGATTGCATTGTATCCGGCGCCGGAGTCGTCACCGGCTCCGGTTTTGTCGGTGTGTGTGAAAACGCTCTTAAGGTACCAGTTGATCCAATTTTGACCCACTTCCTCTGCGCGCGTGTGTGTAAGTTTCCATTCTCACGAGTGCAATTTGCTGATGATAGATTTATTTACTTTAGCGTACCTTAATTACCCTTACAAAGATTATTTGGGTTAACTCGCCTAGGAACTGTTTACATTAGGATCGAATTCGAAATTCCTTTGTTACTTTGAAGTGACAAAGAATTTTACTTTATTTAATTTTAGATTTAAAATTTTCGGCCGATCTGGGTTTTAAGGGTTGTTAAAAGAAGATCTTACCAAAACATAACAAGGGGCACTATCAAAACGTAACAATGGACATTTGAATTAAAAAAAAAATATTATCGACCACTTGCGACTAACTAGAAATTTATTAAAACAACTAAAAAACACATTTTCTATCGAAAGGCATGAAATTTTTTGTTGCATGATCAAATATAGCGGAAGGTAAAATTAAAATGTTTCTGAAACGTAGTGGCGCCATCTATCAATAAGTACCTGAAAGTACTAGCAATTTTACAGGTTTCTGTAAGGTTACTATGCGTGTGAATCACAGACCATATTTAAGAAAAAAGCGACATCCAATGTTATGAAAGCGCAAGTTAAGGTACTAAATCAACACTCCGTACAGGTAACGCAATCCCATTCCTCTCGTGAGAGGATTGAGAAACAAAGATAACAAATATAATTGTCGCAAGTGCAATAAGGAAGACAACAGTTTTAGGGAATTCTGTTTACCACAATGTCACTGGTTTGAATTTAAAAGTGTGTTAGGTTATGTCTAGTTAGTTATTTACCAATCAAAAAGTTGTTATTTTGAGAAATGCAGAATGTTTCTTTTACGAGAAAGGCGGAATCATTAATGTCATGCGATAAAAGTTTGGGATGCGATATTTAAGCTCAATTTTCTTAACCACTGACAGTAACTTTGACAAACGTCACTTCAAATAATATTTCCAACTGTTTTTTATCCCTAGATGAGAGGAATGTGCGACAAGGATAGATATAAAAAATCACTAAATGCGTTACCTCTATATGTATGTTGATTTAGTACCTTAGTGCAAGTAAATTAATTGCGCCGTCTATGAATGATTGCGTAAACTAATCGCTTAAACGCGCCAGGTTTGAATTTATTTACAATTTTCTTATAGTAATGTTAAGTGGGCGAAAGAATTTAACCTGCTGTTATTGTTTGTAAATCAAATGATATTTTTCCAATGGGCTTTTATCATTTGATCTACTGACAATAGCAGTAAGTTAAATTCTTATTTTCTTTGGTGATTTTTCTATTTCTTTAAAATCTCATATTTTAACTTACAATTTTTCACCTGAAACTTACCACATGCTTCATGCTTTTGTCAATTTCATTTTGTTTGATCTTAATTCCAAAATTAAAAATTAATTTTAATTTATTTATTGAAACCATATCGTCATCATATTATGTAAATGTTCTTTATACAGAGTGGAAAGTTTAACTGGAATAAATTCTGTAACTTAGAAAATGGCCATTTGTAGCAAAATTCTTGGAACAGGTCAATTTTTATTTTTAATGGCGGATATTACAAAGGGATTTCTTTAGCTTTTCAATTATTTAGAGGGATGAAACACCCCTAACTATTATTTTTTTAATGAAAGGGTATGTTGAGTAATTTTTTTTTCTTAAAGCTCGTTCAATTGGGAATACAGCTATGTTTCTATTTTTTAATTTTTCTTAATCAGTAAAAGGGGAAAAAATAAAACAGAAATTTTTGACTAGAACGATTTTAATGCATCAGATGTTCAAAATGCTCGCCACCTTTCACTTGGCAATACTCTAATCGATTATAAATTCCAACCCTAACATTTTGTAACATTTCCGGCGTTACTCTCTTAATTTCATGCCGATTTTTTCCTGAAGTTCTGCTATATCGTTTGGTTTAGTCACATAAACTTTACTTTTTAAATACCCCCAAAAAAAGTCTAAAGAGGTGAGATCTGGAGATCTTGCTGGCCACTCAATCGGTCCTCTTCTTCCTTTCCACCTATTGGGAAAAACTTCATTGAGGTAATTACGTACAATTAAAAAGTTAGTGCATTGGCAGCGCCATCTATTGGCTGAACGCAACAATACAATACCATATGGAATGCTTATTTCTTCTTATGAAGTAATAAAAAAAATGGAGTTCCTGAATTTTTGGCATTAAAAACGGTTTTAGTAAAAAATTTCTTTTTTTTATTTTTCCCATTTTACTGTTTAAGAAAAATTAAAAAATAGAAACATAGCTGTATTCCTAATTGAACAAGCTTTAAGAAAAAAAATTACTCAACATACCCTTCCATTAAAAAAATAGTTAGGGGTTGTTTCACCCCTCCAAATAATTGAAAAGTTAAAGAAATCCATTTGTAATATGCGCCATTAAAAATAAAAATTGACCTATTCCAAGAATTTTGCTACAAATGGTAATTTTCTAAGTTACAGGATTTATTCCAGTTAAACTTTCCACTCTGTATATTATTTTTAATTTGTAAACATTCTTTTACAACAAATTTTATTTATACAAACAAAAATTTTCTACAATGTTATAATTTGTTCTTATAGACCTGAAGAAGGTTTTATATAAACCGAAACCAGTAGCTATCTAAATATAAACAAAAAAATTAGGAAGTACCTACAGTCGTTTTACTCAAAAATTTATTATAGTGTTTTTGTTAGCAAAATAAATCTTAAAATTACTTCACTGAAACTTGAACCATAGGTAGCTGGAATGCCCTTGCAATGCATGGACTCGTTTTTTCAAAACTAAACATAGGAATATTTACATTGTATGTTCAAAGTTAAAAAAAACTCATGGTATAAAATAAATTTCAAGAATTTTTTTTCTCAAAGTGAAATCTTTCCTCAGGGTCCTCCCTTCCCTCTTACTAACATCATTATTAAAAGAATGTCAAACTAAAACTTTAAGTAAATATTTTATGCATGTACGGATCGAGTGTGTGTGGATATGTCGTATCGTTATCAGAGGGGGGGCACTTACATAGAAATTGCATGCGGGCCGTAAAGACCCTAGCGCCGGCAATGGGCTTGCTAAACTATAGTCTTCTCCATTTGATGATTCTGCAAGAAAAATACTGAATTGTTGATTCACTGGTTTCTGCTGGCGTCAGTGGAGATAAGAGCGAAGCTTTTTCCCGTATCTCTAGACTCGATACATTTCTAAATCACGTCGGAATTTTTACCTCTGCAACCTGAGATTTCCGTTTCGTTTTGAATTTGACATTTTCTAAGATACAGCCTCCTTTGTTGCAATTATTTTCGTGGGAATTCCATTTTTCTGACTTTTAATTTAAAAACAAAATGAATTTTCCTTGCAGAATTTCCAGGTCCTTACACAGTGCAACTAAATATTTTATTACTTCCACTTCTCTTTTATCGACGAAAGTATTTCTTATCTTCTTTGGCCTTTGACCTTCGACAATTCCTAAATATGTATTTAGGTAAAGCTTTTACTAAATCGATGTTTTGATGTCTTCATGTTATTAAGGTTGTAACTCTGTTAGATTCATTCTTTCCATTTTCTAAAATCCTACTTGCCTATCACGTAGCATGTAGCAAATAAGTAGGTATGTATTTTTTTCAGTCCCTTCTAGATGGGTTTAGGATTAGAAAATGGGTCCTGCGAGCTTCTTCTCTGCGTGTGTTCATGTTAGGTTTCTTCCAACACACTTTTTATTTTCATTCTTGCTTATTTATTTACATTTGTCTTCATTAATGTTGTTTTCGCTGCTGCTGCTCCATGAGAATAGTTCCCATGAGGCAGCAGCAGCAACCCTGAGTGGTGAGTCTTTTGGCTAGAAAAGACGAAACGTCATCAGTGTGTAATTGACCTCTGTAATTAATGAAGGACTGGCTTGAGGAAACACCAATGAATTGATTACTTAGCTGTTACATCTAATCTTTGATTTTTTAAAGTCTGTTCCAATTGTTTGTACACCCGACGATTTATTTGCCTTACCGTTTCACCCTTTTCCTCGAAGATGTGAATTAAACAAAAGATGCAAAAAAATGTATCCGTTTGTGTGAAAATCGACGATCACCTTCTGGAAGTCGTTTAAAGTCAACTGAAAGTAGTGACACCAGGGATCGGTCTTGAAATTTCAAACAAGAACGTAGATAGGAATCGGGTGTCCTTGAAAAAGACACTTAAAAAAAACTTAAATATTACCAACTGCTTCGATGACACCAACTCGATAACGTAAACGGACTTTTTTTTATTAAAAAAACTAGAAAACATGCTAGGTGACATTTTTTATAAACGATTTTCGAGAATGCGGCCACGACGACGTCGTTTGACTATTCAAAGGTCATTGCCTTTATTATTTTTAATGGAAACGAGTATTTTTTGCAACTCGGCTCTTTAATTTTATGCTTGAATTCGGCAATCCCGCACGTTTCGAGTGTCATTATCTGGACGACGAGGAATTTTTAGTTTCGAGGAACGGTGTACTTCATTCTTTATGTTTTTATTGCAAATTCTAGCGGATTTGCTGAGATTTAACAATTTAACGAGAACAAGAAAGAAACCGTTAGCCATTAATCCATTTTGGTTGAATGCTTTTGAATTTGGTTTAAAAAATTAATTCGACTTTTTTTTTCAACAGATATCAATATTGGCCGTCGCCTATTGTATGCCACACAACTTAAACCCCTCAGGGATTAGTAAACCTGCAGTAGAGTAAGTATTGCAACTAAATTTCTTTAGGTACCTACTTACTAATATGTTGTACATTACTTATTACTTACACTTAATTGTAAATAATATTTGTGTTTGTTTTATCAGTGGCATGTGTATATGTTTTGTTTAGATTAAAGCGCTCGTAATTTTAGTTTAGAATGTTTTAAGCGGTACAAGATACACAATTAACAATGTACTTATTTATACAGGGTGACTGTTAATTAACCCGACAAAATGAAACCACGATAAGAAGCGATGTCCGAGAGTGTGGGAGAAACGTTAAAAAATTATTTTCTACTTTCGTTTCCGAGAAATAATTAATCCAAAATTAGCCCCAAAACGACGATACGCTTCTGGGGCCCAATTCTTGAAATCACTCGACAATGTCGTATGCGACATGACGTCAAAATGACGTAGACTCTCATACAAAACTATACAAACAGTTCGAGAATTACGTCATTTTGACGTCATGTCACATACGACATGATGTCGAATGATTTCAAGAATTAGGCCCCTGCCCTGGTTCAAAAATAGCGGAGCAGATGAACGAAGTAGATGCCCCCATAAAAGTTGGAGTAATTATAAACTGTTCAAAATAATGTTTTTAACATGTTACTCTCGGACATCGTTTCTTATCGTGGTTTCATTTCGTCGGGTTAATTAACAGTCACCTCAAATTTGCGTTTTATGTCGATTAGATTTTATTTTTGTGACGGGTTTGCGCTCGCCTTTAGACTGGTTTTGGATACACGTAAACATACATTTCTGCAGAAATCCGTAATATAGTCAGTCATATGTGTGCTCTGTGCTTTTGTGGTTGGCTTGAAAGGATGATGTAGAAGAGAACTGCTGGTAAGTTGGCACTAACATTTTCTAGATTTATTTGTGCAACTTAAAAATCTGACAATTCTATGTATTTTCTTCAATTCACATGCGACATAACCTTTTCTTTGCATTATGTTGATTGTATCGGCGTTTATTTTTGCAAATAAGTTGGGAAAATGAAATTTGCTTCTTGTAATCAGCGCATGATATTAAAAGTGTTTTTATTTTTCATTTTAGGATAGAAAAGCAAGTAGTCGTAGAGTTGACGCCTTCCACAAGAGTTTCCCAGGGTTCACCGAAACGAGAAGAAATCGACAAGGCCACTCGTGAGATTCTAGCTAAAATCGAGCAGGTCAATATAAAACAGGGATACGTCGCCAAAAATTCCGGAGCAAAAACCGTCTCGGAGCTTCCACATTATTATTTATACTCGTACCAACAGCCAAAACCGGTAGGGAAATATATTTATGATATGCCCCAAACTGGCGTAGCGAATTCGGAAAAAAATACGCAGGCTGACCACACACATGACCATTACCCAAAGAGAAAAGTCAGTCAGCAACAAATGTATCTAATTCCCGTTGGGAATTTTGCTCCACCCCAATTGATTGTTACGCCAACAGCCGAACTGCCAAAATTTTACTATGACATTGAAGCCGTACAAAATTCAAACGACGACTTACGAGATGTCTTACAGAGAAAGACCGTGGATAACATTAAGGACATAGTTGTTAAATCACAGTCACAGTTGCTTCCAAACGTTTTTAGCTCAACTTATTTTAATCCGCTGGTGCAAAACCTGCCATACTACGTTCCCCCAATCTATGGTTACCCCACGGAAAATCTACCACCTACAATAATGTTGAATTCAGTAACCACCACCATAGAGGAATACGATACAACAAATTGTAACTCGGAGAAACGATTTGGCAAAGAATTAAACCCAGGCCCCGATTTCGAGGTGCACTTAGATTATTTTGGCACGACCAAAAACAGAACCGAGAAAGAAGTCCAAGAGAAGTCGAAACAACGCCCCCATAAACCCATCTTAGTTCTTCATCACCCCCAGCAAAACGACGATGAGTATTTGAAACCGGAACTTGAAGACGAGGCAGAAACCGAAGCGGAAAGTGATAAAACCGTCGAGACGAACGACAAGAAGTTCTTCAGCAAGGACAACATCGGCGACGGCATTTTCATTCGTCGATTGAAAGTTCGAAAGGGCGGCGTTGCCATCGCCGGTCCGGGCGGAATCGCCACTGCCGGAAGTGGGGGAACCGCCATAGTGGGACCCAATGGATGGGCGTACACTCATCCTGATAGTCTAGCGATTGCCGGGTCTGGTACTAAAGTGATTGCGGTCGATCCTAACATTAAACTGGGTGACCTCATCAAACCGAATGTCACTAGGAAAGGGGCGCTTAATACCAGAATTGGGAAGGTCGTTGCTGTAGGACCCGTTATATATTATAATAGAGGGTGACGCAAACGTTACAAGTTATTCAAATTATTTTTTCGAAAATAGACATAGAACATTCAATCGATTGAAAACAAAAAGAATCAAGTTAATTATTAATTTTGAAAAAAAATTTAAATACATTAATAGATTAAACTGACGTTGGATAAGTGGATCGTTTACCGATAAGTAAAGAAGTATTTAAACTACCGAATAAATAACTCCAGTACAGGAACACCTTGTGTACCCACTTATGGAATTTATTTTAAAATGTTTCAAGAAAAAAATCATTTTGAGCAAATGCGTTAGATTCTTTATTTAACCCCGATTTTACAATCGTCGGGTAAGCATTATTATTACTATAACGTGACGTAGGTGTGACGTAAATAGTTGTAAAACTGGGCCTTAGTGACTTAAGTATAGCATGAGTTAGTTTCTGGTTTTTAGGACATTGTGTTTCTGAAAGAGATTAACTCGAGAAATTCATCGTTGGCTTTGATTTTTTTGATGAAAGAAGAAAGAGCGATAAAGGGATGACTTCCTAAATCGACTGACGTTTAAGGAATGACAGTTGTCAAAGAATTTAGCCACGGCAATAGGCGAAGGTTTGAAACGAATGAAATAAAACAAATGTTTACGACCTTCACATTTGACAATGTGTTGAAAAATTTTGCGTCAATTGTAAAACATTTTGTCATTCCAGCCATTTAACTGAATAAACGATAACACTGACGGTTGACAACTGTATTTTGACAGCTTTAGTATTAGATAATTATGACGATTTGGCGTCACAGTCAATAATAAAGCGCCACGAAGGTTTCTAATCATGAAATTTGATGATGTGCTTTTGATCTGACATCGTCAACTGTCAAATTATCTGTCACTTAAAACAATTAATAAACAAATGATAATTTTGATAACTGACATTTTCGTTTCGACAGCTATGGCATTAATTAATAATATGAAAAATTAAATCAACTGTCATTTGAAACATTTAACGCAATAAACGGTAGGTATCTTTAAACGTTGGCAGTTGACGTTTTAATTTTTTGCATTAAGTGACCTTTGAATTTAACTGTGTATCTCGCAGTAACTGTCAAATTATCTGTCTTTTAACATGATAACGTTGACGGTTGCCAATTTAATTTTGATATCAATGTTGGAAGTTTGTCAAGACGGCCAATGATGAAATGAAACAAACGTTTTCCGTTTTGAAATGTGACAGCATTCTGTAAAAATTAAATCAACTGTCAAATTAGTTGGGAGATTTTGACAACCCGGCATTTAAAACGATTGTGAAAATTTTCCAATCACGAAACGAAACAAGGATTTTTGACCTTGAAAATTCACGACCTTTTCGATCTTACGTCAACTGTCAAATTATCTGTCATATAAGTCAATCAAGTAAAGAAATGATGAACGCTAACAGTTGACGATTTGGATTTTGACAGACGTAGTATTAATGGCCATTTGCACCAAACACTTAAGTTCAACTTAATTTTAAGGGTCACTTAGAATATGACTTACTTAATGCTCTGTAATCTAAAAAGTGTCACATTATAAGCACCATTTAAATTTAAGATCAGCTTAAGTGTTTGGTTCAAATGGCCATAAGTGATTATCTGTGTGTCTCGTATTAATTGTCAAATGATCTGTCTTTTTAAGTCACTTAATTAATAACATGATAACGTTGACGTCAGCATTGCCAACGATGAAGTAAAACAAACGTTTTCAGCCTTGAAATTTGACAACTTTCTGTATAAAGTAAGTCAACTGTCAAATTGTCATTTGGGCCATTTTGACAGCCCGGCATTGAAGCGATTGCGAAAATTTGGGCAATCACGAAGCGAAACAAAGGTTTTTGGCCTTGAAATTTGATGACGTTTTCGATTTAACGTTGAGCTTGCGTCAGCTGTCAAATTATTTGTCATTTAAGTAAATCAAATAAAGAGATTATAAACGTCGAGAGTTGACGTTTTAATTTTGGCAGATGTGGCTTTAAGGCCTTAGGCCCGGTTTTTCAATCACAGTTTAACTTTAAACTTCAGTTAATTCCCACTGCTTCTATAGGAATAAACTGTAGATTAAAGTTAAATTGTGATCGAAAAACCGGGCCTAAGTCACTTAATTAATGAATTAATAACGTTGGCGGCAGCATTGCCAACGATGAAGTGCATTGCGCGTTGATTTAATTCAAAGCCTGCTTCACAATTTTATAAAAAATTCTTGATGAACATTTCAATTGAACACTTGATAGATTTTTAATTGTTTGATAGATTGTTGTAGATTATTGTATTGTTGTAATTCAACTATAAGTGCCATTCAGTATTATTTGCGTAACATTTCTTGACAATAGTGTATCTACGAATAAATAAACTAAACTTTTTTTAAACAACAGATTTTTTTTTAAATAAATTGTAAAACCTTAACTATCCCGCTTGCATTTTTTACTTAACGCTTAACACTAACTTAGTTCTCTTGTGCTTATTACTAACTAACAACAAATTTGATATTCTTCCGGTAGTTGCTTTAGTAATGATTTCCTTTTTCTTTAGATTGATAACATCACCACCTGGCCGACGGCAACTTGAGCAGTTAACACCAAGCTTAATTTCTTGGACGGTTCCTCAGTATTACCAGCTCTTCCTCTTAAGCCCCAGTAACCCCCTTAAACACCCCATAAACTACTATAGGTACCTTCAAAATGCCAGCGGAGATTTACAAAATCTAACTGACGTCGCAATAAATAATTACAAACCAAAAATATCTGCGTCAGTGGACTTGTCAAGAAAGAAAACCGTGCCATACCGGAACCATCCTTTATTTTACTACCTCAAAAATGGAAATACTATACGAAAGGACAAAGTAATCAGCTTCCGACGCGAGGGGCTTCCAGAAAACGAAACGGTAACTTTGATTTTGAATCCGGTAGCTAGAGCTGTTGCGGGCCAGGAAGGGAGAGCTATCGCAAACCCTGTGTCAAGGGCTATTTTGAGGCAGGGCACCAACGTCGACATTCTTTATGAGCCCGAAGCCGTGGCGATTGCTGGACCTGGAGGAATCGCGCACGCCGAAAGTGATTTGGAAATAAGTTACGAAGACTCATAAAAATTAATTAAATCAAATTAAATGTTTAAGTTTTTTCAATCAACTGAATTATTTAGGGTGCGTTTGAGTTTTCTTGACATTTATAAGTTCCTTAATGTGTATTTGTAAATATTGTAAATATACTTAGAAAATTAATTTGTATTTTATCAAAGAGAGGTTCAGTTGCCCTCAAACTATTTTTATTAAATTGGGGTGATGTAACTGACACTTTTTTAAAAATTTCTTGGTTTCGATGTTTGCACCAACTTAGTTCTTTTGTTGCACACAGCAACGTCAACGTTTAGGAACTGTTGTTCTCGCAGTTGAATTTTTTTAGCGGTTTTAATCGAAGCCAGACTTTTTTCTTCAATAATAAATAACGAAGGGGTATCCCCCGCTGTATCTATAAACGTTTACGGACGAGATTAAAATTAATTAATTGATTTACCTACACAACACAAGTGCAACTTCTAACAATTTTAAAATAATAGTATTTTATGTTATAACAGGCCAAATGTAGATTTTTTTTATTTTGTCTATTCATATAAGAATAAGATTTTTATACCACTCTTGGTTGCTTATATGGACAGGTATTTCTTAGGTCCAATTTTACAATCGTAGAATAAGGACGGAATAACTATTCGCTGAATATCCTTTAACGTTCCTCCATATCTACGTCACACCAACGTCACGTTACTTAAGAATAATAATGTTTATCCGACGATTATAAAATCAGGCCTTAGTAATTTTCTTACAATATGCACATGTGTACAATTGGTTGCCTACATTTTAGATGAAAAACTCGAGTGTCTATAATAGGTGTGTTTGTTATCCTGCACTAGTGCAAACCAGTGTACACTTTTTTCTTAATACCTGTTTGGTATTATTCATTGCAGTTACACTACCTTGTTTGTTATGTTAGTGTAGTGTATTTCGTGTTACACAAACTACACCAGCACGGGAGAAAGAGTAACGAGTGCAGATAGGGTAGACATGCGCAATAGATTATTAAACGTCATTTGTGTGATCGATTGCACGTGGATATGTTTTGCTAAATCTCACAAGGAAATGCAAAATGAATTATTCAAACGTTTTTTTTCGCCAGATGCGTTTACAACTAAAATAGACTGCCATGTATGCATTTTAATTCTATTTTGAAATAACATGTAAGATTTTAGGTTATAGTTGATGTTTACAAAGTTCAACGATTATAACACGTGGAAAAATAAACCGCACAAACTACACTCAAGCAGTTTGGTAGCACCAACTTCACCGCTGTACACTTCCTACACTCACGTTACTGCACTCGTTACACGAATGCTATCTCGTGTAATATTACCAAACAGACCTAATATTTGGAGATTATTCTCGAACTAGAGAGAAGTGAGCGCTCCCGAAAATGACGTCAAAATTACGCATTTCTCGAAAGGTTTGTATGGGTTTATACGAAAGCCTACGTCATTTTGACGTCACTCCCGCAAAATGAACCCTCCCCCTTTTGGAGTTTAACTATTGACATGTATCATTCTGCTTTGACAACATTATTTCCTGTTTGAATTAAATTATGGTAAATATGCGCATGGAACTGATTTAAGTAGTTGATTATTTCAACCGGGAAAATTATCCTACTTAATAAAAAGTGAAATAAATAATTATCAGGCGTTTTTAAATTTAAATTAAAATTATTTAAATTAATGTAAGACGTTCTTTTTACAAAGCTTGCGTTTGTTAAGTCGTTTATTTATACCGAGATGATCCGTGAAGTAATATTTAAAAAAAAATAGGAAAACAAAAATATTTTATTGTTCCTGTGGTTTTTTTTCTTTGGTATTTATGTAGGTCAAACCGGTCAGCGTCCGTGAAACGCAAGAAAAAACGGCGGCTTCCGCACGGTCAGATGACAACTCGCTATTCACTGATTGTCCGTTCGACGTTCCTTTTTTTTTATGGACCGTTTGTCGGTGTATTTTTTTTTAAGCGGCAACGATTACAAAATCGCAAAAATAAATAATAAATAATAATAATAAATAATAAATAAATAAATAAAATAAATAATAAATAATAAATAATTATATTAGGTCTGTTAACATGCTGGTTTGTTGGTGATGAGGGTATATCCACAGGATCCTTTTCTATTGAGGTTTCATGGTTCAAAGGATATTTTTACATCCTTATTCAGCTGGACAAAATCTTTGGTAATAAATGATTCTTTAGTCTCTTACTTTGCAAGCTGGCTTGTCCTCTCATCCCTTATTCCCTAACACTCACTTCAACATGACTTGCCAAGAGCTTTAGTCACTCTCACAACTGGTTCAGTTTGGTTACAAAGCTTGCAACCAACACCTCAACACCTTAAAATCTTTTAGTGGCTACCTCCTCAGTGATAAGTTTCTCCTGCATGAATTAGGTCATGAACAGACTTTAAGGTCATCCAAATCATAACCATTACATCAAATTTATTAGTATATTTGTCTTACATTTACTTATTCATACTCATTCAACACCTTACAAACGACTTATTCTAACTGCCTACTTTTGATATCAAAACCTAAGACTGACAGCTCTCTGGTAATGAATTTCAATTTCAGTTGCTTTGGCTTGGAAAATCAGTTTTTATATTAATCTTGACTTGCTGTTGGTGTTAAGATCTCCGAAGTAATTGTATTTCCGGCAATTGAAGGTGCTTGACTCTTTCTAGGTCTTCAAATGAATTTGATACTCTTTTACTTTGCAAATTGGTCTGTTCTCTCATTTTCCGCCATTCCTATATGCCCCTCGTCCCAGCATCCATATCAAGATGATTTGTCGTGGTTTGCTACGAATTTTATCAATTCCAAAGTAAATGGGACTTATGGGATGCGCTGTATATAAAGTGAGGTTATGTTTTCACAGGGTCCGAAAATATTAGACAAATTTTTGATTGTTTCACAAGAATTTCAAAATAAAAAAGGTTGTTTCGCATTTTACATTACAAATTTCAAAACATACCATCGCATTTGTAATAAACTCTTAAGCAGAGTTGCCACTTTAGTAACTTTGTCGTCAGATCCGGTGATTTTCTGTCGAAGCTTTAATTAAAGTATTCTACCGTGCGATTTATTGAAAACAGGCCTTAGTGGGCCTTAAAATGTGCAAACTTAAATAAGATTATTTAAAACAAACGTCAAAATAATCTTACTTATGTTAATGTCAAAACATCACAATAAATGTTCGAAATGCTGTCCTTCACTTACAAAACATAATTGCGTGCGTCTTATTAAATTTAAACTTTCTAATATAGATGATTTTTGTTCATTAGAAAGCATTCTGGTCACAATGTTAAAAATATTTTTACTTTCGTTCCTTGACAAATCTGTATCGTCATAAATAAATTTATTTAAGACATAACGTTTGGCGGTTCCAAAGCCAACTCTGGCTTGTTTTCAAAAAATCGCACGGTAGTATACTATTGATGATAATTGATATTATTGAATGCTTCTTTCAATCTGGAATAGATGAATGGTACGAGGAACTGAAGCTCCAGAAGGACTTCTTTGAAGCAAACAGCAAGAAGTGCTCCGACGAATCACTGAGGATTGGAAAGTCGATTAAGAATGACCTGTTTGGTGTAGATGGTACTTTCAAAAAAATCAATTTGGATTGAATGATTTTAGATTTTAGAATATGTAGAACATGTATGTACGGAACAGTCTATAATTAATTTAAAAAAATGTACTCTAAAAGCATGCTGCAGCACTGCGTATTAAATAGAACGTCACGGCAGTGCCAACATTTGTCAGTCACCCAGTATGGCCCAATCTTTTTCAAAATATATTTATTTATCGAAGTTCTTTTTTTTATATACTGTTTTATATACTTTTTATATACCGTATTTTTTATATACTTCATGTACTGAGGAACTTGGTAGGTCTACTTCATCTACGAGCGCTAGCAACAGCCTATTATGCACTTATCTATAGTCATATATCATACACAATTATATGTTGAGGGCATAAAGCAAGCATTAATCGAATATTTTTTAGCCTACCCGTATTATTTATGGTTTAGACTATAGAGCTCATGTTAGGAAGAAATTCACTAAACTTCAAATGCCAGCTGCTCTTACTATTTATTCTAGATTGTTTAATCCATGTGCGTACAAACAGAAATAAGTATGACACCCGCAAACATATTCACGTCTACAGCACAAGACATAATAGTGATATAGTTACAAATTATTTTAGATTAGAGTCATCCAAGTTGGGATCAAAACATTACGGAATTAAATTCTTTTAACAAAGTTCCGCATAGCTTTTGTATGTACAAGATATACTTAATGGTTGTTAAGGAGCTATTAAGGAATCCATTTCAATGTTACACCCTGTATGAGTATTTCAAGTTGATAGTCATAATAAAATATTTTAGTTTTCTTATCTGAATGTTTTCGTATGCCAGGCTCTAGCAGGGGAGTGGAAATCTTTCCTTATCTGGTTTAGCGATGCACTAGTGAAAATTGACCAGTCGGAAATGATTGTTATCGAAAATTCTCATACAGGGTCTGGCAGTCAAACCTGACGGTTTTAGTTTGAGTGTCACCCAAGGTAGGAGCAAGAAATTAGGAAGAAAACGATTCCACAAGTATGGAAGTTTTCTATTTATGGAGCAGTGGGGCCATGAGCATCGCGCTTTCGTCACAGAGACATATTTCAAAAACGGCGATTCCATAGAATTACGCATGACTTCAATATTTTCCGGGGTTCTGACGGTTTGAACAGATCCACCCCTCCTCCTTGGCATAGCTGAAGACGTAGTGCAAAAGTTTTGCACCCACAACAATTCCGTGTAGCAATCCTTCTGCGGGGAGGAACATTGAAATGCTGGCGGAACTTTCGTGGCGTGATCGTAACGGAATCGCCGTTTTTTGAAATACGTCTCTATGACGAAAGCGCGATGCTCATGGCCCCACTGCTCCGTAATACAAAACTTCCATACTTGTTGAATCGAATTACACCGTTTTCTTCGCAATTTTTTCGCCTTCTCTGATTATGAGGTCAATCTACGGTGAAAAAAGATTATGTGCTGCGGAGATTAGTTAAAAGAAAAATGAAATTCTCGTAGTAGAAATATCGCGTGATCAAAAAAAAACGTGGTTTCGATTCAGGGGACAGTTGGTAACATCAGCTTCACTAGACGGTGAAAAAAATTAGGTTATGTTTTTATGACACAGTTTGACATTGACAGTGACAATGCATTCAACCAGATGAAACGTGTACCTACTTTTATGTTACGTTTTAATTTAAACTGCCTGCCATATTTTGAAATACATTGCAATCTAATTAGTCTCAACATTTTAATGCCAGTGTTACCAATTGTGAAACTGAACGAAGCTGTTTCTGCGAAACGTCAAAAATACAGGGAAATCATAAATTACTTCAACCCACGTGACCAATTTGATTAAGTTTTGTTTTCTAGAAGTGGCAACACTGAAAAAAGTTAGGTTACTGTTTCAGATTATCGTGGATTTATCATTGACTTTCGTGACTGTAGCTGTCCTGTTGAGTTTGACCACTTTAACCAAGCATTCCGAGATGGTAATGTAGATTACGATGCCTTTGCAAATCGTAAGCATTACGCATCCTCAAACCGTTTAACACACAGCACTGCATTGTTACCAATAGAGTACAATGTGTTGCCTATACGGGGGAGTTACGTGGGTTTAAATCATTTGTGATTTCCCTGTAGGGAAACAGTAATAATAATTAAACAGTAATAATAATTAAACTAAATTTACTATGAAAAATAACAAAAATAAAAGATGATGGAGCATGTACAGAGCATGCTCGAAGAATCTTCTGTAATCAAAACCGATTTGCACAAAATTTTTCTAAAATTCTCATATGCTTTGACAGCATGCATGGCCGTCTCTCATGGGATGACTTATTAGGTGCTTTCTTTCGTGCCAATGATTACTAATCATAAAAACTGGATTCACTTTGTGTACATTTATTCGTAACTTTCTTCCGTTCATTTTATGAAATATGAGTGATATGAGTTTCATTCCATCGTTTTTTTATAGAAACAATTCATAAAAGTTACAAATAAATGTACGCAGAGCTAATCCAGTTTTTATGATTAGTTAATATCATTAATTAATAATTAATCATTGGCACGAACGAAAGCACTTATTATGTAGCGAACTGGCTTCAATTTGTCAATGCTACTGCGATGTCAGGTCAAAAAGCGATCGCAAGAATTACTTAAATTGTTCAATAATATTATAATTTTAAAAATCTTTCTACTAAGGAATTTACATTTTTAAAGTTTTGCTGCTGTAATTATAATCATAATGCTAATGCACAATTCAGCCTGGTGGTGTTCGCAGGTTAACAATGGATTTTTAATTAAGGTGGGTTGGTGAGTTGCAGAAGTGAATTAGCTGATCACAAGTCCTTTCATAATATAATAAATAGGCAAAATTTCTTGAATAATGTTTGCTATAAGTAGGGGTCCTGCGTCAAAATTCGCCTACCTTCCTTTGGTAAAGAAAGAGACAGTTAAATTACTCAATGATAAATTATTTTTCTAGAATAATAATAATAAATAAATATAAATTAAACATTTTTAAATAAAAGTTTTGAAATTAAATTCTAATAAAGATTTTATTTTCAAAAACAGCTATACCAGCTAGGCGAATACTTTTGACGCAGGGCTCGTACAATTTGTATTTTTTGCAAATTAACGGAACTTAAATAATTTTATTAGTTCTCTGGCAAAATTACTTTTTAACGTTTCACGTCGGTGGTAGCCTTCAATTAATCCGCACAGAATGTGTACTTGATTGAATATCAAATATCTACCTACATTTTATTTATTCAGAAAATAAGTAGAAGCAATTTCTTTGTTTTTGTCTTTGAATAAAAATTAAACATAATATATTGTCCTGTAAACAAACGGAAGCGAAAATTGAGCTGAAAACGCTAATTTCTGAGTGACAGTGGATAAGAAGTGGAGATTTTTTTTATTTTGTTACAAGAAATTATTGAAGGCTTTTCTTATTTCTTCCACAACTTCCATTACTAAACTTGTGGTATTTGAATGTCGCCTCCTCAAATACCTATGAAGTATTAAGGACTCGCTCGACCTTAAACGCAATTTGTTACGGGAATATAAATAAACGTTCGTCCGCTGACACACTAAGAGAACACAAAAATTAGAATTCAATCAGCATTTAATAGTCTTGCTTTAAGAACGACCCTAGAATATTAATTGGACAAAAATTGCGTTATTCTACGCACTATTAGGATGAACGCCTGACATAATTCTAACGAGACTTATTCCACAGAGATTCGGAGAAACCGGTAAAGGTGACCCACCTGCCATTTTACGGGGGCGCCAAGGGTCAAACGCTGCAGATTATAGAAAAGCCCGACGGGACGGTCACCACGCAAATCATCGCAAGTCCAAGTCCGTCCACGGAGATCCCAATGGAAAAAGTCACCAACCTCACGGCGCTAGAATATCCACAGTTACCGACGAAATACGAAAGCGAGTACGGCTTCAACATCAAGAACATACACCACACCGCGCTTAACATAATCAAGCTGCAAGAGACCGCGAAGAATCGTGGTTCCCTAAACGACGATGAGCAACTTGAATACGGTAGGAACATGGATTCGTTGAATCTATCGGCCAAGAACTTGGCGCAGCTGCAGGATACTGAGGACGAAATTGAAGCTGACGACGAAGGTTTGATGGCCTGGTTTGATAGGCAAAAGAAACGGGAGGAGATCAAGAAGAAAGAAGAGGAGGAGAAGAAGAAGAAGAAAGAGGAAGATAAGAAGAAAAAGGAGGAAGACAAAAAGAAGCAAGAAGCGGAAAAAGAAAAGGAGAAGGAAGAAGAAGAGGAGGAGGACGATATTAGCGATTCGGTTATCGTCAATTTACCGCCGGATGATGCTTCTGTGGCGGAAGCGAAACCTGTTGGACTGGCAGTTGCAGGTAAGTAGGTCGCAAGTGTAGTAGGTACATAGAAATATAGTAAAAAATATCATTTGCTACCAAACTATGGATGTTCTCAGAGAAATGTCAAAATTTGACTTCAAAAATTAATAGCAGTTATTAATAATAATTAGAGATGCAGCGGATATTCGGGAACTATCAGGTTATCCGGCTATATTTTTGCTATCCGGCCAGATACCAGATACTTAATATCCGGCCACGTATTGTTCCTGATTTTCGATCTGGAGTGTGGCATTTCAGTTCATAAAAGGCAAATGTTCTTTCTATTGACATTATTACCCCGCATTATAACCTTAGTCCAGAACAACGACTAGAATTCAATGATGTCATCCATCAAGCTTTTCCCAAATCCGATGATGATTGTTCACGCCGCACAAATTTAGGTGCTCATACCATCTCTACCGGTAGCCCTCCGATTAAACAAAAATACTATCCTTTGTCTGCGGCTACGCAAAAAAATGCTAATGAGGAGTTGACCAAAATTTTAGCCTTTGACATTGTTGAAACCAGTAGTAGTCCTTGGTCCTTCTTATTCCCAAAAAGGATGGTTCTGCTTTTGCGTTGATTATCGGAAACTGAATCAAGTCACTCGTAGAGACGCTTACCCTTTACCGTTTGTATCGAACACTCTTGATAAGCTTCGGGATGTGAAATTTCTGACAACCCTCGATATTCCCAGAAGGATGGTTCTAGCTGCTTTTGCTTTGATTACCGGAAACTGAATCAAGTCACTCGTAGAGACGCTTACCCTTACTGTTCGTATCGAACACTCTTGATAAGCTTCCGGATGCGCAATTTCTGACAACTCTCGATATTAAAGCTGCTTATTGCAGATTCCTGTGGAAAAAACTTCTCGCCCTTATATTGCTTTTACGGTTCCTGGCAGAGGTTTGTTCCAATTTAAGCGTAGGCCCTTGGGGTTACATAATGCTCCGGCTACTTGGCAACGATCTATTGATCGAGTTGGTGCAGATCTTATGTTTTCGTATACCTTGATGACATCGTGTTTCATCAGCACTTGGTCGTACTCTTAAACCATACACTTCTAGACGAAGTATGTCGCACAGATGTAGGTAGCAAAATTCTGCCAACATCAACGGGAGGAGGGTAAGGGGTTTACTGTTTACAAAGGAACGTCGGCAGAGGCGGAGTGTCATTAGGGAGCAATTTTAATTAAAATAAATACGTCAAAACTCGATGGAAACTCTTGTGGAATTACTTGCATTCGACGCTGCGCGGCTCATGCGCAACTTTTCCACCGTGGGTAATATGCTATTTACAATTCTCGTTATGTACTATACTATTATTAAATAAACTACGTATTGATTAAAATTATTTTTTAATATAATTCCTGTCATAATAATAATAAATAATATTAATATACCACGTGGAACTTACAAAAATGATAAGAACGTTGGGAAGCTTTTTCCCACTTTCGTGAACATACGAAACACACTTTTACCATTATTTTTTAAGTTTGATTAATTTTTTTTTATGAAATTCAATACGAAATGATTAATTTCGAACACGAAAATATAGGAAAACACCATTAACAACTGTCACTAGTGTCGAAATGAAACGAAAAGACACGATGTATTAGAGGGTTTTGGTAAACTAGCCAATGAAAACGTCGGATTTTGCGGAATCTTCTAAGGTCGAGTTTTGCTTGCAGTTGCACATTCCCCTTACCCCGACCTGTTATGTTGGCTGCAAGCATACTCAGTCTAGGGCTAGGAATTCGTAATACGAAAGTTTAACGTGTGCTTTCTTATGATACCATAAGAAAGCACACGTCAAACTTTCGTTTTACGAATTCGTGCTGGCACGAAATTGAATGTAAATGTAGCCTAGGAGTGTATGGTCGAAGGTCGTACTAGTCGCATGTCGTGAACCCACAGAAGTCGGTCAATTAATTCTCTTGTTCATTTCCAATTTTAAAAAGATACCTTAAAGCAAAGCTAAATTTTCGATAACCCTTTGTCATGGTGACATTTAAGAGTCAGGTTATGTTCAATTTTGATACTGCAACATACCTTTTTGCAAAACAAAATATTTCCACAGGTAATGCTACCGGATTATTAAATGAATTATTATAATTACGTTAATACTGAAGTTAATGGTTTATGCACCACGTTTTATTGCATTCTCTCTTCCACATTCCATGAAATTATGTGTAATTTCACTCGCATTAACATTGTACTATCGTAAGGATAATGACGCCAAATGACAATTCTCATTGTGGCTTATACCACAATTGTTTCTACATGAAAACATTATTAATTTACAGCAACTATACAATGAAAGCTTTCTCTTTTTTTATTCTCAATAAAAAATAAATCAAACCATGGTCTGATAATTAAAGAGTTTGCGCGTTAAACACGTCTGTAAAATTAGTTAACGTTTCGGTGTTAATTCGATTAACACATATTTGAGGTTTGTTTTTTAGACAAAGGACTGCGTACACGCAAGCTTTAATTTAATTTAAATGATGAGTAAGAATACGTTCATGAATGCGACACATGAGTAATCCCGAACTTTCGTAGAATCGCTTCAAATATAAAAGCCCGTTCACAATGACTTAACGTAACAAAATTAAATTGATGACATTAGAGTGTTAATTTATGTGTTCACAATGAAGGGATTTCTTGTTCTTTGCATGCGCAAATATTTGCAAACTGTTAGTAGTTGTCCAGGTTAATACAGGACAAAATTATTTTGCTCAACTCGAGGACTCAAAGACTACACTCACTAAACTGTTTTAGAATGCTATTGATTGATTGTATTTAACAGAGTTAACCTAAAAATGAAAGTTGTCAACTGAAGAAACGTAAATTAATAGAATTAGCCAATTAGTACGCTTACATTTCTAACAGTGCTTCCAATTTTTATTAAGTGATTAATTTTGTTACGTTAAGTCATTTTGAACGGGCTTTTAGTGTTACCGAACCTACAATCAATCGAGCAGAGGAGTATAGTTTGCAAAGAATAATTATTATTGGGAGAAGGTATTTTTGAACTACTTACTTTCAATGTGACGGCAATTTACCGTAAACACCGTTCAAGATAAAAAAAATTATAGCGCGGAAGTCAACGGTCCCGCATTTCCGCAAAGTTAGGTAATAATAAAGGTCCCCTCTTTACTGCAACGAAGCAATTTTGATTTTTTTTTTCTACGATCCAAACAAGCTTCCGCGTCGCTCGGTTAATTTATTCGCATGAATATAAGGTTCGATATAAATTATAATACGTAGTTCCATAAGAAAGGTAAAACGCTCTCCTTTGCTTAATAGTATTTTATTAATCCGGGGCGTCGATTCGTTTCCGATAAATTGG
This sequence comes from Dorcus parallelipipedus, assembly GCA_958336345.1. NCBI lineage: Eukaryota > Metazoa > Arthropoda > Insecta > Coleoptera > Lucanidae > Dorcus > Dorcus parallelipipedus. Next base: position 27,342,022 of record OY284483.1, read on the forward strand.
CTTGGTTTAGTTCCACAACATAATCAGGTTTTCTTTTACATTTCGAACATTTTTTACTTTGGATTCTGCATTAATTAAACTAACAGGAAATTATCCAGAAAATAGATGGTTACCTTCACTGAAGAAATTATGTAACAGAGTTTTTAGAATGTCATTATTTAGTTTATTCTTATCGTTTTTAGTTGTTTCGAAGTGTTTTTTTTATGTAGGGCATTTACTTCTGTTGTTCGCTTAGAGAATCTCAATAATAGTGCACATTCTTGATTGTGTTTCAAGGTTTTCGATTTTCCCATTTTCTAGAAGTAGCTTTTGTCGATGTATTCAAAAATCACTCTGTATATACAATTATGCAAATTAATTAAGAAAAACATGAGTTCTCGTGTTTACAAACAGAAACCTAACAAACTTTTTTTTAAAGAAATGTATAATATACCACTAACATTGAGAATGACGTTTTATTTAACAATTATACCTATATAACCTCCAGGCACAGACAACTCTAAACGACAACTTTAGTCATTTTGTTGCAAGTTAGTTCTGAGCATGCAGCTGTTTCGGCCCTATTTAGTGTTGTCTGTGTTACGGGTTAAAGTTAGAATTCCAAGAATTGAATAAGTTACGATCTACTTACTTTTTCGTTAACTTAAGGCGTAGGCGGTGTAGCTGCCAGTAAGCCGATCGCAACAGCTGTGGTAGGACCTGGAGGACTAGCAGTTGCTCGGCCAGTAGGAACAGCAATTGCCGGAGTCGCCCCGGATCAAGCCTTGGTTCCTATCTTCGCAGAAGCGTACGTGAAGCCTTCCAAAAAGAAGGAGCCTTCTAAAGAAGGCAAACCGAAGCAGGGCCAGTCAACCGAACTGCTGAACAGAATTATAGCGAAATACCATGAGGTTTAATTAATAATAAATATTAATTTATAATAACGCATAGTATACAACGGAAGAAAAGTTATATATTTTTTTGAATAAAATTAACGTTAAAATTGTGAATGAGTTTTATTCCTCTTGTCGGCCCCAACTTTGAAACAATGTTTCAGTGAAAGGAGAGATTTGATCAAAAATTCTACGCATAATATGCGTGCGATAACTAGATGAAAGATTTTATTATCAGCTGCCTGTCGGGCCGAAAGATTTTATTATCAGCTGCTTGTCGGGCGTGCATTCACTCCCGCGATCACCAGATTTTAAATCCTTGCGATTTTTTTTAATGGACGAAGCAGCTGGTACATTCCGCTCTAGTAAATAATCCGCACGAATTAACTAACAATTATTTACATAATTACTTGCGAATTTGTTAAGAATTTCTTACACATTTTCCTCATAATCTGTGACATCGATTCTCTTACGCGTTTTTTCTTTTATCGGTACAATTGTCGTTCACCCTTTGTAAATCTCGAAATTCGCTAAATTTTAATTTTAGTTATTTTTGCATCGAGCGTTGTAGAATCGGCACAGAAGGCAAAATATTTCAGCAACTTGCGCATAAAACTCACGGCGATGACATTTCGTTTCCGCCACTTGCTCCTAATAAAACATGAGCTCTTCTTTTTACAAATGGACGAACGTGAAGTGGTTACAAATAATATCTGTTACGGCATGGCTTATGAACAGGTGTCTAATGGAACATCATGAATAATAATTTCCTTTCAAACGCAGTTAAAATAACTTAAATATTTTTTTCTTGGGAAAAGATCATACTGTTACTAAGTATACATAAGTATTATTGTTAATGCTTTGTACTGAAGAGAAAAATGGTTCAATTTAGACGATTAATTTAATTGACTTTCTAAAATTTTAAGAATTTAGAAGGAAATAAATATTATTCAGAATATATGCATGTTCCAATATTTAAACATTAAAAAATCTTTTAACCGGACACTAAATCGAGCACAATACACTTAACGTTTCACCGTCGTTCGGCAGCTTCGTCAGAAGTGAAAAATAATATAATATAATATAATATTTTTCACTTCTGACGAAGCTGTCGAACGACGGTGAAACGTTAAGTGTATTGTGTGCGATTTAGTGTCCGGTTAAAAGATATTGTGATACAAATTTCATCGGACAAGAAACAACTTTAAATTAAACATTAAAGAAATAAATAAAAACGATGGAAAATGTTTAGACCTTTGCTTTGCTTTGATTAATTCCTATGTCAAAATCAGTGCTTTGGATACATTTATAATTCTATTTACTTTATTCGCTAACAGTAATATCCGGTCAAACTTTCTTTGAACAAGCGTATTCAATAATTATTTCCTTTCTTAGAAACCGCCTCGGTGAAAAATAGTTCCGCTTGGTAAAGCGGTGAAAAAACCCGTTTTCAAGCCAATCATTCATCGAAATCGATAAAACGACGAATTTCGTCGGAATCAATGAACTTGGAAAGCGTTTGAACGTTTGCAAGTTCAAGGACGTTTCGTCGTGCACCAGCTTAAAAGTCTGTCATTGTTCTTATCGGCCTTTGTTATCACCAGAATGTTATGCCACCACACCTTAGACAGACAATGCGTAATGTTATGTTTGTCATCTTAGTGAAATACATGATTAATTCATAACTTTTCCTTCGGAGAAGATATGTGTAATAATTGTATTCGATTTAAACAACTTCGAAACTTAAAATTATGGTAGTTCAATTAAATAATACTTTTATTTCATTAAATAATTCTCCTAAAGCTACAATCTAATTATTTACTTAATCCCCTTGGAGCTACAAATTTAATTGTGTTTAGCTATCAATAAATTAAGTTTCACGAAGGTGTTTATCCGACTTTAGTGAAGCATGAAACTTTCTACCTATCATTATTATGATATGAAGTAATCGGTGCATATGCAATACATCCGTTCTGTAAAAGTAAACGCAAACAAACTACCTAAACCTTATTTATATTAGCATACGATGACCTAACACAATCCGAAATAATGCATTAATTATTTAATATCCCACTTTTCATCAACGGGATTAGAAATTGTAATGCTGTCACGTAAACTACGACCAAATAAATTATGACGCCTTGAATATGAATAAGACTTTATTAATTCAGTCTGAACTTTTCATTACCAGGTGGGTAGTTCCAAAAAAACGGAAGTGAAAAATTAACCTTATTTATTCAACGTGATATTTTCTTACTTGTAAAACAGGAAAAGACTAAACTCGTGCGCTTTGTGTTTGAGAAAAATGCAATTTATAAATGCGAGCGAAACTTTCCAAAACGGAAGTAATTTTACTTCCTGTTTTAGGTATCCTTTAACTTTTGTCTCTTAACTAGACAAAATGTGCTAAAATTATAAATTCAAAGGAAAAACCTAAAGAAGATACAAACTAAACAGGAAATAAAGCCATTGATGTCATTAAAAGATAATAATTATAATGTATTCGTTTCATTAATTTATTTAAAAAAAAATACAGTAAGTAATTCGGCGAACAATTAAACGATTATACACGGTGTTATTAAACATATATTATTAATTAAAACTATCATATAAGTTTGTATGTTTTTTGGATTGCATTGCCTTGCATTCAGTCCGCATTGAGAATTATTCTCGCTTCTGTAAAATTTTTCGTTAAACGGTGCTTGCTTTGGAAAAAGTAAACGGGTATATTGCCCGGTTGTTTATTATTTGCGGCGAGTCCTAGGCCTCTCCAAGCTTGTCCGTCGAATTTATGGCAGGTATGTTTTTAGAGTTACGTCGGGCGTCGGTCAAAGGAACTCATTAAAACAATGAACATCTATTTTTAACAAAAATATTGAACAAACGTTCGAAAAATTTTAAAAATATATAAAAAAATGAAACTTGAGAAAACTTCCTAGAGTGATTGGGGAATTGTGACGTCACTACTCCTTATTTAAGAAAAAAGAAAAGTATAAATACACATTAAATTGTAAGAGACGGAAAGATCATTAAATAGAAGAAAGTTTTGCCAGTTTTCTCTTAAAATCGAGCGGTTTTCTTTTGTATTTTTCTCTTTCCTGTAATTTTGCGGAGAAAAACTGATCTATCTGGTATAAACTCGATTGTGATTTGTTTTTTTAACGTTGGGAAAAACAAAACAATACAGGGCGTCATGGAATTGAGTACAAAGATTTTAACAAGCGACAGAACAGTTAAAAAGAAATAAAATTTGTTAATAATTTTTTTTGTTAATAGATTTCGAAAACTTATTGTAAAAACTTTAGTAAAATTGGCAACGAAGAAAACATTGTCCATCTCCATACAAACGTCGTGCGCTATTGATATTTCTACGAGCTTCGTAGCAAAATAACAGCTGATGATATTCATGTATTTTTCCGTCGTCCACTTATTGATGTGGCACACTCTGAACTATGAATAAAAACTACGCTAATAAGAAAACAAATAAATAAATAAAGGACGAATTTAAGAAACCTGACACAACAACCTCACTGACTTAAGTAAGGGTCAGTTAACTTGGCCCCTCCCAGTGAAATTTGCCTGCAGTTTCTCTCCTGGAGGGGTGCAAAAATTTATTTTGGTGGTGCATAAGGGTGCATTAAGGGTGCAATCATTTGGTGCAAGAAAACTTTGAAAAACGTTACTGGGGGGGGCCAAGTTAACTGACCCCTTAAGTAAAACTGCCAAATGCGGGAAGCGGGGCATCAGTCATATGTTTGCAGCGTTGACCCGAAAGTTAGCCACATGTTCTATGCGTCTCTGCGAGAAATCTTTGTATTTATTTTATTGACATCTTTGTTCCCACAAAAAATTGTTATAAAACTGTTTTGTTTGCTTAGATTACTTAAATTCATTGTAGAAATCCTAAACTAAATTTTTAATTATTACTAAAGATGCAGCTCTTCCAAATTTGAAGTGAAAAAGTAAACGGGTATATTTCCCTCTTGTTAATTGTTTGCGGCAAGTCCTAGGCTTTCTTTCAGGCCTCTCCAAGCTTGTCCGTCGAATTTACGAAAGGTATGTTTTTAGAGTTACGTCGGGCGTCGGTCGGTTCATAATCCGTTTTCCTTTCACCTAGGTTTTATTATTTTTATTTGGTCCTTCTTCCCCCTCCGCCGTTTCACCCGAGTTCCACTAACTGAGACCTGCCCGGCGATCTTCTTCATGGTGTCTTTGCTGAAAACTTTGATGGCGTCGTTACAAACCGGCCCACCTTGGTGTTTAGTAGTACATACAACGGTTCATCACGCCGCACATCCCAAGAAGGCGCGACGCGCTCCTTGGAATGAAAGTAGTCACTGAAGGTGACGCAAGTGGTATCACGAAAGTGGTTACATCGGACACGCATCTTGGTTATTCGCGTCTTGAAGGTTCTTGCTGAAAAAATTGATGGCGTCGTTAAAGTCAAACCTTTGTGTGGGGGTTACGTATGATTCAGTAACACCCTGTATTATTAAAAATCAACCACACTATTATTGCCTGAAGTTTAATTAAAATCTAGACTGATGTCGAATTCAAAATTGAATAGTCTGATAAAAATAAACTATTTTTGTTGCTCACTTTCACTTGCAGCAATTAATTTTTCGTTAAGTTCAACCGCAGGTAATTTTTAATTAAAGTCAGCGCAAATTTTTAACAGTTACAAAATTTACGCTAAATTAAATGTAACCATGCACATGTCACACATGAGTCACTTTGCTCTCTTTCCGTGTAGGTACGAACGACTTTTTGTCCTCGTTTCTTTCCTGCAATTTCCTTTACTCAATTAATATACAGGGTGATCCTCGAATACGTTTGTCAGACTTCTACTTTATGCAATATATATTTTTTTTAATTACTGTTAAACTTAAAATGAGTTTGTAAAGTGAGAGTACTTCAGTATTCCACCTATGTTCTCGTCCATGAACCATATGTTACATCAGAGAGTAGCAACTTATGCAAATTTTTACGCAGAAACACACATTTCTAACATGAAACTCAAACGCTGTAAAAATCACACAAATAGGTATTCAAATAAGTTCACGCACGATATTCGCCACATGTAATAAACGACCTTGTCTAACGCGTGCGTGTACGAGGTTTGAATTCGAATTTTCCGGCGAAACGCAATCGCGCCGACCACGATTGAACGATTTATGCGCAATCCTTTCTGCGAAAGGAAAAAAAAAAACTGACACATCCCGCAAATCCCACATCCACGAGCTATTATATTTAAATTGGTTCGCAACATAACAACACACCCTAAAATTTCGTGCAACTGTGGCAGTGATTCATCAGAAATGTTTTTTTTCGCGTGAAATACTTTCGTCCTATATTTATGTATGATGCACAAATCATCTAATCTTTACAAAACAACGTGAAGAACTCCAATGTTATTCATACCTGTATGAATTTGTTTGTTTTTGCTATTCGTTCTCAGCAAATTCGGGGTTCGAAAAAACTCAAAGTAATAGTAATATAGGCTTGACCGTGAACTAATAATACACAGCTGCACAGCTGATGATGAATGCGTCTTATTAACTGGTATCAGATTAATTAAAATCAAATTTTTTCTCCGAAATCTTTGTTCCCACAAAAAATTGTTATTAAACTATTTTGTTTGCTTGGATCAGTTCAGTTCGCTGTAGAAATCCTAAATCAAGTTTTCTATTATTATTATTATTATTATTAGAGATGCGGCTCTTCCAAATTTGCAAGTTTATGATATTTTTACTCCTAAACTGTTCATTTTCGGACACTACTTCATTAGGACTTGTTTGTTCCTTTTGATTTAATCTATCACCAGTTAAATTGCTTGTAGTTATTTCCATTATTATTTCTATTACATACTGTATATAAAAAAACGGTTTTAGATCATATTTTTTAGTGTTAACCTTGGGTAAAAATTCTGTTTTCTCTTTTACTTCTTTCCGAGAGGGAAGTTGAAAGTAGTTCTGCAGTCTTTATTTTTTTTTTGTTTTGTCTTTCTGGTATTTTCTGCGCTCGGGAAATTACATCGAAATTTTAATACATGTCAACTCGATCCGGTTTGATTAGAACTAAACAACAGGAGAAGAAATCGCAAGCAATTATAAAAAAAGAATCGCGAAAGTCCTAAAAATATCAGTTATGTAAGTTTGATTTATCAAGACAGTGGCAACGATGTTAAAGATGATGCGGATGACATGATTACGACTTTAAGAAATAAACTTGCTGTAAGTGACAATACAAATATTATACTAAAAGATGAAAATGACATTCTACGAAAAGAAATAAACAAATTAAATGCACAAATAGATAGTTAGAAAGTTAATGTAGATAACCAAGTAAAATTTATTGATAAATTAAATCCAAGCAACTTAATCCGCACCTCAGTAGTATAACTCAAACTGAATTAAGACAGATTTCAATTAGTGTATAAATAAACACATGCTCTCCGATCTCTTTGACTCTTACAAATTTACTTATAAATTAGACGGTCCGACTACAGTGCAGATAAACGAGCGAGGTGTCACTGAAACAGCCATTGACTACATAATGGCAAATACCCAAATGTCATATATTTAACCCAAACATATCTGATCACTTTGCCTAGTGCACTGTGTATCGTCCACAACTTCTAACGATACCACCACAACAATTTCTAATCTGAACCTTGATTACCATGGCTGGGTAGATCAGATCTACTGTAATGACCACATCAGCTCCTGTTTTGATAGCTTTTTGGAAATATTTCTAATACATCTAAATTCAACGCGTCCACTTAAGGTTAAAAAATTGCGTAATAAACATACTTATGGTTGGATTACGGACGAAATTATTCAACGTGGCAATGACCTAAGGAACCTCTACTGGTTAACGAAAAACCTGAAAACTCCTGATGCTCTGTCTCACTACAAAACTATGCGTCGCGACGATAAGTTGTTGATCAAGCAATCCAAATACAACTCTTTTCAAAAAATTATCAGTAATTCCAACAATAAATCAAAGGAAATTTGTAAATTAGTCAACAGTAATCTGAATAACAGTCACAAAACGAGTATTACGCTAATTCATGACGATATCATTTTGACTGACCTTCTCGAAGTGGCAAATGGATTTGGCACGTACTTCTCTTCTAAAAAAAGTATATGCGTTTGATCTACAGTGTGTTTCACTTAAGACGGTTTCTTTCATACCTCTCTAGTTATTCATTTTATAAAAACAAGTTTCAAATGAAAGTTTCACTATATTATGTGGAGCATAAGTTAAAATTAGTTTGAAAATTAGTTATGAATAACGCGAAAACGAAAATAATAATATTTAAAGTTGGTTCTTGTCCGATGAAAATTGTATCGCAAAATCTATAAACCGGACTCTAAATAGCGCACAAATCGACGGCGAAACGTTAAGTGTTTTGTGCGCTATTTAGTGTCCGGTTTAAAGATTTTGTGATATGAAAATAATATGTAATAATAAAAGTTGAAACTTTTTAAAGAAAGAAAATCGATTTTTCACTAATTATCCTAATTTTTGCATTTTGTTTTCTGGGAAGAAGACGAATGCCGAAGAAGAATTAAAAAGAGTTTAACTTAAAGGCTTCCCTTATCCATCCTCTTTCATGGCTTCCGGTGGTATCGCGTCATAATTGTCGACATTTCATGCAGGACAAAACCTTGCGGCGTTTCATTCTGGACGCCATCGGCAGAGAGGAGAATTGTAACGCAGCAATATAATCGGAACTCAAAGTATGAAAAAGAAGTGCTTGAAGCGTAACTGGCTTATCATTTAATCAATTATCTACATTCCTAACAAAACCAAACCCGTTTTCTAAGAAAACCTAAAATGGAAATCCGATTAATTTTTTTGATAAGAGCACACACGTGAATCATGTCATTGTAAGAAATTATATTGAATATAGTTGCTTAAAGAGGAAAACCAATGAGTTTTCCCAACGATCTATTTAATGACTAATGTATATCTTTGTCCAACTGCATTTCATAACGTGTTAAACTTAGGATTACGAAATTGAATTACTAGAAATACTACCAAACTACGACCACATCAGTGCAGAATACAAACGTCTGCAATTACACGCAAAATTAAATGGAAACAATGACGACTGCGCCACAAAATAATCCACAACTGGAGAAATATAATCCGTGCGGCGCATCGCAGATTTGCATTAACAAAAACAAACAGTCACCGGTGTTGACAGTCTTTGGCATTGGCGTCCTCCCCTCCAGGGCATTCTTATAAGAGAGGTCGTTGCGCCTCTGAAGACGGTACTCTACAAATACTGTCGTAACGGCGCTGGTATCCTACTTGGTGAGTGCCAGTCCTAGTGAACGATTTCAGTGCTTACACAATTCTATCTAATTTTCCTTGCCTGAAATTAATTGCATTGTGTCTTAACCGATCATTGAAATCACCAGAAGATTCAGGTAAGAACTGAAATTTCTGGAACGTTTCTATAGATACTATTACGGATTTCGTAATTGCATCCTTTTTTGCAGCGATGTACTTATTAGTATTGGCGGTTATTACCCATGCGTACGGTGAAGTTGTGGACGATAGAAGACAGGACGTGGTAGCCGAACAAAGACAGTTCCCGCAAGGACCTCGATATCCTTTCGATCTACAGTACGATTTCACGTTGCTTAATCCACAACTGCAGTACCCCCAAATTGTGGGAGATGGTGGCAGGTAAATTTCAATTTTTAGATTTAGAATTTTTATAAAGCTTTTGACTTTTGAATGATAAGACGTAATCGTCGTTGGGTAAACTGAGATGGTTAATGCCATAATATGAATGCTTTGTGTAGATTACAACCCCAAGTGCTCTTATATCCGGGCGGAGCTCCGGGGCAACCGTTCTTGTTGCAACCGGGAGCGCCTCCGGGCAACTTCCTCATCCCGCAGCCGCAGCCCGGTGTCATCCTGAGGGACGCTCCTCCCAGGCCGCCTCTTTTCGTCTCTGGATACCCGAAGCCTGCCCACGTCCCACCAATTAACAAGGACGCCGAAGAAATTCCCACGAATCCCGCGGCTATTCCACCCATTCAAACCTCAGGTTAGTTTCGCTAACTAACATTTAACACAAAAGAAACTAATTACTAAGTACCAAGTATTTTCTAAAAATGCTTTGACGGATTGATATACAGCGTATTCAATTTGAACCATTCACCATTGCAAACTTTTTTATTAATTATTTAAAGATAGGAATTCAGTTAAATTAGCAAAGAGTTTCATGCTGATTCTGAATTTCTTATCAGAAAACTGCACTGCTAGTTGTCAAAATATTTGTGAAACCGTATTTTTTTAATAGCAATGTAGTAATTTTTATAACTCAGTCGGTATAGATTTTCTTTTTCTTTACGGGGATACCAAAATTTCTTAAATCTGCTTACAAAACAACGAAATAATTCAAGAAAAGCATTTTCGAATAAGTAGGCCGTGTTAATGCCATCACCATTTCTTTCTTTTTATTAACAAAGTCTACTATCGGCGATAAACAGAATAAACGACGTAGAGAAAACCTACTGATTAAAACACAAGGGAAAATGTAACGCGTAATGCTAGGCCATAAAAAGATGCCGACATGTTTATGACGGACACGTTGCTTGTGGGAAGAAGGTTTATTTTACGATACAGTTTATATTAAAATACCTACTAGGAGTTCTTAACACGGAAATTTGAACTACTTTCGTGTTATAGTAGAAGACGCTAAGCAAGTATTTAAGATTCTGATTAAAAAAAAAATGTACAAGAAAAGGTCGACAATTTATAAAAGAAAAAAAAAGGAAATCATTAAAACAATGATTATCTTTATTCTGCAGTCGATTAATCGTTCTTTATTTAATTATACAATTATACAATACGTTTTACGACGTTGTTGGTTTTTTGTGACCTTTGGCATTTCATTCAACTTCAAAATTATTTAAACAGTCACAAATCTCATGGATAATCCAGTAGTATTTCGTTCTTTATTTTTTTTGTTCTGTTTATTGCTTCTTCAACTTTTCATTAAGAAAGTGCAGAAGACGATTCACTTTTTCGTTATAATTAATCAGGAAAAAAATCACAATTAATTTTCTTACAAAACTAATTGATTGTTCATGTGTTTCGTATCAGGTTTGTTTGCCACAGACTCGATTATTTTTTGTCTTTCTTGGCACTGAAAAAGGAAGTCGAGATTTATTTCACACTCGATCGATTGATTGTGCCTTATCGTCTATTCTTTGCTTTTCGACGAAGCTCATGCGATCATAAAAAGTAAAGAAAAAAAAAGAGAAAAGAAAAACCCGGAAGATGAAGACTTTCGTTAATTTGAATTTAACACAAAAGAAACTAATTACTAAGTACTTTCTAAAAAGTACTTTAACAGATTAATATGCAGTGTGTTCAATTTGAACCTTGCAAACTTTTTTATTATTAAAGATAGAAATTCGGCTAAATTAGATTCTCTAATTTTCATTTTGAATTTCTCATCAAAAAAACGATTGCACTGCCAAATGTCAAAATATTTGTGCAACCGTTTTTTTTTTAATAGCAATGTAGTAATTTTTATAATTCATTCGGTATAGATTTTTTTTCTCTTTACGGGGATATAAAAATTTCTTAAATTTGCTTACAAAATAACGAAATAATTCAAGAAAATCATTTTCGAATAAGTAGGCCATGTTGAATATGTTACAAGTCGTGAGTGAGAAAGACGCGATTACACGCCCAAGACGCTCTCGGAGGTTAAGATTTCGAACGCACTCCTATGGTAATAACCAGGGTTAGGAGGATGCGATTCCGTTTGCAACAGTCCACCTGGGTTGCCGCTTATACTGTGCATGTTTATGCACGATCATTGCGCTGGCTCATTTCTCCATAAGCGTCGGACGAAGTTTTAATTTCATCGCGTAAGAAATTGTTAAATTTAGACAAAATTTCGTATTTTCGAATTAAAAATTAAATAAATTAAATTAAACACTAAACGTTCTTTGCTATTGGAAATTATGCATGCGATTATTTGCTATTCCCGTATCGAGTACACTTAGATGTGACGCTCTTGCCAGCGCGAGCGGAATCCGAACCGCCTAACCGTGGTAATAACTCATATGAAATTGTATCGCATAAAATAATATTTTCTTCTTTTCATCGTGAGTATTTTCCTATACATAATAATTATGAAATATTATACCGGGTGTTCTTTTACTTTATACAAATATTTAAACCTGTAATACATCACCATAAATAGGGCTGGGTCGATGTATCGATACGTATCGATACGCCAGCTGTATCGATACACATTTTCAGCTGTATGGACGTATATCGATATTTATCGAAATATCGGATATCGAATATCGATACGTATCGAAATATGATACGAATCCAAATATCGGATATCGAATATCGATACGTATCGAAATATCGGATTTCTTATCATAAGTTTAAGCAATAACCTTAAACTAAATTCATTTTATTTTTTCTATTTTATTTATTTTACCGTTTAGAAGATATTTACTTTATTTCAATTTTCTCGAGACTTGAAAAACTGGTCTTAACCGGTTTTTGCACCAAAGTTTTAAACCCCTGTTCAATATTTCGAAACGTATCGATACATATCAATCCAATATATCGATGCATATCGATACGTATCGATAGCCGATAGTCGATACGTATTCGATATATCGATACGTATCGATACAGAAATCGTATCGAAATTCGATACACAATTTCCCGTATCGCCCACCTCTAACCATAAATGGCAATGATTGAACTCATATGTCCTTAACAAAAAGTTAATAGTTTTCGAGAAAAATGCATTAGCGGATTTTCACCAAACCGTTTGAGAACTGCTGGCCTAACACTTGCGTACGCGGCCACCTGACGCGAATTTAGGTCAGTCGGTCACATTGTCTTGAGTATGGAGGATGTTCTTCGTATGTCTGCATAATTTGATGAAAAAATGTTCTTTCCGTTAAAAATTAGTGCAATTCAAAAAGCTGCGAATGTCGCATGTGGTTCTTTTGTGCCCTACAAGTTAAAAGAAAGGTATAAATAAATTGTAATTTCACATTCCATATGAATTTTAATAGATTTGACATTTATTTTTTTTGTCCCTGGACCGTATAATCCAGTTTTACAACTGGGGCTCAATTTTGAGCTAAAGCTTAAACTCTTAGCTCCAGTTTTACAATTGCGGCTCAACTTTGAGCTAAGGCTTAAACCCTTAACAACAATTATTTCAACAATTGTTGTGAAGGGTTTAAGCTTCGGCTCAAAGTTAAACCGTATTGTAAAACAGGGCCTAAGTAGTACTTCCGTAGCCTAGCAATGAGATTAGCAAGGAAGAATTGAATTAAAATTTTAAATAAAATAATATAGGATATTATTACGAAATGCTACGGAATGTATTTGCGCCATTTGCGACACTCCTTTAATGTGCGGTGTCGGCGTTATAATTTCTTTTGATGCATTTTACCGCGGCAATTTTTTGCCCGACGGCCGCCTCTGAGTGACGCGTTTAACGTAGGTCAGGATTTAACATTAGTCACTGACCTTGCTAATATAACTTTTCTCTCTCGCACATTTCAGCAGTTCCAAACAAGTGGTACCTCCGAAATTTTTTGGCTATGGTACAGGATCCACCCAAAAATACGCGCAGTAGATAGCATTTCATGTACTTATACTGAGGTTTTTTTATTTGCATACAGCAAAAGAACACCCTGTATATCATAACGTGTAGATAAATATGTACCATAAAATTTTGAACATCATTTATGAAAAAGTATGCTGTAACAGTTATTACATTTAAACTCTTTCGACATTTTGACAATTAGTTAGGTTAAGTGCATATAATCGTATGTCCGCTTTGACTTTTATCGTTCAAAAACGTGTTTGTAATGTTATAACTCCACAGAGTATTTCGTAATAACTCAACATAAACTCGACTCTGCTCTAAACTCTACTCGGAGTAGCATTCGTCTCTAGCATTCAATTTTCGCTGCGGTATCAAATTCGGTATTACCCTGTACATAATAAATGCTATAAATTAAAAAAATATATAACAACAAAAAATCGAGGTACTCATGATACACAGCAAGGAAACAAAAAGCTGCCAAGCACTTGAAGCAATTAAAAAATGAATGAATGGATTTAACTTTGAGAAAAATTTGCCCTTTTCTATTCAAGTTCGGTATTATCCTGTATACGGTAAGTAATAGTAAAAGAAAATAATTTATTATTATTGTTTTACATTTAGAGGACTTCCCTTAATAAAATGACTCTAGATAAAGAGCTGCATTGCAACACTGAAAATATCCACTTTTCTATTTATTTGATCCCATGTACGTCACAAAGCTAATTGTAATTTGTATAGGACACAGAAGATTCGATTCAAAATAAACCAAACAAAGAAGTTCGTCGGATTCAAATCAATGAGTTCGATGGCCAAACATTGTTGTCCCAAAAGGGGGTATGTCTCAATTATTATCTTTGTTAAATGCAGTCGACATTTTTTGGCAGCGAGTACAAAGATGTGTTGAGACGAAAAGAAGCAATTTTGAGCATTTGTTGATTGTTGACCTGTGTTAAATTAATACTCGTATCTATTGTTCAATTGCATATGAAATATTGCTGTATTTTTTAATATGTAGGTAACCGTATAAGTTCTATGATTATTTAAAAAGCAAGATCTAGAACACAAGAACTTTTAAGGCGACTGCAGATTACGAAAAGCAACTTTAGACACGCGCAGTTATTAGTGTCGATCGTTGGCGTTGCATATGTAATCGACAAACAATTCATATGCAATAAATAATGCACTATGTTTTTTTTCTAGCAGACGAAACGAACTTTCTATATTAAGAACGGCGGAATATCATCAGTCATAGCACGCACGCAGTTATAATAATTAATAATTCTGCGCGTGGAGTTTTCTATTACATAAAGCAATAATGTCATTGTACTTGAAGCACGCAAGTCGAATAGTAAAATATGACAATGGCCTATATATTAATTAACCGTATAGAAGGATTTTTATTTCATATTTACGTCCTTTCAGAATAGATTCTGAATTTCACTCGTTTTCATTTCTAGTTATTACCAAACATCTTTTATTTCCTCTCACTTTATTAGGTAGAAGACCAGAGAAATTAGAAACTTTCGATTTACCAGAGAAACCGGACGTCTCCCTGAAACCAGAAGCTGGAGAAGCCGACGTATTGGCTTCGGCCGACAGAAATCTTGCCGGTGTTCCTCCCCTAAAGCCGGGACACAGATTCTTCATCCTAAACGGACAACCGCTCTTCTCCAACTACCCTCTCCCGAACTTCCTCAATTCTCCTTTCCAACCTTCCCCCGAACGATTCGCCCACTCCGACCCTAACGTATTCCTCTATCGAAACAACGGTCCGGCATTCCTCCCGGATGGCTTTAATAACGGCCTACCCCCGTACAAAGTTCCTGTAAACAATTTTCTGGTAAGAAACTCAATAACTGGACAGATTAACGGCGCCAGGCCCAACGACGATCGATCCCAAAACGATATCGGCGAGCAATACCCCCAGAACTTGATAAGTTTAAATAGGCCCGAGGACTATAAAGAAGGGATATCGTTGAGGAATTCGCTGCCGGTCCCCCTTCAGAAACCGAGCCCGATCACGTTTTTGGTGAAAGCGCAGACTTCCGAACCGGAAAGATTGGAGCCCAGAGAAAAGGACGATTTGAAATTGAGACCGATTGAAGTTCCCGATGAGGAAGACGTTCCACTCTACGAGGGCAATATTAAACCTGGGGTGGCCCAGTTGGATTATTTCCGTTACAGACCGAATAACGACGATAAGGAATCGGTGGTCATTGATGCTAAATCTGAAATCGAGAAGGATGACGCTGAAACAAATTTAGAAAGTAAGTTTGGACAAGACCCCTTACTGATATTACAATTATGAATTATTGCAGATAACAGGCAACCTAATAAATATGAAGAACCAAGTATTTCTCAAGCACAACCGGCAGCAATAGCTTTGGCAGGACCTGGTGGAGTAGCGGCGGCGGCGCCTCGGGGGACAGCTCTCACTGGAGACAAGGGCCTCGCAGTGTCAAGTCCTCATGCAACGGCAATTGCGGGTCCTACCAGAGATCAGGTTGAAGATAAGCCCATAAATATTAAAAAAGAGAAGCCGTGATAAATTATTTAGTACGATTAGAGGAGAGCTGGTGCGTTCAAAAATATTAGTAAATCTAGATTGTAAGGATTTTTTTGTAATAAAAAGTTAAAAGTCCATGCTTTCATTTAAAATCTTTTCAAAACTCCCTAGCATAGTTCGAAAATGTTTATTCTCTCGAGAAGCAAGTAACACCACCACCAGCAACAGCCCTGAGGAAATTCTTCTGCAATGGAAAACGAAACGTCGGCAGTAGAAGAAACGTGACGCGGTTCCAACCGGAAGTCAATTCAAACATAGTACTTGAAGAATTTCTGAACATGTCGTAACAACTTATTTTCAGTAGTTTTCGTATTTTGCAAACAAAATGCAAACAACGCCTGCCTAAAGATCAATTTAAATAATAGCAGATGTTAAACATCTGTACTTGCAAAGCATTTAAATGTCACAAAGCCATTAATAAAAATTGAAATATTTATATAAATATTTTAAATTGAACGTCCTGTATATTATTGCACGAGTAGACAGCCATTTTTACCTACTAGCTTTGCAACGATACCATACATAATACATTTAGGTTTAATAGTGATTGTTAATTTATTAATTAACTTACAGAAATGTGTAGGTGCAGTACCTATACATATACATATTATTTAAAAAAATTATATAAATTAAATAAAAAAATGTTTGGTAAAAAATATTTATACAGTACGAGCGTTCATAGTTGACGCATAAAGGTGTTTGAATTTAGCGCGCAGTCGCGTTGGTAATTTTCATCTTATAATGTTGGTATTCCTGCCGCGAGTCCGTTTACCAGTAGTTTACGATTTGCATTTTTCGTTGAGTTGGTGATAACTTTCACTGAATTATTTTTATTCAAAATATTAAGATAACGTGCGTTCAAAAAAAATCCGTTCTGAACTTGCTTATATTTTATGACGACACGTCGTAGTTTGGTGTACGTGTACGTATGTTGCAACCTTGTATTTGTAATAAAATAAAAGTGTTATTTCATTAATTGCGTTTTATTATCCATTTTGCAGAAAATCGTAACTAAATGGATATGTTTATAATGATCGTATGGTTACGACGTGACTCTAAAATTTGCATTTAACGTAAACCTACTTGATAACGGTTTAACGGTTTCCGATTTATCAACCACAAGTTAACTTTAACTACCTATCAGTTTATTCCCATAGTAACAATTATATAAACAGTTATTCTTATGGCAATAAACTGAAGATTAAAGTAAACTTGTAATTGCAAAACTGGCCCTAATAAACATTTAAACATTTTTTTCAAATAAAATGTTTTATGTTGTGTTTCCTTAAAATGCCTTCTGTAAATTCTTCCCTGTGCTGCGGTGTTCCAACATATAAAAAGTAGAAATCTCTCAAGAGCAAGCAGTGTTGCCTACTACTGACAGTCGTTTTCCTCTCACGTCGGGACAAAAATTCCCTTTTATGCTTTCCCGTCTTTCTTTTCAAATTGCAAATTTTAAGGTATTTTTATGCATTTTCGTCAAGGTTTGGCTCAAAATTTAAATAATTTTGTCTTCAGAAATGTCCTTATTTGCAATTTTAAGGCAAACAATTCCCAAGAATTGGGAGCACTGCTCAAAAGTTATCGAAGACTCCCTTTTCAAAATTTGTTCTTAGATTCATTAATAAATAAATTAAAACCGAAAAGAATCTTTAAAAACACATCAAGTTAAAAAAAGAAACAGGAACAAACGATGGTCGATTTTATGGCGCAATTCACTAGATTACGAAATAAAGTAATAAAAGTGACAAAAGATAATCGATTTTACAATGTGCGCCATTTAATAGATTGATAAATACAAAGTGGTCAAGAATAACTGTTTGAGTTGGCAACACAATTGAGAGCATTTTCTTATTCTGCTATTTGCAATACTGTAACCGGATATGTGTTTTGTTCTTAGATCATATAATACTGGATAGCGAATAATATCTTAAAACTGTGCTAAGATAAATGACAGAGAACGCATATGGGATAAACCGTAAGAACTTAAGGATCATGCGCAATTGTAACATTTGCTTTCATGAGTTCGAGGTCAGCCAGAGGCGTACGGCGTATCTATGGACGGCTGGAAGCGTATAAGTTTTAAGGAAACAAACTTTGAAAATACGATGGTTTGTGCAATGTGTGGTGAACAGAAAACATCCAATGAAACATCATTTCACAGGTAAAGCAAACTAAATTCAAATTATAATTTTTGCGGTAGGTACCCTTTCTTCAAATTTTAAGTAATATGCCTATGCCATTTCTGTAAATAAGACTTGTGTTTATGCGCATGTGTCACAAGTCTTGCCGCCACACTTATGTTGGCACAAATTTATATCATTGTAGAAATAGGGTAAGCGCAATCTAAGTAGTATATACGATCTAAGGTTTTGTTTTAATTTGAATTTGACGTGTCAAATGGGTCGCCGAATGGCTTAACGGCCTAACCTAGCCGACTTGGAAAGTCGTGTCGCTCGGCGGCGCGGCGTGGCGTGAGTTCGAATCCAATCAGTTGCCATAGATGTTTGTGCCGTTGATTGAAGTATTTACTTCTCATAAATACTTCAATCAACGTTTGTGCTTTTTAAAAGTTAACATCCTTAAACATATACTTCGTAATTTTCTGGAATTGCTCACGGTCGTAAGACAAGCAGCAATGCAAAAAGAAAGAAATGTCAAATCATCAAATGACGCTTGAAAAGTGACGGCTGTCAGTGTCAAGCCGTCAACAACAGGAAGTTACTCCAGTTGTTCCATTTGTAAATAAAGTTCAGCACTGCCAACTCAAAGAGTGATTCTTGACCACTTTGTATAATATATATACCCTATTTTGAGCTCACAGTTGACTTTTATTCCTAGTAGGGTAGATTGTGAATATAATGCGCCCTTGCACAGTTCCAGCCCGGAAGGATCCTCCTCCGAAGGGTTATTAATCGGCAATGTAATTTAAATAAGCATTATACGGTCCAAAATTGCTTTAAACTCCGGTGGTGGCAGCAAACTCCGTTGCTGTAGTTTTTTTCTAAATTTTCATAATTTTATTTTGACAACTCTAGGGAAATTTGCCTATTTTTAGGAAATTCTAAACCTTTTTAGGAACAAAGGGAATTCTTTTTTTCAATTCTAGGGAATTTTAGAAGTTTGCGCTAAAATTGAAAAAATCAATTTTGTTGGATAAATCTTCATTCATTTGCTTGTTAAATACCTACTCCGTTTGTTATTTTTTGTATTTTTATATATTTGCCTAAATAAGTTAAAAGTCTTGTGTTTTTTTTTATTTTCCTTTCTCTGTTGGTGACAATTTGAAAGTATAATTCAAATTCTTTTGTGCCTCTTTTTCAAACCGATTAAAAAAATAAACAAGTAATTGAAGTCAGCTGAAGTTCAGGAAAATATTGACAAATTTAGGGAAAAAATATTCACATGCTAGGGAATACCTACTGGTTACGATATACCTTCGATATACACTTACGATACACTTACGATATACACTTTCATGGCCTACTTTCATCAAAAAAATTTATTTGGACGTAAACTGTTCACAAATTAAAAGACCACTGGCGATGTTGCCTTGTGAAAAGTACAACCGGCAACAGTGTCCTAGTTAGAAATTTGGTAACATTTTGGCATTTAAAATATTTTTCTGCTTTCGAGGCATTGAAATGGCTTGTTAAAATGAATATAAATGTAAACAATATAATAATAAAATTGATTTGACAAATTACTTTGACGTGAAACTTTAAATACCTTGCCAACCTTGCTATTTTGATAATGTTTTATAGGGGACTTATGTTTTATACCAACATAATGCAGCAGGTGGTGGTTTCTTATAGCGTTTTCGATTCAGCTGCACTGGTTGCACTCAGTGTATTTGCATCTTCTTTTAACCTAATGCAATAACATGAGATGAACATACTCTGAGTGCGCACTAGTGCGATCAATCGAAAACGCTATTAATTTGTGAACAACGTATAGGGTATGGTACCTATTTGCGGAAAGTACTCCTTCTTGTTCAGGAACACAGGAGAAGATAGAAATTGTTTTCAAACTGTCAAAATTGTGTCAACAGTTGTAATTAATCATTTCTTTAAATTAGTTCGAGTTAAAAATGTTTGTGTCAAATATTGAAAAGCGTTATATGTTAAAACGTCATATCAAAACTACAACTACTTGATTATCATAGCTGGCTCGTCGTCCCTTTTGGAGTTCAGTCAATTAGTGTTGTGTATGTGTATGTGGTTAACACATTTGTTAAAATATGACCGGATGTGCAGCTCCTAATTGTTCAAAATCATTCAGGCAATGATTTCAAATTTTTCAGGCAAGTAATTTCTTTTCGTCATAGAAATAATATATTTATATAACCTCACATAGGGCTCCAAAATGGTAAACAATTGTACAAAGTTTGAAGTTACTTCGTAAAAATTCAAATAAATAAAAAGTTAGGTATTGTAGCGACTTCCTGATCACCAACTGTTTGAGGGGGTGAGAGTTGGTTTAAGAAAATGACCTGAAAGTGACACTTCCCTTGATTTTTCAATAAAACTTTGTTCACCAAACTAAAACTGAGAATTGTTGCAACTTTATGTGAAAACATATTTTATTCTGAATAGTTACACATTTATTTAAAATAAAATCTTATATAAACGCTTTCAATTTACTGTAGCGTATACAACTTGACTTGCAACGTGTTCAACGGGTTGCCTACATCGCCGACTTTATATTTGTCAAAATGACGTTAATGACGCTTAAAATGTTTACACTTTTGAATGAAAAGTACCTCTATAATTTCTCAGTAAAAAAGTAGACGTTCATTTCATAAAATACCGAGCGTACTGTATCCTTTCTTCACGTATAAGTGTAAAATTACCTATGCATTTAAAAAATCTCAAGTTTTGTAAATAATGTACTTATACACCACGACTTACCTCTTGCTATTACTTAATTTTAAATCCGTTTTCACGAACTGTGGCTGCCAGCTGGACCGAAACTCGCAGTGCAGTAACGACGACGTTAGCAGCGACGCTAGTATTAAATACTTAAAAAAGTCCAACGACTTTTCATATGACGACAATAATGCAGTAGTGAAAGAAAGCCGATCGATTAAACCTGCCTTCAACAAAGACAATATGGTATTACTTAGGAAGAACACATTTACTATGGGTACGAATAATCCAGTTTTCGAAGCAGATTTCGAAGGGCCCGCGAGAAACGTGACCGTAAACTCTTTCTACCTTGATAAATACGAAGTATCGAACAGAGACTTTGGCAAATTCATCAAAAAACGTGGGTACAAAACAGAAGCGGAAAAATTTGGAGACAGCTTCGTGTTTGAACTGCTCATACCCGAGAAAAAACGGGAAGAGTTTAAGAATTACAGAGCCGTGCAGGCACCTTGGTGGTATAAAATGCGAGGTGTGTCTTGGAAAAATCCAGAAGGAGTAGGATCGGATCTTTCCGGTAAGTTTTCGAAACCAACGGATGAGGAAATTAATGTTTCGTTTAGATAAATGGGACCATCCTGTTATTCACGTTTCTTGGAATGATGCGAAAGCTTACTGTGATTCTGTCGGAAAGAGACTGCCAACTGAAGCCGAATGGGAAATGGGATGTCGTGGTGGACTAAGGCAAAAATTGTATCCTTGGGGAAACAAACTGCATCCTAGAGGAGAACATCGGTATGTAAATGTATTTTCTTTTTTGTTTTTGCATTGTATTCAAATTTGCTTCACAAATTTTAAAACTGCCCCTATTCACTGAACAAGCAGAAGAATAACTATGAAGAATGACTAAATAGATTTAGTCAAAAAATTAATCATTTTGAAAAAATTCCAATCATTCTCAGTTTTAGTTTGGTGAACAAAATTTTATTGAAAAATCAAGGAAAGTAGGTATTACTTTCCTTTCAGGTCATTTTCTCAACCCAACCTTCATCCCCCCCCCAACAGCTGGGGATACACAGGGTGACCCACTACAATAGCTAACTTTCTGTTTATTTGAATTTTTACGAAGTGACTTCAAATTAGGAAAGTTTCGGGACCTCTTGTTGCTCAATTTTATGGCAAGATTGACAAGACAAACAACTGTCAGGGTTTCGAGATTTTCAATTGTTTTTAATTTTTTCTAGTAGAACATTACACAATGTATTTTTTTTTAAATGCCATAAAGGTTGGCCATGACAATTAAAACTCATGTCGTAGCTTGGCATCTAACACATGCCAAATCTGAAAATTTAAAGTAAATGAATGGAGCTAAGACATGAATTTTCTTTTCCACAGCCACCTCTTATGGCATTTTTAAAAAAACAGTATTTTTTATTGTGGCATCGTGTCCAGGTTGTCAAATTATGTCTCTAAACTCTAAAGTATGTACTATCTTCCAAATCCTACTATTTTATAAATTATCCTTTCCTGAGTGTTGTTTTCAATTTCCTTTTGATTTCACAAAATAATTTTTAAATTTTAATATGTACCGGGTGTCCCAACAGTGTGTATTTCTTCTGTGGAGCCTATAGGAATAACAAGTAGAGAAAAACAAATTAAGGAAGTTATACTAGACATCATGCGGCACATTTTAAAATTATTTTCAACTATACAGAGTGTTCCAGAAAGTGTTGGTGCATACAAAGTGATTTTTTTTTAATGGAATATCCTGTATATTCTTATAAATTTGGATGTCCCGCGGAGAGATGATTACAATAATATAAAGATATATTGATTACACTCAGCTATTTTCGTAAGAAAAAATTTTTTCTTCGAAAATTCGTTCAAAATTTAGAAACTTTGAACTTATGTTGCTGACTATGGAGATGACACAGACTTACGAAAATATAATATTAATATATATAATAATATACATAATATAATTAATATATCTTTATATTGTTGTAATCATCTCTCCGCGGGACATCCAGATTTATAAGAATATATAGGGTGTTTCATTAAAAAAAAATCGCCTTGTATGCACCAACACTTTCTGGAACACTCTATATAATTGAAAATAATTTTAAAATGTGCCGCGTGATGTCTAGTATAACTTTCTTAAACTTTTTTTCTCTACTTGTTATTCCTATAGGCACCACAGAAGAAATACACACCGTTGGGACACCCGGTACATATATCTAGAATCTAGACCAAAGTCTTTGTTCCTTTATTATTATTATTAGAAGTTTAATTTACCGATTGCCTTTGTAATTTAATTTAATTTTAATATAATTTATTTATACTAGTGCCCAACGGTAAAACCAAAATGGGACACAAAAGATACAAAATACATACAATACAATAAATAAAGTACAATACAAGTACCATAAATACAATGCAATAAAAAAATAATTATAGTACATAACTGGAGCCTATAAATACTGGGTGTCTCGTAACGTACGGAGGAGACTGAAAGGGTGAATAGAACATCATATAATTTCATATAATTTTTATTCCAAAAGTGTGACGTTTCGAAACGGTCACAAAGCATGGTTGGAACAGACCTAAAATATACCTTCGAGTGCACCTTGGGCGTGTACTCTCATCTCTCAGACACGATTTTTAACTTATTTTGCGTCTCTCTCATCTGTTTCCAAAAGTCTTGTGTTTACATTAGGTCTGTTTGTTATCCTGAATTGGTGTACACCATTGCATACTTTTTCATAATTAAAGCAGGTTCTTGTCCGATGAAAATTGTATCACTTTACGTTTCGCTATCAAACGATAGCGAAACGTAAAGTGTTAGTGCGCATATTTAGTGTCCGTCTAAAAGATTTTGTAATACATACTTTTTCGCAAAATACGCTTTAATGCAACCTGAAATGTTTATGTGGTATGTCAGTATGGATGTGTATGATTCGTATTAATACATTATCAAAGAATTTAGGCTTCATTAAAGCTTATTTCGTTAAAGAAGTGTACACTAATATACACCAGTGCAGGACAACAAACAGACCTAATATTTCCATGACAATGGTCGCATTTTTCACAACCAACTTTTAAGTAGGATGTAGAAAATGTGTTTGTTGTTATGGAAACCACGCCTGATTTAGTTTTGTATGGTTCTTAGATGAGAAACATTTGCGCGAGAGAGTCTGCAATACTAGCCGAGAGTAACTGTAGAGTGTCTTTTGGCAATATCTTCTGGATCCTTTAAGTTATGAAGTTAACATTTTAAATTCAGGTATAAGACACCTAACTGCGCATTTACAACATATTTGTTGGATCCTCCCTCCTTTTTAGAGGGTAGTTTTAGGGGATGACTTTTCAGTATTTTATTCCTAACTTTTTATTTTTATGCATTTGATCAAAAATTTACGAAGAGAATATTCTTTAGATTATTTGGCAGAAGAAGGCTCTTGTTGCATTTGGATAAACCGAACTGTTTTCGAGTAATTGTGGTTTAAAAGTTAGCATACGTCCATTGCATTTTGTTACCATAAAATACTGAAAGTAATCCTCTCAAACTACCCATTAAAAGGGAGGAAGGATCTGGCAAATGCGTTGTAAATGTTGAGTTAGGTGCCTTATATCTGAGTTTCAAATATTAGTTTGATAACTTAAAGGATTCAGATGGATTCAAAAAAAAATACGTTTCATCCCTCATTCAGAGAATTATAACTTATAACTTACTGACTTTAGAAAAAAATCTATATGAAAAGGTTACTTTATTTTTTGATGTTCCCTGCGTAGGCAAAAGCGGAACAAGTTAATAAATCGAACAAATCATTCACAAGAAATATAAATAGTAATGGTCCCAAATTGGAACCTTGAGGTATTCCAGATGTCGAGATAAACTCGATAGATCGAAAACCGTAATATGATACATAGT
The DNA here is from genome assembly GCA_958336345.1 of Dorcus parallelipipedus. Taxonomy (NCBI): domain Eukaryota; kingdom Metazoa; phylum Arthropoda; class Insecta; order Coleoptera; family Lucanidae; genus Dorcus; species Dorcus parallelipipedus. Next base: position 27,366,887 of record OY284483.1, read on the forward strand.
TTTCCCTGTTGGTATGATAAGACTTCATAAACTCTAATAGATTAGAATTAATTTCCAACGATTTTAGTTTTGTCAAAAGGATACCATGATCGACCTTGTCGAACGCTTTGGATAGGTCGGTATAGATGACAGTTTTTAACAATTTCTTTAAGTATATTTATGGTTAAATATTTACGTATTTAACATTAAATAAAATTCAGTAACAACATATTTGTTTTGATAATGAATAAATGTCATTTTAACTTATTTCGCTTGTCAATATTTGTTACAAACATTTTTAATTAGAACTAAATTTAAACTCTCAGTTGTCAATTCATAAATTGTCAAGTAAAGGCATAAATTTCTGTAGTCGCTAATTCGCGCCAGTGTGTGAGAGCCTTTAAGAAGTCGCTACTTAAAATTCACAATTAACGGTTTTTAACGATTTCTTTAAGTATTTAAGTTTTTAATAAAATAAAATTCAGTAACACACACATTTAGGTATTTCTTTATTATTTATAAAAAAAAGTCTATAGAATACAGGCACAGTATAAGTAATTACCTAGTAGCGTCACTTAAACGTCAAAACAAGCGGCCATACTGTTTGATGCCCTTATGGAAATACAATGGGCGCGTTTAGCGAACGCAACATGTTGAGTTGCTGCCACTGCTGATTCGCTAAACGATTATGCTGTACTGTGCTGTCAGTCAGCAGCTTAGGGATTTAGTCAGCGTTCTAAAACATCGCTGCATAAGTGGCCTTGACTAAAGATTGAATATTTTCTAACGTAAAATATTAGTTATAATTTATAAACACGGCACAAGCTCCTCCAAAAACAGTATTATTTCTAAAAGACCAAGAAATACTGAAGAAATAATAAATAACTCGTGTTTAAATAATAAACCTGGTCATGTAGGTTACATTCAGTAAATCTGCTATGTAAATGCAATGGATAAATTCTCGATCACAACCCACTTGACCAGGTTTTTATTATTCACTCATTATAATAGTACGTAACAAAATGACGGTACATTTGTGAGTCAGAAACAGCGGATTTACGGTTTAGCGAATCATTTGTGCTACTTGTAAGCACACTAAGCAAAGCATATTGCTGCTTCTCAGCTGCTACGTTCGCTAAACGCGCCCAATGTAATTTGCAAATCGGTAGATATCAAACAAAATGGCAAATGTGACAGTTATACTCGAGTGACGCTGCTGTGTAGATTCTTATACTGTGATAAGGGTATGTACCGTGAGAGTAATACAAATTTAAGTCAAAAATACCGTTGGAATACGAATCTGTTTGTCTGGCTTGGTTAGCTTCATACATTAAAAAGTAAAAAGTATTAAAAAAGTAAATAGATTTTTATTTGCTCACTCTTTACAAACAATATATTGCAAGAAACAAGGCAACGATTACGGACTAATCACCATCACTTTTATCAATTACAAAACCATTTGATAGTCAGAGATAAACAAATCATTTCACTTGATTACCACCCGATTTTTAATTGATTTGAAAAAGTCGTTACTTCTTTCTTTTTTATCCTTGCTTTGCGCAGCAATGCTGCAGTTATTGTCTTTCGGCTATATAACCATTCCAGACAGTCACGAAGTTTATTTAATAGCTGGGTCTCAGTTCAAACACAGCACAAACATCCATGGCTAATGATAGGATTCGAACCTACGCCGCCGAGCGACACGACGTACAAAGTCGGCGAGGCTACCGCTAAGCCACCCGGCGACCCTAAGTCGTTACTTCGTGATTCATTCCGCTGCAGGCGCTGCTACAAACTTAAAAATGTTGCTATTGTAGCGACGAATCGCTACTACAGTTGGCTTACTATAGTTGGCAACACTGGCTGTAATAATCTGAGACAAACGTTTCGTCTTCCATGGCCTACGTTTATCAAAAATTACTAAATAATTTACAAAATAGTAAATTTTGGAAGATAAAACTTTTAGAGACGTAATTTATTTGACATTTTTAACGCGAAGCTATGATTAAAAAAACAATGTTGCGTTAAAAACAGTTGAAAATCGTAAAAACCAGATAGTCATTTGTTCTTTTGATATTGCCATAAAATAGAGCGGAAAACGTCCTGAAACTTTTCTAATTTAAGTTACACCCTAAAAATTCAAACAAAAAAGGTAGCTATTGCTGTGGCTTCTCGTGAACAGCCTGTATATTCATAGATAAATAAATAATCAACTGTTTCTTGCAACAAACAATATGTTATCAATCTTCGTTAAAGAAAATACGTTGAATAAGAAATTTTACTGTGAATTATTTCTGTTGTACATTCAAGAAGAGCAAGTACTGCTCTTTTTTAACATAAAAAATGTGAGAGCAATTTTGTTTCATCCTATGAAACTAGGTAAATTTGAAATTAATGTAATTTACATGAAGCTTCGTGGAATTTCCCGTATTTGTTTAATTACTTCTTGACCTTGATAACTGACCACACTGAAACTCCCATTTTGCTTTTGTAGATTCGAACGCTCCTAACAATTTTTCACAAGGACTACTGCTTTTGTTACGTCATAAAATAATGTTTTATTACAACTTTTCTTTATTTAACATATTTAATAAATAACTAACGATGACGAAAATTTGTTGCAACGGGTTTTGATTTGCAACCCGTTGTTGATTATCAGTAACCTTTGAAAGTACTATGAATACAAAAACGTCAATTTAATAAAGTTGATGAAACTCATTTATAAACTTCAAGTTGCATGTTGTGTTATAAAAAGTTCATAGATAATCTTATTAAATATGTATGGATTTCTCTATGCATTCCTTAGTGTTGAAACACGCAAATTACAATATTACGTGATTGTAAATAACACGTAGGTTTTTCAGTTTTAATTTCTTTGAAATTGTATTTTTAGTTAACAGTTTCTTACTATGAAGTGAATCGTTTAGCTATTAATATAATAATTGTATTAGTCTAGTATTTTAAAGTAAGAGCGTTTTGTATACAGGAAGTGATTTCGTTTCCAAGGTTTAAAATTTTAAAGTAAGAACCCAAGGCTTTTCTTGGTTGAGTGCACATTCACTTAAAATGTTATATATTTTATATTATGTATACAGGTTACAACTAATTAAAGAACCACTGTGAGGATTTACAAACTATAAGAAATAGAAAGGTGGTTAAATGATGAACTATTTTAAGGGCTAGAAAAATGTTTTAGAATTGAATGTAGATAGTGACCCTTTAATTAGTAATTGTAACTGTGTATAAATGAAAGGGTATTTTGATGATTAAATGTACGTTCTTTCAATTTTTTTATTCAGAGCAAATATATGGCAAGGTAATTTCCCACATAAAAACACAGCAGACGATGGATTCATTGCTACTGCGCCAGTAACATCTTTTCCACCTAACAAATTTGGGCTCTACAATATGGCTGGAAACGTGTGGGAATGGACAGAAGACGTGTGGCAAAAAGATCCTGTAAGATCAATTTTTAAGTTCCCATTTGATTCAAGGTGTAGCTAATAACAGTCCAAAATTTCATCCAAAATAATATATTTCAACAATACAACAATTTAGGCATGGCATTCCAAGATGCTGTCCGTGTTACCATATGTAGACAAAACAAAAAAATTACTTGACACATTTTGAAACAATGCACACTTCACAAACTAAAATATAAAAACCTAAATTAAACGAACGCATTTGCACATTTCCCATAAAGCAAAAAAAATAACAGTGCATATAAAAAAACAACAAAAATAAAAAGGTGCACTGTGTTAAGCCATTTAAAAAAAAACATTTACTTTCAGGAACTACGAGTTAAAAAAGGTGGCTCATACTTGTGTCACGACAGTTACTGTTGGCGCTATAGATGTGCCGCAAGATCTCACAATACAAAAGACAGTTCAGCTGGGAATTTGGGATTTCGCTGTGCAGCTGACGCACCGGATGAATAGACTATGTACACTAACCAAAAACTGAAATCGAAGTACATCAAAGCACAAAATCAAACAGTTTATACATCATATATACATATAGGTATATGTATGTATATATGGCAGTGTACTATATGTTATTTCAATTATTTTTTGAGCACTCGTTGCATTTATATGTAATTTATTGTCGATTTTTGATTCAATATTAGAATATAAAAATATGTACTTAATTCCTGCCTTAAAGTCTTCCAAAATTTATTAGGTTGTTTAAAAATGTATACAAATATATTCCTTAATTGTACAAAAATACACTTTTAATTATCCTAATTAGTGGAAGGTATCTATGTATATGTGATATAGTATATGGACAAATAAACCGAACGATTAATATGAAAACAAAAACCGGAATGTTAATAATTTTGCTTATTTTAATTTGACAGTCCTTAGGCAGAGACGATGACCAAACAGTTTTTTTTAATATTGACAACAATTCTCTCAAATGCATGATGAGTTGTTTCCCTGAGTACTTTAGGCACGGGTATGTATCTATACGCTAGAAAACCTACTAATGAGAAAAGAGATAATTTGAAACCTATTTTAATGATCTTGGATGTGAATGTTGGAGGTGGTATAAATACAATATCGTTGATATATGGCTGCTGGTCTTGTGGCCATAATTTTGTGATACCCAAAACGTGTCCGATTCCAACCACTCCAACCACTCTAGTTGTTTCAATTGATGTTCCTTCAGCTGTTAAATAAATGCAAAAATTAATGTGTTATTAAATAAAAGATTTAAAAAGTTTTGACCCCCATCTTTATGTCATACAACTTGGATTTGACATGTCTTGACACTGAGTCAAATTTTTTTAACCAAGAAAATAATGTGCCTTTTTTTAATTCCTCCTCGTAGTTGGCCGTGAATTGTTAGTTGTGAACCAGACATGCTAGAAACTGAATAAATTAACGTATATCATAACCTCACTTTTCTTTCTTTTATTAAGGGCTTTCCAAGTTAGCGTCGGAGTGGCTCTGAGCTATGCTCTAAGTTACTCCAAAGTACCTCAGAGCTATTTCGACGCTAACCTAGAGAGCGCCTATTCATTACTTTTATTAGTTTAAAAGTGTTTTTTTTTTCATACATCAAGTCGATTAAGGCTGGTTAACAACTAACAATTCACGGCCAACTACGTGGAGAAATTTTAAAAAAAGGCGTGTTATGATTAAAGCAGAAAATTTTGAAAAACAAAAACGAAATTTAGTTTACATAGTTAAAGCCATGCAGGGTGTTCGTTCAAAAATTAACAGATAATTCTGCATGGTACTGAAAATTTTAACACGTCAGTGTTTGTAGAGTGGATAGGAATGGGAATAGGAATCGGTAATCAGTGGAAGAGGAATCAATAATATTTACGAATTTTTTTGTGGGTTTTTCAAGAATTACCAGGTCTAGTGATGTTGTTAATTATTATCCTTATTGGTTGCTTAATTTTTATCTTTATTATTGAAAATTCTTTTTAGTTTTTCGAGTCACCTGTACTGCTTAGGAACACGAAAAGACCGTTAATTGCCATGCACGTTTAATTTGTGCGCAATTAAACAAGAGCCTTCACTACGCAACACAGAATTGTTTTCGTCCTCCTCATTTCCCATGCGAGTCAACTGTCTTCTTCTGTCGACCCCACCCCCTCTTTATGTTCACCGTCCATCTTTAGAAGCGTCGAAAACTCTGCACGCCTTCCCAGTTCTTCGTTACAACGCAGAGGGTACGCGTCGTGGTGTGGTGTTTTGTTTCAAGAGATTCAACAGGCCGAAAATGCCTTGGTTGGAAATGAACGGTAAACAGGTTATTAGATTTTGAAATCGTCACCCCCTGCATTTATGAGCATTGTTAAAGCTTGTCGAAGTCTAATCCCAGCAAATTGAGATTAGGTAAATATGGCATAGAGATGTGTCATTCGTTCATTTTACACGGGTCTGTTACCGTTGAAAAATTAATTTAGGTTATTCATAGTATTTTTCAGAATTACCTGTATTAGCGTGAGAATCTAACGGCCAGGCTTAGCCTACGTGCCGGTCGTCATATTTCCTAATGTTGCACAAGTGGATCATACGTTGTTATTTAGTCTTACAGTATATCTCCATTTCACTCAGAATCTAAGTTCATTCGTAATGATTTCTGTCTCAGCGCATAGTGAAAGGATCGCCGCACTCATCTGGCGGTCATATTTGTATCAGCGCTCGCGTCGTGTGCTTCGTTTATTTGTGTCTTCAATCTTTGTGTTTCTTCATGGAATTTTTGTTTGAAACTTGAAACGGATTTTCTCCGAGATTTGCTAAAGTATGCCGAGTGACCTCAAGCTTGTTTAAACAGTTTATCGAGGGCCTGCCTTTGTGAAAAGGAACAGATATGTTTTGTTGGCCATGTTGTGCAATTGATCCCCGTGAGACTTTATATTTATAGTCACCTTCAGATGTCAAAACAAATATGAATCCATTTGTTTACACATCTGAATGTAACTTTAATTTGAAAGTCTCCTTTAAATTCCATTATGAAACTGTGGGTTAATCAAGTATTTTAAGTATTTAAAAGTATCTCAAGACACTGAAAAGTATTTCAGATACTAAAAAGTATTTAGAATACTCGATTGGAGGTCATATAGCGTTTTCGATTCACTTGCACCGGTCGCACTCAGTGTATTTGCATCTTCTTTTAATCTCATGTAATAACAGGAGATGAAGATATTCCTAGTGTGCACTAGTGCGGTCAATTGAAAACGCTAAGACAATTTTCTGCAGGAAACTTTAGGGCAACTTATTTTTTTAAAATCTGCTTAGATATATTATCCAATAATCTTGAAAAATAACCGAAAATAAATTGTTAATACGAAAGTATGCAAAGAAGCTTGACGCCGAAGCCGCATTTATTTCAAGTATTTTTTTGTCAAAGTATCTTAGATACCGGAGTATCTTGTATTTAAATAGTATCTATCCCAGCTGTGATCCTAATTGTAACAAATCTGATGTTCAACTGTAACTTGTAATGTTGTAAAATTGTGTGTAATTATTTAAATAGGTATAATTAAAAATGAATTCCTTTTGAGACTAAAACAGCAAAGATAGTTATTCGAAAGCACTTTGTTTGTAAACTTTATTTCAGCAGAATTACTTTTTGTACACAATACGTTAAAAGGGCACCAAAATATGACTTGTGCCCTAGCAGCGGACCTGAATATCCTGAATAAAGGAATCAGATGAAAAGGTAGAGAAATGGAGTGCAGAAATGAGGCGATTGATAAGTGCTGACGCTAAGCAGAAAGTGAATAAAATGGAATAAAGGTAATACATACTTCGAAGCCCTTCAGCCCTAGCTGCTTGCTGTAAAGAAAATGTAAGAAAAATATCTCTTTCGTCTACAAATACTTTTCCAAGTGTTGGATATTCACCAGACATTTCAGCCAATAGCTGCTCTAACATATCACGTCGTTTACATTTCTCAACCTCTTCTTTACTATAACAAAGTACAAAATGATAGGGTAAAAAAAAAAGGCATCGTAGATGAATACCTTATAGGATCTCTAGAAAACAGTAAGTGCCAACCTAGCTTTAGCGTCTGAAACCATGACAGCTTAGCTAACGCTCTTAGGAGAGTTATTTTGATTGGCCTGTCTCCTAATTGTACCCTGCAATTACCAAGTTTTTGAGCCTGAAAGATCACACATAAAATTTAACAGTCCAAAAGTTCTCAAAGAGAAAATACCTCCTGAAATGCAACACGGAATTCTCCGCCAGGGGCCATTCCGATTTGTTTTGTTAAGTGGGCGCTTAAATTTAGCAAAAGCAGATATGTTACCCCGTAATAGACACCGTTTCTTCTAATAGTGGCCATTATATTTTCCATATTTATATTTTTCGCTTCTTCTAGCACTGTCTTTTCATCTAATGTTAAAATACTCGTCCTCGCCTCGCACAATTCTAAAACTACTATATGGGGCCGAACATGCTTTATAACCTACAATCAACAAACAGATCTTCATCTCTGCCATATAAATAAACAACTTTAAATTAAACTAAAAACTAACATATGGTTACCTTTATCACCTCATCCTTTGATTCCTGACTAAAATGAGCTGTTCCAACAACGTAAACTTTAGCACCTGTTGCCGGTTCTTTCAACAAAGTCACCGTATCGGGTAAATTGTTATCAAAGTCGTCCTCAGTTTTTTCATTCGAACCAGTTGAAGAGACGTCGTCCAAAATCTCCTCAAAATTTTCACTCTTCTCTGAACTAGGGTCTGAATCTGATCCCACTCGTACTGTGCTTTCTGATAATTCTAAAATGTTACATATTAGATTTGATTATCACAAACACCTACTTCTGTACCAAAATTAGATATGGAATTGTCCATTGTTGGTTGGTATAAATTCGTACTGGTTTTAAAACTTATTGTAAAACTTTCTTCGATTAATCTTAAAAAGGGGACAAATAAGCAACTGATTAAGTTATTTTTATAAAATGTGTGAAAGTGCGATTGTAATCGTAATCACTCAAATGTCATATTTACACAGTACTGCCAACAACAGTAATTTAAAGTTACATTTGGGAACTTAAGCACGAGATTCGTCAAACTACTCGGTTTCGTGACGTGTTTTTACATCTGAAGCGTTGAAAAAATTTCAAGTTTTGTCGGACGTCGCGTGTAATTTAACCTCACTTTTACATGTTTTAATAGATGAATGAAATTATTAATCAATATTCATTGAACAGAAATGTTTATTTACAAAAACATTTGAACAAAACGTTTCTAATAGGATTTTTTCGCGACTAACCGTGTTAAGATGTAGCGGTTATAAACGGTTAGTACCCCACCTATCAGCTGATTAAGTAACGGTTATCTAACTATTAACGCGAAAACACATTTGAATCTCGTACTAAATTTGAATGATTCATAGCAAATGAAAATAAATTGATTTTGCGTTTGTGAACAAAAGCCCGGGCGCAGACTGATCAAGCAAAAACGTCTTCAGACAAAACGTTTTGTGGCACTGAAAAACATTATGGGCACATTTCAGAATTAACCGGTTACTCCACCGGTTGAGATTTTAAAATTCTAAAATCCACTGTAAAGCTATAATAAGTTATTAACTTATTATAACTGTATTATTATTATACACTTATTATAGACATAGTAACTTATTATAGCTTTACAGTAGATTTAATTTTTTTTAAATGTCTACCGGTGGAGTAACCGGTTAATTCTGAAATGTGCCCTATGTTTGATCTTGCAACAATGCTGCATGCATAAACGTTTTACAACAAAACTGTTTCGTTTTGTTCCATAACGCTTTGTTTGAGTGAAATGCACATTGATGATGCAAAACGACTTTAGTCAAAACAGTCGGCTGAACGAACGTCAAACAAAAATTTATGTTTGCACTCCAGACACGTTGCTTTTTGTTGTAACCTGTTGGATGGTGCCTGCCGGTAACGCACACTGATTAGACAGAAAACGTTTTTATACAAAGCAATTCGTTTTGTTAGATGTCGCCGCACACTGATTAAGCAAATTTGTCTTTTCACACAACAATTTGTTTAACAGCATTGTGTTTTGTTGGCAAGTATTGTTTCATCAGTGTGCGATGGTACTTCTTTAGTGCATGTAAAAAAACAGATTTTGGCAAGTTCAAACAAAAACGTTTTGTCTGAAAACGTTCTTGCTTGATCAGTCTGCGCCCGGCCTAGTAAAATTGATCTTATTTATATGACACTGAAACTTATATCGTAAAATTTATTACAATTGGGACATTAATGCATGAAACAAAAACACTAGGATTTATTTTTAATAAGTATTTTTTCGGATTCGAATATAAGCATAATATATCAACACATGTCAATACAAAACCAAACAGCAAACACGGCCCTACGCTTACTTTTATAACCGCTTTTCATTACACACGTCGAGAGCTGTGTTACTGATTCAATAACACGGTCACAATTGATGACGTTGCTCACATACGTCATTATACCTTCCCCTTGATAACCGCTGTCAAGAAAATGAAGCGGTAATAGTAACCGTTGCGTTCGTCAGTTCAACGGTTACTCGCGAAAAAATCCTATAAATTTGTCCTTAACAAATGGATAATTTTTCATCGAAATTCGGATGTATGTGCATGATGACAATTTTCATCATAAAAACACGAATACGATTCGTGCATCGGATATCGGAAATCGTATACATGCGAAACCAGCTTTACGCTTGCTGCGCCACTGAATATCGAAAAACCAAAACTAACCTTTAAGGCTCGGTTTCGCAGTCCTAGTTTAACTTTAAACTCCTGTTTATGTCGATAGGAACAATTGTTTTTATAATTGCTACCCTGGGAATAAACAGGAGTTTAAAGTTAAACTAAAGTGAATGGGAATGACTTAGGCTGAATTTCTCAGTCCTAGTTTAACTTTAAACTCCTGTTTATTCCCAGGGTAGCAATTATAAAAACAATTGTTCATATGGACAAAAACAGGAGTTTAAAGTTAAGCTAGGATTGAGAAATCCAGCCTAAGTCATTCCCATTCACTTTTTAACTGAAGTCTATAACAAGCATAACCTACCAATGTATCGTGTATACATAACGTGTATCCAACAATTATTGTAGTCCTGGGTGGCTGTGGAGTTAAATATTTTTAACTAATTATGGTTTCAAATAGCAATAAAACATTAAATACGCAAAGAAACATTTATTTGTTATTTAACAGTCAATATTTGAGACGTCAATTCAACGATACGAAGTAAAAATCGACATTTATGTTTGATTCCACATCCACCCAAGACTACAATAATAAATTGTTGGTCACATCTTACTACTAATCACAGTTGCTAAATAAACACCCCAAATTCGTCTAAACTCAGATACAAACACAAAAATTCAGCAATTATTTTACGACAACGGATGTCAACAAACCACCATATTGTAGAAGCTGAGCTACAACAAAATGGTAACTTCCGTCAAATGTAATTGCATTTTCCCACTATCGTAGATTCCCTCCTGTTAATTCTGTCCTCGTAGATAATAACATAATTAATAATTTTAACCGTTTTAACTCAATTTTAAATTCTACAATTCTAAAATAATTTAAATGTTTGACTTCAGCGTCTCCCGTACTTAGTGTATGACACTTTAGCGACGCATGCGCATGTTCAGTGCAATTAGACCAGTTACTGCCCTTTCACAATAATGTTAATGGTAACGTAATGTTATAATGGTAAGAACCAGAAAATGGTGACAGACGTAGACTGTTCACAATAATGTTAACGTAAGATGTCGATGTTAGAGTCCAGAAATTTTCTGGTTATTTACATTTTTATTAACATTCACCAATGAATATACGACTGCGGCGCATGCGGACTGTCATATGGAGATAAATTTTAGCCTTAACGCTAATACAGAGCTCATGTCAATGTGCGCTTGTGTAAAGTTATTATAAATACGTTGTGTAAATCTGCTGATAAATGTAAATATAAATTTTATGCCGTTTTTATTACATTAAAGCTGCGTTCGTTTATTCGACTGCATTCACTCTATTTACTCTTTTCGCTCTCTAAAGAGTGAGAGCGAATACGTTTTAATACAACTAAGAGTGAGACAAAAGTGCGAAAAGAGTAAATAGAGTGAACGAAGTTGAATAAACGAACGCAGCTAAAGACGCCCAGTCTCCGCCCCCTGCGGGCGGGAAATTTAAAATAATTAACATCGGTCACATTGTGGCGGGAACAGTGCAACTACTAACACCACCATTACCTGTCTAACATTACCATTAACATTAACACTATTGTGGAAGGGCAGTTAAGGGCCATATGCACCAAACACTTTAATCGAGTCTGAGTGGCGTTTATATTGTGACATTTGAAGTTTCATAACATTGTGTAAGTCACGTTCTAAGTGACGTTAAAAGTTAAGCTGAGTTAATTCGTTGGGTGCTTACGGCCATAAGTACTGTTGCTAGAGCAAACCTCAAACTTTCTGCTTTCTGGGATTTCCCGGATGAAAAATGTACGCTAGTGACAATTTCACTACATATTTGAATTTGTAATTCATTTTTCATTACATGAAGAATTAAAGAATGTCATTTCTTTGAAACAGATTAAAAAAAATCTATTGTACAACGTCAATCAAATACTACCGAGTGACTTTTAGGGTGCGTTTCGTTTGCACGCTCACACGCTTTAAGCGCTCACGCTTATAAGCACTGTTTTCTGTTGTTTCCTTTGGCGTTTAGTCGCTTAAGCTGTTATACGCAAAGGTGTTTCTTTTGACTTTTGTTCGCACAACGAATTCATAACCTTAAAAATATAATTTTAGTAGTGAAAGTGATCCAATCATAGCTGCTGCAGCTGTTTCTGAAGTGTAATGTTTGTTTATAATCTGACTATGATTAGCTGATCTTCTCATACACGTCTCATACGTTCCGTTAGGGGCATAGGCGCTTACGCTTTTGCTGCCCTACCTCCATGGAATAAGCAATTGTGAGCGAAAACTATGACGTCATATGACGTTATCATTTCGTCAGCTGGCGCTCTGTAAGCGTTTGCAAACCCAAACGGAATGGTTTAAGCAATGCTTATTAGCGCTCAAAGCATTTGAGCGCGCAAATGAAACGCACCCTTTATGATTGAAAATTATTTTATTGGATTGGCAACACTTTTCAATGTTTATGTTGGTGTACTGGATTTTCAAATTCAAAATTTAAATTTAGGTTAGTGCACTAGATTGTCAAACTCAAATAAACTCGTTTATTGACGAATCAAGAAAACCAAATAAATAAGATATTTAATTATCACAATTTATATTATAATACCAAAATGGTTTTGAGCGCAGAATAAAATACATTTTTAGTAATGGCTTATTTTCGAAGCGGAGTACAAAATGAAAATGGGCACATTCAGCAGACCCGAAAGTTGTGCAACTATTGAACAAATTTCTGCTGAATGCGACCTCATGAGGTTGATGAGTTGGAGGGTTCACCATTTTTTGTAGCGTAACTTCTCCGCTACCTGACTGGAACATGTTATGATGAGTGAACTTCATTCAGCAGAAATTATATAGAAATATATATATAAGTGTTCAGTTTCAACTGTTGGAGCAGGAACTGTTACTGATATGTTATGCTGAATAAGCCCAATAGTAATTGAATTTATTCACAGCAGCATGCCTATGACGATTTCATTGAAATATACCCTGAACAACAAATTGAGTTTCGTCTTTTTTTTAAATTTTAAATTAAATTTTAATTCACTTAAAAATCGTTGATTGCATTCCATTTAGTTATTCAGTTGACGACCAGTGATAAGCAAGTGATTGAATTTCCCCTCCCGCACACCGTACTGATCAAGCTGGGTTTCTAAATCAGTTATCAGTTTCATGTGATTTCATACGTATTTTGAGGTTATGTTAATTTTACTTCCAAAACATCATTCCTTTTATGAGTCTCTCTATTCACTTTAAAGTCAGTTCAGTTCAAAATCGGTTAATAAATGAACGTTTCTTGCGAACCGGTAATGTAGAAAAAGGAAAATTCACTGGTCGCCCCACTATAATAACACTCGATATTGTACAAAATGTTAAAGATACTGTACAACAGAATCTTCATGTTTCCTATATGAATCCACTCGGAAGATCTTGAAAAAACACCTTCATTTCCAATCATACAAATTTTAAATGGTTCGACAACTTCACCCACTCGATTTTCTTCTATAAATTCAGTTTTGTCAGTGGTATAACAATAATCTGCTAAATAATAGTGACCAACAAGATACAACTTTCTTTGCTGACAAAGCCTGGTTTCATCTCTCTAGGTTTATCAATTTACAAAATTTCAGGACTTGGTCGGAACATAATCCCTTTCATGTGATTGATGTAAAGGCACTACATCCACTTAAAATTGGTGTTTGGATGGCAATGTCTTGGAGAATTATTGGACCAATATTCTTCCGGGAAACAACGCCTATAGATATCAGAGACTTATATTGGATCCATTTATAAACCAGTTAGAAGACACTGAATTAGCAAATGGCTACTTTCAACAAGATTCCGCCACTGCCCACACAGCACAAACCACAATAAATTATTTAGAGGAGTTTTTCCCAGGATGTTTAATCAGTGCTGGTTGGTGGCCTAATTGCTCTAATATTCAATTAAATCCGGACTTCTTACTTCCTTATTTCAATAATTTGGTATTCAGAATACGTATTAAACAATTTGGAAGAATTGCAGCAGGCAATTGCAAATATCGGACAACCTAAAACGTTAATAATGTCTTCAATAACATATCTCAAAAGATTCGGTACTGCTTACGCAAAGGGGGCTTGAAGATTTGCTCTAATATTCAATTAAATTTGAACTTCTTATTTCCTCATTTCAATAATGTGGTGTTCAGAATATGTATTAAATAATTTGGATGAATTGTGCAGCTGGCAGTTGAAGAGGCAATTGCAAATATCGGACAACCTAAAACGTTAATAATGTCTTCAATAACTTATCTCAAAGGATTCGGTGCTGCTTACGCAAAGGGGGCTAACATTTCCAGGTCTTGAGTAATAATAATCTGTTGAAACAGTTTTCATCATCAATGTAAATATCAACTCTAACCTATAGCTACGCATTCCCGCAAAATTAACGAACTTTCAGGTAATGCCAATTCCTCAGTGTTCACAACATACTAATTTGCTTCAATCATTAAAAGTCATTCGGTATTTATTTCCATAAATTGATCTGCTCAGTGTTGCCAAGACACTTTAAAAAATTGCCGCCATGATTCTTCAAATTTCCTGGTTTTACGTAAAATGGTAAAATTATTCACATTTATCATACATATCACCTCCTCTGTTCACATGAGAACGTTTTTCTTACAAAAAGTGGGAAATACACCAAATGTAACACATGGGGTGCGTTTCGTTTGGTCGCTCACATGCTTTATTGGGCGTTCACGTTCAAAAGCAACGAAATTGCGCGCATGCACAAACTGAGGCCTAACAAGATGAACAAGAGGCCTAAACTGCAGGATTACCAAAATATTTTAATACGTACTTTATTTGTTGAATAAATAAATTTATAGGGAATTTGTTTTCATTCAATTGAAGATAGAGTTTTGCAATTATTTGGTTGGCTACATTTGCTGTCAATAATAAATAACACTCATATCAAGTGCGATAAAAGATCGCATTTTTTTATTATACCGTGTGTTCCTAGTCTATGTTAAATCCTGATTTTTCAAACCATGGTTAGAGGTCTAGTACGTATTATTTCTTAATTTACATTATGTAATTTTATTAATTTCATAAATTTTAGTTCAGCTTTATTATTGGTATATACGCTGGAATGTACATTAGCCAAAATTATGATGTAAGTAAACATCTCATTGTTCTCTGAGTAGTTAGTTTTTTTTTTGTTTTTGTTTTTTGAAACAAATTTTTTTACATTTCAGGTTCCTAGGGTGGATGACCCAGCAGCTCTATTACAAAAAATAAAAGACTTCGCAGATAAACATAAGAAAGAATGACGTTCCACCATATTATATTTTATTGTTTAATTAAATATACAATTAGGGAATACATAAGACATTAAAGTAGTGTTAATCCGCCTCCTAAGTATTCTTGTCTCACCTGGGGTTCAACAAACGCTAACCAGTCACTGGAATGCGTGGGTAGCAACCCCATACTTTGACATTTGTACAAAGCTAACCCAATATTAATAAAATTGCCTAATAAATACACACATTTCTGTCCGATTGCGCTAGAATTCTCGACCATCTTGAATGTGCTGTTCACCGAAAACAGAGCCTGTATGGGTCTTAAAAACAGCATGCCCACCATCATTATTGGGAATATCGAGATCGAATTACCCGCCATGTACATTATGAACAGGTTCATTGGGACTTGCTTTAAAGGTGCCAGGGCGAGCTCCCATGATTTTTTTATTATTAAGTGGCCCGTGTCCGTCTTCTTCGCCACTTCACTGTGAATGAGCGCCCCCGACGTGCTGTAAGCGGGCGGCGAAGCCAAAACCTGACCATCTGACACGATACGACTTGACCTGTAAATACAACTTTGAAAATCTATTTAAACGCAGAAAGTAATTTCGGAGCTCACCTGGTTGACTCTAAACTCCACTTTAATCTGCGATTTGTGTTTTTTCCAGTAGCCATTTCTGTCTGTAATAAATTATTATTCAGATTACTGACATTTAAAGTAAGTAGTGTTACCAACATATAAATGCAAGTAAGAAGAAGAAGAAGAAGCGGAACTATTTAATTTTTCAATTATAAACTTGATTGGCAGAAAAATCCTGAGTTTTAAACTTATATTTAAAATACATTTTAATATTGTTGGTATACAACATCAGGCCTTTCTGGGTTGCTTTGAGTTTTATGTTTTTTGCTAAAATATGTTGAGGTTTAAACGCATGGCTTTTGTATACATATTTTTGGAAAAGAAAATGCAAAGCCACTGTGCGTATTCAAATGTGTCTCATGAATAAAATAAGTAAAGAACAATTTGTTCTGAACAAATGGTACTCGTGCTGCACGAATTTCTGGTTTTGTGATTTGGCAACACCTTTTAAAATATCATCTGATCGTGTGGACGTGTGGTCCAATAAGTTATTGCGGTTTATAAAAGTTATGGTGTTGTTACGAGGCGAATTTAATTTTTTTTGTTGTTTAAGCACAATGTGTTAAGCGATGGTTTCCGCGGCAGAGAATAGGACCACTTCGAATAATGCATCGCACAGAAATCGAGTTGATAGCTTTAACACTATCAACGAGAAGCCTGTGGATGATATTTCCTTAAACTTCTTCTACAAACCACATACCATAACATTATTGGCAATTTCTATAGGAGTTGTTATATACACTGCATTCGTTCGGTAAGTACAAAGTTCTTAACTGTAGGTAGATGTATGTATTTTATTCTATATTTTGAAGGCTCCGAGTAATTTATTTTTGCACAATGTTACATAAGTTAACTTCAAGAAAAGATATTATAAAGTTAGTGTGAATGAGCTGCATTGAGAGTAGTAGCTCACTTAAATATTCGTAAAGGAAACTCGAAATTTAAATATTGGCTCAAGATAAAATTGTGTATACAGTGTGCGATTGAATTAGTTGCACTTTCTGTAACAAATGTCACAGATAAAAGAGTTTTACAGATGGCCAATATCATATACGATATGTGACACTCTACATGAGGAATTAAACTTGGTTAACTAGGAATTGCCTCACCAAATATGTAGTGGTGCTACCACTGCAATAGCAGAGTGGAAAAGCGAAACCTGTAAATATAAACAACTTGTGAACAAATTCTATAATTAGGCCCGTGTGACATTATGATATTTCTTGTGCAAGATTTGTTACGAAGTGAGCGAGAAGTGCTAATTCAACCATCAGAATTCACTGTGGTAACTCATCTCCCTCACTTTGTAACAAAAATGTTATCAAATCTTGCATGGTGCCACACGGGTCTAAGTGGAGAATTAATAGAATTATTATAACCGTATGTCACATTTTAACATCTTTGCCCCACTTTACACTTATTTTTCTGTTATTAAAAGAGATATCTGGCGGTAAATAAGCCAATTGAGCTTAGTCGTAGTTTCCTTAGTAGAAAAGTTTTTGAAGCTAGCTTTGCACATAACTTTTCAATATACGTTTTCCAGTTTAAAGATTTGTCTAAATGGAAGCCTAATAATTTTGCAAAGTTTGATGTGATGTTAGATTTGTTTGTTGAAAATTGTATTTTTTGTGTTTCTTCTATATTTAATTTATTTCTAAAAAAGTTATCTTGCTATCAAGTTCTTTGTGTGATCTATATTATGTGTGATCTATAGTTGTATCATCCGCAAACAGGATACATTCAGCAGGGAATAGATGGTGTGTAAGGTCATTTATATAAATTATAAACTGCAACGGACCCAGAACTGAACCTTGAGGAACTTCATGTTTAAGTTTCTTACTACTGACGTCTTCCTGTTGTAAGTTACAAATTGTTTCCTGTTTGATAGATAACTTTTGGTGAAACTTAAAGGTAAACCACGAACTCCATAAAATTGTAATTTTTCTATTAATACTGGATGTGAAACACAATCAAAAACTTTCGTCAGTACTCATCTAAGGATTCTGAATTTTTAAGTTGACATATAGCGCTGTATGCGTCATTTTCTAGAACAGGTTGTAGAAGAAAGGATCGCCTTGGTTGAATAAGACTGCTCATAAGTTCCGTACTGGTTTTCTCATATCTTGGCAGATTTTTAGTAATATTGTTTGCAATGTTTACAAAATAATTATTGAGGTCATTTTCATTCAAAAGGCTTGTAGGGTGACTTTCACTTTCATGATTTCTTTCATAATTTATTACTTTCCAAGAGTCCTATAGTTGTTGCAACATATCGATATGGGATTAATATGTCCATATAATATTGCCATCGTGTCAAGATGACGAGATCACAGAATACTAATCTATACAGAAGCAGCACTTGAGCCAGAACGTTTGATCATTTGAAAGTGTTTATTATCAAATTCGCGGAACTTGAATCACCGAAGTTAAAACCGACAAATATTTCAGTATTATTTCTTTGTTAACGGTGAATAAAAAAAAGAATGCAGTTATGCTTTTTATGTCTAATGATGCAACGCCAAACGCGTTTTATTTATGACGTAAAGTTCTTCTCTTATGAAAACAAAAATATTAAAATACCTCTTGTATTTGTTTTTAAAACGGTTTATTGCGTTATTGCAAGATTTTTGGAGGATTTAAGAAAAGTAAGAGTACACAATTTTTGATACTGAAAAAGAATACCTGTAGGTTTAAAGAGTTTGGTAATCCTAATAATTAGTTTTAAAAAACTTGTAATGTTTTAAATTGTACAAAATGATAAGTTTCGCTTTACATGTATGTGTATTTCTTTACAGTGATACACATCATGTGGAGAACAACATCTGGGCGGGAATGCTGTGTTGCATCTTCTTCTTCCTCATCATATCAGTACTGGCCTTTCCCAACGGACCGTTCATCAGACCGCATCCCGCAATTTGGAGAATCGTATTCGGATTAAGCGTTCTCTATTTGCTCGGCATGTTATTCCTACTGTTTCAAGACTATAAAACGATTAGAAATATTTTGATATGGCTCGACCCAAATTTGGCGAATTTTCACATCGATATGGAGAAGGAATACGGAGTAAACTGCTCCGACGTAAGCCTAGAGAAGATTTGGAGTTACATCGATATTTTTGCGGTCGGGCATTTCCTCGGGTGGATGTTCAAGGCGATACTAATCAGACACTTGGGGATCTTGTGGGCCATCAGTGTCATGTGGGAGTTCACCGAAATGGCGTTCGCTCATTTATTGCCGAATTTCGTCGAGTGCTGGTGGGACGCGTTGATTTTGGACGTCATCATTTGCAACGGACTCGGTATCTGGGGTGGATTGAAAATTTGTAAGATATTGGAAATGAGGGAGTACAAATGGGTCAGCATTAGAGACATACATTCCACCACGGGCAAAATTAAGAGGGCGGTCTTGCAGTTCACACCTGAAAGTTGGACGTCGGTGCGATGGTTAGATCCGAAGTGTTCGTACATGCGTGTGCTAGCGTTGTGTCAGCTGGTTATTTTTTGGCAGATATCTGAATTGAATACGTTTTTCTTGAAGCATATCTTCGAAATGCCCCCGTCTCATCCTTTTGTGACGGCTCGCTTAATTTTAATTGGCGTAATTGTAGCACCTTCAGTCAGGCAATATTACAGCTACATAACAGACACAACTTGCAAGCGAGTTGGTACTCAGTGTTGGGTTTACGTTTGCATCATGGTTGCAGAGGCTTTGCTGTGTATTAAGCACGGAAGAGATTTGTTTGAGCAGACACAAGCAGTAAACATTATTATTTGGTTACTGATACAGTTGCTAATCAGTGTATTGTTTATTTTCGGTTGTGTCATGTGGAATAAATTTTACCACACTGAAGGGGACTTATCTAGAGATGCAAGTCCTACTAAATATAAAAGAAATAATTTTGCCAGTGGCGATTATGTATCGACGTCTAAAGAAGATTGAGTGAATATTTCAGAATGTAAATGTTTGGTATTCCAGGGGAACACTCAAGAAAATGTGCCATTATTTGTTTTATCCATAGCAATAAATTTAATAATATCATTTAACAGAGTAGACTATAAGCAAAATAGTAATTCTGTGTTTAGCTAACTAATTAAATCACATGACAATCATTTTACAGATAATCTTTTACTAATGGCCGTATGCACAGACAAATCTCAAGGTGGAATTGATACTTAAAGCTAACTTCATATCAAATTGTGCGCCATATAGTTACATTGTTCAAAGTAAAGGTTTACTTTGGCTTAAGTCTATAGTTTTGTCTGTGCATACGGCCATAAGTGGTAACAGTGTTTAATGCCCATAATTACAAAACGCCTTACATTCCCAATTAGATACTCTGTTAATTCTTTGTAAACATTTCTAAATAACTTAGTTTTATTTAGTTAAAATAAGGTTACACTCTTTTAAGCATCGTGTGGCTGTGGCTTAACGTGACAAATTAGAAGAAAAATATTTAGAAATGTAACTCTTCTATACATTTTAAAATTGTTTATTAAAAGAAACTTTATTTTTTGTACAAATATGCTTATTCGAAATTAAGACGCGAAAGGAAATTCAAATGAGTTACTGTTGGAACCACTTTAGTACTCTATTAATTTCCTCGTACTTATTTATTAAATCTATTGTAATAATTTTATTTACTCATGGTTAGCCTCAGCTAAATGATTTTTTTCTTTGTGGCATACCAACATTTTACAATACAAAATTAGTTCTTTTAGATCTAGATTTTTATAAGAAAGAAAGACTGTAGTTAATTTATTGTTAAGATGTACAGATTCTCATATCACAACTCAGTTTATGACACTAAAAAGTTGCAAGTTCATTCATTTTGTAATTTAGTGCTGACAGTAGAATTTCCTGAGGAACTGTACAATGTGCTCGTTCAAATAAAATACAAATCCTTAAATAATTTTCTAGTCATCAATAGACTAGGTAGATATTCTCGTAGTTGTTACCGGCTGTTGATATTTTTTAATTTTTATTGACTAATGGTGTCTAATAGTTTTGTTAGTTTCAGATTAATCTCGAACCAAAGTTTTCTGTACACGTTTAGTGAGGAGCTTATTACAAATCTCAGTGTACGAATGTTTGTATTTGAAACTCATTTGCTATTGAAATAAATTAGCATTTTTTTTGAACATATTTGTTATTTAATTAACCCCTACACGTATTTTTTAATGTTTAATAAAGCGCTAGGTAATTTTATTTTTATGCAAAATTTGATGAAAAATTTATTGTCGATGTATGTATTTTTATAGATATTTCAATAATTACACGGTGTTTCATGTTTAAGTATAAATACAGACTTTCACTTCTACAAACAGAGCACCCTGTAAATGATATTTTTTAATTTACTTTGAAAGCCCTGAATTTGTGGGCAGTTAGTAATCAAATATCAAGTAGGTACTTGTCGAAATTTTTATAGTTGGTGACATTAGTTGACAACTTCAGAGTGCGTTTCGTTTGCGCGCTCACACTTACAAGCGCTGTTTTCTGTTGTTTCCTTTGGGGTTTAGTCGCTTAAGTCGTTATACGCAAAGGTGTTTCTTTTGACTTTTGTTTGCACAACGAATTCATAACCTCAAAAATATAACTTCAATAGTGAAATTGATTCAATCATAGCTGCTGTAGCTATTTCTAAAGTGTAATATTTGTTTATAACCTGATTATGATTAGCTGATCTCCTCATACGCATCTCGTACATTCCGTTTGGAACATAAGTGCTTACGCTTTTACTGCCCTACCTCGATGGAATAAGCGATTGTGAGCGAAGACTGTGACGTCATAATGACGTTACCATTTCGTCAGCTGGGGGGTTATTCTCGAACTGGAGAGAAGTGATCGCTCCCGAAAATGACGTCAAAATGACGCATTTCTCGAAAGGTTTGTATTATATAGGTTTATATGAGAATCTACGTCATTTTGACGTCACTCCCGCAAAACGAACCCTCTCCCTCGTTTCGAGAATAACCCCCCTGGAGCTTTGTGAGCGTTTGCAAAGCCAAAGGGAATGGTTTAAGCACTGCTTATGAAACGCACCCTCAGACTGTGGGGGCTATGGCGCTCGAAGAAGCACATTTGTGTGTGGTGTAGAATACATAGAAATGTTTTAAACAATTCGGGAAAGAAAATAAAGAATGATATCTGAACGAATCAAATTTTTTATTTTTTTAAATTTTATTGGGAACCCACAATGATCTACAGATTCCAAATATCGTAATAGGTATGTAAGTTGACATCACTTCCGGCGAAACTGGAAGTCCTACCGTGACTCAATGGTATATCGGAAAATTCTTTTTTTTTTGTTTTAAAAAGTCAGTCGACACAGTTGCTGAGTTTCTTATTTTTGGAGCTGCAGAGTCGATCAAATTGGCAAATTATTTTGCGTTTGTCCGCTGATTACAAACATGAAATCAGAAAAAGAATTAAACGTGAAATTTTTCAGATATCTTCTACTACATGGTACCCCCTGTGTATTATCAACGTAAATGAAAGAAAATTAAATTTTAGTAATGTCTTTATGTACACTAACGGTGGGCAACCCCCCGCCCTTGAGACCTAAATCTTTTTGTTTAATAAAAAAAAACACGTAGTTTTCAAAAAAAATCCTCGCAGACGGCTGTGACATTACGTAATCGATAAAACGTTTGTCTTTGCTAATGGCGTTTTCCACTGGCTGTACTACTGCGCACTCGTTATAATTGTCATCTCATTTTAATCTCTTGAAAACTGCCCATTCGTTGCGCAGTCATGGTAACGTTCCGAAACGTCCGAAGTCGAAGACGTTAATTTTTTTTTATTAATGAAAACAAAAACGTGGAACAATAAAAAAAAATATATAGGACATTTTTAATGTATTATAAAAATTAAAATGCAATATATTTTTGAAATGTCTGAACCACACGTCAAGAAACATAAAAGTGACAACTGTTAGTAACGTCGAATTCAGAAACGTCAAAATGACAGACATCGGAAAACGTCGAATTAGCGCAAAACAACTATTTAGAAAGCGATTGGTTTGGAAAAATTGAGAATTTTGACAAGATGTCAACAAAAACCATGGTCAGAGCCGGAATTAAGGCCAAAACGGGGGCCTATAAACATAAACTTTTGCGGACTGAAAGATGCAATGTTTTAAATTGAAATGAGCTCCTAATAAATTATGAACTATTTTTTAGAATTTTTGAAACGTAATCCCGAAATCTGTTACATTCATTCAGTACGTGAAGAAATTGGCCGCATATCACGTCGCCGCGCCGTCCTTTAAAACAGCTGTAAAATTTTTATAGTCAGCGATGAACTTTAGGTCTAATAAATCGTTTCACATTTTCGGAGAAAACAGATTCGCTTAAGCAAATGTAACCAAGTAATCATTTTTTTGTGACGATAATTATTTATTACCAATTAGTATTATGTAGAATATTAGGGACGTAAAACAACAGTAATAATACTTTTATTGTCTCCGTGCGAACATTTTACTATCAGCTACCTCCGGTCGGTGCATTTGACCCCTGCCATTATTAGATTTAAATCCTTGCCATTTTTTTTGTGAACGAATCGAACATTCCCCTCTAATAAATAATCCGCACGAATTAACAAACAATTATTTGCGAAATTATTATTCGTATTTCATACAGTTACTTTAGAAATTAATAATAATTACGTGGCATAAAAGAAAATTGCCTTCCCCAGCTGTTATGAGTGTAATGAAACCAATTGAGATGTGTACTGTGCGCAAGAGAGAGTCAATAAATAAATTTATTGGGCTATTAACCTGCCACATTTATAGAACGTGGCCGCCGTATTTCGTATGCAGTGCCGATTTTGGGGTAATTTTTTAATTAATTATAAACTGTTCACAAGAATGTTTTTAACATTTTTCCCATACTCTCGGACATCGCTTCTTATCATGGTTTCAATTTGTCGGTATAATTAACAGTCACCCTGTATATACAGGGAGTTTTAAAAATATGTTTGGATATTTCACCCAGTTATAGATACCATTAATACAAACACAAAAGTCTCGATAAACATAGGTCTGAATCAGAGCTTGCACTCTTTCAAAATGGAACGGGTAATTGTTCCTCACGAATAATTCACCAAACAATAAACTGCACAACTGACATAAAGGATCTGCTATTTGGCATAATAAAAATAAGTCGGGGACCATCAAACTGTTTGATCGTTTATTGTCTCTAATATTTATTAATCAATTGCTATACAAAAACTGCTTCATTCTATAACTTTTAATGTCAACTTTCACTGATTTCATTTTTTGTATGAAGTTAAAAAACAGCCTGTATAAACTGGGTACAATTTCCAAAGATGTTATTTAAACACCCTGTATAAATAAAACAGTAATAAAATAAACGAATGTGCAGGGCGTCTCAAAAGTAACGCCTGTGCTTAAAGGATTCGATTCGGGAAGCCGAGACAAATCAAACTGAAATTCACTGAAATCCACGCCTGTGGCAAGTGCCACCTTCCCCCTCGTCATTTCCTAGTTGCGGCTCTGGTCCTCCATACTATAAGATTGTGCTTTAAAAATGGGTCCCACAGTTCTTATTGTACCCGGGCCTCCTCTTTTAGAAGGCCGGCCCTGCCCGCCGAAGCGACGCATCGTTTGCTTACCGTGTTGAGCTGTGTAGGTGTAGTAACCAGGATTACGAACTAAAATTTGGTTGTGAACTTGAATAAAACTATACTATTATTATTTTTTTTAAATTTATTTATGTATGTCATCTTCTATAAAAATACTTTTACTACTTTTCTTATTTTTTATTTAGACGGCTGATCTGTTGTTAATTCGGCTTTTATCTGAACCAAAAGAAATTTGGTTTTGATCTGAACTAAAATAGATTTGATTTTGATCCGAACTAAAATTGATTTGGTTTTGAACTAAGATCAAACTGCTTTATAACTTCAGCGTTTTCATCTAAAAAAGTGATTCTCGTTTTACTTTTCTCTGATTTTCCTCGTGTTAAAAATGAATCAAAGAATAAAGAGTTTCTTACGACTTTTTTTTTGTGCATGTCACAAGCAATAAATTAAAAATCCTGTATTTTTTTTATTTTTTATTCAAGTAGCTGATCGATCATGAATTTGGCGTTCATATGAACTAAAAAAGGATTTAGTTTTGATCTGAACTAAAATAGATTTGGTTTTGAT
This sequence comes from Dorcus parallelipipedus, assembly GCA_958336345.1. NCBI lineage: Eukaryota > Metazoa > Arthropoda > Insecta > Coleoptera > Lucanidae > Dorcus > Dorcus parallelipipedus. Next base: position 27,392,115 of record OY284483.1, read on the forward strand.
CCTAACTAAAATTGATTTGATTGTGAACTTTTTTTGGTTTCAAAACTCTTATTTTATTTATTTACGTTTGTCACGTGCATAAAGAAACCGGTACTTTTTCTTATTTTTTATTCAGATAGCTGATCTGTCATTAATTTGGTTTTTATCTGAGCCGAAAAGGATGATTTGGTTTTGATCCGAACTAAAATTGATCTGAATGTGAACTAAGTTATAGACTAAAGTTTAATTTTTATTAATGAAATACTTTTTTACGGAACACGCTGTATGGCACTGTATTTTTTAATATAATTCGATCAACATCTAGTGCAGATTCATGTGTCACATCGAAGCATTTTCGTGTTGCAATTTTTCATTTTCGAGAATTTCAATCTTCCCGCCGAATTTTAAATTGTCAACTAGATGATGTTGGTTGAATTGCCTTTTTGTTTTTATTGACATACAAACTGATCTTATTAGTAAAATTTCTTCACAAAAATCAATAATAAAAAATATTCCCATATGTCACTAATATTATGAATGGCACTGTACATTTTAGGCCACTTGTTTATAGAGGCATTTTTACTTAGAATCAGCTCAGGAATCACCCCTTCAATTTTTTTACAATCATTAAATTACACCCTGTATATTATTTATCAGACACGAAAAGATTTGGTTTGGATCCGAACTAAAATTGAACAGCTTTCGATTTTTGGCCGTTTTCATTTAAAAATGATTTCAATTTATTCTGGTTTTTCTTGAGTTACAAATGGACCAAAGAAAACGAAATTTTAAATTTATTTAAAAATTCTGAAAATTACAAAACACGTCGTATTGTTGAAAAATAATGGTTTGCTTTATTAGAGTTTTTTTTTAGTTTGAATTGATTATTAGGTGAATGGATAAATGATTAGATGAAAAAAATAAAACATTAAACACCCAGTATTTTTTAAACGGTTTACTTTAGAACAAAACTTTATTAGAGTTTTTACTTACTTTGAATTGACTATCACGTAGGTGAAGTGGTGACATTACGTCACGGGACACCTGTATAGTCCAGACTGTCGTCTGGAATTTATTTGAAAAATTTATGTTTTGCTGCAATGAAAATCTCAACAATAGGTTCCCGGAGAACAGCTTCAATATTTTCGTTAATTTTTACTTGTTTTTGTTTTCAATTTGAAGATAATCATTAAAATAAAATAAAGTAACATTGTATTTTGAATTGTAATATCTATTTTTTCCGAAAAATTTGTTGTGGAAAGTACGTCACCGTTTTGCTGAGAAGGAAGGTCTATCAAAATCTGCATAAAAAAATAGAGTTGCCACTTAAAAAAAAAATAATGACGTCACAGCCGAAAAACAAATGCCGATCGAGAAAAGATTTTTGCACTAAATGGTGTCTTTTTAAAATTAAAAATTTACCTGTTTCAGGATTTTGCGAAAAAATATTAAACAAACAAATTATGAGCTTGTTGCGGGACTTTATCAGACCGTGTATTATACGAAATGTCAAGAAATATTTAAAATGAGATTTTCATGTAAAAAACAAAAAATCTAGATTTTTTATTTAAATTAATGATTTTTGATTATTTTTAAGAGAAAAGTGATTTTTATCAACACTAATAGTAACATGATAACAATAAATTTCAAGTCACAGGTGGCTCTGGAATAAAATGTCATGTCTTTGCTATCAACTTGACATTTGAGTTTTATTTATCACTTTAGCACCTAACCTTTCTTAAATCAGATATTAAGTCGCTAGTTTAATTAAACTAATTTCTATTTTATACTCTTACAAAATGTTAAGACATGAGTTTTTTTTTCACAGCTGCTTGAGACCTGAAATTTATTGAAATATAAGTTATACCGGTTATACCTATTTATAATTTTTAATTTTTCAATTTTGTAGTTTTATTTCAGAGCAGAACGTAGTTGGAAGAGATTTTTCGCATACCTTCTTACTATTAAGTTGCATAAAATATTTACCTAAATGAATTACATTTTTTTATCAAACTATTTTTCACACTTCATACCATTTTTGTTAGCTACGCCACTGCTAATCACACGTACACATTTAGCCGGTCGTATTATTTCCGTCAGGTGTTTTTCGCGGTATGTAGGTCACTTTTTCAATTCGCGAAACGAGTAATAATACGCAGTATTGATTTTCCCCCGTAAAAAAAAGCTGTATCGGCACGTTTTCATTTTAACACACGTTAACACCGTGGTGCAATTCTCTGTTTCTGTTGCAAGATGTTCACATTCACATTCACACGACGGATAACTGGATGAACGTCATCGTCCACAAGAATCTTCAAATCGAAATAATTTTACCAAGGTGCTGGTGGCACGGCAAAGGCGGTGGGCGTAACCATCGCCACCCCCGCGGGACCCGGTGTCCAGCCCCTGTAGGGACCTACAACACACGCATGTTATGTATTATCAACGTCACAAAATTGATTTTTTTTATTGGTACAACGATTTATGTCATGTTACGAAGAACGCTTTGCAGAGTTATATTAATACAGAGTTGTGCTTTAGATGAATGTTCCATATCGGTAATCTTCGCGAGCTTTTTGACAAAAAGCTGTTATCTTTTGAATAGGACAGGCCCAACTGGGTCAACACATGCAGCGGGGAATGGAAGGACGGCGCAATTTGAGACGGCTGACGCCCCTTAGCCCGCGGGTACTTCAAGTACTGGATCGCGTGTGTCACTTACTCACTTTTAACGACTAGGAAAAAATCTAAACCCCAACTTTTTTCCGGGGCTTTAACGTTGTAATAAATCAACGCGTCACAGTGATTTGATAAACCCAATCTATTTTAATAGAGTCTGCTCGTGGATTGAATTGATACTGAAACCGGGGATATCACGTGTAAGTATCAGTAAGAGAGATGCGAGATCCGTGTTCTCCCAAGCCTGGCCCCGCATGTGAACGAATGGCGTGGTTTGCGCGTCTGTTGCCCAGCCTGTGCCTAACAAACTTGCACAGTTAGGGTAGCGTTGGGAGTTTAGGTTTCGATATTTCACGCCCAGTTCGTGCTTTAATTATTAAAAAGTGCAGCGGAGATATTAAAATTTAATTAATAAAAAAGCGTGAATAGTGTAAAAACGGCGACGTATCGATCTAGAGTCGAACGTGCGGTATAAAGCTCAGTTTACAAGCGACGAATTTTATTAATACCAGTGAACAATGCACATATTTTTTTCTTTTTATAACAATAATGACATCCGAAGTTTCCACGTTTAAAACAGAGTACGTTGAGAATAACCAGGTGAGTACGTGGTAAGTTCACCACGGTAATTTAGGCTTATTAGTTGTTAGTTTAGGGCGGGTATCGTGACGTGTCTGTGGGTGTTGCTTTGTGTCCCGCGAGTAGATAGGAGGTCGAACTTTGGCTCCAGCCAGGGGTCGGGACCGCTTCCCGGCAACAGTGAGACTTCTTTAAATTGCATTTAGCAAGTAGGAGTTGGTCACATTTAATTCTGTTATCGTAGTCCATCCCCGTTTAACTAGGTAGACTTCTCAGAAAACGGAAAAGTAAAGCACGCAACACACCGAACAAAAAGAAAACTGCTAAGTAGGTAATTCGACACGCGCTTTTTCAAAAAAATCCTACTTCGAGTCGGCCATGGAAACAAAAGTACGTATCGTAGATTGAATCGTACAGGTGTTGTGATATTGCAAGTACTGTCAGAATATAAAAAATTTAGGCTATGATACAGACAATTTGTTTTAATGTATTCTTTTAAGAGCGAATATATTACTTTCAAAACATCTTTTTGCATTGGCCACTTCCTCTAACGGACATGTGCCATTCAACAACTGCATTTAACGAGTAAAGATTTATCCACATACGAATATTTTAAGGTTTGAAAGCTAGGCATCTCCTATTTCACTAACTTAAGGTACATGCAGTGATAGGATCTGCGTCGTTCTTACACTAAACGATAGTATAAAAAAATACATGTTTCGTATAATCTTACTAGTATAAAACCTCATTTTAGGTTAAAATTGGAGCTGCGTCGTTCTTGCTGCAAACTCCTCAATTGTGTTAATATTTCATACAATTTGTCACTGGCTTCATTTCAGCTACAATTCGCGACCTAATTGTCAACGCCAGAGGTCTCTGTTAATTGCAACATGGTTAAACAACATGGTAAGGCACTCGATCTCTGTCTGTGGACACAGGTACTGCCATCATATGTTTTTGACACTGACAGTGGCTATTTGACCTTGAACAAATTGGTTGTCGTTGTGACAGTTGTAAATTTAAAAACAGCCTAGATAATGCCAAGTATGTTGTGTTGCCCATTACAAATCAAATACTACAAATTTAAAGTGTTTAACATTCCTAAAGGTACACACAGTTTTTCTTTTTAAAATATCTAAGCTCGCAATAGATACATTTGTACATTTTATATAATTTAATGTATTTTTTGACTTAAGACATATTTTGTTGCTTATTATAACTACATTTGTTAAAATACATCAGAAATTGTTTTTAAATTTGATCTAAAATATGTACCGGGTGTCCCAACGCTGTGTATTTCTTCTGTGGTGCTTATAGGAATAACAAGTAGAGAAAAAGAGATTTAGAAAGTTATACTAGACATCACACGGCATATTTTAAAATTATTTTCAACTATACAGGCCGTTCCAGAAAGTGTTGATGCATATAAAGCGATTTTTTTAAATGGAACACTCTGTATATTCTTATAAATGTGGATGTCCCGCGAGAGCTGATTACAATAATATAAAGATATATTAATTTCGCTCAGCTATTTTCGTAAGAAAAAATTTTTTCTTCGAAAATTCCTTAAGGGCCCCACACACCTCGTTCTTTTTCGACAGTTTTACCCGACGGGTAAAATTGCTGGAACGATGAACGAAACCGATGAAAGTCCCTACACTTCGTTCTTGGAAGCCGTATCACCAAACAGTTTAGCGCAATGAACGAAACGTGTTTGTTGGCAGTGGCGGCCTAAAATCTGCCATTGCGCCTCTTTACCTCTAACCACATATGAAAGTGCAAAGACCGCCGGCCCGTCTGCGCCGACACTGCAAAAACACGTCGGTTCCTGTCCACACACCTCGTGTTTACCCGAACGGATGGCGTGAACCGATGAAAATATCCAAACCGATTGATGTTTTGACACGACGGGGAAACACGTCGGTTTATGTCCATACACCTCGGTTTTATCGTCCGTTCGTTCCAGCAATTTTACCCGTCGGGTAAAACTGTCGAAAAAGAACGAGGTGTGTGGGGCCCTTTACGAAAATATAACAAAATATATATAGGACTTTGGACTTTTTGAAAATATGAAAAAAGTTAAAATATCTTTTAGCATTATGCAGGGCAAACAGTACTTGCGAGCACTCATTATCTCATTTTTTTTTTAATGGAACGACCTATTTTTTATTTCAGAAATGGGTAGTTCTTAAACTTAGCTTTCTACTGATACCAGGTTATATACCTATATTTCTAGCATTTCTTTCATTAGAAACCTTGTTTTTACTACTATTTGAACAATTTAGCTTTCCATTTATAATTTTTGTATAGTAAATGAGCAAAAAGTAAATCCAGGAGTGTATTTATATCACATCTGAAGAAACGTCCAGGTCTACACATTTAACGTTTTATAATACTCACATTGATACGAGAAAAACAGGTAAATATGTGAAAAAAAAATTTTCATCGTAGTAAGCCATTATTTCAGCTGCGTTCGTTTATTCAACTCCGTGCACCCTATTTACTCTCTTCGCACTTTTGTCTCACTCTTACGTATAGCAAAACTTATTCGCTCTCACTCTTTACAGTGTGAAAAGAGTAAATAGAGTGAACGGAGTTGAATAAATGAACCCAGCTTTCATATTTGAGATCTTATAACAATTCTTTTTTAAATAATATTTCCGCGTATCTTGGAAAATAAAGGTACTTTACTCTTATGTCCACTTCAAATATTTTTATTTCCTTGGTATGTGACCAGTGCTATTCGAATTTTGATATCTGCATTTTGAGTTTGAGAAGCTCTAGGAACTTTCAAATTTATGGTTATAATTTATTTCCAAAAATAAAAGGTTAAAAACCAAAAAATTCTAATGGTATTATATTAAGTGCGCAAAGCAAAGGTTTTTTGAGCTTGAGAATGTTAGTTTTTCATTCGAAAGCTCAAAAAACTGGCTTTGCATACGTAATATAAACAACTTTTTTTCTACAATTGCACAGCTTTAAACAGCAAGTTTATTACTGAATTCATAAAAAACGGCAGAATTATTTTTTAAAGTTACCGTTGCACGGGTTTCCATAGTTACTAATGTAAATAAAAATTGAAAATAAATTCTGTGGTCGGTGTCGCTTTCCAAGACAGTGTTTTCTATAAATTCTCTGAAAATGGACGCCAGCAGACTCATGGGGGGTTATTCTCGAACTGGAGAGAAGTGATCGCTCCCCAAAATGACGTCAAAATGACGTAAATCTCGAAAGATTTATATATGTAGTTTTATACGAGAGCCACACGAGAGCCTACGTCATTTTGATGTCATTTGCGGGAGCGATCGCTTTTCTCCAGTTCGAGAATAGCCCCCCATGGAAGATTCCGGTGATTCTGAATATGATGTAGAAGCAGTAGCTAATAAAGCGATTGCGAGTATATTGCCGAAGAAGTCAAGACCACAGTATTTAGAATTTTAGAAATGTCAATTTTAGATATATCAGAAATTCTTTTTTTCACAGTGCGCCAAAATTTTTTTTTAACGGTGAAAAAAACGCATGCGCATGTTTTGCGCACTGAAATTAATACGTAAACACCCATTTTTTGAGCAATTGTAGAAAAACAATATTTCTAGTAAAGCAAATATTAGAAATAAAGGTATATAACCTGATATCAATAAAAAGCTAAGCTTAAGTACTATCTATTTCTGAAATAAAAATATGTCATTCCATTAGAAAAAATGAGATACTGAGTGCTTCGCAAGTACTGTTTGCCCTGTATAATGCTAAAAGATATTTTAACTTTTTCCATATTTTCATAAAGTCCAAAGTCTTAAGAATATTTTATTATATTTTCGTAAGTCTGTGTCATCTCCATAGTCAGAAACATAAGTTCAAAATTTGTAAATTTTGAAGGAATTTTCGAAGAAATTATTTTTACCAAAATAGCTGAGTGAAACCAATATATATTTATATTGTTGTAATCAGCTCTCCACGGAACATCTAAATTTGTAAAAGTATACGGGGTATTCCATTAAAAAAAATTCTCTCTATACACCACCATTTTCTGGAACACCCTGTATAGTTTAAAATAATTTTAAAATGTGCCGCGTGATGTCAAGTATAACTTTCTTAATCTTTTTTCCTCTACTTGTTATTCCTATAGGCACCACAGAAGAAATATACACCGTTGGGACACCCGGTACATATTTTAGATCAAATTTAAAAACAATTTCTGATATATTTTAACAAATTTAGTTAAAATAAGCAACAAAATGTGTCTTAAGTCAAAAAGTACATCAAATTATATAAAATGTACAAATGTATCCATTGCGAGCTTAGATATTTTAAAAAGAAAAGCTGTGTGTACCTTGAAGTTTGATATTGAAGTTTACGTTTGAAATAAGGACTGCTTGCATACTGTAAATTGTGAAAATCAAGAAAAAAAAATTGAAATTGCAATTATCAAATTCAGTTTCTTCACATAACCTAAATTTTTCATTTTGACAGTCCCTGTGATTGTCCCTATAACTGTCACATTTGTGATCACATGAATCACGTGGCATACTTTTCCGATAGTTATTCCAAACATCTCTACCAAGTTACAAATAATTCCTACCGCTAGAACGATTTCTTTAACGCCGGTTGTTTTTCGCGATCAATCTTTTCCTCAATACACGGCCCGAGGTCGAAACAAATCGGTCCGTAACTAGTCGGATTGTTTGTATTTTTATGTTTAGGCGTTTTTTTCAAACCCATTTTAAACAAATATGTTGCTCGGGAAGCAATATACATATATTTTTTAAGTACATATATTTTTCACAAAATTACTTATTTTTTTAATTTACTAAGGATTACCCAGTAGTTGAAATTGTACACGAACCGAGGTTTAAATAAATCAGCTCGAACGCAGACTATTTTAAGAGCCAATGAATGAGTTTTCTTCGACACACGGACCGAGGTCGAAATAAATCAGTCCGTAACTAGAAACTAGACCAATGGCAGTCCAGTGTTGTTGTAACTAGTCGAATCGCTAGCATTTTTATGTGTAGATATTTTTAGGGGCGGGTTATAGGCTGACTTACTTTATTTTGGAAGTGAAGCAACTTATTTGTTTGGTGAAAAAACCTACTTACACTGGCGTGCAATAAAATTGCGTACACCTTCAAAATCAAGTAACAGAGTTTTTACCTATTTTTGGCTTTATAAATCGGTATTTTGTGAATTTTGACATACTATCAAAAATGTAGGTTATAAACTGAGAATTTAAGATTCTTGTTACGATTTATTTAAGTATGAATTTGTTATTAAAGTAAACAAACGTAATAGAGGTGCATTTATTTTTATAAAGTAGAATTTATGAATAAAGGAAATATAAAGTTCAATATTTTATCTCTTCTCCATCAGCTTCTAATACTCGATTCAATCTTTCAGGCATAATGTGAAATAAGATTTCGCCAATAATTTTCATCCCGGCTTAATTCTTCCTTATCATGATTCAAGTAAAATAGAAAGCGTGACGACAGCTTCTGATCTTCCATCAATACTATTTTTTTGGCACTTGTCAGAATTTATAATCCTTCGACCTGCAGTTGACCATAATGCCGGAAGGTTTGTTACAAACAACGGGATCTCCTATTGTTTGAGATCGATTTTACCTCAAATGATTAAAGAGGGCTTCATCTTGCTCATGAGTTGAATTTTTTTAACGTCCCAAAGCTGCTTTTCTACTTACACTTTCTTCCTCTATCTACATCTTCTCTGTACGTGTAAGAGTGCATTTATTTAGACCAGAATTATCCGCCACTGCTCTTATTCGTCATGCATTTTCTAAGAGAGTATTAAAATTGATTCTGTGTGTGTCAGTTCGGCATTTTTATTGTTTGACACTGACAGATTATAAATTAAGACCGACTTAATACAACAAAAATTGGGTGTGCGCGTTTTTTTTTGCATGTCACCGTACCCTTGCATTTTCGTGATGGGTACGTTCGGTGAAGTGGTCACGTTCGACTTGGTGTGGTGATACTTGTATTTATTAACTGTTGAAAATAAACCAATTTTATTTTATTTTACTAAATTCCTGTACAGTGTCGTTCTTTCTCTATATCTTTCTTTTTGTTGAAATTTGTTTAGATATCTTCTTGTCAAAGCCTCCCCGTGCGAGTATGCAGATTACGCCCCACAAAAAGACGCCTCATCAAAAGATACTACTTCAAGTAAACATCGACAAGGATTCGATGTATGCCTGTCCGCTTGTCCGCCTACTCGTTATAGCGGTCAGAATAGATTATAATAATAATATTTATTTCAAAATAGGGTATAGGTCAAATGGGTATAGTCTCTTACCGGTTACTTGTAAATGATTTTTTAAAATCTTTTCTCATGTTAGAAGAAAAAAAGACACGTACCTGTACGAGTTGCTATTTTTACGTTTATTGAGTCGGCGTACGCACGTGAGGGTTCATTCAACTTCTCCGCCGTACTATGCAGGGGAAGTTGAATGGGAAGCGTAATTCACAACTGGCAGATTTAATAATTTACGCCCGGGCGGCTCGCTAGGGGAGTCAACCTAGTCTTCCAAATGCGATTCCTGTGAAAACCGAAGACTTAAAGCTCCGCCTTGTGATTGCAGGAGAATAAGCCCACCCCCTCGCCGCTCGCGCTTTTAGCCGCGACCTGCAGCAAGATCGGACCCACTTCCAGCGAGCCGACGCCCCTCACTATGACCAGCACGCCAACCCCGGTAAAGAATATTCCGGTCGGAAGCCCCCAAGTGGTCAGCGTGCCCGTGGGTCTGCAACAGCAGATCCTCCAGCAACAGGGCGCCCAAATCGTCAGCGCTGCAGGACAAAACCTGGCCTACAATGTCATGCAACCCATGCAGACGGTTACCGTCGATGGACAGGAGGCCCTACTTATTCCTGCCATGTCGATTGCAGGTTATTACTTCATTTTCATTTATACAGAATTTAAAAACTTAAATGTTTACCGAAATTCCGTTAAATCGATAGCGAAGAGACTGTTATGGCTCTTTATAGCTAGAGGCTTCACTCGCGAAAAAGTGAAAATTAAAGACTCTATTTCTTGTGCATACAAAATTTGGTTCAATTTCCAAAATAAATTTTTGGGCTGCAGATATGGTTTGGAGATAGAACACGTTCTATTATTTCAGATAGCTTTCGAGTCAATTTAAATTGTCTGTGAAATTGAACCATATCTTGCACCTACAAGAAATAGGGTAGTATAAAGCAATAATGGAATTTGTCCTGAAAAGGAGTTAAAATGTTTTTATTTTCTTCAAATCTAGTAAATGAAATTTAGTAGCTAGCGAAGCTAACAGAGGATCTACTCTTATTAGCTTCACTGTTAAATCACTTCTTCAGTTTAACATTTTTCAGGTCACCGTCTAATAACTGTATAACTACAGCTTTCATTAATTTCACTCAATGTTTCCATAGTTACTTACGTTATTTAGTTTACTGTCACATTTTGCCGTTTTGACTGATGAAATATAACACGTTTCCTTCATTTTTGCAAGATATTAGACAGTTTTTCAAAAAGTTTTCTTTCAGGGTTTGTTTTTGGGATTTTGGAAATTCAAAAATATGTAAGTTTGTAATTTTGATTGTTATCCTTTCAAAAAGTAATTTTTTAGTGCATATCTCTGACGAGGCCCAATAAGGCCGAAATAATTCACGTGATTTATAAGATATTCTAATTCTCTAATACTGCCAATTAAACAAATCAATTTAATTTATAATAACTATAGTTATAAATCGAAACATAACTTCTTTTTAGCTTCGATGTTACTACATAGGTGCTAGACATAACGTTGTACATTTTATATTTATACACTTACGTGTAACGACCCACTTGACACTTTTGACTTTGTTTTTTACGCAGTAGTTGAAATCACACACGAACCGAGGTTTAAATAAATCAAATCGAACGTATTATTTTAGGAGCAAATGAATGAGTTTACCTCGACACATGGACCGCGGTCGAAATAAATCAATCCGTAACTAGACCAATGGTAGTCCAGTTTGTTGTAACTAGTCGAATCGTTAGCATTTTTATGTGTAGATATTTTTGAGGGCGGGTTATAGGCTGACTTACTTTATTTTGGAAGTGATGTAACTTATTTGTTTGATGAAAAAACCTACTTACCTTGCATTTTCGTGACGAGTACGTTCTGGAAGTGGTCATATTCGACTTGGTGTGGTGATCGAAACTATATATCAAATTAAAAAAAAAAAAACCTGTGTTGTTTGAAAGACCATTTAACAATCTTTAACATGAAGCCAAATTTATTAAGGTTTCTTTTGAAGTGGATAGGAAAAACCAATCAAGCCAAAAGCGTGAAGTGGGTCAAGAATTTCAAACTTCATTCGAATATGTATTTCAATTCATTGATATCGTCATTTCACGTGGCAGGATCATTTGTATTTCGTCGTATTTTTTTCTATTTCTACAAAGTCAACAATGTTTTCAGTACACATTTGTATTGTCGTACAATACACTGTAAATGAAACAGTTTTACTTGAATCTTCAATTAAATAAGAACAGTAAGAAAGAATCGATGTCATAGATTATGGGGAAAGTGTTTAAAACATTGTCTGTCTTTTTAAATATAGTGATAGAGCTGTACAATAAATTTTTATGGTTGTTAGCTACATCAAAGCGTGACCTTGACACAGATTGGAATTTCGTATACTCTACACTTCCCCTCATTTCTCTAGAGCTTCATTTTATCATTACTGACGTCTGCCTGCTCTGCCTACATGTCCAAACCATTATATTTGCTTTGCTTTAATTAATTTGGCTGTGCCTTCCCTTTTTCATTTCATGTCATAGAAGCTTATAATTTATTGTCGTTCCAATTCTCTACTTATTGTTTATGTATGTTGTTTTTAAAATGATTTCACCTTTTTTTGTCATCGTTCCTGTCTTCACTGACATTAATAGTACCTGTATTATACATCGAGGGAGGTAAATAACATTCTCTCCCGAGGTGTATAATGTACTACTTTACTAATTCGAGTATCACTTTTGACAATCAGTTAATTTCCGAAAATAGCAGCCTTGAGATTTGTTATTTGACAACACAAACTTGTAAAATACGTTTAAAATGAATTTAAGTTTATTATTTGATAGAAACATTAGTGAAAATGAAAGAACAAGTGCAGGAAGGAATGATGAACGCAGCAAATGAAACGATGTTCAATTTATTGCCTTTAAAAACTCTACGCTAAATGTAAGTATCAATATAGTGAAAACTCCCATGGGGCAAATATTATTTTTCTCTCAAGGGAGTAAATATCATTTTCCTCCCAAGAGAGCAAATATCATTTCCCTCCCAAGGGAGCAAGATGTTATTTCTGTCACAATTTTACTCCCGGTCGTGAATCAACTCGATTGTCTATCGAGTTTTAATTGTTTCTGTATTTGTCTATTTCCCTTTGCACTATGTTATTGTCATTACTAGATATTTGAGCCACTTTTTGAATTTCTCTTGCTTGATAGTGATCGTTCTTTTTTCGTTCTCATTATTTTCGTTTGAAGCATTTCTGTATTTTTACTTTTATTTATTGTGTCGTCTGCAAATAGTATTATTCCCCACTAGGAAGAATTGGCAGGCAAATCGTTTACATATATTAAAAATAGGATTGGTCTCAATACAGATCCCTCCGGTACTCCATGAATCAGCCTTTGTAAACTAGAACAATGTCTTTTAAGGAAATCATGAGTATATACCATTTCGTTGGTGTTAAAAATCTTCAGAATGTTATTATATCAATATCATAATAATAGTAGTGTTAGTCGATAGGTTTCTAAACAGTCTGTAGATTAGATTTGATAAAAATGAAGGCAATTAAGGAAGGCAATTAAATAATAAATTAACATTCCAGTTTGCGTAGATCTATTTTATTTACATAGAATGTCTTGACAATCATGAGTAAGTCATCTTTTCAATACGTTTACCAAACGTGTTAGGGACTTAAAATCAATTCCAAAAAGTTGTCTTTACTTTCATTTTTAATTTAATCTTTGTCAGTTTTTGCGACTGTAAATTTATGTTCATTGTACGCAAAAGTTAACTTTCTCCAAATTGAATTATAAATTATATAAGCCTCACAGACATAAATTATTGCACGACGTACGTTTTGCGAAATTAGCATTTGTAAATAAAGCGAGCATTTTCAGCCTTGATTTAACAATCGAGGACATTTTCTTCGCATATGTTTCCCGACATACATAGGTACATTTTACATTGTTAGATTAAATTGTCAGATCGATTATTTCTTTTCAAATCTTGAGTTTTTTGTATCGGCAAAATTTTGAAATAGCGAACAGATTCAAGTCATTAAAAAATAAAGTGGTAGGTTTTTAAATTTTAATAAAATCATCCATGCATTAAACTGTTGAACGGGTAATTCAGTCTTCCTGTTTGCACAAGTATGTAAGAATGTATGTTATTACTGAACACTTGCCTACATTTTTTTTTAATGACGGTAAGCTATTGCCCAACAACATTCGACCAAAATTTACAAAACCCGACAAATTTTGTCATAGTTCACAAGTTTTATTTTACAGGCAGCCAACAGCCTCAGCAGATATTTGGTCCCAGTCAAATCCTTAGGGCTCCTGGAGTCTTACCAGCAAACTTGCAAAACCTACAGACCGTCCAGCTTGCGAATGGACAGAGCGTCGCCGTTAGACCTACCATGCCACAGGTAGTTCAGTTTCCAATGCAGCAAACGATTCCGGTCCAAGTTCCTATATCATCCGGTAACGGTCAAACCATCTACCAGACGATACACTTCCCCATTCAACTAGCTACAGCTGCGGTGCCCAACATAATCCAGACCCAATCGATGGTTCCTCAAATGGCCAGCATACTAACACCCAGCGGGCAGATTCAGCAAGTACAAATCGCTACTTCTTCGGTCGGGGCTTCCCAGCAACAGCAAACGCCACAGAGCGTTACGGTGCAAGCGGAGTCGCCGCAGCCGTTGACCTTTACGGGAGCTAACGGACAACAGTTTACGATAATACCTGCGGCCAATTTGCAACAAGTGAGAAGTACAAACATAGGAAATATTATACAAGTCCCTAACATACAGGCGATACCAACGATGCAGAATATTCCAGGTACATTTTTATTTTAGTTAGGAAGACGCGTCTAATAAATAATTCATTGCTGGAGGTCGAGTTCTTGGACTCAAAAGCTGTACAAAGTGATAATTTAAATTTTTCAATCAGAAACCACTTTGTATGATTTAAAATCTATAGTTTTTTTAATTAGTTCAAAGGCGACGGCCTTACTATTCTTTGATGTGTCCTCATCTCCTCATGAAACTCAATGAAATTATTTGATTCGCGATATTATAGGATTGGGGAACGTGCAAGTCATCACGCAACCAGCAGCGACGCCGCAATTAACGGTAGGCCAACACTTACAACAAGACCCCAACGACCCAAGTAAATGGCAGGTCCTCCAAAATATTACGGCAACACCTACGCCAGCTACGACGATCACACCCGGCGTAGTAGTCAACACAACGCCGGACACAAATGCCGGTACACCAACCGGAGATGCATCTCAAGATGGTCTACAGAAACAGAGAGTAAGAAGAGTGGCGTGCACCTGTCCGAACTGTGCGGAAGGTGAACGACACACGGACAGAAAAAAGCAGCACATATGTCACATACCGGGATGCAATAAGGTTTATGGTAAAACGTCTCACCTGAGGGCGCACCTTCGATGGCACACCGGCGAACGACCGTTTGTCTGTACCTGGCTTTTTTGTGGTAAAAGGTTTACCAGATCCGATGAGTTGCAAAGGCACAGGAGGACACATACCGGAGAGAAACGGTTTCAGTGTCCGGAATGCAGTAAGAAGTTTATGAGATCTGATCACCTCTCAAAGCATATTAAGACACATCAGAAACAGAGAATCACGGTGAGTTGACACTTTATTTTATTTTTTCACGGAAACGCAAGTATTTTAAGTAGGAAAGAGAAAAATTAGAGAGAATTAAAAAAAGTTCTTCTTTTTGCAACACATCTGTTACGTTTTGTTGCCAATCGCAAGATACAAAAATGTTTTCGTTATTATTTAATCAAATAATAACAAAAAAACGAAAACTCTCGGAATATATTTTTTTTAAATAAAAGGCAGCTTTTGTAATAACTCTATACGCATGAGATTATTTCAAATCTAACGCATTTCTTTAATTATAGTTGGTTTGAAGTTACTGTTCCATTATTAAAATAACTTTAGAGTAATAACAAAAATAACAACGATGTTTTAAGAAATGAATGTCGGACGTTTTTCATGATAAACTAAAGTTCTTTTAATTATGTATTTCTGTTTTTCCTAGAGCACTCTGTAGCAAATTGTGTTTCTTTTCAACTTTTATTTTTTTTCGCATGCATGTAAGTGTTGTGTGATTACAGCGACATAACGGTGAACAAGAGCAGGAGGAAGAAGAAAACTGGGAAATACAAAACGAAGAGAAACCACACCACTGGATGGTCAATTCTAAAGAAAACATTAAATATACCATCAACCCGATAAATTATTCTCAGGTAGATACGCAAAACAGCTACTAATATAAAAAAAAGGTCACATATACAGGATGTACCAAAATGCACTGGTTTCTAATATGTATTTTATTATTTAACTATACAGAAATGATAAAGAATTTCGTTCATTTCAGCTTTTCAGTATTATGAAGTTTATTTTTAGAGTCTCATAAAAAATCAGGCGCCAGGCTTGATCAATTGATTTTATAATTTCCATTTATGCATACTTAAGTATGTATATGTAATCAAGAAATGTTATTTAATATTAAAGTCGATCAGTGTGTTTTGAATTTGTTTTCATGATAACAAAAAGTGTTTGGTGGCAGTCACGCGAATAACACTTTAATTGTTTGGTAATGGTTGTGAGCAATTTAAAAGGTTGTATGTGTAACGCCCAAGTTTTCTTCCTTCTGTTTATATGTGCTTCCTCTTAATCGAACGTGCTTAATAGGTGAGATGTTCACCTGGTGTTTATGATTTGTTTTAGGAGGCTGCAACGTCAACACAATCAGTGTCATCCGACAGTTCGAGTAACGAAGAGAAAATGATGATCACCATCAGTGCGTCTGATGCAGACGAGCTCATAATTGCGGATCCACTTGACAATTAATAGAAATTAATATTGTCACTGTAAATATGTAAATTAACATTATAGACAATGTTTGGTTTTCAATATATATATTTTTTTAACATATACATCTGCTTATTTCTATGTATAGGGAAGTTAGTATTTATAAATTTATTTAAAAAAAAGTTGTGATACTAATGTGATCTGGGGTAATGTATTATTAAATAATATGTATAATGTATATGTAATGCTTTTAGATACACAAATGGTTTGTTATATTTCTTTCAAAATAATACATTTTTTTGAGTACCAAAGGAATATTAGAGCAAATTAAAGAGTTGTTGTGTGTATATAATAACAGAATGTTGACTGTTTACTTCACATGATTTGAGCAGTGATTTTTTTGTTAATATTATCAGCACTACCCCGAGAAATTGTTGACAGAATTCTTCAAAACAATTTTGAATTGAATACTGCCACTCACCATCAATTCGGTGGCCGTTTCGAAAATGTGACTCTGCCGTGAACATTTTCTGTTCTTGAAATAGACAATGGACAGATGTTTAAAAATTGTGGTGCGTTCACAATAAACACCTTGTCAACCTACGCCAATGTCTTCTTATTTTATTGTTTATGGTGAATCAAATTTTTCTTTTTATCATTACAATTACTTAGGTAATTCCAATAATAGACGTATAAAATTAAAATTTTCAAATCTATGTGTTACATACATACTTTATATCTGAAATGTGTAATTTGTGTGGCTTAATTTAAATATTCGTTTACTTTCGTTAAAAGTCGGCTGAAGCCATTTCTGCTCCTCAGAATGAGGAGCGGCTAAAAATCCTAAAAAATACCAACGTTGCCAAATTTACTGATTAAGTAAGATGAAGGTCATATCAAAGTTTATGTGTTACGAGATGTGTTATGTTTTTCCGTAACACTCATACTTGTCATTTTTTGTAAGTGTTGTTAGTTTAATGGTGGCTTAATTCAGAAAAAACTCTCCTCATTTAGGTCGTTGTAAAAGAATATTTAGGGGCTTTTTGTGACAGGAATTCATGAATAGGAGTAGATTAGAGTTTTTAGAAGACATTCCAACACCTGTTAATTATCATTAAAAAATATTTCTCCTCAAAAGCATATTGCATCAAAAACGTTGCGATTATGTACAAATATTATTTTTCGATAAATAATAAAATATCTAAAGCAATAAATACCTTTCTCTATATTTTTTTTTCAATTACAAATCGTTACAAAGTTTTTGGTCCAAAAAGTTTTGATATGTGAAATTTTGTGAATAGTTCAAAAATTGAAAAATTCAATTTTCGCGGAAGTTAAAAAAGAACTGTATCACAAACTCTTTTAAACGGACACTAAATGGCGCACAAACACTTAACGTTTCGCAGTCGTTCGAACGACGAAACGTTAAGTGTTTGTGCGCCATTTAGTGTCCGTTTAAAAGAGTTTGTGATACAATTTTCATCGGACAAGAACCAGCTTTAATTAAAAAGGAACGTTATTTTCTGGCCTTGAGATTGTTCAGTAAGCTAAAACTAATACACAATAAAAAAATTTCGTTGAAATCTTGATTGGTTTCCAAGAAATAACAATTTTAGGATTTTGGCAATTTTGAAAACGCTATTTTCTAACTAAGTAAAAATCACTCGGTATATCTAATAGGGGTTAAATAGGTTTTCAGACAGCATAAATTATTACCGTAAAAAGTTTTTTCGAAAAATCAGAAATAAAAATTTGTCCCATTTGATGCCGACTTTTTGGCGAGCACTGTATATACAGGTGTCCACCGAGTGCCGCGGTCTTCTCTACCGTCTCTAGTATATAGATAGAAAAAAAATTCAAACGAATTAAGATGTAACACAGTTAGCTCTACTTCATAAAATTATTTTTGGCTATACAGAGTGTTCACTAACAGAGCCATACCAAAGTTATATTTTTTTAAATGGAACACCCAGTATATTTTTACATATTTCGAAAATACGCATAACGAATAGGTAACAACCAAAAATTTAGGAAGTTTTACTTAAGAGTTTGTAAGGTATTGAAGTTTAAGTGTAAAAAATTGCCATAATATGAGTGCTTATATCTTTGTAATTTATTTACATTTCGTCTTGAATTTTTGTAGATATTCAATACAATATCTTTTCTACAGAAATTTCAAAACAACTTCGACCTATCAGTTATTATGTGTACAGGGTGTTACGTTTTGCAAAAGATAATTTTTCTCAAAATTTTCAAATAGAACACCCAGTATATCTAGACTCTCGTGAAACAATGTTTTAATAAGCTTTCATAAAACGCCAAATGTATTTGTCCAAAGTCATGAAACAAAAATTATTAATTTTTCTTTCTTTCAATATTGACATTATTTAGTCTTTCCGACCGGTTCTTCTGTTTTAATTTGCTGATAAATCAGTGAATATGTTTTATTTTTTGTTCAAAGTACATAATTGAATATGTTCCTGTTAAACTAATTCCTATTTTTCTTTATTTTGAAAATATTTACATAACGTTATTTTAATAACATTTTTACTGTATTTAATGTTTCCTGGCGTTTAGAATCTTTCTTTCAATCTTTGAAAAACTCTATAATCCAGGTGTCTTCTCATAGGATAATGCTGCAAATATAATCTTGATGTCAAAAGACAGTTTTGGTTGCCTTTTCCTAGTAGGTATGTCATGTCACGTAACTCTTCATTATTAAAATACATTTTATTATCATAAAAAAATACAAAACTGTAAAAGTAGTGTTGTTACTTACTAATTGAATAACTGTTCTGTCAATTAAAAATTTATAGCAACTGTTTTCCTATTTTCTAGCAAACGGCAACGTGATTCTAAATTTTATTTTTTAAAATTATTATTATAACGTTATTTAGATATTTTCAAAGTAAAGAAAAATAGGAATTATTTTAACAGCAACATATTCAATTACTTTGAACAAAAATAAAACATATTCATTGATTTATCAGCAAATCAAAGCAGAAGAACCGGACAGAAAGGCTAAATAACGTCAATATTGAAAGAAAGAAAAATTATTAATTTTTGTCTCACGACTTCTTCAGTTTAGGCAAATACATTTGGCGTTTTATGAAAATACATAATATGTAGTACATAAATAAAGGTTGAAAGTGATGTTTCATGTTTTAATTGTTTTTAAGAGCTGAAGACTGCATTTCGGAAACATTAACAATCGCGCAAACATGAACACAGCTAGTTTTAATTAATTCACGTTAGCGCGAGTGCACTGTATATATGTATATACAAAATAAATAGAATCACAAAATCTTTTTTCTACTTTGCGTTCACAATGAACTCATTGTGACACCAAAAACAGTTTCACAATGAAGCTCATTGTGACACTGTTTTTGGGGAAATTTTAGTCATTTTTAATTGAAAATATTTAATAGATTTTACAAAATAACTCAGTATTTATTTGTTACTTAACAATATACTCACAATGAAGCTGGATAAGAAAAATTAATAACTTGTTAATGTGACTTTTGATTAAAACGAAAGGTTTTCAGTGTTGCCACGCATTACAACTAAAATTCCCCATATACTAAGAAGATCCAATATTTTTCATATTTTTGTTCAATAAGTGACGCAAAGTAGAAAAAATAGTATATTATACTATTAAACGGACACTAAATAGCGCACAAAACTTAACGTTTCGCCGTCGTTAGAAGTGAAAAATAATTTTCACTTCTAATTAATATTTTCAATTTTAATGAATTTTTCGTTATTAAGAATTTCAGTCTTCCCGTCGAATTTTAAATTGTCAACTAGATAATGTAGTTGGGTTGCTTTTTTGTTTTGATTGACATACAAACTGATCTTAGTAAAATTTCTTCACAAAAATCAATAATAAAAAAATGTTGCCATATGTCACTAATATTATGAATGGCACTGTACATCGAAAACGAAGCACTTTAGGCCACTTGTTTTCAGGAACTTTTTTACTTAAAATCAGCTCAGGAATCACCCCTTCATATTTTCACAATCATTAAATTACACCCTGTATATTTTTTTATCAGACACGAAAAGATTTGGTTTTGATCCGAACTAAAATTGAACAGCTTTCGATTTTTGGCTGTTTTCATCTAAAAATGATCTCAATTTATTCTGGTTTTTCTTACGTTACAAATGGACTAAAGAAAACAAAATTTAAAATTTTCTACTAAATCTGGTTAGATTAACGCATGAGTTTTTAAACCAAATTTGGGTTCTATTACAAATTACAATTTTGTTTTTTATTATTTGCTTAAAAATATTGTATGAAGTGTCATGAAATATTTAAAATGAGATTTTTATATAAAAAATTTTGATTTTTTTTATTTAAATCGACGATTTACGTGATTTTTATCAACACTGGTTCTAAGTATATAGTAAAAATGGTGTTAAATAATGAAATCATTATACATATTTATTTGTACAAAATTGTAGGTACAATGTTCGATTTGTATGTAATTTTCGGACGTTAATGAGTAAAAATTATCACAATTATTGTGTTTTTTAAGACAAATTTATAATAAAAAAGATTATAAATGAGTTCCACTTTGTTGGAATACTCAATACGAATATTATAGCACTGCACGTAATAGAATAAAAAGAAGGGCAACATTAACAATCGAATACAAAAAAAATTAAATAAATAAGTAACGCAAATTTAAAATTAAATAATGAGCAATGTTTATTGCAACCAACGACAATTATTGCTTCTTTAATAATATTCGTCAGTGTTGCTCTCCGAGTGGAAACCATCTTCAGGGTCCGCATTGTAATGGTGTACGTGAAGTTTCCCGGATTTGTCGTAGTAGCCGTAGTGACCCTTCACGTGCCCCTCATCGTTTCGTTCTTCATACCTGAACTGCCTGTTGCGCCTTAAATAAAAGTAAAAAAAAAAACAAGAATTACTTCTTGAAAGTTTTGAATACCGATGGGCTTCAGCTATACAATATACAATATAACAACAAGAAAAATTAAAAACCTCTAAATAAAATTGTTCATATACAGTGCCTTCAGAAATAATCGAGAGCCACGTGCAAACATATTTGATGATTTTATTTTTTTACGCTTTAGTATCCTGACTGGGTTACTGTAAATGTTACTAAACTTCTATCAACTTTTGTCCAGGATCTTGATTATTATGCAAGGTAAGGTTTTAACTGAGCCACCAAAATAATCAAATAATCAACTTAAATTCGTTTTAAACCTAAGTTTGTGTTGACAAATAATAATAACAATCGTTATTTAAATAACAATAAACCCGGAATATTTTAAAAATGTTTTGAGTTTCTGTTGATTAGGTAGGGTACTGATTGTCTTTATTGTTATTGCACTTAATAGATTTATTTCGAAACTAATCAACATTGTATTATTAAAGATCTCTTTATTTAGTAACATTTTTGAAATTGTTTCTGTTTCTGGCTTTTAAAAAAGACACCTTCCCGTGTAGGTGCATGGAAACGTAATTACGTCGTGACTTACGAAAACCACAGAATCATAACGCAATTTGTGATGTTTATAAAAAAAAGTCAAGGTCTCTAGATCTAACAAACAATATTACTTGCATCGGCAAGCACAAATCACATATTACTACTTATTATTACAATCATTTTTTGTATTGTCGTGTGAAATCTTGTAAATTTATTTATGCTTACTGGAAAACGTAATTCAATATTAATTACTATAATTATCGCAACGTTTACAATTGCTTTGCTTAAAGAGTTTTGAAAAATAATTTTTCCGCCTAGCATATGTGAAAGTAACTCATATTAACCCTAAAAATGTGACGGAAAGTAATGTTTATCTACCCTAGGGCAGCTAAACTCATAACAACACGATTTATAGTTCGTAACCTAGCAACACAGTAACTTTCATTTTGCGCGCTTTGACATTTCACAGAATTTTTCATTAAAAGGTCAGTTTTAAACAAAGCTTGAATTTGATTTAGGGCTAGACGAAAAACAGTTGTGTGTCACACATGCAGAAACGCATTAGCAGCTCATAGCCGCGGGCTGCAAATGCTCACTTTCTGCCCTTGTGACACAATATACTATAATGTCCGACTAGACTATTATAACAAAATAATGGATCAGTTTTAAGTCACGTTAGCATTGAAATAATGCCCTAGTGCATTGTTTGAACAGTAGTTTTTCTGAGAGATTAAACTCTTCTTTCTCCATTTTAATTAACTAAGGTCTAGTTATACAAGGCTAGTTTAAATTTAAGCTGAAGCTTAAATCCTTAACGACGATTATTTCAACAATTGTCGTTAAGGGTTTAACCTTTAGCTTAAAGTTAAACTGGAATGGTACAACTGGGCCTAACTCATAGCACTTAAATGAAAAATCACTTTAACAAACAAAGTACCTACGTTGCTTAGTTACGGAATTAAAAAAAAATGTATGATTTCCAGTGATTTGATGGTTTAAATAAAATTATAAATCTAACGAAATACAAAATTAAAAGTTGCGCAAACATTTACGTTATTTGGTTAAACAAGAGTGAAAGCATTTAGAAGACACACCTCAAGCGGCTGTAAGTTTTCTGACTTTTAAATGTGTTAAATCATAATTTCGTCACCTGAATGTCAACATCATTCAAGTAGGTACACGGGTGGTCGCATTCTTCGGCATACATGTTTCAGTACAAATCAGTGAAAGTAAACATGTCAAAAAATTTGCATATTATGCAAGATATATCCCCAACTGAACAATCAACAAAGGGTTCAATTAATTTGTGAAACCGTAGCTGACAAGAACAAGTTTAATTAATTAATAATAATAACAAAATACGTGCATATAAATTTTATGATATATCGGACAAAATATCCATCCTTTGGATGCTATTCAGATTTAATTTAAAACTAAAGCTGTATACTTGAAAAATGTAAGTGTACAAGTAGATTTGACTTTCACACGCATTTTTTAACGCTTTAAGTTTAGTTCTCACGTAATTCGCAAGTAATTTTTATAACAAAGAATGCGTTTTAGAAAATAGTTTTTTTTTAAATAAAATTCATAAACGTGCTTTCGCAAATTATCACATTTTACAACTTTCTCAAGCCCGGCACCTAATTAGTTCACTATAATGGTACTTAAACTAAGGAGATAATTAAATGTTAAGGCACGTCAATATGCACACATTGACAGTATTTGATTAGCGTTGCATAAAACTAATCATGCATTGAATTTCTTAGTCGTGAACGTTATTATTATGTGTTATGTGTTACAACTGAAAAGAGAAGTCTCCAATAAAGGAAGTACTTCCCCATAAAAATAATAATTACAACAGCTTTTTGTCCTTTTTACATATTACTTAAATCTTTTCAATGATTTCTCTTAATGTATACAGTGTCCATAAAAGATGGGATAGACTTAAGTGGGGGTCAAACCCACAAAGTCACTTTTTAAAAGTTGTAACCATTGTTGCAACTAAATTAGAAGTTTCTGTTAATTTGTTCCGGTTATTACTATTTGTTATTAATGTCTTTGCTTTGAAGTTTGTTTAAACAAAATCCAATGAGTGAAATTCTTTGTGGATAATTGTTTTCTGTTTAATTCCTTTGTTATTAGATAATATAGTTTTAAAGACCATCGTTTAAACAAAAATACAAGAACACGCCTTAAGTTATTTAAATTGCATACAAAAGCAAACACACGATTTAAATAAATTATTATTACATTCATTCACAATTTACTTCTCCCGCTCCTTAACAACTTACACTCTCTTTCTCTTTAATCGTAAGTAATGAAACCAGCCATTCGTTTGCGCTGTTGTATGAAGAACGTTCATAGACATGCAATTATGTTAGAAGGCGATGTAAATGAAATATGTGGTTGTTAAAGCATCAGAAAAATTACCCTTTTCCAGTGTCAAAGCCCCACTTATAACTGTTGGGACCTTCATGACCGTGCATTTGAAATTCCACCCTTTCACCAGGCGATGCATGAATGCCCAAAGGTGCAGTGATAGATGAACTTAAACCGAGATCAAAGCTTTCACTCGCCGCACTCTGCGGCTCCTCCAATTTACGTCTAACTTTAGGTACCTTGTTGACAAGTTTCTCGATCTTATCCCTCGCTTTCAGCTGCTGCGAAAACTCGTCGACGGTCAACGGATTTGCTTCGCTCTTCTGCTGCTTGCTCTTCTCGTGTCCTTCCCCGTTGAATTTCTTGGGGTACTTTCCAGTCGGTTGTTTTTCTTGGGGCAAGTCCACGATGACCTCGTAGTACATGGCAGGA
This sequence comes from Dorcus parallelipipedus, assembly GCA_958336345.1. Classification (NCBI taxonomy): domain Eukaryota; kingdom Metazoa; phylum Arthropoda; class Insecta; order Coleoptera; family Lucanidae; genus Dorcus; species Dorcus parallelipipedus. Next base: position 27,416,743 of record OY284483.1, read on the forward strand.
TCGCCGGTCGGGTTCCAAGGACCGACCGGTGGCACTTGAAGGTCCTGCGAAGGGACTGGATACTCGAAGAAATTGGGAGCGTTAGCTTGCGCATTGCTGGGTGGTTGCAAATCGCCATTGATCTCGGGGTTGTAAAATGGCAACGGGTCTTCTTGACTTGGCAGTTGTAACGTGTACGAAATTACAGGATTGGCATTTTCTTGTACGTATTCTGGCACTTGTAATACTCTAGTTAGGGAAGGTTGTGTTTGGATGTTGGCTGTTTGAATACCTGCAGACTGTCCTCTTGCGATTGCGAAGCTCGCAAGTGTTAACAGAGTAACCTGCAAAAGAGAAATATTTTGAATTGGAGGAACATGTTACATGTTGCACACAAAAAAAAAGATAATTCTACACGATCTAATTAAATTAGAAGATGAGAGGCAGACCAAGGGAAACGTGACAAGAAGGAGTTAAACAAGCGTTGGACAGAAAAGGAATGAAATGGGAGAAGATGAAAAATATGGTACAATGGAAAGCACCTACAAGAGACAACTCCAATCAACTCAACGCCTTACGGGTAGATAGGCTTATGGAATAAGTAAGTAATAAAATTAGAAGATGAGAGGCAGACCAAAGGAAAGGTGACAAGAAGGAGCGTTGGACAGAAGAGGAATGAAATGGGAGAAGATGGAAAATACGAGAGACCACTCAAATCCACTCAACGTCTTAGCACCTATGAGGGTAGATAGGCTTATGGATTAAGTAAGTAAATTCCTGTGAAATTTTAAAGGTTTTGATTTATCCTTTCTTATACCAAGTGATGTATGTGGACTAATACATATTTTTAAAAACAAAGACACCCACTTTCCCCAGATGCTTCGACATGTAGTAATAAATCACAACGGCTTACAACAGAATCGTCAATCAATAAATAATCGTCTTATGTAAGACAAGTGCGGCTATTGTTCGTATTTTTTGCGTTGGAAATGCCGCCTTAAATAAAAGCGCGCCGAAGATGGTGATAAATAAAGTAGGAAGGTTGCACACGCTTTATTACGTACTTTCGATTTCGAGGGCCCTTTCACTTTTTAAGGGGCATTTCTCTAACACTGAACTTGCTAATCGTGTAAATCTCGAAACGGAATCAGCGCACGGTCACTTTCTCCGTTAGGAAACTGGTTCGGATATTTAAAAAATGTTAAAAGTATACGTTTTTGTGCAATAATTTGTTATTGTATATATAACGGGAAAACTTTTACGAAGTTGATTTAAATTTCACAATTTGATTGGACGATGAGTTAACGTCCTGTATATTTAAAAAATTAAAGTGGCACTCTTTTAAAACGTCGCGTCGGAAGAACTTGCAAGTGTGTGATGATGCATGATGAACTGATGACATTTAATAGAAAAAATTTCTCTTACAAAAGCCTATTAACATACGTTTACTAACAAAGGCAAGTTGCGACATAAATCATTGTCGGTTTAATATTGTTCGTCAGAATTTATAAATTATGAATTATAATAAATACACGAACTTCTGTTGACATTTAGTTTGTCGGTAGGTAACCACTTGAGTGTGCTCATATTTACGACAGTTTCATTTTATCATTTTCGTTACTTATATGATTATTATCAGGTTTAGGACATTTCGGAGCATTGCCATGGTTATGCATTAGGAAAAGTGCACATTTCCGGCATTGCCACGGCAACGCTCCGAACTCTCCGAAGTCTGATTATTATTATTTTGTCAACGTATTTAAGTAACACACAAACGAAAGGAAAATGTAAAATTGCGTTTAGAAAACTTAAATTTAGCAACGATGTTGATCTTATGACTTTCATATGATAGTATGTATCTCAAATATGTACTAAATTGTCTAGGTACGTAAAAAAGAAACGTCCAAGTTTAAATATTTTTGAAACAAATTCCGTTATCGTGTTTGTCACATGTAATTGCGCAAGCACCTGCCGCGCCGGAAGTAAATCTGCGCAAATACCTTCGTTCTCTATAGAGGATGATCAACAGAGCATGTTCAGCTCGCAATTAGCTGAACAGGTTAAGCGTATAGAGATTTGATAAAAATTGTGAAAATCAGAATTTATTTCCTCTTAGAAAAGGTAGGTATTAAAGTAAATCAGACGTTTTCACTTGAAATGTAATAATAAATTCAATAAATATTTAATTTTTATTAGATTTGTGTCGAAAACATTAAAATAAAAACACTTTTTATTTTAAAAATATTGTATTGGTCTAAATTCTCCAGGCAAGTTTTAAAACCGTACGTTTCTCAACGTTTCGCTCTATAAGCTGATAGTAGATAGAACACGAATAGAATTCTGTTTAAAACTACACAATAACTAAAGCAAAAAATGAAAACCAAATAAGCTTTACGTAGTTTATTGCAAACGTGAACATTAAATATAATTTAAAAACGAATGTATTATTAATTATTAATAATAAAAGTTATGCAAAATTGATGTGAAATAACTCTCGAAAATTTCGGCTGAGAAAAATTCCAAACACGAACAAGGTCAATAAGACAATAATTATAATTGCAAATGCGCCGTAAATTAAATACATAATACGTTTCATAAAAATTCTCGGCTAGTGCATATTATATATACCTATCTACGTATGTATAAATAACAATAAGAAACACCTCTCATGAATATTAATCATGTCGCATCATCTGGTTCTGCGTGTCTTAAGTCTCTAAAGGACATGCCGGATATCCTTTAGTCTGTATTAGTATTGGCATTTAATTTTGTTTTTGTTTCTAAAATCTTTGCGACGACTAATATTTTCAAAACAAAACCTGTTGAACAAAATCCTCTAGTAAATGGTGGTGCTAAAACCTGTCTATCCCTCTTTTGATTATAATAAAAAAAAAAGAAATGAGAGGTAGCCTATGTACAATGGTGGCTATTAAAATCGCTTCCCCGGCATGTCAACCTCGCCCTTATGGACCTGCAATCTACAAACAACTTCTATCATCTTCCCACTCACATTGTCGCTAAGGGTTACGTGCCTTTCGATTCATGACGATTAGGTACGAGATTATTAATAATAACAAGAACTTGTCAAAATAGTATATTAATATTACTACTTAGCAATAGTATAGCTCAGTATAGTAATTGAAAAATAAGTTACCCTTACCCTCTGTATGTACATACATACATAATCTTAACCCTACCTACCCGTAGGTGTAAGGGTATTTCATTCTGTTTAATGTTCGTGTACGAATTTTGTCCACTGTTTCCCGTTCATTGCTGTCTGCTCTGTAGAATTTCGCTGAGGGTTTTATCCATGTTAGTGTTTGGGTTCGGGTTTGCCAAATACGTTTTGCCATTCTTTCGTCTTTCATTCTTATCAGATGTTCAAACCATCTCAGCTGATACTGTTTTACAGTGTCCAATACAGCATGCACTTTCAACTCTTCCCTTATTCGGTCGTTCCTTACTTTGTCTCTTCTCGTTATACCTTTTACCTTCCTTAAGTATTTCATTTCCATCGCTTGGACTTTACTTTTTAGTGTGTTAGTCAGTACCCAGCTCTCACATCCAAATATCAATTTTTATATTCTTTTGTTCCTCCTAATATCATCACTTTTGTTTAGTCTTTATTTATTTTCATTTTCATATTTCTAAGCACTTTATTCCATTCTTTAAGTTTTTCTCAGCTCTTTTTCGTCATTGGCAAAAACTACCATGTCGTCCGCAAACGCACATTCGTGGAGTGTTGTCTGTTCCATCCTATGGAATTCAATATGTAGGGCTTTTGCTTTCTTTTTTATTTCTTTGGTAACATCGTCCATAAGTACCGTAAAAAGTGTCGGACTCAGTACCCCACCTTGTCGTAGACCTTCGTTAATTTCAAACTTCTGTGACTCCATGTTGCCCGTCCTTACATAGTTTACATTTCGTTTGTGCATACTTTCCACCGCTTTCCTGGTTTTCCGTTTCACTCATCTTCTTAAGCTATTCCGTATCAGTTTTCTCGGAGCTCTGTCAAAAGCTTTCTCTAAATCTATGAATGCCATGTACCCTTGTCTGCTTTTTCTAAATCCTGACTGGGTCTCTTCTAGTTGAGGTTCAATGTATGTATGTTAATAATCTGTTGTTTAATGTTTTTTCATAAATTTTTCCAACAATACTGAGGAAGGTAATCAATCCCTCTCACACTTCATTGCAACGACTTTTTTGAATGTAGACATTATTATGCCTATTTCCCAGTCTTTTGGTATTTTTCTCTCGTGCCACACTTTGTTGATTAGTGTTGTCAGTAGCTCAATTGCTTCTCGACCTAAACTTTTCAGCAGTTATCTTGTTATGGCCTGCCGCTTTTCCATTTTTCAATTTGCTTATTGCTTCTACAATTTCTTCGGTACCTACTCATACCATCATCTTCTTGTAGGCAGGCATTCATCTTCGTCACCTCCATATTCCATATCTGCATTTACTTCTCCTTCATAGTTCAACAGGTCTTGAAAATATTCGCACCATCTCTCCATTATCTAATTTCCTTCTTTTAAAAGTTTCCCATTTTGTCTTTTACGAAATTTATTTGCTTTTCTTTTCTCAGATTTCTGAGTGTTTTATAGAATAATTTCTGATTGGATTTCGTGTCCTGTTCTAATTTGTTGCCAAATTGGTCCTATGTCTTTTTATTTTCTTCTAGGACTAATAGTTTCACTTTATTTCTCTGCGCTTTATATTTATAGTAGCATTCTACTGTCTTGTTATTTAGGTATTCTTTCTACAAATACTTCTTTATCTTAACTTCTTCTTTTATATTGTTCATAAAGTTCATCAAGTAGATTTTTTGAAAAGGACGACTCCCTAAACCAATTGACCAATATGACAGTTGTCCAACAGTTTTGCATGTAATCTAACGTGACATAACGTAAAATGGTATTTGCTATACAATGTTTTCGAAATTCAAAGGCTACTTGATGAACTTTTCAAGTGATCACATGACATTAGTTTAAATTGAAGTCACTAAAGGGTTGACTAGCAAAATTTGTTTTTTTACAGAATCGACTATATTTCGGAAACGGTTGATTTTCGTGCCTATGTTTATTAAAACTTTTGCGTTTGTATTAATGATATCTACAACCGGGTAAAATATTTTTTAACATCCTGTATACATGTACTTATTTAGTTTATTTTTTTAGTAATGAAATGCATCCACTTTAATTAATTTAAAAAAAAAAACTCGACTTATTTATTTGACGGTCAAGGTGAGAGCACCTTGCTTCGGTGTTTAATAATGGCAATGAAAGTGTGACATGCAGACAATAAATAAATAATAAAAAAGGAACAGTCAAAACGAGCGAACGATTTGCTCATTAATATGTGAAAGTGAGTGATTTTGGATGAAGTCATTTCTTTATAGTATGCGAAAGAAAGGAAGAAACGCGTATTAATAAAAGTAAAATGTTAAGGAAATTCAATTTTAATTAGACATTGAAAGTGAAGGGGACTGAATTTAATTTATTAACCTCGTCAATTTCAACGAAAGTCGAAGCAAATTTTCTTTTACTTTTCTGTATGCTGAGAATTATTTTTTAATAATTAAATTTGGGTTGTAAAATGTAGTAGGTACTCACCAGTTTCACAAACGTCATTTCGAAACCGCACACAAAAACGAGGAGAAAAAAAACGGCTACTTCGAAAGTTCTTTAGAGAGCAAATGTACCAGCGATTTTGCTTTCCATGGTTTATATAGATTTCTATTTCTCCCGCGCAGAATGCGAATACGTCACTCAAGTTCAATAATACATTCTCGCCGTGTTATGCGCGACTATTAATTGATTATAAACTAGAAAAGAAAAAAAAATTAAAAGTCGTGCCGTTGCAATTATAGATTCTCGATGAAATAAAAAATTAACGAAGCGTACAAGAAACTACCGAAACATTAGAAATGCTATACCGAGAAGCTAAACTAATCCTGGAAGTTGGAAGTAAAGTACCTTAGGTACTTTGCCCTTTTAGGAAACCGAAGAATTTTACAACCCTGAGAAATAAAATAAAGGAAAAACAAAAAAATGCACTACCCAACAAAACAAAAGAAAAGAAAACTTCTACACCCAAAACAACATAGCCATTTTTGGTTTGACAAGTCGACGCTGAACTAACAAGGCAAACAACACAACAATTTTTGGCGCCCAATATGGGGCCATGCAAATCTCTGTATCGTACCAATTCTAGTACATGTACTGCTGCGTTTCAAAATTTCGTACGAAATAAGATGGCAACATTTGAGAATCTCGGCCAATTTAGAGTATATTGTGGTAACCCTGATCCGATTGATTGTCAGAATTAATTCATTGTCGAGTCCATATACGGGCATGTGGATAACTAACGACTTCTATTGGTCGGCGCTGACTTCATCTGAGATTACTCCGCGTCAATCTGTTTCGTTTTGTTTCAAGGCGTCACTTACTCGTTCAATGTTGGTAGTGCTGTGTCATGTGGGGTTATTGCTAAGAAAATTTAGAACTCATCTTCGACGTTGTCGAAATCTCCTGGAGCACCACGGAACGAATTTTGGATATTTCTTACTATTCTGCCAAGCTTGGATTTTATTAAAATTCTAGGCTAAAGGCTTGGCGCCATCTCGTTTACTAATTGCGTGTATAATAAAATATTACTTAACTTTTAGGCCCGGTTTTTTCATGTCCAATCAACTTTATCGGGCGATTCAATCCCATAGTATGGAGTGTGATCACAATTGTTATTAAGGGAATAAACCGTCACTGGAGATGAAAAGGCCTTAAAATGTCAAATAGACAGGCTGCCTTTTATCAAAGAGTGAATTTCGACTAATCTTGCGTTCAATTAACCGATATACTTTTGATTTGTTTATAATAAAAGATGACTTAAGTTTTGAAGGATCAAATAGAATAATTTGATTAAATAGAACGCTCGGGTATATTATTTTTGAGCTGCTTTAGTCACAGTGTATTCGGCGACCTTCAGTCGCATATGTTCAGCTTCTTTGACGTAATACAAATTTTATTGTGACTTTCTTTCTTTGTTCAATTCGACTATTGTATATTTGTGTTTATACCTTCAGTCTACAAGTGATTCAAAACCTCCTGGATTTATTGCAAAACTTTTGCGAATGCGATATACATTGGGAACATTATAAGTTCTTCAGTTGGGTTGTTCACCCTAGCGCCTTTATAGCACCTTTTAAACCACGCTCTGCCTCCATTGAGCTACCTGGGGCAACAAGACTCCAAAAGAGACCCATATAGGCATCGGCCCCCCAAAATCTAAGCTGAATCACTTGGAACTGAACTTTTTGATTAGGTATGCTTACGAAAGACAACGAAGAACTAAAATTTGTTATCAATGGTTGAGGAGAGATCAAAAACTATGTACTACTGTAGGTATACCGTTCTTTTTTAAAATATTTTGCTGTATGTTTATATAAAATTCCTAAATTGATAAATGCATTCAAAAAGTTACTGTGACATACTTTATCCTCCGGTTTAGAATTTAATTGAACACAGACGAAACACTAATCCTTTTGTTCGCCTGCAATTCATTCAAATGCTAACGAGATGATTACGTGTTAAAGCGTTTCACACTTTGACGCTCACGTCCTTCGAAGACGTTCAAACGTGCAACGTTCGCAGAAGGAAAGGAAAGACCTCCTGCTTGAGAAATCCGTCGAATTAGAAATGGATTTTAAACGGCCTACGCATCTGCGAAATGTGATAAAAGATAATGACGGTGTTTATTGCAATCGTTGAAGTAAATGACGGATGTGAATAATAAATTTCGATCACAGGACTACGATAAAACTAGACAAAAATCGAACAATAGGAAGAATCGAAGAATACAAATCTGTTGGAAAAGGGATGAGCACGTTACATGCTACAAACCTATACTGTTCAAATTTTATTTAATTTAGGCCCGATCTTTCCACCTCCTAATAAAGTTCCCGATAACGTTATTTGGCAAATAACTTGATTTTTATGAATGGTTTCCATGGTGATTCGTAAATTATTCGTCAAATAAATTTATCAGGAGGTGGAAAGATCGAAGATCGGGCATTAATTAATTTATTTTTTGAGTAATGTTGGTCGAAAATAAATAGAAACTTTTAATACAATGAAAACTGATAAGTTTCGTTTGATGTCTGGGTTCATGTCTGGTACTGATTATTTTAATCTAAACTTTAATAGTTGTAGGCATTAAGTTAAACTGGTTCCTAAAAAGCAATTAGTAAACGAAATCTCCGAAATATTCTTAAAATTTCGAATGTTATTAAAATAATTGTCGCACAATGTACACCTAGATGTTTAGGTTTTCATTTTTCGAAGCAACTATCAGAACACAATAACGAATTTTTCCGATAAATTATAACAGGTGATCAATATCTTTTCTAATCAAGTGACCTAGGGAAATAAAATGAAGTGTCTTTAATTAGTTTAATTAGTTAATTAGTTCATTATTTCAAATGCCACTGGAATTACATATTTATATTGCATTCCTATACAAAACGATAGGAATGCAATAAAAATAATTCAAATGGCATTTGAAATAATGAACCAAACAAAGATATAATTTTTTTCCATAGGTCACTTGATTAGAAAAGATATTGATCACGCGTTATGTTTTCCCCTAATCATTTTGAATTTAAAATTTACTGCAATTAAATGTTGTACTTATTCAATTAACGCAAATAACTACAGGATTTAATAGATTTTTGTGTCTGTGATATTCCACGTTTGCTGATCGCCTCGTTTACACACGAAAGGATTTTTTTTTAATAACGCGCCAAATATTACGTTAATTTGTCTCGTGCAATAAAAATTACTTGGGTAATTACGGTCGTAATTAGCCAAGAATAAATTTGCGCCTGACCTTCTGTACTACGCGTAAATCACCGTCCAATTAAAACATTTCTGGCCGTCGCTCAAAACGAAGTGTTAATTGCAAAGACTTTTTGCTTTCCTTTCCGAGTTTAATCGCGCCTGCTTACATAAAAACGTTAACGTGTTCGGTGCTTTGCTAAAACATCCGTTTCAAAGAAGCATGTTTGTTTTTCTGATTTCATACTATGTACATAATTGGTATTAAATAATTTATTTTGATGTTACTTTCTAAATTTACTTGTAAGCGATTTCAATTCATTGGCTCTAGGTCTAGAGCACTCGCAGAGTACCCCCATCTTTTTTTTACCTGGGGTTAAAACAAGATAATATTTGTGACTTGGACAATTTCATAATAACTTATTTCAATCTCATAATAACTTATTTTTCTGCAAGCCTGGGAGAGGAAGTGCAGCAGACTACATCATTCAAGTATGACCCTGAATATATTTTTTTCATCCATGCCTTTACTGGGTGGGATACAACTTCTTCTCAGCTTGGACTAGGAAAAATTAAATGCTGTACTGCTTTGGAAAAGTTTCCACACATTAAGTAAGTTGTAAAATTGTTTAAGAAGCCAGATGATGCCACCAGTGCAGAAGTAGCCAGTGCTGGAGAAAATTTTTTTTTTGGCATTGTACAGTCGTAAAATCAGAACTGACCAATCGCTCAACACACTGAGGTACCAGCTGCTTACAAAGTCTGTATCAAAGAGCAAATTAAATATTTCCAGGCTACCACCAACACAAGATGCTGCTCGCCAACATTCACTACGGTCTTACTACCAAGTACAAACTTGGTTAGGAAATGTGAAAAACCCAGAAAAGTGGGGATGAGTACGCCGGGCTCGTAGTCTGGAGCCTGTTGTAATGACCAGAGATCCAGAACCTGAATCATTACTCAAAATTCTTTCTTGCTGCTGCAAGAAGGGTTGTTCTGGTGCATGTTCCTGTCGAAAAGCAGGGTCGAAGTGTTCAAACATTTGTAAGTACTGCAGTGGTTTTACATGTGAAAATGTGACTGAACTGTCACATGATTTACAGGGTTAAAAAGATGAAACGATGGTTACGATTTAGCAAATTGATGCAGAACCGCATGACACCACATCTCCTCCAATTCAGGATGATGCTATTTTTAACGTCGCAACTAATACTGCCAAAATGTACATAGCTGCTAGACTAGGAGCTAACAAAAATAAATAAATGTGAGATTTGTTTATTTATGCTTCCATATTTGTGTCTACATTTTCACAATGTACGATGTAGTCTTCATACGTCCACTTAGGAAACACTCTTTTATACAGATTTAATAAAACAGTATCTTGTGATTTAAGCTGTCCATCAAATACACACTTCATGTGGCCATGTGTGCCTGCAAACACAACAAATCAAACAAATATTAACCAGCGCAGGCCCACTGCTACCCGTTGTGCGATGCACACGGGCGCCAAATTTTCTGCAAATATTTAAACAGATAAAACTCAGAGTGAATTGCTTTTGAGACTAAAACAGCAAAGGTAATTATTCCAAAGCACCTTGCATATAAAGTTTATTTCAGCGGAATTCGTTTTTATTCAAAATTTTAAAAGGGCGCCAAAATATGCTTTGCACAAGTGCGCGCAGCGGGCCTGAATAGATTATACCCAGTGGTTCCTTGATGTGGCCAATTCTTCCGCACTTAGTCCGCAGCTTGCAAGGCTTGAAGTAAGTGATATCCTCACGATTGAAGAACATAAATCGCACAACCGCAGATTTCTTATGGACTTTCAGGGGATGCCCCGAGAGCACTGCTCTTTTAATAATGAGTCTGTCGGGGTTGCAAGATAATAAACTACCGGTTGCTATGAGCACCAGATTATTATTAACTTCTTTAAAACACAAAAGTGGCGCTGGTGGAAATAGAATGGGAGCAAAAAATGTGGCTACTACAGTCGCATCAGGTTGAAAGTACCTTTCAAACTAAAAATTAAATTAGATTAATTAATTAAAACGAATTAAGTCTAATTATCCCAACCTTGTGCTTGTTACTGTTTGTGTGCTGACTAAAAACAGGGTTCGCTGTAAATCTGCGATAACCACATTGGAATATTAATTTCTCCTTTGATTTAATGGGTTCATCCGAGAGGTTGGTTCGTTTCAAAACGACGTTCATAACTGACATCTTGTTTTCGTGTGGAATTAAACCGACTAGCACCAGCGGCGCACCAGAAAGCTTGAAGGCGTTCCACAGTAATTCCGGTACATTGTTCACGTGCACGGTAACATAACAGCCCAACTAGAATTTGTTATCGTTTATATTTGTAAGATAATTGTATTATATTTGTGAAATCACCAGTGTGTTTGTATTTTCTTTAATTTCTTTCAATATACGTTTCCTTGTGTGATCGAAATTTTGAAATTGGAAAATCCTTGCGTAATCCGTTGGTAAATTTTCTTTAGGATCCCAAGGAGAAGTCCTGCATACAAAACACATTGTAGGTCTATTCTGGCAGCTAAAGTGTTACTGCGCATGCCCAGTACAATTTCTAACAGTCATGTACTGCTGCTAGAACAAACCTAAAACTTGTGGGTACCTGAAACTTTCGAGACCTCTGTATTTTTGGAATCTGACTCTAGCCGGTGTGTCCTGCGGAGTATCCATTTCGTCGGGGAATGCAAGATCAGATTTGGCAGCTTTTAGCTTCTCCAAATCCGACTGCTCCGCGTTCAAATCCAACTGTTGATCGTACTGGTGATCATTGATTCCGATCTCAGAGACCGTCATTGCATCAAAGTCTTCTTCGGCTTCCGAATACTCAGATCGTTCTTCCGATATTGCATCCATGTAATTCGAGTCATCCTCTTCGTCTGAAGCCTCGGAAACAAACTCCGCGTCGTCATCGGGAATCCAAGCTGCTTGGTAGTCGGACCAGCCTTTCGGAACCTTTTTCACTTTCTGATTCTACAGCAAACATAAAGCAAGCACTCTTTTACATAAATTGTTGATAAACCACAGTCACCTTCTTGTCTTCTTTTGCCATTTCTAAATCTTCTTCCGTGGGCCACGTTTGTTCAGCATCCATGGGATCCGGGACGTGTTCGGATTGCAAAGACTCTTGTGCGGCAGAATCTGCACGCTCAAGAACTCGCACGAGTGAAGCCTCACTTACACTACACAAAATATAAATTGGCTTTCCTTACACACGCATAATTCAAAGGTACCTTTTCTTTTCGGTTGAGTATGGATCGAATGGAGCATCTATTTGACTCATCTGGAACGTCCCCAATCCCGGAAGGTACACCAAACCGTTAACGGACAGATTGGTTCCTCTCAAGTAACCAGAGACTTTTAGCTTACTCTCTTGAAAGTAATCAATTAGCGCATTTGATTAATGAATATCTACGTGCGCCAATTACCTTCATTAATGTATTCGACACTGTCGGAAAATATGTATGGTCTGTGATCTCGATACAAAAGAGATTTCCTTTTCTGATTACCGATTTTGCGGAAAATGTTAATCGCGTCTGAATTCTTGTCCAAAACCATAAGTTTCTCTTCGGGAAACCATTTGGATATTTGCTTTTGTATGCTCTGCTTGTGCTCATTACGCTTTTTTAAAGCTACACTTTCTAAATCAGTTAAGGCTATAACTGGAGTAGGTAAACCCTAAACCATAAAAAAAAATCTTAATTTTTTTCTTATTTATCTAATCATTTATTTAAAGTTTTAAACCTTCTGTATTAATTTATCTGAAATTTCCTCACTCCTTTCTTTATACGTTTTAAAGATGAAAAGCCTATCTAATTCATTACAACTACAATAATTTAACAACATATATTCTCAACATAATGACTTTGTAACGTCTAAAACCATAGATAATAGAACTAGACAGATGGCTTATCAAGTGTTTTAAATATGTCGCCCCAATTTGGAGACAAACTCGATGTTAGTTTGGAGAAAACTCACCAAATATGTGGTGGTGCTACTGTTACAATAGCGGAGTGGAAAACCGAAACCTCTAAATACGTATAAGGAACACGTAAACTGTGACGTAAATAATTACTATAACTAAGGGTCGGTTTATCGATGCTAGGTTAAATTTATCTTTAAAGTTGGTTCTTGTCCTATGAAAATTGTATCACAAAATCTTTAAACCGGACACTAAATAGCGCACAAAACACAACATTTCGCCGTCGTTCGAAGCTGTTTTGTGCGCTATTTAGTGTCCGGTTTAAAGATTTTGTGATACAATGTTAAATTTATCTTTTAGTTTGTTACCAATGGCAACAATTATAAAGTATATGTTTCCATTGGTAACAAACTGAAAGATAAATTTAACCTAGCATCGATAAACCGACCCTAAGTGGTGTGATGCAAAGTTTAAAAGGAGAATTAACGCACATTATAACCATACGTCACATTGTCGTGTCCCGGCCCCACTTTAAACTTATTTCTCTGTTACTTAAAAGAGACACCTGTCGGTAAATGAGCTAATTGAGCTTCGGAATTAGTGACTTGTGCAAACAAGTGCCATCTAACAAACTATTTTTATTTTCGTTGGCTATCTGGAGAGATCTATTATCTGTGCTAAAACTCGCCTGTGCAAAACTTGATAATATAATGCGATGGCCCCAAGCATCAACAACTTCACCATCTAAATTTGTACCATGAATTGCTGAAACCATAAATAACACTGTATCGCACGCTCTGATAGAATCTAGAACCATCAACTCATTTTCAAGTCGTGGGGAAACCAGAGCAAAACGCTGTTTAAATCTAGGTAACCTAAAATGTTTACGGTAAAAGTAAGGCTGAGTTAAGTGAAAGGTCAATTTGTCAATCTGAGGAGCTCTTTTATCTGTGCTATCATTTAATATAATTTGAAGAATTTTGCATGAGAATCCTAGATTGGCAGTCATAACTCTTCTTGTAATGCCCGTTTTACACAGCCAAAGAAATTGATGGATTTTTTGTCCTTGAATTTATTCATGCGTGTAATACATAAAATCGTCGTGAATAAATCTACGACAATAAATTCATGAATAAATTGCAAAATTAGAACCAGCTTTACAGTTGAGATTAACTGAAAGACGACAATAAAAAGTTGGACTGTGTAATACAAAGTGACATTTGCAATAAATTCAACGATTTCTTCATGAATAAATTTTGAAATAAATCCATCAATTTCTTTGACTGTGTAAAACGGGCATAAGAAATTTTTTCACTTACGTGATATGGGTTAGACCTGTTGGACTGTCAGTAACCAAGCTCTGGGGGTCACACTGTTTTAAAATTGAAACTGCAGATGATGGATCAAAATCTTTGCGTAGGGGAATTACACACACTAAAAATAAAACTTGGTCACATCTACTTTCTAAAAATTATTTAAAGAAACATTCTAAATTCCTCAAACTGTGGATCGCAACCCCCAAGGAATTGAATGAATCGATTTTTCACCAAATTTCTGTGTAGATTTCTTTTAAATGTCCTGCAGATCATGATTATGACCTTCAAATCGTATGTAAATGTATAATTTTTGAAATATATGACCTTGAAATTTTGCATGAACAAAAATTACACATTTACACATACAGTTGAAGATCATAATTGTGATTTACTGGATACTTAAAAGAAATCTACACAAAAATTTTGTAAAAAATTGATAAAGTAAAAATTGATCAATGTCCTTAATCAGCATTGTGATTTTATCTTTTAAGATTAGGGGTTTGCGAACCTAAAAAGGCTGAGAAATGACGCCTTAAATAATTAATAACTACCAAAAATAGGCGACTCATCAAGACCACCCAACGTCCTCTTCTTCAATAACACCTCGTCCCTTTTCTTCTGCCTTATCTGTAATGCTTGATGTCTTCGTTGTTCCCTATTCAACTCTCTCCTGTGTTTTTTCGATATGGTCTTAACAGACACTTTTCCTAGAAAACACATTTATGAATGTTCCAAGGCACGGGAATTCAATAACAAGAGAAACCTTTGCTGGCAATACTGATGGACCCCTTTGACCTGTGACGCCCGTGCTTGTGTGCCTTATTTGATTGCTTTAAGTCTCCTGGCCGGTGTACTTCCTGAGACTTTTCTATTGCCATCGTCGAAAAATAAAATCTGGTTCACACGTGTTTTCATCTGAATGACGTTTGAGGTTAGGTATTTAAATCGGCAATGCAACTGCAGCGGCATAAAAACAAAAATACCTAAAATCAACGTGGCATTAAGCGTTTTCCCGTTAGCTTTGAATTTTGCGTTTCAAGCACAATTGGGTTTTAAACGCACGATGTTCTTGTATTAATAATGGAAACCTTCCTTACTGGAACGTGCGCTTCGTGAGTTTTTGCGCTCTTGTGCTCATTTGCGTGCACAAAGTAGGTAACAGGAAAGCGGCTAATATTTACAGTTCCGTATTTTATCGCAATATATGACTAGCGGGTCAAGCAGGGGTTTTAAATTGATTGCCTTCTTGAGATTGAAATGTGTATTTATCTCGAATCTGCTTAAAATGAAGGCATCTTGGAAAACCTGTCTGTTGGCTAACCTGTAAGAATAGAATTGGGCACGCTCAGCCGGTAGCTGAGAAGTTGAGTCAGCGGTGTCGGCTGAACGATATGCTGAGTGTGTGCTGCATCTCAAGTGTTGTGAAATTAGGTCTGTTTGTTATCCTGCACTAGTGTGCACTAGTGTACACTTTTTTTTACGAAATATACTTTAATGAAGCCTAAATTCATTGATAATGTATTAATACGAATCATACTCATTCATACTGACATACCACACAAACATTTCAAGTTGCATTAAAAAGTATTTTGCAAAAAAGTATGCATTGGTGTACACCAGTGCAGGATAACAAACAGACCTAAATTATCTCGGCGTAAATAAGTTCGCTTTGTTTTGGCTGCGGATATAATGTATGTTTTTATTTGTAAATTGTGAACTCATCAAACTGTGTAGTTTGCTTCATTTGATTTTGTATTTACCGGTTCAACTTTTTCAAATAAAACATTAAAATTAAAGTCATCATCCAGAATTTCGCACAAAATAAAATTTTGATGTAAATTGTCGACCATGTTTTTGGGGTTAAATGGTTGCATGTCAGCAGATCGTTCAGCCGAATCGGTAACACTAACATACAACATGTTGAGTGCTGCAAGTCAACTGCAGATACCGGCTGAACGTGCCCATTATAACTTGGCCACAGTATAAAGAGCGATTTACACGAACAAGTTTTTCTTTGCAAGTGACATTAAAAGTTTTCTCTCTCTAATATTTGCATGGAAAGAAACAACTAATTGCTTTAAAGCAGTCCTGCGACGAGTACTAAAAAAAGTACTTGCGGAAATTCGAGCACGAGTATCAATAAATTTTACTTAATAGCGTTTTCGATTCACGTGCACCGGTTGCACTGAGTGTATTTGCATCTTCTCTTAACCTCATGTAATAACACGAGATGAAGATACTCTGAGTGCGCACTAAAGCGGTCAATCGAAAACGCTATAAGAGTACGGTACTCGTAAGTATTGTAACGTTAAAAAGTATAAGTACTAGTAATACTCGAAAAAACATCAGAAATTTGAGTAATCGAGTACGAGTACTCGTATTTATTATTAAAATTATACTATGTTAATTAAAAATTTGCATTTTATTTTTTCTTAATACCAATATTTTAATTATACAAATCAGTATAAAAAAAATCTTTTCTGTAATCAGACAACAGCTTTAATTCAATCAAACAAAACAAATAAAAATATTTCCATTCCTAACGATACATAAAACAAAACTATTTATTTATTTTTTTTGCTTTTATGCAATCAGACAACATCAAACAAACAACAAACAACAAAACAACAAACAAATGAAGACTTTACGACGTGCGATGCAACGACGTTCTTAATGCCTTATATATGTATCTTTTTAATTCGTATAGGTATATATTTACTCGCCAATCGGAGTTAGCTTTCAATGATCAGCGGACGTGAAATAGTGGAGGGAGAATAAATATGGAAGAAACATAGAAAAGATTCGTGTACTTGCCCAACACTGCTTGAAAGTTTACTTGTACAAGAAAACTTTTACAGAAAAACTGGAACAAACACTAATACGTGTAGGTGTACTTTTAACGTCACTTTGAAAGCCGTTTCAAAAGAAAAACTTGTTTGTCTAAATCGCTCTTAAGCGTTGCTTGAACTATTTACTGTACATATATAAATACTTCAATTAACGGTATTAAGTAATACCCAGTAGTGTAACTTAAACGTCAGTGTCAAAAAAAGCAGCCATACTGTTTGATACCCTTATGGAAATGTCATGTAGTAATTTTCAAATCAATAGGTATCAAGCAAAATGGTAAAAGTGACAGTTATATTCAAGTGACGCTACTGTGTGATTTTATACTGTGACTTGGCAATTCCTGTGGCAGTACTGCGAATTATTATCACGTATAAGTAATTACCCAGTAGTGACACTTAAACGACAGCACACCGTGACCGTGGATCAGTGATTTTTAAGTGAATCTGATAGCGTTTTCGATTCACCTGCACTGGTTGCTCTCAGAGTAATCAAACTAGATGAAGATATTCTGACTGCAAACTAGTGCAGTCAATCGAAAACGCTATGAATCGTTTTATGTTCAAATACGTTGTAAATGCAGGACGGCCCAACTTATGTAACCTGTGAGCATATAAAAATTAGATTAGAGCAGGCGGTGCAAAGAATGTATGTCTGTGATTAAATAAAAAGTCAATAAATTTGACAGTCCATGAATGCATTACATTAATTAATTCAGTTAATCACAGACATACATTTTCTTTGCACCGTCTACTCTAATCTGATTTTTATTTGCTCACTTTTTATAAGCTGTCACAGTAAGCCATGTTCGTTTATTCAACAGCGTTCACTCCATTATTCTTTTCGAACTTTTATCTCACTCTTACTTGTGTCAGAACTTATTCGCTCTCATTCTTTAGAGTGCGAAAAGCGTAGAGTGAACGGAGTTGAATAAACGAACGCAGCTTTAAGATTGAGGATTGAGAGGATATGACATCCTTGTCGCACATATGAACTAACGCTACAGATACTCGCCATTTCTCTCACATGCTGATACCACAATCGAGAATGCAGGAAACATAAGGCACGGTGAGCCTAGCTACTTATTAGGTCTGTTTTATGAAACATAACCTCAAATATTCGTATTTGTTGTTGCACGTGTTGCGGCTTTTTCGATTTTCTAGTGATATCATGATTTTTCGCCATTAAAAAATGCAGGAATATAAAGTGTCTTGTGCATTTATCGAAAATTTGCAACGGTTATCCAGAATCAACCTTAAATTTAGTACATTCGTCAGCAATTACAACCTTTCTGTAAGCGCATTTATTGTTATAGTAAAAAAATAATATTAATAGTACTATTGGCTTTATCAGGAACTCTCTGTGGACGATACTGATGCCATTTGCTTAAAATTAGCCGACTACCTTCTGAATCCAGAGTATACCGTACAAATAACGGAATGTTTCAGGCAAGACTTTCTTAAAATTCTAGCTCTAGCAGTACCTGATATCCAGTTTGATTCTGAGAGGAGGCATCTCAGAATTTGTGTGTTACTAGCAAAAGTCCTTACGTTACATCCAGATGCAGAAAGGTGGTCAAATAAGTTCCACACTTATCAATGATAATAAAACATTTTTGTATTTTAGATTCGTTTTAAAATATTTTAAAGAAAGGCCACCTCCTTTTATGGACGATTTAGATAGCAATCCGCCACTGAAACGTTGTAAATTGGAAAAAAGCGATAAAGTATCTGATTTAGAAATCGTTCAAGTGTGCTATTCATTCCTGAAACACAATCCGGAATTTTTCAGGCGAATTTGGCCCTGGTCCAAGTTTATACAAAAGTATTTCGACCATGAAGATAAAATGCTAAAATGGTAAGTAACAGGGGAAATGAGAGCCACTTAAGGAAAGATCAGTATACTTTGTAAAATATAAAGTGTATTCTCTCAACAATTCTATGCTGTTTTGTATAAGGAAAAACCATGAAAATGATGTAACTATATCATTCCTGTCATTAACAGAAATATTTGTTTATTATAAAAATGGAATTGCTTGCATGTTGGTGTAATGAGAACCCTAGACCAGGCTGGCTCTTGTTATCCACAGGCTCTCGTTATTCCACGCTCCCCTACCTCATATTTTTTTATTGAATTCAGGTATTGTTGTCAATGCATTGCAATTTTAACTGGTATGAACGAAAATCAGCTAAATGATTTATTACACCAGTCACTGACAAGAAGTGAAAGTAATAAATGTTGCATTAACAACGAATTCAAAAGTGCTGGTTTAAGTGATCAAAATTCTTCAAATGACTCGGCCTTTAATGATATACACCTTCCAATCTACCAAACTGAAAATGTTAAAAGTCAAGCCAACTTAATCGAAGTCGAGTCAACGAAAGAAAATCTCAGGAAGATTTCGTTGGGGATAGCTGCTAATAAAGCGGTCAATTTGGTAGGCCCTGTCGGTTCCGGAAAAACTACTTTGGTTGAATATTTGGCAGGAAAAGTAGGCAGAGTCGTAGGTGAAAGTTTTATTAAAATCCAACTGGGTGATCAAACCGACAGCAAAATGTTGCTCGGCACATATCGGTGTACGGATATTCCCGGCGAATTTGTTTGGCAACCGGGCGTTTTAACTCAGGTAAATGTCTTGCAAACAGTAAGTAGGTCCCCAATGGGTTCATTCATTGTATTAAAAAAATGATTCTACGAAAAATACAAGAAAATTTTGATCTAAAGGAAATTTCAGTCAGAAAATTTGGCGAAGAAAAAATTAAGAGTTAACCCAGTTGAAAGTTGCTTAAAATTAGAAAGTAAAAACTAATTTGAACCCTTCTAAAATGTATTCATGGAAACAAAATGTAATCTTTTATCATTACTCAGTTTTGGTGTCCTGTTTTGCTTTAAATTAAAAAAAAACTGTCGCTTTTGAGTTTTTTTTTGTTTGCTTGTTTCTTTGGCTCAATATCAGTTTAGCGCTGAAGATGGTAACATTGTTACTGAAATACGTATTCGCTATCAGTGAATTTATGTGATTAGGGGTATATCTCATTGATTAATCTTTGGCTCAAATAAAAATTATCGAATTTTTTGTTTTCAAATTTTCTCCGTTATATTTTTTCGTGAAAATCTATTTGCTTTGGACTATTTTCTTATCTTTCGGTCTATCCACTACTTCCCATGTTTCATATTCCTCAAGTGTCTTTAATTCTTTATTCATCGCTTCTTTCTATTTATTCTTCTCTTTTGAATATACTGCGTCTTCATAACTTTTAGGAATGTTATCTCGGGTTATATTTACCACATATTTCCTATTTCGTTTTCTGGGATCAAATTTTCTTCCTCTTGTTCCATCTCATTTGATATATTTTCTTCAGGCTCTCGCAGAACTGGACATACTGTTTTTCTTCTATCTTCACCTTCACTGGCTACATCCATTATGTTCCATTAATCTGAACATAATCAAATTCTTCTTTTCTGTGATCGACGGGTGCAGTGTAACCTTTTCACTCTCAACAAACACTACATCTCTGCTCTCTAGAACCTTTCTACCTTCTATGTCATAGACTCGGTAAGCCTTCCTGTTCCTTGAATAACCAACGAAAATTGCTTGTCTTGATCTCACATCAAATTTATTTCTTGTCACATCACTATTCCTGTAGAAAACGTTACAACCAAAGATTCTCAAGTGTTTACATTCTGTTTTCTACTCTGCCATAACTCGAGGGTACTTTGTGTACGTAGGAAGCTGTCCAAATTGCTTCTGTCCAAAATTTTTGTGGCAAGTCTGCATCCACTAGAGACGTTCGTGCCATATCTATCAGAGACCTATTGGCTCTCTCTGCCATACCATTACTTTGCGGAGTATGAACAGTAGTTCTCTCACTTTTAATACCTTTCTTTCTGTAGTAATCCAATAAAGATATGTTTATAAATTCCAGTCCATTGTCTGAGTGAACATATATTAGTTTCTTTCCTGTTTCTGTCTCACGCCTTTCTACAAAATCTTTTATTTTGGCAGCTGCTTCACTTTTTGCACGTAGAAATTCTGCAAAATACCTCCTGCTGTAATCATCAACTGTGACCAGCATATAACAAAAAGTGAAATACTCGAAAAGTGTTATACATATATTGTTACATACTGGTGGATAGGCCACCAACAAAGCAGAGAAGAATACATATTTGCCGCTAAGTTCTAGTAGCTTCACGACCACTTCTTGAAGATGTGTGGGAAAAGAATTTTACAGCATTTAATGAAATTTCACGTTTCAATAAGTCATATAATTTTATTGCTCACAGCGAATAAAAGACTGCAGACACTTTTTTTATGAACTCAAATATCTAATCCACATTAAATTTGTAACTTGGGGACTTACTCTATAGAGTTTTTGAAGAATTCATATCAAAAATCCATTTCATTTATAACTAGGCTGTTATCGATGGCAGCTGGATATTATTGGAAGACATAGACTCAGCTAATGTAGACATTACATCAATTTTAAGCAGCGTCCTAGAAAATGGGTACCTGACGGTGCCCGGCTACAGAGATGCCATACCTGTATCTTCTGGTTTTCAATTATTTGTCACTCAAAGGTAAAAGAGCAGCTGCGTAATTTTTCGCAAGCAAACCTAATTAGTTAAACGTCTTTTTAGATTAACACCTACGATAACCGGAGGCCACAAAAAGCATACTAACGCTACAATTTTACTGGAGAAACGCATCTTACAAGTTAACTTGGACCCACTGAGTGAAGCAGAGCTGCAAGAAATTATACAAATCTTGCACCCTACCTTAAAAACGATTTGCACTCGTATGGTTAAAGTCTTTTCCTTATTCTCGAGTAACGGTGCGAAACCAATCGGAGTAAAAGCTTCACGGTTAACTTCCGCGAGGGATTTGTTTAAGTGGTGCGCAAGAGCCGTCGTTGACTTCGACGTCTCAAGTCAGGGCAGTGCTTTGAAGGTCCTTCAGGATGCAATCGACATATTTTGCTGCTCACATTCGAATTTAGAGGAACGTTTAAGCATAGCCAGGGAAATCAGTACTCATCTGGGGATCATCAACGAGAAGGCCAACTACTTTTGCAATCAACATAAACCGAGTGTGATTTTATCGACCGAAAACTTTATCATGGGGAGGACTTCCCTCAAACGCCAGGATAAACATCTCGAGAAAAACATGAAGTTTTGTTTTACGAGACCTGTGGCTTGCCTACTCGAAAGAATCATGTGCTGCGTTCAGTTGGGTGAACCGGTTTTGTTAGTTGGTGAAACGGGGACCGGCAAGACTTCTTGTGTGCAGTATTTGGCACACATGATCGGACAAAAGTTGGTCGTGGTGAACATGAATCAGCAATCCGATTCGGCTGATTTACTGGGGGGGTTTAAACCGATCGATATGAGGTTGGTTGTTAAACCGGTCAAGACGGAATTCGAAAACGTTTTTCGTTCTTATTTTAACGTCGAGGTGAACAAGCAGTTCCTACGAAACATATCATACTGTTACAATGAGCAACGTTACGATGTTTTGTTGAAATTGATGAGGAAGAGTCACGAAGCCGCCATAAAACGATTGTCTTCTGCTATCAATCGGGACGATGTTAAATTGGAAAAGTATTTAAAGTTTTGGAATTTGTGGACCGAACTAGGAAAAAAATTGCAGAAACTGGAAATACAACTGAAGCAGAAAAATTCGTTAGCTTTCACTTTCATCGAAGGCAGCTTAGTAAAAGCGATAGAAAATGGGCATTGGGTGCTACTGGATGAAATAAACTTGGCTAATGCTGAGACCCTAGAGTGCTTGTCGGGTTTATTAGAAGGACCCCAAAGTTCCATCAGTCTGCTAGAGAGAGGCGATAAGAAGCCCATTAAACGTCATGAAAACTTCACGCTTTTTGCTTGCATGAATCCCTCAACTGACATCGGCAAGAAAGACTTGCCAGTCGGCTTAAGGAATCGCTTCACCGAGTTCTTCGTCGATGAGTTAACAGAAAAAAACGATTTGGCCCTTTTAGTCAACAGTTACCTAGACGAAAGAGCTTTAAGTCAAGACAAGTTAGAAAACATCGTCAAATTCTATCTCACAGTGAGAAAAGAAGCCGTGTTAAGTTTGTCCGATGGGTTAGGCCATAAGCCTCATTTTTCCTTGAGGTCACTTTGCAGAGCGCTCACCATCGGCTCAAAAAATCCATGCGGTTCGTTCATCAGAAGTTTGTACGAAGCTTTTTGCCTCAGCTTTCTAACACAGTTGGATTTAAACTCGTGTAAACGTGTCGAAGCAATGATAGTAAAGTAAGTAGTAATGACGGGACGAATCAAGCTCTTCATTAAAGTATTATTTCAGATATGTTGTGGGTAATGTTAAGGAATTTAGGGCGGTTTTAAATCAACCCATGCCAGTGCCTGATCCATCGAATTCCCAAAATTATTTACAGTTTGAAGGTTATTGGATACATAAAGGTGCTTTAGAGCCAGAAGTTCCGGAGGATTATATTTTGACGTCGTCTGTTCGAAAAAATTTGAGAGATTTGGCGCGTGTTGTTTCCATAGGAAAACTTCCGGTGTTATTACAGGTACCCAAAATTAATTCATTGTTCATATGCACCGGGTCGATTTTATTCATGTTCTTATTTTCTTCTTTTGTTGACGTTCTTCGTTAAGGGTCTACTTTGCAGCAACAAGAGACCTCAAAAGAAAAAAAATTGTAATGTGATTCAAATCGGTATCCTGGTGATCATTTTTGCTTAATTTTTTTTTTTAATGCGGTATTTTAGGGAGATACTTCGATTGGGAAAACTAGTTTAATTATGTACCTTGCTAAGTGTAGTGGAAACAGATGTGTAAGAATTAATAATCATGAACACACGGATTTGCAAGAGTATATTGGATCTTATATTGCTGATGTAAATGGAAAATTAGTGTTTAGAGAAGGTAAGTACATGTATAACTTTTGTTAAAAATAATTTATTATAAAAAGCTCTAATTTTTATTAATTCAGAACTTAAGTATTAATAAGTGACACTTATTACACACTATACTCGATTACACTCTATAAATTTATGAATATGTCTTAAATCTGGATGCTTTAGACTGTGTACGAACATATACACGGTGAATGATAATTGTTCTGACAAAAAAAAAAACAAAACCCGGGAATTTGATGATTTGTGGCGGTCTCAATGGAGCCCGTCCAACCCAGCGCCGGCCTAAACCTTTACCTTTCCCACATGTGTCATATTGTTGACATGAAATATTGGTGGATACATAATTTGTTTTGTGCGATTTGTTAATTAGCGGCTTTAGTTTATCAGGTCTTTTAAGGTCTTTACATATTAATAGCCATTATTCAAATGACTTTGTATATTTGGGTTAAACAAGTTCACTCTTTTTTTTTATTCTGTTTGCATTTTGAAGCATCATTTAAAATGATACTCTTTGTTTAATCCTTCGATTTAATCAAAAATTTATTTGATCTAAATTATAATAACTGAACAGGATTTATCAATTTAAATTGGTGGAGGCGCCTGTGATGTCTAATTATTTACTAAATTTTGTTCATCTCAGTTAATTATACAAAATTAAATAATTTAAAAATTGGATATGGTATCGATAATTTTTAATATTCTTGTCCTTCTTCTTTTACTTGATAGAACAAAAAAAAAGATTTTTATTTTTTAACAACCATTTAGGCCCAGTTTTACGAGTGACTTCGAAGTTCTCCAGCACCTCCGACTAACCTGAAGACGGGAGGGTTCAACGAAACCTTAAAAGGTGGACAAGTTAAATAAAATAAAAGTCACCAGCTGAGCACACTTGTTTTTATTTGTAAAGCTCCAAATTGATAAAAAATAAGAAAATAAATAAATTGCAAATATGGAGTACGACCCAGATGGGGTCTCCAATGAATTGAAAAGAAAAGAAACTAAATAACTTCGTTATGAAGCAAACGAACAAGTTAGACTTTATCCAATAAACAGATCTGCTTTTCGTTCACAACTAAAGGTTAAAGTGAATAATGACAAGCACTTGAATAGAAAAGAAAGAAAATAATAATAACAACGCCGCGTTTAGGTGATTCAACAAAAAAGGTAAATAAAAGTGATTAGAATAGTTGTAACGAAAATTCAGTTGTCAACAGTGAGGGAGTGCCCTCCAACGTTGACGATCGATGCTACGCCGCCGTACCTACCAGAAAACTTCTATGAGAGCATTTATTTCGTTCATCTGCTCCTCTATTTTTTAACCAGAGGCGTATTGTCGTTTTAAGGCTAATTTTTCATTAATAATTTCTCGAAAACTAAAGTAGAAAGAATTTCTCGGACATCGCTTCTTATCGTGGTTTCATTTGGTCAGGTTAATTAACAACCATCCTGCATTGCCTTTTAGGGGTTCTCGTTGAGGCCATGAGGAAAGGACATTGGATAATCCTAGATGAATTAAACCTTGCTCCGACTGACGTATTAGAGGCTTTGAACAGAGTCTTGGACGACAACCGTGAACTATTCATCCCGGAAACCCAAGAGACCGTCAAGGCCGACCCAAAATTCATGCTTTTCGCCACACAGAACCCCCCGGGCGCTTACGGGGGCCGCAAGATGCTGTCCCGTGCCTTCAGGAATAGATTCGTTGAGCTTCATTTTAATGAAATACCCTCGGACGAATTGGAATTCATATTGCACAAGCGTTGCCAGATGGCGCCTTCTTACGCCAAGAAGATGATTAACATAATGAAAGACTTACAAGTAAATGTAAACGACCTCGTTTTTACTTAAAATAAAATAACTTGGGTTACAGACGAGACGACGGAGCTCGGCTGCCTTTGCGGGAAAACACGGCTTTATAACGTTAAGGGATCTCTTCAAGTGGGGTGAACGATATCGATTAGCTGAGAATAAAAGCTCACTGTACGATTGGGACCAACATATAGCCGATGAAGGCTATTTAGTCTTGGCAGGGAGGGTTCGTAAGAATGAAGAAAAGGAAGAAATCATTCAAGTCATCAAGAAGTACATGAAAAGAGAAGTCAATCCACAGAATATATTCACATGTAATTTTGGAACTTTATGGCCCAGTTGCAGGCCCGCTGATATTTTGGCGCCCTTTTGAAATTCTGAACAAAAACTAATTCTGCTAAAGTAAAGTTTATAAACGAGCTGCTTTTGCTGTTTTACTCTGAAAAGAAGCAATTCTTTTTTAGTTATATCTGTTTAAATAATTATAGACAATTTGGTGCCCTTCTGATCAGGCGCCCTTGTGCATTGCACAACGGAGAGCAGCGGGCCTGAAGCTGAAACCCATAACTACAATTTCAACAATTGTTTTTAAGCGCTTAAGCTGGAATTGTACAACTAGGTTTTATAGTCAATCAATTTTTAAGTTGGATTATTTTAGTGTCTGAAAAAACATCGACTGTAACTCGTAGCATTTTGGAAGACATTCAATCAAAAAAGGATCGATACAAAGGCATCTTTTGGACGTACAACATGCAACAGCACGCTGTGCTAGTTTCCAAGGCGATGCAATTTCACGAGCCTGTTTTGTTAGTTGGTGAAACGGGCAGTGGAAAGACAACGATTTGTAAATTGCTTGCGGAAAACAATGGCCAGGAGTTGATAACAGTTAACTGTCACATGCATACGGAGAGCAGTGATTTCATTGGCGGGTTAAGACCAGTTCGAACGCACACGGTACGGTTGAGATACAATCTCACAACAAAAGCATTTAACGTAATTAATCGCAGGATGAAGATTTAAATAAATTATTTGAGTGGTGTGACGGTCCTCTTATACAAGCTATGGTTCAAGGGAATGTGTTTCTGGCTGATGAGATCTCTTTAGCTGATGACAGTGTACTTGAAAGACTTAACTCATTACTTGGTGCGTACATAAAACACAGTTTCATTATATTTAATGTGTTATGTACTTTGTAGAACCTGAAAGGAGTTTGTTACTGGCCGAAAAGGGCATCGATATTAACAACAAGGACAATTCTGAGTTAGTAGTGGCTCATAAAAATTTTCATTTCGTCAGTACGATGAATCCTGGGGGGGATTTCGGGAAGAAGGAGTTGTCTCCGGCTTTAAGAAATCGCCTAACAGAAATATGGTGCGATTCTTGCAACGACCGGCAGGATTTAATCAGCATCATCGAACACAATGTCAAACCAGGTATATCGCTGGGCAACCAAGAAGATTGTTCGTCAGGTGTCGGCAAACATATTATGGACTTCATCGACTGGTTTCGTTCAACTGAAATCGGAAGGCGGTAAGCAATCTCGGGGCCGGGGGTTAAAAAAAGGGCAAAGCTTAACAAAATTACTTGCAGCTTCACAATAAGCGTAAGAGATATCTTAACTTGGACACACTTCATAAACAGCTGCTTCAACAAGGCTGAAGCAACTGAAGCTTTTCTTCATGGGGCTTGCCTAACCTTCCTGGATAGTTTAGGGTCGGGTGTGACAAGTATGGAAAGGTACGTAGTTAATTGCGTCCCATCCAAATGTCCACGAACGCAAACATTGAAATTTCAGCCCTTCAACCCTCAAACGATTCAGAAACGAATGCGTTTCTTTCCTATCACATCAAATTGAGGCACTCAACTTGCAGTCCACGGACTTATCCTTGAATAACTTAAGCATACAACTAGAAGCGAACTCATTTAAAATAGGCCCATTTTCCATGGAAATGGGCGACTTTAAATCAGGCGTCACTCGCTTCTCATTCGATGCCCCGACCACTCTGCACAACACATTAAGGCTCTTGCGGGGCCTTCAGTTAAACAAAGCGATTTTATTAGAGGGAAGCCCCGGCGTTGGGAAAACAAGCATCGTAATGGCGCTAGCCAAGGCCACGAGAAATACAGTCTTTAGAGTCAATTTATCCGATCAGACCGTAAGTATTTTGTTACAATTGTGCAAGTAATTAATTTCCCCCCTCCCCCCAAGGACATCTCGGATTTATTCGGCGCCGATTTGCCCGTTGAAGGCGGTAAACCCGGACACTTCGCCTGGAGGGACGGTCCTCTCTTGCAAGCGTTAAAACGAGGCCACTGGATATTATTAGATGAATTAAATTTGGCCCCTCAGTCTGTCTTGGAAGGGCTGAACGCTTGCCTGGACCACCGAGGCGAAATATTCATCCCCGAATTGGGAAAAACGTTCCTCGCTAAGCCGGGCACGAGGTTCTTCGCTTGCCAAAATCCGACCAAGCAAGGAGGCTCTCGCCGGGGTTTGCCCAAGTCATTTCTCAATCGATTCACCCAAGTGTATGTGTCGCCCCTAAACGAAAACGACCTACGTCACATCTTGAAGACCCAATTTCCCGAGCTACCCGATGTAGTATTGCAACGCATGGTGGATTTTAATACACAAATCGTTAGTGAGTTAGAAAAGCAAGCGTTTGGCTACAAAGGCGGGCCTTGGGAGTTTAATTTGAGGGACTTGACGAGGTGGTGCGAAGCAACTTTGTATCATTATGAAAACAGTGCAGACGAAGATAAGAGTTACGCCCCTGAATGTCTGGTGGGGTTGATTTATAGTAACCGAATGCGTTCGTCGCATGACAGAGAATGTGTTGCTCGAATTTTCGAAAGCGTGTTTGGAAAGACAATACGAGGTAACGCAGTGACTGCTTACGTTACCCACACTGATATACACTTAGGTGATATCTGCTTGAAGAAAGAGTCAAGTAACTTCAATGTAAGCGTCGCGAAACAAGAAACTTCTTTGGTGTTGAGAAGTCAGTTGGGTGTGTTGAGGAGCTTAGCATATTGCGTAAGATTGAATTGGATGAGCATATTGGTGAGTTTCTAATTAAAGTTTGATGTGTGTGGAATTAGCACCTTTACTCTAGGTTGGAAATGCAGGTTGTGGAAAGACGAGTGTTGTTCGTACCTTGGCTCAGCTATGTGGGAAGACACTTCATACTCTACCTGTCAATTCTGCCATGGATACTACAGACCTTCTAGGTGGCTTCGAGCAGGTCAGATAATAATTTAATTTTTTTTCGTAATCAAAATGCAAATGTTCCAAAAGTTAAGTTTTTAATTATTGTTTATTTTATGTTGCTCTTATTTATAACGCGTTTTGAAATGTGTTAGTATTTCATAGAAAGTAACAAAAAAACAAATTATTATACTACTACCGTCGGAGACTGCTACGTTTCTAAAGATTTTTCCAGTAAAGATATTTTTATATAAAAAGAAAAAACTAATAGCATATCATAAATCATTGAGCTTAATACGTAAATTAAATTCAATACAACGTCGCCTACGATTGCTTTGTGCAAAGCTTCGCCAATATGAGTCAGGATTGACTTTTGAAATGAGGCTGCATTCGCAGAAATTCAGCTGCATCCAAGTAGTCGCCGAGATGGCTTATCAAAAAAGCCGGCACAAGTAAGAGCGGACAGACCAGGAAAGCACGATGATTCATAATTGGAATTTCGGGAACAAACGATATAAGAACGCGACCGGGGTTCACGGGGATATCAGACAGCTAGAAGCATGTAATTAGCATTCACAGGATCTCATAGTGTGTGTCAACAAAGTCCGTGTATCCGTCCGTCTCTCTGTATCTAGTACCATGGTTTGGGTGAGGAAACAACAGGGGACCTAAGATGGAACTCTGTGGTACCCCTATGCTGATACTGTGTGGGCTACTTATTGTCGTATGGACCTTCATTCTCTGAGTTCTCCCTGTCAGGTATGACGTGATGATACTTTTTGGTACTCTTTTAGTCGACTCTCTACATGATAAGTATTTATAGCATATACGCAGTTTGTACATTTTGGCTTTTCACTTATATCGATGGTTTCCCGCACAGTAGGCACGGACTTCAGCAGCATGATAGCGAAGCATTATGTATCTTTATTTATTTATGTTTTTAATGTTTTTTTTTTATAGTAGAGCTCATTTAAATTGCTAGCGAATCGAACCACTATAATGATAATTGATCTCCAAATATTGTATACGCTTACAAGCATTTTACTTTAAAACTTTCAAAATCTTTTAAACAATCTTTGATAACCGTTTTTTACCTAACTTCTCGTTTTTACTGGCAAGAATACGAGCTTCTCCGGCGCATTTCTCATTTAACATTTACGACGTTATGCACGCTCTGCAATACTTATAAACTTATAATAACATTTCTTTATGACGCCATAAAATAAGTCTCTAGTTTTGTCTAGGAACTCGTGTAAAGTAATTTCCACGTGCACGTAGTAACAGTAAAATATTTACTTAAGTATAAACATTTATCTAATGTAGGTACTTTTTATTAGTCGAGTTATTAATGTAGTGTGTGACATTAAACAGCCTTCTTGGTTAATTAAAAAATAATAATCTAGTAAGAATAACAGCCGGCTTATAAAGGGTTTAAAAACCGATTAATTACATGTTGGATCAAATGTTCAATGCAGGTGTTCATCGCGGCGCTCCTCAGTCGATCGCTTCTCGTTATGTTTTGTTTCTAATTGCATTCTATTTGCAATAAACAAACTTCGTTGCAGAAGGCTTCTTAGGCCGAATGCAATGTTTATGAGTCACCTCGACGACTCTTTGAGGATGCAATGTTCGGCATTCCCTGATGCAACTCTGTTGCAGAGCTGGGCAATTACTTGTACTTTGTAATTAATTACAATTACAAAGTACTTTTTCAAAAGAGGAATTAATTACAATTACAAAGTACTTTTTCAAAAAAGGAACTAATTACAATTACAAAGTACAAGTCTTAAAAAAGGAATTGGCAATTACTTTTATAATTACTTTATAATTACTTTTATGATAAATCATAGTGGTATAATTGACAAAAACCCAGGTCCTCCTTTAAAATGTTTAAATAATTAAAAGTGTTCAAGTAATCCAAATATATCAAAAAATAATTTTTTTATTGAAAACCATATAAAAAAACCTATTATTATACTGGGTGTCTCTAAACCTATGTCTTTAATTGAAACCACAAATAGTAGTCAAAAAAAGAAGCAAAATTTGTTATACAATAGGGAAAAAGTAAATAATAACTCCGGGAAAAATCAGTTTTTGTGTTCAAAGAATTTGTTTTAGTAACGCTGGTTGACGATTTAAATAGATTTAAATGTCTCAGCTGCACAGAATTGGTGTTTTTTGTGGGCATAAACGAATAAATGCCCAGACGTGTCTGTTGCGATAGGTCATGTTTGTCCTTCGCAAAAAAATTTCGTCTTCACGCGGCGTTCCTTATTGCAATTGCTTATTACTATTTTATTTATGCTTATTTATTTAAAGTAAAATTTAAAAGCAGTGACAGTACATCGATCTTAAACTGTAAACTGCAAAATGTTATGTTTATGTTCAGTAATAAGACGAAAATAAATGTCTACTAAAAATGTTGATAAATATTAATTAAATCCAAGAAACGAGTGGCTTAATTATTTTTCGTGATGGAAATTTGATTCTGGTTTAAAATAATTCTGAATTTTCAGAAACGTTTACCTACATTCGTCTTGGCGATTTATTGGTTACAATTGCACTGTCATAAAATAAAATTTAGCTGACTCAGTTTCGTTTATTTCATTCTTTTATTGTTATTTATGCTGTCTTTTATTGTTATTTATGCTATCATAATTTAGAATGAAAGGCGAAGTGCTGAATAACAGTTTTTGAGAAAATTTAGCCCGAGCGAGTACATTTGTGTTTTATAAAAGTCTGAAGTTAAAATAAAATTTTAAAAACATGGTATTAAGATTGGTATTATTTATCAAATTTACGTAGTGTGGAGTTTGTTTTGTGTTAGTTTAATATGTGTGTACATAACTTAATTTAAATGTAAATAAGTAATAAATATGGCTCATGTGTATTCCAATGAGGAATTGATAGACATAGTGCTCTGTTATGGCGAATTATGTGTTAATACCGCAGGACAACATTTTGAACATTTATTGTAATTACAAATATCAGTGCCAAGAACAAGCAGTGAACTTTAGTAAAATTCTAAGGTTGTAATGAATGCACAGGTATGACAACACGTTCGATATGCATTTTGTGCTGTACTGTACATTTTTTTTTATTTCGCATAAAGCATTTTATTTCGAAAAACTACACTTAGGTATGATATGAGGATATGCCGAAGACGCGCGCGCGAGGCCTTGGCCTAGTTCTTTCAAACGTAAATAAAAAAAATTATTGCAGTTTATTGCTTTTTATTGAAAGCGGACTTGCCTCAACAAGTCATAAACTAAGCAGAGGTTTCAAAACAAAGGAATTGCACGCGCTTGTGGTAGGTCAGTTTTTCATTTTTGAGCAATACCATTCATATTTGGGGAATCAATCTCTTTTATAATGAGGAACTTACAGTTTTAATTAAAGACATAAGTTTTGAGACACCCTGTATAAACAAGTTTAATTAGACTCTTAGTTCATCATTTCAATACAATATTTTATACGAGCCCTGCACTAAAAGTATTCGCCTAGCTGGTATAGCTGTTTTTTAAAATAAAATCTTTATTAGAATTTAAGGGCCGGTCTTTTAACTTTCTTGTAAACTCCCTTTTTTACTAAAATGGACATTCAATTAGTTGCTATAGCAACGCGTATTCATGTCATTGAGATAGATGTACTCATCTAGTTAATCCGAAAGAGATGCATAATGCTTGATAGGCAGCTAAATGATAGATTTTTCAGTTACAAGACAGATAAATTTACAAGTAACTTAAAAGGAAGTTAAAAGACCGGGCCTAAATATCAAAACTTTTACTTAAAAGTGTTTAATTTCTATTTATTTATTATTATTATTCTAGAAAATAATCTACCACTGAATAATGTATTAACTATTTCTTTCTTTATCTAAGGGAGGTAGGCGAATACTTTTGACGCAGGGCTCGTAATAATAGAAATAAACAATAGCAAGTAATTATTTTACGCACAAAAAAGAAAAAAGCGCTTTATTTATGTACCACATCACATCGTATATTATTAGGAAAGGGACTTTTCACGACGCAGCGCTATCTTCAAATAATGATCAATTGAAACAAATACCTACAAAGGATGCGATTTCAGGAGACCGGGGGTTTACGCAAGTTCATGCAGGAATCCTGATTGTAAACACGTATTTAAAAGTAATTGTAATTAGAAAAAATAATTGTAATTGAAAAAGTAATTGTACTTATAAATGTAATTGTAATTGAAAAAGTAATTGTACTTATAAGAAGTAATTGTAATTAGATAATTTAAATAATGCAATTACAAATTACAATTCCTCCATCGATTTTGTTGCAATTACAATTACAAATTACTTTAAGAAATAAAAGTACCTAAGTACAATTACAAATTACATAAAAAAAGTTATTGTAATTGCTAATTACTTTTTTACCAATAATTACCCAGCTCTGCTCTGTTGCAAGGTTAACCTCAGCACCATGATTCCGAAGCCGTCTTTAAAGATGCAAGCCTCTGTATAACATTTATTTATATTGTTTAACTCTCGGCAGGTGTAATATCCGAGGTCACGCGTTGGCGTTTTTTTATCTTAACTTGCGAAATGAACATAATGGTTTACTTCTGTACAAAATGCCGATTTCTTACATCACATACATCGACGTGCATCTACCTTTTGCAGCACAGTTCT
Organism: Dorcus parallelipipedus; assembly: GCA_958336345.1. Taxonomy (NCBI): domain Eukaryota; kingdom Metazoa; phylum Arthropoda; class Insecta; order Coleoptera; family Lucanidae; genus Dorcus; species Dorcus parallelipipedus. The sequence continues at coordinate 27,450,247 of OY284483.1, forward strand.
TTTAAATAATTTTAAAAGAGGTTTGACAAATTCAAAATTAAAATAAATAAACTGTCTATTGCTTTTAATTGTTCTTGAATTTTCTGTCGTATTTAGAGCAATATTTCGTGTTCGCTAAAGTTAAAAGAACAAGATATCTTTGAAGTATTTATTAATTTCTTTACATTGTTTTACATATCGAGACAAATAAAAGTTATAGTATAAGTAGAGACAAATTTTTATAGTTACGCATATGAATTTCGTGGATACGTTCCTATACATATTTTTTTAATTGTATGTTTCAAGTGTCTAAATAAATTGTTGCTCAAAAAGTACTGATTTAACAATTATTTGTTGTTTGGTTTAAAACAATATTTCATTTTATAACAATGATATTTGACTTTGCTAAACCTAAGACTTTTTTAATAAGATTTTTCAGTTGAAAAAAAAGCAAGAAAGCTAACAATAAATGATTAATTGTTACACAATAGCTCAGACTTTTTTAACTTTATATTCATTTTGAGTATGCACTTAAATTTGCCTCCACAACTCACAGCGAATTATAAATCAAAATATATTTCGGTTTTTATTACTTACTCGTATTTTATTCAGGCACGATTTATAAAATTTCATTTATATTGTACAAGACTTAATTCGCTGAAAAAAAATTGTAGTATTGACTTTAAAATAATTGCTTTTTTCTGATTGCACATCTATAGATTTATTTGTTTCTATTTTTCTATACATGCACACATTCAAATTATCATAAGATCCATGCAGTTTTATTTGTGATGCTCTTTGTTGTAAAAATATTAATTAACCGTGTGTTTTGTGCATTTATCTTAGTTATTAAGCGTCACACTTTGTTTTTAAATAATAGCAACATTTTCATTACGTTTATTTTTAGTGGATTACATAGATCCCAATAACGTATATACTTTCTAAAAAAATTAAATTTGTTTGTTTTGGACATTTGGACTCACGCAGTTCTAAAACGTTCAGTTCAATTTATCATATCGTAATAAAAGTTATGAACAGCGTAAGGCCAATGTTCAAAACGAGCAAACTTATTGAACACATTTGGAACATATTTCTATAAGTAATACAATTAGAAAAGTATTTGATTTACAGCTCTATTTAGTAAAAAGATTTACCTAACATAGACATTGGTGCTAGACGTGTCCTAAAATACCTAAGTATGTATCAGTTCTTTAACCTATATTATATTATTTAGTTTCTGTTCGACAGTGATTTCAAATTGATATTTTACACGAGTAGTTCTGGTATATCTCTTATTATCTTATTAGGTACTTTATAATCAATTCCATTTTAGGCGGATTTATGTTTTTGTAAAAAGCTTTAGTAGTCTCGTTGAAATAGGGATATGCAACGTTATTTACATATTTTATTAAAAAAACAAAAATCGTGGCTTCACATTTCTCTATTTCATAACAAGCTACAACAACCAACTTTCATTTTAATTTGTTGGTTTCCTAAACCCTAGTAAGTATTTGCTTTTGGCGATAAGTCATGTTTTGAAATATTTTTTGGTTTTTATATTGCACTTTTTTGCTTTTATGTGTAATTGACAACGAACTTAAATCTCAGTGTCATGTCTTGCGTTGCAACCTCATTACAAGTACTCTACAGGGTGATTGACGATTGTTTCGACAAAAGAATGGGGAAAATGTTCAATGCAAAGAAGAAAGCGATAGAAAATGGCGACTAATCGAAGAAGACGTCAAAGAAAGCGATAGAAGATGGCGATTAATCGAAGAAAGCGTCAAAGAAGATGGCGACTAATCGAAGTTGGAGACGTTCATTCGCGAATCAAAGCTCATCGAGATGGTAGAATCGAAGGAAGCGATTGGATTGAAAAGCCTCGGGTGTCATTAAAGAAAGCGAAATGCAAATTGAAAATTCTGAACAAATCGAAGACAGCGGGCAATTGCAAGTTGAAGATATCGAAGGAAACTAGCAGCTAATTGAAGGCTTTTATGATTTCGGCGAAGAAAGCAAATTAGAAACTGACGAGATCGAAGGAAATCAGCAGCAAATTGAAAACATTGAGCTGTAAACTGAAGAAACAGGAGCTCTGAGTGTACGTGAAGCAGAAATCGAGTTGCAACCCGAAGAGTTAAGTGAAGAAAACCGGACGCTAAATGAAGAAATGGAGGTTCGAAGCGTCTCGCAGCTACAGGCCGAAGATATTTGCAGTGCCAACGAAGAAAGTGAAGGTCTAATTGAAAAAATGAGTGGTATTACAGAAGACACTCGAAGTGTAATGAAGGAAAACGAAGATGTCTTTACTTATGAGTTGGAAGAAGAGTACGTATGAAGAAAAAATGAAGAAACTCAGACTTCCGTTCCCAGCTTTTAAACGTGCAATAAAACGAATTTTTTTAAATTAATTAGAAACTGTTCAAAAAAAATTTTTTTCCCCGTAACCTGCAACATCGATTCTCTTATGCGTTTTTTTTTGTCGGAACAATTGTCATTCACCCTGTATGACCATTATTCTACGAAAAGAATTATTTGAACGTATTTGTATTCTATACTTCTTTGAGGTAACGTGTGGATGTATCAACGTTGTTCCGAAAACAGAACTTGCTTTGTTCGGTTTCTCTTGCAGAAGAATCACAAAGATTTCGATCAAAATAAACTAAATTTCTCGAATAACAGCAAAAAGTAAACGATTATTTTTATAAAGGCGGTTTTAATTTTGTTATTGATTTAATGTTTTCTAATTTAATAATTTCTTTAGTACATTGTAAAATTGCATTATAAAATATACCTACACAAATTAATGTGGTGAGCTTAGTATTAAATTGATCATACCTGGTGTAGTATGAAACGAAAATATTTGATCGAAGAACTAGCAGTACTAAAAAGTAATGAGAAAAAACGCATGACTTATTAGTAATGTTAATAATGCAGTGCATTACTACCATTAGGTATGTACTAATGTAGTGAAATTTAGGTGTTGCAGATTCTCTTTCTGTCTATACCTATACAAGTTGCATATTCCTACAAACCTTATGATATCTTATACGACGCTTATTTTAATTAACTAGTTTTCCATGCACTAGTCTTGAATCTACCGGCCTACGTATTCTTGTAGTAGTAAAAGTTAGTAAGTGCAATGTACAAGTTCTTATTTTGTCTTCTCCGTTGCCACCTCCGAGCGATTATATCATAGTGGACATGTCCCAGTCTAGCTAGTCGCTTTCATTAGGAGATCCTGAGTCGGGGCTTGAATAATGTGGAATTTGTATACCTCCGTTCAGGGGTTCGGGCGCCCAAGGACTCAAATCGGCGTCTCCCTAAAGCAGATGCAAATATAACGAAACAGAAGTCAGTATCACTTATTATACTATTGAGTAAAGCAGTAAAATTTTCTAGGAAGCTATACGAGGATTTTACTGAAAATTTTAAGCTCGTTAAGAAAAAATCTCAAACTGCTGTTCCTGATGAATAGACTACTTACTCCTAAAACAGAAAGGAATGGCCCGTTAGTAATTGCCGCCACATTATTTTAATTTAATTGACAATAAATATTATTTGAATTCAAATTCCTAATAGGGTGTTTTTTGGGGGGTACTTATGCGATCCAAAAGAAACATATAAATTTGTAAATATAATACCATGCTGAGCACACCACTTACATATAATATTTAATTACCATAGAGCTATCTGGGTGGGCTGGAACGGGAAGAGGAGTTTTGAGTAGCGATATTTCAGCTTGTCTCGGGGGATCTGGGGGAGGTGGTACGTTGGGTGCTCCCAGCCAGAGGGGCAGCCATCCGCAGCAGAGGTCGAGGGCGGCTCGTCTCAGCCCCCTGTGAAGTACGAGGAAAAGTGTCGGATTCACTATAGCGTGTACGTATGATATGTGCAACGTTATCTGAAATAAAAGAGGAACAAAAAATACTGAGCATTTGTTATTCTGCGATCGTAAACTGCCGCGCGCCGCCTCCGTGGGGTATTTTTATATTGTGAATGAAACTGTAGCGTGCCCCCCGAAACATAAGGCGGCAGTAAAGAAACAAGATATGAAGCATAAAGATTTCGAAACGAATTCTTTTTTTATTACCGATTCTATCTATTGTAAGCAAATTAATTTTTATTATGTCATATTATTGCTTAGTAGACCTGTTACTTTCCGCAAGTCGAATTCAATCGAGAATAAGGCGATGTAAATCTGCAAGGAAGAAATATATCTTCGATATGACAATTTCCCTTAGGACGACAAACTTCTTATTTCTGCAACGTAAACCCGTATTCAAAAAGTTTTCGCAAGACTCGTTTCGTTTTAACTTAAACAAGTTTGCGATGTCGGGTAGAAATAAAATCTTACTCGTTTAAAGTTCATTTCAATTATAATTTCATTTTCAAAGTAACGACTAACTGTTTTTATTATTTTTTTTTTATTTCTCATGTATTCTTCGTATATCATAAAATGAGAAAAATGATATTTCTTTTTATAATAGTTAGTTATTCAGGTATGTACCAGGGTGTTATAAGGTTTATAATGTCCGGGGTCGGCAGAGTATAGCCCGAGGGGTGTACGCCGACCGAGGGCGTATAATTTTAACGCCCGTGGTGCATTCAATGTCCGACTAGTTCTGTATTTCGTTAGATTTATAATAACAATTTGATTAAAACCATCAAATTACTAGAAATCATAGATTTTTGTTGGAAATGTCGTATCTAACTGTCAGTTAACTAATTAAAATGGAAAAAGAAGAGTTTAATCTCTCAGAAAAACCACTGCTGAAGGCTGCAAAGGCAGCGGAAACCCTTGTACCCCAAAAAACTGTACGAGAAAGAGTATTTCCGTTTTCAATACCCGAGGGCATTATTACTTCAATGCTAACGTGTCTTAAAACTGGTCCATTATTTTGTTTTAATAGTCTAGTCGGACACTAACAATTTTTTTGGCCCCGCGTTACAATGAATTTACTATCCGTGTAGCTCGGGCGCAAAAGTTCCTTCCGCATAGAATTCCAATGAATTTTACATTTGAAAGAAAACTACGCCCTCGACTGGCATCGACGAAAATTCGGGCAAAGTCTTTTAAAAGTTGCATCTTTAGATAACGTAAATATTGGATATTTGTTGGCGTTCGGCGAAAGTGAACGTATATGATTTATGATGGAACGTATAAGAAATATGATCGTTCTCTGTCGAAGATCATCTGTTAACGTTCAACATAGATGGTCAGTTACTTAGTTGCTCCCAATATTAATATCGCATAGACGTTTTGGATTTACGTTATTTCTTATTTGATGACATGTTTTTTTTTCCATTACCAGAATTCTTTATGAAATATAAAATTATTGATGGTTTGTTATATAAGTATAAATATAAAAAGTGAAATTGTTTAAAATAGAAAAAAGTAATACCTCTTGTCCTAACGGATTTCCTACTATAGGATGGCTAACTAACGTAACGAAGAAAAGTGGTCCCCAAAATAATACGTACGCAGCGGTAATGACCAAGAACATTTTTACACGCTGCACACCGTCTCTTTCCATCCTGTTCAGATAATCCCTCATCCGCCTGTGCTCCTCCAGGGCTCCGCTCGCCTGAAAGCATAGTTTCCGTGAAAATAACTTTTGCATTTGCAATGAATACGTGATAAGCGAATACGCGTATATTTTTATTGAGTTTTCCCGGTGATAATGTAGGAAATGCCAGTAGCATTAATGTTATTCTGTTGCAGTATAAGCGAACTGAAGTGTAAGTGCAAGATGTAATATCGTGTTGTGTTTATTCCTAAAAATGCAGCTTTTCTGATAAATTGGTGTTTGATTTCTATGAAATCTATTGAGTCATTCGCAGATGTAAAAAGAATACCAAACGAAGATTACTCGTAGTTACTTAAATAAACACTAATACGGTTAGTTGTTTATATTTAATAAATATTTTCCATCATCCTTATTAAGTGATAGTGTTACTCATAATAAAGTTGAGTGTTTTAGGTTCAAACTTTGTAGGCTACTTTCGTGTGAATAAATCATCGTGTCAAATTAAAAATGCAATTCTATTTTCGCGAGATTGCTTTATGACACGCATAACCGCTCACTCTATTAAAAGACTACGTTGGACGTCGTTATTCATCTCGGGTTTTACGCAATAGCATCATCACATTAATGCAGACATCTACTATACTAAAGTGTTCGCGTATGACAGCATAAATTATCATCCTTTCATTAAACACAGTATTACTCTACGTTGGCCACGTGTACTTCGTAAGTTTTCAGCATAATTACCCTCTCTTCGTTGGCGTTAGGCGTCGCGGCGTCGCCGCCTCCCGTTACGTTAACAAGCGTCGTAACGAGGCCCGCTACTCTAACGGCTTCCACGTTGGCTTTAGTCAGATCCCTGTGCAACTTCCGAAGATGGTAAAGCGTCAGGAGCACGCAAACGAGATTCACTGCTATCCAAAGCGCGTTTAGAATGTAGTGTCTCAGAGGGTTGTGGATCAAAGGACAGGAAGGAGCTCGGTGACCCTGTTCGCCTTGCGCCGCCAAAGCACCTGGAAAATAATTACATTTTACCTCGTTACCTTTTCAACCGAACTTGAAATAAAAACGCTTTATCTCATCTTTTTTTTGTGAAATTAAATGTGACATGGGATATGTAAATTCTACGCCTTGGAGAATTGGGGTGATTTATCACTGGAGGGTGCTATCCAAATTTTTATTGAACCGACTGTCGTATTTCGTTTCTTTTATTCTTTTAAAATTTTATGTAAAAGCATTTTGAATGGAAGATAAAGATTTATTCAAATTTATTTCGGTAACAAGGCAAAACGTGTATTGAAAAATTTACTATCCGAAAAAAGTGTTAGTAATTATTATGCCCGTGGTTTATAAATAATCGTATCATCTATATTTGATTAGACCACCAGTAAAATATTCCAATGTATGAGGTGGTTATTAGCATAGAAAGGATCTTACCTGATAAAAATGTAGGTCCCAAATTGATAGTGATAGAGGCGAACCAAATCATGAACGCGCCAAAGAGTACACATTGCGGTGAGTCCATCAACAACGGCGCATCTGATAAATCAGTGTCGGTGTCATCTTCTGGGAAAACAGGAGAATCGTTGAGCACTGTAGTAAGCATGTTAACGGTGGCTACGGTGACGAGGAGTAGAAAGGCAGTTTCTACGAGGGAGCACTTGTGGACAGGTTGACAGTGTAATATTGACATCCCCAACGGGAGCAGTAACGCCGCCCTTGCACAGTCCACAATGCCTTGGTGGAAGAGCAGGCCCTGGGACCAGCTGGAACATAAAAATGTTCACATTTATTATGCATTAGGAACTTTTTCCGATGGTCGTTAATAAGTAATGCACGATCCGTGGTTCTAATAATGTACTTCCATTATTAGTGCCGTAGCTCTTTATTTTCCACACGAAAAATATGCAGCCTCTCACACAGTTCATTAACCAATATATTTTGTTTCATTATCTTTCATAAGATCATAAAACGTGAAGTAAATTTCTAATTTGCTAACTAACATGTAGGTCTATCATCGTGGGAGTAAACCTCCAACTTTGTGTTGTATTTCTTAAATTAGTTGACGAGAAACTTTGCTCTATGTACAAGGTGAATGATCAAAAATTTTCACAAAAATGCATAAATAGCCTAAAATTGCAGTTTGAGGGAAAACGAGCATAACGGGAAACTTTTGTTACAATATGAGGGAAAACTGACTGTTAACCGTTGGCAATACTGACTGAACTTCAATTTATGCATTTATGTAACTGTGTGTATTCTGGAAGCATCAGAATATCACGTAAATTCACTGCGTTTGTGCTGACGTGACCGCTACTAATGACGTTATATTTGGATTCAAATGAAAAAAATGGATATGGCTGAAATAAGTATAGTGACGAAAATTCGCATTTCTAGAAACGAACTCACTCGAACATTATTATTTCTTAAAATTAACGAAATTTCTTTCCCATTGAAATTTAACAAATTCTACACCTTTTCCAATTGTATTTCAGAAAATTTCAGTTGTATTTCAGATTAGTAAATTGCATTTAAGAAGTCGTCAATTGTAGTTCAGATTAATAAATTATATTTCAGAAAGTAGTAATTATAGTTCAGATCAGTAAATTGTATTTCAGAAAACGTCACATGAAATTCAGAAAATATAATTTGTAAATCAGAAAGCATCATTTGTAAATCTGAAAGCATTATTTGTAAATCAGGAATCATTTGTAATTAAGTTTTTTTTTGTAAGTTTGAAAGTGCCTGCATGTTAATAGCGAAAAACTGCATTTCTTAGCATCGACACCATGCAAATTCCACAATTATTTAAATTCATTCTTCACTTTATTTCAATGCAATCGTAACAGTAACTATTCCACGAAAATCTGTTGATGGTTCCTAAGGTATAACTTATTTATTATGGTATGCTGAAAAAATATATGTATAATTATTATTTTCTGAAATACAATTCACCTTTTCTGAAATTGATTTCGCTTTCCTGAACTACAATTAACACATTCTGAAATACATTTTACGTTTCTGAAATACAATTGACATTTTCTAAAATTAATTTTTTGCATCTGAAAAACATTTGTCACTGCCTGAAAATAATCTGATACTTTCTGAACTATACTTGGAAAAGGTGTAGATGTTTTTAAAAATGCTTGAAATTTGTTTCCCTCGAAATAATTTATGACATTTTTCTTGGTATCACCAAGTGAATATGTTCCGTTTTAATATGATGCTTATATTTTTGAAAACTGATGCCAAAAAACATTGATTTTTTTTAAATTGGTCATTATCATGTTAAAGAGTTTTAACAAAGTCTCATGTATTCAACTGGAAGATATTTTCTACTATCGTAAAATGTATCATGACGTTTCAGTTTTGACATAAGTTAATTTCATTTAAGCTACGACTTAGGTTTTATTTTTCATAGACTCCTCTTATTTAAGAAATATACCTATTAACGCATTGTATTTATAAGGGGTGGTGGAACTGTTCCCCTACCGTGCTCGGCCCTGCTATAAAAGGTATAAGAGGGGGTGTTCCTTGAGGTAGCAATATTCCCCTACAGCTTTACAACAGTGTTGCCCATTTTGCTAGTTTGTGGCTAGTTCTGGCTATTTTCGCTTGTAGTTTAGCTACTGTTTCTCTACTTGCTACAGAGAGGAAACCTAGCTATTTCTCAATTACATTTAGCTATAAATATTGCTGTGTTGTGCGTTAAAATGAGACACAATCTTATTCAGAATACGAGATTTTCTTTATTTTATTTTTTTGTCCGGCTTTCTCTTAGGTCCGTATTCATAAACAAAACTTACGCTATGCGCTCACCAAAATATTGCGAATATGTGTTTATGCGCTGCAAAGATGTCTTTTACGGAATGTAATTCATAAACTGTTGTTAAACCCTTGTTGATTGTGCGTCCATTACACGTGAAATGTGTACATTTCATGAATTATCAGCGAATTATTATCGAGCGCATAGCGTAAGTTTTGTTTATGAATACGAGCCTATCTTTTTTGCTTGGGTCGCTTATTTTGACTTAATAAACGTTAGGCTCTCTTTTAATTTGAATTTCTGTTAATTTTTAAAATAATTTGGATACGACACACTCGCATTAAAATCGCTCCAAATTAATTTAATATAATTAGTGTGTAATTTAATATAATTGTTCCGACAAAAAGAAGGCATAAGGGAATCGATGTCATAGATTACGAGAAAAATGTTTAAAAAAATTCTTTTGAACAGTTTATAATTAATTAAAAAATTACCCCAAAATCGAGCTGCGACACTGTGTACGAAATATGACGCCAGTATAATAGGACCATAAATTTTATGATTATTATTATTATTGACTTCTTGCCTGCACAGAATACAACCCTGACACATATCTCAATTTCATTTTATTACGCGTTTAACAGCTGGAGAACGGAAGTCTTAGTTGCTTCTCTTACGCGACGTAATTATTAATAATTTCTAAAATAACTGGAATTGCGTATGAAATGAGGCGTATAGTGCAAAACCAACCTAACTGAAAAGACAGCGTTGTGCGAAACCTGCATTGAAAAAAGAATCCAACTGTTCAGCAACCAATCCTCCAAATACATCTGATGAAAAAATTAATAACATCATTTGGGCTGTTGGTGCACTCTATTATTTGAAATGTGAGGAATTTTATAGTTACTATACAACACAAAATAGTAACTATGTTAGTGGGCCGCTGTAAATATGTGCACCTCAAACGAGGGTAACAAATTCGCAAATAATTGTTTATTAATTCGTGCTGATCATTTACTAGAGCGGAATGTACCAGCTGTTTCATCCACAAAAAAAAATCGCAAAGATTTAAATTGGCTTACTTTTGATAACGTAACTTCAAACTCTAGTTTTTATTTGTTTGAAAATCTTTTACTTAATTGCATTGTATTGATGGAAAATATAATTAAATGTATAAATCCTTCGTTGAACGAATAATATGTTTCTAATTTAATTTCTTTTTGCATAATCAATGAGGGTAGGTAAATTTAGAAGTTTTTGAAATAAATTCTTCGTGTTTAACATTTTCCCTTACTCTTGAATATCGCTTCTTATTGTGGTTTCATTTTGTCGGGTTAATTAACAGTCACCCTGTATATAGTATGTATTTGGCATCGTCAATTTAAGGTGATGTTTGCGGAACTGAGCCCTACAGAAAAAAAGGGCTCTAAGAAAGATGTGCAAAGTGTAATTTATCGCGCAAATTTCCTTGACAAATGATCGGATAAAGCCCATCGTTATTCTCACTTTGGGTTTTTGAAAACCCCGACGTTTCACACAATTTATAAAGAAGTAATATTTCATTGTCTATTTTTTTTTAAATCTTAGTAATTGCTATAATTATTAAAAAAAAAGAATAAAATTATAATCAATTATAAAATAGTTATGAGAATAGCTACGTACGTGGGGATTTTCGAGAATTACTTTAAAACTTTACCCATTTATCAAATCGATTTTGCTAGGAGAGTTTGATGGAGATTATAAGATTTCCCGTTAATGCGAAAACTTGCGGCGCCTTCGCTTTCGCACACATCTGATAGCCTCACATTTCGTATAGATTCTTGGGTGACATTTACGTCATCCTAAAATTTATTGTTTTCGGTTCGCGGGCCCATTGTGGCGAGGGACGCACGCGCCGCACAAATTTATCATTCTACGTTATCTGCTTTCATGTAAATAATTTACGCTCGATGTAATTAGTTTCATTGGACAGATTTACTGTCAAAGCTATTTGCATTTAATTGAATCTTGTAGTCGCAGATTGCATTCGGTCCGATTATGCCATTGTAATAAAGACCTCCCCGCAAAATTGTGTTCGGGACAGTATAATCTTGAATCATTTATTGTATTTCCTTCGAAATCCTACGTAATCTAAAAACTAATCCCTATATAACCTTCTTCAATTTAATTTTATCTCGAGATACAGCTCCAACAAACATCTTAACTTGAACCTCTTAGCGAACTTATTGATTTTGAATTAGTGTGATATTTATACAGCAAATTTATTTCAGTGAAAACCTCTCTCTAAATTTACTATTTTGTTTTTATTAAAAAAGTTTCGTCTGCACAAGATAAGGTTGGCATGATAATTGTTAATTGTATTCGTACTGTCCACCTAGGAACATTGTCTGATCCATCTAAATATTACTTTCCTCAAAATTACATTATCTTTCGTTTGCGGGTAAAATGTATTCAGAGGCGATTAGTTTTAATTTCAGGGTAAAACTTCTCCGCCGCCGCGGCTTTAAATTGGAAGATTGCAATGAAAGCGCTCGTCTGAGAAGCGCACTTGTCGTCTACATCTTAAAATTAATTTTCAAAAGTTAATAACTTAATTCGGTTCGGTTATTTAAATATGTTGTGAAGTTTAATTATTTCGTTTGTACGTTGCGAAATGGCCATGTGATTAGCATTCACATTAATCTTCGACTTGCTAAGTTTCCCCCGGAATGGGGGAAAGTGATTGTGAGAAATTGCTCCTCTCTCTCTCCTCGATGCATATCGATCATGTTCTTAATGAGGTTCGACTTAGGGACCTTATCTTCCTTCGGCAAATTCACCTTTAATGTACATAGGAAATTAATTTTAATATGGTGATCCTATATTAATGAATGTTTGAAAACCGAATAGTTGCGAAAAGAATACATACTTTCATATCAAGCTCTTAGTGTTTCACCAAAATAAATAAGTCAATAAATAAATGTATTAAAAAGTTTATATTTCGTGTATTTTCAGAAGTGCTTCCGCTATGTGGAAAATTATCTATTTTCATAACGCTAAATTACTTTCAGCGGCGTCCGTGGAAGCTCTAAAATGAAATGAATTTCATTCATATGTGCTCAAAATCGGCGACTTATTTGAGCCGGCGGCGCGGCGTTGCTTCCGTATTCGTACGTATTGAACCAATTTGAGTTCGTATGCTCCGCGTATTTATGTCACGTCTTTGTGTGAACGTAATTATTACTACAATTGCGCGAATTTGGGCGTGAGCCAGCTCGGAATTTACACTTGATCGGTCTTGAATGTAAACTGTTTCTAGATTTGAGGGTGTTAATTTTGCGCCGCTTTATTTTGCCATTGTACAGTAAATTGCAAGCAGGTGCTAAGCAGATTGGAGCTGAAGTGACCAACCTTTTGTTGAAACAGATAATTCTGTTAATAATAAATAATAATATTTATTAAATTAAATCACATAAAAGAAATCCTTTGAATGAAAGGGACGCACAGTGATTCGATTGGCCATATTAGCTGGACAAAATTGATAATCAAATTACCTGAAAATAACATCTGAAATTCGTTAACAACATCGGCCATGTTTCGCTATCAATAATACAGGCCAACCAATAAATATTTTTTAAAAGCTTTTTTCAAAGTTCAACCTGTTTCTTATGTATTTTGGTGTACTGAATCCAAATTTTCAATCAGTTTTTTTCTACCACGTATCAATTTTTCGCAATCTTTATCTTTTGTTGGGTATGATAGTATGATAGTAATATGATAGTTAAGATTTAAAGGTACGTAATTTATTATCAGAGTATAATTTAAAAATTTAACATTTTATTATTACAATGGCAGTATAAATTTGAATATGAACAGTGTTTTACTTATTAATCTAAAGTGCACTGTGAGCATTTACTACTAATTAGGTGTCGAGACCAAGGTATTATACGCTTACAATGCATAAATAACGTAAAGTAAACATTCGAGGAAACTTTACGTCCTGTGGTATTTTAAAGTTCATTTTCGGATTCAGCACGTCAAAAAACATAAAGGGGAGCCAACTTTATAAAAAAAGTTTTTTCATGGTTGGCCTGTGTAATTATTACTGTCAAAAAGCATTCAGTAATGCCTAGTAATTAGCAAAACATGAATAAATAAGAAAAATACTCAGCCAGTTATAATTTCATAATAATTCTGAAAGTATTTCTTGTTGTGCTAATATTGTTTTAACTTTGTTATGATGGATGGTACCCTAAAGAGTAAGTTCCCTTTTAATTTGTATAACAGTAAACATGCATATACGGAGCATTTATTATATTTTAATAAACAACAAATCCCTGTAATTGCGCTGTCTTGTCAAAAGACAAACTTTGCTAAAATGTAACTAAATGTATCCAGATGTATCCAGGCTATATTTTATACATATATTAGCTACATTATCACTCTCTATTCAAATATAAAATTCAACCGCAATATCGTAGTAGAACTATTTTTTTTTTATTTTTTTTAGATTGTATGTACTCCATTACAAAAATTGAGTTTTTTGAAGAATGGCAAAAACACGCAAAAATTGAAAGAAATATCCGTTTATTTGAATTTATTTTAGAAAAATTTGACCTTAGTAATCTCTCTGATGAATCTTTACGGAATATTAAAGTGAAGTTGGCAAGTTTGTCAACAAAATTTGAGAAAGATGGACTGCTTGCGGAAAATCAAAGGAAAGCTTTCTGAAAAAGTACGCAGATTGGTTAAATGGCGAAGATTTAAAATTCTCTGTTTCTATATATATGCCACAGTTATCAGCTTCAGCTATCGAAACCTCAAAACATGTCGGAAGGCCAAAGAAGGAGTTCGAAGGCGCGTCTTTCAAAACTAAGAAACGCCGCGTTGATGATCTTCTGCGAACGCGGAGTATTGATGAATTAGCGACAGCCGCTGAAGTAGCTGTTCGTTTGTCGGGTCATCGGGATGCCGCTAATTTAATTAGAGAAGTTAGTACAAAATCTGAAAAAGTTAGGGAAATTAAGAAACTACAGTCTATAAATACAATGCGATCATTAACTGGTGACGAAGCTTTGGCGTATTATGTAGATGCAAAATTAACTTCCTCTTCCTATAACCAAACACGAAAATGGGCTATGAAAGTAGGACACCGCGTATTTCCATCGTATTATGCAGTAAGACAGGCTAAAATGAATTGTTGCCTATCAGAAGAAAATATTGTTATTACCGAAACGCGCGCGGAAATTTCAGGCAATGTTAGATTTAACAGTTACAAGACTCTTAAGTACAGTACAATCTGATCTCATTAATATCGTGGGTCCTAACTCTTCATTCACTCTTATTAGTAAATGGGGATGTGACGGAAGTTCTGGTCATAGCACATATAAACAAAAATTTACTAATGTTCAAGATTCCGATGAGTTCTTATTTATGTTTTCCTTCGTTCCACTTCAATTAACTGATGGTGATAATATTATTTGGCAAAATCCTCGTCATTCATCAACTATGTACTGTCGTCCGCTAAAGTTTATTTTTGCGAAAGAAACTACCGAACTTACTGTTTCTGAGACTAATAAAATTAAAGCAGAAATAGACCCATTGCTGCCAACAATGTATGTTATTAATAATTACGAAATTTTTATTAAACATAAGTTACTTTTAACCATGATTAATGGAAAAGTGTGCAATGCTTTGACTGAAACTCGTTCGTCACAAAAGTGCTACATTTGCGGTGCTACCCCTAAAAATATGAATAATGAGACAAAAAAGTTCGTTAGCAATGAAAACAATTTTGGTTTTGGTTTATCTACATTGCACGCCTGGATTCGTTGCTTCGAATGTTTACTGCATATTAGCTATCGTCTTGGTGTGAATAAATGGCAAGTAAGAGATGAACAAGAAAAAGCTATTGTGAAAGAACGTAAAATAAAAATTCAAATTACTTTTAAAAATGAAATGTAGATAAACCAAAACCAGGATGCGGATCTACAAATGACGGGAATACTGCTCGTAGGTTTTTTAAAAACCCTGAGTTAAGTGCTAAAATTACAGGATTAAACGTATCATTAATACAAAATTTCATTACTTTGCTAAGAGCTCTTCAGGTTATGACATAAATTTAACAGAATTTCAAAAACTTGCAAATGAAACTAGAAAAATATACTTAAATCACTATTCGTGGTATTATATGCCTGTTACAGTGCACAAAATTTTAATTCATAGTGTAGAAATTATTAAGCATTCCCTTCTTCCTATAGGTCAGCTTTCTGAGGAAGCACAGGAAGCACGCAATAAAGATTGCCGAAGATTTCGAGAAAATAACACCAGAAAACTATCTCGTAATGCCACGAATAAGGATTTAGTAACTATGTTGTGTATTACGTCTGATTCTGTAATGAATAGTCTTAGAGAAATACCCCGAAAAAGTTTGAAGCATTTCCTTCGGAAGTTTTACAGTTACTTCTCGCTCCTAAAATTAGAATACGTGAAAATACTATAACTGTAAGCGAAAGTAGTAGTGAGACTGATATTGAGGAAAATTTTTCGGATAAATGCAATATGATTAATGATATCGTAACCATTTTGTTTTGTTACTTTAAACAAATTATAAATATTCCCCGTTAAGAATTAATTACCTACTTTTGTTGTTTAAGTTTTGTTTGTGTGCTTTAGATTATTTTATTTTTCTGAAATTGTCAAGAAAGCCCTAAATACTATTAAAACTTGATTTTAACAAAATATAAAAGTCGAGAAGTTTATTTTTAAATGTTTAAAAAAACGGTTTCAGAATGCCATGAAAGTGTTTGCTTTATTTGGACACTAGGCGTCCTCATATTCTTACTTTGTAGTGTTATATCATTTATAATTAATTTAATTAATAATTTCATTAATATGTTCCCACGTTTGATACAAAAATACTCGAAAATAATTTTGTCCAGCTAGTATACCGAAACGAACCACTGTGAGACGGTGTGGTATTGAAGGAAAACTGAAGCCGTGAACAAACAAAAGGTTAAAATACTCCATATTTCTTTTAACGTAATGGAGGAAAATGATTAAGTATGAACTTTGTAATGTTGTGGCCTTTACTTGGTGAAAATCCATTATAATTATATTGAATAAACAAAACACATGTTGATTTTCACAATTTTGTTTTAATTGAAATTAAGAAATGAAATACGACGCGTTTCGCTACACTGTAGCTTCGTCAGGTCGATTTAACAAGAATGTTTGCGTAAATTTTACAAAAACGGACTATTTATAGTGCTAGTATTAACCTATTTTCTACGAACTAAGGGGCTGGAAATTCACCCTTGCTACATCTGGTGCATCTTAAATATTGATAATAACGGAGAGGAATTGAAATCTGTTTGTTCATTAAGTAGGTTTCCGGTATTCTTAATTCTATTAATTTCGAGAATTTCTAACAGATCTAATTTTGTGCTTTTATTTTCAACATGGAGTATTTCGAAATTAATAATAATAATGAATAATTCATTAATAATAATAATTAAAACTAATTGGTGCTCATTTTCTATTAGGTGTCTTGCATACGTTGAATCTTTATTGTTTTTCTCAAAGCATCTTTTGTGTTCGTTGATTCTTTTATTAAAAGATCGTCCTGCTTGTCCTATGTAAACTTTTGAACAGGCCCCACATTTTAGTTTGTATACCCGGACTTTTTTTGTTTATCTCGTTTGCTTTTATTGTTTTTTATGTGTTTTGCTAATGTGTTTCTAGTTCTATAGGCCAGCTTGAATTCGTACGGTTTAAGTTCTTTACTTATTTTATCTGTCGCATTACCTACATAAATAAGGGTGTGGAATATTTGGGGTGCTTTGTTGTCACTCGGATATACTTCTTTTATTGCTTTTTTATTGAGTTTTTTATGTAGTATATTGTCGACTATAGAGGGTTTAAAACTATTATTAATCGCTATTTGTTTGATTAAATTGACTTCTTTTTCAAAGTTGTGCAACTCGGGTGAATTTCCAGCCCCTTAGTTAGTAGAAAATAGGTTAAATATAAATAGTTCGTTTTTGTAAAATTTACGCAAACATTCTTGTTATATCCACCTGACGAAGCTACAGTGTAGCGAAACGAGTCGTATTTAATTTCAATTAAAAATTTTTTTGTGAAAATCAACAAGTGTTTTGTTTATTCGATATGATTATGTTTGAGATATCCAGTGCATGTTATTGGCATTGTAAATTATAATTTGGAATCGTCCGTATAATTTGAATATTGCCAGCATCCGAATGAATTATTTATAGACCAAGCTTTAGGCATTCATCAAAACACTCGCCAGCAATATTTCGGTAGTAATACAAAACGTTATTGATTGTGAATACTGAACAATTATTTGTATTTTTTTTTATTACTTCCCTCTTTCGCATAAATGGAACGGGGTTCAATCAAGTGATATACTCGTAATAGTTTTACTTATACCTTTCTTCTTTTTTGACTAAAATATGGTTGCTCTATGATTTTCATATTGAAAAGGCTATACAAGTGAGATTATTATCCCATCTTAATTCAAATCGCATTTTAAGTAACAGTCATTATGGTTTCATACCAAATAAATCTTGCGAGATGGCGATTTACGAATCCTTGACTTCTATACTGGAGGAGTTGGAAAAGAATAATAAAGTAACGGGTGTCTATTTTGATTTATCCAAGGCGTTCG
Source organism: Dorcus parallelipipedus (assembly GCA_958336345.1). Lineage (NCBI taxonomy): Eukaryota > Metazoa > Arthropoda > Insecta > Coleoptera > Lucanidae > Dorcus > Dorcus parallelipipedus. Next base: position 27,468,188 of record OY284483.1, read on the forward strand.
ATTCAATCGACCATAAAATACTACTAAATAAAATGTATGCGCACGGTATTAGGGGTAGAGCCTTGCATCTTTTTGAGTCATACCTAAATAATAGAACAGAGAGAGAGAGTTAGCATCAATACAGTAGTAAAAGGAACACGTAAAAACATATTATCCTCATCGGCTGTAATGACCCAAGGAATTCCACAGGTCTCTCTTGGGTCCCGTTCTGTTTCTAATATATACCAATGATTTGAATACACACCTAGGAATAAATTCACTATATCAGTTTGCTGACGATACCTCGTGTATTTTTAGTGAATCGACCAGTAAACGTAGGAAAACAGAAACCATCAGTATTAAAATCAACGAAAAAACTATTGAAGAAAATGACACCGTAAATTGTCTGCTGTCATTTATCATACGGAATATTATTTTGGGAATCATCTTGTTATTCACATATGGTATTCACAATGCTAAAGCAAATAATGCTAAACTTATCATGAACATCATGCAGAAACTACTTTAAAGACTTAAATATTTTGCCGTTACCCTGCCTGTATATCTACGGATTGTTAGTCTTTCACTGACAGCACGATTATTTCCTTAAAAGAAATTGCGATGTGTCGACGATTATGACAACGAGGTATGCTTATGACCTCGTCATACCCAATCACCATTCCTCTCGATATGATCGTGATCCTCAGTACAAAATGATTATAGCATATAACGCATTACCTACCAACTTGAAACGAATAGAAAGTTCTAAACAATTTGCTAAAGAATTAAAATTATATCTACTGACATATTGCTTCTACAATATGTTGACGAATATGTTGCAAAAGAAAACAATAAGTGCATATTTACGAATTAGTTATTACTCCTATTTATTTTTGAACGCGTACAAGGTCTATATTGTTTCAGCGTCCATATACACTGAGAACCTTATAAGACTGCACATAGTAATTATCAATGGAAGCTTTATTACATTATTATTTCCAAATTTATTTCATTTGCCATGGTTACCGTGCGTTGTTAGTAATGACACTACTGATTTTGAATTGTCAGATTAAATTAAATTGTTCTTTTGATTGATTGTAAAATAATGTATACAACCGCCGAAAAAGGAGAAATGTACACATTATTCTCAAATGGAACTTCGTTGAGAGAGTTCTCTGCATTATTTGCCGCCAAATTTTAATGTAATATAATTAAATAAACCTTCCTTAATACCTCCTATGTGCAGTTTTTAAATGATTCAGCATTGAAAATTGAGTAGTAACCATAGCAACGTAAAACCCTGTTAAAACCCCTAATATGACTCAGAAATGTATTATCTGATCACGTAATTTTCGTCTGTGTGCAGTGTTACAAGATTCTCACTGTATGTACAATGTTTGTAATAAGCACTATTTTGTGTATTATTGCATTGACAATGTCCATGTCTGAATGACAAGTTGACATTAAATTATTATTATTGCTTCGTTCAGATGAAGAAAATAGCGTAAACTGTTTATGATTAATAAAACGTTCACATGAAAAATCGTAAACCGCATCTACCGGATGCTATTACTATTAAACAAAAATTGACATCATTTAAAAATCGATTGAATTGAATTAAATTGACCAAACGCATTAAGGATTATAATTTATTTTTGTTAAAGCAACAGTAATAAAATGAGACACGTTGACATTCGAATCGAAACGGGCGCCATCTGTTGTCGTTAAATTTGATTGGCAGTTTGACACGTTTACTACGGAAGGTCAAGTTTTACAAGCTTTATTCTGAGTAAAACGTTTATTACATACGTACGCTGTGAATTTAATTATAAACTGTTCATAAGAATTTTTTAAACATCTTTTTCCCGTAATCCGTGACATCGATTCTGTTATACGTTTTTCTTTTGTCGGAACAATTGTCATTCACCTTGTATTTAGAATCAATGCATTAATTATGAAAAATGCTCTAATTGTTTTTAAAAACGAAAATATTGCTTTTCAGTCGTAATTGATCGACATATATTTCCGAGAATTTTTTTTGCACGCACCTACATGTGATCACGGACAGTTTCACTTTGCAGTCTTCATAAATCATGTATTATTTTTATTGAAGCCGCTTCTCGCGTGACCGATTCGGAAATTTAATCTTGCCGAGGAGTAGGTACCGAACGAGTGATTAATGAATTTCATAATTTGTTTAGTTACAGATTAGAAACATTATGGCAAAATTAATGCCAACTTTTCCGCATTCATTTATCACAAAGCGCACAGGGGGTAGTATTGTTTTCGTTTGTCACATTTAAGTCACTTTAATTAATTATATCGTGTTCATCCAGAATTTTAAGATTATACAATTTACTGTCGTTATAATCTGCTTTAATAGAATTTGAAATCGAACAAAAATAGAACTGGTGCATTAATCATTTATAATAAGAATTGAACTAGTTAATACACGTTATTTTGGCAATTGAGTTAAAATTTACAATTTTATACTTAATCTAATTTCAACTTCAACTGAAAAGAAACATACCAGAGTAAAATAGTTAGTTATGGTTTAGTTTCGGATTTAGTTGATAAATACCTACATCAACTATAACAGAATTCAGTGATTGTTTGTAAGCAGCCGTGAATACCGGCGTTTATTTCACATGCAAATGAATCTTTCCGGAGAAGATCGTATAAATTTAAATTAAAGCGTGAAATATGTTCGTTCGTTCCGTACGGTTAGAAAAGTCGACGTAACATCGGTTTCAATTCGACGAGTGCTGGGGGGCGGAGGCGCTCCGAGATTAGGGTACATCTCAATGCGTTCGCAAAATGTCAAGTGGTAGCACGTAAAACAGCGATCCAGGAGGCTATCGGTTTCCCAAGATTTAGGGAATTACCTGATAAAATATTCTCGGTTTTCCACGGAAAAATCATCACTTTATTTTATTGAATAAGTTAGAAATACGTTCTACGTCGAGATTTATTTCTTAGATGTAACTTGTTCATTTTGAGCACATTGCATAAGTCTACCGTCATTTTACGTAGGCATTCTTCTTATTTTATTAGATGCACTTAAATAATCGCCGGTACCCCAAAAACCTTTTTGATTAATTCCCTTCTTGAATAAACAGTTCTCTAAAATTGCGAAAAAGGCTCGTTTCGTAAAGAATGTCTCGATGTAAAGCTTATTAAGTTTGAGGAGAAATTAATCCGTTCTATTTTTATGAACTGTTCTAACGTTTGGTGAACGAATTTCTTCTTTAGTCGATTTTGTGATAGGGTTTATGGAGAAAATCGAAGTGTCCATTTCTGGGCGTGAAGTTCGAAAAAGGCGATAAATATGTCATTTCAGACGGGGGATAACCGCTGTGTAACCGCTTGAGAGCAATTAGCTGCCTCTCAGTGGTGTTTTACGTGTAACCTGCTTGAACGGAGTATAAAGATAATCTTTTTTTTTAAATGCGATTCTATCCTTTTAAATTTTCTTAAATATAAAAGAATCCTTCTTAAAAACTAAAATCCTTATGGGTAAATGTAGACGATTGAATATTTTTTGTTTAAATGTCACTTTCTTAGGGATTCTGCTGTTAGCTGACTGAAAATGTATAATGTATGATATAAATTCATGTAATGAATACTCCACATATTTGGAAGCTACCGCAAAACATTGTTAAATATTCCTGCAATTGAACAACTCAGTTAACAAGGCCGTACAATAACACCTACGTGTGTTCCAAAATGGCAACGCGAAACAATTGTGGTACTTACAAAAGCGTTGCTGAATGAATTGTTATTATCAACAGCAGTAAGCAAACACATAATGCGATGCCTTGTGTTTTGTTATGCAAAACTCAATTAGCAATTATACACCCGTTCTGTACGTTCATCGCAGCGTATTGTTGTATTTTAATAACTGTAATTACACACTTGTAAATATCCGAAGTTTGGTATTGTAAAGTGAATGGGCGTAGAGTTTTAATTCTGTTCAGCAACTCGTACAGATTATTATCTTTTGCATCGCGAAATTTCTTTACCTCGTTTCCTCGAGTTTGCCGGAAGGTGGAAAATTTGTTAATTTCCTGTCGCCTTTGATCCCACCGCTTCGTTAGGGAAGAAATACGGGTAATTAATTCCCGGTGTGCCGAAATTATTTCGGCTTCTCCCTTTATTCGTGACGCAGCAGTTCAGTTTCTAATATTATTAGTAATTATTCAGTTAATCGAATCGACGAAATCGGTTTGTTTATACGCCGCAAGCAATTTCGCTCTCGATAAATTTTCATTTTGTTGACAAGGGTGCGTAATTGCACTTCTGTGTTGATATAAGAAAAATCAATTAACCCCCGCCGGACGCGTAGCAGCAAAAAATTAATTCGAAAAGTAAACGAACATCGAATTGAACTAATTATAGACTTTTCGTTATATTTAGCGATAGGAGTCGTATCAGTTTCAATTATTTCGGATAGTGCAAGCAAACTTAATGCAATTAGTTCCTCGTAAAGGAGCACTCTACTAAGTGACGTCTCACAGCAACTTGATGGATAAGCTATTTTTAACTAATTAGTATTTAGAAGCGCGAACTCTCTTTTTGCTCCGTAATAATTTACTCGAGATTGTCAGCGTTTTTCCAAGGCTCGCTCGCTTTTACACTTTCCGATGAGTTTGCCGATTTAACAAATTAACTAAGGAAAGCTGTAAGAACTCGCTTGTCTAAGCTCGTCCCATTTGACTATTCTTTTTTCAACTCTTTGGTATAAGAAACCTACACGACAAAAATAGTTTTTCTATTAGTTCGACTTTGAAAATCAATTTGAGAAAATTGGCATCGCTTACATAGAGTTTTACAAAAAAAAAAACTGCTTAGCATTAAAAAAGTTTACAGCTTTGTTAAAGTAAAAGCACTTTAGACACTTTAGACGCTTATATCTCATTAACCAGCATCTGCATAAACATTTTCTTTACAGAATATGAAAGTACACGTCGAGATCTCTCGTTTCAAATGAACTCAGGGTTCACTTGAAACGAAAGATCTCGAGGTGTACTTTCATATTCTGTAAAGAAAATATTTACGCAGATGCTGGTTAATGAGATATAAGCATCTAAAGTGACCATTGTTATATGACCGTGAAAGTATACTTTTAATTTATTTGTAATTAATTAAACTCGACCGGTTAAAACTTTCCAAAGGCATTATTGAATAGATATTGAGTTTACTTTATGACTGCGTAAAAATTTTCATTCAAAACAATTTTTTAGTGTGTTAATAATGACTCATGTTGGTTTAATTAGTGATCAAATATTTTTCCAATTTCTTGATACAACGAGAATGTACCCATTTTACTCTTTGCAATGGATTAAATATTATTGATCTGTGATCATTATTTTAGCGGCGACAGCGTTTTCAAGTTTTATAACTTTATTGCTGGAATTTTATTGCTAACTTCTCATCGGTAGTAAAAGCTTCCATTTATTTTATTAATTTATTATACGCGTTTAGTGTTTACGAAGAAACAGGACAAGAGTTTGTGGTTTGACAAATTAAACATTTAAACGTTACTCACCACAAGAAAAATTCTAAAATTGTGTTTAATAAATCACACATGAAACAGGAACAGGTATAAAGCAATTCTAGGTCAGTGTTGCCAGATTTGTCAAGTAAATATTTTCTAGGCCGTATTTCACGACGTCGGGCATTGACCTGAAAACGAAGTTGACGTGAAATTCCACTTAAAGGTCAAGTTCACGATCATTGCTATGCCGCCGTGCCTACCGCAACACTTTTATTTTTTAACCAGGGGCGCATCGTTGTTTTGGGACTAATTTTTGATTATTTCTCGAAAACTAAAGTGGGAAGAATTTTTTTAACATCTTTCCCATACTCTCGGACATAGTTTTTTTATCGTTGTTTCATTTTGTCGGTTTAATTAACAGTCACCCTGTATTATCCATTTAGTTCGATTACTTTTTGCGATCTTTCAGATAACTTGAAGTTGACTTACTTCGGACAACGTAACTTCAAGCCTTAGTTTTTGTTTATTTGAAAGTCTTGCATTGAATTGATGGGAAATATAATTAAATGTAAAAAAAAACTTCGTTGAACGAATAATATTTTTCTAATTTAATTTCTTTGCGTACACTCAATGGGAGTAGGTAGGTAGGTAGACTTAGAAATTTTTGAAATAAATTCTTCGTGTTTAAAAAGAAAAATTTAACGCGCGCGGGATATAATTAATGATGTGGCCCTTTTACTTTCTGCGTACTTTCATTCTCAAGAACAATGCAGGTTTTTAGTATTGTTTGGGTTACTTATATAAGGGAAGTTATTGACGAACTTTCCAGCCCTAATTTGCAGCTTCGAAAGGCGAAGCATAACCGAAATGAAACCGTTTAAAAATAGCGTTTATTTATCTGAGTTCTTCGATGTAATTAAAATATTTTTAAAAGAAAATTTGCTACTGTTGGCGTTCTGACTTTGAAATGTAGTTCGATTAGCTCAGTCCAATTTTATCGAGCAAAGTTTCTTATAGTGTAATTTCTGTCTGGAGCAGCTGTACCATTTATCTCTTTAATTTGGCAATTAGTTAACCTTAAGAAAATTCGGTCATGTGACCGTGTCAGTTGCAAATTGAAGTCATTATTAAATTGCTTTGCCTGCTGTTCGCTTCCGTAAATCCACAAAATGTGTTTTTCCTATTAATAGTATCAATTCTCGTCCTTTCTCGTTGCGCCTAAAAAATATGTTTTCAGTGCTAATATTTGTTTTTAATTATTTATTAAACGTTTTTATTAGCTCGGTAAATCAAATATTACATTTGAAGTCGATGAAAAATGCGGTCTACTGAGTCTGTGATGGAATTTATGGAATCCATCTAGGTTGTCTGATGCGTAGTGAACTAATACAAATGCCTCTGTCATGTTTACATTTCAGAATAAGGGATAGATATCAACATGTAGTGACGCAGTTGTGTGGTTTCCGGGGCTTAGAATTATTGGCTTGTTTAATCCGGTGCTGCTCAGACCGTCTATACGAGCTGCTGCTCCAGACGATTTTCGTAATAAGTTTTACCAACGAAATTTCAAAACATTGTTCCAGTAATGGGGGGTTATGGAGACGCAAATATTTTACATAATTTTTATTTAAAAATGCTAAATATATTTTAAGTGATGATTTTATTTAATATGTCAATTTATTGTAACAAAGAATAAATAAAGTGATTTCGTTAGCCGAATGGTCAGATAGGTTGAGATTAATAGTGCTATATTCGAAAGCTTCGCGATTTTCAATTGCTTCCCTTTTTTTTTAAATAAAACAGTTTTTCTTCTAAATATGAAGCTTAGATTACAATGTCCAATTGTTTTGGCTTTAAGAATAATATCAGATATGTATGAACATAAATTGCATTTATTTAATACTAAACTTTGAGTAAAGCTTTATATTACAGTTTCTTAAAATAATTGTAAATTTCAACAGGTTTTTTTTTGTGCGTTTGAAAAAGTTGTCAAACGCACAAAGAAACGTCGACTTTTGAATTGATTTTTACATCTGTCCGAACATTTATAATTATATTTTTAATTTTTTTTTAATTACTTTCATAAAAGTGTATCACATTTTTGGCGTAGATTTTCTGAGTTGTTAATAAACGTCTGCGTTCAGGTTCACATGTACTCTTTCCGGCTCATTAATTTCGTCGTTGTTACACGTAAATGTGCTTTTAGCTAAACACGTTATAATGTTGGCGGCTTAGCATTTCCAAAAGATTTATATGGAGGGTGAAATTATGTTAAACCGTTGCCGTGCAAATTAATTTGCTATATTAGCTTCGAATAGCTGTCTGAATTCAGTTCATAGAAGTAATTTTATAAAACTATTTATGACGCGTTTAAAATAATTTATTTCATGAAGAAATATCGTGTTCATTAATATTCCGGTAGCATCGGCTATGGAAATATTTTGTTTTCGTAAAGGCGTGTCGCAGCTTAAGTTCGCTGCGAATAGAATTGTCGTTAGTGTCATTCGTCCTGTCAACTGTCGAGTAAGTGTTTTCGTGTTTTGTGCGTTGTTTGTTGGTTTTATACAAAAATAAGTTTCTTTTACTTTACATTTATTAGAGAATGGTGTTTACATTAGAGCAGAAAACGTTTGTGATTGAAAGTTATTTTTGTAATAGTTCAAAAATCGATGGGGCATGGGTATACTGAGTACGAAACTGTTTGATAGAGTTGAATTTTCCGATGTCTTTAATGACCACAAAACACTCGAAGACAATCTGCATTGGTGTGTACAGCTGTTTCGTGAAACCGGAGGTTTTTTTCGAAGAAAAACGACAGGTCAACCTCGAAAACGTACTGCCGAGGTTATCGAAACTGCAAGACATAACGAAAAATGCTTCTCACACCTCTATCTGCCAATTATCACAACAGATTAGGCTTGCTGTGGGAACGTGCCACAAATTGTTACGTAAAGATGTTCGGCTTTATCCAACACAGAGATTGTCTTTCGGTGAATCTTATATAATAAATTATTTAATTTGCGAGTGAGTAGTAATTGTTATTTTATGATTCATGTCATGCTGACATTTAAAAGTCAGGTTATGTTCAATTTTAACACTGCGATATACCTTTTCCAAAACAAAAACTTTCCACAGGTAATGCTACCGAATTACTAAATGAACACATGTTAGTTGTCTAATGTCATAATATTTAATGGTAATCATTGATTATTTGCAAAACTTATTTCTAATTTTACTACTTTGAAGTTCTCAAATTCGTAATGAAGAAATGAATTGTTCATTCGAAATTTACAAATTCCTTACATAACGTGGAACGAATTTAATACATTGTAGAGAATTGCGGACATCTGGAGCGAACATCCTCATATTTGTAGAAACTGTGAACTTAAATCTTATTCCGCAACTACGTATACACACGAGGAATTTTAATGCGCTCGTACTTACATAAAAGTACTTCTGTACGTTCATCGAGGGCAATAACGAAAGAATATAGTACTGCCAACATTGATAATATTATTTTTATAGAGTCAGTGTGTTGAATCATATTAAACAATTAAGAACTGAATTATTATTTATTATTATTATTTTCCTTTCTAAATCATCCATCAAGAAACAAAATTTCAAACAATTTCGTAAAATTCTGATTAATTGCACTCTCGCAGATAGAGTAGATGATTATTAATGGGCACTTAAGAAATTATGTAATTTCGCTTTATTGGGAGTAGGTAAATTTAACGGGTGGTTGAGCGAAATTCCACCGGCTTAATCATTTAGTTATTGTGATTTCCATTAACGAGCATACGGATGCAATTTGCGCCGACCAAACCGAATTCTATAAAATTCCACAGAGGACACTTAACAGGCCAATCAAACGCTTTACTTATCCATAATTGATCAGTCGCGTTTAGTAAACTTTTCCGAAATTAAATATTTTTTTTACAAAAACAAAATTTAATCATTTAGTAGAATTATTGAGTTTTATTTTGGTACCACGACCTGTAAATACTAAATCATGTTTCCGTTTTAAAATCATTTTCAAATAACATGGGAACATATATGTATTATATTTCTCATTTATTAACAATGAAATAAATATTGAATTTTTTTTCGTTTCTTTTTACATAAAACAGCACTTTTAGCGGTGTCGCACAATCAAAGTGCAGACAGTTCCTAAAATAAGTTTCAGAAAACGTATGAAAATACAACTTACTTGAATTTACGATTCCGGCAAAATTTATTCTGGTCTGGTTTTAAATAATTCATCGGCCTGTTGCTTTGAACATATTTCGCGGAATAAGATGTGTGTTGTTAAACTAATGAAGTCAATCTTACGTGCAAGCGAACGGATTATGTGAAATAATTATTTAAGTCAAATATTTTCTGTTTAAGTTATATTAAAAAAAAAAAAAAAAACAAATCCTTTATTCTATTCTTATAAGGGCAAATTCATAATACGGACAAAAGCTGTGTGTTGGCTCTAAAAAATAGCTACTTTGAAAACTTTCACTATTTGTGCGAAATGGAAAAAGCCTAAAGTAATTAAGCACCAATACTCGAAAGCTACATGAAATGCCCCTCTATTTTTTAACCAGAGGCGCCTCGTCGTTTTAGGGCTAATTTTTGATTAATTATTTCTCGAAAACTAAAATAAAAAGAATTTTTTTAACATTTTTCCTATACTCTCGGACATCCCTTATTATAGTTTTTTTTTTGTCAGAACAATTGTCAGTCACCCTGTATGTGAAAGCGTAAAGAAATTTTTACGATAAAGTTTATAAATATTTTTCTTTTAAAAGTTTGTACTGTTCTCGTTTTTGTTTTGTGGATATATTACAGAATCAAAGTTGAACTTTCTTTTAGCAAAGTTTACGATGAAAGTCGTATTTAGGTAATTGCGTTTAAAAGGATAAGATAACACAGAAAAGCTTTTAGATTTTTGTTTGCGGTGGAAACATAAATGACTGTAAGCATTTAGACTTGTATGTATGCGATTAGCTATCTTTGTGATTCAATTAATTGAATTTCATTGCACATTGATATCATTTGGGCAACTACTTGTGTAAAACGATGGAAGATTATAAAGTTTTAGATCTTTGTGTATATTGATTTTTTTTTCAGAATTCGAATAGAATCCAAAAATTCTTAAGAGTATCATAAAATCACTTTCTGTTTCAAATTCGTGTTTGTGTTTCAATGGGTTATTTAAATAAATTCTCTAACTTTTTAAAAATTTTGTTTATGAAGTGTACTTCTTTACGACTCCTGTTTACTGGTGTGCAGCAAACACGATCATTAAATAAATTTTGAACAAAAGTTGCCATAAAATTTTCTGCATAACAATGAAGTTTTATCGCCTGCCAAAATTGGCACGCGTGTTATTGATTTGCCATCACCGGCTAGTACAGAACGAGCATATTCGAACTTCAAAACTTTCGCATTCAAAAATCTGTTGAAATCGTGCAAAATATAAGAAGTAGAAGTTCGAAAGTTATTTTCATTAATTTTTGTCATGTGCATTTCGTTTACCCCAGTTTTAAATTGCATTTCGGCTACTGTAAATTTCAATTTCAAATAAATGAAATTCACTTAAAAAAAGACATTACAATGTGTCAAAAGTTTAATTTAACTAACAATAACCGTTAATTAAAACTAACCAACGTAACGTAAAATGTTGCTTAATAATTATATAAATTGATTAGTTTTCATAAATGTATTCGTGCTGAAAACGTGTATGCCTTTGCATATATATATATAAATAATTTCTTTTGCTAGATTATTCTTATTCGTAGATTAGTAGAACTTCTTCAGGTTAATACTTGCGAGGTATTGATTTCAGATTTCAATTTACTGCAAGAGAACTAAATTGTTTAAAATTTACATAAAACAAATAGCGTCAGTGTTTATTCAAATAAAAACATTTGAAGTTTTTCTTTAGATTAACCCATAAAATGCACATGCTCCGCTTTTATTGTTCTTTTAAATTGAGTTTGCATCAAGTAAAGATGAATTGTAATTAAAATAAAGTGGAATCGTTGTAAATATATTGTTCTAAAAGCTGGACGTTTGTATTTACAAGAGACCTCTGATCCTGATACATTATGTAGTGCATCTGATACGATGCTGTGAAATGACCCGTGCGTCCATAAATAACGAAGCAGATCATATCACATTCGCTAAGAAAAGGGCTGCTCACGTCCTAACCACCCCAAGCCGGTATTAACATTTCTTTGTACGAAATCGTTCTCTCTAGCCAGTAGTATCCGCCAAATCTTTGAAACATCCCTTCCTTATTCTAATATTTTATACGAACCCTGTTCATATAAATTTGTAAATAAATAACTAATGCTTTGGGTTCAAAAATATGAAGCTTGTTTCCAAGGATCTTATTGGTTTTTAAAATTTTTAATTTAATTGTAATCTTATAATTTGTTTATCCTTTTTTTTAAATTCTTGCTTTCCAGGACGACTGCCTAGTGTTATAAAGTTGTATTGCAAAAAGCCTGCTCCTATGTTATTTTTATTAACTTGTAATTCGGCAAGTTTCGTCCTCTCATTAGACCTTCTGCCTTTTCCTCCTTCGAATGATACCGGAGAAATTGTAATGAAATCATGTACCCTTTGGCCACCGAGGACATTAAGGAGAATCCAATTTTCTGATACAAGTTACGTTATTTTACTTATTTTTTTCATGCGTGTGTAAAACTTAATCTTCGCTTCTTTTAGCATTACGTGTGTTTTTAATGTTTTTTTAAATAATAGAACTCGTTTAAATTTGCTAGCGAATCGAACTGTACACGCTTCCAAGCATATTACTTTGAAACTTTCAAAATCTCTTAAACGATCTTTGGCAACAGTTCCTTACCTAACTTCTCCTCTTTACCTTTTGATTAAGACTGGCAAGAATACGAGCTTCTCCGGCGCATTTCTCATTAAACATTTACGACGTTATGCACGCTCGGCGATGACGACTTTAATACTTATAAACTTATAATAACATTTCTTTATGACGCCATAAAATAAGTCTTTAGTTTTGTCTAGGAACTCGTGTAAAGTAATTTCCCCGTGCACGTAGTAACAGTAAAATATTTACTTATGTACAAACATTTATCTAATATACATTTTATTAGTCGAATTATTGATGTAGTGTGTGAAATTAAAGACCATTTTTGGTTAATTAAAAAATAAAATAAAATAAGAATAACAGCCGGCTTTTAAATGGTTCGATTAACTTCGAACAAAAATCTGCATGTTGGATCAAATGTTCAATGCAGGTGTTCATAAAGTGCATAAAAATTAAATATAAGTGTGAAACAAACAAATCATACAAATATTAATTGTTAACATTTTAAGTCAAATTGGACTTGTATTTTAAGAGCAGACTGCGACCGAAGCGCGCACGTTGGCAGAACTAACTCCAGGATAATAGCTGTATGCAAAATAGGGTCAAGGGTTTAGTAGCTTTCGCTTTAAATTTAAATTACCTAAAAATTCACCTGAAAAGCTGCAGCTGAAATTAACACGCGTAATCTAAAAATATTCACCCCCATCTGCTGAAGCCTTGATTACCGTTTGATATTAATGAACCTTTGCAGTGAGTTTTATGTCCGTAATGATATATGTACGTTTCGTGCCTGTATAAAGGGAAATAATCATTATCCTCTCGACCTGACCTTATTAATGGATCGAGAGATTAAAATTTATATTGGTTTTGGTCGTTTGAAAGTGTATACTTGGCGAAAGGACATCATTTCCATGTTGTTTCTTCTCAGCGGTAATTTTTTTTTTAAAGTTATTTAAATGACTGTACAAAATTTATATTTTCAGAGTTTATGTTTATTCAAGGGCACCAAGTTTATATAGTTCTTTTTATAACTTATAAAGATTTACTTCACTTTTACTATTGCTACTTAAATAACATGTTATCATAAAGTCCCGTGACCCTAGTAGACCTTGGATGTGTAAGGGCACGTCTTTTTTTAGAAAACTGAATGACGTTTATAATTTGTATTAGAATTAGAATTCGACAATATGAAGCGACTTGTAAATCTTTACCGTCAGTAAAATGGGCACCATTTTCAACAACTTTTATGAATATATATGCTTTAATATTGAAATTTTTCGTTAATATACACGTTTCTTTAGTCTGTAGCGTTTTGAAATGTGTCGATTGATTAAATAGAAATGCCATTTTGATTAATTAAATACTTTAAGAAAAGACATGCGTTCACACTTCCAAAGCCTACTGGGGCCACGGGTCTTTATGATAACATGTTACTTTATTATTATTTTAATGTTGCTTGAAAAGGTTTTATGAACATGATGATTATTATTATTATCACTAGTTTCAGAGATGTAGCACCTGTTTGAATCCAATCTGTTTTCTATCCATTTCGCTACAGTTGTTACAAAATCGTTGCAACGTCTTGTAGAAGATAATGTAGCAGATTATGCTTTCAATATACTTTATTTTACAAGATAAAGATGTCTATCACCAAAATTTGGTAACTTTATGTATCTTTATAGCGGGCGAGCATATTGGAACTGAATCTCCTGTACACCTTTAACATTGTACATAATTTTCTTGTGGAGAAAACTGTAAGTTGAAACAAATTGCACTGCTATGTTACTTGAACTTCGTTATTTATATTGCTTTAGTACGGTCTGGAAAGTATCCTCGTGTGATTTATAACGAATGCTGAGGATAAATTACCGCCTCGGCATTAATCTAAAGAAAGATGCACGTCCTCAGTTCTTAAAATGTCCTTAAACAATTTTTGTACACTGTTCATAAGTTAGTTTCAGAACAAAATGAATATAATCGTAACTTATACAGGGTGACAAAATGAAACCGCGTATGTGTGACGAATTATTAACCCGAATCTATTAAAGGTTTAACAAATTTAATGCCCGTTTTACATGATCATATTTTTGTATCAAATTTATTACGAAGTGAGTGAGAAGTGCCAATTCAACCAATCAACATTCACTGTGGTAGCTTATCTCTCTCACTTCGTAATAAATTTGATACAAAAATATGACCGTCTAAAACAGGCATTAGACCCATATCCTATGTTTTTACCGCACTTATTCGCATTATTTCGTCAGCTGGTTAAAGCTGTGTACAGACTTGATAGAGGACGCGAATTGCCTCATCGCGCTCGCGCCAAATTTCCACACGAGGACGTATGAGAGTGTTCGTCTTTGATCCAGTCATTCGAAGTCATCAGTAAACAAATTTGGATATAAAATATGAGAACCGACAGCATTCATATCGACCTGAGGTCGCATGCCGCGCATCCCGTGCTAGTTTAACATGTCTGCTATGCAAGGTCAAGTTTTACAAGCTTCATTCTGAGTAAATATCGCGACATACGTACGGCGTTTTAGTCTAATCATACCTACTTCTTTTTACAGACTGTTCCACGAAATTTTTTTATACATATTCTCATAATCTGTGACATGCATTCACATACGCGATTTGATCAATAATTTCACGCATAATACTGGCGACGTTTAAAATCTGTCTTAATAGTTTTATTGTCTAAAGAATCTCAAGTTTTACTTACCGTCTGAGTTGTCTGTTCGCTAATATAACGGCCATGAGCGCGACATTGGCGGCCATCCCCATAGTCCCCAGGGCAAATATCAGTGCCGCTTCGGCAGTTCCTCCCGGGTGGCACTGAAATACTTTGGTGGCGTTTGAACTGGCATTGCTAGCGCTGCTCCCGAATCGTAGGTTGGCACCTATCATCGCCACCGCAGATCCTGTCAAGAACAATACAACCGTCACTTGCATTTCCTTCCGTGACAAACAGTTATTGTTCTAGTACGCGGGCATGCAGATTCCAAAGGAACAACGCAGGACAACAATAATAAACAAAAAGGGCGCCGCCGAATTATGATTAATGTTCGTATCCCGAAAGAAATCCCGAATGACTGATGTCGTTAGTTATTTTTGGAGCGTCGTCGCCTGGAAGAATTAAATTACGCTTTGGAGAGAATTAATCGCTCTTCCCTGTAATTCGTGTTCCTTCGAGCGAATGTAAATTTTAAACTCGATAATTATTTCGTCTTGAGAGCCTCGTGTTTGTGAGAGCTTCGTTAATTATTATTTTACTTCGAAATGTTTTTTTTTTACACAGTGGAAAATATTTCTGTTTGTGATTTTATATTAGGTCTGTTCCAACCACGCTTTGTGACCGTTTCGAAACCGTCACAAGCATGCACTCATCAAAGTTTTAAACTCGACAAAGTTGTCAACGTCGATCATTATTTCGGTGAGCAACTGATTATATGGGCCAGTTGTACAAAGGAGGTTTAAACTGACGTTTAACTGAACCAGGTTCAAAGTAAACAAATTCGCATAAGAACTTAAGGACACATGGCAATTAATGCATTCATAAATAAAATTTGATACGATTTTGTTCACTTTGAACCTGGTTCAGTTGAATGTCAGTTTAAACTTCCTTTGTACATGACGGTTTCTTAAACGGTCAGAAAGCTTGGTAGGAACAGAGCTATTGTCACTTTTTAAATTTAACCAAAAGAAATTACTATTCATTGGACAAGATTTTAAAATTTTAGTTAAGCTCAAATGATTTTTTTATACTTAATTATTTTCTTCTTATTCATACTGCTTATATTGCACTCATTCAGGATGTAGTACATTTTTAATGTATTTACATAAAATGTAAATGTACATACTTGTAATTGCTTTTAGGCTGTTTTTATGTGATAGAATATTTAATGTTTAAATTCAGATATTTCGTTGCTCTGCCAGAAAATTATGATACCGTGTTTATTTCTGTCGATACCTGACAGTCGGAGTAATTAAATTTTGTAGTTCATTACTGGCACTTCAACAATCACTGACACGGAAACTAATTCAAACTACGTCCAGTTCTGATATAATTTTATCCCATTTCATTGACAGCTCAAATGTTAACGTTGTGTTAAACATATATAGAAGTCATTCTATTGTATTTACGATTGAAGAAAAATTTTGTTATGCAACAATTCCAATTAATTAAATTTTTATTTTATTTATTTAATTTGAAATTCTTATTCTCTTTACCTATTTATATACACGTATCAATGATTTAAACAAATATAAAATTTAAACGTAATAATTGAAGATTAATTCAAAACAAAATCATACAAAACAAATTCAAAATAATTTTATAAAGAGAAAAAACGGCATTCGGTACATCGATTAAAGCAGTCGTTAGTTTCTAAAGGCTGTTTTAGATTATACTATTTTCGTCTAGAAACTTGAACAAGTTTGAATACTAGAATCTAGTATCTAAATTCAAAGTTGTTTTAAATATTAGTTCATAAACTGATCGCTGGCGTCGTAGTGTGGAAAGTACAAACGTAGAACAAAACTGCTAACGTACAAAATTAAAGAGAAGTTAAATGCTGAAAAATGAATTTTTATAAAAGAAAGCAAACCAGATTTCAGAAAATTTCAAAAATTCTGCAAATTTACAAAACAAAATAAGAAACCTAGAATTTGGAGTCAGGACTGGTTATTGCGGAGGTGCTTCGAGGTTATATTTTCAATCACAGTTATGTTTATCTTTTAGGGTGTTAGTAATACTTTATGCGCAAGTCTAGTTTGTAAACTTTGACGAAAAATAGGTTGAGAACTAGTTTGGAAATAAGTTTCTAGACGTTTCTAGTATGAAAATTTGGATGACTTTTTTCTGATTTACATTATTCAAGTTAGTTCTAGTATTGAACTTGTTAAAGTTTCTAGACGAAAAAAGTATAATCTAAAACAGCCTTAATAACATAACTAGTTTGCGAGTAAATTAAGTTTTGCTCTCCAAACCATGGTACTGGTACCAAAATTGTCATCTTTGATCTTTCCGACTCACTCTGTGTATATTGCATGGGAAATTCAACGGTCGTTTGTGCCTACGTGACTCCCGACATGTTTCAACATGAGGTGATATTGTACAGTCGCAATAACCTTCACCCCTAGGAGATGTTCTATTTCACTCTGTCGCCAGGTTAAAACAGAGGCTATCTCGTAACACACACACCGTACTGGTTTATTTAGTCAGCATACCACTCTTGTTGTTGGTGTCTTCGCGTGCACACACCTATTGTCGGTAAAATGCCCACCATTTTGTGACTTGATCATGTTGGGTCTTTTGATCGAAGCCTAAACGGAAGTTATCTATTCGGAGATTTGCTTAAGTGCACGCTAAGTAATACAAGCTTTCTTATAAGCTTCTCTAAGCCTGTTGCTGCTGAGAAAAGAACAGATAGGATTTTATTGGCAACTTGGTGCGTAGTTTGATTTGTAACACATTTCTTTCTTTTGCTATTTAGGCTTGTAGTCGTACCCCTTTCGGACTACTCCTTTTTTTTATAACGCCATTTGAGACCGACCCTTAAATGGAAAAACCGTAAGAGACGCCCTAGCAACTAAAGGACAAAGCATCGTTGACGTCCCCCTTCCTCCCGTTGTAATTGGACTCGACTGTCGATGATACGAATTAACAGGAGGGACCCTGACACCTTGACGCCAGCCTGCTTAGAGACGGACTTTTCGACACCGATCTCCGCCGGATTGTATTTCGTTGGTTTTTTTTCCAACCTTATTTTGCTTTATTGTTTATTTGGTGTTGTTCTAAACGCCGTCTTGCGATAATTTAATCACCTCAACGACTGTTAGGTTTATAATTGCATTCTATTTAAAATCAACAAACTTCCGTACAAAATACCGCATATACAGCGTCTTCAGAAATAGTTGAGAGTCATGTGAGTGGTACTCATAGACCAAATCCGTTTGGAAATGTTAAGTTAACAGATAAAATTCCCCAATCATAGAAGCAACATAGGAAATGACTACTCGTATAACCTAAAAGTATTCATAAAACAAGCAAATGTATACGCACCCAAAGGTCACGTGAAACTGTTCATCATTGCCATTCATTTGATATGTATTGCTGTTTTATGTTGTCGTGCATAAATCTTGTGTAGTCATACTATGTAGCCTACTTTGTATTCGCTTGGTGTATACGCAAGACAAGAGGCGTAAACGTTGTTATCGAAGTTTTCTTTCGTACGTTCTTTAGGACGAAAAATAACATCAATGTTGCGCTCTAAGATTTCGACACGTTCACGCTGTTCGAAATAAGTGTCGTTTAAAATGATCTAACAGTGTCATGAAAAATTTATTGCAAAAAAAAGTATCGAAGCGAGCGGATACTACAACTGCAATGACCTCATTCAAAGATAGATATTTGTACAATTTGGCACACAGTGCCAGGAAAATTAGCTGGGGCCACGGAAACATACGAATTCAATGACCCCATCGATTGTGGACGAGGAAACGTTGGCATGATTTATCAGAAGCCGCGTGGAAACGAATTTATTAACTGCAGTAAAAATTTTGCACCACTGGAAATAAAATGAGCAGAGTTACGCTTTTTTTTATGTCGCAGCAAAAGGTCGGATGTCCTTTTATTTTTCGCGTTCATCCCGTTTTCAACACCTTGCCGGGGGGCGTAATTTGATTTTTATCGTCCGCGTAAAAGAGCTGCCACAAGAAAGTCCGAAAAGCGTAACTCGGATGAATCACATATTTTACAGGGCACTAGGTTTTTTGTTAACACGTTGATAACTCTGTACTTATGTACGTAGCTACGTCCCAGCGTGATGGTGAAAATGGTGTTTTCCACAATTTTTTTAATCCCGCTGTGTCGTTGGAAAAGTGTAGATTATATACAAACGCCGCCATTTTGATTACGAGTTCATATAAAATTTTATCGCTGCAGCTGCAGGCACTATAAGCAAAGCATTTTTATTATATTTAGTATGTCGTGTGTTATTAATTCTGTGAAGTAACATCATTTATTGAATTTCTGATGTGTATCTGTACATATAAAGTTGTATGCATCTAGAAAAGTGATATGATTACGATAGATTTTTGATTGAGGGACCTAGCCAGATTAAATAATACATTTATTAAAAGTAATAGACTTACATGGTTCACATTACCACTAGGAAACTTCCCTTTAACAGAATGTACACTTGAATGCTTTACAAATGAAATTACCCAGTATTTATAGAGTAATTTTAGAAAGTTGGAACAGGAGAGCTTATGCAATCTGTGGATGATTCATCGTGTAGAAGTTTTTTTTTATGGTGACTCATGCTAGGGTTAAACCGCCCTATGTAATTTGTTTTTATTAACTCTATTTTACAAGGATTTTTGCCAAGTATAAGTGGACTGTTTGATGGCAGCTGTGTCATCCGAGGTCGCACGTCGGTGACGTTCTAATTTCCTTATTACAATATTTTCATAAACAAAAGTTAATTATTAAATATTTCTCTCTTATTAATTCGAAGCTCTTCTTTCCAAATGAAAATAAACACTTGCTTTTCAATACTCTGAGGAAAGGTATTTCACAGTGGTGTGTGGGAGAATTACCGTAATCTAATTATCAAGCGAAGTGGTTCGATTAATTGTTCGAGGTAGATATTATTTATCAAGTGGTTGCCTGGCTCCAGTTTCCAGTGATACTTAACGTCGTGGTCGTTAGCTACATATTTGAAATGTCACTTGATTGTTCATTACGTCAACAAGTATTTTGCTGTTCCCTTGAAAGTTCTATCTTTCTGATTTTAGAGCTTTTCTTGGGTATTTTTTTTTCTCTAAGTAATTTAAATACATTCAATTTGTATCTAATGTCGTCGTTTCCAGATAAGGTTACTGCTGAAATTTCGTTTCAATTCCCCTTTTAATTAAACGTAAAATTTGTTCTGTGTTGGATTGGTACACTTTGTTCAACCGCTTTCATGCCAAAAAGATACTTTGCCTTACATTATCAAGTTGAACGCAAAATATAAATTCTTTTGTTAAGATAATTCCACTGCTTTTTTTTTGTATCTCCCTTTGAGTGACGTTTTAATTTGTTCCGAGTTAGGTTTTAAAATCAGTTAAAAAAGTCTAGGTCCGAAATTAATGAATTAATTTTTCCCCGTGACACGGGGAAGGTTTAAATTTATCGTGTGCATAATTAGCGATGAATAAAAAACAAACAGAAAAAGCAATTTTTCTCATTTCCATCCCGCGTTCGTTAGATCTGACGTTGTGGTGATTTCACGCTGGCGTTTGAGAAATGTGTCCTTGGTGGGTTGGAAAACACGCTCGTTTAAAGGACCCAGCCTTTCTTTCACGGGGGTTAACTTGATTTGACGATAAGATTACTTGCAGTGTTTGCTCTGTGGAAATTATCGCCTAGTTTGATTTCTTTCCTTTTTCTGTTCACGTCGTTTATTTTGTTTTACTTTTTATAGTTGCAATGAACGGATAGCAGTGGTGCTTTTTTCTATCACGCGGTAGTATGATCCCATCGGCAACAAACCAGTAGTGATTTGAAGCTCAAAAGCTAGTAGCTAAAGCAACTGGTCTTGAAAGTTGGAATAACGTAACAGCATACATAAATTCTGAGTACTGAGCAATACGTTGCTGTTTGGAACTATTTGTACACATTATGTTCGCTCAAGAGCATCTCGTTCCTTATCTGGTCGTGATTTATGGATTGCAAACGTTTGCTACATATAATCCTATGTTAGAAAAATATAATTCTTGGGTGTAAACATTGTCAAAATATTCCATGTATTAATCATGGCCTATTCTGAATAATTTTATTTTCGATCACATTTCGATTACTCCTGCATTTTACTAATCATGAGACACTCGAGTGCTGGGGTTTTTACTAAATACCACGAGGCCATCCCCCTTTGTGGGGGGACTTCGTGAGAATCCCCGGTCGTAAATGCAAGTAAGCGAAAGCTGATAATATACCAACCAAAGTGTGTGTTTATTGTCTAAGTCGAGGAGCTTACGGTTAAGTTGAGGATTTCCTTCTCATCCAGTTTACTGACGACATAATGCGGCATCAGCTGACGCTTATTCAGGTTTAAAGTGATTAACTGTTTCCGAACGTATCACTTACAGAATAAAAACTGAATTACTTGATTTAATCAAAATTCAGCATCGTGGAGTTGTTAAACCATCTCCGAAAATTGCAGTGCAACTAAGTTTATGAGAATATAACTCCCATGGGAATTTAGCGGTTCTAAGTGTAGTGAATTCATTAACATTTACTGTACTTTGTAAATAAAATGCATAATTGTACTAAATTCTAGGTAATGAAACTCTAATTATTAACATTATTTTCAGCGTGCTGAAGTTTATTTTCGCTCCATCTCCATCGCAAATGTGGCAATGTGTCGTTTACAAAGGTAGCTGTCGTTATTTCCAGAACTAATAAAACTCAAGAAGCTGATCGTATCACATAGTTAACATAAGCAGAATCTGTTTCTATTTAACGCCAGACAATGTCTCGTTTACTCACACCGAAGACCTTATAAATACGTTGATAAATTTAATCAAACTATTTGATAAACAAGTCTTTTAATTGACATTAATTTACGTACTATTGATGTGCTATTGACTATTGATTGATTGTGTTTTTAATAAAATTTGAAAAATTTAGAACCATTACTTTTGTGGGGGCTCGCACGTTGCTTAGCAACCAATGAAGCACGTCACGTTGACAATTAACAGCAAACGTCAAAATGGCGGTTGTCAGAAACGTCAAACTGACGAATGTCAAAACGACAGATGTTAGAAACGTCGAAATGACAGACGTCGAGAAATGTCAGATAATAATTGTTTTCCATTTGAGAGCGTGATGTCCGGAACCCTGGGCTTTTCGGAGTTTCTCTGAACAGTTCGTAAATGGAACACGAAATTTTACGCGCGAATAACTGTCACCTTCAACATAACCAATTTGATCAGTTACACTTGATTTTTAAATATTTTCCGCAAAAAAAGAGATTCAACTAATTAAATATTAGTATTTATGATGTATGATATATGATGCCGTATATTAAAACGTAAAGAAGAGCACGTAGGCACAGCGGACTTTTCGCGTTCCCACGCAATACAGGGTGACCCGCAATACTGAAAATGATTTAAATAAAATTTTCACCGTAACGACGTTTATGAAATTCCCTCCGAAGTAAGTAAGTAAGGAAAGAGTAGCGAATATCTTCGAACTTAAGATGACGTCTATTAATCCATTGTATGAAACGTTGTTGAAATAATATTGTCACATCGGATTTCCGATATATGAGACTTGGACTTTTTCGATAAAAAATAAGCATGATTTATCACTTTTGATTCTTCGTGATTTATAGTGTTTTAGAATATAGTAAGTTGTGAGTAGATGTTCCAAAAGTAAAGAAATTTAGTAAAATTCCCATTTCGTGAAATTGCATAATTATTCCTGATGAAGCGGAAGTTTCAAGTTAACACAGCGAGTCAGTTCCTTGGCCGCTTTATATTCTGTTCGCATTCAGTGCATTGCGGATGAGAATGCAGACAAATGGGGAGAGAATATTTCTCGTTCGCTATCGCGACGCAGCTTCAGACAAACGACGCAATCTCTGCGCACATCTGACGTTTCAGGAGGGATCCAATTTGAACACGAAAGAACTTAATTTCTAATGAATACATCCGATAAGTGGGAAATCGGAATGAACTAATCTGTTGAACTTGAAATGATCTCATTTCGTGGTGAAATTGTTCGAATTCTTTAACACAGGGACTAGATTTCCTGCAGCTATGGAAACAAGTTTAGGTTTTATAGGTCAATTGTTACAGCACCTAGCTACATGTTCCAATTAGTACTCGCGTTGCAAAACTGAAATTATTTTATTGTTGATACTCGGGCAAGTTTCTCTGAAATTATGCGACGATTGCAAAGATTAAGACGAGGCGAGGCTTGGGATAAGAATTGTTCGTGAGTTTCATCAGCTGTCACAACTTTTTGATTTATAGTCGAAGTCAAATTTTTTTTGCCATTCAAAGCGTTCAACGATTATGTATTATAACTCAAAAGGAAACGAACTCATTCTTATCGATCACATGTATTCTGTTCTAATTTTCAAAGTGTCAATTCACAAACTTTATCAGCGATGTTCTAAAGATAATTATTACTGATTGATCTATTTATTCACTTTCCAGTATTACAGCTAAATTTTTTAAGAGCAGATAACTCCTAACTACCATCCCACGCCTGAATTTTCCATGGCAAGTTTCCTCAACGACGCGTTTTTGCTCGATAACGCGTGTTATATTTCACATAACAGGATCCTTGCCGCGAAGTCAAACGCATTAGATTTTTTCTACGGAAAAAATGAAGCCACCTAAGAGCTTCGCTTCTGCTAACTCGGTGTAATCTAGATAAATCCATCACCCTTTTTCGCAATTTATCAGGGCGATTCTCTGTTATTTACTGCAGCCTGGACCTGGCAAGGAATTTTGAACTACTTGCATTAAATTATGTTTCTTTTTTTTCTAGATAAGTGCAAAACTCAAGATGAATTAAGAGTTGGAGAAACTCACTTAATATTCGGTACGCAATTAATTTTTCATGGACTTGACAGTACTTAAAGTATTTCTTGTTGGCTAATCGTTCCTTGACTGGAAAATAAAAACCTGATAAATGCGAAAAATTAATGTTTGTTAAATGCAACTGCGTCAACTAATCCATCTAAAGACGAATCCGTAAGTGATTCTTTTTGAAGATACACTTATGGACATTGATGAATGCATGTCTCTGAGTGAGTGTACGTGTACATGTTTGAAAACACGTTTTACGTCTGTGGTCGACTTAAACCCAAATGGAGTTTGTTGGGAGTTTAAATCTCCTGCTGTATATTTGAAAGTTACTTTCAGCAAACTTTTGGGTAAAAGCATAAAATATCGTCCGGAGTATGTGTAAAGTTACTTTCATCACATACGATTTGGAACATTTCATTATTAGTATTAACTCTAATGCGTGTACTTTTTTGGATAATTTTGTTACTGCAAACTTTTTCTGTTTTTTGCTTGAATAAAATCATAACATTAATAGATTTTTAGTTTAACACTAAAAAATTTAATTGAATATTTTCTGCAAAGTAATTAGCTCTTTGATACATTAGCGTTCGAAAATTAATCCCGTTAAGCGTCAATCACAGACGAAAAAAATTGTAAGTAATTAATTAAAAACTAAATTTCTCGTGTTGTTTTATTTTTACTTTAACCGATATATTTGTTCAATATTTAAATGTGCGTTCTTGATTTACATGGCCAATACACTTTAGAATGGACGGATGGATTTATATTTGCTGCTGTGTATTTAAATAATTGAAATTTATCTCTGCCCACAATAATTTTATATCCGTAGATACGTATTTCGGCAGCTAAGCTGCCATCTTCAGTACAATTTAATATTTATATAAAACTACATTGAAATCTAACAGCTACCTACCTACCTACCTGATCATATTATCTATACTACTAAAACTATCTAAAAATAACAAAATTAACACTAAAAATTAGTAGAAGAGAGACTGTGGTTAATTAGTAAAAGAGAGACTGTGGTTTAAGAAATAATTGAAAATTATCTCCGCCCACAATAATATTAACAGTCAAAACCTACCAAAAATGCAAATCAAATAAAACGGAAATGAGTATTGGTCTAATAACCGAAAGCGGTTCTTATTCTCCCGAATAAAGAACTTCTGTAAGCATTTAATTCCCTGTTATTTGATACCGCTTGAATTTATCCCTGAAAAGAAATTATATACCTATATATGTATATGCATGCACCTATATATATATATATATATATATATATATATATGCACAAATCGCCAAAAAGCAACCTACAGATTAAAGCAGATTACACCCACACACCACAAGTTAAGAGCACTTTACGATATTTATCTCGGAGAATCCTCTCCTTATCACATATCGAGTTTACTAATTTTTAGTGTTAATTTTGTTATTTTTAGATAGTTTTAGTAGTATAGATAATATGATCAGGTAGGTAGGTAGGTAGCTGTTAGATTTCAATGTAGTTTTATATAAATATTAAATTGTACTGAAGATGGCAGCTTAGCTGCCGAAATACGTATCTACGGATATAAAATTATTGTGGGCAGAGATAAATTTCAATTATTCCTTAAACCACAGTCTCCTTTACTATTTTTAGTGTGTATTTAAAAGTTACATTAAAGAAACATTTACGTAAAAGCGTCAAATGACTGTGAAGTGCACGTGAAATTCTTTTTAAGTTGTTTATATCAGATACATGATATATGTATGTAGATATTTTCTGTATACATATACATATTTCCCTTTTTTCATGGCATAATATTTGGCCACATAATGAAAGACTTTCAAATGTAAAATTTATTGATTTTTATTAATTTGCGATAATGACACATGCCCCATCAAAATTAATGGAAAGTCCTACTCGTAGAGTTATTTAATTAAATGAAAGAAAACCAGGTAAAGTTTTTATTGTTTGTTTCCAGATTAAAAATATTTTCTGCAAAACGAAATTGCACTCAGCATCGGTAAATTAGTTTTGTTCAGCGTCAGTCGCAATCACAGACAATTAACAGAATCTGCAATAATTGAAAAAGTTGGTTCATTTTCTTTATAATAAAATTAGAAACCGTAAGCATCGTAAATCTCATTATTGTTAAGGCCTTTTAAAATATACACTTAAATAAATAAATAAAATGAAACTATTTATAAAATTGACTCATAAAACTAATAATAAGGAAAGAAATTATTAAAATTTAATATTTTTGTGCGCCAATTAGCTGGGTATGAATTAAAGTCGGATACTTGTTTCGGGCTTTTTGTATTGTTTGAATAATGACGAAGACGAGACACTGAACTGAACTGCCAAAAGTCAGACGCAACCATCAGACGCAATCGTCGTACGCAACCGTTAGATGCAACTGCCGGATGCAACCACTAGACGCAACTACCAGATGCAACCACCAGAGGCAACCACCAGATGCAACCGCCAGACGCAACCTAATCTTTACTAATTTTATTCGTTACTGTTATATTAAATGTACAGTTTTGTAAAATTAAGCCACTACTAGCCGATCCGGCATCGGTATTGAAAATTTTATCAAAATGGTCCACGATCACACTTCTAGTAGATTCATTATTTTGATCCATATTTACAAAGGCATCAGATGCATTGCATTTCGTCCTTGCGAAAGAAGTAGCAGCTTCAGGAGGTTTTTCAATCGTTATGACATCTTTAGTAACACCACCTCGCTTCCATCCCCTCTGTCTCTTCGAGGAAGAAATGTTCCCGCAATTATCCACCAGAAACGTCGCTGAGATTTCCTGAAGGCGATTTTCCGCACGTTCAGGTGAATTTGGCATTTTTAAATGCGGCTCACTATTCTGGTTTTCAACATTTCTGAACGTGCCTGAGTTTTCATTTGCCACGAACTCTTCTTCGCAACCCTCAACCTTCCATCCCTTCAGTCTTTTTAAAGAGAGAATATCTCTACAATTATCCACAATGTTTGTTGCATACTCAGGAAGTGATTTTAACTGCAGCTCATTATTTAGGTCAATGTGACTGCGATTTATTTCAGTAGAAGTGCTTGGTTTATCATCATCATTTCTATTTGTTTTTCGCTCTCCGTGAAGTCTTGGCCGCTTAATCCCCAAGACCTGTGACTTTTAAAGGAAGGCGATATGCCTCTTCGTCGTCTATGGAAAATGATACGGAGGTACCGTATACCGCAGTTTTAAATACGATACGACTACTCTCGGCACACTCCCAATTTTATGTATGCCGATGACCAGACGGTGACAATGTCCGTTTTGATATTTAATAAAAAATCTGGACGTGCTTATGTCTTTCGGACGAAGCGCTGTGTACTCTCTGTATATATTTAAGTAAAAATCTCCAGTGATGGTGAACGTACGTGAACGCTTAGCATTACTGCTATTGGGAACCTTCACAAAAACTAATTTACCGAAATCGTCAATGTCATCCACACTCATCTGTAAAAGTTCGTCGCAATGACATGCACTTGTAATCCCGCGGTTAAATAGGTCATGTTCAGTGCATTTCGCAGGAAATAATTAATCTGTTTTCTGGTTAACACTTTTGATTTTTGGGTATATACCCCTTACTTTGCCACCAGACGCAACCACTAAACGCAACCGCCAGACGCAACCACTGAACGCAACCATTAAACGCAACCGCCAGACGCGATCATCGGACACGATAGTCAGACGTAGCATCCAGCAGTATGAAGGAAATCTCAAGTTGTTAATTTTAATAATAACAATATTACAAATAGAAAAAAAATGGAATATAAAAAACGCTGTGGCTATGTAATCAAACAAATTACAGATCAGAGTAGACGCTATACGTTTGGATATGTTTGAATTTTATTCTCAGGTTGGGCTTGCAGATCAGTTAAAAATTTGCAGCAAAAAAAAGACCATACTTGATCTTTATTGGACTTGATTTTACCGATCTTCCGTTTTTTTGGAATTTAGTCAGTTTCATGTTAAAAACTGGCACAATTGTTAGGATACTTGAAAATTGTGTGTTTCTTAATTCTTCGTTGTTTATTTCATGAACGGATTTAGTGGATGAGCGAAGCAAGATTGATAATAGGTTATTTATGAGCGCATTGAATTTGTAAGTGTGCTGCTACATCGCTGTTGCAGTTATTGCCACAGAAGCTTTTCCGTGTGCATTTATTGGCGATATCATAAAATTTGAATAAGAATTTATGAAACATATTTGCAAACTTATGGCTGCCTTTTATGCAGCACGTTTCTCAACTTCTCGTCAAACAAATATTTAGTACTACATTGTTTTGTAAATTTCATAATAAAGCGATATCATCAGATGAAGCAGCTGACTTTGAATTCGGTTAATATTTTTTTTGTTACAAGTAGAGATCGGAGTTAGATATTTTGACGTCAACAAAGCATCATGTATTATACTTAAACAAACGTATCGTGCATTAGGGTTACTCTATTAGCCGTTCTGTGACGAAGTAAGGACGCAATTGACCAATTGAATCAATGTGGCAGTATTAACCATAATTTATATTGTCCCTACCCTCACGTTTTTTTTTTTGTTGTTTTGTAGAAGAGAATATTCTGGTAAGCTATCAAATATGCATCCAGCAGTAAAGTACTGAATATAGGCCCCACGAATGTAAAGTACTGATGTTATTACCCATAAATTTTCGCAGAAATCCCAAGTGGTTAATGAATTATTTAAGCCGTACGACTCGATAGCGTTTCAAACAGACGGCGACGTAATTATTTTAAAACCTCGGGCTTGTACGTAGTTTAATGTGAAAGTCCATTTTACGTCCACATTAGGGAAGACGTACAACCATATTTTCGCGGCAGATAAAGTTTCCCTGCCAATAAACTTTTAATCTGGCTTTTAATACCGCCGAACGAAGTGTCAAATAAGATAAGTTTCTTTACGTTGCTTCGCAGGCAGCGCAAGTGGCATTTATCTACTGTTATAAATTCTTAAATTTCTGATGGCCAATGATCCTTAACTAATACGGTAATTTGTCATCATTTGTTTAAAGTTCAGGAAACAGAGGCGACATTTCATATTACCTTCGATTTGATGAAGTAGAAAATTGTATCTCAAATATAATCAGTTGATTAAATTACATATACGATTTCGGACATTTCGGAGCGTTGCCATTGCTACGCCTCGTATTGTGTAACCATAGCAGAGCTCCGACCTGCCCGAAGTCTGATTATAACATATACAGGGTTTCCATTTTAATATTAATCAATCAAAACTGTCGAATAAACTTTTTGGAAGACCTTTTGTAAAAACAATAAATTCGTACGTTTATGAAGTACTGTCCTGCGCACAACTCAAACAATAAGCTATTTAAATATTTTTCGAACAATGAGGGGCCTCTGTCATCAGCTTCATTTCGGCAATTATTTTCGTTTCATATTTGTGATAAATTCATATTTGCCATTCATTTTGAATTTATTGCGTAATGTAACTTGGCGCGCTGCGCTTTTCAGAATTTCGCCGATGCGATGTAATTTATAGGGGGCCTGCTAAACTGTTTACCAACACAATAGCCTCTATTGTTTAGCATGTAACGAATGTGAGAGATTTGCAGCCAATACCAGGTGTAATGAATCATTAAATTTTATTTTTCGAAGGTTCGCGGTGCTGAAGCTTCACTTCGAAGTCTCCATACTAAAAAAAACTAAGTATTAAAACTAATGAAGAAGTAGAAGTATAAATAATAATAATATAAAATTAT
This sequence comes from Dorcus parallelipipedus, assembly GCA_958336345.1. Classification (NCBI taxonomy): domain Eukaryota; kingdom Metazoa; phylum Arthropoda; class Insecta; order Coleoptera; family Lucanidae; genus Dorcus; species Dorcus parallelipipedus. Next base: position 27,497,847 of record OY284483.1, read on the forward strand.
TTCACATTGTATTTAATCATATGCAACTCATATACAGGGTGCTGGAAAAAATGAAGAATCAACATACCACAATCTGTTGTGGATGTAGCATCTATCTGTGTCCAGTAAAAAACACCGCATATCGCATGTATTTTATTCATTATATAAAGTTTAAATAAAACATTTTAGACTTCTTTTGTACTTAGAAAAGTGCAGAGGATTTTCAGTATTAAGGATTTTATTCAAACAATATCAAATCGCCATCTTGCTATGAAACAGCGACTACTTCCATAAGTAGATTAAAGGTGTCAGACAATACGCCTCCGACTTAACGAAAATTTAATTTCAAACTGATCTGCATTCATTTCCATAAATAAAACTTCATTTTGATGTAAAGCGCCGAGGAGCTAATAAAATGTATGCAGACTTCGTCACGAACTTGCTAACCTTAAATATTAAGTATGGTAATGCCGGCGGTGTGTTTCTCCAACGAGATGAAATACGAAAGGCCGTGTACGCTCGAGAAAAATCTTTCTTCCCTTCTTTTCCCTTAAAACACGATTAATTTTGATTCTGTGCTAAATGTAATTTGCATAAACTTCTTTAAAATCATAAAGGCGATTAAAAACAAATCCAAAATACAGGGTGTAATCGAATAAGTTTCACCTATTAATATTATAAGAGAATTAATTCTGCAAATATTAATGATCCAGTCTAGTTTAAAAAAAAAAGACCTACCACGTCTTTAGCTTGAAACGTCGTAACTTCGTTTCTGTTTTGTGTTTTAATAATTAATAATGGTTACTTATTCGATTACACACTGTATAAAGTGCCGGGTCTTCATAATTGATTGTACCCCACATACACCAATAACTATGAACTTAAAAATATGTTAATATAATTTATTGCTGATTACTTACGTACTACAATGAGATTTGTGTTGCGCGACATTGTGCTCGTAAATATTTAATACAAATTTGAAGTTTCTGTCATGTCGTCTTAATAAACTTCTGAACAACATAAATAATTTATGGTATACACGTAAGCTAACCGCACCATAAATTTCTCCTGATACAGTCTAGAGTTAGCTGTGCATAAATAATTATCATCGGTGTTTATGCACACATACATACAACTCAGAATAGGTACACACTTGGAAAGTTAACATGAAGAGATGGGGTACGCTGGAATTAATAATTATTACGTTCAAGTTTTGTTCTGTGAAAGCTCCATACATTAACAAACCTGATTTGGACAAGCTCTTTCCATAACTGGACGTTTTTAAGTTAAAACGATGTATTTCTTATTATTATTTTTTTGTAGCTTTTAATTAATTAATTGATGACGAATTTCAGGGTTTCTTTAATGTTAAATTAAAATACGCGTAGGTTTCGCTTACATAAAACATCAAACGTCACATTACATAGACGGATTATGAAGTTAATGCGTCATATTCAATTTCTTGGGAGGTAGAAGTATAAATTATTAAAATTAAAAGTTTGTAAAAACTTCATTTATTTGCCTTTAATAATTTGAAAAACGATTCGCAGCTGGCGCTAATGCGATAGCAGACTCCACCATTTTATAAATTACATGAATTCCTCACGTTTTATGAAAATCTTTTGTTAAAAAGTAGGAATCGTAGCATATCCTGTGGGAGAGTTGTATACATTTTACTTTTATTCTCAAAATTAATTGGGTATCAAACGAAACCATCAATAATATACTGTAGATTTTTGATTTTATTTTAGGAACAAATTCGTCATCAAAAACTAATCGATTCTTTAACTTTCAAGAATATAATCGCGATAAGCGTAATTTATTATTCAACTTTAAAGCGTTTAGCCATCTATCTGTTATCATTCCGCAGGCGGTAACGGTACCGCGCCGCAAAAACTGTAATTTAAAGGCGAGGATTTGTAAAATGGATGCTACTTTTTATTAGAATATAAATCAATAGAACGAGCACCCTCTAGAGAATGATATTTTTTTGCCGCCTTCCGTATATATCTTGTATTTAATTTTTGTAATAACAGCAATCGGTTCCTGCGCCGCTTTCATAAAAAGAAGGGTCTATTGAATAAATGGGACATTAGCCATCTGCTTCCCGTTCTTGTTACTTTTTTGTGAGCCTTCCACTTCTTGTTTGCATTCAACTTCATCGACGTCAAAGTTATAAATTAATTGACGGTATAAAGCTAGTAACCTGATACTGACGGGGGTTGTACATTCGTAGTCTTATTATTCTTATGTAGTTCAATCAAGTTTACAAGCACGTGTATTAATTAACATTTAAACTGTTGCTTCTATTAACCCTTTACTGCACAGTGTAGCATATATGCAACATTCTTTTATCAGACAGAAATTAAACGTTATTATAGATTTAAATATTCACGCGCGTTGTTGTAAATTTGCTACGTATTAGGAACGTCCTTATTGGTTCTTGTTATAAGATCTATATTAGTTTTAGTCAATTTAGAAAAATTCCATTTGAAAAATATTTGTCAGTGGACGAACAACTATGCGCTACCAAAACTAGACACTATTTGCTTCAATATATTCCAATGAAACCCCGCCAAATGGGGGTTTAAATTCATTCAATCGGACCCCTCCATCCAATCCATTGCCCTGGGAAATCGTGATTTAAGAATGCACGAACTTGCTACCGAAATGCGGTGGAGCACCATCTTGTTGATACCAGACAAGTCTTGCGGATTTATTGGATTTGGTTTAGTCTCTTTTATTTTTGGTACAATTTGATTTTGTAATAGTTCCAAGTAACCCATAGATGTTAACGCACCATGTATAAAGAACGGGCCGTTCAATATTCCACCCCAAGCGTTAAGTTTTTCTGGAAATTGCGTGTGAGTTTCCAAGTTAACAGGGGGATTAGCAGGGTGCCAGTATCTACAGTTATGCCTGTTTACAGAACCATTTAACATAAATGTAGCTTCGTCTGAAAAAACAAAATTTTGATCAGCTTCAGTTCTTTCCGTCATAATTTCTGCAAATTGAATCCTGCGATCAAAATCGTCTTCTAAGAGTTCATGAATTAAATGTGGTTTGTAGGGGTGATACTTAGACCTCTTTAATATTTTTCTTATTGATCCTTCAGATACATCATGATCTGCTGCAAGTTGCCGGATTGACGTTTGTGGTGTTTCACGAGCATCCAGTAAAACTTGTAATGTAAAGTACGCATACGATTCCGTCCAAAAATTCAAAATTATAATAGACATTTTTTTAAGTAAATTAACTTACGAAAATACTTAGTAAATCTAATTTTAACACGTAACAACATGAAGTCGATTAAATTGGACAACGTTGCACATTTTTATGCTGGTTGATAAGATACATACATCTTTTACAGTTTTCATTATATTCGAAGAAAACGAAAAATCACGATTTTTGTATTTAATATTAAATTAAAGATATGTATTTCTAAGTTCGACATTATTAAGGCACCTTTTTACAAAAAATTTAATTAACAGTCACCCTGTATGTCTTGGTTTCATGAACGTAATGTTTTTAAACTTACTGCTTTGCATTTAGCTTTAGAGCTTGTTTTTCATTTACGTACGTTTGTCTTAAATCTCCGGATTACGTGCGACATATTTTATTTTATAACAAAAGTGCGTTTGGATATTTGTCCCGAATACGTTCCGAACTGTTTTATCACACTGTTTTGATACATGTAAAAGTGAGACAGACAATCAAGAAAGTTGCGAAAAGAATAAATAAATAAAGGGAACGGAGATAACGAAGTGGAATAAACGAACTCAGTTACAGTCGTTCTTGTTTTGGCTCCGCCCTTTTTCAGGTTTCAATAAAACTATCAGTACTTCCGTTTAAATTTGTGAATAAGGTTCTGAATCGCACGTAGTTATTTATTTATTTTTATTTTTTGGATCGGTGACCCTTTACGTTACATTAACGATAACAAAGAAGAAACAAATCATTTACCTTTTCAAGAGGATAACATTTCGTTTGCACACCTTTGATCTGGCCACAGCAAAATCAGTTTATTAAGACAGTAATTGCGCAGCTGTAACTAATTCATGTTCTAATGAGGACCGCAATTTTATAATGCAGTGAGTGTCTCTATTGTACTCGGCACATTAAGAACTTCCTCGATTAAACATTTCTATGCGTTGCGCGGGACGCTCGCATTAAGTTATCGTCTTTATTATTTGCCCCTCATTATGAATGCGAAGTGACGACATCAACGCCCGTATGTGTGTTATTAATGGAGAAGCTTCATTATTTCGTAGGCCGATGAATGCAAGAAAGATGTTATTCGTTGGGAATTGCTTATGAAGTTTTCCAAAGTATATATCGTATTATTTTTAGTTATGTTTTCATTGCTTAATTTTATATACTTTTACTCAATTTTCAATAGAATTAGTTTGTCTTATAACTTGTGATACCTTATTGAATTTTGTTAAAACAATTAAGAATCACCCTGTATATTTTCAGAAAAAAAAAATATCTATTTTTGGTTTCTTGAGGTTTTCATAGAGTTATTCATTGTAGAGGTAATTCTATTTTTTCTTATTTCTGCGGAATGGTTATTGGATTTTCTGGGAGCTTATTGTTAGTTACGCTGAAATAGATGATAGATTAAATTAGGGCATTAATAATATTTTCTTAGTCAAAGCTAACCAAAATTTATGCCGAAATATCACGTACGTGCCGAGCTTATTATTTTGGGCTTCTCCCTAATCAAAACTCACTTCAAAGCGTTTCTTATTAATTCAAAATTATAACAGCAAATTTTCGAACAATGCGAACGTTAATTAAGTTCGAGGAACAAAAAAAAAGTAATTGAAAAGCATCATCCTAATGAATAATTCAATTATACGTACCAGCTGCCATGTTGATTAATATCAAATTTCGTTAAGAACCGAAAATGAATACACCCCTTGTTATTTGTAATATATGCAGGAGATAGGAAACACAGTTTTTCATTGTTTTATTTAATTTTAAAACTTGCTAAAGTTAATGTTACAGTTCGTTTTTGTATCCTCTTTATTGTAACACTTTTCTTCTTTATTTATTTTATCGTTTTTAATATTACTTTTATTTTATTAAGAAAATAATCAATTTCGAATGAAAAACGAACGGAACGAATACACAATCAAACGAAAGTAAGTTTAATCTTGGCACATAAATTTTATCAAAAGTTGATGTTGCAGCTGTCAAAGAGAAGGCGGAACAATTTGTGTGAAGAATTGAAGTTAACTGAAATTCCGTGATCTTAATACTATAGTATCGGAGAAAAATTGTCGCGGGAACTGTGAAAAATCATATGCGCTCATCTCGCGTTCGGCAAACGTAATTTAAAATTTTGCTCTGCATACGATTTGTGTATTCATGGACTCTCTGTATTTATGAGATTTTCTCGCGAGCATTATAATTCATCACTTGTCAACGATTTTTCATTTATGCTGTGATATTTGCATTGTAGAATAAATAAGTTTGCAGGAATAATATTTTTATGTATCTAATTGCAATACATCAATTTTTGTCTGTTTCAAAACATATTTTCCGATAAAAATTCGCGTTTACAATAACCCTGCGGCCATTTCACAATTTCGAATGATATCGAAAAGGTCGGCATGGTAATTTTATTGATCAATATGTTGTAATGCAATGGTGATATTTTGTATTACACTAATGAGGGCCGCAAATGTAAATACGCGGACTAAAGGCAAGCGTTCACAGGCTCGCATCGCACGCGTCGCACGCATCGCAAGAATCGCATAGTATTTGGCGTGCGCGTTAACATACAAGCATCGCATCATTCGCACTACCAGCATTTTTCGTGACAGCGTACATACGTTACGCATTCGGAATGTTTTAAATTATAAATTTCTTCATAATTTTCTACTAAACTAATTAATACTGCGTCGTCCATATTTTGTCTTAACAATAATACTTAAAATTTATAATATCACCCTAATAAAACCTATGATTCGATTCAACTGACAGCTTGCACTAGTCCGAATTTGTAAATGACGTCAGCCGCACGAATCGCAAGAATCGCAGAAGTTGCTCTCTCGAGAATGCTAGTCGCATTTTCAGTAATGCGATCGCTGCTATGCGGCCTAGTTAACGCAGCGTCATATAAAACTATAGAAAAGATCATTTATGCGATGCGTGCGACGCGTGCGATGCGAGCCTGTGAACGCTTGCCTTTATTCAAATGTGTGGTGCAAATTTATTCATGTATTTTAATAACGATTGCATGTTCGAAACGTAATGGGTTTGTGCGTTCAAATTAAACTGAAAATAAATAATAAAGAAAACAGTTCCTTGCTTGTCTTCTCTGTAAATAATTAATTATTTCTTTCGCTTATGTAAGGCGCACTTGTTCTATTTTTCTGCCATATTTGTTATTAAATGTAGCAGGTGGATTACGGCAACCGCATCAGTAAAATAAAGTTCGGAAAAGAAAGCTCGCGAATGTATTGTTGGGGTGATCATAAAATGAGTTTCACGCGGGACGAGTTCCTTGCTTCTTAAAAGTTTGACACTAAATGCGTCATTTTTATTTATGTTCATATTTATTTATATTTTTTACCAAACGTAAAGTTTTGCTAGGACATGGAATTAATAAAAGCAGTAATAAAATCTATTATTAATTAAAACAAAATAAGTAAAAATGCATAGAAGACAACTAATTTCCTTGATGTTTGAACAACAAATAAAAGCAACAGTGTTTGACAAAAATTGCTACAAGGGGCAAGAGCATGTAACAAGAATAATTAACGCAAAATAATTTAGCACAATAGCACTAAGCTTTCCATTTTAATTGACGCAATCAGGTATAAGAAATTAAATAAAAATAAAATGTTTGTTACAACTTTGTTCAACAACGCATGCTCGCCTGTGTGTAGCTGGTATATAAAAGAGCAGAAACGTTAAATCAGTTTGAAGTAGCTGCTTGGTAACATTAGAAGCACGATGAGAGGCTATCTGTTATCAAGTTAATTATCTCAAAGCTATCTCAAATTTAATTCAAACCCCCTAATCAGTGCGTTTTTCTTAATGAAGTTTGACCTTCTTTTATCACCAACGGAATCAGTTTTCTTTTCTGCTGCATTTTCACTTACAGAAATCTTCAGATTAAGTTGTTCGTGTAACCTTTTGATAAAATTTCAGTGCCTCATGTGCATTATTTCGCGAAACTTACATTTCGTGTAAAAATTATATTTTTATTTATTAAAATATTTAAAACTATTTCATGTTTTAAGGGTTTTAATTAAAGTATAACAACCATCACCGTTTCGCCGAAAACACTCGGTACTCTCTTCCGGAGTTCGCGACGCGATCTCGCGGGCTGTTTTTCGAAGCCGTGTATGTAGGTCGGAGATCGCGAGGATACTGCAGGGATGCTGTAATCTGCACCCTATCACACTCTCTTAGGTCCCAGGAGGTAAATTAGAAGGTTCGCTCATGGGCACTAAGCGAAGGACATTAAGTATGCATTATGCCTATCTTTTCTTTAAATGCGATGCATAGGAAATATGCTAACTTTATCCGCCTGGTTAAATCTGAGGATAATTTTGGAAGATTCGACGTTTTCTCAAAAATATTATCGCTTCGTATTATTTTAATCTAATTCGCACTTAAAAGTTCAGTGTTAGACTAAAACTTTATTCGCCCGGTTAAACTTAAGGATAATTTTGGAAGATAAGGCCTTATCGATGCTTCGTCGTGTTATACTAATTACTTACTCAGAACATTATCGCGTGGATACGGTGCCAAAATACAAAATTAACCTTATAACGAGCGAGAAGGAACAGCATTTTGTAAATTAAATAAAGCATCTTTTAGTTTCTACTAACATAACTAATTGTCAAATGAATTAATGTTTTCTCACCTAAACCATGGTATTAGATATAGAGAGACAGACGGATTTTCGGACTTTGTTCATTCACTATGACATTCTTCGAATGCCAATTATGCCTTCGGACTCGGGGAGGTGTTCAGGACCACTGAATTATTTGGTTTATACCGGAAATTCCGATTATGAAAAATCTTGCGCATGGAGCACTTGCTGTATGAGTCATCGTGAATTACTTCCTCAAAATGTTATCGCTTTGTATTATTTTAATTTAATTAGCACTTAAAAGTTCAGTATTAAACTAACTAAACTAACGCCCGGTTAAACTTGAGGACACTTTTGAAAGATCTGGCCCTATCGATGCTTCGTCGTGTTATATTAATTACGCGGTGTTACGGCGATACGGTCGCGGCAATACGGTGCCAAAATTAACAGGAGAAGGAACAGCATTTTGTTTATATATTTTGTAGTTTTGTAGATTCTTTAAATAGGATATAGATCTGTCAATTTTTAACATTTATTAAAATAAAATATTATATTATGTTTAAAATTAATGTTTAGAGTTAATAAAAAAAGATCAATTACTTTTTCAGTTTCTGTTAACAACCTTGTTTATTTTGACAACCTTGTTTATATTTTCACTTCTGAAGAAGCTATCAAACGATAGCGAAACGTAAAGTGTTAGTGCGCATACTTAGTGTCCGTCTACAAGATTTTGTGATGCAAATTTAAAAGTTTATAAACGATTTGATTAATAATCTGTTCAATCTTACGGTTTTATATATACATCAAACTAATGTTTATTTACACTTCACTTTACATTATTAATCAATCCGCGATGGCTTCACATGTCGCCTCATACATTCAAACCGGGTATTTCAAGTAACTGTCCCCAAATTCAAACTCAATCCTATTTATAGTCTCGTTAAAAAAAAAAAACTGTTATTCGTCATACCGTGGTGAAATGAAACAACAATTTTTTGTAAAATGCGAATTAAATTTCAGATATAAAAAGCAGCTTCCTTGATATTCGCATTTGATCTTAAATGAATCGCCATGTAATTCTGATTACAGTTATGAAACAAATGAAACCGTACACTTTATAAAATCGGCTATATTGGACTTGCTCCTGGTCTGAGAAGTCCGGCTTCGGAGATGCCTTCTAAGAAGATTTTTGTGTTCGAGTTTGTTTCGAGTGAAATATGTATTTACGCTTACACAGTTTAAGAGATAGAAAAGATAATTTTTAATTAACTTTCGTTATCTTGAAACATGACGTCATCCGTTTGGCTATAGTATTGTACATATAATCTCGTTAGTATTATAAAAAAAAAAGTTTGAGAAACGCTGTGTTAGATGAACAGAAGTTGTTCGGTACAATTCCCTCCCAATTGGATAGAAGGAAAATTAGGAAACGAATGTGATGAGGGAAACGACTGTGTGGATCCTCACACTCGTGAACAAGCAAATTGTTATAATTCGAAGGACATCTAATCCTTAGCAGCAATTTGAGTGGGGGGACGATTGCCGTTGTTTCCATTGCAGATTAGCATGCAGGGGTAACGAATTTGATGGCCACGCCTGTACATATTATTTTGAAAAAACTTTGCAGCGGTGACTTCCGGGCTAATTTTAAGTAAGCACAAAGGTTGTTACAAACATCAAAGCACACGCTTGTGGGAACCTTTCTTTACTTAAAATCAGCTCAGATTGCAATCATTGCGTTACACCTTGTATAGTAAAATTAAATTGAATACGTTCTGAGGCAAAAAAATGATAAACGTTGTGTTAGCCACTTTCCTTTGGAGAAATAACATTAAGTACCAAATGTGTATGTATGGTTGTCTATCCTCACCCTAATTATAAAAACCAAAGACGCATGTTGTGTGTCTCATGATCATGAACGAGCAGAGGTTTTCAAGCCACTTTTAATTATTGAACTAGACTACTGATATTTGCAGAATTAATTCTCTTGTGTGAAGAAGAACTTATGATTGGTTTTTAAAAAAATAGTAGTTCGTCATATATACTTGTAATCGTATATTTTGTGTAAACAATAAAATCTCGCTGTGACAAAATGAAATGATTCCAATCTAGGGCAGATATATTGAGTGCAAGTTCTACTGAACGATAACAATTTGCTCCGACACATAAACAAACCGAAATGAAATGCGTCTGGCAGTGTGTATCTTCGACGATATATTTTTATTTCACTATTGACTGAGATTCGTTTGCGACTTACGAGATTCTGTTGCTGGCTTTCTCCAGGGACCGGACTCGCATATTACATCGCCCTCAAACACGCGAAACAAATCGTCGTCAAATAGCATGAATATTTTCAGGAATCGAAAACGTACATAACTTATTCAGATTTCCTTTTTAAGAAAATCCCCAGTGAGAGGGGAAAGGTCCAAATCAATTATTTGTTCCTTAATTGTGAATCGACTATTTTCGGTATCATGGTGCTTTTATTTTACTTTTTTTAAGAAAAAGAATTTGATTCGTAGATTCTCTATAAAATAAACATAAATCATATTGTAGGTTTTTTACGTATGCATAACCGAAGTTCTTTTATGTCGCGAGACACGTAAATCAAAAACGAATTCGTTCAATACGAATCGTGATGTTCTGCAAAAATTTCTTTCTATCACATTTTTCATTGCGGCAAAAAAATCGTGCTCCAACTGTTAATCATTTTATTTAGTAAGTGCAAATCTTCCCAAACGACGCTTTTCGTCACTGTCGCTATTATTTTTCGTTCTCGACATTATTACTGTACAAAGAAGAGTAATTTCGACCATTATTTACAGCGATGTATAAAGCCTTTCGTTTTTTGTGCCGAGCGCCATTTATGAGTGGCAGAACTCTTTTCGGTTTGAACGTTTTCAATTTCGTTTCCTTTCATGTGTTACTATGTAAATTAACGTAAATTTACCGTATACACTGATTTATCACTCTTGGCACGAACCCTTCTCCGGATATCATTAGTTTAATTTATTACAGAAGTCGTTGTGTAATTATGATCGATAGTGTTACAGCTAACGTGGGAAATGAGGTATGTTTGATACAGACTAACTTATTTATCTAATAACGCTAACGTGTTGCCTCCACCATGTCGCTGTATCGTGTCCAGCGGTTCATGTTAGCCGTTTAGGGGCGTAGGTAGAGCTTGAAAAAATTTAATACAAAATTTATTAGTTTTCTAAATCAATTTAATATTAATGCTGGAAAATGCCAGTCCGAAAAACTTGGCGTCGAGATGTCGGCTGAAGGAACGCGGCGTAGACAGGGTTGTTGCTTGGGGTTGATGCGATGGGTGTAGTTGGAGTTACTCGACGGTGCCGAGTCGGGAGATATCCACAGCAACAGCACGGATACGAGGACCTCATTGAACGCCCCGGGGATTGCGTAGATCCAGTGAAATGATGGAGATGACAACGAGGGATGTCTTCGGCCTTTGGGTAAAGGGTCGTCCAGAGTGCAGTGATACTGTGGCGATCTGGTCGGTCCTTTTGGATGCAAAGCAAGGGATGTCTTCGGCCTGCTGTAGGGAGCAGCGACGCTGTCGCGATCTGGTCAGTCCTTTTGAATGCGTCGGCAGCAAGGGATGTTTTCAGCCTGGTGTAGGTGACTGGTCTGGAACAGCGGCGTAACAACGTCAGTCGTTCGGTGAAGATGAGGGCGACGCACCTCTTCTAGTACATTGGAATATCGATTGATTTCCAACATCCAGCCCTGCTTATTGACACCAATATTTTGGTTAGATAACAGATAAAAGTACAACGATTACAGTGAATTGTCTACATCATGATTTCCTAATTGGGAATGAGTTGGAGTGGACGCTGATTTTTTAAATCTTGCAAATTTTAAAACTAATAATAAATTTGGATTGTAGAGGGGGACTATATGACGTGTAATTTTTTGTGAATGTGTGCATTCATATGTTGTTAACAAAGCTCGCATAACTTCGTTTATTTATTTTTTTCTCCGGAACACATACAGAAGGTCTGGACGTTTTAATAATGCCCGTCACGCGCTCGTATGTAAGCATAACTGGTACGTACGTACACACAAACTGCACATATAAATTACGAAACTGTATCGGATTTGTGCAGAATGATACGAATCAAGTGAACGTGGTAGCGATGCATTTCAAAATTGCAGCGAATTTCCATTAGGTTTTTGAGGGAACATGTGAATATTGATGCAAGGCAAATTCAATAAAACAGGAAATAAACTACAGCAACTTCGGAAGTACACATATCATTGTTAAAAGCAATTAAACAAATATCCATTTAATTTCATCCAAAATTAAAAAAAGTAACTTGTTAATTACCTACGATGTAAAAAGTTAGATTTTTCATGTAATGTTCAGACAAAGTGTCTAAATTGAATGAATCCCGGGATTTACTAACTTTTGTAACACGTGTTATCTAAATATTAATTAAATTCGCGCGACAACGTGGCACAGAAGTAATCGAGTTTCACACAATTCCTGTCCGACTAGCTGACAGTTAATCTGTGTCTGATCCCTGTCACATGAGACAGGAGTTAACTAATAGCGTACTCTGAATGAATCGGCGAAAGCGTTTTAGATTGCCCCAGTTTTTAGAAATTGCTGACACGTTCACATTTTCTTTTTTCATCAAACTATTGCAAAATTAGCTAAATCAAAAATAAAACAATTACACTTTTTAAACTTTTCATTAGGAAATGTTTAACATACAGGATGTAATCGAATAAGTTTCTTAATTCTGCAAATGTCAATGGTTTTGCTCAAGAATTAAAAACTCTTCCTACCATAAGAGCGCATCGTCTCTTAATTAAAAACCTCTGTTGGTCAGTGCGTCTGGGGTTTTTATAAACACATCATAAAACGGTAAATTCCGCAAATGTCACGGTCAATGGGTCAGTATCGCCCGCAACACAATTCGATAACGAAATCTTCATCTACCTGTTTCATTAGATAATCGTTAATAATTACATCACGATATTCCATACTTTGTAAAGAAATAACATGCTACGTGATTTAATTTATTAATGTCGCGTGTTAAAATATTGAATGCATGTTTTAAGTACATTGATTAGTGACGGGAAAATTTTGTTGATGCGAACTTTTTTTTCGTTTCGTTAAATAAATAAATGCATTGACTGCACTTAATAAAAATGTGTAGTTTAACGCTTTCCCTATGTTTTGAGAAGAACACTTATACCATTTACTGTAATAAGGTAATAAGGTGCGATTTTATCGCTCGAGTTTAACAGTACGATCGCTTCCTGTTTAAGTCACGTATAAATCGCTATTTGCTTTCAGAATATTAAATGATAAACTACGTCTAATAATTAATAAAAACGCAAATTTCAACACAACACCGGAACTGTCATAATAAACTGGAACTGTGAACAGACGTACACACAGTAGCTCCGCGAGCTTTCGGAATTTTGTTCGTTTAGTCTGAACGTAATGAAGAATCATAAATTAAGGGATGACGAGTTTGGCGTGCTTTTTATCCCAATAATACTTTTAGAATGTGACCTCAATTGAATTACCTATTTTTTTATTTATTGTTAGGTAGGATTCATGATTGCTGTTTTATTTTATTTAAAATTTGCATTTCTGTCACTTAAACATTAATTAAAAGAAATAGCTGGGAATCGCCGTATTCTTTCGTAAAAAAGTAGTAAATGACCTGCCTCAACGTTTATTGTATTGCATCTGCGGGTTTACTGCCCTATCATTTATTGCGTATAATAGTAAACTAAGCTCAGCCGGGGCTTTAAACCTAAGCCAGCGCTTCTCAAACTTTTTATGTAAAAACTAGGGGCATATTTTTCCGGAGCTGTTATTGACATTTTTCCCAATCTTATGTCATAACTTCGCTTCTTTTCTTGTGTATTAACAATCACAGTATGTGAAACCTAACTGATTGCACCCTGTATAAAAAAAGTAATATTTGGAACGATTTTTCTGAAAAAAAATCGTTTGTTTAGTTTTGCAAAGACAAATTAACATAAATGACTGTGATTTATATACCAATTAAAAATTTCCTAAAAGGACAGTGTAAAATTAGTAGTGACCATTTTCATTGTAATTTTTTTTTGTATATTATGATTGTGAGGCAATTTCAATTTTGTACGTTTGGAATATAAGAGTTGAAGAAAACTTTAAATTTGTTGATGATTTATTGTCTGTCCAAACGAATAGAACTAGGTCGAAAATGTGAAGACGTAAACTACACTGAAGTATGTCGCAACGGAGCCCGACAAAAACCGAAAATATATAACGTGACGTTCTTTCGGACAGTCGGAAAACTTAAGAATTTAATTTAGGTTTTGCAGGCGTTTCCACGTTCCAGAAATTATTTAACTCACCTAGTTTCGCCAGGACAACGACTTTTAAGATTTCGCAAGTCGCGAACGGAAAATCTTAACCTGCACTAATCTTACATGTTTCTTTCAAATTCGAAGAACCAAAATTGAATTATTATGTAAATTCGCCTTGCTTGCGTTTAATTTCCAAAGTAGATTCTAAAGAACGTTCCGATTTTCCGTTCAATATTTAAATTAACTTTGAATCTTGCAAGTACCGAAAGAAATTATTAATTACATTTGCATATTATACAGGGCGTCTCTTAACATACGGAAGAGATTGAAAGGGTAGCTAGGGGAGACCAAAGTAAAACTTTTTTCTTAATTCGTTTATGTTCAAAACCCTATAACATGAAAGTTACAGCTGTTAATTTTTTTTTTATAAATTGGCTGCCGCTGTAATTTCGGTTACAAATTTAATACCACCGTCTGTAAATTAAATTTCGTGACAGGCGAAAACTGTGTTTACCTTAAATTTCGCACTTTATCAGTAGCTTTTGTAGATTACGAGCAAATCGCACTCTCAAATCAGAACGCCATTATTTTAGTGTTCCTAATTAGTTTCGCCGGCGATTAATAACTCCGGCGGGCAATTAATAAAACTAAACTCGGAGTTCTGCGGAATTAACCTGGGGAATTCGCGCTCAAATTAATAAGTGGTGTTATCAGCAAGCACGCCTAATTTTACGTGCGCCACATATGATTGTGTTCCAATCGTCATGATTGGAACGCGGCGACCCAATTACCTTTTGATTGCATGCCAGGCAAATGTGAATTCTTTCAATTTTTAACAATTTATATTGACTTGTATTGTATTGTCAGATAAACTTGGATGATGTACCAATTAAAAAAGACAAGTTTTACAAACGAGATTAAGCCGGTCGCGGATTGCAAGTGGAAATTAAACTTTTAAGACAAGCAACCGAGCAAACACGCTCGTCTATTTAAATAAAAAAGAGTAACAAGTTGTGCTTTACAAGAAAAGCTTTTACTTGTATAAATAATATATGAACGTAGGTTGAAAAATGCGATGCCTTATTTATCTCTTTCCAGACGGATTACACTCGTCACTTAGAAGAAATATCCAAACAGACCGAGCAGTTGGTGTACTTAACCGTCCAGAAAATGCTCGTACGAAAAGAAAAGTCCCGAGCCGCTGAATTATTACGCAGCTGGGAAAATTCCGCGCAGCTGCTCGGCCGAGGTAAGCGATATTCGGGCACTTCTCGAATTTAATTTAACCGTAACCATTCAAGTCGCGTCTGCATGTATTAATGTTATCGAATCCGAAGCCGCCTTTCTAAAGTTCTTTCTGACGCCTCAGGATATTGAAATTTGCAGATTTTCATTGTCACATTAAGTTTAGATTCCTTTCAGGAGGGGCGTTATTACAGTTATCATATGGTACTTCGACTATAAATGACTTTTTTTTGAATGAATTTCCATATCCAATAATCCCTTATTCCTTTGAGGAATCCATTTAAATAAGGGGTCCATTAATGATTTCCATATGGTACTTTCTACTTTGCATTTTAATGAGAATAATTTCATTTCCAATCTGATCGAAAATACTACGACAATTGTGGTGCTAATCGCGACATGCTAATGCGATTCACTTCTTCGCCGTGTTCACCTGTACCTCGCTAATGATGACTTGTTAGGACATCTTTAAATCACTGTGATGAACTGTGAGCGTGCACGCGTCAGTCCTGTAAAGGATAATTAATACCTGCAGATTAAAAGGAAGAATTTATATCAGTGACTTTGTAATTGGTGGCAAAGAAGTTGAATGAAGACGAAAAATTTGATTTTTTCATTCTTTCATTCTTCTTTGATTCTTCTCATCATGCACTCTAAAGGCACGAGTATTCTATATTTTTCTTGCAGTTACCCAAAACCAAACCTTACTGGAAGAAACTCAATTGTTCCTCGAAAAGATAGACACGCTAAACAAAGTATGGAACTCGTTACTCGATTGCGATTTAAGGGCAGATCAAAAACAAACTGTAGAAAATCTGCAGAATAAATCTAAATCGATAGAGTCCTCGGTGAAAGACGAAGGCTGTCTAAACGCCGGCGGTAAATTCGAATGGGTCGATTCTATTCTAGTCAAGGTAAAATTAATTCTATTTTAAAGCTCAATTAATAAATTAAAGTAAGCAACACTAACTGACTGTCGAAATTCGAACTCGAATCTTCTGGTTACAAGTCAGGTGCTTTACCTAGTGAGCTATTGCGATCCGATCTGCTTACTTTAATTCAATAATTATAATTTGCACTAACTTGTTTAATATTATAATCTTGCAGTGTTTAGTAAACGGATCGTGGTTATTAATTGATAATGTAAATCTATGTAGTCCAGCTGTTCTCGACAGGCTAAACGCTCTTTTAGAACCGAATGGCACGTTGACGATCGGCGAAAGAGGTATTGATGACGATGGGAAGATGATTGAAATCAAACCACATGAGGATTTCAGGTTGTTTATGACAATGGATCCGAAAAATGGTGAAATATCTAGGTAAGTATTTTTTTTTTTTAATTAAAAATCAATTCAAATTCTGTTTTTCATTTAATTCGAACGTAAATGGTTTGTTCTTGAGTTATCGGTCTTTGTCGCGCTACAGATTTATTTTGCTGGATTGAAATCGACCCGAAAGAGGAAATATTCGAGCTGTTGTGAAAATATGCGATGAGTCTAGACACATGTCTACGACATAGGGCCGAGTTAATATTTACGACAAGGAAACGGGAACACAGAAGGGAATGTTGAAAAATTAATGATTTTGTATAAGGCTTTCGCGAAAGCTCTTACCAAGTGGGATCTTTTTTTAATCAATTAAAGCAAAAAAGATTCTAAAACTGTAAAATCACTTGCGCCCTTTTTTATGTCAAAGTGAAACAAGAAATCAGAAGAAAATGACGAATTTGATATTATATTAGAAAAAAGAACATATTCATATTTCTATATACAGGTTGATTGTTATTTAACATTAACATTAACAATCGTTCTTCGTTTTTTTTTTTAATTTGAGTTTTCTCAATTCAATTTAAATATTGTTCGATTGCCAGTTTGGCACGCTTTAGTCGTTCAAGATTATTGTAATATCTTAAGACATCTGTTATTGAGCCTGTTGTATGTATTGAATTACCAAAAACTAATTAAAATATTTGATATTATTAAATGTAAATTGGATGAAGAAATTAAGGTGAAAATATACTCAGGGTGATTCTTCAATAGACCGATAATGAAAAAAATATGGTGAATAATATGTAACTACTGTTACAGAGCCATGCGAAATAGAGGCATAGAAATATACCTATTGAATGAAAGCGAATTGGGCATTACAAACATAGTCGATGTTAAATCATTGATGACTCAGAACGGCCTGACAGACCAACACATCACAAACGTACTACTTCAAATGCACGACTTCATTTCTCGTTTAATACCAGGTAAGTTTTTTTTTTATTAATAATATTTTTAAGTTTCTTCTTCGTCATGATTCTTTCAGGAGAAAAGCCTAACGTAAACCACATAATACAATCGTCATTTTTGGTTGCACAGCAACTCAAAAGAGGAATCAACATACGTAAGGCCCTGCACAGTACGATTATCGATGTTTATTACAGGACGAAGTCGTCATATGAATTCAGCACAAACGACGCACAAACACTCATCCTAACCGAATTGGATGGAGTGTTAAATTTCAACCCTGTTCACGATTTGTACGATTACGATGCTACTTTTAAAACTTTAAACCTGCAGTGCAATTCTGAGATGAGCAAAGTTAAACAGCAAATAGTAGTTTTGGATAAGTGCCTACAGGGAGACCCGCCGATTTTGAGGATGATTCAATATTATCTGGTGCATTTTTACTCGATTGCCAGCTCTGAAGACATAGAGTTGAGGCAGCTTTTCATTGCTGAGAAGTACCATGATTTGAAAAACGTTGCTATGGCTTTGTACGAGGAAATGGCTGGTAGAATAGGAACTCGAAGCTTGCCGGCCGATCAAAGATGGGTAATAGATTTACCTTGCAAAAGATCCGAATGCAACAAGTTGTTAATGATACTATATTTTATTTCTTATAAATCATTAAATGAAACTGTAGATTCCGTTGAGAGGTTGAAAGGTAAAAAGGATTTTACTTTGCTGGAATATATCACGTGCGTAAAAAGCAGGAAAATTGAAGGCAAAATTGACGACGTCGTTGTTAAAGGATTGTACGATGTATTGCGGCAGTTCGACGAATTTGTTGCTGGTTTACTTAGGAACGCAAGCACGGAATTAAATGACGCCGATGTAGTTGAGGTTTTGTCGTCATTGCAATGGCGCTTCCTTCTGTATCAAATACTTAAGCAGGACGTTATAACTAACGTAACTCAAATGCGTTTTGAAGAGGTTTTAACAAACCTGCACGTTCACTACAAGTGGTTCTTCAAGTATTCAATTACGAAATTAAACTCGATGTTCCCCGCTTGTAAAAGCGATGATTTAATCCGGGAGGTAAACGAAATCAATTCTAATTTGTCGAGCCACTTCAGCATTTTCAAGAAAATAGCAAGACGTTACCAAAAAAATATCAACAGTCCGCTACCATTAACGAATAAAGCGCAAATAAATGTGCTATCAGAGTACAACGCGATGGCCGATGCTTTTAATTTAAACAAAGGAATATTTGCCGGTGATTTACTCCAGCTGTTAATCGATGTAAAGGCGGAATTGTGCCAGAATTTCGTCGGCGTTCCAGAAAATTTCCTTCAGCTGAAACAGGCGTTCGATGAACATCAAAAATCCAATCCAGAAAGTAAAGGAACACCCATCAACATCCTACTTACAATTGACTACTTTGCGTTATTAACAATGTATAAAACACGAAGTGATTTTAGTCACGACTCGATAAATTCCCCGACCATCCCCCCGTCTTTACAGGGTGTTTTAAAATGTGGCAAACTTACGAACGACGAACGTTTACGACATGAAATTACCAGCCGGATAACACAATATACGATGACTTGCGCATCACTTGCTCCATCCACATTTTTAAACGACGAAGAAGACTTGAGTACCACAGAGCTACATCTGCATTTACCCGTGCTAAGCTATTTGGTAACTAACGTGTTGGTAAACAAAGACGTTGCGTCCACCGAATTTGGTAATTACCGCAACACCGCAAGTCACTGTCGCCAAATCAACTTATCACTGTGGAAAAACATGCAATCAATATCTGGACGTGATTATGATTACTTGTAAGTTAAAGGAATCTATTTAATTGATTCCAAAATGTAACGCGTTTGTTTTAGGTCTTTAGAAACAAAGTACTTGCAACGGGCCTTTCAAAATTTTATAAGCGAGTTTACCACTTCTCTGTTGGGCCTCATTCAGAACGATGATGATGTGACTGTAAAGGTGAATGCCTGCGTTGGAGCTATTGAAAAAATTTATTCAACGAGCGGCGGGGGCTCACCAGAGCGTGCAGATAAAGAAGCTTTAATTAGCCTCTTGCAAAACTGTTTAGAAAACATTTCGTCTTTAGGCGGCGAACATTCCACGACCAAAACTATCAATCTTTTGGCAAACGCTTACGTTCATTTAAACTACTTGAAAGCTTGGTTGAACTCGAAATTAGCTGTCATAGATCCACTGGTGAAGGTGACGTTGAAGACGAAGTATTGTCTCGAAGAGAAGACCAATTTGCATTCTTTGAAGCTCTCGTATGAAATGCAAAATATAATTTACAGTGGCGTGGCGGAGACATTGCCGACGTTGTGTGAAAACCTGCACCGACGAATTATGTTCCTGCAGGAAAAGAGTAGAGAACTTGGTCAATATTTGGCAGTGCGACCGGAATCATTGTCGTATGACTCAATTTTAAAGGTACAATAAAACAAAAATTATTTATAATAAGCCAGTAGGTATTGATTAAATTGATTAAGTTTTAATGCTGCCATCTGACGGTCATTCGTTGTCAGAGAGTAACTGTAACTTCTACGGAGCGGCTGCAGATGGCGCCACTACAACTTTGACTTTTTTCTTTCTATTTAACTGTTTCATAATGAGCACATTTTTACAATAACTTTTAATTGCAGAAAATAAATCATGGATTTTCAACAATTTTAACCAGAATAAAAATAATAGACTTAAACAATAACGTCGACAACTGTGTTAAATTGATTGAAGAATCGATTTCTCAAAACAAAGAGATCAGAGAAACGGACATGGAAAAATGTCGCAGCTCTTTAAGATTAACGTCTTCATGCGTGCATAGTATAAACAGTTTCGTCGACATCTTGAGTAAAACGCGCTTTTTGTATCCGGACATAATCGAGCCGCTCCTCAGCAATGTAAGGGATTTATTGTACGGGATCAAACTCAAAGGAAGCCTCCTACAGAAATTGATTTTGCAATATACAAACGCAAAACAAGGCGTCACGTTGCACGAGGATTTAATTGATTTCATTAAATTCCCCGCGCTGAATGAAAATCGGCAGAGCTGCATCGAAAGCGTCGATTTGTACATGAAAGATAACTTCCAGAATTTTGTGCGCGAGTGTATCGAGTCGAATTCGGCGGCGAAACAAGAAAATTTAATGTAAGTCGGTTAGTTTCCTACTTAATGACGGTGCGCCTCATCCAATTTCTTTTAGTCTACTGAAATGCGGTATTCAAGAAATGTATAACGCTTGCGTAATAGATGCGAAATACACGCGGATTTTAACCAAGGAATTATTCGTGCAATTCAACAAACTCATCGCAATATTTATAAACGCTTGGAATAAACAAGAAACCGAGCGAGAAACTAAGATTAAAGAAGCCGAATCATTGTATAAAGTCAAGTAGGTAACTATTATAGTAAATTTGTTTGTACCCCACGTGACCAAGTTCTGCCAACAATACATACATTAGCAGAAGCAGAAGCACCTATTTTATCCAACTGTTAAATTCTTAGTTGTGTACACCCATTTTTTACTTTTGCTAGAACGAAGTGTGAAGAAATTTCGGAGGAACAAACGATAGAAAAAGAATTCAAGTCGCTTTTCCCAAATTACCACGTGATAGACTTTCCTGATCTTCAGGCTGCCACTTTGGAGGAGGACGACGGCGATGAAAACGCCCCAAATTTCGAACCCGGCTTAATCACCCTGGACGACGTCAAATTCGTGAGTGATTTGCACAAACAGTTCATGTGCGCGCACACCGCTTCGGAATGGTTGAATCCACAAAGGAAAAATTTGGCTTGCGATTACGTAAAACCCCTGATGCAGAAATTCAGATTGTTTAAGACGCTCGTGAATCAAATGGTGCACTGTTTAAATTACGACTTGGACGCAGAAGTGCTGGGAAGTTTGAGTGTGTTGAGTCGTGTTGCGCAGAAATTTGGAGACACGACATTTTTAGGTATGTTGAATAATAAATGATAGATTGTTACGAATTCGGGCTTCGCTTCTAACAAATAACTCTCCTAAAACTTAATCGTTCTATTAATTCCTTGTCCAATTTTCACCCCATACTCATTCTGATTAATTCCTACACAATCTTCATTCTTATGAAACACAGATGAAGCAACATCTCCAAGCAAGAGTGGCAATAAGAAAAAGTATAATTTTTATGTTGATTCTAACGTTGAGGAGGTCACCGGTTCTTATCATGTACTAGAAGAATTGCGGATACGTATCTTGGAGTTGTTAAACGAATGGCCAGATCACCCCACGCTACAGAATGTAAGCGCGAAGTTAATTCAACTAAAAATTCATCAAGTCAAGTGATTTTTTAGATTCATAAGATAATCCAGAGGATTTACGGTTTCGATGTGACGAGCCCCCTTTCAAGATTTTTGACCGGGTTTGAAATATTACTGACGACGTGCAATGAGTGGGAGCAAAACGCTCACGCCGGCGTCAGCTTGCAACCGTTTTCTTTAAACGTCACGCACCAAATTATTTCCTGGCGGAAACTCGAATTGAGTATGTGGAGGGATTCTTTAAATAATTCATTCGAGAGGTGTGTCCTTTTCGTTGTTGTCTTATCGTTTTTGATTAAAAAAAAATTCTAGACTGAACGAATCCATTTCGAAATGGTGGCTCTATTTATATAACATATTGAAACAGTTCACCGAAGAAAATCTATTCACCATCCCCGAATTAATTGAGACCCTACAGAAATTTATAACACAATCCAACTTGGCCGAGTTTGACAGTAGATTGGAACTGCTTTTTGTATTCCACTGCCACTGCGTGCATCTTCAGAAAACGACGGAAACCGGTAAGGATTGTTACAAACCCCCCCGCCCCCCCATTTTCCAAACATTTTATTTCACTCGCAGAATTGCTTACGAATATTTTATGGAACGTCCACAACTACTACGCGCAGTTCATTCCCGTGGTAAACGCAAAAATCAAAGAACTCCGTTCACCCGTGGAACGCAAACTAAAGGACTACGTGAAGATAGTTAGATGGAAAGATATTAGCTACTGGGCCGTTAAGGAAACGCTCGATAAGACTCACAAGACCATTCATAAACACATGAGGGAATTTGAGGTAATCTCAAATAATTAATATATGTATGCGTTTTATTTGCTATAATTTCTAGGGTTTGCTGTCGCACTCGGTCTTGTCGTATTTAAAAAATACAACCCTGAACACTGATTTTGAAAACGTAGGTATATGGGATCGACCGCAAAGGTCTTTAACTAAAACTTACCACTACGCGATGGACCCCACAACGTACATGGCGAAGCAATCACTGGTGAAGGTAAATCTTATTTAAACGCCCCAGTTTGATTTTAAACGACTTTAAAAACGCAGAAACTAATCAACGGTGAAGACGAGGAAAGTTTCTTGACGAAAGTAAGCAAGTACTTCAACAAATCTCGTGTGTTATGTAAGAACACCGTCTCTTCCGTTCATTATCCTTCATTAATACAGATACTAGATGGTTTTGTGGCAGACGTTAGTGAAACTGGAACTCTCTTAGATAAAACTGAGGTGATATTCTCCAAACTAAATATAAGCAGCCGAGAGGCACCTATTTATAATTGCTTTTAGATTGACACAACTTTGCCGAAAGAAAAACAAAAATCGCAAGCAAAGAATTTGCTGCACCAAAAGCGCACGGCTTTAGCTGCTTTGTTTAAATCGCTGGTTACAATCGGACTGTCGTACAGGACGGGGATTATAGAATCAAAACAGAAAGATGCAGTTGAGGATTTCCTGTTAAAACCGCTCGACTTGCAGGCTTCCTTAAGCTACCTAAGTCACAGGTTTGAACGTTTACTTCAGTTAAAACCCAACTTGTTGTTTCGTTTTTCAACAGACTCAACGATAAAAAGCTGCTCACGATTTGGGACGGTTGCGAAATGTACTACACGAAATCTTTAATGAGATCGGACGTGTTACAGTCGGCTTTGAACACCCCCTCGAAAGACCTGGGGCCGAACAACATCGAACGACTGAAGGGCTTTTCTTCACATCTGATGGTATGTACACTCACTCACTCACTTTTGTTTTGCAACATTGCGCCCTTTTAGAAACTCAATTTCGAACAAAAATCCCAGCTGATTGCGTCCGCGAGGAACCTGTATTGCCTACGCTTTTATGCAACGTACTTCTCGGAATTTTGCGACGAAGAGATTCACTTCCTCCAAGCTGGGGTTTACGATCGAATGACCGCGTTCCTAAAAAATGTCGTCGTCGTCGTGAAGCAATACAAGCTGGTTTTGGATTCGTGCCCCGAGGAGGCGCTCGCGGAAGCAACGATTCCGGTGTTACAACCGGAAAGCACGAACTCAATTCAGTTCAAATACGATGACCAGTGGAACTCGGCGATGAGTAACATCAACGGTGCTTTAAGTGACACCGAAAAAATATTGGGCCTGCTCGTTAAAAGCAAAACCTTCATTCCTCACGACTGCGCAAGAATCTGTCCCAAATATTTGCCGGTGCCGGACCTAGATTTAATCGGTCCATTGCTGGATGCGCTAAGCCGAAATCTATCTGGTTTGTTATCGGTACTCGGAGACATTCCTCTCTCTAGCAATTTAAAATGGTTGTTGTCAAATTTGGACGAGATTAAAACGACTTTAACAAACGAAGACGCTGCGGATTGGGGAACCCCAAATGATTTCACCGCGAGAGTAGAACAACTGATCAAGAGGATGTTGCTGTCTATTCAGAACGTCTACAAGAAATACAAGGAGATTCAGCCTGAAACAGCCGAAGAACAAAATGACGCTCTGGGAGAGCAACACTTGAAGACGTTGATCGTGGAAAACCTGCTGGAAGATCTGAAGCAGTTCAACATGAAACCCCTAGTAAGCTTCATAACAGTTCTTGCTAGGCAAGTAGCAGAAATAAATCCAAGTCATCACCAAGAGTTTAGAAATACGTTGGCTTACGCCTTACCCATTTTGGAACAGCTCATTCTGTTATATGAGTATTTTATTACACAACAGGTTTTGGCTTACAGAGTTTCATGTAAAATGACGGCGGTACTTCTTAATATTTTTATTGAGTTGGCAACAAAGGGTTTTTGTATTCCCCCTGAACTTTCTGAGGAGATGAATTCGGAAGGACAACAACAAAGTGGTGGAATGGGCTTGGGAGAAGGCGACGGTGAGAAAGACGTGTCGGACAGAATTGAATCGGAAGACCAACTGGAAGATGCAAATCCTTCCGGCGAAGACAAAAAGCAAGACGATCAAAAGGATTGCAAAGAGGAAGAAAAAGGCATAGACTTCAGCGAAGACTTCGACAGTAAACTTCAGGTGATTTACCCTGCAGTAAGACTTTAATAAATAAACACACGAATTTGTAGGACATCGAGAACCAACCAGGCGAAGATAGCGACGAGGAAGAAGCAAAATCGGACGCCGAAGAACAAATGGGTGAGACAGACAAAGACGCGGAGCAACTCGACCAACAAATCTGGGGCTCCGACGAGGAAGTAGAAGAAGAAGCAAACAACGAAGAAGGTAACATTCACACAAATACAATAAATAATAAAAAGTGTTTAATAAATTTAAAAAATGTAGAAGATAGATCGGAAGACAAGGGTGATAAAGGCAAGCAAGAAGGCGAGAAGGAATTAACAGCGAAAGATGGGGCGTCCAAAAACGACGAAGAAGAAACGGAAGAGAGCAAAGAGAAACGCCCCCAAAACAAAGACATAAATGAAATGGACGATCGAGAATATGACGACCAACAAATCGATCCGTACCACGGCAATCAGCCGGAACTGCCGGAGACAGAACCGATGGATTTGCCGGATGAGGTTCAACTTGACGACGCCGAAAAGGAAAACGACGAAAGCCAAGAAGACAATCCATTTGATGTAGATGCAATGAAAGGTGGGCGGTTAATCCCAAAATTTTTAGCCAATTTATCGCCCTTCTTTCAGAGCAATTCCCCCCAAAAGAAGACCAAAAAGACGACGAACCCATAGACGCCGATGATGGTGATAATGATAAAAAGGAAGGAAACGAGGATTTGCCTGACGCAAGTGATGAAGAACAAGAAGCACCCGAAAACAAAAAAGACGAAAAGGAAGATGACTTAAAAAATATTGCAACAGAAGAAGAACAAAACGAAAATGAAAGTACCAAGCAGTCCGGATTGGATGAAACTGAGACGAAAGGTGAAGATGCACAACCAATGGATGTTGACGACGTAGCAGCAGATAATGCAAGTATAGTTTAAAAACAGAAATTGGCTTTTGTTTACATTTGTAATTAGGTGCAAGCAAATCAAGCGAACATTCAAAACTCAACCAACACAAATGAAGATGTGAGGCAAGACGATGGACCGGATAAAGAAGGTGTAGGCCAATCGCAAGTCGAAGACAGCAACGCCGGTCATAAGAGTGGGGCTCAAGCACATGAAGAATCACAACAAGGCACCGAGGAGAAGGAGCAACCGAAGCAAGAAAAACGACAGCGGCCGGGAGACTGTGATTCACAGAGAAGCCTAGGCAAATATTTTTTTTTTGAAATTTACGCTTTTAATTTAACTTCAAGGGTTCCGCGGCCGTCGTCCTTATTTGAATTGGCTTCCGGTTGGAACCGCGTCACGTTGTCTTCTTTTACTGCCGACGTTCCGTTCTCCATTGCAGAACTTCCTGAGGACTGCTGCTGCTGGTGGTGTTGCTGCTGCTTTTCGTTAGTCGTTGAGACTTCTGCAATGGAGAACGAAACATCGGCAGTAGATTTGCGCTTAATTAAGACTTGGCCGTGTAGGTGATGTGGATCAACCGGCGAAGAAGAAATTGAAAACGATTGAGGCACAACCCAATGAACCTGAGGCAAAGGAATCAGAAGATGAAGTCGCAGATGCTGAAATGTATCAACACATCAAAGATGCAAAATCTATTACAGAGCAGGTGACGTAATTTTTCTTATTAGAACAAAATAAAAGGGAACTATTGCGTCTCCATTAGGTACTCGATGCTGCTACGAAAGAACAAGTGGAACAACAGAAAGATGTTCCAATTGAGGAAGAACAACCCGAAGGCTCAGAGAATTTAGTCCAAGATGAAGAGGAAGACGTCGATGTTACAGAAGTTGCACAGAAAAAGCCCGAAAAGCTCGACGGTGAAAAGCGCAAGCCCCCAAGAGAGAAAACGTCACACCCCGAAGGTAAGCAAGGAAATATGTAAAATACAACTGCGATTTAAAAACGTAATTCAGGCGACGTTACCGATGAATTAAACGAAATGGAAATCGAGGGTGATGTAATAAAAACAACGACGGTACCTCGCGGTGGTGAAACCACACATCACACTCAATACAATAGTGAGAATGCGATGCCAAAAATGTCTGCCGAAGAAATCATTCAATTGCGCAACGAAGTGGAACAACAACTCTCCACATGGAACGAAGTAAGACTCGAAAATACTATTTAGCGTAAAATAATCGACTGACTTTGATTTTTTAATTTAGCCTCCGACGTCGTTCGAAGCGAAGCAAGCTTGGGAGAAGATTTCATCGGTCACTCTGCCTTTGGCCCAAGATTTAGCCGAACAGTTACGCTTGGTTTTAGAACCGACCCAAACATCCAGATTGAAAGGCGATTACAGAACTGGGCGACGCATAAACATGCGGAAGGTCATACCCTACATCGCCTCACAATTTCGTAAAGATAAGATTTGGCTGCGGCGGACTAAACCTTCCAAACGGGAATACCAAATCGTCCTGGCGATCGACGATTCCTCGAGTATGGCCGATAATCATTCGAAAGAGCTTGCTTTCGAAAGCGTCGCTCTGATTTCGAAAGCGCTTTCTTTGTTAGAAAGCGGACAGCTGTCGGTCTTAAGTTTCGGCGAACAGACCGAGGTTCTTCACAAATTAACCGAAACATTCACTGAAAGCAGCGGCTCTAAGCTGATGGAGAAATTCGAGTTCACGCAGAAAAAGACCTGTATCGCCCGATTAGTCGATTTTGCTTCTGAAATGCTAACGTCCACGCCCTCACAAACTAACTTGCTCAATGCGAAATTATTGGTTATTGTAAGCGACGGTAGGGGCATATTTTCTGAAGGGGAAAATTATGTGCATCAAGCGGTGCGAAGGGCGAAACTTACCAATATATTTATAATATTCATTATCGTTGAGAATCCGAAAAACGATAGCTCCATACTTGATATAAGAATGCCCATATTTAGTTCGGGCAAACTATTGGAAATCAAGTCCTACATGGATTCGTTTCCGTTTCCTTTTTACATCATTTTGAGGGATATAAACAGTTTACCTGCTGTTTTAAGCGATGCTTTGAAGCAGTGGTTTGAAATGGTTTCTTCCTCTACTTAATTACAAATGAAGCATTTTTTAAATTTAATAGTGTATGATTAGTTTTATGTACATTTTTAAAATGGTTTAATTTGTTGTAATAAATATATATCTGGGTACTAAATCCTGTGTGTTTTGTTTTCATAAAAATTGAATTTCCCTGAACGAAGTTCTGAAGCAGCTGTCTTACATGCTTGACTTACTATATGGGCGAGTTAAATAAACGGTCAATCGCGTCAATCTACACAAAATCGTCAAGTCAACGCAACGGCCAAAATAAATTACCTGACCAATCATTGACTGGAAAAATTGAATACTTCACTTACCCTTGCCTACGTTAACCTTAAATATTACTATTAATATGTAGTATGTATTAATCTATTGGTCTCGACTGTAATAGTTTTATAAATATGGATAATGCTGAATTATAGATTATTTATATGTATCACAAACTCTTTTAAACGGACACTAAATGACGTTTAGTGTCCGTTTAAAAGAGTTTGTGATACAATTTTCATCGGACAAGAACCAGCTGTAATTATTTATATGATAACAATTCATGGGTGAACTCATCGATGAGTTCATCGGTGAATGCATCAGTGAGTTCATCGGTGAGTTCACCGGTGAGTGAATTATAGATTATATGTATCACAAAATCTTTTAACCGGACACTAGCTGACTTTGACTTTTCAATAACCTAAGAGTTAGTAACAACATGGAGAACCTCGCGTTGCAAAATTAATCGTTTAATGACAGGTTAGTTCAACCGGTAAATTTGAATTATGCTCCCACCACTTTTTTTGATTGCGCTGAGGAACTCGGCCTACAATTTATGCGCTGAGTAAATATATCACCGGCTTTCTTTCAGCTTGTCCATTCAGGGAAATTGCTTACTTAGCCTCTTAGCCGCTGAGTGTCTCTGAATGCGCCTAATGGTTTGTGATAAATGTTCAGTCATGGCCGACTACATTAATAAACTAACGCTTATATGGCCGTTTCAATTGGCGGTTTTTCATTGTTGAAATTGTTCCAGAAAATTTACAGATTCATACGGTGACTAGTGATCTCTCTGGCGAAAATTGTTAGTTCAGTGAGCTGTCAAAAGTAACAGTTTCAGAATTTTTCTGCTTGTAAGTTTTAATTTGAACATGTTTCTTCAAAAAATCTGTTTTCTCTCTACTTGTATTATCGAGAACAGGTTTCTCTACTGTTGCATATTTGTCTTTTGTAATTGTCACAAGCAAAAATTGTAGTTTGTTGGAGTACAGGACATAGAATTTCAAATAGTTGAGCACAGGTTTTTGTATTTTCCAAGAGAGGTAACATTTCAAGAATAATATCTGTTAATTGCTTAATAATTCCGACAAATTTATTACTAGGATAGTTTAAACTTCCTCTGTCCTGAATCATAATAAGTTTCAAGCAATCAGATAAGAAAGAAGAGGTTCTAAGCAAGTATTGCAATGAAATTTTGTCATTTCTATTTTTAATTATGTAACCAGCTAAGAATGCCACAGAAGCGAAGTAAATACTCTCATCAGGTAATATTTTTAAAGATACGTTTCGAACTTGAAGTTTTAAAATATGAGATAACTTCGAAGCTGTCGAACGACGGTGAAACGTTAAGTGTATAGTGCGCGATTTAGTGTCCGGTTAAAAGATTTTGTGATATTATTTAGTTAGTTATGCGAGTTGTATTTTGACTAAAAATAAATATTATTTTCTAAGAACCGCTTTCGAAGTTTATTATAGCAATCGCTATAGAGCGACAGAGCGTCCATCCGTTCGTTCCGTGGTTCGTTCCTATGTCATCAACTATCTGGATTTGGAGAGATATATCTGTGGTTATACCAATAAAATCACAAAATTGAAAAATATGTAATAATTTAGCAAAATATCAGTTACATGAAAGTACAAAGTAATAGAGTTATAAATAAGAAAGACTCAAGTACCTATATGTGAAGGGGTCAGAATTTGGAACAGCAAAGAGAAAATATGTTGCAGCATTAGTATTTTTATTACCAGTAACCTATTGGTGATAGAAAAAAAAGATATATGAATCCTCTTCGCCTTCAAGGACTTTGATGTTACAGTGCTTTATTCAATCTTTATATTGTTGCTTCTGACCCTTTCGTAGGTATAACTTTTTTTAATTTTAAAATGTTCATAATTGTTTTTCACCTAAGTATAAAACAAATCTAAGGTAATGTTTTAAGCTTTCACTCTCATTTTTTTTCAATTCACTACTTCAAAGCACTCAGAGTATTTTCATCTTGTTTTAACCTCATGTAATAACAGAAGAAGAGATACCCTGGAGCAGTGAAGTGAGGATACTTATTTACAACAGTTGCTACCAAAGATTCTTAAGTAAATACTACCTATATAAAGTTCAGTCTTCGTTCATGTAAGTAACGACTGTTTCCATTTTGTGTATATTTGTGGAAAACGATCTCATTTTCACACACTGAGCGTTCCTCACATTAGCAGGCTGTGTATCTGACCATTCCGCAGGCAAAGTCACATCATCCTTCGTATAAATCTGAATATCAAAGCTACACAAGCAATCCAACAAGGGCAGATAAGCAACTGAAGATGCGATTTGCTTGAGTACGTCCCTTATTTCGTTTTTAATTTGTTTGAGTGGTTTATCGGACGTCTGGTCCGTTTTAGACGTGTCTCCTTCGTATTCCACATTGAAGTCCCAGCGTTCCATGACTTCCAAACTCTTCACGTTCGTTATTATCAGCGCCACTTTAGTAACAATTCTCTGGATTAACCATTCTACGAGCGAAAATATAAATCAACTAGCAAGCAACTGTACAACATGATATACCTTTTAATTGGTTGAGAGTTGTGGACAGGAATTCCTTTATTTTATTATCCTGGGACATTAGGATTGTGAGTCCGTAATTTTCCGTGGTTTTAAAACTCTCCGGTGGATAAATGCCTCGTTGAAACAAAATGGAATTTATACCATAATCTAAAAAATTTATTAACTCAAATATAACAGATCAAGTAAATGTTATATTCAAAGAAATTATAACCTGTACGAATTAATATTTAATTACCTAAATATTCACACACTATCTCAGATGAACCTTTCAAGGTTATGGCAGATTTATTTTTGATGACTGCACTAGTCATGCTTACTTAATTTTTAATTTGAACAGAAAATAATAAGCTCTCTCCTCAAAATATTCGAAACCGTTAAACGCTAACGTTTTAATTTGAACAGAATCAGTGTTGCCAACCTACTAAATTGAAAAATCACGTGCGTTGTGAATTAGGTGAATATCGCTTTTCTTCGTTGAAAAGCATACAGTAAAAATTATTTATTGAAACAGAACAACAAAGGGTAAACCTGGTAATGTGAAACATATGTCACTGTGTAAAATCCTACGAGTTAAGAATAACAGGAGAGAATCAAACTAACACTAGTTTTTCGTCCAAACTAGTCACTAACTAAAGTCGCTGTGTATCATATCATAACCATAAGGTGCTTTCCAGGTTGGAACTTCAAGCTCCGGAACTACTCGAGAGTGTAATACTCTGCGCAGTTTCAGCATGGAACGTAAATTTGGAATGTTGTTGTTGACATGACGTATGGTTGGTTGACATTTAATGACCTAACCCAATGCTGGGCAAGAGAGTCGTGGTGAGTTCATTCCCTCTACAAGCAACAACTGTAATCGGCGACAGTCGAAACTATTCGCCACTCGTCGAAACATTATATTGCGCGTCGTTGGTTCTTTGGTGTACCCACCGGGTGAATTTTCGTAAATGTCTACTGTCGTTATAAAGTCACTGTAGAATTAACTAGAATTAACTGTTCATCTAGCGGCATTTTACATAAATACTTGCTATAGTAGCACGTGTTTGTTATGGTCATAGTTATGGTGTTACAACGATCTCACATATCAAGCTTGGATTTATAAAGATATTAGGCGTATTCTTTCGCTAACTATTTAAGGATCACGATCCGAAAATCGTAATGCATTTTATATGCGATCTGATCGCGTTTAGTTCCAATTTTTGTTGGCCATCTGTAAAGCTGTTTCATCTGTGGCATTTTAAACTAGGTCTTGGTTTCAATTTTCCTTTACCTTTTCTGTTTAAACTGTTATGTAAACAGTTTGACATTTATTCCTTACCTGTCTCTAGTAATACATAATATATGTAGATTCCATTAAGGCTCGATTGTACAATCATATGGCTTAACTTTAAACTTCGCTTTATTCCCATCAATGCATGATTTGCAATCGGGCCTAAATGTCTTTGTGAGAGAAAGTAAAAGCAAAACACTAGCATAAAATTTTCACTTTATTATTTCACATAGCCTGTAGATTATTGTCACAATATATTCAGCGAGTTTCATAGTATTGTCAAATTCTACAAGTAGATGCTACATTATGAATGCATTCTGGGTGACAATAAGTTTTATACACAAAAGACAGACAGACAGACAGGGATTTATAAGTCAGAGTTGTTGAAGGGATTCTGTAACAAAAGTAAATCCTAACAGGTTCGAGATTCAGTTCCTCAACTTACTAATAATGGAAAATTTCTTTATATTATAAAGTTATCACAATACGCGAGTATCATCATGGCGATAATGAGACTGTGTATTAAATATACTCTTATCTAATTCTAGCACCACAACGCTCCACACTCGAGGAAAATTGTTAATAATTTCCCTTCCGCAGTGTTTTAAAAAGCTTACGTTCATTTAAATGACGGAAAATTCCTAATTTATAATTTGCACTCCTCAATAAATACGTATTAATTAAAAAGATCAAGTTTGTAGGAGGAAGTGTGAATTATAAATTACTGAATTAAAAAAAATAACATTCTAATACTGGTACTTGATTTGTAAAATGCACTGCTCATTTTCACATATTTTTTTTTGTTTAAGCAATTTGTTAAATACTGCTCTTGCACATCTTATCCGTATCTAATACAAAGTTTTTAACAAAATTAGGCACAAAGCGAAGGCGTGTACATTATATTTGAATTTCTCCATTAATAAGTGAATTCCCCCCGTCTTAATGAAAAGGGAACTTTCTATTATCCTACGTCTTCAATTTAATATATCAAAATCGACTAAATGCACATAAGCACAGTGTATTTTTTTTCTTAAGAAAATATGTAATAAATTATATACAATAAATACGAATAATGTTAAATAAATAAAAAATATTTACATATATAAGTATTATCGGTATTCTTTGGTTTAGTTCATTGCGAAAGCTATTATCTCCATATCGCATGAGTATATTTATTCGTGGTTTCTTCGCAGCTCTTTTGCTGAGGGCAGGTAAAAATCTGAAAATAAAAAGAGGTCACATACATTTTTATAATATTTTACGCCATAAATAACATAAAACATTATCAGTCGGTAACGTAAGTACAGTCTTGGTCAAATGTATCGGACAATTACAGTTAAAATAGGTTTTATTAAACAGCGTGTTTGTCTGACTGGTCTAGAGCACTCTCATAGTATCCCCATCCCTTATTATTACAGATTAAAATAAGATGAGAAGACTCTGAGAGTGTTCTAGAGAAGTCAATCGAAAAAGCTATAAGTCATAAGTCAGCTATAGGCTACAAAGTCATGACTTTCTTCATACTCTTTCACCTTATTTGCGGAATACCTATTTTGGCTACTTATCACGGAACCATACCCATCTCTTTTCTCACTCTTGGCTTTCGAGTTATAGGCACTCGCTCGTTTTATTTCTTTGCCTCTTCTCAGTCCTGGTTTCCGAATTATAGATACTCGCTCGTTTTATTTCTTTTTTGCCAGATCTCGTATCTAATAGGTAGTGTAACGCCGAGTGATTTTTTAAATCTGGACAGAATATCTTAGCTTATGTGAAAAGTACGTTTTATCTAAGAGTAGATAACTTATTCATGAGGAGACACTCCGCGCCGGGTCGTTTGATCTTCGCCGAGTAGTTTCTATGACCTCGAAACAGTTGTCTCTTTAAAGTGGCGTAGGTGAAATACGGAAGAAACCAACAACACAATGATGTCGGCACAGTAGCTATAGCTAAGACATGCCGTCCAAATTCTAAGGCAAGAGTTGATAAGAAATTTAAAAAATCACCCGGTACAAAAAATACGTGCCGTATAAAGAGCATGTAGTGGTTTCGTTAAACATTATATGATATATAAATAAATTGTCATCATCACATTTACTTTTTAAAACATTTGGCGAAGACTGTACACAATAAAAGTACTAGGTAATGCCCGCGAAATGAAATACCGATGATGTCGGTGGTAGGAAATGGCGAAAAAATAATAAATTCAAGAAAAATATTCCGACTTAAGATTGTATCATCGACTTACAATCGTGAACAGTTAATAGAGAACACTTAGACTTAGCCTATTTCTGATTATAATAGTGAATTTCACTTACTATTTCACCGTTCGTTCGTCTGGATATGTTACAGAACCGCCGAAGTATTATTAACTGAAACAGAAATAATGTTGTATGAGAGAAGTCGTCGTCGTCCTAAAGTTAATCATTTTTTAAAGTTTGTTAATTTTTTATTGTACGGAAGAAGACAGATTGCGTCGATTTAAAGTAAGCATAGCGTAAGTGCAGAAACGGTTAAATACAACTATAATATGTAAAATTTTTATTTATAAAAAGATTCTTTAAATTAATATAATTCATTGATTAGTGCACTTTTTGAGTTATGTTATAAACACCCCCCTATTACCATTGCTTTATTTTATTTTAAAGATTTTTATTCATACTTTTTATTTGATCGATGTCGAAGTACAATTACGGTACGTTTTAAAATATTTTGTATAGCCCTACGTGTATTATACCGTATTTTATCATAGAATACCGTATTTTATCATAGAATAACGTATTTTATCACAAAATATCGTATTTTATGATAAAATATTTTATAATAGGGAGTTCTTGCACAACAATATACTTTATTTGGTACTTTGCGTAAAAACGGAACACTATTTGTATGGCGTCTAACGTTAAGTTGATCATGATAGCGAGCGTTTAAGGGTGGCGATTTTCATGATAACTGGTAGCACACAATTCCAGTTGACTGTACAAATTGGTATCTCTAAAAATTCCTGCATCGTGCCTTCGTCCAGGATAACCACCATGAATACTAACAATCATCATCATCATCAGGGCACAAAATTGATATTTTATGCAATAATGTCTTTTGCCCCGAATGACAATTTGACAATTTAACACAGCCGTAAAATACGGTATTCTGTGATAAAGTACGGTACTTTGTGATAAAATACGGTATTTTGTGATAAAGTACCTTATTTTATGTTAATATACGGTATAATCGTAAAGTAGGGCTGTACAAAATATTTTAAAATACCGTATTTTTACATCACTGGCTCTGATGACAAGTGGTTTAAGAAAACAGTCAAATTTGTTTTTCCGGAACGGAATTTAAAGTTGATTAATCACTTTAACAGGATTTATTTGAACACGTCATAGTTAAGGACCAGGATGAGGATAAGGATGATTATTAATGATGTTAGTATTCTTCCCTAGTTAAATCAACAGGAAAAAAATGTAAAAAAATAAATAAGTGCCCAAACACTTTAAAATTTGGCAACTCAATGTCTTTCGAGGAAACGTTAACCTACAAATGCAAATGGAAATTATTTCTTTTAGAAAAGAACATTTTGAATATCTATGTATTATTAATTTCTAAGTAGGTATTTTTATTCATCATTTGTTTACCTCTCCAATTAAATTTGCATTAACATGCCAATTATTATTAATTATTATAATAATGAAAACAGCAATATGGTTTGCTTTTTTATTACAAAGTAGAGTGCTATTGTGCTTCTTTTTTTATACATTAATAAATAATATTAAACTTATTATTAGATTGAATACAAATATTAACAGTGAAAGCATAAATAAATGATTAGATGAGTCTTTTACACATGCATGATTAGTAGACATCTGAAACTCACAACAAATCTAAGAAACGAAGAGACAGTTCGATTTAGTTTGCAGATTAGTAAGTGTAAAGACATCAGAAAAATGTTAATCTCACATTCAGCCATCGTATATCTACGTACCTAGCAAGAAAATAATTTCCAAGCCGTTGCTTCGATTCCGAATTGATATATTCCACTTTTTCTAATTTTCACTCGTCGAGAGAGGTTAAAGTAAATCAATAAATAAAAATAAATAAATAAATAAATCGAAAGTGTGTTGTTTAATTTATTAATGAGTGTACAATTAATTACAAATTTGCAGAATTTGTTGTGAGTAATAGATGTATTATTAATAAATAAATATATCTACATGACTTTATACCAAAAAAAAAAAACCTATGCGATTATTCGGTCCCTGATGAATAAAAGGTATTTGAAAGAAGTGACTGTTCGCAACAGAAATAGTATAAGGAATACCGTAATTCTAAATAATTAACAGTCTTGTGTGTGATTAGGATTTTATACAAATGTACAATACTTTTTAAAGAACGGTACTCGAGTAAAAAATAGATGGGAAATATATACAAAAGTCGATTTGCTATATTATAGCAGTTATTCCGCTAATTTTGGATATACATTCTTCCCCTGCACACAGGGGAATGCAATTTCAACAATAATATGTTGTGGATAAACCTAATTTACATGTGTACGTTCGTTCGTGATACATACTGGTCTTCTCTCGACAACGAGTTCCTGTATATTGTTCTGGACACCTGAAAACAAACAAAATTTTAGTTAGTAGTCACAGTTTAAAACTACATATTTTATCCTTATACATTCGTACATCCTAATAGTATAATTAGTACATGTATTTGATTATAGCTCCAGTCCAGAAGGAACTTGTATACGAACGCCCCTGCGTATAAACACTAGAATCTACAAATTCTATCGTAATCAAAGTTTGTTTATTTCAAAAACGACATAGACCCGTATTCACATCCCATGATTAATTTAATACAGTGTTTATTCGCCATGGGCCATGGCAACGTTGGGCAGTCACTCTCTTACCCAATAAATATACATAAAGCTATATCGTTTCTTGTTTATTTTAGGCTTTAGTTAAACATGACTTTAATCATAAGATGAGAATACGGGCCTTATTATATTACGTGCGCCTTTTTTTTAAAAACATTTTTGATTCGTTAATGCTCCTTATGTACCGTTTCGAACTGCCACGTTCGAAATGCCAACGATTACGATCCTGCTAATTGTTAAGCCGTTTAAATGGTCCCATTCTCGTTTGTGCAATTTCATACTGAAATCTATTAGACACGGACAAAACGCGTTGATAATTGTTATCGCGCATTAAGACCGTAGGACGTCGTTAATTATTTCATACGCGAAAAGGCTTCTGGGAATGCTGCGGAGAAAAAGGGGGGAGGACGACGATTTTGCAAATTGATCTTAAGCCACTTATTGTGATATGAAAAAGAAATATTAAAATCAAAATTTATTTTCAGAAGCAAACTCATATATATTTAAATAGGGTTATAATCTACAATTATGCCCGTGGTACATACAACGTCTTATTTTATTTTGGCCAAAATTTATGCACTCGATATTTTTATATCGTATGCGAGTGATGTGCACGTGACTAAACCCATTGGGCAATAAACAAGATTGTGTTTCCAAAATAAAATTAAAAAGAAGGTTTTTTTTTAAGTTAAAATTTACAAATACACAAAGATTATTGGTTCGTTAAAATCAATAATAGTAAAAATACTAACATACAAGACATTTCGCCCAGTTCATACGATGATATGAAACAGGTTCCTCCGTTGTGACAGTAAACGTCGCGGTACGTTTCGTTGCAAGGCGGTCCTGAAAAACGAAAAACACCCCAATTACTTTCACGCATCCACAACATTAACAATAAAATTATTACAAATTAATTTTGGCAACGGTTAATCACACTGGCGAGCCGATATTTTATATGCAGGTATACATAATAAGCGAGAGCTGTCAGCTTGCCAGTGAATTGCATAACGAGGCGCTAGGTTCCTCGTAGTGTTTGTCACCAATTTGTCAGGACACTGTGATTCATTAGGCTGTGACGATCTGCGTATTTGATGTTGCTTGTTTTCGTTACCCCAATTCATGACCAAAAACTGAGCAACATCGAAACAGAAATTCCTTTCGAAATACTTTCCTTTATTTACAGCAAAACTTACAAAAATTTGAATGTGTATCTAGTCAAAAAAGTTATAATCTGTTTAAATAAGCAATTCCTTCTTAGTGGTATAGCTGGCGGGATCCTGGGACACTTCGATGGCCTGTCCAAAGTGTACATCCCCATGTTTAGGGGTTGTCTTTTGTGCTGAAGAAGTAATTTAGATGTGGATTCTCGTGCAGACGTTCTCGTACCTGAAGAATTATGCCAGTGTTTTCACTCTGATCTCGCTTAATTCTCCTGTTCCATGTAGGTACAATTCAATTCGCCCGTTTAAACAGGTAAGTAATATTTTTTCCTCGGCCAAGGGTAGTCAAGGTGTGGTCACACACCTCTTCACCAGAAAATAAATTTAACTGGAGCGAAACTGAGGCAGCGTCTTCTTCTGGCCGGTCCTCGTAACTGCTTCCAGGAACTGATTAATTAACTAAGAGCGAAAAGGATTTTTATATATGAGGATACCAAATCGTACATGATCGTGCACGACAATAAAGGCGAAAACACATTATTATCATGTCACGTGAGTTCACGTGATATCACGCCACACATGAATCGCATAATACCAACCGTAGAAACACACTACTGTCATGTCACGTGAATTCTCGTGATTTCAATATTTATAAAAATTTATTATTTCTATTACCTATGCAATTAGAAATCAGAGTAAAAGTACCTAGCTGTTAAAGAAATGTTCAAAATAAACAACGATAGTTCATCCTCCTCTTCTGAGTTTGAAAAAGATTTAGAAAATGCCTGTGCTATGCTTTTAATGACGAAAAACGAAAGTAAGAAATGGGTGCATGAAATTCATTTGAAAAGAAAAGAGCGGGTATGGTACAATACCTTGTGTTTTGGCACTTTTTCAATTAAAACTTCTTCCATCTTTTTTAAATATTTCACGCCTTCACGTGTCACGCAATTCATGCGAAAACAGAAAATCTGAGCGCGTGCCGACATGTAACAACATGTGATATTTCGTGAATGAGTGAAGTGACAATAGTGTGTCTCCTATAAATGCACGTTTATGGAAAAGCGGGTCTCATCAAATTTACGATTCACGTGTCTTCACGTGAATTCACGTGACGTGATAATAATGTGTTTTCGCCTTAAAAGTCTGAATTATGGAGAAACGTCCAATTAGAAATCAAAATGGCGTTTTAGTGAAAAGCCAAGCCTGTACAGGTTAAAAGAAGCTTTCCCTAAACGTTTGCGGTGCGTCTGGTGAAGTTTTGACTAAGTTAACATAAGTTTTCCCGATATTTTCCAGCAAGAACCTCAACAATTCATACCCACGATATGTACGCCAGCACAACTAGGTGTGCAACAAAATCAAATGTGTTGATGCGGGGCAATCGAAAATGAAGTCAGCGCCGACCAATAGCAATCGTTAATTTTCCCACATGTCCATATAATATAAGGAGTCGACGGATGGGTCGATTGTGGCAATCAATAATTTCGAACGTGTACCGCAATGATTGAGGAACCGAGAGTCATTGCAAGAACTAACTTCAGAATAAAATTCTTCTGCGACCAGCTCTGGTCATTGACGTTTCTCTCTCTCACAAGAACTAGCGCCAGAGAAAAAAATTCTACCAACTCTGACCATTGCCAGCAACTACCTCTGGTAAGATTACGTTATTGTCTACAATTCTTCAGATACAAGAACCAAAGGGGTTACTTCGCGTACACGAAAAACCACCCCTAAATTACTTCTTCAGCACAAAAGATAACCCTTAAACATGGGGATGACCTTCAAAGGTGGTCACTTCGGATGGACAAGCCGTCGAAGTGTCCCAGGATCCCGCCAGCTATACTACTATTCTTTCATTTAAGTAACTCGATGAAATGCATATTTTATTTCGTTCAGCTTTTTTAATTACCCGATTAGTTTATCACTTGTGGATTAAAAAGTTTTGATCCCTCAGTTTGAATGCCATCAAAAAATCAATAAAATTGATCAATAAAATGCAATAAAAACGGAACTATTATACGTAACCTAATCTTACGTTAAGGTCGTTTTTACACTGCACAAAAGTTCCCGAGCAATTTAAATTGTATCAAAAATTAAATTGAATCAAAAACTATCTGAAAAAATAGAACGTGTTCTATCTCCAAACTATACCCGAAGCTCCAAAATATCTAGATAATAATTGATAATTTTACACTTCACATTCACGAATGATATCGATTCTATTTTAAAATGTACGCAAGTAGAAGTTCATTCAGTAAAACCTACCAGTTGAAATTCGCAAGTGATTTGACACATGTTGTTTTGTTTTGACGATACATACCAAGTTTGTCAGAAAAATAACGGTTCACACTCTGTACCCCACACGCACAGGTTACGGAATTTTATAAAATTCTTCAGGAAGCTTCTGTGTTTAAGTTGCTTTTAGATGGCATAAGAAATTCAAGAAAGTTCCAGCATTTTTACTAAGGACGAAAGTATGTCAAAATCAGAGATACCGTTTGAAATGATCGTCGTTTAAATATTCGAAACGTTAAGTAAATTTTGCACGAATCGAACATGCAGAAAGTATGAAGTAAATGGAGACCAAAAGGTATCCTTTCTGTATTGTACTTTGCTTCAAACAAAGGAGTCAAAACTTTTTATTTCCATTTCAGTTTTTTGTATTAGTTTCGGGTATTGTTTTTTTTTTTTAAAGAGGTTGTATCTTATTTAAAGACATACAAATATTAACAGACAGACAACACTTAAAACTTCTCTGTGGGGAATAACCTAAACATCAAATTATTAATTGCTTTAGCACAAATTATCCACGGAAAGCGCAGGCATGAATTTTCTTAAATCGCCGCGAGCTAAATCAGCACCGATGTAATTTGCAAAGTACGAGGAGGTGCTTTGTAAAAGAAAGGCGACGCAGACGAATGATTTCCGCCAATCGTTTATTTTCCAACGAATTCGGCGATGATTTTCCGTTAAAATATTGTTTTGCGTCGGTGCAAGTAAAACAAAGCGAATAGATGTATTCAGTGCGACGTAAATTTAGATTTGTTTCTGACGAATGATAAAATTACTTTTTTTACATCCGAATAAAATACATTAAGCGAGAACGAAGAATAGATCAACTCATTTAACTATATTTGACCACACGATAATCGAGTTCTAAAAATGATCAATTTTACCATCAGTTTCGAACTTTCGTATTGGCGAGCTTTTAGATCATCAAGTCCTCAAGATAATACTGTAGGTATAACTGATTCATATTTAGAATATTTCATTTAAATAAAATAGAGCGTTATAGCTCTAATTTTGATCAGGATAATAGAGACGTCATTAGAACCTTTAAAACAAGTAAAAGATATTCTGGCGAGAATCCAAGATTCTAGGGCTCTAAAGACAATCTAATTTTCACTTCTTTCTTCATTGAACATGGAGTTCTAACGATCTCTAAATTAGGATTTCAATACTGATCAATTTACTTTTGAACAAAATAACTGAAACGCACAGATTGCATCGATGCATTTAAGAAGAATAGTCTTTTTTGATTGGTGGCTCCAAACTATCGTGATAATCGAGTTCTAAAAACGATCAATTTTGTTTTTCGTTTGAGTTTCTGTATTGAAATTTTTCGATTAAGTCTTGTTATGTTTGTGTTTGAGGCACTTGAATTTTTTTTCTTATTAAGGTTTAACGTCAATTCGTACATAACTTTTACTGCTGGTACGCAATAATCTCGGCGAAGCGTTACAAAGAAACTCGCGCGTTTTACAAGGCGTGTATTACTTAAAGTTTTATCGCTTCCGAAGCTTGTAAAACAAGATTTGCGGAAAATCATTTTCTGCGTGAAATTCGCGCGGATTAATTAGCGCCCGTCGCAAACGATTTCAACCCGGAGCAGTTTTGAAATAACACACGGCCGGCAGTAAAGACCGACTTTAAATTTAATCATAAATAAATTAAGGTGTCGATCGCGATTCGGGTTTTATGAAGACGTCGGACGTGCCAAATTAAACCAGATCGGAATCCGGTGGCCCTAACAATTTATTTTGTTTGTTGCGTTAGATTGTAACAAATTTCAGTTCAAATAAATACGTTCGAATTTGCTGCTGCTCAATTACAAACTCGAACGAGTAGGTATGTGTTTATGTTTTTTTGCAAACGCCTGTATATACCGTTAGTCTTGGCGATTAATTATTTTAATTTCGTCTTTTATCTATTCTGGTGATTAATTTGGCTAATTTCTCGAAGCGCTGAAATTACAGACATGGATGCGATCACATTCGGGCAAATTACATACAACTTAGTAAATTCCCCACAGAGTAAGTGAATAGAAATGTGCAGAAAGGTACCATGTAGATTCTCACTATTAGACAGCTGGTTCATCTCTAGTGTCTTGTC
This sequence comes from Dorcus parallelipipedus, assembly GCA_958336345.1. Lineage (NCBI taxonomy): Eukaryota > Metazoa > Arthropoda > Insecta > Coleoptera > Lucanidae > Dorcus > Dorcus parallelipipedus. Next base: position 27,540,361 of record OY284483.1, read on the forward strand.
GGTTTCTTTACCATCTACTCCTCTGGTGACGCACTGGAAGATTCCTGTGTCATTGTGGGACGGACTTTTTATCCTTAGAGTAGACTGTTTCCTAAAAAAAATAAATAAATAAATATGACACGAAATTTTTAACGTTCATTTTATGTTTGAATAACTTTAAAATAATTTTCAAAAAGCAGCTCCTAATATCCTTACGACGCAACCCGTCTAGCAAATGCGTGAAATTGGTGAGCGTATCAAGGAGGCTTAATAGACCACACACTGAGGATAATTTTGAGTTTTTTTCAGGAAATATTAAATAGATAAATATATAAAAAAGGGAAGCGAAAAGTATAAATATGCATATAAAAAAATCGGTATATTTTTCTTTAAATAAACACGAATGTAAAGCAAATACTTTTAAGTTATTTTGAGTTATTTGCATTAAACGATTATTTAAACTGAGGTTCGCAAAATTTGTTTATTATTTTATTTCAATAACAAGGTAATAATTCCCTGATATAACCTCAATTAATTTTTCAATATTTATTTAAATGTAGCCGCCAAAAAGCAAACGAATAAAATAGTGATAAAAAATTATCGTGTAATAATAAAATAGTAGGGCGCTAGTTTTATACATACCTTTCGTTCCTTTCATCACTGCATGCAATAGGATTAAAATTAATTTTTTTATTGACAATAATGTACGTACAGTTCATTTTTTTACTGTATGTCGATCGTTCGATCGATAAGTCAAAGAACTTTTGCGAAAAAACCTTGCGGTTTTTGTCAAGTCACATCATCTTGTATATTTTCTAAACTTAGATTTATACGATTGGCATATAGCGAAAAAATTATCTATATGTATATGAAATATGTATGTGTTTTGGCATGAGATGATATATGCTTTTCCTTTTGAACTTTATTACTTTTTTTCTATGCTCACTGAGTCATTCTACAGTCAAACAATTCAATTCTCTTGCGTTAATTAAACATACGGTTAAATCTAAATTTATATATATTTTGTATATACGAGGGGAGTATAGACGTTCTTATACAACGATGATAACAATAGTAACAGAAAGTTAAGGAAAGAAATTTTATTTTTCAAAATAATGTCCTTTAATCCCAACGATCAGGCAACGTGCAAATACCGACAGAGGGAAATTCTTTCGGCTATCTGCAAAGCCAATTTTGCACCGCTTCTATTACCTATTCCTGCTGCCAAGAGGCCTATACCCTAAATTTATAGTCTTTCGGTCAATTAAGAAATCTCTTAAAATTGGACCGTAAATATCCCGAACTACCGTAACCATCACATTGCTTGCTGACGGTACAGCTTTCAATTTCTTTGGCGGCGATGAATTTGAGTGGTGCCACCCTATTTGCTTTCTGGGATTTAATTGTGCACCTATGATTTATCAACGGTAATAATTCGTTCCGGATTTCTCAACTGCCGTACATAAAAAATTAATGATAATTCGAACTAGGATACATCATCGATAAACATGTTTGATACAATTGTCAATATTCATTTTTGGTATTTATTAACTGTATAAGTGTCTTGGTTATTATGAAGTAAATTTGGATATTGTTCAGGTCAAATCTATACTTCCCTCGTAAGTTTCAACGCATTGTGTTCATAGATCAATTTATTTTTTCTTGATTTCATGAACATAAACGTGGATTCCTCGAGCATCCTCTGTACAGCTGTTTCGCCTCTATTTGGAGCCTCCTCAGCAGAAGCGTAGCGATTGCAGTATGTCGCTACTTAAACTTTTCTACTGATTACGTAATTCACATTTCTTTTAGGTACATAGACTCATAACTACTCTGACAAGGCTTCGATCTAATTTTCTTTTATTCAAGCTTTTCCATACCACCTCTCTTTTCACTTTATCAGTATTTATATACAACTTATTTTTATTCCCTGGATCCGATTTGAAAACGAATTAATTTAAGGAATTAATAAAGACTCTGAGAAATCTGTCTCTAAAGCAGAACCAAGCGTGGAGCTTTAAACATTCTTTTATACGAATGTACGAATATAACCGGCGAAGAAAGCTACTTCAAGTTTTGATTTATAGTAAAGTACTGCAACTCGTTTGTTGTTGAATGAATATGTTAATGTTATTGGCGACTGTAATTAATCTATCTTTCTTTATTCAATATAACCTTTACGTGTCCTGTTCCAAAAAAAGGAGACAGAACTAGGTAACTGCGGAAATTACAGGGAGATCTCACTGCTTGACGTTACCTACAAGGTTTTGGCAAGAATCCTTAGAAATAGATTAAGTCGTTATTATAATAACATTGTAGGAGAGTAAGAAGGAGGCTTTAGAGAGGGAAGATCAACGATTGACCAGGTCTTTACGCTAAAAATGATTCAAAATGAAAGTTATGAACAGAATAATTTAGATCTGCATGTCCTGTTTATTGACTTTATGAAAGCATATAGTCATATGCAATACGAAGAAGAAAATTATATCAAGCGATGGAAAAGCTGAAAATACCAAGAAAGATGATCAGATTAGTAGAGATGACCTTGACAGACACGCAAAACAAAATAGCGGCAGAAGCAAGAATATCATAAAAGGTTTCAGAGGAAAGACCGGAGTCAGACAGGGGGATCCATTATCCACAGTGTTATTTAATCGGCTTCGAGAAGCAGTGTTTAGAGACAGCGAAATACAAACTCAAGGATAATATACCAGTGGAAACAACAAATAATTGCCTATGCAGGCGACGCAGCATTAGTAACGAGATCAAAGAAGGAATTGAAAATACATTTAAGGCTGCCAGAACTTATGGCCTAAAAATCAACGAAAATAAAACAAAATACTTAATAATGAAACCAGGGACGATACACTAAATTTAAGACGGACTTGACAATCTATAACATTGAGAGAGTGGACCACTTAGAGTATTTGGAGGTAACAATTATTAAAAGTAGCAATGAAGAGAGCAAAAAAATAGAGAGAAGAATGAATAAGGGAAGTAAAGCAATGGGCTCACTAAACAGGATGTTAAGGTCAAAAGAAATTTCTAAAGCAGCGAAAATGAGGTTATACAGGAGATGTATAAGACCAGCAGTAGTGTATGGATTTGGAACAAAAACGGAAGATGGCATATGAAAAAAAAAAAAAACAAATCAAGAGATAAAAGAATTATATGGACACAGTAACATAGTGCAACATGTTAAATCGCAGAGATTAAGATGGCTGGGACACGTTAGCAGAATGCCAGAACATAGGCACAGCAAGAGAGTATTAGTTGAAGGAGAAGGAGGAAAAAAGAGGAGAGGTAGACCGAAGAAAAAGTGGTTGGATGCGGTAACGACAAACCTGAAAAGTATTGGTGTAACAGAGAGGAGGACAGCGACACAGAATAAACTTCAATGGAGAAGGATTTTCAAAAAGAATAGTTAGTGGAATCTATAAGTCATGGGTCTTAAAGGCCTGCAGTACTATTATATATATATTTATAATAATAATAATGATAATAAAATTATTAATTAATCAAAATTATTTTGAGTTTAAAATAAACGGTATTTATTTTGAACTCCAATTTGTAATAACAGTTAGTAATGCAGCTGTGCCTGTAAACATAATTTTGAGATAAGAATGTGTTCTCCGAAACGTTTTCTTCAACTTGTAAACAAAATCCAAATGAAAAATACGATAATTTTATAAATTTGGCATAATAAAGTTTTGTTTATTTCTTTTTGCGACTTTTCTTAATGCTAAGCTCTTGCTCTTTGTGGCGTGAAAATTATTCTTCTTCTACGCAATCTTTTGCCAGATTCGCACAGGTATAGATACCTATACCATTTTCGTGATTTTTTTTTCAATCAAGAAGTGTATATGGTAAAGAACTGTAAAGTGATCATTCTCTGGAAAACTTCAGCGATCATCGTCCACTGTGTTACCTTTTCAGCTTTAAGCCCAAACCGTATCATTTTCCATCAGTTGTCAATTGTCGTCGATTGAGGAACAAACTTTAGCAAGAAAAAAGGAGACATGAGGTTTGAAATTTTCTACCCGAAGCAGAAAGACAATATGGACACCAAACGCAATTTATTAGTATTTCTTTTCAGCATTACCATCTTATTTTTTGTTTTTATTATTTACAAAATCGTTTCAATTATTTTGTATCAATTGATTCAAAAAGAAATTCCTCAATCTAGTTAAGACTTTTTTTTGCCATACCTTTCTGAGGTTGACTTTAAATTGGATCACTCAAATTGATTAATTAAAAGTAACTCATTTTTTCCCGGATTTCCGGAGAATATACATATAAAAACGACTAACCTTTTGTAAGTAATACTCATTCGTCGATTCCTGACGTCCGGTCGCAGGTTCGTGCCATTCAGCCTCCATGTGATGACGGGCAGGGGGAATCCCTTGACAGTACACGTCAGCTTAATTACACGTTTGTTAGGTGGCGTTTTGTTTGTTAGGCTGGGCGAATGCAGCCTTGGAACTGAAAAAAGGAAAGTAAAAAGTCAAAATTTTTGTTACGCAATCGTTTTTAGATTTGAATCAGTCGCGTCGATTATTTCCATACAAACTGATTTACCTGTTTCGGGCCTTCGTCAAGAAATTCAGAAAAGTATTGAAATAAAATTTCAACCGTCCTCGGTCTTATTCGCGACGGAATGCGTGTTTCGGCCGCGTTTCTACATATTTGGTCCGAACTATTAACGGATTCCGATGCATTGTTTAAAATTTAATATTCCGCGCGCGTGCGGCTTCTAAAATACATTCCGGGAATTCGACGTTTATTTGGTAATATCGCCTCACAGCGAAACCTGAATTTGCAAAAAAATGCCCCCTAATTACCATATTATTTTATATCTTACCACAACAAACGAGGTTTTTATATTCAGTAAGTGCGCGGCCGGTTAATGCGTCACTTCTTTTACCCATTGTGTTGGAACGTGCTCTTGCCCGAAGTCCTGTTAACCAAATTAAAAAAAAAAAAAATCAACTCTTATTTCCTTGAGCGTAAATTTTTCAAACAGAAATCGCAGGATACTGCTTGAGTACCTATTGCTAACTAATGCAGATATGAACATATTTCTTTTATTTATTAGTTAGCAAAGGATTGGCTAAGGACGGTTTGGGTTTGGGTTTGGGGAGCACGATGAGAAGAATTTTAACAATTTCGATATTTACATACACCAGAACGGTAACAACGACGAAAGCGTTTAGTAGAGAAGGGGCCTGTGCGGTCCGGTCCTTTGCTCTCGAAATATGCTCGACATAAATTTTCAAACATAATAACATCGGCTAGACTAGGTCGTATATTATTCGGATCTGGACGACATTGAAAAACTGAAAAGTTGAAATTCAACCGTAAAATCAACCGGCGATGTATATTTGCGCGCCTCTTGCTTGCTCATAGTACTAGAAATTTGCAGCGGAGTATTTTTGTGCGATGATGTGCTCCCCGAATGTAAACACGTAATGTGTGTACTGACATGTGTGTTACGAAAATTGGGATAGGGACCGCTAAAAATACGCCGAAGGACTTTCAGGTGTCTAAATTTTCCATCAGCACTTCAGACAGTTTTCTTTTTTATCATCCTGAAAAATTTATTATTTGTATGATGATTCATTCATACTAAAAAAAGATGGAATAACAATACTCGTAATATAAATGCTTATCTTATTAAAGTTGATGAGAAATCCTAGAGTATAAACCTACAGAGCGGCCAACCGAAACCAGTTGGTTGAAAATTCTGATGAATAAAACTTGAACCGTAACAATTGGCTATCTTGCTTCATTCATTCCCATCTTTTACGTTTTTTCTCCAACCCATTTGGTCCCCTGATCTATTTTTGGGTTTTCTTCTAGATCTTTTTTCCACGGGCCTTCATTATTTCGCTGTCTCCTCTCCTCTGGATATGTCCGAACCACCACCTCAATCTTGGGGCTTTAATATTCCTGACTATATCCCCCTGCCCATCATGTTTTTTATTTCGTGGTTCATTAGGAGTATGTGCTCTCCTTCGTCTGTTTTCTTTGCTCCTTAAAATTCTTCTCGGTATCTTCCTTTCCAAGATTCTTAGTGTTTCTTCGCCTTTATTTAATAGACACATTATTCCTGCAGTCGTCACTTACGACTGGTCTGATTGTTGTCTTGTATATTCTTAGTTTCGTTACTTTACTTGAATATCTGCCACTTAGTAGTCTCTGGTATCTCCGATAGGCTCTACCTGCTGCTTTTATTCTTTTTGCTGTTTCTGTACTCCTATCGTTTTTCCCGTCTATGGCAACACCTTATCAATTTTACACTCCTTAATGCAGGTATCCGGTATTTTGTCTCATTTTGATTAAAGCTTCCCTTGCTATCCTCTTTATAGTTTCCTTTAAGCTTTTTTTTTTCGTCTCTTGCTTTCGTCTCGACTTCTTCTCTTCCCGGTGCTTATCTTTGTCGCTTCGATCCCCGTCTTTATCGCCCAGCTCTATATCACTGCGCTCCTTTTCTTTACCCGAAGACTTATGCGAACTGTGCTTTCGAACTGGAGCTGTCCTTCTCCTTATCTTTGCTTGAGCTCTTGTGCTCCTTGCTTGTTCTGCTTGTCGGATTTGCTGCTCTTGTGTTTATCGGAATAATCGTTACTTATGCCATTGTGTTTCTCAGAACTTTTCTTTAATAGTTTTGCTGGTAGGACTGGAGTTCTCATTACTAGCAGAATTTTCCACGTTTATATCTTAGTGTGGCTGGTAACACACGACACTTTGTCATTTTGCACGGCAGAGATTGACGGGAAAACTCCGTCGGATAAGTACTGGGTTTCCTTCTTCTTCTTTTCCTTCTCCTTTTTCACGGGTTCATAATCATCGTACTCCTCACTGGCAGCTCGCTTCTTCTTGTCCTTCTTCTCTTTCTTAATCTTCTTCTTCTTCGCCACCTCATCATCCGGCTCGATTTTCCTCTTGACGCTGTCTACCCCAGACACGCTTTCTTCTTTTTTGATTTCCGGTTCGCTATAGGCTTCCTTGTTTAAATCCTCCTTGGTCTCGTTTTCGTCGAATCAGGACTCGTCTTTCTTGAAATTTGAAAGATTGTAGTCACAGCTGCTTGCCTGCGACAGATTCTGTTCCTCTTCGTTCTGCGACTCGGTCTCTTCCTTGATCACCAATTTCGGTCGTCCGCGAAATCCTCGACGTCGGATTTTATTTCAACCTTTTCCTTCTTCTCATCTGAGCCGTATTTCTCGGATTTTCGATCCTTGTCCTTTCGCTCCTTTTCTCTCTCTTTGTCCTTGGAGCTGGAATGCTTCTGTCAACTGTAAGAACTTATTACTGCATTGCACACAACAATTTTCATTTTTCAATGTAGCATTTTTGATGCAAAGCAAATTTTTCCTTGACCTACTTCGCTATGCTTAACCGAGTCAGACCTTGATGTAACCGAGTTCGTTGTAAACAAATAACAATTTTATAATTTTTCTTTCCAAACATAACATCTTGGATACTTTCCCCACCTAAGCCGGAAATCCTATCCAATATGTGCAAGCAAGGTTTCGACGATGCTCTCACATTTTTGCACAGGAATGACCTCATCAACTACACCCGTTGCTTGGCGGTCCAATCGACTTTCATGGTGCAGGAATCCTTGGAGGACCGACGCGGTTGCCAAAGCACCTCTATACCTTCCACCGTGCTTCAGAGAGATGGGACGGAAATAAATATTTTAAATTTACAAGTCTGCGACTTAAAACATCACCGGCACAGTTAATTAAGCAGAATGCGTTGGGTTTCGCGCGGGTTTTGTGCCAATGGTATATGTCTGCGTTACATACACAGCGGCGAGCTTAATTTTACAATATTATGTACTTGAAATACGTCACGCCGTGGGCGTACGTTGAAAAGAGGGTCCTGAAAAAAGTTCGTACATTGGGGAGTCGGTAAACGGCCTCTACCCGCATCATTTGAGCACGTAAAAATAGAAAAACGCTGAGGTACTTTCAATACTATCACATTTAATGACTAAATTTTAGATTTCATCGGTTGGCATCCGCGTGTTCTAAAATAACCCAAGATTGAGGATGAGTGCATAAATTTAAAACTTAGAATTTCAAGGGCGTCCGTAAATTACACGCACAGAGAAAACGAAAACGAATTATCACAGTACGAGTATGTAAGCATGCCAATAGTGTTTTGGACCGTAACGTGCCAGCTTTTCATCGGAACTCGAAATATAAAAACAATAAATTACGCGGAATAATGAGCACTAAACCGACCTATTTACGAGTAAAAAACAGCTTGTTGTTGTTCTGCAGAAAGAAATAAAAGAGTGCTTTTGAACAGGTGCCACGACGGGCGACGGTACTAAACGCGTTCTGTAAATCTGTTATTAATTTGCGAGGAATAATATACAACCGAAGTGAAAACTTATACTTCGGGATAATGCAATGTAATGTAATAGCGCAAAACATTGTAAGGCGGCGTTTATATTCGTCTGGTACTGAAATAGACTACACTTAACTGAAACTGCAAATACAATCGGGTGAGCGTTGAAGCTCGCCGAGTTTTCTGAAGAGCGTCGGGCCGGATTTGGGGCTCTTCTTCTTCGATCCAAATTTACGCCGAATAAATAGAGCGTATCCGTCCGAAACGGTTCGCATCTCGTGCATCAAAACAGCGCTGAAACTGAAAATACTCCTCCACCCGCCGCACATTCACCGTGCGGGGAATAAGTCGATGTCTGGTCCGTGTGGCACGGGGCCAAGTGATTCACGAGGCTCCGTGCCAGCGGCGTCTGCACCTGGGGCGAATGCTCTATCACCCCACACACTGGCGGAAACGGCGTTTTACGTGTAGAGTAACCGTAGGTGTGATTCTCGCGGTTTTTACGATCGGATATTATGTTAGTGCCGGTCGATTTCAAACTAGGTTACCTGTTGATTCATTTTCGAACCCACTGTGTTGTATATACAAAAGTTACACTATGATTACTATGACCTATTCTGATATTTTAACTCTAAACATATTTTTTGTATTCACCATGAAGTAATAGCTTGATTTCTTCTACGCTTAGCTATTTTAAAGCTCAATAGTACTTTGCCACTTCTATTGGTGCACCTAATATTTTACGCGGGCATCTCATTTCATGTTATTTCTTTTTTGTTTTTAATTATCCATAATTCACTTGCATAAGTTAATAATAAACGGGCCCAATCCGGAGTAAAGATCCAATTTTCGTGGTGGATCAATCCGCAATCTACTGCGTTTGTCATAGAGTGTTGTGCGTTTTGGCTACTTTTTCAGATAAGTACACAAAATTAACGTATACGAAAAACAATTTTCAACGTTACCAAGACGATCTCCGCCGATCTACAAGTGTGTACGGCCTCGGAAGGATGCAGCCCTCGGAGCGTGCTCTATGAGGTTCGGCGGCAGAAATCAGGGGTTTTCCTATGCTACTTACCCAGCTGACCCTGTATATGATACGAACGCCGGGGCAAAATCGTTGACAGGGTGTTTATTAAAGCGCAAGAGAAATGTGGCCCCAAAAATACGAGCGAAACGCTCAGCAATCGAGTACAGGAGCGGCCTTAACAAAACGCTCGAGAATAAAAATCGTTACATTAAGTAATTTAGTATTTACAAGGCGTCAATTAACCCGAAATCACCGGTGAGGATATCCTGTACGGCTCACAAACTAACGTACAATAAACTCTGTCGGGAGAACAGTAAACGCAACTCCAAGAATGAAAATTTACAACATGCACATAAACGTAGGTTCTGAAGAAACTAAAGCCTTCGGCAGGCAGTGACAGTATATGATGGTATAAGGTCCCCAACAATTAACGTAATGAAACGTAACGCAAAAGATACACCAATTCTACGTTATGTTCAGCCTGGAAGGACTGCGGCGTACGAAACTTATTCGCCACAGATCTAGCTCCTTCTAGAATTCCAGAACGGTGAATGACGGTGTTAGAAACGGTGTTTTTTTACACCAAAACTCGCAAAACTCGTACGAGGAGAACCAAGCGGTTACGTCAAGGTCATGAAAAAATGCCGCTTACTCACAGCTTAACCCTCATGTAGTTGCTAACGGAAGAAATACGAAAATAAGTTAAAGAGAACAATGAAATTGAAACTGAACCGAAATGACTTATCCCTTGTAGAGAAAAGGCCTAGAGCGAAGTTGCGACGCGTCGGCTCGTTAGCACGGCACCTCCTCAAGCAAAATTCAACGTACACAGGCTACTATAAAAGCACTGGATTAACGAACGATAAGATCCACAATAGTCTTTGGGCACAAGCTCCAACGAAAATGCGACCACTGTTCGTGAGGTGTGCGTCAATAAGATAAGCGCGCGATACGAGCTTGCCGGATATCAACGACACACCTCTTTAGGTAGGGGTGAATTCCCGTAATGATTTGCTGACTGAGGGAAGGTTCACACGGTTACGTCGATTACCGTACCGTCTCTCCGCAGACCTGACGTACTCGACGTTTACTCCTGAGGTTAGCCGTTCGGGCGTACGACGCCAGGTTGGATTTAGTTTATTATTTGATTACCTGAAAATTTAAAAACACGACGCAAACTTTTAATGTCTTTTCGAAGAGTTACTTCATTATTGTGTCGGTATTTAACTAAACACAGTTTCTTTTGATTCATGTAAGCATTTTTGATCTTAAAAAAATAGTGTTTGCTTAAAGTATGAACTTATTGACACTCGATTCTTTTATTTGTTTGTTTTTGAAGTTCAAAATACTGGTGACTAATTATTTTTTACTTAAATCGTGTCGCTTTTGTATTCATTCGTATGACCTCGCCTGTCCCCTTGAGCTAGCTGGTAGTGGGACGAACTTAATTTGGCCGCCCTAAGCTTGCAGCCTTCAGGCAAAGAGCAGGTATTATTCAAGAGAAGACATTCCGTGTCGGCACGTTTGATATTTGCAGTTTCGAGTAGTTTCGCTGACCTCGAACCAGTTGGCCCTTTAAATTGGCGTGACAAAATACGCGGGAAACTAATCACACAATGGCGTTGGCTAGCGCAAGCAGTGGCGTACAGTTTTCACTAATCATTGTCGCTGTGCCGAAAACACTCGATTAATACACGGAAGGTTATTTAAATTGGCGTAAATATTTTCTCTTTTATAATTTGCACTTCCTTGTTCAAGTGGCCCCTCTTGTATAGGTTATCTACCCTTTGCTTCAGGTAGATAGCAATGTATTCGCTGTAGCAGTCTTTCTCCTCTGTTCCGCATTAGTTCGTTAGTTAGTGCTGCAATTTTTGTTTTTAGTTGATTCACCTTTTCCATGTTGTATTCTTCCTAGGCTGGTGCATCCTCTTCATTGTTGCCTTTCTCTGTGCTTGCCCCATCTTCATTCTCTGGCTTGTGTCTGTTCTTGTACAATTCTGAAAAACGTTTGCCATTGTTTTGTTACAATGTATTGTAAATAAAGTTTATTCTCATAAGCAACGTGTTCGTCATAAATATCTTTTTAGGATGTTAGTCTTCCCTTACATTTCCAGTAGGCAGGTTTTCTTTTTTCGTTCATTCGTTTTATCACTGTATAGAGTGCTCATATATGTATAAATTTATTCAACATTTGAATCTTAACAAATACAATAAATTGAATAATAAACAATTGAAAATAACGGATGAACAATATATACCAATACGTACGACGCAACTCTCTCCTCCAATGACTGGTTATGTTTGGGTTAATGGAAGGCCATTTCTCTGGCAATGTAGAGACGGATGCCGAATACGGGGCTGATGTAGAGCTATTTTAATTCTTACTGTTCATCTTTGTAACGACGGTCTTCGGCGATGTTGGTAGAGTGTGGAGTGCGTGTGACCTCTTCAGAACGATCGAATACCCGGTGGTACCCCTTTTCCTTTTGTATAATAGCTGGCTTCGAAGGTGTCGATGAATGTGTGAAGTGTGAGGGATCTTCCGATAATGGCTGTGTGTGTGATAGTGAATGCTTCCGACTATGTCTGCACAGAAAGCTTGTGTGTTTCCGACAGTAGCTGCACAGGAAGCTTTGGATGTGCTTCCGACAATAGCTGCACAGAAGGCTTTGGGTTGCTTCTGGCAATTGCTGCACGGGAGGCTTGTGAATGTTTCCATCAATAGTTGCTGTTGTTTGCTAAGTAACGTGCAGGCCTCCACAGCTGATGTTTTAATAATAATAGATTAAGTAGGTCAAAAATTGGCCGCAGGATGTCTGGTGATGACAATAAATAATAAAATAAATAAGTACTTATTAGTATAAGTACAGTATGCTTTAGTGTTATTTATGTATTTAAATGTTCTTTTTTATATTTGTGCTAATAAAAACAATGATTGCGACCAACTAAACCACATAATGTATCTATGTGTAGATACGGTACAAATATCGCATCGGTCGTCCTCGATTTGATGTCCGTACGCGCGCTACTAAATGGCGAAGACCCGTACTCGCAAGTGATATATTGCGTCTCGGTGACTTTCAGCGTTAGTCGGCCTTTAAATTAAAATTAACAATTTTAATAAGTAGTTAATGGACCTTGAAAAGTTTCGTTCAATTATCAGGATTTTAACCCCGGCGGTATGTGTGGTGTGCGCGCGCGACCACTTACGAACAAAACGGTATCATTCGGGGATTATTTTTATCGATGTAATTGCCAATAAACTACTTTTAAATAGCACTTAATACAGTTTCGTTTAAATGTTACGTTTTATTGGCGATTAAAGTAAACTGTCCTCATACTTTAGTGCTTCAAAAATTTCAGAAGGAAGACTCATTGTCTGTTGTATATTTAGAATATTCATTTACATGAATAAGACGTCACGTCAGTTTCTTTACGTTTTTAAACATCCTGTGACATTTTAGTTGTTATTGTTATTTTTCAGGGTTACCATAAAATGAATCGGAATTAACTGAATTTGCTACGGTTTTCCCGTAGCCAAAATTTAATTTTCCATACTTTTATCGTCGCCTTTCAATGTTAAGGAGAGTTTTCGCAAAATTAATTAACAAATCCGAAAATGAATCGTAAACATCCGCGCCGAACGCTATAAACGAGCGGGGGTTACGTAACGATAAAGTCGTACCGCGCGCAGGTTGCAAAAATCGAATTTACTCATATATACAAGGCCAACGTAAAAGAAGACCGCCACTTCCGTTTCGGTAGGTTTTAATTGCTTATTTATTTGTCCGGTCAGAGAAACATTGCGCGCCGGTAATTATTTACTCCGCAAAATAAATAAAGCTAAAGTATCTGCGTCAATTTAATTTCGTGCGCTCGGTAAATTGGCCAAAGTGTTTACGCCAGGCAAAAAAAATCGATTTATTTGTACGAGACAGATACAATAAACACGAGCAGATCTAGTATACATGGTAGGCGCACGGTGATATATGATTATCATTAATGGAAATCGCAATTTTCTCGCTCTCCTATTATACGGTAAGCTTTTGTAAGTGTACCGAAGCGTAGAAACATTACGAACAAATCATACTTAAAGTGCAATTATTTCGAAAGTGATCTAATTATTTTTATTTCTTAGTATTAGAAGTCTTGGATTAGAAGAAATTAAAAGCAAAAAAAAAACAAATAATAATGATAAGAATACTATCTGTAAATTAAACTTATAATAGACAGCTGTTACAATGTGTGGTTACAGAATTTAAAATTTCCAAGGGTAGAGAACATGTACATAAGGAGCAACGCACAGCAGCTAATGCCCGACTTTTATTACTGCAGGAAACGCTCACCACCACACTAGTGCGTCCTGAGCAGCCATTGTCGGAAACACTCACCACCAAAGCCTCTCATGCAGCAAATTGTCAGGAGCAAAACGCAAGCCTTCCGTGCAGCTTATTGTCGGTAGCACACATAAACTTTCCGTGCAGCCCATTGTCAGAAGCACATCCATGTAGCCTATTGTCCGAAGCACACGAAACCCTTATTTTCGGAAGCACTCACCACCACACACAACTGTTGAGAAGTCATTGTCGAGAAATCACTCACACTCCATATATGTATATCGGCATCAGCGAAGCCAGCTGAGAAGAGGAGAATAGGTGCACACCAGGAATTATGAGTCTCCATGCCGCCTCCTATTCAAGCGAAAGCGTACTTTCTAGACAGTTGAATTACATCCAATTAAATGTAGGGGATGGAGAAACTAATGTAACCTCTTCAGTTTAAATTAAAAGAAAAAGAAATACATAAGTTGTATGAATGCATTAAACATTATTGATGCCGCATTTATTCAATCGTTTCTATGTTTCCAGTATTACTCATCATGGATCCAAGATATTTCATACCTCTGGTCATCTCATCTGGCCATCTATGTATACTTATTTCAAGTGTTTCTTCTTTTTTCGACCCTTTCATGATCTCCGTCTTCTTCATGTTTATTTTCATCCCATTTACGTTTTCTGACACCAACAAGAGCTCATCTGCGTACAAAAACTCTTTTAGTTTTATTTGCCTTAGGTTTCTTACTCCGACCGTATATACTTCTACTATTTTGTTCGCCCTTCTTGAAATATCGCCCATGACCATGATAAACAGTAAAGGACTCAATATCCCTTTTTGACGTACCCCTTTCTCCGTGTTAGTGCATTCATTGCATACTCTAACTTCATTTCTGATTCTTGAGTGTAGCTTCTAAATAGCCCGGTGTTTCTCTATCTTCCCATTATCTTGGAAGCGAATCAAAGGCCTTTTCCAAGTCTACTGCTGCTAAATACACTTTTCCATTTGCGTTTATGACTCATTCTGAAATTTGCCTCAGACAAAAAATCCAGCCTAGGTCGCATCTCCCAGCTCTGAATCCTGATTGGTCGTGTTGGAGAGTGTCTTTAAGACGATATCTTAGTCTCCTTTCTATTATTCTTTCATATTTTTCTCGTGGCATTGACAGTAGCGAAATTGCAACCCACTTGAAGGAACAGCAAATTGTAGGAGGGCAATTTAAGTTCTCCAACACAGGCGACTAACTCGTGGAGATGGGTATGGAACGTACGTAACCCCAAAAATTTAAAGGGACAATAAAATATAAATAAAATAAAAGTCACCAGTTGAGCACACTTGTTTTTTATTTGGTGTCACTCATAACGCATAGACAAAAATAAATCGTACAACCCAGACAGGATCTCAATGAAATTAAGAAAAGAAAGTAAATGATATTTCGATTAATTAAATCTTTAACTGAGAAACAGATCTGCCTTTTGTTTACAAAAATGCAAAATGTGACTATTCCAAAATTTATTCACTTAAAATAAGATTAACGCAACGCAGCGTTTAATGCGACAATAACAACTTTAAAAGAAACTGATCCTCGACTTTGTCACTTAGCTCACTATCCAAGTGAGGTTGGAAATACCAATTGAGATACAAACCGGGGGAGGAGGAGGACGGTGTTGCCAATTGCGTCACTATGCAGGATGACATCAAGATGTCACGTCACAGTCTCTCCTGTTGAGTAGGTACATTCTAAATGCGTACTGCACACTCTTTGACAAGGTCATTCTACGTAAAATTAAATAAAAGATGGTATCACTTCCTAACAGTTAACGTTCGTTTCAGCAATAAAAAGCTCCTTAATCGTTTACTACTAATTATTTAATAAGGCGTGTGGCATCTTTCTAGTGAGCAGACCCAGTTTCTCCTTTGGTACAGTTTCGAAGTGAATCGTGGAAAACGTGTGACTTGGAAAAATATAGCTTAGTTTCGTGGTAAAATTATATATACTCTCGAAAATGGGTTAACCGTGACAGCCAGAGAGATTATTAAACTCTCTATTATTTATGAATGTTATCTGGCAAGTGTTAAGACGTAAACACAGACGCGTAAACTAAATTATTTAGATTAGGACGTATGAAAAATACAGACACACGGCAGATACGTACATAATATAAGTACACAGGCAAGCCCATCTTATTTCTCTCAGTTTCGTTTAATTTTCCGTCTGTAAACATTTACGATTGCTTTTCGGCGAATTCGCTCGTCCTTAAAAACATTATTGGCAAACGATTGCGAGCGTAAAAATAACCAATTTCGAATTTGAAGTTACGTTTCTTGATGTGACTAACGTCGTTCCTTGAACTTGATGAGCCGCATCCTCGAAGGACGATTAAGTGTTGCAATTAGTTGACACCAATATTTTCCTAGTAATCGCACTGGTAAGCGATATTTTTAATTAAGTAATTAAATACGTTTTATCAAACGTAAACACATCATAAAATGGATTTTATGTACAGACGTTTCGTTATGTTATAGGCTTTAAATTATTATTATAGTTAGTCGAAGTCTTAAAAACTGATTTAATTTAGTACGCAGAAGAACTTCATTGCCGTTGAGTAAGTTGAGGTTTTGCTCAGTTTTCTGGGAGCTTAATGCGAGCAGGAATTTTGAAAAGCTTCAAAGACCGTCTGCGTAAGTAGTTTTCAGTTTCTTCATATTATGAAATATAATTTCCCCGTTTAAAGTCGGGGCGAGCGGCTGCACGTGAACTATTTTTAGACGTCTGGAAATACCTCAAGACGCGGCTTGTCAGAGGATCGTGCTCGATTTTATAAAAACGGAAACCCACCGAAATACACTCCCGTTCTATTAATTTACTTTCGTCGGTCCGAAAACCGAACATCTTGCGCTTGTTGATGTAAAAAGAGGAGATTCAAACGACGGCCTTAATTCTAATTGTCTTCCAGAAATACAAAGGAAAGACATCTGGTAGATTAGAGTATTTTAAAATCCAACAAAATGTGAAATTCTGCTTACCAGTAAATTCATGACAGGTGGTTTATGTTTGGTCAAGAAAAAAAAACATCGTTCAGACGAGAAGCTGGCATTTTTATTTTCATTTGTTCACAAGGGATATTAAATCCTCACAATTTGACAAACAAAATTTGACAAAGCCTTCCACATTCTGAATTATGTATTTAGAAAGTATTCTCGAGAAGTAACACATTGCAGATCTCAAAAGAAAGTCAGTGGGCGTTAGGTGATTTAAGTGCATTCACGTTTCCAAATTAAAACGAAACACACTGTACGTATTTCATACATTTTGGAAATATCCTTTTCGTTTATATAAAATAATCGTACAAGTAAGCGAACATGTAGTTTATAACTGAAGAGTTTGAACAGTTACGACGAAATAGAAGATGCAAAATATATTTGAGTTTATAAAATTGTTATAAACGATGATGATGCAGCTTTTCTCGATTCATTTTTTAACACTCAATATTTTATTTCGGCGTTGCACGGTATACAATTAAGAAGCGTAAATAAACCGCGCAATTAACGAAGATTTATCGATATTAAAGCGTAAGTAAATAACGAGTGCGAATAAGTGGCAGTGTTTACGTTAGATGGCAGTTTGTATTTTGTAAGTTGAATCAGATGAATTAAATATTTGCTTTATTAAAGCAATAAGCAAATAAACAATTTCTACCCACCAAAGGACCGAATTAAGTGTCTGTTTACTATTAAGAACTTTGGAAGTTGTTATTATTACTGTTTTGATCTTGATACTTCTTATGAAAGTGACTTAATTTTAGACAACTTAAACGTAACGTACGTTTTCGTAATTAATTATAAATACATAAATGCTATTCGTATGTAACATTCCAATTATAGCATTTTACTGTAGATTATCAACAGAATACACCTCTTTTTTGAAGTATATAACTATATAAAGAATTAAATAATTAATAATAATATGTAATTGCATAAAAAATCTATTTCTTCTTACTTCATTATTTGAGTTATAAAAAATTGCAGTAATTTAAGGTTTCCCTTAAGAGCTATTGATTAAAATATGTTTTAAAGCCAGTATCATGGTTTAGGTTATTGGGGTGTTTGAAGAAATCCTCAAACACCCCAATAACCTGAACCGGCTTTTACCTCCACAGTACCTGGAAACATCTTATTAACAACCGTCACACCGAGACGTCTGGCGAGAAACAAAAATCTGGACGATCAAAATTTCCTGACGGGATTTGCTCCCTTGGTTAAGGTAGTTTCAAGTATTCATGTAAAGGCTTGAGGCCAAACAGTCGTCGATGGTCATAAAATTAAATGAGCTTAAAGATTTTCCATCTATTTTCAAATAATAAAAACCACAGTACCTGGACTTTAAATGAAAAAAAAAACTTCCTCGAGATTTTTATGAACTTCTAAAAAAAATCTCGCTACTTCACCAGTCGTAATTATTGCTTATCATAATAGCATTCGGTGTTAGAATCCTCAAAGTAAAGTTTAGCACACGGCCAACCTGAAGTTGCCCGTTTATTTTTATTTCGGGAGTGCTTGAAATGAAGTGATTACGTCTTTCATCGTCTTCGTTAAGTGAGTACGTACTTACCCGGTGCTTAAGATACTTCGGCCTTTGATGTATGTAGAATTTTAGGAGACCAGCAAAAATTATTTCTTTCTTAAATAATCTTAAATAATCGATTTGGGTTTTATTTATTTTTAGAAACATTGCAGAGTCCAGTTGGGAGTTGATTTTGGGATCACTTCTTGTTGTAGAATTGCTTCCCAAAACAAACGGACGAATACTTAATACATACGTTCAATGTTGAAAATGACGGCGGCAATCGGGTTTTAAAGTTCCTTGCCAAATAGCTTCGTTATACTTCGCTTTACACACGCACACATACATACATACAATTCGAGACGATTCAATCAAACTTTGCTGACGTACGTAAACATTCCTGTCCGATTTTGAAACGCGAGGCCGTAATTTGTTTAATTCACACAATTCTCCTGGCGTAAATATTTTAAAATTTTCCCCTATTGTTTTGTAAAATAGTTATGTTTGCAGTTTACGATACGGTGTACAAGAAAAATAAATACAACACTCGGTGATTGTTTTCGTTTTGAAAGAAATCCTTGTTTCATCAAATAAAAATTCAGGAGGAAATATGTAAATACGTACATCAAATCCAGTGGGTATATTATTTCTGGCGTTAAAATAATACGGGATTAGCATATCGCATTTTATACGTATATAAAATTTTCATTATGATTTCTATTGAAAGAAAATAAATAATCTTTGCATGATTCTTTTTATTAAAGGAGTCAGAGAAGCAATTTTCGAGTGTGCCTGCAAGAAGGTAAATTGCATAACTTTTACACTAATGACAATCAAGTTCTATTATACCTACATTCGTACATCTTAAACAAAAGCAATGTTTATGCAAAGTTCTGTAGACATTCTAATTTACTTCTTTTTTTTTAAACACCTATGAATAGACGAAACAAAAAAAATCAAAGCGAAGCATCATCAACCGTAAACATCTGGAAGACTTTGTAGTAGTGTTTAATCGCTGTTTTAAGTACATAGGCGTTGGGGTTAAGACATAAAACTATTAGTGCAAGGAGGGTGTTAGGCAGGCATAATTCTTATTTTTAGCCCCCGACGATCATGAAACAAAAGTGGACCACTTCGTTAGATTCATCAAATTGCTTATTACTATTATTTTTTTGGACATACAACAAAAGTAAGACCAGAACTGTTGAGCATGCAAGCGTGTGTGTGTGTACATTAGCGATTTATCCAGGCAATAATCCACAAAATTAACGCAGATGAAGTCTGTCTGCGTAAATAAACGCATTGTGCCAAAAAATTGCACATCTGGAATCAGTATGTCATTTCGCAGTTATAAATAATCCCGCCATAATATTTAATGCCGTTAAAAAGAGGCGAAACTTTTTTTAAAATCAAGTTAATTCGCGCCAGAAGCGATTTTTTTATGTTGTAAGCCCCGCCGAAAGAAAGTCTGTCTGCGTGCGAGAAAATACCAAACGTAAAGAATTAATATGAAACATGAAACTGCGCAGAACTATATTGCTACGTAACTTGTGTTCGTTTAATAGTCCGGCAGCATTACCTGTGGAAATATTTTCTTTTGGAAAATTTGCAGAAAGATTCGTCCTTCGAATTCATGAGGAAGACCGAGCGATACCAAGAGTAATCGTCAATGAAGGAAATAAAATATCGATTTCCACTGGGAGTACTAGTGTTCATCAGAGTGAATGACTTGGTTTGGTGCAGATGCACTGTTCTCGGTGTGGTGGTACGAGAGTTTAATCATTTTGAACTTGAGGCATTGGACACGTTCTTTGGAGCCTTGACACGAATCGAACTGGATCCCAGTAGCAAGGTTTTCTTTTACAGCTTTTAGAATAGCGTCTTCAGAACGGTGGCCTAGTCTCCGATACAATGTGTGAATCCAGCTTTTGTCTCCTGATATGTGGACGACCCGGCCAATCTAGTTGATATAAGGTTCGGATCTGGATAACCCGTGAAGAATCTTGCAACCCTCTGGTCCAAAGTTAACGCTGAGGCCTTATTCTGTTATTTTTCGCACTGATATAAGGTTATCTCGTAGGCTAGGAACATACAGGACATCCTTCAACCGCATGGACCGGGAAGAGTCGTCAGGCTGAGTGCATTTGATGTAAACATCTCCTTGTCCTTCGATTCTAAGAATGTCATCACTCGCAGCTCGTACATCTGCGATCTTGGAATTGGAGATTGAAGTCAAGAAGGCACCATTAGGCGTCATAAATCGATTATCCAAATCTCAGAATTAGTATGTTGAATGTTCAGCATAAAATACAAGGCTGGTTTTGATGATTTTTATGGTTGAACTGCACGAGTTTCTTGGGCTTTGACTGACTTTCTATGTGATGTCCTTCTTACGGCAATAGTGACAGAACTCTTTCTGAACTGTGAACCCGAACCGAATTAAATACTGAAAATATTTTGTTTAATTTAAATACTAAAAAAAAAATCATATAATGAATTTTCAAGAATATTTGAAGAAAGAAGAAGATACTTATAAGTCGTTCAGCTATAAATCTGGCTGATTTCTAAAGTTTTATCCAGAGTTGGGGTTTCCCGTTACTAAAATATAAAATAAAAATGAACGAAGAGCATTGGATTATGTTATAAATTGGAGACCGATTCTGTCATATTTAAACATATTTTATTGTTAACTATAATCATATGTTCGTAAGAGCCGTATTACACTATGTATGATATTTTTTGTGTAAAAGTGAGTGAGAAGTGCCAATTCAACTAATCAGTATTCACTTATCTCTCTCACTTTGTAACAAAATTGTTACCAAATTTAACAAGTGTAAAACGGCCTTTAAAAGCAAAACAAAATTGAAGCTAGTTTGGATAAGAAGTAATCTGGAGTTTTTGAATTATTACGGAAGGAGGAAAAATTCTAAAACTATTATTGGAAGTGTCTAAAAGTGTCTACTTTAATAATTCTGCCTACAACGAAAAATCTGAAAATATGCGTTTTTCATAAATAAAACCTAAGTATGTGTTGAATGCTGTAAAATTTTAAAATGATAAATGCATAACTTTTGGTTCGGCGTACTTTTGGCCCGCTTAAAAATTTACTTGTCCGTTCCTGTCAGGTAATTTCGAAGGATTGCTTCAATAATGGAATCAGTATATTTGGCAGAGTTTACACATACTCAGTTGTTGTTACATTATTGGTTTAATTTTTTCATTGTTTTTTTTTTATTACCGATATTCTTTCGATATTTTTATTTATTTATTTATTTACCATACTTCGCATTCATAACTTAAGCCCAGTTTCACAATCGTGGAATAAGGACAGAATAAGGCCAAATATCCTTTAACCTTCCTCCATAAATACGTCACATCTAGGACACGTTATTCCAAGAATAGTGTAATAGTAAAATCGGGCGTGGTGAATTCATACTTTCGTTATGTTGTATTCAGTTTAGATTTATATTAATTTCTTAGTAATTTGATTTTGTTTATACTTATTATAGTTTGGAAAATTATAAAAATTTCTTCGAGTGAAATTATGTATTATTTGCAAATATGTAATAAGAAATTAAACGCTTACTTACATACATTTGTTCGTTGATTGCTCGTATGCTCTGTGCCAAACCTCTGTTGAAGTTGTACTTTCTGAATCATATCACTCTATAGTTAGATTTGTGACAGAATTAAAACCGCGTCGATTAAATCATGCTGCATCTAAAACTCATCAATTAGAATCACTTAACAATAAATACAGGTTTGAATATAATTCTCAATATTTTTATGAATTCTTCTTTTTCGCCTTATTTTTCTTTTCTCTATAGAAAACGTCATCCATCTGTTTTAGAAAGAGAACAAGTAGTTTTTTCCTCGTTAAAATGGGAAAAAATATATTTTTTGTTTTGTTTAACATTCTATTAAAACAAAACGTTTTGTTTTTTTTTTTTCATTCAGTTTTAGTTGAAGTGAATATTTCCAAAGACGAACATAATTTGAAAGGAAATTAGAAACTGTGGTTATTTTTGATTTAATTTGACTGCCTCGTCCAATCTCTTCAGTTTATGCATGAAATTCGATAGGTATGCATTTCTTCATACTACTGGAAGTAAATCAAATTTATTCGTTGTTTTTTTTTCTACTACGAGTCTACTCGACACCTAATATAAAATATGTTAATATAAAATAAATTAAAGTAAACAACACTAACAAATATTGTCAGAAAAATATTTCCGCCGCCATCGAGGTTCGAACTCGAGCCATCCAGTTACATGCAAGTTGCTTTATCAATTAAGCTACAGTGATTCGATGTTCGAAATCATCCTTAATATTTAATATTATTTAATATTTCTTTATTTTGGAGTTTTTTAATAAAGATTTCAGGAGAAAGAATCAAACGAAAATATTTAATAATTGGAGGTACTAATTATAAAACGTGAGCAATAATTTTTTGGCACAAATAGTGTTACTTTTATCGCAGTTAATTTTTCAGTCTGCCTAAAATTGAATTCCTAAATCCGTCCAAACGTGTGAAAATACGACGGAACGAGACGCCGAGTCAAAACATGCTGATTTAAGTCGGACGATTAATCGCCGCGCACGTTTTCTCCACATGTCCTTTTTCGACGGACGAAGACCAGAATGTGTTCTCCTTCATTAGCGTCGCCGATGCGAAATAAAAGAATCCGGCGAAACGGCGAAGCATGTGTTCAACTTCGCTCGTTACAAATAATAGCGTATTCCTATCGCCAGGCAGTCTGCTATTTTCCACGAGTTTTTGCGCACTTGCGAATATCATCTCGATAGGACGATCGACGCAACAAAGACGGCGAGACACGTCCGCACTAGTCGGATGGTAAGCTGGATGACCCATACAATTTAATTAATTCTCATTATTCGCAGCGCGTTCTGTGTTAGCCTATGTATGGTCAAGTCTGAATAAAACTGGTGGATTCATTCCTCTTTTATTATAAAGGAAAATTTATTGCTAACTTTGAAATATTTTTATCGTGAACTGGATTACTTATACCTTTAATAATTTACAACCAACGTATCATTTTGGCCACAGTCATAAGTAAAGCCCGGATTTTGAGACACTTAAAAGAACTGAATTGGGCAGGTTAATATCTAAGAAATAGGCACACTTTTAGGCAGACTAAATACATGATCATTTATTAAGAAGTCGGAGGGAAGTTCTTCCGGGTTTACGGAACGGTACAATTTGCGACTGCGAGGTGGCGGCATCTGTGCGAGTCTCCCTTTTGGTCCTACTCATTTACGTCACTGGAGTTACTTAAGTTGCCTATCCTCAAGTGATTGCGAGGTGTTTTTGGACCGTGGATGAGGTACTCACCGCTCAGGGTCTTATTTACTTTAACGTTTCTTAGTGGCACTTGTCGTACGAAGAGTCAGTATTTTGGATAAAGCTTGTCGCTTGGACCCCCTATCGCCTGAGATTGTTTATATTGTCACGATAAGATACTCTCGAGCCTTTACCATATGAAGATACAAAAAGATTGTTATAATTTCGGCGGTTACACCATGTCAAGAACGGAAGGGATGTACTCCGCCTTGTTACGTTATAAAAAACGTTGGTTCCCAAAAAGAAATAAATTGTCCTTTTTTAAGTGCGCCTCCATTACGTTACGTTGTAAGAAAAATATAGTCAATGTGGTTATGTTGTAAGGGGGTCGCCGCCACGTTACGTTTTCTCCTATATCGAGCACTCGCTTGCAGGGCAAGGTATTGGCGAACGAAACATTAATTAACAAATATTAATTTAAATTTTACATTACCTCGCCTCCTTGTACCACACTCGACCAAACGCCGCCCCCAAGGACGGATTCAGAAGTTACAAATAAAATTCGCCGAATACATTAAACTAATTATATTAATAAATACTTTGGAAACTGCCTGTCGACTGTTTCCGACTATACAACTCATTGATTAACAACTAGTCGACTACTGTCCATTTGATTTGCCAATTTCCCGTTTTACACCACCCGTGCCGGATGCCACAAAGTGCGTTTCCAAAGGTTCGGGATCCAAAGATCGATGTTCGAAAATTGTCAGCGTCACATTTAAAGAGCGAGCACTTTAATTGTTTTGAACGAAATACGAACTGTTGTGTAGCATTCTTAAGTAAGTTGAAACAACTTGGTTTTCATTTGTCAGCATGGAATTCCCTCTATTAAAACGTTAATTTTGCATAAGTTCCATTGATCGAGAAAGAATTTGACCTTCAAGCTAAGCAGATGTCGGCAATTCATGCTAGACAACTTCCGCGGCGATTACGCCTGTGTCGATGACTGTACTTGTGAGATGCTGACTATACAATTTTGTCAATTAAAGCTAAAAATACGCGCGTTAAATTTTGTGTAACTCCAAAAGTAAAAACGAATTTAGATAATAATTTTTCAAACGTTACAATATTAACAACGAATTCTTTTATGAATAAAATTGATGTAGTTTTGTTTAAATTTAAAAATTTACATAAAATTATTTATTAATTTAGAAGAGAAATTTCGTAGCGTTTTGTAATAAATGAAGAAGTGAATATAATTCCAATGTGAACTCAGCTCCATAATGTCGCCCACCATAATATAAATTACGCAATAAATTACCTTAATTAATGAACGTGAACATGTTCATATTTTCACTTCATAGTTGAAATTAATTACAATATTAGCAACAGTTTCCGTTTTAGAATTGGGGGGATCTCGGGAATACTTATGTCTGTATGTATATTTAGAAGTATACATTCGCGCCCATTTATCAGTGGCAGACCAAGTCATATGAGACCTTACATTTTTTTTCAATTTCTACTATTATTATGGCTACGGGTATAACGTAGTGGAAAACAAGATTTTTACGTTAATAATATATAACGGACGGCTTGTTTGTTTCGATTTATCTAATTATGAAATACGAGTAAGTGCCTCCGAGACTAAACGTAAACACATAAATGGAAGTTTTATTATCGTCGGTACGCTCGCTTCCTCAATTGAGCGAAATGTTTGATGTGTTGCGTCGCAAAATCCCGCGAAAATAAAAATTGCCAGACAGAAGACCTCACGTTCAAAAATAAAACTACAATATTTCGGCGCGTTTAATTTCTGGAAAGTTATGCAATATAAAACGGACAGGAAAAACGTCAGAGACGAGCTATAAATTTGCTTTTGATTTAATATGTGAAATGATATGTATAATCTTAAATTCGAGAAAGATTCTATTTTTTTTTTAGTTTTAGTCTTAAATATAAGCAAGAAACGAAAGCAAAATATTTCCATAGCAAATACTACCGGAATATTAAATAAACACATGATATTTCCCCTCCTAATTGTGGGAAATTGTAGCATGCATGTTATTAGTACCGAGTGACTTTTAATGATTGAAGCAAATTAGTATGTTGGGAACACTGAGGAATTGGCATTACTTGAAAGTTCGTTAATTTTGCGGGAATGCGTAGCTATAGGTTAGAGTTGATGTTTACATTGATGATGAAAACTGTTTAACAGATTATTATTATTATTCAAGACCTGGAAATGTTAGCCCCCTTTGCGTAAGCAGCACCGAATCCTTTGAGATAAGTTATTGAAGACATTATTAACGTTTTAGATTGTCTGATATTTGCAATTGCCTCTTCAATTGCCAGCTGCACAATTCATTCAAATTGTTTAATACGTATTCTGAACATCACATTATTGAAATGAGGAAATAAGAAGTTCAAATTTAATTGAATATTAGAGCAAATCATCAAGCCCCATTTGCGTAAGCAGTACCGAATCCTTTGAGATATGTTATTGAAGACATTATTAACGTTTTAGGTTGTCCGATATTTGCAGTTGCCTGCTGCAATTCTTCCAAATTGTTTAATACGTATTCTGAATACCAAATTATTGAAATAAGGAGGTAAGAAGTCCGGATTTAATTGAATATTAGAGCAATTAGGCCACCAACCAGCACTGATTAAACATCCTGGGAAAAACTCCTCTAAATAATTTATTGTGGTTCGTGCTGTGTGAGCAGTGGCGGAATCTTGTTGAAAGTAGCCATTTGCTAATTCAGTGTCATCTAACTGGTTTATAAATGTATCCAATGTAAGTCTCTGATATCTATAGGGGTTGTTTCTCGGAAGAATATTGGTCCAATAATTCTCCAAGACATTGCCACCCAAACACCAATTTTAAGTGGATGTAGTGCCTTTACATCAATGACATTAAAGGGTTATGTTCCGACCAAGTCCTGAAATTTTGTGAATTGATAAACCCAGAGAGATGAAACCAGGCTTTATCAGCAAAGAAAGTTGTATCTTGTTGGTCACTATTATTTAGCAGATTATTGTTATACCACTGACAAAACTGAATTTATTGAAGAAAATCGAGTGGGTGAAGTTGTCGAACCATTGAAAATTTGTATGATTGGAAATCAAGGTGTTTTTTCAAGATCTTCCGAGTGGAATCGTATAGGAAACATGAGGATTCTGTTATGCAGTATCATTAACATTTTGTACAATATCGAGTGTTATTATAGTGGGGCGATCAGTGAATTTTCCTTTTTTTACATTACCGGTTTGCAAGAAACGTTCATTTATTAACCGATTTTGAACTGAACTGAAGTGAATAGAGAGACTCATAAAAGTAATGATGTTTTGGAACTAAAATTAACATAACCTCAAAGTACGTATGAAATCACATGAAACTGATAACTGATTTAGAAAACCAGCTTGATCAGTACGGTGTGCGGGAGGGGAAATTCAATCACTTCCTTATCACTGGTCGCCAACTGAATAACTAAATGGAATGCAATCAATGATTTTTAAGTGAATTTGAATCGATTCGTGTTCGTTGTAAATGGAGGACGGCTATTCTAAAACAGTGTTGTGAAAAAAGACTAAACTCAATTTGTTGTTCAGGGTATATTTCAATGAAATCGTCATAGGCATGCTGCTGTGAATAAATTCAATTACTATTGGGCTGATTCAGCAGAACATATCAGTAACAGTTCCTGATCCAACAGTTGAGACTGAACTCTTATTTCTGCTGAATGAAGTTCACTCATCGTAACATATTCCAGTCAGGTAGCGGAGAAGTTACGCTACAAAAAATGGCGAACCCTCCAACTCATCAACCTCATGAGGTCGCATTCAGCAGAAATTTGTTCAACAGTTACACAACTTTCGGGTCTGCTGAATGTGCCCATTTTTATTTTGTACTCCGCTTCGAAAATAAGCCATTACTAAAAATGTATTTTATTCTGTGCTCAAAACCATTTTGGTAATAAATTGTGATAATTAAATATCTTATTTATTTGGTTTTCTTGATTCGACAATAAACGAATTTATTTGAGTTTGACAATCTAGTGCACTAACCTAAATCTATATTTTGAATTTGAAAATCCAGCACACCAACATAAAAATTGAAAAGTGTTGCCAATCTAATAAAATAAGTCTCAATCATTAAAAGTCACTCGGTAGTTAATTGGAAGCGTTTCACAGAGATTTTTGTACAGATGGAATCATGAACTGGAGTTGCTTGTCCTCACTTAATAGGACGAATTATGAACGCCTAAAAGTACCAGGAGTCTTAAAAATTTCTTGACACTCAACGTGCAAATTCTCTCTTTCAATAAGATGGTGCATCCCAATAACAGATAATAACAGCTAAGAAAGTTGATGTAATGGACTGCCTTTGGACAATCTTTTTCTCAACGAAACACAAACAGTACGGCATAGCGATAAAGACAGGGCGAATCCAACAAATCTGATACTGGATTCCGTTGATGATGTCTTCTGAAGATTCTCCACACCTCTATAAAAAAGCTTCCTTTTCGTTTTCGAGTTTCTCTTATAGCTGTGTTTTCTTCCGCTAGCATGTTTTGTGGGTTAAGACACTCCCTTGTTCGAGTTTCTGGAGCCAGTTTGGTTCCTCCTGGACGAGTTTTGCTGTTGAAGCCATCGAATCTCGTGATCCTGTCTGCTTTGACATGGTGTTCCCTGTTTGTAATTGCCGAACTGTACAGGGTACGCTCCAAGGGCTGCACCCGTTCCGAGGTCGAACATACTTGTAGATTGATTATATATTTTCTTTTTTAATTTTTTTATATACAGTAAAGCTACGAAAATCCTGGCTCTCAATAATGCGGATTTCCAAAAATGAAATAAAAAATTTTTCTAGACACAACGACCAACTAATTGATATTACTCAGATTATTTTTTATTATTTCTCTCGTGTAATTGGCGTAAATAATTCTTCATTACTGTTCGGTTATACATACACACACAGCACTAATTCGAAAAGTGCAATGTCAATTTGCTGTAAACAAAACCTTGAATGCTCTGGCGACTACGTAATATGAAATAACTTGATAACTATTGCAACAAAACAATGATTTTATTGAGTCTCTTCCTTCTCGTGATTGATAAAGTCAGCGGTCTTGTTTGCCTACAAATTAAATACTCTTATAATTAATTAACTTACTAACAATTAAACAATTACATTTTTGAATAAATAATAAAAAAGTAATGATCGGTTTGTGTGTGATTTTCTAACTGAGCCCCTCGCCAAGTGAAATGTAAATTCGTTCTTTTCTGAAGTCATCGCCTCATTGCAGTGTAGGCATTATGAAATCCGCGATATTTTTCGCTTTCATGACTAACCGACACAAACATGTCAGTGTTATAATTAGGTCATCCGAACCGAAGAATTTTCGAGTAATGAATAACAAAGTCGTTTCACCGGGCGAGGAGAGCCCGAAACAAGCGCGGCCGTTTCGAAAAAAACATTTTAAAAATAAATTTTCTATTAATACAATCGAATAATTAACGAAAATAGGCCGCCGGTTCAGAAGTGGCAATGGTAGAATCTGCGAGGGGCGGCGAACAAATCGACTTCCGATTACGGTGCAATGATTTGGAGTACTACTACTACACAGGAGTGTGTCATGTAGCGGAAAGCTTTGGTGGTTTAAAATTATAAAAGTTATATTTATGTTTACTCCTATCCTTCATCTTTATGACCTGGCACAGAATATTGTAGTGAACCAAAATAGAACGGTTGCAGGTAGTAAAATTACACTACTCTTATTGAAAGCGTGTGTGAAGTACCTACGGCAAAATTTGTCGTTCATAACTTTACCGTATAAATACCTTTTATCTTTTCAACAAACTTCGCAACTTTCAATATTAATTAATAAATTACTTTCAAGTAATATGTATTATCAAATTCATACCCCAAATGTTGTTATTTTTGTAAACAATCTGGAACATTGGATTCAAGGTCTTTTCTTTCAATAATACTAAAGCGGGCGAAACGATTTGAATGTCTCGATAAGGATTTGCGATTCTCGATAAAAATATTTAGGCGTTCCTGTGTAAGCCGAATACCGGCTAATGAAAATAAAATTAATTCCCGCTAATGGCAGCCTTAATTGTCGATAATAAACAATAAGATAAGTTCGATTACAAAAACAGATTTCAAGCCAGCCGATACGGTCCCCGGTAATAGTTATTGAAATGTACTTGTCAGTGTAATGCAAAAACACTGATACACTGTCCCGTTGATTTATATCGATCTCCAAAAAAGATTCTCGGATAACAGTCGAAAAACAAGCGCCAATTTCATTTCTTTAAAATACGATGTAAAACATTAATTAATTAATTAGTCGAAGAATTAAAAGAAAACAAGACCTATTACTAAAGCCCCGATTTTTTGGGCGTTTAAAAAGACTGAATTGGGCTGGCAAATAGGCACTTAATGTCTAAGAAATGGGCGTTTAATAATAATCATTTTCAAGGTCATTTATTAAGAAATCGGAGGGTGGTTCTTTCTAGTTTATGGAACAGGATAATCGAATTAAACACGTAATTCGCCGTAAGGAATGTATTGTAAAAACACGCTTCAGACAGGGGCGTTTAAATAAAAAAATCCAGACAGATATGAGATGGTTTCTACGTGGTAGGGTAGTTCGAGGGCTCAGCAGCAGAGGACCTCAGCCTTCTTCCCGCTTAGGGCTTTTCTATTTCTCTAGGCGAAGGGTCTCCTTTCCTTTCTCTCGCATCAGCCATGACAGGAATATTTAAATTGGAATTTAATGACAGGAATATTTAAATTGGAATTCCCACTCGCAAAAAGGGGTCGACGATAAAATTAAAGAAGAAGCGAAAATGATAACTTTTAAATTTGAATGAGAATTTAAAAATATAAATAATAAGGGGGACACTTTTGTCCACGAAAAGGCCGAACATTTAAAAAAAATTACATGAATGTGAATGTGAAAATTGGAAACGTAAGAGAACATTAATTAATTTTTAGAATCTTCTCTCCCTGCGGAACCGTATTGTTTACATTTTCAAAATCCGAGCCCCTTTAGTACCTAAGGCTAGTTGAACAGAAATGAGCGAATAGATAAAAATGTATTGGTTTATGCGTATTAACATTTAGCGTCAACAAACGAAGAAGCGAAGAATGCTTGATAAAATAAATTAAAATGTTTTTCACATTAGATGTGTATTCAGGGCAGGTAAAAGCCACCATGGAATGTTACAGCTCTTATTCCATCGTATACAAAAACTTCGAATAGAAAAATAACCGGAGGTATTTCGGCATGCGTTACGAAATTGTTTTTGCTTATGTTATAGTTCTATAACTAAAATAGTTTCTTGTTTACCGAAAATCCAACAAATTTATTAAATTTGAGAGCTTTTAAAAACCTTCTTCGAGATAAGAAATTGTCATGACTCATGACACAGTGAAGGTTTCATATCTGAAACGTTTAGCTTAGGTAATTATTTAAAACTAAACTCAACGTCACAATGGTAATTTTTTTTATAAGTTTTTTTAGAACTAAATGTCAATGCGAACGAATTAAATTAAATTAAAAAGCGTACGATATGCAGCAGTCTCCTTCAAATGGTCAGTCAACATGTCATTTTTCCACGGTAAAGCGAGGCGACCTTTACGAACTGAAAACAATAACCCAGAGCCCATTCTGAATTCTACTCACGGAGAATCTACAACCATATTAAAAGCTGCGACGGGATTGTACAATAATACAAGACGATAGTATTTAGCGACTCCGTATAAACATAAGCGCGTAACGCGCGCGTGTGGAAAAAAGACAGACGCACGAGTTCAAGTTGGAACGTTTCATGTACGGAGGTATAGGTCTCCTGTGAATTCGAAACTGTGCGATGACTTGTGCCAGTTTTTATGCGTTGCCTAAAAGTGTAAACTTGCTTTTGCAAAGTAATCTATAGGCGATCAAACTCCAGGCCTTTTAAAACTACCACGTGACCTCAATGTAAAACCTTATTGTCTCATGATTGTTGCATATGGTCATGTCACACGCATTGTTAAGAGAAGTCCGAGAGAGAACACTTACTTCATCCAACGGCGGAAAAAATATACAGCACACATTTTGCAAAAATCATGCGAAACGTAACTACCACGATATGACCCATATCATCGATCTACATACATATACATATACACTAGTTGAATTCTTATAATTGGCACATCGCATCGTGTAGATCGTTCTTACATAAATGCAATAAGTAAGGCCCGGAACCTTTAGGTAATTGCCTAAAATCTTATTTAAGAAAAAACATAAGCAATTAAGTCTTAAACATTTAGATTACAATTTTAAATACCGTATGATTTTTTAAATTTTAGATAAAGGGAGGCCGTGAAAGCAAAACGTATGGCATAAATTAACAAATACAACAATTTATTCAAAATGATATTTACAAAACTTCAATAGGTATTCATAATTGAAACATATTTTCGCAGTGGTGTTAACCAAAACGTACATATGAGTTAATTTAAGCTATATATTTTTCTCTTCACGGTCTCCCTTGATCTAAAATTTTAAAAATCATACGGTAGAATGAGATGCATATTTTTTGTGCTTGTGCGTATGTTCATGCTATTTTGCCTAGTCGTATACTTAAGCGCCTACTGAATTTTTGTTGCCTATTTTATGTCTAAAAGGTAATTACTATTGTAAGACACAACTTTAAGAAAAACACAGAAAAACGTAATTAATCATTTAACGACGTGAAGCAATTTAAGAGTTTTACAAAAAAAAAAAAAAATACTATTCGCACCCGCCAAAGAGCTGTACTTAACTTTACGGTTTATCAGGAAATCCGTCAGAGCGACAAGTGTGTGAACGGTCAAAGATCAACAACAGTAATGTGAACGTTTCAGGGCGTCGACCGTCATCATTAGTTTACGACTGGAGTTCGGGAAAACGCATGCAACTCCATACAAGGGCTCTTTCAACTTTAACAACATTCCCGGCATTAAGACCTGCTGAAGGTTGTGCAGTGAGAACTAAGGAAAAACGCACGAAGTTCTCGCCACACAGTCTACGGCGGAAAAGCGCATACTGTTGCTGTCAGGAATGTGTCGACTATGTAACTACACGACTGTAGATTGTGCAATGAGAACTAAGGGAAAACGCACGAAGTTCTCGCCTCACAGTTCTCTGGGGTAAAACACACTCAGCAGATTTCGAGAATGCCAATCAACTTTCCAGCCAAACAAAACTTTTTAAACACCAGCCTTATCAAAGATGGCACTGGCCTTTTAGCATGCCAATTGACAGTTTGTTAATGATAGATCAGTTGTTCATTCAACATTAATGTATCAGAAATGTGAAAATGTCTAAAAAGTGTAACCTCCTGCAGCTGGCGAGGGATCTCGAACGCACTTTCGCACAGCGCTGTTGCAACAAGAATAATGCCAGGATACTCCTGTAACCTCTTATTCCATTACCTAATTTGTTGTCTCAAAAACACTGATTCACTTTTACACGTAACATTATCCGGGCGCGCCTGCAGTTATTTTCGCTGGTTAGTTACACAGCGCATTACAATATTCCGCGCTATTAGATAACAACACGAGTAAAACGCATTCCTAATTAAGCTTTCCGTTATTATTAATCACCGTAGCGCCCAAAATTAACAAAGTAAACATCGTTACTACACTATTACTCCGGACACTTGCAAAACTCGCTCGTGTTGCAAATTATTAAGAAGTCGTCTTAGGCTGAATTGTGATGCTTAATCGGCGTTCTTAAGCCCGACGATTCTCGGACCTAAGGCGACTTTTCCTTCCTCTTGCTTCTACGATGTTTTCGGTCCATTTTCTCTTGCTCCGAAGGGGGCACTGTTATAAATTTCCACATATTTAATTATGGCGATCAGATCATTTGAAAACCGACGCATTGACGAACTCCGTTAATTCTGAATATCGCCAGGTCAATAGTCTCCTTTACATTAGGTACACCTAATAGAAAATAATATGTACTCGTAGTGGTATCTATATTGAAACTAGTGTGGTCGTTCAATTTTCGAGTTGGTCCTGAATTATTTTCTCCTCTCGTGAGTTATTGTTTTCGATTAGTTTTAAGTTAGCGGTGTCTCGAAAGCGAACCGATCTGAAATTCAAATTTCAGCACCAGTTCCACAATAAATATCCGCCTTTCGATTGATGTCTCAGTTATGCGAGCGGGGAAAAATCGAAAACGCACGGCGATATTTCATGATTCGCTCGAGTCGTCCCCGTAAAAACGCGAAATAACACAACGCATACCTGAAACGTAAATAAATAATTCACTCCATTTCGAGCGGTGCAGCAGCGCGTCGCATCGTCCTAGTAAACGTACCCATATACGTCTTAATCCTTGAAGCGGCGGAACGTGAGGACCTGTTCGAAGCGAAACACAATCAACATCAGGTTTCCCCGTGCGATCTGTATTTGGCAGTGTTACCAACCACCGAGCGTTATGTGTGATGAATTACAACACAATGCGGCGGGCTTCTGTGACGTCACAGAAGCACCGCGTATACTTAACTTTATGGGAGCCGTCGTGGCCAGCTTTGATAATTCGATCTACCGCGGTTAACGTGTTCCCATACTGAGACGATTTCATATGTAAACCGATGCAGGACTTGGACCACCGACCTGGTTTATGCGACACAAAAACCACCTTTTTCCACAACCGGTGACAAATTAGTTTAAGGTAGTTACAGTTACCGAAGGCTTTACATAAAGACATTTACTTCCACTCAACTGGATCGATCAAGTTCAAACCAGGAATTCGTGACCGTTTGAATAGACTGAAAATAGAAAAACTCAACAGGATAAGGCAAGGACGACACAAGGAACAATTGTGTTTCTAATGATAAAATAGGGATAATAGGGAAATCACTATATGACACAAGAAAATTGGATAGGGGAGAAGATAACAACAACAAAACAAGAAAAAGCTATCTCTTTAAAGAACATCAATTCTGAAGGTCATGTACTACTGTTCTAGAAGAGATAAGGAAGAAGGAAAAAGAAAATATGAAAAAGGTTTCCAATTACATATTGTCTGTAAAAATGCAAATACAACCTTGTATTTATAGGAACAGTTATGTGTAGTTAGAAAAGTGTAAGAATTTATCGTTTGCTTATTTACTAAATAAAAACAAGTACCCCATGAATACGATCGAATGAATATTAGAGTTTTGTGGTGCGGAAGAAATTTTGTATAGACAATTCAATAGCAAATATTCAATACTTTATCAATACATTTCTATTGAAACGCGGCAATTTTAAATAAGCCAAATAAAGGCATTTCTCTATAAGGTGCTGTGAGAAAGCCGAGCAACTAAAATTCTGTTCTCACACCGTAAGAAAGTATCAAGTCGGCGACGCAGCAGCAGCAGCACGTTGGAAATAAATATTAATTTTGTGTGACTCACACGAAATACGCTCGAATTGATGATTGCGTTACGGATGGGTTTCGTTTTCACTTTTTCGGCCGAATCATAGTGACACACGATGTGAAAAATCTTATGACACACTTCACACAAAAGAATTTGGAACCAGACTTTAGAAAGAGGATTTCACCAGAAACGTGTGAAACACAAATAAGAAAAGTTATTTCATAATACATAATTGAATCGATCAATGCAGAAAGGGCATATGCCCATAGCATTCACTGTGGACCTACACCCTTTCTGCATTGATCGATTAAATTGTGAAAATGATAAAGTTTCACAATACTTTTGGTACATCTTGACACTTTACCATCCTAGCAAAAATATTTTGAATCATTTTTGAGTAGCTACATTTGCAGCCCTGAGGCATCATAGTGGTGTGTATGTTTCCTCAAAAAGGAACTGTTCATCCTGTATACTTTATGATAAATTGTTGAAACAGTATACGTATATTAATAAATTTGATAAATTTATAAAATGTGGTTTGTTAATCTGAATTATTCGAACCGATTTCTTCCAAAGAAGACGCGCCTTTATTTTTACCATTCGTTAAACCAAAACGCGCGTTCCCCCGCAGACTGTTTACTACAGGCGCACGTAAATATTTCAACTGTTGCGTTAGATATAAATAGAGTTTTTAATGTATTTTTATGAACTACTGTCGAAACTATAAATTACGATTTAGTTGGGGACGGGTTATTGACTCGGCGCGTATGCGCAAAAAGCTTCGAAAATAGATTTTGATACACGCGCGACACCGTTCGCCGCATTTAACGCAAATTCGCAACAATCGAACTCAATTCACCAGTGCAATCAAATCTTAAAATTATGGCCAAAATTAATAATCATTAATAATTTATTGCAATACATTAGCATTCACTGGAAGGCATTTGCCAAAAGTCTCAAACTTCCTCAAAGCTGCAATTTTTTCTCGTATATTTCAACACTGCGTCTTTCTGATAGCTTGGAACAGAAACAAACTAATTTTAATTGCTAGGACTAAGAAAATTCAACTTTTTTGCCGTTTTTTTTTGCTGATCTTTATCTATCGAAAGCGTACAAAAAACTTTTGCACAATCGATTAGTCAGTTCACATTTTAAAAGTACCCAAACATAATCAATTATAAAAAAATAATATACAGATTCGGTAAATGTTCAACTTGACATTCTGTTATAATGCGTGCGACAGAGAATGCACTAGAAAAATAAAGAAAGAAATTTAACTAATCACGCCCACGTGTTTTCGATGTCGGCTACCGCCCGCCCTGCCGAGCCATTGGCAATTAGTTCTCGGCGAATCAAATCGAAGCAAAATTTTCGACTCTGTATAGTACTAATGTACCTACTCTAAAAGCATATTAAAGACAGGCCCAGTTTCACAATCGTGGAATAAGGACTATCGCCGAATATCCTTTAACACTTTTCCATATCTACGTCACGTTATTCCAAGAATAGACCCAGTTTATCAGACGATTGTAAAATCGTAACAAATATCTTGCGTGAATAGACTTAATCGTTTGATTCGTAATATTCTTTCACTGCGTAAAAACTTTTTTGAAGTAAAAATTCATTTATAGGTTATTGTGAAATAAATGTATGTTATTTTCTCTTTTAATATACGCCGGAAGTTTGTTAAAAGTACATCCATCAGAGTAAAAAGGTGACTTTTTATATCGCTCACGTTTATGTCTTGCAATGTCGATATCTAGAGCATTTCTAGTAATATAATTATTTCTGTTGTTATTCAATGAAAACCTGGGTGTATTATTGAAAACATATAAAGAACTTTTATAAATATACACAGGTAACTGTTAAGTTCATGTGGCTTTTAGCTAGTTTATGGCCCACATGGTCAATATGACAATCCCAGAAATATCTTACGTCCTACAAGTGCAGATGTGGAGATTAGAGTTGGTTTTGATATTTTTGGATTCTTACGTCCATTTTGGAGTGTTTAATTTGTCCGATTTTAATGTTGCAAAACAACCGAAGTAAAAAGCTCCAAAATGGTCGGGAGATAATTAATAGATTATAAAATGGAAAGAATATGACCAAAACTCTTAGCGAACAATAACGTGTAATGAACGTTCGATGGTTTCTTCCTTGAACGTTGATCAACGAGAGACGAAAGCTTAAGTATGTTAAAAAAAAGCTCCCAGAGAGTAACTTGTATATAGCCCAACACTTTAATTTCAGTTTGATGGAATAGAAGCTAACAAATCCAAAAGCTCTTCACATCGTAGAGATTTGCACATATTTTTGACGGTCAAATCAAAAGCTCTTGTGATACTTTCAGTTTGTCTCTAAGCTATGATCAATTTAAATCTTTGTAATTATTTTATTGTTAAATGTTTTCATATTGGACTTTAAAATCTTCATTCATTAATCAGGAAAGTGTAAATATTAAAATATAATCAAATTTAAAAAAATGGATAGTTCTTATAAGGCAGAAACTTTATGTAAAACATTCGCATGTGATTTATATTATTATTGCGTTACTTCACTAGTAACAGCCTAGTTTCCATTTTCCTTGAAGTCACACACACACACACATGTTATATGAATCCATTAACAAAACGGTTTATTTAACTTTGCAGTTTTATAAAAAAAAAACGAGTGTATAAAACATTCGCATGTGATTTATATTATTATTGCGTTACTTCACTAGTAACAGCCTAGTTTCCATTTTCCTTGAAGTCACACACACACACACATGTTATATGAATCCATTAACAAAACGGTTTATTTAACTTTGCAGTTTTATAAAAAAAAAACGAGTGTATAAAACATTCGCATGTGATTTATATTATTATTGCGTTACTTCACTAGTAACAGCCTAGTTTCCATTTTCCTTGAAGTCACACACACACACACACACACACACATGTTATATGAATCCATTAACAAAACGGTTTATTTAACTTTGCAGTTTTATAAAAAAAAAAACGAGTGTATAAAAGCACAATTTCGGAGTTTGAACAGTGCTGGATCTCTTACTTGGTCTCCTTAAATTCAACACTCGATCTCTGTGATGAAATCCCCCCAATAGACAAACATAGACGAAATTATGATGCCCGACCGAGTTTAATGTACTAAATCAACCTTCAAGCAGCGCACATGTTTTAGTAGAGTGAGGACTGAAATAATTAAATGTGCGCCCAAGAAATGCAAATGCAATTATTTGCGCATTTAATATATTGACGTCATTTTTTCGCTGAGGCACATCAAAGCTCGCACACTTAATCACTTTACCAAATTCATTTTCGTTTCGTCCACGTTGCGTATTAATTACGGTTATTTGTTTACGGCAGGAAAGCGCCCCGACCGACGACGGGAATGGATTTTTAGTTGAGGCGCGAGAGCGTTTGTCAAAATTTCATGCTGCGGGAGAGCATTTCGAAATGGTTATTTTCAGGAATCCGAAAAAAAATCGAATCGAAACCGAACAACAACACACAAACCAACGACTATCACTGCAAGTGATTCTTGTAAGTCTAAGTTGTAGATTTTCTAAATATTTGGATTAAATCTGATTGTAGTGTAGTGGCAATTTTTTGTTTTTAGAATAATATAATAATCATCGGGGGATTTTCAATTTTGCCAATTTGCTCAGCTAGTTGATGGAAGAGGAAAAGTTTATTTATTAGTGTCTCGGTGCATTCAACAATGGTCTACTACGTAACACCGTGATAAGTGGCCTAAGGGTGGCATAATGATGTGTGTCAGGGCGACAGTTGGCAACGAAGCCAGACACCCCAAAATAGCAGCTCATTATAGTCGCAATACCAAACAGTCTGCTACGAGCTGCGCAAGCTTGCTTTATTTACGGCGCTATCCGATTCATTTGTGTGTCTATCCTATCTCCGCTACTTATAACACTTTCAGCGATTAGTTCTTACACTTAGGATTAGTATTTTAGAGTACTGAAACACTTAGATAGGACCGAATCTGCGCTTTGGGAACGTGGAGATCTTGATTCGATCGATTTTGGTGTTACTTAAATAAATGCACAAAGCTTGGAATATGTTCACTTTGATAGCGTGATGTGGAAAAAGGAAAGAATTACTGAAGTCTGAATGACAGAGCACTTTCGATTTGAGTGCTTTCATACTTGTTTTGAGCTTTTTTTTAAATGGCAAAATTACTCTGTTATTTTAAATTCAATGCCCTGTATATTATTTAACGAATAGATAGCCGCTTTTACTAGTCAATGTGAGGAGGATAAAGATGAAGAATATACTCGTAGAAGTTGATAAGGATTGATATTGATTCATCAAGGATTCGCAGTTGTTAATGCCACCCTTATATTTTGGGTGTGGTATGCATTGGGATAATAAAAAAAAGGCTGTATCAGTTGATAGCCTTTTAATTTTTAATAGAAGTAAAATTTAATTAATGATTAGTAACGTAAGCTGTCCATAAGATTCGGACGAAGTTGCCAATTTTTCGGCATTGTGTTTTGCTTATTGCCAAGAAAATTAGCATTGCATTCCAGACTAAAATATTCACTGGCGCTTGATAACAATTTATTTGATGGATCCGCTTGCATCTTGCAATTTTAAGACTATACCCATTTCGAGAGATACATCCGATTTATTAATACGTATTATGAAATATGTACATACAAATGCATTCGTCATGAAAGTAGAAATTTCTAAGTTACGTTCATTTTTCCTGCGGCAGTAAATACGTCAACGATTCCGTGTCAGCCTCGCTGTAAATAAATTCGAAGCCTTAATACAGAAACAAAGGGTTTTTAAGAAGACCACATCTGTAATAGGCTGTGACGAACGCGAACGGTTTGTAAGTGTATATGTAGCCTAGCTACTTTATGTGGTTTATAGAGTGATTTTATCGTTAAGAATGCAAACAGGTGCATCTTTAGAAACGGGTAATATTGTAACTATAACTGAACATTTTTCGCTATCCTTGTTCCAGATGTAATTGTCTCACCATTCCGGTTAGACCTTAGCTCTCATCAGTTTTCAATCGAATTAACGTAATGTTGTGATTTACAATCTCGGCCAACAAATTATATTCGAATCGGTTCAAGGAATCATAAAAATATCAATTATTTATTAAAATGACCGCCGAAACTTTTACATTACAAGTGGGACGAGTCGACTTCAAAAGCGTTTTCGTATAAACGGAATTTAATAAAATAAATCTGAATTATTTAATATTTGGCTTAACGGTCGGTTATTTTGAAGTATTCCTGCTACGCAAACGCGAGCAGTTATTTAATTTGCGATTTATTGCAGTATAAAGGAGTTTATGTTTAGAGGAGCGCAGGTTTATTTTGTGGCAAGAGTTTTATGCGCAAACTTCGTTTCGGAAGTGATCCAAATTTATTATTCCTTTTTTTAATGCTCAATTTCTCGATATGGCGGAAGAGCCAGGGCGATGGAAATAATAATACTATTTGTCTGCCTTCTTTTACAGTGTCGTTGAAAGTCGTAAATGCTACTTGACACTTTAAATCTATTTTAATTTTATGGACACACTTTTACTTGATTGAGTCTAGGATTTAGTTGACACTAAATAAAATCATAAAACTGACTACTGAACTGAAACACTTTTATGGCCACACGAAAGCGTGAGAATATTCAGAATTTTCGAAAGAGATTCAAAATAGAACTAACTATCCCCCAAATGCATCCTCGTTAAAATTAAACTAGTCCTTTTCACTAGTATCAAATCAACGTGTACTGCTTCGTACACTTAATTTTAATTTACGTAAAGTATTTTTTAAAGTTTGCCGATGATTATTATCACTTTGTATTTTCTAAATACGTATTATTTTATCATTTTGTAGTATGTAGCCCAGCATACAGACTTTCATTTCGGTTGCATACTCATTTCAGAAATAGGAACACAAATTTGTTCACTTTTTACATAAACGAAAAATAGAATTTGAATCGATACTTTTCTTGCAACGTGTAGTTGAAATAATTGCTTGGAAAAAAAACTTTCTTATAGTTGATTTTATGTTTAAAAGTTTAATTTATTTTATTTACACCAAAAAATTCTCTAAAAAAGAAATACTTTCTATACGTTTAACGTGTTTAGGTTTCAATTAAGAAAAAGGACATTCTTTTTTAACTAAATATTGCTTTTGTAATACGCTTGTTAATAGGTGATGTTAGATGTGCTAATTTTCATTAATCCAGTATCTATTTGGCCTACATAAACACACGGTTCCGTTTATCACATTCTTGAGGTCGCTTGCTAATTTTCTGCTGCATCGACCGACATAAACGCTTATTATTGTGTTTACAGTAAGGTTACTTTTGCCTTACTAACATAAACGCATTGTATCTATGTACCCAAATAAGAACAGTGTTAACTTTCATGTTGGGAACTCAATATTTCGCTGCTTCAATCGATTGAGTCAACAATTTAATTTCCAAATGAAAAGATGAACAGATGTTCAAAGTAGCACTTATAACGATTACGCAAAACGTAAGAACGATAATAAATTTTCACTTTCCACGTCAAGTCATTCTAATTTTACCAATGCGGTTACATCAAACCTTCAATATACAAAGAGGCGTTATTTTTAGTTTTAAGATAATATTTATATGTGCACGACGGAATGATTAAGAATTAAGTTTCGTTTTCATTTTACGGCGAGAACGTTTTTAACTTTTAATTACGCCAGCGAAGTCAGTCGCCTTCAGCCAGCATCGGGATGAATTAAATAAAGCCAGGCGATCAGATGCAATTAAGCTTCAGCACAAGTGTTCTTAATGTTTGCTTTAATTATTACAATCAGATTCTAGAATAATTTTTAATTATAATCATCAATTTTGAATCGTAAGTTTAGGTTTGCTTAGGCTTTACAGATTTCGATTCATATTTATATTTATTCTGTAAATGATATGCATACTTAAGTTTGTATTTATTTAAACGTATAAAATAAAAGTCCACTTAATTATTAATAAAAAGTATTTTACGTCTGCGTAACGTAAGCCCGAATTTGATTATTGTGTTTTTATTGCTGTTTGCTTTTTAAACATGTAAAATGAAGTATTTTTATGCATCTTAAGTGGTCTGAGAGTGCGCGTAAAATATTCAAAATAAACTTGGAAATCAAACGAAAATACTGTATGATAAAAAGCACTCACTTGCAAATTTGTTTTTGGCTTCGTCGCTTCAAATTTTCTTTCGCGGGTCTGTCAAATCGTTCAAGGTTGTCATTAACGAGTTTGACAATCCTTAGTATACAATAAAAATTGAAACATGAAACTTTATATTGTCTAAAAATAGTCCCTGTTTAAAATTTAATCAAAGAATTTGGCACAAAAACCGAAATATAAGAGTTTTGGAAAGTACTTATATAAATAAAAAAAAATTGAAACATCCGTGTCTGTTGACGTTTCGCACCTGCAGCAAGAGACGGTTCGCTTACGCTTAAGAAATAATTTAAAGTACATTAAAAAGAAAGAAGAAAGAGAGAATAAATTCGGATCAAAAGTCTGAGTTCTAGTTTTGTGTATACAATGCGTGTTAAATTATAAACAACATAAATACAATAAAAAACGTTAAACATATGCCAGCCCGGTTTGAAATATTTGTGATGGTCTTCGTTTTCGGAGTTTTACGGATGGCCATGCACACTGAATGATGTTACGAGCGTAGTAAAATAATCGGGCCGATAGTGCGTAAATAATATTTATGAAAATAGTGGAGGAATAGACCCGCCGAAATATTTACAATAATTCGTCGGGAAGCCGGGGATAAATGAATGGCAATATAAATTTCCTAAAGATTTTATTTTTAAACTGGTTTATAATTCTACCGTTTTATATAGAGCAGCGGCATAAATACTTTACGCGGCTTAATAAATAAATGCTTATTTAAATGTGACTGACTCTACAAACAAAACTAATTCGAAGGCTAACAGTGTCTTTTTGGGAATTTACAGGCAAAAAGATAAATTTTTGTGTACGTAGATTTTATCTGCACTGGTCTGAAGGAATGCCCCAAATTTCGAGCTGCATATTTTCATAATCGCGTCTATAAGTGTTATTAAAACCGGGAAGTGAGTTGTGAATCACAGAATGTTATCACCTGTTAGGTTACATCAGATAAGGGCTGTCGAATTTTATATTTATTGATATATCTCGTCCAGTTTTAAATCCGGCGATCCATAACTCGCCATGACTCTCCATTCTAAATTCATTCTGTTCTATCCGTCACAGTAAAAGATTGTGGACATACTGTATGTGGTACTAATAGCTAATATAAACAAATACTAAATTGAACTATTATTGCAAAATACTTGGCAATCGACGGAATTCTGGGAACTTGTTATAATTATTCTACGGTGATCGAGCTGCGACGTTGTTAGAAAAAAAAACCGTCGCCTTAGCTATTATTTTTAGTTTCGTTCATTATTTGAACATTAGTGTTAAATTTCCGAAGTTCGTTAACTCGTACACCCGAAAAACCGATTGACCATGAAGGGCACTTTAGTTTCACTAAACTGTACCAGTAAGTTAAATTGCCTGAGACAAAATCTCTCTTTAGATTTGCCATCGGCTGGTCACACAGGTTCGATTATTTCTCAACTATACTTTTCTAATAATTGTGTGAATTTCTTAAAAAGATTAGATAC
Organism: Dorcus parallelipipedus; assembly: GCA_958336345.1. Taxonomy (NCBI): domain Eukaryota; kingdom Metazoa; phylum Arthropoda; class Insecta; order Coleoptera; family Lucanidae; genus Dorcus; species Dorcus parallelipipedus. Next base: position 27,584,024 of record OY284483.1, read on the forward strand.
GAAGTAGTAATCAAATTATATTAATCTCCCTTAAGTACGGCGCTAAATATAAGTTAATAATGATAGTGCGTTTTTTTTCTCGATTCGAAATACTCGCCCCGGTTAAAACAACGATGGAAAATCGCCGATGGCAGAAATGACTCTTAAAAATTCAGATTCCAGCGCCGTGTTGGCCGCAAACCTGCAACGTCCACTGAGTTACCCGGTTTTCCATTTACAGTGATTCTTCCCATATATGATATACTTGATCTTTATTCTTACATAGCGTGAACGCCAAATGTGCATTGGAAGACAGTTTTGACTAAAGGGCCTTGTAAGGTCGTTCTTGTAATAAGCGCAGAGTTGCGTTTACAATTGCGTTCGAGTCTGGCAGAAAAATCGAATTAAAAAAGAACTCTACGGGGGCCGAATTTGATAAAGGAATCGGATCTTCTGAAGCAATCAATATTTGCCAAATCAAACGCAAATATTTTAAGGCGCTGGAAATAACGTCTTTATCAGTAATGAGAAATAATGTTTTATACTTTTCAGGCAGGCGTTCCTGGGATTAAACGCAAACAGAAAAACTTCCTATTTATAATAAGTAGGTAATCAGTCGGTTCGCCATTATCGAAAATTATTACAGGCGCCTACCAATTTTTATTGTTCCACAAAAACAAAATAGATAATCGTCGATTATAAACGAAGTCCCTGAGCGTCGACGACTAGGCGCCTGGCCCCCTTATAAACTGTTGTGCAGTCGAAAAATGCGCCGATATCGGTGACGTAACGAGAAAACATTCGTACGCTTGAGAGACGTACCTTTTAGTTAGGCGAAGTACAAAGGTTTATTGTATTATAATACATGAGATAAAGTCGTAAGTAGGTGGGAAATAAGACTGCAGTCTGTATCGCGTGGAGATTATGCGGTTATTGTTCGAATTAATTAAGTGCGGTCTGTTTGTTCGGTCTCATCTTCGTTTTGCGTGTCGCCATAGTTATGTGGCTTTAGAATGCATGGGGGAAAAAGGAATTGATAAGAAGACGCAACTAAGAATACGCGGATGCTAGTCTTGGACCATTAAAGGCAACTAGAACGAAATTTCTAGCAAGAATTACAGGAGCAACCAGAACGAATAAAATAAGAAGTGAAATATTACGAGTTCATCGTCAGTGAATTGGAATGAATTTTTCAATTATGTGTAAAAAGATTGCGGATATTTACAAAGGTCAATAGCAAAGATCATAATCAGAAGACGTCCGCTAGATAGCTCAAGGAAACTTGCCAGAAACAGATTATCTTTGGTCAGACTCAGGTTGAAGGAGTGTTTGTCTGAGCATTTTCAGAAATATGCAAGACTGCCTGAACCAATGGTACGAGCTACCATTTAGTCTTGCATATTTTTTTTTTTAGATTCTGGAGCTACTGAACATTTGATCAATAAGAACGTTGAACTGGAAAATACAAAAATTTTACAAAATCCGTTAAAAATAAAAGTTACAAAATCTGGTGTATAGCTGGAAGCTAAAATAATGGGAGAAATAAACGTTACAAGTGGACGAACCACGTTCATTAGAATAAAAGATGTTCTATTGGTACCGGAATTACAGTGTAATTTATTGTCCGTCAGGAAGTTAGAGATGAATGATCTTCGAGTGATTTTTGAAGATGGAAAAGGAGTGATTCAAGACGAAAATAAAGTCGTTGGCATAGCACAAAGAAGTAACGCTCAACTTTATGTTTTGAAGTTTTCTCAAGGAAAGGCATTACTTAGTTCAACAAGTACAACAGACAATACGGAATTGTGGCATTATAGATTGGGGCATTTACACTACGACGGAATTGAAAGGCTCAAACTACAGGTTGATGAAATGAATTCAATTAAATGAATAGCAATAAAGCAAATAGAGGACATGGAGGTATTGTATCGGGTACCGCAATTTGATAAAATTCAAGTGTGTGTTAGTTTTGTTAAAATAATAATAAGTAGTGAATTGTTAAAATATAGACATAAAAAGATTGAACGAAAGCCCAAGATTATTATTTTTAGGCTGAACCCAGACCCCAACATTAAAATGGCCCCACATTGGGCGCCATTTTGGGAGTATGTAGCGGCTAGGGCAATTTGATAGAATTCAAGTGTGCGTTAGTTTTGTTGAAATAGTAATAAGTAGTCAACTGTTAAAATACAGACATAAAAAGATTGAGATTATTTTTAGGCTAAATCGGGGCCCCAACGTTAAAGTATAAAAAAAGGTAGAATACTTGGAAAAGTTAAATGGAATTTAGTACTAAAGCTAAATATCTCATTTTTATTTAACTAGAATTTTTTTTAGAGAATTAAATTATGTACGTTAGTGTTGCCCTTATTTTTGTTAACTTTGTTATGTTTTCTTGAGTAATTGCTAACTTTAAATAACAAACACGCTTCATGAGCCTATCGTTTCTCGCAATAAAATCGATAATAAATATTTACTGCCCTTGCAAATGAAATAATTGCTTATTCCTTAACGAAATGAATAGTACTTCCGACTTTATGTGAAATCAAAGGTGACATGAAATTATTTTATGGAAATTTTAAGCAAATACCTCTTTACATGTAACTTTAGAAGCAAAACTCACTGGTAATCGTTAAACATTTCCTGACTTATAACTTTAATAATTGGTAACGATTCAAAAAATTACTGATCTTTTATTTTTCAACACCAATATAAAAAATCATTAATTCGAAGGTGATTTCCTCGTTTATGACACTTGCATTGAAGACATCAAGCTAAACAAAAAAAGTTTGATGCCGTTTCATCATTGAAGTGAACTGTAAACTTTAACAACTTTGAAAACTGAGATAGTAACGAGATTTTTGAGGTTGTTATCGCATGTAATATTTGTTTATTCAAAGTATTGTAATCATCAACATACTACCAGTTCATATCGGAAAGAAAAATGAACGCTTGGAAAATTTGAAATATCCGTCTGTTTACTTAATTTAATCGAATTTGTCTTACCCGAAATATTCAAGCATCTTTGAAAACACAAGTGAATTTATTACGTTTTGAAAATGTACAAAATATATAATTAATCAATAGAGTTAATTTTGATTGTGAACGTCACATAAGCAAGACAAATAAAATTTCGAGAATTATAGTTTTTTTTTTTAATTTTCGTTTCATATTTAAGTGGTTAAGAAATATTTCTGTGAAGGAATATATAACATAGCTCTGTTTTCAATAAAATTCCAAGCAACAGAAATAGGGAAAATGCTTACTATATAGTGTATAAAAGCTTGACTTTAAAGCTTGAGTTTTATGGTCTTGACTCAAGTGAAAGTCTATACTCCATCTAAAAAGTTTACTATAGTATTTGTAAAAAAAACGTATTTGACTAACAATAAGGCACGGTTTTTAGATCGGAGTTTAAGTTTAATCTTCAGTTGTTCCTATAGGAATTAACTCTAAAAATTAAAGTTAAATTGTGGTCGAAAACCCGGTGGCTTAAGTGTATTAGTTTTTTATTGTTCGTGTAACTAATTTTTCGACTCATCACTTAATTGAGCCCCTCCTTAAGACAGACCGATTGTCTCCGGCAGAAGCCATGAACTTATTAGAACGTCAAGAACATGTCGACGTGAATAACAATAACATGTCTCTAAAATAGTGCGGTTATCCGCGCATCAATGCCTAGGTCACACAAGCATCTATAAAGGCATACATTACGTGTTATTATTCGAAAATCGTTCCGTAATTTCATGTCGCAAGGATCACAGAAGACAGCAAGTACATTTAAAGAAATGATTTTTCATCGTCACTTTCTTTATTTAGTTTCAACCACCTAATGGGCACTGTTTTTAATTTAAATTTATATTTAACTTCGAAGTTCTCTAATTGTCGATAGATAAAGAAGAAAAGAAACATAATTTGAAAAAGAAAAAGAAAACAAAACTCACATATTGCGGTGTTTATGAGCAGCACGCAATTTTTTCTAAATTTAATAAGAAATAATTTTGGAAATACATAATAAAATAAATTAAGAATAGAAGTAACCGGTCACTCTTTAAAACGGAACACAAGGAAGTCAAGCAACCATTACGGGAGCATTAACTACATTGGTAATAAGGGCGGGTTTTGCGAAAAACCCGTCCAAATAAAATAAATTTCTTTTAAAAGCTCCAAACGTCCGAACTTCACGCGAAATAATAAATTTGTTTGTGAAATTGACACAATAAACTGTTCTACGTTTTTCTTGTGCGACTTTTTTTTTCACCACATACACACACACACACTCACACACACACTGATATTAGATAATTTTGAATGTGAAGGTTCGCGATTGTCATCTACATTCAAAATTAGTCACACAATAAATACACTCTATAAGCAAGAATTGGTCTACGAGATACATTGCAAAATCCATCGTCAAAGCGGGAGCCTTAAGTTAACACACAAAATAAATGCATAAAATTGGCTCATCATCAAGTAGGGGCAATATCACTGCATAAAATTGGCGCCCAACGTGGGGCCATAACGCCCATAACACTGCAACATGTAAATAAAAGCGTTATACGACAAATTATGTTCAAAATAACGATCTTCTCGCTTTCTTTGTTTTCTTTTCTTTTTATTATCGAATTAATTCCGTTATTAAAAAAAAATAACAAATAAAAACCGAAACTATGTAGTGCCATCTGCGTGAATCTTGTTGGACTACGATTTCTTTCCGCGCGAAATTTGAATTTAGTTTTTCTTTTTGACCGCGTTCGTGTTTCAAGAAGAAGGTGAATCATCGATCCTCTTTTATTTTTCAATTTCATTCGTTTTCTGTTCGTTTAATCATCTCTTGTTTGCTTTCGTTTCTTCTTCATAAATCATGCAACCGAAATTATGTGGCGCCATCTATGTGAATCTTATTAGATTATAATTTTTTCGGCGCGAAATTCGAAATTAAGTTCGTTATTTCCCACACTTATACTTCAAGAAGAGGAAGAAGAAGGATTGCCGATGTTTTCTTCTCTTGCGTCACTAAAACAAAAATAATATAACCGAAATTACGTGGCGCCATCTATGTAAGTCTTGTCCAATTAAAATATTTTCGGCGCGAAATTTGAAATTAAATTTTCGCCTTTTACTGCGCTTGTATTTCAAGAGGAAGAAGACGACGAAGAATTGTCGAGACTGTTTCTCGTTCATTTCTTTTGTGCTTTATGCATGTAACAGGCTTTCTTTTGTCTCTTTTTAACAGGTTAATTCCGTCATTAAAACAACAATAACATCATCGAAATTCAATAACATCATCGAAATTATGTGGCGCCATCTTTGTAAATCTTGGCCGACTACAATCATTTCAGCGCGAAATTTTAAATTAATTATTTATGTTTTACCGCACGCGTTTTTTCAAATCGATATTAATGTCATTTAGATCCGTTGCAGCAATTTGATGCATACAAAGCTAAAGCACGAGATTTATAGATCACACGGTTACATGTAATTTTGAGTAAAATAAACGAGGTATTTTTCGATTTAAAATGATGTCTGGAATAAGAGTTGCTATATGCTGTAGCCTGTCCAGGATAATGATCCCAATTATCGGATTTGCACATAATGCGACACACACCGCTGATCTCGGTGGGCTGGGTGCAAGGCCGTGGTCTACCGATCTATGACGGCTCAAATGTCACTCAATATCAGAAGGTTGCGCCTCACAAAAACTATCTGGCGGATGTTACACGAAGATCGAGAACAATTTCTGTATCCTCGGCTAGTTTAATGCACTCGATTCATCATCGCGACAAAAAGTCCTTCTTGTTACACTTGCTCAGTGAAAAAGTGAGACAATCGAGTTAATTATTAATTTCTATTAGCACGAAAATTATTTCCATTCACGAACAAACGCCATTAACAGTTATATAACTTCCTAAACAAGTTTATTTTTTCCAGCTCGTGAAAACAATTTTGTTTATTTATTCTCTGCTTACGTTTCTCATGCAAACAATTTGACGGTTTTAATGAATGGAGTATCTCACGACAATCTAAACTTTATACATACATATAAGAAAAATAATCTTTTTTAAGAACAAGTTAATTTATATACTAGGATTTTTATTGGGGGGGCTCGCTGTTTGTGTTCGACGTATTTTGGCTTTCCCAGACCACAAAATCAAAAAAGTTGGCGAAACTATTATCTTGCCGATTAAGTTTGTTGTAAATAAAATAAGACGCCTACACCTTCTGAAAAAAGAAAACTTAACGCACACTTGTAGGTATGTATGTGCAATACCGCATGAGCAAGAAAATGATTGAGAACAGTTTAAATTTCCTGCCTTACAGTTTTTTTTTTGTGAAGTTGGTGAAATGCATAGGCGCACACTGGAATGAAAATGGGGGTAACAAGATCAATCAATTATTCAGTTATAATTATCGCAAATATGTAATATTATTTTAACAAACAAAAAATGTTGGTTTTCATTATTTTTGACAAAGGCCACAACAAAAAGTAAAAATCACTAGCTAGAGACGCGGGAAATTTAAACTGTTTTCAACCACTTTTGGCCACACTATACCGTCATTGAATTGGAAACAAAAAGAACGTCTTTCTACGTTCAAAATTAGTTTGACTAAAGTTGTTTACAGCTGTAAAAAAAGAGCAGCAAGAACACAAGGTAGAATCTCATTTTCTAAATAAGTAACAATGTGCTGCTGCATTCTGAAAAAGATTCATTTTGACAACACTATGAATTAGTTTGAATGAATTGTTTTTAACTCATCCTTTATCAAACAAAAAAAAACTCAGGTTTGGATTGTATTAGAATTCACAGCAATTTATTTGATTTTATTATAAAAATAATTGTTTAACGTATTTCTTTCCTGTTGAGAATGTACGAGACAAATTTGCAGTATTTTATAACGCTTGCAATACCGAGGTTTCGCTGTGCATTCAGAGAGGTGTCATTACACAGCGAAACGTCAACGAATGTGACATGAAACTGCCCTACTATATCATAAAGTAACTAATGAACTTCACAGAAAAATTGCAACAGTAAAGAGACCAACGCTTGAATATAAGTAAGCTAAGAATTAAAAGTCAAAGCTTGTAACTACTACGAATGAAAAAGGAAGCTTGAGAAACAAAATTACACAAAAAATAAGCAGATGAATGGCGTAAAAAGAACTAATTATTCAAAAAAAAAAAAAAATCAAAACTGTAGCAGAAGCTAAAGAGAATTTCAAATTCCGCAAAATATGAACGAAATGGGTAGTATTTATAAATTAAACTCCGTAAGGCCTGAAGCTATTCTAAAAAATAAAGGCGTTTTCGAAAATTCGCTCCGAGTAGAAATGTGAGAGAGAACATTTAGAGACTTAGTGCACGTAAGAGTGAGAAAAATGGCGCTCCTATCGAATTAACGAAATCGCTATTAAGTTTATCGAAAATACGCAATTAATTATTTTTGGTCAGTAAGAAGATTAACCGAAAGATTTGGGGTAAATAAAAGTTTTCTTCTTGGCTCCTAAAAATGAAAGTGACGCGATTTAATTGCCAGCGCTTATGTCAATTAATTTACTATTCTAATATTGCAAAATATAGCCTAAAGACTTGTACGATTTTTTTAATTCCGCAACTGTACATTATTTACGCCTGTATTAAAAAAAGTCTTGAGGGGAAGCCCTTCAAGGAGATTCTTTTAATGACAACTCCTGCCGCTAATTGCTTTCGAAAATTGACGTTTTACGTTCCATTTCTTTAATAATTAAACGTTTAAAATATGTCAGTGTTTGTCGAGTTTAGATCTGGTTGCTAAGTTATGTTTTGGTGACAACTTGGCATCTGATTTTAAAAGAGCAATCGATCAATTCCGGCAGAATTTCATTAAATTAGATATAACATGTAACAGACACCGTGCCATATCTCACCATGTTCAAGAATTCTGCAATTCTGAATGAGAACCAGAGTTTAGAACAATTCACTGAACAAGCTTTTGAAGCAGCACATGCAGATTTTAAGAAAGCGTGGGAGAAATAACAGGTGATCAATATCTTTTCTAATCAAGTGACCTATGGAAATAAAATCAATGTGTCTTTGATTAGTTCAATATTTCAAATGCCACTTGAATTACATAATTATATTGCATTCCTATACAAAACGATAGGAATGCAATAAAAATAATTCAAATGGCATTTGAAATAATGAACTAATCAACGACACATGATTTTATTTCCATAGGTCACTTGATTAGAAAAGATATTGATCACGCGTTATTATGAAGTCCCAAAAGCTCATCCTGCTTTTCCATCAAAAATTTTTAAACTCTGTTAGATACGATAGCATTAATTTGCACGCTGAAATGTATTGTTACCATACAAGTACAAAATGATTGTTGTTTGCTTCTAAATAGTTCTTAATTAAAAGAAAATACGTCGTATGTCTTTTCATAAAAAAACTGTTAAAAGTTGATAAAACATAAATCAAACAAGGACTTTTTTTCAAAGTAAAGTTGTATTCAGACGAACCGTGGATCAGTATTATAGGTATTTTGATCATCAATGATTGATGATGGAAAGTCAAAAAATCATTAAGCTTTTCTGATTTTCAAATTAACACGAAATTGTCAATTTGAGTATGAGCTGAGTATGAGTGACGTTTCTGAATTTGGCCCTTAGGGTGAGTGTTCAAATGAATTGAAAAAAATGAATTGCGAAAACATAACTTAAAATTTTCATCAAATATTTAAGAACGTTGAACTCAGCTATATTTAAATATAAAAAGTTTTTTTTTTACAAGGTAAATTATTTATGATATTTACACAATTGATATTCATTTATTAGGTCGAAGACATTGCTTTGTATATTACGCCCACGTAGCAAGATTTATTTTAGTATTTTAAATATTTATGCAGATCAGAGCGGGATTTATTCCCGACGTTTTTACGTCTATAAATTAAATTCGAGGAATAGATTCGTTATCTGAGATACACAGTGTAGGTAAAATAGTAATAAAGATCACTCACCGAATTTTTTGTGGCAGACTTTCTTGATGATCTCTTCCGGCGACTTTTGAGATTTCTTGGAAGTTTTCCTGGTCAGCATCTGCGGCATCCCCAAGACGGAGTAGTTGTGCATGCCGTCGCTCTTGAGGAACAGAAAGTACTCTTTGGACTGCCTAATGTTTATTTTGACTAGAGAGTTTTCATTGATGTCGGTTTCGCAGGTTTGAGGCTTGTCGAACGAAAAGGTAAGTCGAATCGTGTCGTCTAAGTTTTCTTTGGATTTATACTGTTTTAGAATTCGAAACGTTACGGAGTAGTTCGAGTTTTTCTCTCGATTGGAGCTCATGCTTTCGGCCTTCGCGAGCACGACCGTGTTCGCACGGTACGCTTTCCTTCCGATGTCCTGCTCCTGGCAATGGCCGCCCTTGTTTTTCTGAGATTTATGTTTGTGAGGCGATCTTTGCGGACGATTGATTATCGCGGTCGTAGGATTTGGCAGAGTCAGCCTCGACGAAGGTATCTGCGCGAATTTCTCGCTCAAGGTGGATAGCGAACTCACTTCGGTTCGATCGTCCTTAAGCTCGTCGAGGGGTGGAAAAATAATCGCGTCTATTTTCCCGGTGGGCGTTCGATGATTTTCGAAATCGGAAATTGGGATGGGTTTGTGAAGTCGGCGCTTGCTGGCATGACGTATTCTGTGTGGGCGCTCTGCATACTTGTTAGTAACGTAATTATCGGTAGCGAGAGTTTCGTAGGGAGTTCTTTGAAATCGCAATTTTGCCGAACTGTTATCCGTGAATAGGCTAGCAAGGAATTCGTTGGAACGTGATTCTAGGCTACTTGAGGTAAAAGAATTTTTTTTGCTAATGTCTGCCATCGCCAGTTTATCTATGCGGAAACCAGAACAACTTAAAAACGCTACGATCACTAGAAATAGAAAACATACACATGTTTCGAACGATAATTTACACATGTCTAGGGGAGTTGATCGCGAGAGTCCGTCAAGCTTTTACGGCGCCCTATTGGTGCGATACTTGATCACATTGGCCACGTCTAAGTGCCGGGTTCCTTCTAGTTTCTGGAAATCGTGAAGATGCGACATCTTCCTGGATGTCCAAGTTGCTCGGACAACACAACTCGTTGCAAGACTCACATTGCTACACGCAAATTACCTTATAAGAAACTCTGCATTGCGATTTCCTAATAATTAAAGACGTATTCTACCGTTAATTTTTTTTCTAAATTAGACTAAATTAATTCCAATCTTGTTACAACATGTATAAATAAGACATCGATACATTAAACAGCAAAATTAAATTACAATTATTGGAGAGGAAAAGAAAAGATTCGAGCTTTCGCCGATGCCGCACCGTGTCTGTAATTTTCAGGCACTTAAATTTAAGCACAACTGGACGCGCTACTTAACGCACTCGATAGGACGGACGGCTCACAACACGGTGCGTTGCTCACGAGAAGGAAGCTCAAGCCACACTGAGACGAGTCCTCTCCTGAACATCTGGTGGCAGACGCCTGAACTGTACTCAGATTACTCGATGTGTAGATAGACATTGTTTCCTATAAGACCGTCGCGACGCCTGCTCAATTTTTCTCTTATTTTACAATGCTGCTTTTATTATTTTCTTTTCACGGGGCGAAGTAGTCGCCTTCTCCTTTTTTTCACTTTTTTTTGGTTTCTTTCAGGACGTCTGAAATAACACCGACCGACGACGACGTCTGAAAAATTTCACAATCCACCACAACAATTTTCTACGCGCACATAACGCACTCGTTCGGACTTGTGCAAATTGTTTGCCGTTTATGAAATTCACTGCGGTTCGTTCGATAAGATGACTGGCGCCGTAATTGCTTACTGTCACATTAAAACAGCGTTTAAAGTTAGATATAAACAAAATAATTATCAATGCGGTAAATCAATCGCCAGTTATTTTAAGTATACCTATAGAATTTATATTGGAAATTTATTATCTTGTATCTGGGGATGCCACGTCTGATAATCCCAAATTTTTCGCAATGTGTGTTGATTTCGGTAATTCCACTGGAGATGGAGTGCATTCCTCGATTAAGTTTTAAATTACGTAATGCGGGGAATCAATTTACAAATTTCCTGGTATTATTTTTTTGTTTCGTGTATTTTATGTATTGTTTTGAATTTAATCCAGCACTAAAATAAACTTTAGCTTACTATTTCTATCCTCTTCTTTACCTTTATTTTATACAGGCCGGTTCTTGAATAGACCGACGAAAATACTAACGACAGAAGAATCTTCTCAGGACAGGCTCGGTCTATTCAAGAATCACCTTGTATATAGGTTTACTTTCATTATTGTGACAAGATTGAAACCTCCAAAATCACGGAATGTCTCTCATGAAAACTCATTAGATACAGGGTGGCTGCGTTCTCTCGGCGTTCCAAAATGAAACTACTAAGAGAATCCATCCAAGTCACAGATTACAAAGTTACTTCCTCTGTCCTAATTTAGTTGTCACATTTCACCTTTTTATTTTGTCCCAATTTAGTTGTCATATTTAAATAGAAACTATAATTGATTTTAAGAAGAATTTACCATTATTTTGCAATAATTTTATGCATTGTTTTTATACATTTTTACATTTGTGTATTTTGAATTACTCTGTGAATCTTCTTTTTATAATTATGCAAGAAATTATTGTGCGGTTTTATTTCTTTTGGTTTCTGTATTCTCCATCCGGAAAATTAGTTTTTCTTTTTGGCGGACGCTATTATCTATTTTCATTCTGCGTTAAGTTCATAATTTCACAACTTTTCATCAATGTAACCGCTAGTAACGTTCAATATTTTCAATAATAAGTTTCAAGCATGTCACATCTTTTAAAATCACTCGATATTCATAGATATAGTATTTATAAGTAGACTGATTAAAGAAAGAGAGAGAGGTAAGGCTTTCAACATGTCGTCCATCACCTGATTATGGACAAACCGACTTGATGAAACGTATTAGGAAAACATTTTTGTGTGTTAATTTTACTAGCCAATAGCCAATAGCCTACAGTTTATCAAGAAGTCTTTCTTGCACTGTTTATTTTCGGCAATTGTCTATCGCTATGACATGTTGCAAACACTTTTGACAATATGCGATGTTATTGTTTGCTTCCGTTGCTATACTGTGATGTTGCCCTCGAAATGCGGATCTTCTCAGTGGTTGCAGCAAATGTGCATTCGGTCTCCTGGTCTGTTGCTTCATTTGTTGTTTTCTATCTCCAAGTGTCAACACCTTACACCTTGGTTATACTGTCCTGATGAGGTCTAAAAAGACCGAAACGTACGTCGACAGTTACTTTTCCTTGCCAGCTAAGCCGCTATTTACTTCTTTTACTTAGTTCTATTAACTTTAAGCTAATTTACAGCTATGTTTTTGTTACCTAATCATCACGTCAAATATCGCGGGGATTAAATAAACTATAAAGGTGCAATTACTTGCTTACCTCTTGATAATAGAGATAAAGGTTTTAATTGTTAAAGGGTTAGAGTAGCGTTAATTGATACGAAACGGTGACTGACACGAGAATTTTTGGCAACTTTTATCAGATATACAGGATTTAAAAGTTTAATTAGACTAATTATTTATTATTAAGCAAGTACTGCAGCAGCTTTAACCTGTTTTATCATTGTTATAATGTGTTTCCCTACTTTGAAAACAAAACATGTTAAAGACTGATTCTTAAGTGAAACTTATTTGTAGCTATTAATAATGATAATTGAATAATAGGGCGTTTGCCTGTGCTCGAATGATTCTAGTTTTTCTGCTTCTTTCTGTTCCAAATTTGTTATTGTTTAAGAAAATTCTAAAATACTGAATAAATTCATACCTCATCCATGACCTTGCAGGTTTTGTCAGATACTTTAATGCAAATTAGCGCTGACTCATGGGCAAAGATCCAGCTCACGTATTATACTAATCATACTGCAACATAAAGAATTCAGATTGAGGTATTTAGTGAGCGTTTGAACTCGTTGGAGTTACCAAATTATTAGTAATGTCCGAACAAGTATGAACATGTCCTTATTTGATTCATCACTCATGAGACAGAGAAAAATAGATTGGAAATGAGATACAGAAAAAAAAACTCAATTTATCATACTAATTAGATATAGTATAATTAATAATGACGTTAATTTTTTTCTATGATTAAGTTAAAATTGGTTCTAAGTTTTGTTATATGTTGGTCATTTTGAGTTACCTATACGTCGATGATGTCCGTACATGTTTCAAAGTGTCTGTTCTTGTTTAATATTTTTAATGTTGTCATACATTCTTTCGACTTTCCCAGAATTCAATTAGATCATGAATGACAGATCAATTGAAATTAATTTTTGGTCTGAAATGAGACCCGGAAGTTGCGATATTAAAAACGGAAATGATCGCGTCGTCTGCTCGACGATGTACGGTTTGATGGTGACTTTGCTGTTTCCATTCTCTCCACACAACTGTGCTTAACAAGGGGTGGTGAAAAACATTAGCGTCATGAATAGGGCCACCACCTTGAAATTAATTTAACTTTCATTCGAACTGCTGTGCGGAACGGCATAATCTTGTATGCTCCGCTGCAGTTGCATTTCGGGTTTTAAAAGTGCTCCTTTATTTTATTTTTTGTTGAAAAGACAGTTTTTATAAATTTATTCAATCCTGCTAATTTATATTATTATTATTTATTATCAACTATCAAACAAAGATATTGATAAACGTCGAATATTGCAAATAGACATCGGTAAAAAAAAGATCACAGCAAAAAGTCATCCAGAGAGTAACAGTTTTTCCATAACAAATATGTCTTAAGAGGTATTCTTAATGATTAGGAAGAGCATTGAAAAATTTACAGCAGTTAAAGAAGGCACCCTTTTGATACAAAGGGGTAGAATGGGGACTTGGTTTAAAATTATGCTTATACCTAGTTGGGTAAGAGTGAGTAGTAATATTTTGCATAAACAGATCAGGATGTTTGTAGGCAAAACAACAGAGTTTATAGATGTAAATGGAAAAATCCGTTAATATTTTAAAGGTTGTAAAAGCTTTGCCTACAAGAATCTCGTCTCTTAAGACCAGCCAGAACGCGAACAGCATATTTTTGCAAGATAAGTACCCTACCTATATGGCTACTAGAACCCAAATGTACAATTCCATATCTTAAAAAATAATGAACGTTAGCCAAATATAGAGTGCGCATCGTCATTTGATTACAATGACCATTTAGCAATAGTAGCGCAAAACAAGAACTGCTCAACTTACAGGAAAGTGTGCTTATGTGAAAGCACTGTTGCAGATGACAGTCAACAGTTAAACCAAGAAGCTTAATTACCAGAGACAGAGGAACCAACATATTTTGCCCAAAAATTAAAGTACAATAACTATGAGAACTAAATTTCACATTTCTAAAATGAACTACAGATGTTTTATCGTCATTACATGATTTAACTTTGAACATCTAGAATTTGATCTCGCTAAATTTGGGCTGCTTGGAAGATTATTTCCTGTTACCAACATATTGGTGTCATCAGAGTAACAAAGTAAGGAGCAATCGGCGTCGCGTAGAAAGCATCCCAAGCCATTAATAAAAATAATAAATAAAGTAGGTCCAAGAATGGAACCCTGAGGGACACCGAATTTAACATCAGCGATTTCAGAGATATTGTCATTAATTTTTGCTCTTTGTTTACGCTTTATCATGTATAAAGTGAACAGATTTAAAGTATTTCCCCTAACATCATATCTGAATAGTTTTTCTAGAAGACGATTGTGGTCAACACAATCGAAAGCTTTGGTGAGATCAATGAGATCAAAGTCCAAGTGCAGATTGTTTTTGATTCAGAGCGCTGAGAATTTTATTTAAAAAGTTAAAAAGCGCCGAGTCGATATCTCTATCTGTCCTAAAGCCATGTTGTCCATAAGTCCATAAGCGTATCGTTCATTTTAAGAATTTTAATTAACCTAAAATTCATTATAAATTCGAAGATCTTTGAGAAGGACGACGATATACAAATGGGTTTTTTTAATTAGATAACTGATTGATATTCCCTTTTTATGTAAAGGTTTAATTAAACCGATTTTAAGGCTATTGGTAAATGCTATTCTTGTGGCACAAAGAAATTAAACAATTTACTGATGGTACAAATAACTGATCATAATTCCATTTCAAGAAATTTTAAGAAAGCATCTACAAGTCTACCTGTATTCATCAATGATAGATCTGATTCTTGCATTAATAGAAGGTATGCTTCTCAAAAAAAAAAAAAAACTTTGTGCCACAAGAATAGCATTTAATTTACCAATATTAAATTATGACTACAAACAGCAGGAATAACTTCATCAATTACGATTTTAAGGCGGTCAGGAAATGACAAGTTCATGATATAATTTAACTTGAAGGCTTCCGCTGCCGTCGTCCATGTTTGAATTGGCTTCCGGTTGGAACCGCGTCACGTTGACTTCTACTGCCGACGTTTCGTTCTTCATGATATAAGTCAATGGTTTAGCAATAAGATATTTACAGGATTTGATAAGGATATTGGAACCTTCATCATCTCCACTTGAGAGAGAATTTTTTAAATTAAAATAGCTAACACAACTTCATTTTCAAAGATGGGGGAAGAAAAAAGGAACTGCTTTGCTTAGAAACATTGGCTGTCATCTGAATCATAGGATTTATTATTTGTATGTACGGCGTTTTCAGCTACAGAATCAAAATAGTTGAACTTAGATCTAGTTAATAAATTCGTATACATAATGTTGATTTTCTTTCGCAAACACGTAAAAGCCGGATATTTTAAAGAAAGATTGTTGATCAAGCCAACGGTATTTTTAAATTGTTTCACTTCAGGGCTGATTCGTATCGAAGAATTACATGTCTTTGTGATAATTTTTTGTAGAGGGAAAGATAATTCGAACCAATGGAGAAATTTTCAAAAGCAGCGTTAGGGCAACACTCGTTAATAGTAAAGAAGCTGTAATTTAGGGGCAATAAAAAAATAAAATAAATATATGAATATGATGTAGTATAAAAGAGTGAATAAATAAAGCGAAATATTTTACATTCGAAATGAAAGTAACCTCAACATGTCCGGAGAGAAAAGCAAATATGTTTAGCTAATAAGTTTTATTAGTTCAGACTAAACAACAAACCGAAGTATTTCAGTTTGAAAAGATAAAACGGCGCTTGGGATGAACGACTTGGAGATTTTTCTTCACTTCTGCCATGTATTTATGTACATCGTAAATTTTTTACACAGGTAACGAAAGCGGTTCTCGAAGCAGTAACCGATTTTTATGAGGAACGTTATTTTCATAGGAAAAGTTAAGTTTTCCGGCACCGACATAAATTACTCCCGTCTTCAACGATATTTAATCTTTTCATTCAGATGAGATTTATAAATGATGCGCGCACAAAAGCGGTTAGTTAATCGTTAAATTTAATTAATACCAAACATTTCTGTTTGTTTTCGGAAACGAGTTAACCTCATGATATTCGATGTGATCATTTGCTACGAAAAAAAAAATATATTAATTCCCAAGTATAGATACTGATCTAATTTCAGATTCCGATTTTAATAGCTTCTTACATCATAAACAATTATAGTTTGCCGTAGATGATTATTTCAGTATACATATTGATGAGCCCAGCCTAAATAAATTACTTTTATGCGTACGAAATACAATTGATATTCGTTATAACATTAATTAATATACATTTATCTATTATTATACCGTGCGACACAAATTTCGAACTTATCAATGTTATTTATAATAAGCAGAAGTTTCCCATTTATTAATTAAACATTTTTATTTTGTCTTTAAAAAATAAACCTTTTATCAAAACAGTATATGATGATTCTACCTGATTTCTTAATTATAGTACAAAACTGATTATTTATAAGTAAAGCCTGAATTAGGCAAGCAAACAGGTTAAGAAATAGGCACACTTTTAAGGCAGTCTAAAATAATTAGGCTTTTTATTATTTCTCCTTTTCCGTTGTTTTATAATTAAAAAAAAAAATTAATGTTACGGATGAAAATCCCGAAAATCATTTTCAGTTTTTCGAGTCAGCCTGTATTGCGTAGGAACACGAAAAGACCGTTACTTGCCATGCACGTTTAATTTATGCGCAATTAAACAAGAGCCTTCACTCACACAAGAGCAATACGGAATTGTTTTCGTCTCCCTCATTTCCCATGCGAGTCAACTCTCTTCTTCTATCAACCCCCCTCCTTATTTTGCCCGTCCATCTTTACATGCGACGAAAACTCTGCACGCCTTGCCAGATCCCTGTCTACAAAAATGGGGTCCTTGCAGATACTGTCAACTATAGACTCATATCATATGCATCATTCCTGTACTAGGGAAAATTTTTGAAATAATTTTAAACAATAGAATAATTGCCCACTTCGAATCCAACAACCTTTTTTGTAGTTCCCAGTTCGGGTTCAGATCGGATAGGGGTACCGAATCCGCACTTATGGACTTCATCTCCTACGTAAGTTCACTTTTCTGTGACATGAGCCGTGCCTTCGACTGCGTTAATCACCAAATTCCACTCGGCAAACTAAAAGTTTATAATTTTTCAATAGAATTTCTAGCATTTTTCAATTCCTACTTATCCGATTGATATCAGTATGTCGAAATTGACAACATAAAATCAGATTGTTCAAAAATCAAAAACGGAGTTTTCCAGGGGTCGGTGATAGGACCGCTACTTTTCCTAATTTACATCAATGATCTGACACAACAAAACAAAACTGAACAGAAAAGAGAAAGAACGTTGATAAATATGAAAACAGCGCCATCTGTGTAAATTTTACCGAACTGCGAGTTTTTTCGGCGCTAAATTTGAAATTTGGGTTATTTATTAAGGAATCAGAGGGAGGTTTTAAGGTTGCAAGGTGGTGGCATCTGTGCCCGTCCCCCTTTTGGGCCATGTCATTTAAGTCACTGGAGTTTTTAATATTCCGTTTTAGGAAAAGAAAAGCTAGTCATTAAAAAAGTAAAAAAATTGTAAATTGTCTGTGTTTTTTTCTTAAATAAAATTTTAGGCAATTACCTAAAGATCCGGGCTTTGGCTATGAGTGTGCTAAGGTGTTTAAGATTTTCATAAAATCTTGTATTTACCGGCGATTCTATTTTCCAAAAATACTTTCCCCGAGTACGGCCCTCTATTTATAGGCTCTTCACGGTTCCTCGAATTAAGTTTAATTTCGCCTCGGAATTAAATGGCAAACACCATGCATCACCTGTGCTTATTGACACAGGTAGCGCCTCGATTATTTGATGAGCCTGGTTTCGGTAATTCTTAAGTGTTGTGCTCCTTAGGACAACGTTTAATTTGTTGTTACTTATACCGTGCGTTCAAATTCCTGATTAAAGTGAGCTCTGTATTTTTTATAAAGTTAGCGGCACGCAATACAAGTATGTATGTACAGCGCGAAACATTTAATTCATTTCAAAGCAACGCTAAAGCTTGAAGCAGATGCTAAAATTGCTGTCCTTCAGCTTGAATGCACAAACGTACCCTGCGCTTCATGTCTGTCAAGTGTTGGGGGGAGGGGGAGGTTATGTTAGCACGAAAAAATAATTTGACAACTGTCAGTGGTACAAACCTTCAGGAGAAAAAACACTAAAATCAGAACCTACCTACTTTAATTTGGATTTTAATTGAATGCGCGGTAGAGTAAAGAGTATTTCACGTAAGCAAAATTAAATCTTTGATTGGTCGGAAGGATTGAAATTATTAGGGAGTTTTTGCAACACATTACGATAAAAATATCGTTACGTTAAAGGCTACTCTGCTTAGCAATCCTATAGATTTAGCCAATCAGAAATCGAATTTTAACGTTTAAGGTTACCTTATTTTTATCGTAATGTGTTGGAAAAACTCCCTATTAAATTAAGCAAGACGCAATTTAGGAGCGTAATAATACAGCTTGAACTAGTTTACATCTCCAAATTCCTCGCTGTTTCTCAGATTTGCTAGACTGTTTATTTGACGGCATCGGTACACCCACATGTAAAAGAAATTTATGTGTTCATTACTTCCAAGCACTTTTAAATGAGAATTTATCGAAAGTTGGATCATCGATAATGCTGTTTTCCTCTTTAAATAACGAACGGCGAGCATTTGTAAATAGGGATTTATTTCCCGATGAAAATAAACAGCACCGCTTGGGTTTTCTTTTTTTTTGCTCAGAAAAATAACTTCTCTAATTTATTTTATTACGGCTCTGTCCTTTCTTAATTCTTGTAATGCTGGCAATTTTGATATCTAGGTATTTATCTCTATTTATCAAAAGTTCCTGTAAACTTACACAACCATTCAACGATAGCACTCAAGTTGAGAAATTGTTTAGTTTGTGTTACTTTTTAGATTTGCATAATACTATGTGCTTATATCTATCAAATACTACTTGAATTTTTAGATAAATCTAAACACCATAAGTGGTAAACAACTCTTTTTTCTGTTATAAGCCCCCAATAGTGAATAAAAGATAAGTTCAATTATTTTTGCCTTTATCTCTTAATATATTCTGTGTTGTCTTTTTACGACAGCCATAAAAGTGTCCATATTAAAAAAAAAATTCGTTTAAAATCTGCAAGCGAAACCCTCCTCGAATATCACGCTGCGATATGAATCTGTGGATATCTTGACGACCTCGAAAATTGATAGTGTTTTCAGGCGCCGGCGAGCTTTAGCCGTGGCGCCGGCGTCGCTCGAGCTAGACGTCGGCGTCGAGACGTACCAACACTAGAAGTTAGCGAAAAGCTCCGCTCGTAAATACGCTTACCGTTTAATTAGTCGTAAATGGAGTTTACGACCCGCGCGCTCTTAATTGGCGGAGTAATTCCGAATTGGAAATTAATTAGAAAAAAATGGCGTCGAGCTTTTTCTTTCGCTTCCGACCGGCGGACGACGGTGAAAGGTCATTCATGTGGAACTGAAATTATGTCTTGGAAAATGTGCTTTTAAAAGGAGTCGTTAACTCTCGAGTGATTTTCAGGACGTCAACAATTTTATATGTATTCGCTGTTTTAATATATGTACTTATACTGTCCGGTCAGATGTTAGAAGAAAAGATGAAAAATCGCAATTTATTTTTTAGATTTACAACTTTCATTTTATTTACTTTATAATATTGATTTTTAGTTTATATTATACTTTCTTGCTTGTCAAATTAACATGGAAGTACATACTAGGGTTGTGTCTTTGGTGAACGAACGAATCACTGCGAAGACTCTATCAAGTGAGATGGATTGATGTTTCTCTTTCATTAACGAACCAATACGAACGAAACTATTGAGCGGGAAGTTTAAATGCCTCTCAGTCATTTATGAACGCCCTATACATGGAGGATAATTTGTATGAAAAGTAAACGAGCGAAAAATTTGTGATATCTGCAAAATCTATTTAATTACTTCCATGTAGCAGTTGCAGTTTATTTTTGATTAGAGTAACCCACACAGATGACGATACTTTCCTCGTCTTCAATCTCATTCGTCAATTTGTTTAGTTTAAAGCTGAAATATTTTGCCTTCTCATCATCTGATTGCATAATATTTGTTCTAAGTGACAGACGGATTCACCAATCGAGTTCTAATTTATTGTTACAAGAGTCACGAGAGTTCCGGAATTTGAAATGTATCGTTGCCATGAATCATAAGTATATTCAATATATTGCTGTGATATGACCTGAATCACCATATGGTTCCAGTATTTTTTAAAGAATACAGAGAGGAGTCCAAATTTTCGAAATTTTATTAATTTCTAATCAAATTACACATGACTTTAACATCAGTTCGTTCATTCATTCATTCCTTAATTAAAATGTCTGATTTTCATTAATAATTATCTGTTTTTGTTGTTACATTTTTTAAATAATATAACAGTTGTAATTTTTAAGAAGTTTTATTTAAACACATTCAATTTTGATTTGGCGTCAAGGATGTCACAGTAAGTAAAGGATCATATAATTTTGTAAAAAGATACATAATTTGAAATTCTGATAAGTATTAAGTAACACCTAACACTCGATAAAAAGCTTGCATTAGTTATTGAATGCTTGTTTAAAAACGATTTGCAAGGATCGGCGTTAAGGCATTTAAACTTATTGAACAGATTTTTATAAAATTAAGAAAGAATATTTTGACGACGATTCGCAAAGATCCTATTCAAGATATTCAAACCGATTGAAAATTTTAAAAGTAAAAAAAAGAAAGTATTCATTTAACGAATAAAGTGCAGACGATTCGCAAAGATCGCAAACAATTTATTTAACACTATAAATGTTTTCAAAGTTACTCGTACACCAACAAAAAGATTAGGCTTTCTTAATTAAAAGGATCTACAACCCTGGAGATGAGCCTCAGAAGAGCATTACATACAAAATTAAATAATTAAAGAAGTGGAACCTTTATATAAATAAACAAACCACTACAATGTGTATTTAAAATTTGTTGTAACAAGAACTTGTCTTTGGAAACATTGTATACACTATAATAGTGGATTTAATAATTTGATTGGATGATGTCTAAAATAGAAACGCCTGAAAATAATGTAGAAAATAGCCGCGGAAGACTCTCCAAGACTTGTTGGCATGTTCAGATATAATTTATGCGGTTTCATCTAGCTGAAGGTGCGCTTCTTTTGCCCGCACTATTTTCAGCATTAGTTGCAGCTAACAGTTTAATTCGCTTTTTGTTTGTTCAAATTTATGATATTATAATATAGGAATAAATTGATACATCGCAGTGGATTTATTCCTAACAGAAACTTAGCTGCAAATGTAAATTTTACGAAAGTCTGGAGTATTTCTAAGAGTTGTTTGTTTTGCCTTACTTTAGAGCTTCGTGATAAAACGAATTATTTGTGCAGTAGATTTGTAATGGTTATAGACACTTACCTCATCTGGTAAACAAACACAAATCTATAAATTGCACTCATGTTGCATCTTCTAATCGTGTAATATTGTGCAAGCTTCACAGCGGTGTATCAGGCTGGAGGCCATCGATGTCAATATGATTAGAATACTCAATAACATAATAGATTAAAGTTTTTTTGAAAAATCTTTCTTTTGGTTATATGAACTCAGCGCAGTTACAGAGGAGTGAACTAAGATGAACCTCGAGGACGTAAAGAATGATTTATTTTTTGACTGCCTTTCGAGTATCAAAACGTAGAATTCATCATAAACAAACTTTATTTCGCAGAAAGACATTTTAGGTCGTTTAATGTCCTATTACTATCTCTCGGAAAGAAAAATAAGTAATACATAATCGGGCCTCCAAAATAACGAGTTGTAGTAAAACGTTTCAGATTCAGTGACTCTTTTATTTCTGTTTTTCATTTAAATTAGATAAAAAGTCAGAGTTTATTCGTGCGTAAGCCCCGCTAGACACAATAAATATTATTTCATCACATCAGATCCTTTAGTATTTCATAAAAAAAATACTACTTGTAAACAAGATCTGGTAGTTTATCGAATTCCTCGCGAAAAAAATTTATTGCGCCCTCTCGCACACCGGAATGTTTAAATATAAAAGCAGCAGACGAGACGAAATTCATGCGTGTTATTATTCTGTTAGATTTACTATAAAATCAAAACGTGAGGTCCTACCTTTCTGGCCGGTGTCCAAATTAGGTGTCACGAAACAAACGCCGCTGCAAAATGTAATGATGACAAACAGCCTGACATAAGATTAAAATCTATTTGATGTCACCCACACGAACGACCTTCGAATAAAGTTGTAGGAATAATACAGTCTGGTTATTCCAACAATGCCAAGTAAAATATTGCAATTGCACAAAATAATGGAATAATAAAAGTTAAACTAAAAGGTCGTTGACGCGCGCGTTTTCAAAAGCGATATTTAGTTAAAAATAGCGACATTCTATGTAAATTAAGCCAAAATAAAAAAAAATCGCATTAGAATACGTAAATGCAAGCGAAGTGAAATAGGAATGCGGATACTAAACAAATATTTTAGTTTTCAGTACACCTCGTGAATAATCGCAAAAGCAACGCTTCCAATAAATCGCAATCGTCTGGTTAATTTTCTCCAACAAGTTGAAGGCGAATTTATTTTTGTTCCACAAAGAAATTCTTCGCGGAAAATCGCGTTTCGGGAGGACCTTGACATTATTAAAAATGCGTTCAAACGCGCACGTCCGATTTTTTCTTTCTTTTTCTTTTTGATAAATATAAATCAAGGTCGTTTTTTGGGCCGTGGAAGATTTCGGCGATTTCGAAAAGTCGCGCGCCAAAAAATAACAAAATCGTTCTATGTGTGCGCGACGCGAACGAGACTAAAACATCAGAGGCAGCCGCGACTTCACCGTTATGTCATTGTTTCGTGAAATTTGCAATTCAAATGTCGCCGTGATTTGGTTTTGAGCTGTCTGTCATGCGAGCGCCCATCTGAATAACTTTCAGAACGATCAGGTTTCTTTTTTTTTGTTCTCGAAAATCGAATCTCAAACAAATATCGTCTTAATTGTGCGCGAAACCTTTGTTAACTTATTAAAAACGGAAAACTCCATGTAAAACGAAACACGTAACAATGAGTTTCGTGTAATAAAAACACGTGACCATAACCGTAAAGGCTCACAATCTAATGAACTAAGGGATATTCTACGGTCTAGTATTTTTGTAGACTTTCATAGTGGTCAGTTCCCACGGAAACGATGAGTTTTAATATTGTGTTTACGACAACCAACAAAACGAATTCATTTAATGTTAAGGTTCTTCTGCATTTCGGATGTTATCCGAAACGTATCTGTAGTTACATCATATTTGGGGTGCTCAGAATCATGATGGTGTAAGTCAAAACCTTCTGATTTTAAATTATGGTTTATTTCTGTATGCTACATTTGTTTATATTTTTATTTTCATCTAATAAAACAATTACCCCATAGATGAGTTGGGTGCTGTTCCTATTCGTGAGATTGTATATGAAAAAGAGATATTAAGTGATTAAGGGTGTGATAACTATAAATCGGCACAAACTTTATTATTTGTTTACTAAATTATGAAATACAGAATTATAATATCAGAGATGAAACTAAGTTATATTACATTTAAAGAACACAATCTGGCCCAAAGTCAGCTGCTTTTCTTATTTTAGTTTTTGTGGAAGCCATTAAATTGGTAAATACTGATTTTGGCGTTTGGCGAAGTTTAGTTTTAATTCGTATAATTAATTCGTTTCCTGAATTTGCAGTCCAACCTCCTGCGTATGTTTTTTGTTTAAATAATGCCAAAATCTTTCAATAGGACGTAGTTGGGGAACGTTTGCTACATTTTCTTCGCGAGAAATGTAAGGAATCTGGTACCTGTCTAACATACTCTTTGTCACTGCAGCATAATGCGAGCTGGCCATATCTGGTCAAAATATATATTTGCCATCAGAATGCATTTTTTTCAAAACAGGTACCAAACGTTTCTTCACACACTCATTACTGTAAGTTTCGCCGCTTATAGAATTTCCAGAAGGAACAATATACGGTACTGATCTTCCATTCTCCGATATGGCAAGCCAAACCAAAACCTTTTTTGGAAATTTAGTGTGCCGTTTGAAACGCACTGTTTCTTGTACAGGAACATTTTCCTTATTATAATAATGTCTATTTCCAGCACAATCACTTCCATCTACTGTAAAATAGGACTCATCATCCATTACGATTGCAGTTGCATTGGTTGGTTTTAAAACACCTTCCCGTAGTCTCCGTAATTTCATCTTTTGCGTCTCTAATTGTTTTTCAGTATAGAGAGGGGCAGAAATTCTTTTTTTAACTTTTATATTTCTTTCTTGTAGTATTTTGTGCACATATGGCTGAGATATCTTATATTTTCTTGCAATTTTTCTTTGAGTTTACCCGAGAATACCTACGATGACGTTTTCCAAAGCATCTCGTTTCTTTTTGGGCATTTTTCGGGCTTTTCGACCTGATCCTTTCTTGCGGCTAAGTTGTTCACCCTTTTCTACTCTTCTAATAATACTATAAATAGTTCTCCGCGCAATTCCCATCTTAACAAAATGATTCACCGTATAACTTTTGGTTTTATTTCTATTAGACATGTAAAATTCGCCAATAACATTTCTTTTACTATTTTCGTCTAACCTGTTCATTGTACGAAGAACTAGGAGTCGTGCGATAATAAATATTTCTGTTTGACGTTTTGAGAAACGATAAACAATTGGTGAACAAATAAATAGCGACAATTTAATATAACCTACTAGATTCAACTAATTAATTTTGTGCCGATTTTTAGTTATCACACCCATATTTGGTTCGTCGTTCACTTTGACAAAGCGAAATGTCAATAAACTTAAAAATATTATACATATAACTCGATTAATATCTCTTTTTCCTTTTCATAAATTACCCCATAGTTTGTTTTCTGTGGAGATTAATACGATCTTTTAAGAAATGACTTACACCATTATGATTCTCAGCAATCTCAGTTGCAACGTAAGTTATTGATAATAATAAGCAACGTGCTTCAAACATGGAATCCTTATGATTATAATTTTTTTTGTGGAACTCTGACCATATTCAGAAAAAAAAATGGTTCATTAGCTAATAAGGATAAATACAGTTTTATTGGATAATATAGTAGGTAGATATTTATGGAAATAAAAGCAACTGTTATGAAATGAATAAAGATCTTTGACAAATTTCGTGATTTACTAAACGATTGCAGTTTTCAATTATAATAGAATACAATCTTTTTTCATTCTACCCCTACAATATAATCAGAAGGAGTTAGAGATTATTATATTTGATTATTATGATCATTATTATTAAATTTGATAAGTGTCCAACGGGACAAGCCCAATTATAGGACACTGTAGGAGTACATGTACTTAATGCATAATATTTCTAATTTCTGAAATAGTACAACCGAAAATATCCAGATAGACCGTTCTGCTTCGGCGATGAGTGTTTGAATGTCAAGAAAACAAATAAAGAAAAAACTATGAAAGCTCCAAGAGAATACGAAAAGATAATGCCACAAACGGAAACGAAACAAAACTATAATGTACAATGAGAAAATACGAACAATAAGGTGAATGAAAAACAATCAAGAAGCTCGACGAGTCTCCTTCGGTGGATACTAACAAGAAAACTAGAGGAACTCGGATGAAATACGAAAAAGAAAATCCAAAAGAAGAACGACGATTTTCTTTCGACGGGAAATGTTTGGAAATCAATGAACTAACAAGAAAATAAATGAAAAAAGATCAGGAAGAAGTATGTCGTCTGCAAGTCCTGATCTGCTATAGATCATGCAAAATTGTTGGTTGCAAGTCGGCAGGATTGCAATGAGACCCCCGAGCATATTCTATATAGCTATTTTGGCCCTAATTGGGGCCTCATCAGCAGAACAGTAGCTCGAGAGCTCCATTGCAACCCCAACGCACTGTTAGCGCGTAAATGTGAACATGTCAGCCATAGATCATATAAAGAGGTTTTGTTTTCTTCGTAAAAATCATGACTGTAAAGTTCATTACGAAGTTTGGAGATGTGTCAAGGTCACTAAATAATTAACAAATCTAATTCATAAAGATTTAATAATAATCCGACATGTTTCGGTTGCAGGCAGTAACCATCATCAGGGGGCTACAATTTAAAGAGAAAAGCCAAATAATTCAGAAGAAAAGCAAAAAATTTTGTGTAACATACCTTGGTTCCTACGAGTAAGTACTTAAACAATAATTAAATTAACATTTTTGTGAAAGAACGCACTGGTTATAAAACCATTGCTGAACAAATTAAAATTAATGTAAAAGGGACAACACTACATATAAAAAATTCTGAATTCTGAAACGGCCGGACGTATAGGGATGTCGTTTTTGTGAATTTTTGAAAGGCCATAGAGTCTTGGAAGCATAGGATTCATAGTTTTTAATTTATAAATAGGTAATAAAGGGTTAGCTTTAAAAATGATTACATTTAAAGGAAGTTTATTTAAACGTCATTCATAAAGTGCAACAAGGTTCCTCTGCAGATGAAATTGATAGTGCGGTATATATTTAAATCATCAGCAAACAGCAGACCTGATTAATCTAGACTAGTAGTTGCATCACTAATAAGAGTAATAAAGATTAACAGACCCAAAACAGATCCTTGGGGTACCCCAGTTTCCTATTTAAAGAAATTAGAGTTAAATCCATTGGGTTTTACAAGAGATATTTTTGAAAAATAACTTCAGTTAAAAGCTTCCGCGGGGTTACAATGAACGTTGGAAAATTTGTTTTCTCTTCTTCTTGCGTTGCTTTACGTAACTAAATTAAAACCTATTTATTTTTAAAAATTATCCAGTGAAGTTTTAACCTTTTAATTTATACGCATCTGAATATAAAACATTTGGTGACTACGGCAATTAGGTTTAAACGAATTCGTTCGCAGAGATTTAAAATTTTAAACACACAACGTATTCGTAACGTCCTCATTTAAAATTTAATTATGACATGAAAAGTGAGTGTTCTTTTTTAATTAATTCTACGTGCCCACACAAATTAAAAAAATATGGGCAAACAAAATTTTGGAATGTTTTCGTACCTAAGAAGATTTGAGGTCTAATTATGTTAATAGGATAGAAGAAAAATCCCCCGGAGGTCGCAAAACGCTAATACCCTTTCAAACATGATTTCAAAGCAATTTCGTGTCACCCTCACGAACCGAGAGATTATAAACATAAATGCCCTACCGTTTTTAACAGGTCCACTAATAGTCGGTCGGCGAACGTGATATTGCTTTAACAGTTGTCAAAAATCGTGTAAATCTTTTCGCTTGCCGCCATTGTCATGCGATTTACAGGATTTACGTTGATCACCGAAAAAGAGAGACCCCCCTTACTCTCTATACTACGATGCTCCGGTATCAAGTTTATTTTATAACGAAGTGAGAAAATACTTCGTATTTTTTCTCACGCGTTCGGCGCCTATTCAAACAAATACTTGATAGTTTCTTAGGCTTAGGTCGCCTGTACTTACTTGTCCAACTGGTGCTCCTAACATGATAAACCAATATTTTGCCGGCCCTTAGACTGCTCCCTAACAATTGTGCTTCGTGACGTGCCGCGTTCATTCTTATAGAACTCATTATTGCCTTAAAGATATAATTAACGTGAGAATGGATTACGTTTTATTACGTTTTCGTAAAAAAACGGCTGCTTTCAGCTAGCGTATATGACGGCTATTGTTACACTTTTTTTTCTAAATTAGTTCCACGCTAAAGAAATAGTTTTAGCATACGATTTGACACACGACTGCATACTATTATTATTGCGTGCAGTAAAATGTTATACGTTTGAATTAATTTATTCCCAAAGACTGCAACTCGAGCAAAACTCAAGTTTTTATCTTAAACTGGCTTTCCATTTCAGTGGAAGTCTTATTTATTTAAATTAGATAATTACATAAATGTATGTATGTATTATGTAAATTTGTATATTTAGCTAATTATACTCTTCTTTATTCGTCAAACATTTTATGGATAAAAAGTAAATTAAATAAAAAATATTCATTACCTTCATTACTTGTTTGAAATTTTTTTGTAGTTATGGCAGGGGGAACGGGAGCTTAAATTTCATGACTATTCGGAGCTAATTCAAACACGTTTCTTGATGGGTGAATTTTGTTCTAGAAATACTTGCGCAGCTCATGTCAGTTTTCGCTGGGCCTTCTGTTTCTACGAAGCTGCAGCGAAAAGATCACAACAGAATAGCAATAAGAACAGCAGTACCAGCCCTGAGGAAGTCCACGTAACGAGGGATGAAACGACGATGGTAGAAGAAGTAGTGATGTGGTAATCCCAAAGCCATATTGAAATCAATCTTTATTATTGTATACTTTTAATACATCAACTGAAGTATCTATGTAAATGATTTAGGATCGAGATATCCATCTCCTATGTAAGTTATTCGACGAATAACTTGATTTATCTGAATTGTTGATTGATTTTTTATTTCCATGGTAGTTATTCGTCTAATAACTATTAGCCAATTTATTAAGGCCCGGTTTTTTCACCTCCAGTTAATTTTATCCGACGGTTTATTCCCATAGTAACAATTGTGAGAACAATCGTTACTATGGAAATTAATCGCCAAATAAAGTTAACAGGAGGTGAAAAAATCGAGCCTAAGAGGTGGATA
This sequence comes from Dorcus parallelipipedus, assembly GCA_958336345.1. Lineage (NCBI taxonomy): Eukaryota > Metazoa > Arthropoda > Insecta > Coleoptera > Lucanidae > Dorcus > Dorcus parallelipipedus. The sequence goes on from OY284483.1 coordinate 27,613,176, forward strand.
TCTTAGTAAAATAAAAAAATTTATTATATTAAATTGTGATCCGTATACAAGTGCCCAGAAAAATTCTTCTCGTAGAAAACTGTAGTGCCCATCCTCTGGTATAAAATCTAAAATGGATAGATTTAATGAAGGAATTTAATATTCCTACCAAATTAATTAGATTGGTTCAGATGACATTGGAAAGAACAAGTAGCAATGTAAAAGTAGGCGGAGAAGTATCACAGGTTACCTTATGTCCGTATTCCGCATTCATAGTGCTTCCTTGAGACTTCCTTCCATTCCTCACTCAAGGAAGCTTCGAGGAAGCACTATGAATACGAACAGTAATCGCTAAGGACTGCTAAGGATTAAAAGAAAATCACTTATGTTGGCAACACTGCTTCGAGTTGAATATCACTCTATACTTTATGGACTCACTGGCTTTAAGGATGTTTAGCGAAAGAGTACATTTGCGCAGGAAATAAGAGTACACAATTTTTGATATTGAATGTAGTCTTTAAACAGTACGGATGGTAACCCTACTGCAGTGCGTTTTGATTTCTTTGCATGCACATTGATTTGAACTAATTATATTTTGGCATAGATGTCGCTAGTATGTTTAAATAAGAGAACGCATTACGTCTACTTACACACAGAAATTTTCTGCGATCGCTGTGCGTGAAACATGCAGGAATTTATTGGACTCAATCCGTATCTGTAGAGTTCTTTAATGCAGGGGCGGTAGTTCTGCCATCTTGCTAGAATAAGCTGAATGTAATATAGATCCAGCTGTTGCAGTAAGTTGCTAGAATTTAACTAACGCATACTAATTTCATAATTAAGTAGGCAGTAGGAAATAGTATGATAACTAATTAGTATCAATCCCAACGTATACTATAATGATTATATTAATTTTATAGTTAGAACTGTTTATGTACGCAAATACAGATTTCTCTTACATATGGGCTTGAAGTTTGTTCCTTCAGCCAATAGATGGCGAGGCCTATTTGCACGTTAGATAAAATTCAGATTACGTTAGTGCTTTGGAAATTACACATTCATGTGCTTTCAAGAAAATACAGAGCTTTTTTTAAATAATAAAATGAAAAAAAAAAAAAAATAGAAACCCATTTGGACAACTCTTGTTATTTTGTTATAAATATAAATATATTTCGTTGTTTTCTTTTTTCTTGAGTTGTAAATTTAATATACCACGTGTACACCGAGTGTGGTTTTCTTTTGTGGCGTTTAAACCATTTAATATAGAAAAAAATTTCAAACGCTATCATCCTCTAATAAAAAAACTCTATACGTTAAATTTATTTGGTTTTGTTAAGGTAAAACAAAAGAAAAAGATTACGCTCTGAATCTAAAAGAATTTCATGTTATCGGCAATTACACAGAGTGTTTGTTCATTTTACAAGTGTCAGCAAGTATCTTTAATATTTCAAATGGAATGTCCTATATATTATTACGTTTTTTGAAAGATCTATCAATTTGGAAAATATTTTATTAACACATTTCTATACCTAAACCTACTATTTACCGAGATAAATGCCGTCAACGAAGAAACATCTTAAATGCAGACCTTGACTAAATTGCTTCTAACTTGCTTAATTGAAGAATCTTCATTATCAGTTATTAACGTGTAATTACACATGCCTTAAGCTAAGTAACACTATATTAAAGAAACCTGAACACTCGCAGTTTGTTGGTGGCTAGCAGTTCTTTCTGCTGAATTTAAAAGTGAAATATTTCAAGTTTTTCTTATGGAACACCCCATAAGTAAAATCATCAACCGATGTAGAATTAAATTTGCTATCTTTTTCCCAAACAAAGTCCTATACCTAAAATCTATACGGTTTGTGAGATAATTCTGGTTTTCTTTTTGCTTCATGATTTATGTAATTTTTAGGGTGCGAACATAGGCATCGAACATAGGCTTAATATGTAAGTGGACTTCGTTACTATGAATACCATTCGTACTTGTTTGTCTAGCACTGAAGCTCCTTTTCCGAAATAGATAAAAATAATCATTAATCAGTTTTCTGGAAGTTTGAGAACATATCTCAAACGGTCATAAAAATTGTTAATTGCCTTAAACTGGATCCAGCTCGATACCAGTTGTAGATTTGTATCCTTTCATTCGTTGAATATATGTCAAATTGCATTGTCAAATGTGTGAAAGAAAAATAATGACAATTAATGTTAACCATATCCAAGGTTACCACGTACTTTTCGGCCTATGTTCGATTTAAAAAAATTCAATATCACTTATGTATGTTCTTCGTTAAAAAATTCTCACTGTATACATATTCTATTCATGCTTTAAATTTATTCAGTCAATGAAATAGTTTAAGGAGATAACTTCAAAAAAAAAAAACAGATAATAGAATTGATGATATAAAAAAAATAAGTTAATTTATTATCAGTATTGGCTAACACGGTAAGCAAACGAAAGAAACTAGTGGCCAAGTCTCGATCTTTTTTTCAGAGATAAAGTCAAAGAAACCGGCTTACGCAAACATAACTAAAAGCGAACGATCCAGGAAAATCACGATGACTCATAGGGCAAGTGTTCCATACGCAAGATTCTTCATAATCGTAATTTCCGTTCTAAAACCACATAAAAGTCGTATGATCGAGTATATTAAACCCCGTTTTTACGGTACGCTTTGTTGGGCAGAGTTGGGAAAACTACGTGTAAAAAATATTTTCTACATTACATTACGTCTAAACGTAATTTTTATGTAGTTAAATGTAATTTTTACACTACGTAGTTTATGTGAAATGTCACATTTCTAACCTCAAAACTGAATGTTCATTTGACGAATTTCAAGTTTTTGAAGTTTTTTTAATGCTTCTATACAACAATTTTATCCATTTTACATCAAAATAGAGATTATATTGTGTGTAAATAATTAATTATAAAATGTAATTGATGAAGTTATTCCTGCTGTTTGTAGCCATAATTTAATATTGGTAAATTAAATGCTATTCTTGTGGCACAAAGTTTTTTTATTGATATAACGACCGGTTTCGCCTTTTAAAAAGACATTTTCAAGTTATATAAAATTACACTTAAAAACTATATAATAATTTATAATATTAGATTATATATGATTGTAAAAATATTTTAAAGAATTTGACATAAATTTTCTGTAAATTTTTTTTTTTCATATACATCAAAAAATTTTACAGAAAATTTATGTCAAATTCTTTAAAATATTTTTACAATCATATGTAATCTAATATTATAAATTATTATATAGTTTTTAAGTGTAATTTTATATAACTTGAAAATGCCTTTTTAAAAGGCGAAACCGGTCGTTATATCAATAAAAAAACTTTGTGCCACAAGAATAGCATTTAATTTACCAATATAAAATTAATTATAACCTGAAAATGAAGAAATAGAAAACAACGTAATTTTTACAGTAGTTAATTCATTTTTTACGACGTAGATAATTACAAAATCTACGCGTAATTAATGGGTATTTATACGTCTCATTATCTACGTCCCAACCCTGATCCAAAGTGAAAAAGAAATGAACCGTGTAAACAAAAAATCATCGAAAGTAATCATGCAAGACGAAAAGTGAAAGAAGTTGAACGAGTTTAACTTTTGTTCACTTCGAAGGACTTATCGCGGATGTATCATTCGAAATGAACTGTGAAAACATGCATTTGTGCAATGCTTCATCACCAGTGATTACTAAATTGCGCAAAGAGTGTACCTGGTAGAGGTTAGAACTTCTGCGTGAGTAGCGTTAGCGCGCATTTTTGCATTTGCAAATAATTCAAACTGTGGTGATTGTACGATCATGGTGTTTAAGTGGAAAGACGATCACTTCCCATTAATTTTGAGTTTGATGATAGACCGGCAGTGCCTTGGGAATACTAAAGCTTTGGAATACCAATACTTTTTTCTTCTCAATCTTTTTTTCAAGTTCACGCCTAAGCCAATTTAGACGAATTAGAAGAAATTCACTTATTATAGCAACTCTTGCTTGTACAACTTCATTTGATGCAATTTTAAACTGAATTGACTAATTTCATCTTGGATGACCCGTGTAAACAATAATTGCTTTCATCGTCGTTATCATTGTGGATGTTTCATCCGGGATGATCATCCAAAGTGTACCGTGAAAACGGGGCTTTACCCAGAGTCCGAAGAGGTAATCAGCTTTCATAGAGTGTCATAGTGCGTGTGATCAAATTTCGAAAATCACTATATCTAATAATACAATGGTTTAGACGAGAAAACATTAATTTAATTACCAAGTTGTCACGTTATTAGAAACTAACAATTGCTTTATTTAATTTACAAAATTCCCGTTATGAAATTATTTTGAATTTGTTTTGTATTGTCTCTCTTCTGCATTCTAGAGAATGTTACAGAGTTCCACCCCTGAATATACAATGAATTTTTTTAAGTGTGGCCACAGGGATTTACATGTTAAAAATTTGACCTCATGTTAATGTATGTTATGGCATAAATTTGAAGCAAATTTTTATTTTTATTAATAATCTAAACGTTTTTTTTACGAAATGCACATTGCTAGAATAACAATAATATGTTCTATTTAATTATTTTCCGGTTAGAAGTTGAAATTAATAAGCATAGAATTAACCGAAGTCAAAAATCAAGGTAGCTGAAATGTCATTAAGAGAAAAGTTCCGTTAATGTCTATCTATTGCAAATTTATTTAAAAAATGCCTGTTATTATTAAGCAAGCATTAAAAATGTCAATTATGTACGTTATAACAAGTTCCACTCATTTTTCAATGGTATGAAGAAGTAGTTTTTACAAGTGGTAATAAATTAATGTTGCAATAATTGGTTTATCAGTAATCACAGTGACAAATTATTAATAACGTCAGCCTGCATGGATTACATTCGTTCAATAATTTGTGCCTATTTTCTTCAACTTTTCGCAGTAAAATAAAATTAAGGAGAACGTGTTAGGATATTCTAGCAAATTTCATCTTGTAGTAAATCGTTTAAATTATGACTAAATACAAAAAATTACATAAAATTTGTCCCATAACATACATTAACACGAGGTCAAAGTTTTAGCATGTAAATCCCTATGGCCACACTTAAAAAAAAATTCACTGTATACGTTTATGAATATATTTTCTCTTTATTTCATTTAAAAGAAATCAATCCCGAAAAATATACGTAGCGGCGGGCAAGGGCTAAAATATCATTCCACATAAAAAGGACATTGAGAGCAATCCCTGGCTAAAGCTCAAACCAGATACGTACAAAGACATTGCTACTTGGATCCTTTGTGCTTTGATTTTAGTAAAAAAGTGAGGAGAAGAAGTGGAAATTGTCAATTATTGTGGTGTAATTATTTTGTGAATTAAGGCACAGAGTTTGGGCGTAATAATACAACTTCTCTCTCACTCTCAATCTTGACGAGTATAGTGTCTCGACGAGGCCTTGTATAATTGATAAATCTGAAAGTAAAGGATAATTCATCCCCCTTTTTTTTATCTTTTTTAACCGTCCGTCCCTCACATCCATATAATTAACATTAAGGATCTAACATCTAGGGATGTCAAAAGTTGAAAGTTCGTAGAAACTTTTGGCTGCCTGCGGAGGCCAACTAGAGAACTTTATTGAGAGGATTGTGACAGAGGACAAAACGTGGAACCATCACTTTGATCCTGAAAGTAAACAGGATCCAAAGGAATGAAAGTACACTCATTCTCCAACACCAAAGATGTTGAAAGTCCAAGCATCAGATGGCAAAGTGTTTTTATTGGATTCCAAAAGAATTTTGCCGATAGATTATCTTCCCCACAATACTAGCAACTTTTAAGAAAAAACTTTTGATTTTGCACGACAACGATTTTGTGCCACTTTTCGCAATTCCCTGAAGGATTTAGGCTTCGAAAAGAAATACCACTTTCCCTACAGACCAGATCTGGTTTCCTTTTCTCCATTTGAAAAAAAAAAAAAATTTAAGAGCAGAATACCCACATTTTTTTTCACTTTTAAATATTGTATATTTTTGGGGTACATTTATTGTAGTTTTGTCTTCCGTTTAAGACAACGTAACATTAATTAACTAAATTGGTTCCTCCGTTGTCATCGTTTCATTCAATTTACGTTTTTATCTCGCGACAAGAAGAGAAACTAAACGGAGACGGAGGACAAAAGGGCACTTCTAATGAACAGTACAAAATTAAGCGAAATTCTTATTCCCAATTCAATGCGGGACGCGTTTAAATATTAGCCAAACGCGATGCTATCGCGCTAAGTGATATCATGAAGACTTGGCGTTTAGATACGCCATTCTGGTTTTAATTAAGATGAGATGCTTAATTACCCCTTTTAGAAGTTCTACACTGCAAGTTGCTTAATACAATTTTGTCACTGCAAAGAGAAAGAAAAACGCACGCATGTTATATAAAATTAATTAAGCGAAATTTAATTAAATTCTCTTGTGTGCTGATCTTAAAATGAAAGCTGCTTTTGACAAATGGCACAAGGAAGTTATGAATTTACTAGCAAGGACCATCCTGCTTTGGTCACGATAAAGCCCGGCTTAGTTTTAATTAAAGCTGGAGGTTCCTCGTCTTAAATACGCGCATTAACTGTAACAGTGTAAGGAGCTCTTATGCTTCTTCGTGTAGCTCGTTATCTTAACAGTGTAGACGTGATGTCGTCTGTTTAAGACTGTTTGAATATTCCAAGCTTGTGCCGGGTTTAGCAACAATCTTAGCAAATGGCTCCTCAGACTAATTGTTCATATCTAAACATTAACATACTAATTGCCCCCTATTTTATTACTTCCTTGCATGTGAAAGTGTACGTGCTTGCTACCTCCTGAATTTATTGCTAACGTGCAAACGCGCGCAACACATAACCGTGTAATGCGACGAGCGTTATTTTAATTGCACTGCTGCATTCTAACCGATCTCGTAAATGAAATTTACTATATTAGCATGCGGGAAAAAATCGACGTGATTGATAATTCTCGTTTGTACGTAAAAGCCGGACCGCATGGGTGTAAAAATCAAGATTGAAAATCACGACCAGAGCGTATAAGTGATCCCCGGGGATTCGTAGAAGTATGCATGTAAATAGGGTACAGTATTCTGAATATATTGAAGCGAACTCGGACCTTACTCCAGGATCCAATATGTGTTTCAGAAAATAGCTTTCAGGAAAATATGGACTAGCATGAACACCGCCCGCCACAATATTGCTGACTACCGGTCCACCTATTTATTTCACGTAAAAAAATCATTGGACTATTTTTCTAATTGCTTTGCCTTAATGACTTTAGTTTATACTAATTGCGTTATTGATAAGGTGTCTTCATTTAAAGTGAAACACGCTGTGTAAGAATTAAATATATGATTCCACAAGGATCAGTTCTTAGACTTTAATTGATACATATATTGATTCATCCAGGAAAGCATTTAAAGTAAAAGCGAGAAACTAAGATACGAATTAATTCTGACCTACCCCTCGTATATGTACCCATATAAAATAATTGATTAAAAATTTTGCGCGTTCACAATAGACTATTTCGAAGAACGCATAACGTCGATGAAATTTGTTTTCGACAAGGCGCGTAACGACCGAAGAAAAAATTCTTCCCGAGGAGCATTCTCTTAATCTGGAGCTATTTTGAGGCGGCGGTGCTCGCAAAACAAATTCGAAGCGCCGCGATCTTGTTTTTATGTGGCGTATCTGCATAATCAAATGATTCCGACGAATATTTAAAATAACTGCCGTTTCAGACAAATATTTTCATAAATCTGTCATCGGTGATTGCGGTTCGGAAAATTTATTTAATATTAGAGGAAACGGAACGTCGGCGTCGTCGTTTCGTTGCCGGGGGAGTGGTCTGGTAAGATTCTTTGAAGAAGAAGAAGAAGAAGAAGAAAGTGGTACGTTTTAGAATACTTTTAGAATACTTCCAATGTAATAAACAGTGCCGGCTCTAGAAGCTTTGGCGCCCCGATACAAGAGGTGTTTCATCACTCCAGGATATTTTTTCATTTGAATTTAATTCTTTCCCGGATTCATTACTTTCACGAAAAATTATAATACAGGAGTAGAGTAGCTACGGGCGTTCGAAGCCAATCCTTTATGGAGATTTTACTTTGATGTATTAAACTTGCAAGTATGGTTGCCTACCGCCACTTTGCTAGGCGTTGGTCCGCGACGACGTGTACAATCTCCTGGCAAGCTAGTAAAAAAAAGAAAAATATAACAGTTCAATGAGTGCGCGCTGACATGATTCGATTAATGTAGCAGCAAGGTGTTTCATTACAGAATGAACAAGAAAAATACAAATCGATAAAAAATAAGCTTAAAATGTAAAGTTTTCTTCTTTATTAAATAAATTCATATAAAAAATAATAGTTTTCCTATAGTTATTAAATACTAATAAAGATAATTATTGTATAAAATATGACGACGATGAAATATTTAATTAATATAAAAGCAGTACTTCCGGTTTGTCGACACCAACTTTCTTATTTTAAATGGACCACCCCATATATTATTACATTTTAGGATTCCCCGTTCAATTCTATACACATACATCCTGGCTGAAATGTATTATTTTGAAGATCGAAAGATCCAAGATTTCCTCAAAAATAACCTGAATATTTGATGAGGAAAGGAAACTTCATAAAGTACTTTTAACTTGTGAACGTGTACAGGGTGGATCAATTTCGATGTCTCTCACGGGCATCTCTTTTAACTAGAAGAGACAGAGAGAAATTAGTGGCCAAGTCTCGATCTTTTTTTCTTAGAGACAATCACCTCGGTGATTGTTTGACATTGCAACATGCAACTGGTATTCTCCGAACGCAGTTTTATTTTAAAGGTTAATCCTGACTCATGATGGTAAAGCAAGCCTTTTTTTTATATAATATATTTTTTTAGTTGGGTGAATTTTCCCTCTACATTTTATTTAGTCTAACTTACGTATTGAGCTGAATGATTTATGAAATGCTGGTTTCTTACATCGCTCAATAGCGAGAAGACGGGCGCAAGTCAAAAAACTTGAAATTTGAGATAATTGAGTGTAAAAAATCTTCGTTTTATTATCGTGTCTTGGGCCCATATGTTTAGGATATAAACTGGATATAACTATCAAATGGCACTATCTCGCGAAAGCCACTATAACTACGGAAATGCCGAAATATTAAAATTGAAAATTTTTTTTATATCTTCACAAAACTCTGTAAAATTTGCTAAATCCTTCTCATATTGTATTTCAGCGTTTCGGAACTCCTTGCCTGAAAATTTCAAAGGTAGCTCCAGTGTCCACATTTAAACGAGTTTACAAAACCTGGGAGCGGCAGAAGTCTGCTTAAATCCAAAATTCCTACATCACCTTTTCTTTTCTGATCTCCTTTCTTCTCTTTTCTACTTTCCTTCTTTTCTTTTCTTCTTTTATGTCTATATTTTTTTAGAAGTTAGTATATTTTACGTTAGCTTAGCTTACCTAGTATTGTTTTCTGTGGGGCTGTGGCATTCAAGAACAGATGGGTGTTGAGACCAATCTGAGCCACAGTCCATTCATCCAGGAGACATTTCTTTTTTGGTTATGGAAAAAATACAAAGTTTTCGTTTTATTTTGAAGACGTGGCCGTAAGTGTATTGTTAAGACTTTACAAAGTCGTGTATCTGAATACATACAAAAAGAGATTAAGTTGTGTGAATTTTTAAAGCCAAATCCAAGATTCCGGGCTAGTATCGAAAATGTATTTTCCCATTATAAATCGTTTAGCGATTTGGGGTTATATGACGCGCTGTAATATACCGGAAAGCAACCTCCGTACAGCTCCGGGCGAGCAGATAATGAACCGAATCTAATCCGCATTTTCTTTCCCGCACGTACTTCGCCCATCTCGATTGTGTTTTTGTTTTTGCTTTTTTTCGACAAGACCACGAAACGTCTACTCGTCTCACAATAAATACAGAGAAGATTACTAAGATTGTGGCGTAATACTTGACAATCAATTCGGCAGACTACCGTTCTGGGTACACTCGGTTGGAAAAACCAAGCCCTGCCTTCTTCTGTGTGTTTATAACAGATTTTACCACTTGATGGTATTAGGCTTAGTTTCGGTAAAGCCGATTATTTAGTTTTGATTGTATGGGCGATTCTTGTTGCCTTGCGACTTCAATTTAATTTCTGTGTAATAAGATTAGATACTGTTTTCATTCCATTTTATTTCTTGATAATTTAAAATCACATATTTCTCAATAATTCGATCTTTAATTGAAGTTGTATTAAAGTCAATCTTATTTCTGTTTGTTTTCCTTTTCTAAAAAGAAAATACATGTTATCATACGGTAACATACATCCCAATAAACAGATCAGCTTTAAATAGGTTTGAATTTAATGTGGCTCGTAGATCTAATATCCAGATTCTAAATCCAATTGCGTGCAAATTTCGGCAAACAACGCCCGGCTAAGGAAGTTAGCAGGACAGTATTTTAATTGTGTATTAAAAGTTCCGCAAGCAAACCGAGTTAGGTACGTTTGCACTACGGTTGATATTAGGACGCAGGCTTGCCAACCGTCGCCTGCGGATATTTTAAATAGCTCCCATTTCAAACCAATAAACATGTAAAACACCCTATTATTACTAAACTTGAGTGCGCACCCTTTGCGTACCTCGTTCTCCCGAATACGTGTATCAGGAGACATTTTTGCTTACTCTAAAAATTCTAGAATACATACAGTAAGTACACAATTTTTTAAGTTAAAATAAAATCACTTAAATTTCACTCGAATACCTTTAATGTTCTTTGTACTTTTATAACAGAAAAGTCTATTACTTAACAAAAATAATTCAAGAAGCTATAATACATCACTAGAAAGTAACGTAAAAATATTTCACAGTGCCTTTTTCGCTGTATTTCCCACATATGTCGTGGTTTCATTTTTAAATTTCGCGCTTTTATAATCGGATACATTCGTCTTCCACGAACTGAAGTCGTAATACCTCTGGCGGCAATTTTAAACAGGTCATTCCTCGCTGGTCTACTCTTCAGAATTTAACTTTGACGATAGATTTTCAGCAAATGTACCGTTAGTTAAAGCTTGTGCTTAAATATCAATATCAAGAACGCAAAAGTATATTAAAGTAAGTTCGACGAACGACGAAAACAATTATATTTTATCGAGCGACTTCTGAAACATCCGCTATCATTTTACAGCTTTCAATCGTTTTACAACTCCAATCCCCCGAGGCCAATCGCGTTTAAACTAGTCCAGTCGCCATATTGAGTCATAAACCAATGACAATTAGCTATAAAACGTTTATTATGTCACAGTCGTCGAACGGAGTCCTTCTGCCTCGTCAACGGGACCGACAAAGAAGGACTCTGAATCCGTGCTCGATCGCAGACTGCTATTTCCCGAAAGATGTTATGATCTTGTGCGGAATGAACACAAGGAGAAGAATTTTATGAAGGCACGAGACTTGAGAATAGTTTAAAAGTTAGATTACGTTGCATCGAGTAATATTTGTGGAACTGTATAAAATTGAATGGTAGAAAAATGTAAAAAAGTTTGATATACTTGCTTTATCAGGCGTTTCTAAAACAATTCTGTGTAGTTCAAATTTCATCGACATGTTGGATCTTTAGGTTTAGGAAAGGCATCAACATTGAAGGTTATTTAAATTTTCAATTCCACTTTGACTCGTGGAATCCTTGAAGAGGAGTTGCGTGGTACCTCAGTGTTTCATGAATACCATGTTGAAGACCACAGCTTTAGCTTAAATATATTCACCTCATATTATTTCCTGTATTCTTCCCATTTTATTTTTAGTACCGGTAGGTATTTTAAATGATGTATTTGAAGGATACAGTGACGAAAGTATTTCTTTTATGTCTGGCGTATTGCATATACGAAATACACACATACGTAATGGATTGATAAGAAGAATAATAATTGCTTAGGAGTGGAAAAGAAGAGATAGTAAAAATAAGTAGTTAAGCCACCGTAATTTGTAGACTCTTACGTCAACGATTGTCTTTTTCCTCGAGCCTCTAGTCATCGCCTGTGCTCCTTCTAACGTTCAGGAACTGAAGCGAGCGGAATGAAAGAGAGAAACACAGGGGTGATGTTAAACTACCCAAATAAGGAACAATGCTAAGTATATCTGCCCTTCGTACTCCTGGCACGGTCTCGTATTAAGGGATGTTTTCGAACTGGAACAGGGTGCATACATTAAAGCGAGCACATACATATGTATATCTTCAAATTGATTTGTCACAGGCGAATAAAGTCGCGGTCGTAATGTTTTTCGGTGATAAGTATCAATTAAAACAGCGTTTCCCAACCGTTTCGCCTGGCACGAGCGTTCCGTTTCGGGTACACGGCGGTGAAGATGTTTGGGGCCGATGTTACTTTAAAATATTGCTAACTTTATTCACTTACGGTCGTAATCTGTTATCGCGGCCGACACTATTCCCGATATACATACATATATATTTTTTGATATAATCGCATTTAGTTTTTATTTTATTGTTTAGAGTTCGCCTTATCTCCAATTGTTATTTAGGAGCTAATATACATACATACATATATACATGTAGCTGTCCTTTTTTGCAAATATCATTTATTGAATTGTATGTAGGTGCATAATTTGAATCAAAATTGTTTCCTGTTAGTTTGTTAAAAGTATACTTTGTTTCCTGTTTTTAGGTTCTGTCGTAACAGGTCAATCTTTACGGCCATCTCTTCGGCCATCATCCAGGTAGACGAGCCTCCTTTTTCTCCCGGAATGATTAGCCTCGACCGGCCAATGTCTTACAGTAGCGGAGTGTTCGGTTTTCTGTGAAACCGCTGCATAATCTCACAGAACTCTACCCAAGCTGCCTCCAGAAGTACCTCCTCTACCCAACGAACTTCTTGGTCTGCTACATGAATTTGAACTTCGCTTTGCGTGGTATTTTTTTATTTTTAATGTAAACTATCTATCTATACTGTGTTTCTATATAACGAAAACAAGATTCTTTTATTTTTATGGCAAATATGCCTTTCAAAAACTTAATTGTATACTCGCCAACAACAACAACAATTTTCTCAATGTTAGAATGGAAACCAGGAGGAAAAAGGAGTAGAGTATGACCTAGAACGACCTGCTTACAGAAGGTGACTGACGATCTAAAGAAAATAGAAGTTGAATGAGAAAACAAAGGACAGAAAGATAAGGAAAAGCATAAGCGAAATGAAGAAAGCGACCGTTTTACATAGCTTCAAGCATTTTTTATTTTTATAGATCAAAGTGTGAATATCTTATCGCACTCTTACACCTAGATTCCAATGTGCAAGTTTTTACAACGCCGGTGTTATTTCAATTCGTTACTGAAAGATCATTTTGAAGAATATGAAGCACGTGAGTTCTATTCTTGATCCAAATCACTCTTACTGCAATAATCTCAGTATCAATAAGCTTATCCTTCTGTTATCCGTCTTGATGAAGTAATACTTAGCTAATCGAAACTCTGTTTTCTTTCCGATTGGCCTTGAAACGATCCTCCTTCTAATCAACAAGATCCTTCTTAACCTTGTTGTAACAGTTATAGATAGAGTTCTGGCTTCATCATCTTATCCAAGAACTGTTGGTTCCGTCGGTTACTGTCTGATCAGAAATGATCAGAAATTTTGGCAAGTTAATTTAGATTTTGATATCATATTTTTGGTTATACTTGAAGGTATTTTTATGTATAAATAATAATTACAACACGTTCTTAATTTCCACATTTTGGTGTTATTTCAACTCTACAAAATATTTGTAACCCATTTGGAATGTTCTTAATTCATTTGAAGACATTGTCATCGTATGTTTTAAATCTGCAAGAAATTGATTGTGGTTATTCATGGATTAGGTCCTTCATAATGTGCTCTTATTTACTTCTTTCGCAGAAAAAAACCTTGTTGTTGTTATAAATTCCTGTCTCCAAAATTTTATTTTATTTGCTTTAGTAACTTGTCGCGAGGGATATAAAGTATAAAAGTATATAAAATTAATGTTATTCATGAAACTTCTAATAATAATGGTAGTAATTGACTATAGTTAAATATAAAGTTGGGATAGTTAATAGGCTCTGGATCAATGAAATCTCGTCTCTTAAGGCCAGCTAGAATCCGAACAGCATATTTTTGCAAGATAAATACCCTACCTAAACGGTTACTAGAACTCCAATGTACAATTCCATATCTTAAGTAACAATGAACGTTAGCAAAATATACAGCGCGCATCGTCATTTGATTACAATGACCATTTAGCAATCGTAGCGCAAAACAAGAACTGCTCAACTTAGAGGAAAGTGTGCTTATGTGAGAGCACCATTGCAGATGACAGTCAACAGTTAAATCAAGAAGCTTAATTACCTGAGACCAACATATTTTGCCCAAACATGAAAGTGCAATAACTATGAGAACTAAATTTCACATTTCTAAATTGAACTAGAGATGTTTTATCGTCATTACATAATTTAACTTTGGACATCCAGAATTTGATCTTGCTAAATATGGGCTGCTTGGAAGACTATTTCCTGTTACCAACATATTGGTGCCATTGGTGCCATACTAAGGGTGAGTTCGACTTGGTTACTCTTTTGACTGTATTTGCTCTTTCCACTCTAAATCCGTTCGAGTAGGACCAATGGAGTGAACATTATAAACTCTAAGTCGTTCATCTCGTACAAGAGCAGAGTAAATAGTGTTAACTCTACGAACTCCTCCTGGCGAGGTGGTGCTCGCAGAGCTATCATGCGCAAATGACATTCGCGGCAAAACTCACATAAACCTAACCTGTCTATAAGTCGTGGTCAAGGATACACGTGATCTCAGAAATTGACTAAAATTAAATTATTCTTTGTTCAAAAAAATTTCCATGATTTACTAAAACAAGAATAAAAATTATGTTGATCGAAGTATGCATGTATGACAGTTTACATATTTTGCAGGTTAAATATGTCACCATCGCTACCCATCGACTCTTTTCCGTTCGGGTAACAACCGTTACGTCACAGTACTCTTTAATCACGTGACTTCACTCCACGCTCTACTCTCTATCCTCTCCTGCTAGCCAAGCCGAACTTACTCAAGGAGCAATCGGTGTCGCGCAGAGAGCATCCCTGGTCATTAATAAAAATAATAAATAAAGTGGGTCCAAGAATGGAATCTTGAGGGACACCGAATTTAAAATCAGCGATTTCAGAGATATTGCCATTAGTTTTTACTCTTTGTTTACGCTTTATCAAATATGAAGTGAACAGGTTTAAAGTATTTCCCCTAACACCATATCTGAATAGTTTTTCTAAAAGAAGATTGCGGCTAACACAATCAAAAGCTTGGGTGAGATCAAGCCCAAGTGCAAATTGTTTTTGATGCAGAGCGCTGACAATTTTATTTCAAAAATGAAAAAGTGCTGAGTCGGTATCTCTATCTGTCCTAAAGCCATGTTGAAAGTCGATAAGTGTATCGTTCATTTTAAGAAATTTACTTAACCTAAAATTCATTTTAAATTCGAAGATCTTTGAGAAGGACGACGATATACAAATAGGTCTATAATTAGATAACCGATTGATTAAACCGATTTTAAGGCGGTCAGGGAATGAAATGACAGGTTTATAATATAAGCCAAAGATTTAACAATAAGATGTTTACAGGATTTGATAAGGGTATTGGAAACTTCGTCATCTCCACTAGAGAGAGATTTTTTTAAATTGTTAATAGCTAATATTACTTAATTTTTAAAGATGGGGGAAGAAAAGAAGGAACTGCTTTGCATAGGAACATTGGTTGCCGTAAAATCTGAATCATAGGATTTATTATTTGTATCTACGGTGTTTTCAGCTACAGATGAGAAAAATTCATTGAATTTATTAGTCAAAATATGATCAGGGAGTATCGATCCTTTTTCTCTAATGACAAATTCCTCATTTCGCAGATTTCTGTTTCCTGTAATACCCCCAATTACTTTCCACATCGCCTTAATCTTAATTATTTTCAGCACCAGAGATAACAGAATCAAAATGGTTGAACTTAGACCTAGTTAATAGATTCTTATACATATAATGTTGATTTTCTTTCGCAAACACGTAAAAACCGGATATTTTAAAGAAATATTGTTGATCAAGGAAACGGTATTCTTAAATTGTTTAACTTTAGGGCTGATCCATATCGAAGAATTATATGTCTTTGTGATAATTCTTTGTAGAGAGAAACGAAATTTTCAAAAGCACCGTTAGGGCAATACTCATTAAAGACATCATCCCATCCTTCCCGAGAGAAATAGAAATTCTTCCTATTATCAGAAATGAAATTTATTCGCAAACATTTAATTGAAATATTATTGGTGTCACTAAAAATAAGACATTGAGCAAAGTGACTAACGTCACGCAATCGTATTCTGATTATTTCAATTAATTAGGATATTGTCTATACATACATGTTTCAGATGATACTGTCACGCGAGTAGGTGAATTTATTAATTATGTTAAACCGTATCATCAGATTAAAAAATTAATATTAAAGTTCCCCCCAACAACACATTTGTTAACTAGTATTATGTAGTTCAAAATGCTACTGAAAACAAACTGAAAGAAAAAGTTTAAAAAGACAAAGCTCAATATATCCTAAACGTGCGGACTCTGTATAGAAATTTTTATGTAACTATTTAAATTTACTTGTTTGTTTAGTTATCGGACAGTTTCATTCCTAAATGAATATTTATATTACACAATCATGTTATTTGATGAAATTTTTCATTTTTCGATAACTGTCAAATTAATTAGGCTTCATTAACGAATCAGAATTTAGTTTTCCGTCGCTATTTTGACGATACTTCATTTCTAAATGAATATTTACATTACACAATCATCTACGACTGAGTTCTCAGGAAGTTTTCTATTTCTTGACAACTTCAAAGTAATTAGGCTCTATTAACAAGTGATAATTTTGTTTACTGTTGCCATTTTTACGATATTTCATCTCTAATGAATTACATTGCGCGATCATGCGTAACTGAATTCTGAGGAAAATCTTTCCACAACTGTCAAATTAATTAGGGCTTTATGAACGAATCATAATTATGTGTTCAGTAGATATTTTTGTGGTATCTAATTTCAAAATGAATATTTAAAGAGTATTTGCATTACACAACAATTTCTTTTCGTTTTTTGACATCTGTCAAATTAATTGGTCTTTATTAACTCATCATAATTTTCTTTTCCGTTGTTGGCCTTACTATATTTAATGTCAAATTGAATATTTAATGAGTGTTTACATTATTTAATTACGTTTGGTCGAGTTTCGAAGAAATTTTTCGTTTTTAACAACTGTCAAATTAATTAAGCTTTATGAACTAATTTCGGAACATCGAATATTTACGTTGTCCAATTAATGTTTGGTTGAGTTCTGATGAGATTTTCTAACTTTCGACAATTGTCAACTTGATAGGACTCTATGAACTAATCATAGTTTTGTTTTTCGCAATACTTTTATATTTCATATCTAATAAATGAATGTTAACGTTACCTATTCGTTTTTGGTTGAGTTCTCATGAAATTCTCTAACTTTCGATAAGTATCAAATTAACTGTCCTCTATGAATTAATAATAATTTTTCGTAATAGTTTTCCGCAGCCCACTCTTATCATACATATTTCGTTTCAGTTCCGATGAAATTTTCCAACTTCTTACGGCTGTCAAATTAATTATGCTTTACGAACTAGTCATAATTTTGTTTTCTGCAGCCACCTTTATTATATTTCACTTCAAAGGTATTGTGTATTTATCTTGCACGAATATGTCTGCCCGTGTTCTGATGATATTTAACATTTTCTACAACCGTCAAATTAATTACGCTTTATGATCTAGTAATAATTTTGTTTTCTCTGATGAAATTTTCAATATTTTGACAACTGTCAAAGTAATTAGGCTTTATGAAGCAGTCATAATTTTGATTATCACTGCCGTCTTTGTGATGGTTCCTTTGAAAGTAAATATTTAATGGCTTTAATGGTATTTTAGCATTGTATACCCGAGTTCTGAAGATTTTTTCCATTTTTTGACAGATGTTAGATTCTTCGATGGTAAACACCGTATTTTTAGAGTTGTTTTAAAAAAAGCAGATCGTCGTCACCTGTGCACCTGTATCTTATTTTTTTGAGGTATATAAATATTTCTGTATGTAGAATTAACCAACACTTTTGAGACTCGATATAAATTATTTGCTCCTCACGGTATAAAGTAAGTTTGAACCCTGCGCTTGCTAAGCCAGTCCATCTCTGTACACTGTGTATATATATTTTTTTATTAAAATTAGTAGTGTATGCCCTGCATATTTTAGAAAATAGTTAACGTAACAATTCCGAAAGTGTTCCCGCTTTTTACCCGAGAAAAAGTTTAAACGGACAAGGTTCAATATATCCTAAACGTGCGGACTGTATATAGAAATCTTTATGTAACTATTTCAATTTTTCGTTTGTTTAGTTATCAGACAGTTAAGTTACGCGTTAACTTATCGATAAAAAAAATTGTAGCACAAACTCTTTTAAACGGACACTAAATGGCGCACAAACACTTAACATTTCGCAGTCGTTCGACAGCTTCGTCAGAAGTGAAAAATATAAACTAATATATTTTTTACTTCTGACGAAGCTGTCGAATGACTGCGAAACGTTAAGTGTTTGTGCGCCATTTAGTGCCCGTTTAAAAGAGTTTGTGATACAATTTTCATCGGACAAGGACCAGCTTTAATTATGGATAAAAAAAATATTTACAAAATTAACTGATGGTTTTATTATATACTCATAGATGTTGTTTGGGTATGTTATTGATTGAATAAAAAGTCTGACTATAGACAGTGAAGCGTGTCATATATTATGCCTTTAATTCCAGACGTTTCTAGATAATATAAGATTGAAGTATTTATTTATATCTGTAATATGTAGTACCGAACGAGAAAACTTTCCGAACAGTAATAAAATAATAGAAAGATTTTCACGATTTCAAAGCACGTATCAATCAGCTTGTCACCGGCGAGAATCATAAATATGTCTGCGAAAATGATTTAACGGTCATCCGGCAATTTCGCAATTGACTTACTGAAAATAAAAACAAAGATTGTTTGTTTTCGGGTGACAATTTTCGAAATTGAACGACGGCAGTTATCCGTTTTGAAATATTGACGCGACTTTCTTTAATCAGACTGCGCGGGCAAAATACTTTGTAGTGATTTCGTGGACAAATTACTCGCAGCTTTCGGGGAGCTTTTTAACGTAGTTGAATTTAAAAATGCAAGTTGGCATTTTTGGAATAGTAAATATCGACTGGGTGGGAGTTTAGTGGGGTACGGCGAGCGTCGCACCGCACGTAAATCAAGCGACGGCGTAACTTTTTGCTTTAAAATATTTTCTACGTAAACTAACTATCCACTTAGCCGGAGACCGACCCGACATATGTGACAACTCTCCATTCCGCTACAATGAATCACAAATTTAATCTCACAAATGGATCCAGACCGCATTTCTCAGCTTGCATACTAGCAGCCATATTGCCCCACACATACATCACCATCTCATAACCTCAAACTTATGATTCGAACGTCGCTCGTCCAGTTAAGGGAAAATTTCTGCTGTTATTTTGTGTTTCGTGAAGACTCACGAAAAAAAACCTATGTTTTTTTTAATTATTAAAGTGTTATGTTTATGTCAAGAATTTCCTTTTAACACAATACAAGCGTTGATAAAGAAATTTAAAAATGTACAGAATACCGTTCCTTCTCTCCTCGAATTAACTTTGATTATGTTGTTTGTATTTTGATTATTATTGTGCTTGTACATTGTAAAATAATAATGAATAATAATAATACATATAGTTAAAGTATGGTTTCAGCATTTCGCTTTTCTAATAGTTAATAATATAATGTGTAGAAATGAGAAGATTTTAACAGAGAGTATTAAAAGGATAATGTGATAACTATGCAGGGTGCAGTTAATAAGAGCCAAAATGATCCTGCAGCGGTGAGAGTTTGAAACAGGGCAACGAGCGCCACATTTCCGGTCGTGGCAGCGGCGGAAGCGCCTCCATTGTGTGTGACGTCGTAATTAACAAACTAAACTTAACATGTGCTTTCCTGCCACCATTGTGCTCTTTAAAATTAATGATCTGGTTTCCTTTGGCCCGGCGCTTGTTCAATAGCACTCGTACATCAACTGACCCGCGTCCCGCTGAAAAGCGGCATTTTCAGTTGGAAAATGCGTGAAATATTGCCCAGAACAACAGAAATCATTTACATACGCTCGCGTTCGCTGCGGAAGTTGAAACAATCGCACGCTGGCCGTACAAAAATCGCCAAATTTATTTTCCACCAGCTTAAAATTTTGATTTTACTGAAAATTCGTAAAAACCGCTTTTAATAATATCTTTTTGCGATTCAATGAAAGGTTTACTTTGAATGCTTTTGATACCATTTTGTTGCCAATCTGTCTTGGTATATTATTATTATTAAGCACAAAAGTAATATCCCTAGTGCACTTAGATCTCCCCTGGTTAAAACGATCTAACGCTTACGTCATATTCGAACTCATGCGCCCATAAGATCTTGTGCATGGTTTAATCAAACTAATAGAAATGTTCGAGCGGTGCCAATAACTCAGTATAAAACCCTTATTATGGGCAACAATAGAGGGCAATTTCGGATGTAATAAATCGCCGATAGTGCCGAAATATGGCCGCGTAATATATTTTCATAAAGTGTCATCGGCTGGATTTATTAAATCATCTTTCGGAATTGAATCTGTTTATGCGAGGTAATCAGTTTTAAACGGGCGCTCGTGACCATTTGCACTTTTTTGTAAATTGACCGTTAGGCGTGATTTGTATTAGTATAAATCATTTAAATTTCGTGTTGTGTGCGTTTTTCTATTTTTCGTCCGCAAGCCACATTTAATTAACTCAATGTCGCATATTTCGATAAATTCACATTTATTGCGCGTTTATATTTCAACAAATGGATTTTCGACGAACATGTTTTATAATGTGCACGAACGGATCGAGATTTATTGAGCTGTTTGAACACAATAATTACATTTTCATATAAAATCATTAATACAAAAGCACCACAAATTCTCACACTATTATTCCAATTATTGTTACTTTACAGATTCCTTTACACATTCCTTGCATATTTTCACCTCTTCGTACCAAGAAAGAGGAGAGACACATCAGGATGCCCACCAACACAACGATTCTTTATAGAGGAGAGCGCTACCGGGATGTCCACTAACACAACGACTCATTGTGGTCCCCTTTTCTTGGATATAGTGGAATACAAAGGAAAATGAGCTTGGAATGTCGAATTTGAAATAGAATTTGTAGAAACTACTTGGTAGTAACCCTCATATCTAAAAAAAGTATTTTAGTAAATGAGATACTAAACACTTGAGTAAATTTCTGAGGACATAAATTCAATTCTCAACAAGCGTTAACAAAAACTGCCATATCCATTCCAAAGCAAAATTTACACATTGTTCGTTCGCCAAAGCTTTAAATAGAAATCCGATAGATTATAAAATTTGATTAAACTTTAGCCAGCCGTAAATTGAACTAAACTGAAAATCCGAACGGACGCACTCGAACAAGAAGATTAGATAAGTGTAATTACTGATTTATTAGAGCAGGCCGGACTGAGGAGGGTGTGACGTGATATTTAAATACTAAAACTAATCCGATTTGTGCGAGGACACAAAAAAATCTGCTTATCAATTATTTCTCCCTTCTTTCATTTATCGCATTCAATAGTAAATTCTATGTTTTCAAAGAAAATCTAAACAGATTGTCTTTAAAGTTAACTTGAACAACGAAAGCGCAGAAAAAGCTTCATGGGGGGGGGGAGGAGAGATATTCCTTCGCGTTCTAAATTGAAACCCAAACAGAGCAGAGGAGAGGAATCATATATCAAACACAATAAGATATATGAATCACTGAGACACATTTTATGCAAATTACTGAAAATCTCATACATACAGATTGCAGGACGTGCTAATATAGCCATTATGGCCGGGTACTTACAGAGGGTCAGACGGCCTGCTTACAGTTCGCTTTGTAGCATATATCCATATTAATGTTACCATATTTCATTATCTCATTCATATGGAAATCTCAAACAATTAGTCAAAATTCCTCTGTTGCGGGCTAAATAAAGCTCCGAATTGAAATTTTTCCTGGATTTTAAAACTAAAAGCTCCAAGTATTTATCGGATAAATAGATTAAGTAAAAACTGCTTAAAGCATTTCCCATGTCATCAGGCCAGCAAGACATCATTATTAACACATATCTTCGAGGGACATATTCTCCCATGTAATCACGTGACACGGTGCATTCAAACTGCCCGCGCTTACAAGGCGTACACAATCAATTATGATTGGTTCAGCTGGAAGCTTGAATAGATTTCGAATTTCGATTGGTTCTGCTGCGGCACGTGACTACCATTTGTTCCGTTTCCTTGTTAGCACATTAATTTCAGATCATTGGATGCATATATGTACAGAAGCACTCTGAAAGAACAACATTTTCTTTGTGAAGTGCGCTTTCGAAGAAGTTTAATATTTTTGAGTTGTCTGCCAAATAATAAACTGGACCAAATAAATCACAGTGTATTTCAGATCACAATGTCAATTTTCATGCTTCTAACTAAACAAATTTAAAATTTAAATATTGTATAAAGTGTTACAATCTGAAATGATATAATAGATGTTATAACGTTTGTTTTAGTGGTCATATATATAAAATAAAGCCGGCAACACTTTATAAAACGGGCGTAAAACTAAAACGATAAATGAACGGAATAATAAACGGAACGCAAATAAATCCTGCGACAAAGCTGTGATCCCGCGCTTATCGGCCGGAAATAAAAATGCATTAAAATATTTACAACAGACAACAGGGCGAGCATTGTCGAATATTGCCGAATGCAAGTCGCTTATCACGGCATTCGCGCGCCATTAATTCCAAATCACGTTACAGAGATTCAAACATTATAAAATGAGCACTTCATTTCACAACTACCTATTGTTTAAGAGAGGGTTAAATAATTGAATTAGATGGAATTTTAAGAAGAACGGACGGCCGTTTTGTGCCACCTCAATTAACGAGCTTTTCCGGCAATGTTTCATTTGCAGTTGCCATTATTTTACGTGACGTTTTTCTTTTACATTCCATACACACATGTAACTGGTTCAGTAGTCAAAATTACTGAATTTTTGTTCCTATGTCATTGTTCAGAAGTTATCCTCAGAAGTAAAAATAATGTCTTTATACCCGAGGCCCCAAGAAGAAGTCACTAGGAGCTAAGTCCGACGAGTAAGGAGTATGTGGGAGTAATTGGTAACGTAGATCATACAGTTTTGATTATCCAACTAATCATGGATGAGATGGTGCATTGTCGTAGTGAAGAAACACTTTCTTCCTTTGCCAAATGTGGTCGTTGCGTTTTCCAACTTGTCCATTAATGCTGCATAATACTCTCTAATAATGAGACCAATATTAGGACCGTTAAGAATAAACGAAACCGAATATAGAAGAAAAACAAATGAGGAAATTCTGAGCGAACTGGACGGAGATAATATGATCACGTATATGAAAGTACAAATAATTCGTTGGGTAGGTCACATATATAGAAAGGAGCCAAATGAGAGCGTGAGAGTGCTGATGGAATGGGAGCCTTAGAGGGAAAAGAGCTAGAGGAAGACCTAAAACAAGATGGCAAGATGAAGGGACTGTAAGAGAGCAGGAGTGAAGAACTGGAAAAAGTTGACAACAGACAGGAATCAGTGGAAAGAAGTGGTAAAGAAAGTGGAGAAATGCACTCACTAACCTTGGACTAATGGGACTAATCCAACTAGAATGGATTATGACAGCTTCGTAAGAAGCAGCGAGGCTCCGACAGGGGTGTAGCGCCAAAATATATACATAATACTCTCCCGTGATGGTTCTCCCTTTTTCAAGTGCTATATCATATGTAGGTATCCCGAAAAAGAGTAGCCATTACCTTCCCAGTCGATGGAACTGTTTCTGTTATCTTCTGAGCTTCTCGAGTTTGTAGTAATAGATCCAGGTCTTATCAATAGTTATAAATCGGCGCAAAAATTCAGAGGGATTTCGATTTCTAAGAACTGCTTTGACGTTTTGGTCGATTGTTACCAATCGCGACAGAGAGCTTTTTCATATGTAATGCTTATGTAAAATGTACCATCCCGTTCGTCTGAGTTCTTTACAACGTCCGCTAACTAGCTCCCACTTCTTAATCATTCAGCACAGCTAATTTTTGTCTTCCATCATCTTGAATTAACCTACGACCGCGTTTAAACTCTGCTGCACACTTTTTTATTGTTGAGGACGAAGGAGCATCACTGCCAATAGTTGATTCCATTTCAGGGGGTCATTCTAATCGGGGTTGCAAGTTACAACTTGGTATCATCCTACTTCCGAGAATTATCGAGACTGCACAACGTTGTATCCTGTTACCACCGAACACTGCAGCTTCTTACCAGTTGCTAAGGAGGTACCACCGTTGCTAGGTTGCAAATCCGATTAGAACGATCCCCTCAGTGTTAAACCTTTCAAAATGCTATTTTAACAAATGTTCGAAAGTTATTTACTTCAACTTGTTAAATGCATGTTTATGAATGGCAGTAGGTAGATCATATGCTAACAGAATATAGCTTCAGAAAAAAGAAACTGTATTTTTGATACTCTGACTGCCATCTCTACATATACGTCGAGAACTATTCATATTATACGTATAATGCAAACTGTGGTCGAGTCAAAAGGATCGACTTGGCAGAGCACCTAAATATTGAAAGAAAGGTCCCATATCGAAAAATTTTAAATTATTTTCCATAAGGGTGATCACTAGCGATGCCGATTATATTTGTCTTAAAGAGGAAAGCAAAATGAAACAGATAAAGTTCAAGCGAAACGATTCTACTGGTTATGCAATTATAAATTTTTTCAAAATCATGTAATTTCGCGACCGAAATTAAAGAGAAACACGATTACTACTAACCAATTTTATTAAAAGTAATGTAACAATTATGTATAATAATCTACAATGTTTCCGACAGACATGTAAATTGAACTGAAACGGTATAGTTTGGTTTTCTTGATTTCTTGGTTGAATGTGCCTTCGGCCTATAATGAGTAATATATGGAAACATAAATTGAAACCGAAATGGAACTTAACCTAAACAATAATCGAAAATTAATCTGTATGGGCGAACACTTCTGTTGAAATGACAATCTAAATAAATTGATTTAATAACTGTGATAACCTAACTAGGCACACACTACACTGGCGTCTTATTGGTTTCACAACAATCATGCCGAGAGTGTTGATTCTTCTAAATAATCAGGAATCAGTGTTTCTGCGAAATGGAAAGCAACAGCTGCATTGAGTGTGTTGCGTAAAGACAAAAACTACAACAATAAGCTGTGGGGGTACCTGACGCGCAAGCTGACCATACTCTATTGCGGTCCTTGTTATTAACACTTAATACTTAATATTACCTCTATTTCCTATCAATTACACAATTACTGTAAGTCAGTTTGCAGACGCACAGCTGATCTAAACTAAATTAAACAAATTTAAGAGAAATTTCGAACAGGGATCGACGGTGATTCCGACGTCGCACGTCGCAATGTGCTTCTTGGGCGTTCTAAACGTTTTAGGAAATTTGTACCCCTTTTCATCTAATATAAGATAAGATCTAAGAGGGGAGGCACAGAGATGAGATTGAATGAAAAAACTACAGGTTAAGAAATTCAATAAATACCTACTATCCATATGTAGGAACTGAACTACTTTTTGGTACGCAACTCGCACTCAGGTTTTTTTTTACCAATGTACCTATTATCCATTCCTTATCTATTTGTTATCGCAGTAGGCCGTGATTTTAAGCCAGTAAGTTGGATTAGAGTAACCTTATTTTATTGGCTATTTTCTTAATAGAACTTTAAATTTAAAGTTATTTTAATTTATAAAACACATCTACTTAAATTGACTTTAAATTATAGTTTCGTTTTCTATTATGAAAAGTTGTCAATTTGGAAGTTTTCATTAATATTTTAAGATACTAATTGAAGCATGGTATTTTCAAAAGGTCTAAGTGCCAAAAACGTAATTCCTAGAGAATTAAGGAAAATGATGCTTTGTTGTTGAAGGCGCGAGAGAGAGAGAGTCATCTATGTATGTATAATTGAAGGGTTTTATGCAAGAAGTCCCTAAGAGCCATTTTGACGAAATTGAGATTACTGGCGCCACTTACGTTTTAAAACATATACTATTGCCTGAGTGTAACAAATTTGTTGTCAGAAGACCCTATGCATTAAATACTGATACTGCTTTTGAATTAACCTGTGATGAGTTTGATGCAAAAAGTCCCCAAGTGTTCCTATTTCTCAATAAGAACCTATCTCGTTGAAACTGTAAAACTCTGTAAACGCGATAAAAATAACTAACTAATAAACTGTGTTTATTCTTTAAGTTTTCCATGAGTTTTCATGAAACATTCTAGCTGAGGAGGAGGAAGACATGGATTGTTGTAAATAATTGTTTTTTTGGCTTTATTGCCCATGACTTTGTTTATTATTTTCCTAAAGATTTATATTCATCAAAAGAGCACGTTTTTACATTCTTTGTTTGATTCAAAATATATTTTCTGTTCGTTGCACAAAACATTTTGTCCCAAAAAGACCCTAAGTACAACATATTTCATTCCCTACCACCCCTAAAAGTGTTAATTTCCAATTTTTTTTTATATCTATCTTTAGGAAGTACCTTTAGGTATACATATTTTAAATATTAAATTTTTATAAGAAGATTTGCGAATTCACAGCAATTTTCGGTGTTTAAATCAGCTGTAACTTAAAAAGTAATAAATGTCGCTTAGGGTCTTCTTGCAGAAAACCCTCCAATTATATAAAATATTTCCACATCAGATAGATACTTAGAACCTTTTCTAATGTGTGCAGAAAGACACTTAGATCCCTTTTATAGAAAAATACAAATTTAGTAAAATTTGGCACTTTGGCACCATTTGGGAATACCACGCTTCAATTGCCAATTATCGTAGCGAAAATGTCTGTCTTTTTCTGTAATTAGGGCGCTTCACTTTTAATTGTGAAGGCTGGTTTACGCAACATTTAAAAAAGTAGTGTAACCAAAAGTAATTTAAGTAATGGACAGAGAGTTTATGCACATCCTGTAACGTAAGGTAAGTTTTCGTTTGTACAGAAATGCCTAGTGATATTAACGTAATGAAATAAAGTAACAATATATCATTTTCATTTATGTTTAGTAGTAGATTTCATTTAGCGTAATTCAAGAAAGATAGAAGTTGACCATCTCTTACATTTAAACGTCTTAAATTACGTTAAACGACCACATTACTTTACATTTACGTTACACCTAAATTTTATAAATTGTTCTCTTGATATTTATTCGCCAAAAAAATTAAAATAATACCAAACCGAATTTGTTTCAGAATCTTTTAATAAACAATTCAACTTACTTATGTTTTCTGTTTTTATTTGTATAGAGGGATGTATTGTCTAATTTTAAAGGACATTAGAAAATACGAGAACAGATTTCACTGCTGCCCCATATCTTCAAGAGAAAAATCACTATTGAGAGAAAAAAAATGAAGTACAATCAAAGTTTTGAGGTATGTACACTCGTGATCAAATAAATCGTTACGATTCGAAGGACACGTAACCCTTAGCGGTGATATGAGTGAGGAGACGATTGCAGGTCAATAAGGGCGAGGTTAGCATGCGGGGGTAACGATTTTAATGGCCGTGACTACACGTAGTTTTAAAAAAGGGCAAAAGAATTAGTACTCAAAAGAATTCACTGTGAATATTTTTTTTGTTTGCACGGCTTGCCACAGTACAAGTAATTACCTAATAGCGCCATACTGTTTGATACCTTTATGATAAGTATCAAACAAAATGGCAAATGTGACAGTTATACATATATATAGAGTGACGCTACTGTGCAGATTCTTATACTGTGGCGTTGTATAGAAATTATTATTGACGATTGAAGATATTTCTGAAATATTTCAGATGCAATCATTGTTGATCACAGCGTATCATGTAATGATCAGGTGCATTTCAAACAAGCTTTATTTTAATGAACAAAGAAGAATCAATATCTATAATATCCTTTATTGCTTTTACTTCCATTCAATATTGCACATATTCAATAATACATCGAATATACAATATGATACATATTTACAAAATTATAACAATTTACATATAGGGTACGTGTAGTTATCACCGCTTTTATACAAAATGTGATCTAACAAACAGTAATTTTTCAGGCGAATCACTTCGAGAATGTTGCGAAAGTCTTGGCTTTGATGACGGTTTCGTCGTCATCGTTGTCTTTATCCTGATGCGCCGTCATATGTCGAGTTAGGTGATGCCGTTCCCGGAAGGACTCCGCACAAACCGAACATTTCAGTTTTTCTTCTCGTTTCCGTTTCGCCTGGTCGAGCGAGTCGTTCTTGTGGTGCGACCGCATGTGGTAAACCAAATCCGAAGTCATTCTGAATGTGATGTTGCATTTGGCGCAGACATTTTGGGCAGGAAGTGACAGCGCGGCCAAAGATGGTGGCAGTAACGACGTTAATATGGCGGCGGCGGGATTTCGCATATTCAAATCTGGCTGAGCTAATTTCAACATTTCTTGCGTTTGGAACTGGGGGTAGTTGTAGGCAAGATCTGGTCGATATTGGGCGAGCATCGGGCGAATTTTAGAAAGGTTCGGTTGAAGAAGCTCGGGATTGTTGGCTTTGATCATGAAAGGATGCTCTTGCGCGGTGAATCCGTTTTCGTGCATGAACGCGTTTTGATATGTATTGTGGGTTTTGAAAATTTGATTGGGGTTGGAAAAATTGTGATAATTCCTGTTGATTATGGGTGGCGAGGGGCTGAGCGAATTTTGGTACGTCAAATCGGGGCTGATGGATAAATTGGGGGACATGCGACATTCTTTGGGAGTCAGACTTACTTTCGTGAAAGCGCTCTTCTGATCCGGCGATACGTTCAGCGAAAGCTTATTTCTATAACCATGGATTTCACCGTCGTAATTCGATCGTTGCTTGCTTAGATTTGGGTCGTCGAAAATTTGGGGCTTGTGACTGGTGTACTTTGCGTAATTTGGGGTTTTGCTTGCCTCTACACATTTCAGGGATTCCGGGGTTCCTACTTCTATGTCTTCTTCGGTGTCGTCTGTGTCGTTGTTGTTGAAGGTCGTGGGGGTTTCACTGGGGTTAGCGTCGTAATTCAGGAACTTACTCAGCCTTTGCTTCTGCTTCAATTTTTCGTCCGGCAACATGAGGAAGGCCACGTCGAAGGATCGCTTGGTGGTTTTCGTTTGTTCGGACTTGGTGAAAAGCAAGTCTGGTTTCAAATCCGCCTTCTTATTATTCACGTCCATGGTCATTTTGACTCGTACGAATTTAATGCACCGATTCACATTCGCACCAACTTTCCTCGCCCGAGAGTTTCAAGCGTGGCTCGTACACAATGTGTTCACTCCGAAAGCAAAACGCATAATGTGGAAAAACATACTTGCGGTGTCTAAATATTGTTATATTTTACAACCTACCCCTGTTCGAAGCTATCCAAAAAGAAACTCACTCTATGCACGCGAGGGAGAGGGCGCGCTGCGTCGGCTCGTGCGTCGGAGCGAGCGACGCGTACGGATTTAATGGGGCGGGTTTCCTGAGGAACGGACAGATTCACTCAAACTACGCTATAGGGGTAAACTTAAGTTTAGGGGTAGTTTCAGACCAATAGAGTTTTAGCGAAGGGCGGAGTTTCGAAATACGTTTGCCCAATACGGTTTTCAGTGTAGTACGCTTAGAATGTGACGTTCACGGTTTTCCTCCACGCGATTTCTCGTCCCGTGGGAGCATATTCTAATTCGAATTCCGTTTTCTTATACGAATCTCGATCATATATTACAGTTACAAAATACATACTTTTTTATATAATAAAGAAAAAAAAAATCGAATCTTGGTGGAAAAAAGTACGTGCATAAAACAATTCAGATATTGATTTGCTCTATAGGGTGTATTAAAAATAAACTACCCCCGAGGCATGCTTTAAATCGATATGAAAATAGAAACTCGTGATTAATACATCGGCCCTTAGTTTTATTCGAGATGTAAATGCGAAACTAATGATTTTTATAACAGTTGCTGAAAGACTTTTAAAAATCCTGCGCGCTTCATTTACGATGAAGTTCGCAATTAATATGACCATTGCATTTCAGAAGTGTAGAACGAGCAAATTGCTATTTCATTATGAGGGGTGATTAATGACCTCGACTGTATGTTTGCAAACTCACACCATAAGTTACTGAAGCAGCAGAATTCTTTTCGGGCGAGCTTTTTTGTTTCCGACGAGCTTTTGTTTTATATTGACGTTCCATTAATAAAATTTAGCACCCGGAAGTGCTTTTTAAAAATAACTGAACTGTGGTTTAGAATGAAGCTTGACCAAGCTTCCTTTTTCATTAAAGAAAATGAATTCTAGTAAGATTTGGACATTTCTTTAATGGAAACCTTTCTACTTACAATTTTTATCAGTTTTCCCAAAATTAATAGAAAATGGAGACAACATTTTCATGACATGCAACAATTTTTTACATGTATTTACAAAAGATAGCCAATAAAAAAGTAAGGGATAGAGAAAGAAGCACGAAAATACAACAAAATGTGCCAAATAGAATCTATATCAGAATGATACTATTACAACAAAAGCTATGGGACAAATGTATAAACAGAAGAATAAAAGTTTCAAGAGACCATAAACCGGTTGGAAGGAAACAAGTAAGAAGACCCAAGGCTCGATTCAATGGACAATGGATAGTTTACAAGCTACTTTGGAAAGAACTGAAGCTCCAATTAAGAGAGAAGCGTTTCTTTGAATTTGGCAGTTTTCTTCAGATAGAATAGAAAAAAGGAACGACAAGGAAATCCAACCAAAAGAGAACACGGAGATAACTCACTTTGCTCGAAGGCCTACGAGGGAAATACCCATCCCTTCAAGAAGAAAACCCTCACTTAGCTTAGGGGCTTACTTTATAAGGTAGTTGTATACCCCCTCTAATGGTTTTCAGGGTCATTCAGTTGACATTTTTTAAATAGCTCCAGCTCGCGTGGCTGGCTACAGTAGGACTTCTCAACTTATCTCTTGGACCCTCTCTTACTAATTGGTACATCTGGTACTTTCGATCTCAAAAAACAGCAGTGCAAATGATTTTAAACATGGCTATATTACCATGAATGCGCCGCCTCCTTTGTCATCGATGGAAGTTTACAGAATCTTCGAAAGACGTCCCGAATCACCAATTATCAACCAACTAAACTGCGTTCTCTAAAATCTGCTGCGGCATCACCATTTGGCTGATATTCCTTCGCGGCAGCGGATTTACTTAGGTCTCCATTGTCCTACGCTATCCACTAGGTCCCTGTTGTCCGCTTCTCCACCTTCTCTTTGATCCTAAGGATGCTTTTCACCGTTTTTATCCAGTTTTCAGAGCTCTCAAGCATGAATCCCACGATGTTGGCCATTGGTCCTCAGTGTTTCCCACAAATCGCATATGAAGAAGGTGTGTTCAGAAGCGTATTCACAGTATTGGCATGATGAAGAGTTAACTTTTTAAATTCTACGTCTGTAGTGCCAGACGAGGAATTGGGTCAGCTCAATTCCCCATGTGGTTTAACCATGTGTCAAAATCGCGTAGCAGTTTCCTGGTCCACTGCGCCTTTGTTGTATGTATCCACCTGACTTTTCATGTCAAGGTCTACGTACCAACATCAGTTGTACACCCTTATTGCATAAATTCATTGGCATTCCTTTATATTTGCCAACTAAACATACTTTTTCTCAGATTGGTGCGGCTTTTTCTTTTCAGAAGCCCTGAAGTTTCTTAGCATCAACCTTGAAAAGGATGTCGCAGCCATATGTGCTTTCAGGTGTTCGTAAAAAAAAAAACTCCCAGGTACTTAACAGCTTTCTTGGGGATAACGTCTACACCATCAAGTTTATGACTTAGCGGCACCATCGAGACACCTGCCCTTGGTAAAAGAGTTGCGCAATCATGGTAATATTGTCTTTTGATCAAAATCGTCTGCGTGTCTCTGTTTTTTGGGGTAGAATCTCTTGTGGAAGAAAGCGCTCACTCAGCTCGAGGTACGTTGTATTTCGGAGAGTTGGGCTCATTATTTTCAAAATTTTTAAATCAAGTTTTCAGTTGTTTCTTTGCGTTCTTTGAATTAAAAATGCTTTGAAATTGTTCTACACAATGAATAATAAGTTTATTAACAAAAAAGAAATGCAAGACGAATACAAATAATAGTTTTTAAATGTATACACAGACCAGTGCTGACTTTTGGATGTGAATCATGGGTTATCAATGGAAAACAGAAAAATAAAATACAAGCGATCGAAATGAAATATCTAAGAAGAGTTAGAGGAGTCATAAAAGCAGATAGAATGAGAAATGTCGATATACGAAAAGAGTTGGATGTACAATCAGTACTTGAATTTATTGAAGAAAGACAGTTGATCTGGTGGGGGCATTTACAAAGGATGGAAGAAACAAGAATATGGTTAGCTAAAATACAGAAATATAAGAGAAGAGGAAGACCACAGCTAACATGGGAGAAACAAATAGGGAGACTACTTGAAAAGAAAGGAAATACATGGAAGGAAGCAACAGAATTAGCAATGAACAGAAGAGTGGAAACAAGGAGAATTTAAAAATTAATTTAACGACGGAAATTTTATCGGCTAAATTGAGTAACCACAAACATTTAAATAAATACAAAATATGAAATAATGATTTTTAAAATTTGAGAGAAACCACGCCCATACATACAACTTATTTGTTTTTTACATACTTCTACCAACAAGTAACACCTGATTTGCATTCATAGTAATTTCCCCTTCTCAATTTTTTAAGATGGTACTCCTTGCAAAAGAAAGCACCCATCTAATGACCGTTGGGCAGTTTCTTTATGACATCCTTTATTTAGTCCCAGCTTTTCCTGAAAGTGTATCTACCCGGAAGCATTTTTCATTATCACCTCTATAATCTTTTACTTTCTTGGTACTTCTTTACGTTATTCTTTGTCGAAATCTTTTTCTTCTCCTTTGTTTTTTTGGAATCGGATTCCTTGTGGAAGAAAGCGCTCACTACTGGTACTTAGGTGTTTTATATTTTGGTGAATTGGGACGTGTACTTACCTTATGCCCCCCCTCTAACGATCGATGGGGGAGTCCAGGGATAGGAAAGAAAAACCTCTTGCTTTTTGGCACTCTTTATTTAACCCCCAGGTTGTCGGGGAAGAGTGTTCGGGAATCCTTTCTATTGTCAACTATATTCCCTATTAGTAATTAAGTTACCTGGTAGTCTAGTACTTCTCTGTTTTATTTACTATTATTGATATTGCTCCCATGTTGAAAATCATGTCTTTCTCAGTTTTTCATTAAAAAATGTTGTTCAGCATATCAAGAGATTCAAAAGTTTCTATCCAAGAGTGATTATAGGATAAACATGGAAGATTCAGGAAATGATTTATGTTGTTTAACCATCATTCGGAAAGTTTCTGGATCATTTTGCTTCGGGTTTAGTTTTAGAAAGGTAAATTCAATTTAAATGATATGGGAAACTTGTTTCTCTTTCACAGTTATTTGACATATTTGGAATGAATGAAATAAGGCACACTTTGAACAGAAGTCTTTAGGTTTGTTGATATCAAGTGACTAATAAACCCTCTAAGGTTCGGTATTATAAAAGAAAGTTAAGTTGAACTCCCAGTTTATCGCCATAACAACAATTGTGTCCACAATTGTTACCATGGGAATAAGCCGATAGTTAAAACTAATTTACTTTTATAATACTGGCCCTTAGTAGATCTTGAAAGAACGAGTGCCTATTTTTTCTTAAAGCGATTCCGATTTACTGCTCCAGAGCACTTTCACTGTATCTCCATCTTCTATTGTTGCACGTTTCATTAAATTTTATAAAAATATTACTATATTTATTATCACCCGAGGTATGAATCCTTAATTTGCGAGGCAGTGTAAATCCTCAATATCGTCAGCTCATGCTTTGAAGTTGGTTCTAGAATGTAGGCTATAACAAAGCTATCAACTGTAACAAAGCGATCCAGAAGCTCACTGGATTAGATTAAATTTGCCAAAGGTGGTTTTTAAAGAGATAACTCCCTCTCGCTTTTATTAGAGCACCAAGATGTGAAGTATCAATTTTGTTGGCATTTTAGGAAGTCGAAGTTCGATTTGCCCTTTCTTATTCTTTTCGCTAAATGATAAATGTGTTAGGCCATTTTCTTCTTTTTATCACATCTCTCACTAATTGTTTTCATTTTATTTGCTTCAAGGTAGTCCTCTTGCTATCCACTTGGACAACTTCATTCATTAATCTTCTGTTCACAGATACCTCAAGTTCTCTGCTTGTAATCCGATCAAATTATTTATTTACAGGGAGCATGTTTACACTCTGAGCGAATCTTCACCAGTGGTGGATTGGGTCTAAAAATACTATTCTTCAGAAGACAAAAGGGGATCATATCTAAAACTATCATTTTTAACTTATCATGGAATGATTAAGGAGCTCCATTTCTGGGACTTACAGATTCCATTTGCTGACATCTATTCTACCAACCTTTGACAACTAGCTGTAAATTCTGTATAATAAACCAGATACTTTCTATAGTCTCCTTTTATTAGAAAACTTCGTGATCTTATTATAAAGAGTGTTTAATTGAAAAGTTCATCGACTTGGTTTTGATTCTTTGATAAAAGAAGATAGAGCAAAAAAGGGATGACTTCCTAAAACGATTAATGGATGACAGTTGTCAAATAGTTGAAGCGTTTTGCTTATGACCTACCGTGACATTATAGCGTTTTCGTTTGCAGCATTAGAGTATCTTCCTCCCGTGTTAATGTACGAAGTTCAAACCAGTACACATTGTTATAGAAAACGAAGGCATTGAACGTAATATAACATTTCGCGCTGAACACCTGATATTTAAATTGAACACTTGATATAAGTTGACATAAAAGTAAACAACATTTAGTTCTTTTGTTCTCTTCATCTATTTTAAGAATCTATATGTATGTAGATGTATCTTCTTTAAGTTCCATTATTTTTCTATTGGACTAGGAGTTTATAATAGTTGAAAAATTTTTAACAAGCGAATTTAATTACGCGAAAGTCTTCCTGCATCAGTTTGGGATGAGGGCACGTGTTTTGTGGTTCATTCACATATGGTCCTAGTTCTTCACTGTTAAAACCCTATTATGCGACGAGGGGCTGATTTTAACATATTGCACAGGACTGGGTAGGTACTTGCAATCTGTTGGCACACATAAATCACGTTAAAAATTAAAAGCTACTAAACCAAGACTTGACAAAAAACAAGTTTTAATTTTCTTTTAGACCGCCATTTCGAAATTCCGACTTCAATAATATTCAAAATTAAGAAAAAAGATTAATAATTAATGGGAAGTACGTGGCTCCTAAGAAAATCTTGTGAGTAGTGGTGCCTTTCAATATCTGAGTATTTTGATGCTCTTTATTTAGAGAGTTGTTTATTTTAGAGTTTCTGGTATAAAACTATGGATATGAGTCAAGTAGCGTAACTAAACTTAATACAGATTGTTTTTGCAACACTCGTCGGGGTTGTAGCGAAAAGGGCGACTCATGCGTATTGTATAGCGGATAAATAGGTTTTGACAGGTCTCCAGGGTTATACATAATACCACTTGTCCATATGTCGGAGAAATGCGCGCAACCCTCGCCGGAGTGCTTCAAAACTGTGATGTGTCATGAATTTATGACGGTCTAACCTAATTATTTGGACATTCATAATCACGCGTGGAGAAATCTTTAAGAAAAAAAAAATAATAATAATAAAATCAGAAAGAATTTATAACATGTGCCCTGCTCTTCTGCGTGACAGAAACTAATGGCAACTCAATCGCTTGTTTTTAGATCAGGTGGACCAAAAACAAGTAATTCTGTTGATTCCCGACGGAAGTGCTAATCGAAGATGGCTGAGATATTGTTGGCCTGTAGTTATAGTCTGTGTCAACCTATAAAGTCACCAGAGCTGCGCTCGTACTTTTTGAAAACTTATACTTCTAATTAAGTACATGCTAATTGTACTTGTATTTAAATACTCAGAGGCCTTGTACTTACTTATCAAAGAAGCACATGTACTATTTAATGTTAACCTTCACAAGTATGCATAAAAAGAATACTTCTCAAATTAGTATATTCTTCGAAGTATCTTCTTTCATATACTATGAAAGCAAAGTTTATACTACAACACGTAGTAAATGCTGTAGTAGTACGTACTATTAAAATGAAGCATCTACTACAGACTGGCCAAGGAAAATAAGTGGCTTGTTCGTTTACTTGTTATGAACGAATACGGTTTGTTGAATGTCTAACATATCTATGTCTGTGTGTGTGTATTTTTGCAAGGATCTATTGGTATATCAGTTAACCATTTTATTATAATTACAAATGATGTCACTTTTACCTGAATTACTTGCATATACATACATCATCAGTATGTACCCTCCTTTCTGCATACACTTTCCTGGTAGCATATTCATAAAAGCAGCCATAATATTTTCTTGTAATTTATATCGCGTCTCGAAGAAGTTTACTAAATGGCAGCTTTACTTAAACTGAAGTAGATACTGCGCGGCAGCCGAAATTTGAGGCTTTTGAAGTAGATACTATAAAATTTATAGTAGAAGCTTCTATGTACTCTTGTACATAATAGTATCTACTAGATGCGGATAGTAAGTACTTCACTTTCGAGGTAGATGCTTGAAGTACCCATTATGTTACTAATATAATAATATATTCTTTTGTGAAATTATAAAATAGTAGTCTTCTTACGTAGGAACAGATTATATGTATACGTTCGAGGTTGGTATACTGTGATTTTTAGAAATCTCCCGAGGATTTAGCCAATTATAAGCACATGTGACCTGAGCGTGACCTTGCATCAATCAAGTCGGTATGTCCTGGGACAAAAAGTTGGATATCAGTTAAAAGAGAGTTCCGTAACAATTTTATTTATCATTGTCTTTCCGAAAAGTATTCGCGAGGCACTTGTCGAAACTTTGGTTTGTACAGTCAATTGAAGTTCTTTTTTTTTTCGTCCACCCCAGATTCTAATCCCGGCGAATAGTTTTCAATATGAATCGTATAACCTGCACATATGTTCACTTGCACCCCCGGAAGGAAGGTTTGATAAGGTCGCTAATTAGGCGAGCATGAGGCGGCCTCGAAACTTTCTGCCGTTCTAGTTTATATCGATGCTTGAATAAAAGGATCGCTAATACACCCGACTATTTATTCGTTTCATTCATACAGGTTTTAGGGGTAGTTTGCCGGCTTTGGTTTTATACCCCAACCGTGCCATATGTTGGTCTCGGCCGCGAACATTCGAACAGATGGGACTTGTACGCCAAAAAGTCATTAGAAGATATTGTACCGGATTGACAAGTGCTTTCACTAAATAGCACTTCATTATTATTACTTTACTTCTTACATTAGTGAAACTAAAGAAAGAAATCTTTTGTTTCAATCCCAAATTTATTAGTAGTATGAATGGCAAGTCAAAGTTTGTCTAGATATATGTGTATATAAGAAACTTTCTGTTTTTTTTTTAAGAAAATTTGTCGATTTGTATAATAAAACGATTCTGTTTTAAAGCGTTCGCGTGTATATGTTGGTCGGTTTTATCTGAAAAATTTTCCGAGGGCAATAGTTATAAAATGTACCGTAAAAATATGATATGATGAACAATAATAACAAGAAAACCAGAGCGAAAAACACAAGTATAAACATAAACATATAAAAGTGTCGTAAAAGTTCCACCACAGGAATAATTCTCACTCTCGAATCGATTCGAGCCGACGAAAGCTTCTTTCTCGCACATAAAATATGATTTTCATCCATACGGATACAGTCCATATAATAATTTCGAGAATCAAATAAAAATAACCATAAATCAGGGACATTAGCATAAAACGACGTTTTATGCAAATCGGGCGCCATTTTTCGATGACGTATTTGAAATTCGTGTTTTGATAGTCGGCAACTTCTGCTCCTCATTTTTTTATTACACTTATAATTGTCTCGGGGATTATTGGATTGCATCCCTCGTCAACACTTCATTTATTATTTCGCAATAAACACAGAAGGCGTCGCACTCCCTTGAATTATTCCTCTCGGTATTTATACCTACCGAGGTGGTTGAAAGCAAAGAGAAAATTTTGTAAACGAATAAAAAGGAATCTTGAATTACGTGCCACATTTTAGTTGCGAACGCGGGGAAAAATAACATTTAAAATGTAAAAGAGCGCTATAAAAATATTCTCCTAAAGAACGTCCTTAGTTCCGGTTTCCCGTCGTTAATATCAGTTCTCTTCCTTTGCGTAAAAATTCCACACTACTTGCGATTCTGACGTCTGTTGAAACAACATTGGACTAATGCTATTATTTTTGATTTACAGTGTAAGTTTCGCAAAAATAAATTTGCATTTTGTATAATTTTTAACAAATATGTATCGTGTTCATTTAATATTCTGGTAACATTAGCTATGGAAATATTTTGTTTTCGTAAAGGACTTGTCACTAGTGCCATTCGTCCTGTCAACTGTCGAGTAAGTTTTTTTGTGTTTGCTTCCATTATTTGTTGATTGTATACCAAAATAAGTTAGTTTCAGGACTCATTTATTTACTGCATTACTAAATGGTGTTTACATTAGAGCAGAAGGCATTATTTGTGATTGAAAGTTATTTTCATAATGGTTCAAAAATCGATGGGGCGATTTCTTGTGAAATAGTTTCCATTAGTGTTAGTAACGGAGTGATAAACAAACAACGGATGTAAAGGAGTAAGTGTACCCTAGGCAACACAATCAATATAGTATAGGATAGTAATAATAACCATAATCCGAAGCAAGGTACAGAGACATACAGGACAGCGGCTTTATCCCACCGCAGCACACTGCGATCCTCATTGAATAATCGCGTTACCGCATTGTATCACAAAGCGGATCAAGTGGTTCTGATTAATGGCTACCCAATATGACGTCACCGCAATTTAAATTTATCTTGTGCACGTTTCAGCGCCCCACAAAAACATTTATTCAACGCGTTCGATTCGTATTATTTATGAGGCGAAATTACAAATTTTAAAATCGGAGCGATTGCGTTTGATATTCCACTATTGTAAGTACAGCGTAGAATTTTTCCGGAAGAGCGAGCAGCAGCCCAACACTTGCTCGCCGTTTTTTCGCAGAACACAAACTTAATTTTCCGGGTCGTGCTCTGAGCCGCCCGGACAAGGAGCAAGATCTCATCAGATTATTAGGTTAAAAAAATACTAACGCGAATCTGTCGCCAGGGAATTCAGCATTTGGCTGAGATTAGTATTGCCGTGCTTTATTGCTTCGTATCTAAATCGCTTTTTTATAATGATGTATTTGTACAGTGGATTCATAAAATAGTTATTTATTTTCTAACATGATTAAATACAGCAGTTATAGGGGTGGGGAAGACATAACTCTGATTTTCATTTTTGGAGTTACAGTAAAAGTGAGGAAGTCTTACGATGTCTTGTTATTTTATTTTATACGCGGGTTGTTAGTTTCCATTTTATTTGTAACTTTCAATGTTATTTCAAAATCATCGAAAAAAAAATAACTTTAGAAGAACCAAGAAAAATATCAAATTGTCTTTTTGGAGGAAGGAAAGAAGGATCAGTATGGTAACAGGATGTGTAATAAAGAAGTAGGACAATTTTATTTAAGGACGACTAATAATCAGTAAGACGTCTGACGTAAGTACGTAAAAGGAGAGACCAAAGGTCAAAAGCTGTATCCAATGTGGAGGAAGAGTGTTATAGTTCAAAACCGTAATGAAGAAATAGGTTGGCAATATTAGCAAATTTTACGGTCAACTTAAATTTTGTCGTGGCAACCCTGTTAACGGATATTAGGCGTGCGATTATTGATCGCCACGTGACGTGTCCTTTTATGGGCATTTTTGATAACAATGTTCTGATTGGTCGTAGCTTATGGCATCCACATACATCTCGCGTCACCCGATTTAGCTTGTTGTAACTCGTTTAACTTATATCGTAGTGTTTAAATATCAAAGTTTTTGCTAAAGAAAGGTTAGCAAAATTTTCACGTTTCTCTTCCCCGGGGCCAGGGCCTGGTTTACATAAAAATCCAGATAATGTTAGGCTAACAATGTGACGCCATTATGATTTCTAATTGCTTCCTTTAATTCAGACTTTTCTTGTTCTGGTACTTTTACTTTCGGATTTTTTTTACGTTTGGATTTTTTTTTGGGATATCTCTCTTGGTACTTTGACGCATCTCTACCGGAATTCGGGCTATTTCCTGCCGAATTAGATTCTTCAATTGAAGCTGGGTTGTAGGGCGGTGTTTGTAAACCTCTGCCTTGAGGTAACCCCATTAAAAAATCACACATCACAATGTCACCTCGATTCGAGATGATGATGATATATTTTCGAGCCAGCTCTTGAAGAAATGCGCCTACAAAACGTGTGGTTTCAACAGGATGGTGCCACGGCCCATACGGCCAGAGTTTCGATGACAATTGTTAAGGCAATGTTCCCCGGACGGCTCATCTCGAATCGAGGTGACATTCCGTGGGCGCCGCGCTCGCCCGATCTATCGCCGTGTGATTTTTTTTTATAGGGTTACCTCAAGGCAGAGGTTTACAAACATCGCCCTACAACCCTGCTTCAAATCAATTGAAGAATCGGCAGGAAATAGCCCGAATTCCGGTGGAGATGTTGGAACGCGTAGAGAGGAGCTTCAGAAATCGGTTGCATCAGTGTATAGAAAACGGATGTTTTGTTTAAAACTGCATGATATAAAATTTGAAATTATGTTCTTTCAATATAAAACAAAAAAACATGCATATCAGCTACAATTTTTATTTTATTCACCTTCAAAAAAAGGAAGTTTCTAGGCCCCACTGTGTACTAGAAATAATAAAAATTGTCCAGTTGCATACAGGATGTGCTAAAGCTAAAGTAAAGCAGACAGTCAATAGATTAAAATTAAATTAAAAAAAATCATATAAGTGACTAATTAGAAGAATTTTGAGAGACGACTTAAATTTACTAACTGGATTTGGATTTTTGATATTCTGAGGCAGTTTATTGAAATTTTTTAAGCCAATGAAGGTCACAGAACTCTTAGAGATATCTATACGTATTAAAGGTAAATGAAAGTTTTGATTATGTCTGGTGTTATCGTTGTGTATACAATTATTTTTTTATAAATTTACCTTTGTTTTTATAGATAAAGGAGCAAATTTCTAGTACTTATATATATATATAAACACAAGTAAGTTTGTCTGAAATAAGAACCGAAGTATCATCAGCATATTAAGTCATACTCGAAATTTGGAAGATCGTTAACGAAGAGCAATAAAAGAATTGGGTCAAGAATCGAGCCCTGAGGGATGCCTACTTCATTAGAAGTTAAGATTTACATCTGTTTTTTACTTCACTAGTCTCAGAATGTATAATTTCAACAAACTGTTTCCGGTCAGACAAGCAGGAATTGAACCAATGGCAATGTTATGATTTATGCGCTTAAAGGCTCGACTAAAGTCGCAGAACACCTTGATTGGACAATTCAAAAATTATAAAAAGATCATACTTAAATAACAAGAATCGAAAGCGACATCTAACTTCTAACATCTGGCAACCCTGGTTTGGATACCTCTTTTGGCACCACCGAAACTCACCACTTCGCTCGGCGTATTCACATCGCTGAGATCAGGAGACATGCTCGGCTGAAGGCTTGACCACTTCGGGCATCGTGCAGAAGACACACCGGAAGGCGTAGACGATCTTAAGCCACAGAAAATATTTCTGGTTACGTGAGTTTAGTTAATAATTGTCTCGTGACGCTGCATTATTTGATAGCGAATTTTCGACAGATCTTGCGCCTTTAATCAGTTGAAGTAAATTGCTTTTGTGGAAACAATGCCGATGGAACTGATTTATCCAGTAAGTAAATAAGTAAGTGCACATTCAGGCACAACAACTTTTGAATCGTCTTAGTTATAGAGTT
Source organism: Dorcus parallelipipedus (assembly GCA_958336345.1). Lineage (NCBI taxonomy): Eukaryota > Metazoa > Arthropoda > Insecta > Coleoptera > Lucanidae > Dorcus > Dorcus parallelipipedus. The sequence continues at coordinate 27,655,433 of OY284483.1, forward strand.
TTAGTCGACAACTTTTCTTGTAATTATTCTGTGTGCGTGTAATTAAAGCAACTGTTTTTTGTAGCTGTTTGTCTATTTGTGCCACTACATCTTGGGAACCCTGCCTCGTATTATCATCTTCAGCTGGGTAATTGTTCACCCTCGCGCTTTCTAAAATTTTTAAACCACGCCCATCTTCACGGAGCTACCTGAGACGACATCTGATGAAAAGCAGCGCAAACTTGTCACCTAGTTTAAATGTAAGTACTAAAAATATTTCAAAGAAATAAATATGGCAAAGAAAGAAATTCTTTAAGGAAGCAAGAATACAAGAATTTAAGAAACCTGTAACACCAATACTTACGTACGGAGCAGAAACGTAGACACTGTCATAGAAACAAAGAAGATAGAAATGAGATTCTTCAGAGGAATAGAAAATAAAAGAAAGCAGACATAATTTAAAAGTGAAATCTTTAGAGGAAAAGATGTTAGAAGGAAAACTAAGACGGGTATCGGCACGTGAAAAGAATAACGGAAGAATAGTGAGACGGGTATTTGAGCGAGAAGACTCGAGAAGATTGTGGCTGAAAGAAGTGTGAAATCTAGTAGTGAAAAGAGGAGTAAAACACAGTGCAGGACAGAATGGAGTAGAAACAAATATGGAAAAGGGCTTTCTAATTAAGATAAACAAATGGAGATAAAGAAGGCTTTGGTTCTCAAGGACTTCGAAGTTAAATGTAAATGTAAATTAAAAAACTGTGTCGATCAGGTTGGCGTAACTAAATAATGAAAATGATGAGGAAGACTTCGCAAAATTTAATCTAACTGAGCGCCATCTATTAGACAGCTATGGCGAACCTTAAAATTAAATTCAAATTAAATCAAAGTAGAGTCGATTAGGTTCATGAAACTAAACAAACAAAATTGATTTAACAAAGTTATAAAACTCGATAAGTTTGACGAAGAAATGGGCCGAGGAAGACGCCGCAGTGTTTGCGAAAATTTAATCGAATCGAGTGCCATCTCTTGGACAATTAGAGATCCTTGAAGTTAAGTAAAGAGGATGACGAATTTAATAAAGTTATAAAACTCGATAAGTATGGCAAAGAAATGGATCGGGAAAGACGTCGGAAAATTCGAGTGAAGGAGGAAAAAAAAATTAATCGAATTGAGCGCCATCTATTGGACAATCGGAGAAGCTTGAGGTTAAACGCAGGTGAATTAAATAAAAGAAGAGCCAATTAGGTTCGATAAGTTCGTCAAAGAAGCCGTTCGCGAAAGACGTCGCGTCGCAACGTTCGAGAGAAGGTGAGCAAATATTTAATTAAATTAAATTAAAGAACTCGAACCTTGCAGTGTAAATTAAATAAACGAACTAGAGCCAATTGGATTCGTGAAGTTAAGCAAAGAAAACGGGTTCAGTAAATCTATTAAAAATCACACTAGCTCGACGAAGAAGCGACAGACGTCGCAATATTCGAGAGAATGTGAAGAAAAGTTTAATCGAAGTGAGCGCTACTACTGGACAATTAGGAAACCTTGAGTTAAATGCAAATTAAATGCAAGTATGACAGATTAGATTCGTCAAGTCGAACGAAGTGGACGGAGAAAGGCGTCGCAATATTCGAGAGAACGCGAAGAAGAATTTAATCGAATCGAACGCCATCTATTGGACAATCAGAGAACCTTGAAGTTAAACGCAAATTAAATAAAAGTAGAATCGATTAGATTTGTGAAGCCACAGACAAAGCTGAACATAGGAAACGAGCAAGAGAGACGTCGGCAGAATACGAAGAAAAGTTTAATCGAATCGATTGCCATCTACTGGACAATTAGAGAATGTTGAAGTTATAGGTGAATTAATTTAAAGGAGAACTCGATTAGAATCGTGAAGTTAGCAAATTTATAAAATTCGATAAAGTTGACAAGAAAGTGTACGGAGAAAGTCGCATAATATTTGAGAGGGGACGAAATAAAATGTAATTAAATGGGGCGCCATCTATTGAGCATCGGAGACAATTGATTTTCCCCATTTCCGCTTCATGTTGATTTCGGCGCGGTATTTTAAATGAAGCATCAATCGTAAATTTAAAAAAGAGTCTGATTCATGAAACTGTGATATCCAGAGGAACATAGTGTCTCGACGAGACCTTGTAAAATTGAGAAAGTTGAAAGTAAAGGATAATTCATTCCCTTTCTGTTATCATTTGTGACCACCCGTTCCTCGATTTATCAAAAGCTTTGCAGATATGAGTCATGACTGACCTTTGCAAATTCGAGGAACTGCAGGTGCATAGGTTACTCATCGAAAAAGCCGGGCATTATGCAAGCGTATGAGCAGACGGTTTCGGAAAATCACGATGAATCATAGGGAAAACTGGCACACAAGAAGAACATTACGTAAACGAAATGGCCTTTATAAAACCATATAAAAGGCCATGGCATAGCATGACAGATGAGAGAGCTAGTGCCCGTCTTGTCGAGTGCAACTCCACAAGTGCGAGGGCGTAATCAGCATTCACAGAATGTCCTAGTGTGTGGTTGATCTCAAAGAATTCGTCCGTCTCTCTGTACCTAGCACCGTGATTTGGGGTGAGAAATCAAGAATTAATTTTGCCAATTTGTTATGTTTTTTAGAAACTAACAACTGCTTAATTTGATATATGAAATGCTGCTTTTCTCGTATTAAAATCATTTTGAATTTATTTTGCATTGCAGGTACAGGGGATGCTTGGTAATTACAAGCTCAAACGTTTAAAGAAATAGATAACTTCTGTGAAATATACTGCTTCCATTGTATATGCAGTAGGTACAATTCTCTGGTGTAATACATACACATAAATGCTAAGTGATATATAGAAAACCGATGCCCGGACGTCTACGTCGGCATACATTATTGGTCAAAAGACTCGGAGAGCGTATTTCAATTGTGAATTATGATTTTCCGCCGAAAAAGAATCATATTTTCTTTGGATTCTCAAAGGTCTCTTCGTCCTTTTTCCGTACGTTCCAGGCGCGTCGGTTATTCTTAGTTTAACACATTCTAGTGGCCGCATCCGTTTACAAATGATTCCCGATCTCTCTCTCTCTCTCTCGTTTTCATTGAACTCCCAAGCGTGAAAATCATTATTGATACGTAACACTTTGAGGGTGCCAAATAGACATGTTATATTCATAAGGAAGGAGAGCCGTGAACGGAAACTGCACCGACCATGTTCTGTCTTGATTTAAAAAGAAAACTCATTGTTTAAATGTATTAATATGTTGTGCCGTCGTAAATAAGAGGAATGAGGAAAAAAAGGGGGGAATTAGACGTGCGTTTGTGTTACTGTTGTTATCGTTAAATATAATATTTGCTTCATTTCAGACGGAACGAATTAATATTCACTACACTTAATAAATCATAACCTGATAGTTCGTTTTCTCTCTCCTACGTTCGACTTGGTTTGTTTGCTCGTCTCACTTCAAGAAAGGGTTGGTAATTAAGTTAATGGTCTCGAAACAAGATTGCGTTTGGTTAGCAGTTCAACTGTTTTACTGATAAAATTGGTTCTTTATCTCACCAAGTGGTGAATAATAGTCCCTGTTTAAACGCCGGAATATATTTGTTATTTAGGGGTGAAAATTTTTCACCATAATGTGCTCCGTTTGTGCAGACAAAGTCTGGTGTGTTTTAGACGATTCCAAATACACTAACTTGTTATGTTATGTCTTTTTTTTCGTCAATTAACTATGATTGTTATGAAATAATGACGATTGAGCGGAAGTATTATATTTTTCAAGCTTACCGCTCAAAGGCGTAGCTACTGAATTGGTCAAGTACCTACTTAATATTCTTATTTATCTGATTTAATTATCAGTTACGTGTTCAGAATTTTCTCCACCTTGTTAGGATTAGCAGATAGTTAAAGCACATTTACACCTGATTACATCAGTATTCCGATCACAAACTGCCTAGATCTGTCTCGGTCCACTCGAGTTGCCCCGCAAATGTGTTCATTTATTATTCCGCAAGCGATGAAATTAAACTGGGGGTTTAACCGGACTGCAATAAGGATTCCCTTAGTTTCGGAAAGTTGCGAAGATTTTTCGATGACGGCAGTCGAGAAATTGAACGAAACAAGCGACACTTCCGACGTCGAGTAGATTATCACCCGAGAAAGCTGATAAACGAAATACAATTTCAAAACTATGTGGAAAATGTCAGATACGCGAAATATATTTGATTACGAGAGGGTCGGCTAAGCTGATTTGAACGATTTTAGGTCTAAAGTAAAGTGCGATGACAGGCTTCTTTGAGCAGATATGCCTTTTTAAATTGCTCGCCGTAAATGACGTCATTGAGCGCCATCGATTCAAAATATGGTCCCCACTCTGTTTTCGGAGATGGAATTATTGTCGATTAGTATTCCCGGCTGTGCGCCAAAAATTTATATACGATTTATATGAAACTTTCGTTTTACAGTAACAATCAAATCTTTAATTGATAATAACAACCTTGTATGTTATGACATCTATTTCGTCATATTTAAAATTATTAGTATCATACTACATATGCAAATCGATGCCAATACATAATTGTAGTACTATTACTTCAAAAAACAAAATTTCTCTCTTTAGTCCTTATTAAAGTAACTGGATACATAATTTGAGGAAGCATCTGCACGAAGAAACCTTTCAACATAAAAATCCGCTTCTTTCTCTGTTGTTTATCAAACTATCAAGTCGACTTTTCCAATTGTCTATCAAACTATCAATTTGAATTTTTTAAATGCGTACCCCTCAGAGAATTGACTTGTTGGAATGCTTTCCTTGTTGAAAGATTTATATGTATTTCCTGTAGTTCCACAAAGATGTAACACGGATATTACGCAAGAAATCCCAGCTGCTTGAAACAATCTGCTAAAGCTTCCAGGAAGGATAAATAACACGAACAATAAAATTACATAACATGGTCTTATGCACAGAATCACCAGTATGAGTCATTGGAAAACTAAATCCTCCGACACTTAGTAATGATTTTTCCAATGACTCATACTGGTGATTATGTGCATTGCATAAGATCATGTTATGTAATTCTTTGTGCTATTCATCTTCCTGGAAGGTTTGGTAGATTGTTTCATGCTGCTGTGATTTCTTGTTACAATATAACAGAAAGTGTGGTATTGAACCACGTAAACCCTCATCAACAATCTGAGAAACTCAAATTCGTTATAAAATATAGGGTGTACACATCGTAGAGTTGTATTTTTCAAAATAATTTTAAATTATGGGGAGTTTGAGGAGGTTAAGCTTTTGCATAAAACATTTTCTCATAAATTCAGCTATAGAATAGTATGGGATAAAAAAATAATTCTGTTCTGAATTATTTCTACATATAAAAGAGAATGAAAAGTTTTTCTTGATTCAAATTTTTTTGAAACGGTTAAGTCTTCGAGGGACTGTAGAAAATTCTTTATATTCGCTGGTAATGAACCGTCTCCGTCCTCTTGGAACTATTTCGCGATGATAAATTCCAGGGAAAAGTCCGTAACTTGCGGTGGAAATCAACTTCAAGTTATGCCGTAATTTATGACCGACCGAGGGAAGGCGCCATAATCACGAATGGCAAAAAAGATAACACAATCCGATTTTCTTCGACGCTCCGCCGTTCAGTTTCAGTATGCTCCCGAGAATCGGCTGTGTGCCAATTGTAATTTAATTTCGGCTTAATTCTTTCCGGAGACACATGGACGCCTCTCTTCTTGAAGAAAAAAAAAGCCGATAGCAATTTATTTTTTGAAGGTATTAGAAATATTTTATGTAAAAAAAATAATTTACAATTCATGTCTTATTCCATGTTATTTAATATTTAGTACAATAGGTTTGTTCCTAACAAGTCAAAATAAAAAATCAGTTTACAAAAATCGGTTTACAATGGCATTTATTACATTTTTACGTCAATTTCAAATAAACGAAGAAACGAACGTCGGACAACACCATACCAAAGTCTGCACTTGGCTGAAAGCAGGGTTTGAAAAAATCATGATTTTTATATAAAAATCAAAAAAACCGATTTTTATGATATATATCATGATACATATCAAAATATAAATCAATAATTCGATTTTTCAGTTTGTAATTGTTTACAAATAAAGTTGTCCGTTCGTCTTATTACATACTTTTATCATGATAAAACAGTATCAGGCTCAAATAAAATTAATAAACAAGCGAAACTCAACTTAAATTCAGAATCATTGTTTTGGTCGTCGCCAAAATGTTTGCCATCTTCCCACATCCAGTCTAAATTTCGGTTTTTTGGAGCTTCTGAATTCATATATGTATTTGAACATTAAAGCTAATTTATTTTGCTTTTTTATAATATTTCATAACAGCTGTACTTGTACTTACTCTGTCAATTTTAAAGTGTGAATAATAAATATCCTGATATATATCAAACATAAAAATCCTGATATATATCATGATATATATCAATGATATATATCATGATGATATATATCATTGATATATATCTTCAAACCCTGGCTGAAAGTACACATTTCGCAACAATCAGTTTGGCCGAGAACTATCGAAGTACTTAGTCATTGAAGGCAATTCAAGTCTGATAATTATTGTGTGTGTACAGATTGTTTAATTTGTTTAGTGCTTAGTAATGTCCGTTTTTAGAAATTTTCAATTCAGACAATATTTGCAGATGTATTATTGCGTTGAAATTAAAATTACAAAAGAGAATAAACTTAAAGCCTTGGTGAAACATAATTGTCTACTTCAATCGAATTATCATTATGTGATAATTAGCATTGTTAAAATCATCCATTCAGCCATTGCCCCCAATCATGTAACGTCAACAACTTTATTGTCTACGTAACTCGTGTCTAAATAAAAACCTGGTCAAGTAGGCTATATTTGGTAATTCTGCTATTTAAATGCAATGTATGAATTCTCGATCACAACCCACTTGACCAGGTTTTTATTTAGACACTCGTTATAAATATTAGGCAAGATCAAACTTAACAAACTAAAATCACAATGAGCAACATATACAGTAACCAATGTATGTACAGCCGGCCTCCTGATTGTTGCTTCAAACTTTGCAACGTATCTTGCTTCATCACTTGGATATGGATTGTTGTTTTCACCCAAAAAGTGTCTTCTTTGGCTTTTAGAAATTCAGGTGTTCGGTAGATGAACTGCATGGGTAAGATTCTTTCTCTTACCAGCTTGTAAAATAAATTATTGATTGCAGTGTAGAGTTTATGAAAGCAGGACAAACTTTGTTCATGATCATGATTAATGAAAATATATTATAGACGTTGGTGGGGAGTGGAAAGAATAGTGTTTTATGGTTTTTATAGAAATAAAACGTTATTTTTGGTGCAAGGTAATATTAAGTGCACAATTGCATTCTGTTCTTTACTTATTAACTATAAATTGTCTTTGTGATTATGGAATATGGTATTAAAATTCTCGATCTCGAAAAAGTCGAGAAATCAGAAACCCTAGTTTGAAAGGCTTTTAATATGTATAACAGTTCTCTAGGCATCACCACATCACCAGATTAAGAAAGAGGAAAGATTTATTATAAATATTTTAAGAGAGAACTGAATTACTTGCTGTTAAAAGAAGTCATGAAAACTTCTAAATTCGAAAGCAAAATACAAAACGAGGTAAAACAAGAAAATTTAGTTGGAATTCTTCAACTTAAAGAAGAGGATAAAAGGAAGCAATTTAATTATTACTATTTAGGTTACTTAGGCCCAGTTGTACAATTCCAGCTTAACTTTAAGCCAAAGCCTTAAAAAAATTGTTGAAAGAATCGTTGTTATGGGTTTAAGCTTCTGCTTAAATTTAACAATTGGGCCCTGATATAGTACTGCTCAATATATGAACTGGGCCACTCAAAAAAATTGAATTATAGTTAGATTAAATGAGAAAATAAAACGAAGTAACTGCAGCATAATATAAGTAGGTACAATTTTCTTTAAATTATTAACAAATTTGAAATAAATGTTTCCTGTAATGTTTTAATTTGATTCAAGATTAATCTGCACCTACGTTTTCAAAGCAAACAAGAATATAAACAGAAACAAATACGTACATACGAGTACATATACTTTCGTCGCAAATGAAATTGTAATAGGAATGCTATCAGTTCAAATTAAAAACTGCTTTTAAATGAAAAGTGGTTTCAGGAATTTTGATACCTTTTATTTGAATATTTTAAAATTTGTTGAAAGACATTGCTTTTTATATTTTCTTTTGCATTCAAAATGAATAGAATAATAATATCTTCACGTACTAAAAAACTGTACGAGCCTGTTTGTTTTGGAAGTATGTATATCATGTACAGCTAAATATTATATCTAACAATATTATTAATTGAAAATCAAAATTATATTTTGACTATTATTACTATGTCTTTGTTGTAAACACCCAAAATTCTTTTTATTCGTGTTCAAATTAACTAGTGAATGAATCAAAGATGCGATGAATTAAAAAGAAACTGAAAGTCTAACATTTCAAAGGATCCAAAAGCGTCAAGCAAGTTCTTAAATTATGATCTTTGTTGAAAGTTTTATTTTTTCGAAGTCTCAACACTTTCTTCTTCTCTAAAGAAATAATTACAAAGTTACAAACGCAATTGGTATTATTTTCTTATTAATATTAAATAGGCACCTTATTTCTTATTTTATTCTCATCTATAAAAAGAATTACATAATTCAAATAGTGTTGAAAAATTTCATACATTTTAGTAAGTCCAAGTTACCATTTAAAATGTGAAATGTGACATGTTCGATCTTCTGAAACCTACAATTTTTACATTAAATCTACTATAACTTGTATCCTGTCTCAATTAATCTATGGTAAGCATTAAAATTCACTTGTATGGAGCCGTATAAAGGAATTCTCATTTTTAAGATGAGACGTTTTTTAGGTAAGCACATTAGTTTTTTTTTATGAACTGTTATATCACCTACTGGCTATTATTAAGGCGTGTGGGTATGTTCCCTTAATTTAAGAAATAAACCTAATTGTAAGTTCTACACTTTTATATTTTTTTACTTATAATCATTATTATTAAATTAAACAGAAAAAAATGGTGATTTTATAAGTTATTAACAATTCTATTAATTTTGACTTAAAAAATTTAATAAATAGCGTTAGAATGTAACACGTGCTACGAGCAACCAATGGCGGACAAGGCAAGTACAACACCAAGAGGAAAACAGGAGGATATAATCTCTTGGAAAGAAAAGACAACGGAGTTCTTAAAAGAAAATGGAAGTCACCTGATAGGAGACAAATTAAAGACCTCCCAAAGTCCTCCCAAAAGTATCAGTGTGGCTTTACACAAAGGAGGGAGATCGACAACGACAAAAGTATACGAACGAAACATGAAACAAGATATAAGAATAGTAAAAAGGAAAATATTAAGAACACTATTAGGACTAGTGAAGATATCAGAAAAGGAATTTAGAAGAATAACGAATCAAGAACTATACTAAGACGAAGGATTAAACGACAAAGGGTACAGTGGCTTGCACATTTTTGGAGAACAGAAACAGAAATAACAACCAGATTATTACTGACATGGGAACCAAGTGGGAAGAGGAGACGCGGCAGGCCTAGAACAATGTGCCCGTTGGGAGTTAATAAAGGCGGAACTACGTAGGAGAAACATCAGCCAGTACCTAAGGGCAATAATAGGCAGACTAGAACAACGTGGATGGAGGAAGTAGAGGAAGATCTGAACAGAGCAGGCGTCAATGGGTGGAAAATAGATATTAGTGGGTGTGAGGAGCATCAATAGGGACTGATCCACCTTGAAATAGGATTTAGAATTTAAAGAGCTTCTTCATAATCGGCACAGCCTCAAATTGAAGAAGCCCTTTAAATCCTAAATCCTATTTCGAGGTGGATCAGTCCCTGTTGATGCTCCTCACATCCACTGACATCTTTTTCCATAACATCCTATCTTGTGCCTTCTGTTTCTACCCATTGATGCCTGGCTCTGTTCAGATCTTCCTCTACTTCCTCCTTCCACGTTGTTCTAGGTCTTTGTTTTTAATAGAGCCATTGAATATACAATCCATCCAAACGTCAAAATTGCCGAAATTTTAGAAGATACACCTGGAGGTATATCAGGTGGAAACTTGAACATCAACAAGATATTGGCAAAGGTCCGATTCGGGGTCAATGTAGAACCGATCTAGAGAATTGCTGGGCTAGATGTATTATCTGCAAGGTAGTGTCTCGACCTGCGAATAAGACTTGGCAAAAACTACATCTGTACAACGTCGGAGACTCCTTCAAAAGAATTGCCGTTGATATAGTCGGTCCATTTCCATTATGTCCATTATCATAGATAGTAGATTTAAATTGCTTAAGTTCCTCAGAGTAAATAGGTATGATTGGTTTCCAGTATTCACCGAGTAAATGTTAATTGTATCTAAAAGGGTTCAATATTTTTTTATATGGATGGATTTAAGTGCCACATTTTCTTATGGGGACACTTAAAGAAATAGAGGTGCGTGAGTGTAAATTGAAAGATCAACGTGCAATGTCTGAGGGGAGTGTAGATTTGACCTGAACTATTTTATATAGCGATAACAATAATAACACAAAATTAATGAAACAAATTTTGTTTTTCAAAGTAACGGCCTTCCCTTAATTTAAACTTATCCCAACGATCAGGAAACTTGCAAATACCTACAGAGAAAAATTCTTTTGGTTGTCTGCCAAGTCGATTTGACACTGCTTCTATCACCTACTCATTTGTCACAAATTTCTTGCGTCTCAAGACGCCTAAACTCTGAATTTTGCCCAAAAAACATGCTTGATACAATTGTCAATATTTATTATGGAAACAAAACAAAATCTTTGGTATTTATCAACACTATGAAGTAAATTTGGTTATTGTTCATTGTTATCAATTAGAAATTTAAAAAGTCCAGGTCAAATCTACATATACTCCCCTCTTAGAATTTTGGTTTTATTTTAAAAAAATAGTTTCCTACATCTATCTTTATGTCGATGTCTATGAAAACCATTAATGCCTTTTGGTGAAACCTGTACAAAAAACGGTTTTCATTTTGTTACTTTGAATTTACTTGCGAGTATAGAAAAAGAATGAATTTGGCTTAAACATAGTAGTTTCCACAAATTGCGGATGTAACGCAGTTTTCATCATAACGACGTTCTAGAATGTCGCAGCAGTCGGTAACTAAATTTTCCGGCAAGCTCAAAAGAAATCCCTCGGCAATTTTATATCGAAGGTGGCGATCGCAATTCTATTACCAGCGGTGATGGACATACAGTTATTTTATGTCGTGTCATATTGGTAACATTGCCTGAGGGTTATCTATACACTCACGGGTCAATACACCCTCCAAAATAAATATTCAGGTCGTAAGCGTATGAATACAAAAAAAAATGCGAGCGATATACAAAAAATCATATATATTGGACTATATACACATTAAATGTAACCTAAAATACATACTTAATACACGTCGTACGTCCTAATGTAAATATTTTACTCTATTTAAGAAAGTAAATGTTTGTACAAAGTTCTAAAATATCTAGAAAACTACATTCGATTTCTGTATAAAACTCTAAATATTCGTTTCGCTTTGATTAGACCGGCTTATTCTAGTGCTGCATCATGTTACACTAGACAGTACATAGTATAATAAAGTACATTTTTCTATTTAGTTATTTACGCGTTTTGTATCCTAGAGTTACATCATGTTACACTAGACATTTAATTTTTTTTTTCTTTACAGAGGATCAAGTGCCCGTTTAACAAGTGGTAAAAGCTTTTCCCTCGCAAGTAAAATAACGTCCCACTAAAAATTTACAAAATTGCACATTTTAACTTCCTCGGGGAACCTGGTCCCAATTGTCTTCCGGAAAGACGAAATTATTCCCTTTTTTTACAACGTCTAACAACTCTACCATAAAACATTTCTTCATAAATTTTATACAGACATAATAAAGCAAATATGTTTAAATAAAGCATCGACTGCGTTATAAATAAAATAAGAATTAACAAAATTACAACCAGTTAGGACCCAAGCTGTTCTCCATGATTTTCATGGCGTCGTATCGCTCCATGTCCTTAAATATATTAATCAGTTCAGTCATGGCGTTACTCTGTCTGTGCCTTGCCTCCCACAAGTCTAGAATACAATCAGTCGGCGAAGGTTTCGTAGCAAAATAATTTATGTACCTATCTACGGATAACGCGTGGGCGAGCATTCTCCAGTCATTACCTCTCGCCGTCGGCGGATCTAAGCACTGGCAAAGTTGTTTCTTAATTTGTCTACTTAATCTAAACACGAAGTCATCACAAGTCGAAACACCTCTGTCGGTTAGAATCAAATTTTTCGCCAGCTTTGAAGCGTTCACGTCTTCCGGCGCGACCAGTTTAAAATTTTTGGCACCCTTCTGATGAAACTCATCAATTTTGTATGTCTTCGAGGTCTCGCTGGTGTATCTCGGGGGTTCACTGTGAACGCTGCCCATTTTTGGCACTAGTTCGTGGTAGAGCTTCGCCGAATTCGTTCTGTTCGGCAACTCAGAATCGTCCCTGCACACTATATCGAACGCCTGATAGTTATCGAAACTTTTCTGATTTACCAATATTTTAAAGCTTAGGCAGCGGCTTATCTCGCACGACTCTACCGTAAATTGGCAATGCAGGCTGTTGCTGTTCATTTGCCATAGATGCTTGAAAGGAATTTCTTGGTAATTGGAACTGGGCTTGGCTTTCCAACCGTCGCTTATGTTGTCTAAGGTCAGACATAAATTACTTCCACCGTCTTGGAAACTTATGGATTTAGGCTCGTCCATTAGATAGCCCCCCAAACGTTTCTCTTGGCCGAAAACTGTCTCCATAGAACTATCTGTATCCTCTAATACATAGACTCGTATACTAAAATCCGCCGACGATTGGAAACATAATTTTGGGGCAAAAACGGAGAGCTTTAAGCGTTTCACCGCGTAACCATTTATAGACTGCCCGACCATTACAAACCGTGACAGGCTCTCGGTTACCAAGTATGCCATGTCATTGTCTAATTGACAAAATACCCCGGTGTTAATAGTTTCTTGACCTAAGGTAACGGCAGTCTGCCATTGCGAGTCGCTACAGTCGCTCTGCAATATCGTAATCAGCCAATTATTCTTCGTCAAATCAGCGCAGTGAGGTATCTTTGATATAACAGCTTTGTTCAGAGGGACGTTAGGCCCGCAGGACACCACGGGGCTCAGTTGCGTCAAGTTTTCTGCAAGTTTCGGTCTGAAGCAGTCCTCGTTGAGGATCGATAGGAACAGTTCGGATTTGCGGGTCCGCGAGACGGCGCCCTCTGGAACCAACAGGCTGACGTTGCTCTCCGCCAGGTTCAAGTACGCTCCGCTGTGCGTCACCGAGGCGCTGGTATAGTTTCCGCTGGTCGTCGGCGTGACGGCGTAGGCCGCCGGTAATGAAGGAAGCGGTAAAGTTACGGATTCTGTTGCAACTTCGTAGGTGGAATCCGCTGAAACAGAAACTAATCAATATTTAATTCTTTTCGAAAACTTTCACTTTTTCTTAATTTATTAAAAGTTTGAAATATTGCAAGTCGGCTGGATTGCAACGGGGCTACCCGAGCATCCTCTGTACAGCGCTATTTCGGCCCTAATTAGGGCCTCACCAACAAAAGAGTGGCAATCCAACACATTACTAAGGCGTGCCCTTGCGCGACTGGTGTCTGTACAGGAATAGTAGACAACAACGAATGCTGATGTCTCATAAGCTATTACCCACAAGAGGGCCAGTGCGGACATTTAGCATTCGTTATTATTTGCTATTTCTGCACAGCTTCAGGTCAGAAACCAGTCGTGCGAGGGCACGCCTTAGTAGTTTGAAATATTCATTGAAACATATTTGAAATTATATTTATTTTCTTCATGAAGTATGTTTTTCTTTTTGTAATGCCAACATATCGCACATCGCGGAAATTAGGGGTCAATATTACCCTCACAAAAAACATGCGTTTTGTGTTCGATTGCGAACGCGTAGTTTGTTGAGAGCTGTCGAAGGACCACTTTGCGGTAGCTAATTATTTTGTGTACAGACAATTTAACTTGTTTAGCTGCGTACGTTTTTGGAAGTCATTGTATTTTAATTACGTCGTAACTTTTTACACTTCATAATACTGGTGTCATTCGCAGATGTAAAACGAATATCGAACGAAGGTTACTCGTAGTTACCGGAACAAAATTATCATTTTCCAATAAACGAGGTCGAATTGTCGTTGTTTGATAATCATTTGAAATACTAGATGCCTCATTTATGCATCAATGTTATTGGTTCACGAAAGTACAGTAATTAAAACACGATTATTAGGTTTTGTGTTCGATTGCGAACGCGTAGTTTGTTGAGAGCTCACGAAGTTTTCAGAAGAACTAATTTATACTCTTGTTATTTTGGAAAGAATGAAATAAGCAAGAAGTGAGTCGTCGGCAATTCAGAAAAAAACACGGGGAATGTTAAAGTTAAAACAACTGGTTTGGACATGTAGTCAGGACTTAAAAATGAAAGTTAAAATTAAAAATGTAGGTAGTTAAAATAGTTAGACTCGAAAAGAATAGGCAAAGGAAGACCAAGGAAAAGTTAGGAAGAAAGAATAGAGAAAATACAAGAAATGAGAAAATTAGCCCAAACTATCCGACATCCTGATGAGGGTACAAAGGATTCAAGAAGAAGATTAAGGTAAATTATGAGTTTTTCCAAATTTTGTGATAATTTTCAAACACAAGGGTGCTTTTTTATTGTCCTGCTCATATACATTTTTAGATAGAATTCGAACCAAATACGAATTTGTAATTTAGGATAACGTACATAAATATAAAATAATTAGTTTTGATTTAGTAGAGATGTAGTTGAGGGAGGGTTCACGTTTATAAAGCTTGTGTACATTTTGAAGTTGCTCAGTTAATCATAACGATTTATGACCTTTACTTACAGTTGTTTGTAAATCCGCTCATTTGACTCCGTTTGCCACTGGATGACTCTAATGTAGAGCTAGTGGCAGGCGACATCTGTATGTCACTTCCAGAAGCCAGATGGGGAACGTCGTAATGGTGTTCGGAAACAGACCTCGTCACGGACGTCGCCGGCGTCGTGTAGGGGTACTCGTAGCAAGGGGGCACCGTCTGCGTCAAATCTGGTTGCAAGGATAACGACTTTTTATCGTGCTCGTGTAAAAACTCGGGGTGGTATTCTGAAACGGGAAAACACAAAATTAATTACTCCACAACGCCACGAATCTCCTTCCTTCCGATCGATTTGGCGTCGTAAATAAATTCCGCGAAACATTTCGGACCCGACGACCACGTGAACGGGATGAAAGAAAAAGGACGAGGCGCCCGCCGTTGCGCGGGCAATAAATAACACACGCAATTAGCAAGCATAAAGTCGTGTCATTAATATCGCGGGGAAATCTTAATGATAAATGAACCCCGAACGCGATTCGTCATGTTGAAACAATTCATCACGTATGCGCGCAATTTCTTCACGCCGCCGAAATATTAACTTTCGAAAGCTTTTCGAAGCCGCGCCCGTAAAAATAGACGACACGAAATTACGAAAACGTAAACACGGGCTTGGGAATTTAAATGGGGGGCTCGGAGAGCTAAAATTGGTTTAAAGTTACAATTTAGACATCTTCGAGATTAATGATGTATGTAAATCGCCGATTTAATGTCTGTTTGCCTGTAAAGCTGTTATATGTTTATAAATTTAACGTCATTTATTGAATACAACCATCATTCTACTTCGTCGGTAGTATGTGAGAATAAAAAACAAACAAAATAAAAACCTAACATATATACATATAACTCGTATTTAATCAAAATAAAAAAAAAATTACTCATAAACAAAGCTAGGCACATTCCAGACGGGCATGGGCGTCCTATGATTTATGAGTACATAACAATATTATTTTGTATTTTTGACAACGTCGCCTCGTCAATTCCCGTTGGCGACGGGCGTTTTAATTGATTCCAAGGTTGCCAGTACTGAAATAATAGATCCCTGTGCTCCTGGACATTGACTAAGCTTCTTTCAACGTTCTAGGATTGGCATTACTTACTTATAAATCATCTTCCAAGTCGCCTTCTAATTGCTTGAATTCCTAGAGATTTCCTAGGCTTCTTTTGTCGTCCTAAGGTTGGTATTGCCTACAGAAAAATCATCCGCCAGGTTCCTGCCGTCCTAGCACCGAGCACAGGTGAAATCCTAAGGTTGGCAATGTCGCCTCGTCAATTCTTGTTGGCGACGAGGATGAAATCCTATGCGTCTTAATTAATTCCAAAGTTGTCAACACATGATAGGTCTCTGTGTTCCTGGAGATTTACTAAGCTTTTTTCAACGCTCTAAGGTTGGTATTCCTTACGTAAAAATCACCTTCCAAGTCGCCTTCTAATTTCTTGAACTCCTAGTGATTTCCTAAGCTTCTTTCGTTAGCCTAAGGTTGGAATTACTTATACAAAAATCACCCTCCGGGTTCTTGTCGTCCTAACATCAAGCACAGGTGAAATCCTTCGTCATCGTAAGGTTAGCAACGTTGCGTCACTTCAATTGGCGATAGGGGTGAAATCGCAAGCGTTTCAATGTATTTCCTGCGCTTCCGGGGATGTACTAAGTTTCTTTCGCCGACCTAAGGTTGGCATTCCTTATACAAAAACCACTCTCCAGGTTCCTGTCATCCTGGCAAAAACAACAGGTGAAAACCGTCGTCATCCTACGGTTAGCAACGTCGCGTTACCTCATTTGGCGCAGGGGTGAAATTGCAAGCGTTTCAATGAATTACCTGTGTTCCCGGAGATTTACTAAGCTTCTTTCACCGTCCTAAGGTTGGCATTACTTATACAAAAACCACCCTCCAGGTTCCTGTCGCCCTAGCATTAAGCACAGGTGAAGTCTTCATCATCTTAAGCTTAGCAATGTGGCGTCACACAGTGTGTCGAAACAGTAAAATAGTGGACATTCGACAAAAATAAAAATGTTGAAACTCGACGAAATTTTTATTCAAATACTTAGAATAATATCTAAGCTTCATGAAAATGACAATAAAATTTCTTATAACGTATTACACCGGTCACATTCTGACGGATGAATACGGTGCTTTAGGAACATGTTATGTGAAACATAGACAGTCACACACTTTGAAATCCCATTGTTTCTTCTGGATATCATTTTGAAAGTTAATTCTTCTAGCGTTTATTTGTCCAAGGTTTAAGCTTTTAATTATCGAGGTAACATAATAATAGCTTATCATTTTTTCCTAAGCATTTTATGGCGAATTCCTATGCAATCTGCGTGGTGTTGAACTAAGTAGTCTCTACTGTCATTTTGGATAACACCGGAAAGCCCGGCAAACAAAACTCAAAAAAAGCTAAAACAACGTTGGGAATTCCCACTTAATTTCAGAGAAAATGATGCCACACCAAAGTTAATTAAAGCTCATGGGAATGACTAGTCAATAAAAACAATTTTTTGCCTTACGGCGATTAACAATCATTAAAATTAATATGATTACGAAAATCGCTAGTAT
This sequence comes from Dorcus parallelipipedus, assembly GCA_958336345.1. NCBI lineage: Eukaryota > Metazoa > Arthropoda > Insecta > Coleoptera > Lucanidae > Dorcus > Dorcus parallelipipedus. The sequence continues at coordinate 27,673,015 of OY284483.1, forward strand.
TTTGTGCCAAAGAAACATGTTTCTGCAATGAATATGTTTTTCCTCGTTGTCCTCGTTTATTAATGTATGTTATTTCAAAAAATTCCTTGCTTTGGAGCCTTCGGAGCTTTCTCATTCAGCTAACGACTTTTTTATACTTTCTGAAATGTTAAACCTTTGTGATACGTACGTTTAATTGTTTGATTATTTACACTTGAACTTTACGGTGCAATATAAAAAGTAAATTGCTGGTTTAATGACGCTGAAGTTGTTTATTTGAAATTGTATTCCCATGCGCGCTCCATTTAACCTACTAAATATTATCGGGGGCGTGGGGGGGGAACTGAAATTAATTATTTTACGAAATACAGGGTGTTACTGAACTTAATTAAAACCGTTAATTAAAACCACAACTAGTACTCAAGAAAAGTAAGGAAAATCTGTGATATACCATTAGGCAAATAATGGTTAAAAACTATTTTTGTTTTTCTTAGAAATCGTTTGAGGGACGTGGATACGATTTAAATATCGTGTACATTGGTTTCGTGTTTTTTATTATTTTTTTCTTTGAAGGGTAAAGCGAATGATAGTAAGAAGAGTAACGAGTTTCACGTAAAACATTGTTACTAATTTTATCACTGGTACTACCAGAAACATATTTTTGCGACGACATATTTAGCCGTGCTTGTTTACTGTATGCTTGTATAAATTTTTGTAACCTACTTAAAAATGTATTTACTGTCAACGTCCGAAAATACAGCGCACTGAAATTTTTATTACGACACTGCGCATCTGTATATACACTTTGCACATAAGCTATAACGATAATGCTTCTTTTTTCGAACCTAGAACATTCGAAAATAAATCAAACTAAAATATAACAAAAACTTTTTCACCCAAGACTTTTAAGTGTGGAGATGGAAATTCTTAACGATTGCTTTTATCGAAACACCTTAATGATTGATCATGTTTAAGAGGTCGTTATCTGGCAGGATGTGTCATTTAAATATTTAAACATCCGCTTATGAATTGCCTGAAAAAAAGAGAAAACAATTGTATCGTTCATTCACTTGATTAAGTGGAGTTCTAAATAGTTCGTTAAACTTCATATTCATTACAATTTAATAAATTATTCACAGAGAATTTTGATGTTGTACCTACTAAAGAGTTGAGGAAATTGCTACTTGGAAAAAACATAGTATGCAGGTCATTCGTGGTATATCTGTCAGTATTACGAGCGTATTGTCACGTTAATTTAGAAGCACGCAGAAGACATCCAGCCTGACACACCTTCCTTAAACGAACGTCAATTACTACCGTTATGATATATGGTCTGAGAGGTGGAACACCCGTGCATAAACTCGGATAATTACCGAATAAAATTTCAGATATTTCAGGAGATATATCTTCCTTGCGACACGTTTACAGCTCACGCGGACCTTCTATTTTTCCTTCCACCCGGCGACGGCACATGTGCACTTCATTTACTGACGACTTCAGAAAACGTAAAAAATTCAACAGCTCTCCCTAATTGAGCGCGCTTTTATTTGTCATATTCTTTTAATTAAGAAATATTCCAGATATCCACAGCTTACGTTTATATTTATGTCACGCGATTAAGTAATTTATACGGATCGCCGGAGTCATTCGGGGTTCGAGAACAGATGCCCGGGTATCACATTTAAATTCGGACATAAACATATATTTTTCGATTTCATGCGCTCAAGTGCGTATACTAAATTACTTTTAATGGTAAGAGATAAAGGCGACTTTCAACAGGAAACGTCATTCTTTTATAATTACATTTTCTAACTAGTACATACATACATAAAAGTTGTGCTTCGTTTCTGTAATAAATGTTATTTCGATTGCTATAAAAAAATGTTTTAATATAGGTTTGTCTTCGTACCTATAAATCATAACGTTACAAGCTACCAGTTCCTTTTAAAAGTGAAGAGAAAGTTCTCTGGTGTTCAATTACTACCACCCACATGGTCACATAAAGTATTTTCATAATCCGAGACGTTGAACAATTTACCTCACAAATATCAAATTATATACGCAATAACTGTCAATAATTTCAATTTAATTAGCTAGAGTTAAATCTTCTCCTAATTTAAAGCAGAAAATCTGCCACAATTAGAACTAACTAATTTTTTTTAATTTGTTGCAACTCGGGTTTGTTAGGACAAAAGTCAGCCGCAAGATGTCGCGACGTAGACTGTTATTGCATCATTGTTAATTTAGATCTGACACCTGTTGTTGAGTAACTTTTGGCATCTGAATCAAAAAAATTACTCTTTTCTCAAGGATCTCAAGATCCTGTCTACTTTGACATCGTATTAACAGAGGAGGACCTCTATTTGTAGCTGCCGAAACGCTTAGGGCACGCTCCGAGGGCTGCACCCCAGGTTTAAGCATTCAGGTTGAAGCTACCGGCAATCTAATTGTAGCCCACCCCGTCTCCACTAAGCCGGGCATATTCCAATAGGAGTTTCTAACATTGACGTATTCGCAACTTTATACAAGATCACACGTAAGATGAAATGACAACTGAAGAAAGAAGCAAGAGCAAAAGAATATCTGAAATTCAAATCAATGAAAAGACCACCTTGAAACAATAAAAACTTTGCACTTTTCTCTTTTTTTCATTCAAAGACTAATGGAGACACAAAACATGAAATGAAAAAAATCAAAGCATACCTACATCAACAAAGCTAAAATGAACTATCAAAAAAATGTATGCAGAGGACAAAATTAAATCTTAGAACATAAGATTGGGCAATATAAAGAAACTGAAGAGGAGCAAAGTACGTTCTACGAGACTAAGGTCCATTACGTCAATTACGTTTTGGGCTGTAATTTTCTTCAATTCTTTTCTCTTCTTGCCTTTTCTTTCCAATTTTTTACTTTTTAATTCTTTAATATTAGGACGCAGTTAAAAATGAAAAGTAAAACGAAATGGAAGGTAACTCGAAGACTCTTCAGTTACATCATCAAATTACTTCCTGATGCTTAGATTTAGTTCAAGGTGAGAAGCCACCCCGACGCTCACAATCACGCCAAAGAGATTGCTTCTAGTTCTAAAGCCCCATGGGAAAAGTGGCCAGTTGGTTCGATCGAAATAGAATCTCTTTGGTTCCACTCCAAAAGGAACCTTCTTTAGTTTTAGCCATCAAGCACTTTCACTTGCAACTTGCCAGTTCTAAAATTGCTTCTTCCTTTTTGGTATTGATCGGATCTTCTTCTCAAAGGCTTTTTTCATGGCCATGGATACTGAGCTTCCCCTATATTTAAAGGCCCAATTACCTTCAATGAATTTTCCCATGCCCTTGGTATGGGAAAAGGTGTCCAGATTGTTAGAACCTCTTCAGTTTCATACCAGGTCATCAAGTGAATCATGTTGCCAATATGTGTCAATGTTTACAGTTTTTAATCTGGACCATCAAGGGTTTCCACTTGCAACTTGCCAGCTCCAAATGCTTTCTTCGTTTTGGTATTGACCGAGTTTTCTTTCCATAGATTCTTTCTGAGGTCATAGCTCAAGTTTTTCTTGTGCAGTCTTGATGCTAGGAGTTGTGAAGCCTTTTTGGATAATCCCAAATCTCGTGCCAAATCATTCAACTCATGCTGATCAAATCCCTTACGAATGGAGTCATCTTCATTTCCAAAATCTTCATCGCTGGTGTCACTTCGATCTCCACCAAACTTGTATCACTGTATTTCGAAAGAGAAACCGCCACGTATATAACAAAATGAGTCGGGGCTGTTTAAGCACTTACGACGCGAAATAGCATAGCATGTATCCATATAGACCATATAGAATACAACCTTCTACAAACAGCCTTAGCGTTGTGGTCTCGGATCATTTTCCTATTAGATACCTAGTTTAGTTATTTATTTGTAACTTAAATCAGAGAGTAAAAGTGTTAGTTACTGTTTTAAGAAGTCCAACTTGTTAATGACGTGGAATTATCCATGCAAGATAGAAGTAAGTGTTAAATATTTATAAAATAGAAAGCACATCGATGAATAACGAACCCAGGCAGCGTCATTATAGTTCCTAAACATTGACATCCAATTTAGGTGGTTATAAATGAGTCACGGCACGCAAATTTCTCGGGCGGGCGCGCCGGCTATTTCGTTATCGAAATCTCGCGATTTGAATATTTCGAATCGTTCAATTCCGGCCGCCACATGTGAGCCGAACATATCATTTTCTCAGAGGCCGACGATCTCGTTACTTACTTAATTATCTGCAACGGGTATCATTGATCAAAATTAATGGGCTCATTTTTAGAGATCCATCGCTAATACATACCATTAGGTGTCATGTTGTACAAAGATTGATGTTGCCCCTTCTTGCGCCAAACCCTCACTAAGAAGAACGAAAGCAGGGCCACCAGTAATACGGCGAATGTTACGCCGATGTATAGGGCCAGATCAGTTTGGGTATCTGCTAAATTTGCTGCAAAAGAAAACAATATTATTTAGTATACATATATGAGTATAAATTGAAAAAAAAAGAATAAAAATAGAACGTATATAATGATTGTAATTAAAGCTTTTGCTAGAGATAAAATGTAAAATAAAATGTTATTGATATACTGATGGGCTAGTCAAAACAAATATACATCCGAGAAGGGTATACTTTTCTAACCTTTCGTCTCATATGCAGTTATGCTTTCAAGCTGTTTTGATATTTTGTATGATAATACAATATAGTATATTGAACATCTTCGATGCAACGGTGGCTCTGCGTAGCGTGTTCTTATAGTACGTTGACCTAGTAGATTATTACATAATGCATTTATCTTGTTAAACACTGAGCAACACGTTTGTGCCCTTATTAGGTAGGTAAGTGTTACAACCCTCCCTTCGGGCTTTGTAAAAACATGTTTGCGTCCGTGGTTTTGTTGCTCATAAAGCAAAAGACGCAATTTCGTTGCAGACGTCCAAGGAACAGGCCGTACCCTTTAAGTAATCACCGTATTTAACCCGAGTCCGACCCCAGATTTCGTTTATTTGCAGTTGGTACACTGTAAAACGCGGCCGGCCGGAAGCAATATAGTCATCAGGTTGCCGACGCTGAAATCCAAACACGAGATTTCAGGCCTTGAAAATTCGATTGGTATATTTGTGCGCAAATACAGAACAGGAAATTTCTACCCTCGGGCTATTTTTCGCGTTCCTCCGAGGAATTTGATTTTATGCCGTTCATTTCGGAGCCGAATTGAATTTTTTCTAGAGGTAGGTTAAGGACTTGGATGGCTATCGCGAATAACACGCCACGAACAGAAAAGGCAGGCCACCGTAAATTCACCTCGAGTGACGCAAATATGTTCCGCAATTATGCATTATAGATTTACACTGACATAAATTATAGTTTCCATTTATACAAGCACATACCTTTCTCGTTCATAACTTCGCGCAATTATGAAATTTGCTTCCTATAATCGTAGAATTGATTTAATTATTTATTCATTACTAATTTATAATTTACTTGCTTTTAAGTTCTATGCAGTTAAAACTTGAACATAATTTCTCTGAATTCTTTGAATATTGAATATTTATGGTGTAGTCGGAAAGTTTAATCCCACTATCAAGTCTTGTAAGCACGGTGGAAGATATAGAGGTGCTCTGGCAATCGCCTCGGTGCCAGCACACGAACGCGAGGGGTCAGTGTGCGAGTGGGGTAGGTTTATAAATAATAAACAAAAGATGCAGCGCAAAGATGACCTCAAGTTCCCCACCTTCACTTCCGTGCGATAACCAGGTGCATCGCGAAACACGTCGAAACTTGGTTCATCTAGAATTGCTGAAAGTTGTTCAACTTTGAAAAGTTAATTTGAGAATTAAAATGAAACATCGCCCCATAACAATAACATTAAGTTTATAAGCCGATATATGTATATATTCTATGACTATCAAGCTGATCAAGGTGCTTAGTATTCGGGCATTCAATATTCATACAGGGTTTCACCTATAAAATATTGTCGTTTATTCTGTGGGTCACGTAATGAACATTTCCGAAATTTGGTATTCAATTCCAATACCTATTATAGAAGCCTGTTACGATATATCTTCCGTCTCTCTTCCTTGTAATAATCACACGTAACGCACACGCGCTATTAAACCACCTCTGGTGTAACGTCGTACTTCGTTATTGAATGAATAATAATATCCGCTGAAATTAACACACTTTTAATCTGTTTCTCGTATTTATTGGGGGTTGGGGGGTTTAAATTTAATTGGAAGCCATTCGCTTGCTTGAAGTTTTACTCAAACGAGATGTGCTCGATATAAAACTAATAAAGCGACGCAACGTTAACTTTATCTATTAAATGTTTTAGCTTCGCATGAATTTCCGAAGCTCCAGAGCGCCGCCGAGCTATTTAGGGGATTTCAGTGAAGATGTCCATTATCCTCCAGCGATCCCTTTGCTTTGCCCAAGCTGTAACATCAAAGTTGCTTTCTCTGTGCGCTGGCCATCATTCAAATGTTCAATACGTAGCAATCTTCGTAAATAAGGAGTCCTTAGAACTCTACCATTAACTGTGAATGGCTGCGGAGAGAAGTTTCCTGGACAGTGATCATTCTGGGGGAAGGGGGGCGAGTTAGCGAACTTCATATGGATTAATCCATTTTGTAATAGTACGGTTTGGGTTTGCTATTTACATTATTAATATGCTGCACGGGCACAATTCTCTTCCGGAGTTATGGATATTACTAAAGTTAAAATAAAATCAATACGGGGGACGACTGAAAAAAATCGGTGTGTAATTGCAACGTGATTCATTCAACGATGCATTCGGGCCGGTCGCGTCACAGTCAGACGTCCTCACTAATTGCACTAATTGGAGGGGCTATTTAGTTTGGCAATTTATTTTTGAAGTAACGAAAAATTAATTGCACACGTCAACGTCATAAATTCGGCTAAAAATCCGGATGGCGTCCGAAATTTGATACGTATCAAGAATATTAGAAATTTGAGGGCACACGTGGGGACCACGCCGGGACCGCAGCGCTGCTATTAAGGGTGGGACGCAGCGCCGCCGACAATTAGCGAGGCAGCAGGGAATGCTGGGAATTCCGGCGGAAACGTCGCTGTGCACTGTCACAGCTACTCAGTTAGGTAGTGCGCCAATCACCCCCTTATATTGTTTGGGGACGGGGAGGGATGATCGTATCGCTGAAAGAGGAAATAAATTATTCTCAGGATGACATAATTTGTTTGTCAAAATATTATGTTTGGGATTAAAATTGATTTATGCCTTACATGTGGATATTCATTTTTTAAAATTACATCCAAGTAGTGAAGTTCCTTGTGGAGGTCTTTTCAAACTTTACTTTGGTACACCTACACTAGAGCAAGTTAGATGCAAAGTAAACAACCTTCAGTCGTGTAATGGAGTTTGGAGGAATTCGCGTTCCTGGGTTGTTATTTTTTTTTGGCCGCCTAGACTATAAAGATGAAGCCATTCTATTTTTTTTTTATATGAAGATGACGAAAGGTCATCGTTTTGTTTTACAAACACAATGCAAAAACTCTCTCAAGGAAGGCCTCCAATTCCTTATCATACGCATTATTTCGTCAGTTGGTTAAAGGCTGTATACGGACTTGACAAAAGAGGCTGTCATAAAAATTCCACACGAGGACGTAGGGGAGTGTTCGGCATTGAACCAGTTGTTCGAAGTCGTTAGTAAAAAATTTGAATATAAAATTAAAGTCTACACTGAGAACCAACAGCATTCGGATCGACCCGAGGTCGTACGCCGCGTCTGCTATGGAAGGTCAAGTTTTACAAGCTTTATTCTGAGTAAATATCGCGACATACGTACGCTGTGAATTTGGCGTTTTAGTCTAAACATACCTACCTTTTTGGCTAAATTTATAATTAATTAATTACAAACTGTTCCACGGAATTTTTTATACATTTTCTCCGTGCGATAACGAGACGAAAGATTGTATTATCAGCTGCCTGTCGGACCGTGCATTGACCCCTGCGATCATCAGAGTTAAATCCTTGCGATTTTCTTTTTTGTGGGCGAAGCAGCTGGTACATTCCGTTCGAGTAAATAATCTGCACGAATTAACAAACAATTACTTACACTTTCCTTATTTTCCTGTTATTTTAGAAATTACTAGTAACTATGTCACGTAGAAGAAACAACTCAGACTGTATATGTATGTTCAATGATCTTTCCATGAATTACATGAATTTAAACAAACTATTGCCAATCTCCTCCGTAAAGTATCTTCAATTAAACAGTAAGTGCGCCATTGTAAACAATTGTACCGTGCGCCATAAAAGCGTCGTGATTTTCCGAAAACATAGTTACATCATAAAAGCGACATTAATACCGATTATCAAGGCTTCGCCTGGATGTCGCGATAAGATTGTAGTCTTCATAAAACCGTGTACTCGAAGTGGTATAATTTGAGTACTGTTGAAATAACGAGCATAGTTCGGCATTAAGTCCGACATTATCCGTTTTATATGACAAGAGAATTTACGATTCGCTGCGCAGTTACTTTATAAAACGCTCCTAATATATTTATCCGGTCGTATTTATAGAAAGGTGTAAACAAACTGAACAGTAAACTCGCGGGTCAGCGACAACTATGCCTGTGTCAGAATCGCATCCGAGAGGAAAAATTCACCTCGTTTAAATATAGTCGGGTACAATAAGCAATTAGTAACCCCCCTGAACAAGAAGGATGTCTAGCGAATGTCAGGGGCAAGTCACTGTGATGTCATTCTCTCTGGGAAAGACTGCGTAATGCAACTTTCTTTTTTATAATCCCTGCGGTAGCAAGGACAATATACCACATAGAGACATTCGGTTTGGTTTCTTTCTTTTGTTGGCGTCCTTAGAGGTATTTATAGACTCTGGGAACAGTCGAGGAGATTGACGTGCACAAAGGGTGATTTCCGTCTTTCGGAGCTCAAGCTGGAGGCAATTAGAGCATCTTGGGAATTCTCTTCTGTTAGACGACGAAATTAGAATTGCTCGAGCTTATTAGTTACTGTATAATCATAACTATTGACCAGAAAGATTTTTCGATGGAAATCAAATGAGTTTAAACTGTGAAACCACTTTAAACAAATTTGTTGGAAAGTATGAAATGTTGACTTGTGGTATAGGTAAGTGGCTTCCGTGCGTTTCTCGAAATGAGTTCTTAATACGACGAAACTGGGAGGATTGAGAAAATTGATCCTTCGGAAGCTCCTACGCCGCTGATTATAGACGATATTTGGACCAGATGTTCGAGTGATTCTGTGGATTTATGCCCCCAGATTGAGATTGTGCGGTTACAAGACTGGAGTTTAATTTTATGCAGTGGTAGCTCGTCTCCGGTGATATATAAGATATTCTGCCACTCGATCTGGTTAAGATTAAGTAACTCGTCCTGTGAAACTCCTGCTCGTTTCAGTTATTTTCAATCTTACAACGTTAGAAGATATATTGTCAGCGTTTCAGCGATAATTTACAATTTATTCAATATGGGCACAGAAGAATATTCAATTTAATTTAAAATAAATGCCCTTGGGAGTACTGTCATAATTTATTTATTTTTATTTCAGTGAGGAGCTGTGGTAATCTTAATAACTAAAAAAAATATACCTACATACATATATTAATTAACGTCTGAAGTAAACATAACGCAAACGAACGTTGAAAGTATTTATAATTCTTACAATATTTGAATACCAAACGTAAATATTTAATCTTGAAGAAAAAAGAAAAGTTAAAGTGAAACAGATTCTCTGCAGATATTTTGACTCGACGTAAGGTTTTCACAAAATATTTAGGTATAGTTGAAATGGTTCTCGTGTTTTTCACGTCTTGAAACGTGTCGCTTTTGAATAAAGGATATCGAGCGCTGAAATGTACGGGTCGAAAAACGAAAACTATTAGATGTTGCTGGAGGAGAACACGTTTCGTAATTTGTCTCTTTCGAACGGTCTCGAAAAATAACCTCGTAATCTGTCTGCATGACAAGAGGAAGAATAATAAAAAAAACCGACAATAAATGAACGGCAGCGTGAACTGTGAACCGACACGATTTTCAAATATAAATGAACCGAACACGCGCGTGTATGTGTACTTACAAGGAGGTTAAATGTTTGAAGCTTTCCTGCTCTCCGTACTGTTTGGTTAACATAAGGGATATCGAATGCATAATTTAGCCTAAACCGCCGCTGTGTTATTAGCGAATTGAATTTGATTGCCCTAGATTAATTTAAACTTCTGCCGCCATCAGAAATTCAGTTTCCCGCTCGTCGTATATTTTACTGGCTTACAACGACCATTCTCTCTTTCGTACGGTTCTAATATTCGCATCCCGTGGAGCAGCAAGGTGACCTGTGACCTCTCCTTCGGCCTCTCTCCTCTGGTAATAGCCCATCTATCCTACCCCTCACGTGTTGTTGTAAATGTACCATATGCGGAAAAAGGTTATGCTTTATAAAGGTTAAGGATATCACGCGATTTCGTTAAATATTTTCATCTACGAATCGATTTCCCACGCCATAAAACTCCACAGAAGCCTTTATTTTATAAAAGGATTAAAAATAATTGTTGTTATCTTTATGGGGCACGCGATGCTGCTTTGGCCAACGAAAGTCGCGCGGTGCAAAGTGAACAGAATTTTTCCTGTAATCTTGATTTATCGCGTGGCTGGATGTGATATTTATTCTTCCCATATCGGAAATTTATAAAGAACATAACTTTCGAAAGACGCATACGTTTATTTTTCATGCTGTGCGCTAAACAACATATTTATGCAGACGTAACGACGTAACCCTCCGTCAGATATTTAAACACGTGACTTTATTATGTTGCCAGGAACTCTCCTTTTTTTGATGAAAGTCCACGGCTACACCTACTTACAAAAAATTATGTTTTCGTCGAGTAAGCTTTTCAACATACACGTTAAAGTGCATAAGATTATCCTTGTGTTGACGTGACATGCCAAATTACTACCAACAAGAAGAAACCAAAAAAGCTCTGTTTGCACCATTTCAACAAATTCGCATCCCCCCGTGAAGTACATCACTTAGAATTTAATTAATACTTTCTGTATTCCTTCCTTGGAATCTATGTATAATATAAATCGAAGTTTCAATAAAATTGTGATCGTTGCTAGTTGCTAGAAATCAATGAAAGGCTACAAATTTTTTTGGAAAATAATCGTTTCGGGTGAACCGTGATTTCTGCTATTAATTTAAACACGTTACAACAATCCAAGGAGTGGACTTGGAAAGTCCCTCATGTTGTTAATGCAGCTGATAACTCTTTTCTGAATCTGAATCTGAAGAATGTAGTTGCTATTAATTACAAATCAAGCAAATGTTACACCCAGAAAGGTGAAAGCTGAAAGCAATGCTTTATCACTTAATACAAGCTGGAACACGACTTTTGCTTTATTCCACCTAAAAATAAATTACAGTTTCAACAAGATAATTATAATATGGCGTGGGTAGCAGAAGCCCCAATTAATGGGGAAGATTCAGTGAAAAAAATTAGTTCTTAGGTGAGAGGAGTTATGGTTATGAGAGGATCGTAACATAAAACATTAAACAAAAGTTTTGTAATAAGAAAGAAAAGCACAAGAAGAAGATGATTAATCGGTTTCAGCGCGGAAATCGTTTAATTGCATATTAGAATCATGATTTGTGCAGACGTCGAGGAAATATCTTACATAAGCAAACAACTTCTTTCTTAAGTTTGTACAACTCATCATCGTGGCAAAACATTTTTTGCTTTGCATTTTGATTCATATTTGTTTATTCGAAATTCGTTTTTCTCCTCACTCTATAAAATCGATTGCGGAAGAGAACATTTCCAATCAAAAGGAGCGACAGAACATAATTGGTGGTAGGATATAAGATATGCATATTAGATACGAATAATAATTAGTAAAGCACGGATTTTAGATCAGGATTCATTACTCCATAACGGGAAACCACACGATTGTACATCGATTTATCGGAACTTCCTTTGCCAAAGACACGATGATTAGCTTTTTTTCCTGCGTCTAAGCACACAAAGATTAGCCTGTTCCCTTTTTCTTTAATCTCTTAGTTCTGCGCGCCACTATAGTGACCCCCTCATGTTATTCTCTTTCTTCGATACGTCCGAGCCCACTTTACCAAAGATACATACTATGATTAACTTTTCTCCCCTAGCAGCTACTGCGCCACTACAGTGGCTTACCTCCAAACATTATGATTTATTCGAATTCACGACTCTGTTACGTCTGAGTCTACTTTACTGATCACATGATGATTAACTTTTTCTCTTCTTTAATCACTTAGCCTCCAATTGGCACTCTAGTGGCTTACTTACTTACTATTTTAATTTTAATTTAAATTCGATATGTTTAACCCCACCTTATTATAGACCACTGGCTTTCCGTCCTCATTTTAGGTTGTTTTACCTCTGCGCCACTTCAGTGACTTACCTACATGCACTCTGATTCCGAACTACGGTTTATTGGGATCTATGATTCGCTTGTATCCAACTGTAGTTTGCCTCTTTCCTTCTTCTTTAATATCTGAGCTTCTGTGCGCCACTATAGTGGCTTCCCTCGAGATATTCTAATTTTTAACTTCAATATGTGCGAACCTACTTTGCTAAGCAAACGTCCTATAATTCAATCCTTTAACTATTGCACCACTCTAGTGGCTTACTTGAAAGCGTTTTAATTCCCAAATCACCCTGGCGCCTATATTCCATCTTTAAAAACCACGCCCATCTCCAGTGAGCTCCCTTATTTTTAATTTTTTTTGTAACAGTCAATTGACTAGGATGGTTTAGTATTTTTTTTTTGGAATTAATTTAAAGGAGGTCCTTGTACAGTGAAATCAATAAAAGTTAAATCGTATTTTACCTGGTATTTGTCAGCATAGGACATGTACAGGGTGAATAACACAATATTATTAAAAAATTTGAATTCATAAGTGTTAACCATTTTTTTCTTAACGTCCTACTGTTTACATTTTTCAGAAAATAACTGGTAGGGTTGTTTGAGACACCTTATGCATATAACATCGTTAGATGGGGGTAACTAAATATAAATAAATAATTTGACTGCTTTGATTTGAAAGAATTAACTAAGGACTGCGATAATCAATAAATTAAAATTAAAAATGAATATCATACTATCTCTCCGCGTTTCATTGTTTAAAGCGATAAAGAAAAAAAGGACAAAGCTCCGCTAACAATAAAAGAGGTGATTAATTAAATCAATACAACAATACGGGAATGATTTATGCGGGGCATTTGCACGTAGAAAATTACGCTGGTCCGCTGTGGGGGTGGACAACAGCGGCGTATTTTTCGGAAGCACTGAGTGCCGCAGACATCCTGGGGTTCGCTGTGATGCATGGTGGCATCCCCGGCCGCCGTCATTATTATGTGTGCACCGAGGCTTGCAGAAAATGTGGAAGTTTTATTTTATTACCTCGCTTTTTTCACTTTTTGCCAACGTATTTCACCGACATAACCGCCGATCAGTTCTTTTCTTTTGTAATAACGCTATTAGGTCTTGACTGATGCCAGTTTTGCTCAAGTACACTAGAATTTATAAGGCATTAATAAGATTTATGACCAGCAAAAGTAAATCTCCTACTGTAGAAAAATGTGTTGAATGCATAACTAATTTAATCGCATAATTAGATTTTGTGTTAGTTTTAGTTTAAGTCTTGAAATTTTAGTTTATTTTAGATTGGCAAAAGTTGACGAAATAAGATAAACCTTGATTGAGTTAAATGTAAATGATAAAGTATTATTATGATCATTTACTAGTATAATGAGACTGGGTTCTTTCGGGGGGTTAATAAGACAAGAAATTTACTGTCCTTTTTTCTTGTGGGTGTTATCGTCTAATAGGGGTACTTTTTATTGACGCAGGGTCAATAGGGGTGATTGTATATTGATTAGCATGAAGAGGATTATTAATTAAGCAGTGTGTCCCCCCTTTCCGTGGGGGCCAGGCATTTTTCGGTTGGCGTACGTTTGGGGCGTACAATTTACGAACGTTACTTTCAGTGGGTAATTCGGCTCACTTAATTTGCTGAATTATCCTAATGCCGAGCCGCCTTGAATTAGAGTAGATGTGCTAGAACTAAACGGCGAGAGTTGCTAATAAAGAGTGTGGCTTCGCGAGTGATTCATGGATAGATGGGAAAGCCACTTGACTTGAAACTATTTTGCCACTCATATTTCAGTCAGGGGCTTTTTCTTCTTCAGATGATTTACGTCTTCCTTATTTGAGTCATAACGGTAATTTGATATCATTTGAGATCATTTTAAAATGAGCTACCTTCGAAAGTGTGTGTCTAAAATAATTCCAAAATAAGAATTTGGGTAACTGTTTCCTAAAGGGAACTTCGAGAGATATGGATGTGAAGGTCGCTTCTAGCAAAGACACAGTTATATGAACACACCATTTACAAAACGTACCAAAATAATGAAGCACCTACAAGAGGATGTGTATTCCCATGCGCTTAAATTATGGTTATGTCACATTCGACACGATTACGTATCCACGTGAAAGGTGGAAAATGAAAGATGAGGCATGTTGTGAATCAGGTAGGATATTATCTTAATCACCGATCTAGAACTCGCAGCGATCTATCATGAGATCGGGTGGTCATCCTTTCTCTTTCTGTCACTCACCTGCTTGCTACACGTAAGCAAAACTAATGTGTACTTGCGCGGTAAATGGGTAAACTGTCAGGTGAGCATCCGTCAGGCGTAATTTAACGTGTTCATTGTTGGGGAGTTCAACAAATATAAACATCGTTGATTTTTAAAATGTATACAATGTACAGTGACGGTCGAAAATAATGTCACTTGAAAGCGTCACATTGTCACCAAACCATGACTCCACATTACCACTAATTTGACACTTTTTCAAAGAAATAATTTAATGGGGTAATAAACGATTTGATTACTAATTTGTCTACTTACGTAAATTCTGAATGCAAGCCGATATTGATAGGGTACAATAATTTATGTACGCGTATTTACGAAATGTACGGTTGGATATATGAAGAGTAATTAGTTGAGTTGCTCACTTATGTACAGATTAAAAACGATTTATTGCATCTATTAAACAGAATATTTTTAATGGTCTCGGAAAAGGTCAGATGGAGTTTCACGATTGGTTTTTAGATATCCACCGAACCGAGACACTGATTTGACCCCAACCTGGTGGTGGCATTTAATCTTTGACGTTTCATTAATACTCATTCAAAGAGCTCATTAGTAGTTGGTCGAAACTGAAATTAATCTTCCCCGTTTAAAATTGCAAATATATGAAAGTACTTTACACTATACAGTGCGTAATAGAATAAGTTTCATTTAACGTAACCACTACTAATACATACGTTGTAATACACACATACTCTCTAGACTGTTAATTAACAAGACAAAATGATACCACGATAAAAGTGATGCCGAGGGTATGGGAAAATGTTAAAAAAAAATCTTTTACTTTAGTTTCCGAGAAATAATTAATCAAAAATTAGCTCCGAAACGACGATACGCCCCTGATTAAAAGTTTTATGGCAGGCACGGCGGCGTAGCATCGCTCTTGAACTTTTAGGTGGAATTTCACGTCAACTTCGTTTTTAGATCAACCCCCGACGCCGTGAAATACGAATTACAAAATACTTACTTGTCAATTAGCCTGATTGTTTATGTCTCAAGATCTACATGTTACAACAGGTGTGCCAAACTCACCGAGTTTTTAGATCTTTGTGACATTGCTTTGAATCTTTTGGCAACCCTCTCTATCGCCATATTTTCAGTCTTTCTTCTTGTATGCATGCATCACTTGTTACCTTATGCAAATATATCTAAAAAAATTCATTGTTAAATTTCTTTTCTTTGTTTCTCAGCAGTTGGATAAAATTTTTAATATGTGAAGTCAAAATTTTGAAACTGATACTCGGATATCGAGGGTTTCCCTTTGCTAGAAGTAAATCTGAATGTGCTCATTGCCACCATGGGTAATGTGATTAGTAATAGTAAGTAATAGTTTGTTTTTATATTATTGTCAGTACATGTGGTTTGCGCGTTCTTGTAACGTTGTCCGTTGTTGGCTGAATAAACTAAGTCCATAAATCTATAAACCCCCATTTTCCTTGTACAAGTAAAGTACAGTAAAGTGTAGCAAATTTTAAATTGAATCAAAAATAGAACGTGTTCTATTTTCAAACTTGTAGCCCAAAGAATGTCTTTTTCTGGATATTATTATAGAAATTGTACATCGTTACGCAGCGTACGTTCAATTAATCGAGAAAGCGCCTAAATACCCCCCTTCACCCAAAAAAATTACTCTCCCGCGTCACTTTTTATAGGACGACTCAAAAATAAACACTGCCACCTAGACAAGATCAACGTTAGTAATTTAACATCTGTGAAACCGACTAATACAAAGTCTCTCTTGGCCACCGCACATTGATTTAAGAGTGAAGAACGTCTACCGGAAATGACGCTCTACAATTAACGTGAGAGTAGTCGAGCACGTGCCTCTTAAGCGTTGGTGCTTCGTGTTTACGGCCGCCCGCGTCGCACAAACCGCCGACTGCCGGTGTCTCGGGGGGGCGAATTCCTTGAAATTTTGTTCGGTACATTGTCAAAATTCCAAACCGATATCTATTAAAAACAAGAATTCCTGTACGGTTACGCCGCAGTAAACCTTTCACCTTTGTTTAGTGGGGTTTTAATTAAAACAGCAGCAGCAGCAATCACAAAGCGAAATTGTGGAATTCGTTAAGGTGAATGAAATTCATTACAACATCTTATAGGCATACGTCGAACTAGCTCGGACTTGAACATTCCACAAGTATTAAATTACTATTAAGAGTTTTCAATCACGCATATCTAGCAGAAAACTAATCGCATATCAGATGATTATCGGAGCTCTAATAAATTAGAGCTATAGAGTTTCTCGTCGCGTCGGTCGTGAAAGACCGAAAAACAAATCGCTTTATGTGCGCATAGATAATACGGTTTTGTCTTTCCAGCTCACGGATAGATACAATTCAGTAACTTAAACCGCTGAAAACTATAAAGGAAGCGGAGAATTGCTACATTATTATTGTTTTTATGTGTCGCGGAACGCACAAGTTAGAGTTATAATAGTCTTAAATGCGAGTCTAGAGGATTGCAAACTTTGTAAAGTCGGAGTTTCTTATGGAGGACAAAAACCCTTAACTTCATTCGTCGTCGCTTTTAACGGCGGTGAAGAATTACCTGTCATATTTCTTGCGCTTTCCGAGAAGAATTAAAAAGTCCGCTTTCGTAATAAGCAAAGTACTATCGTATAAGTTTTTTTTATACAAAAGTAGGTAACTAATAGTTTTCTTATACAGCAAACTATTAACATGACTGTGTAAAATTTACTTCAACATATTTGTTTCTTAAGTTTTAATCAAATTTGGTCTTCCAGTCACCTTGTGGTGACGCTTACAACATTACAAGAGTGATGGGATGACAGAATAACAAGAGTACAATCTAAGGCAACAAACAATATTATTTTTAGAAATGATGCAAATCTACTGGGTGAATTAAAAAAAAGCAGTATTAAACATCTTGAAGTTCGAAAGGTAGATTTTTAATTAACGCCGGGCAGTTTCAAGTGGTAATAAGTTGGCATGATCCCAACTCAATTGCGGGGGTTAATATTTACAACCGCCAGGTGGAAACTTAATCTGACCGAAACGGTTCGAAGCGTTCGAGATTTAAAAGTAATCCGAAACGGCGAGGTAAGCTGATATAATTAATTTTTTTTTCTGCATTCGCCGACGGAATCTCGGAATGCGTTCTGAAATAAACACGACCTACCGGAAGTAAATCCAGACAGCGGAAACAATCTCTGCCTTCTGATTATTTATTATCCGGGCGCATATTCCGGGGGGTAGGTAGAATATAGCATTGTGTTGCTCAGTGCCTTTCGTTTTATTACTTTTTTATTGTACATGTAATGCGTAATTTTTACAACGGGCGAGAATCATTTTCACAAGCCATTTACCCCCGTCATATAGTGACGTATAATTTAAATTACACGCAAATTTTGCTTTATGTCTATTGTACTGCCCACGTTAAAAATAGACGTAAAAAATTGTAAGCAAAATAGCACGCATATGTATCTGTCTGAATTCATGCAAAAGGTTTCGTGCACAACACTGGACAAAAGTATACCAAATGTTTGGTTAAGATTAAATAAGAATATTAAAAAATTTAATACGTTCTGCAAGCTTGCAAAAGTCCTCCAAAATCCTCGAAACAAAACAAAGTCCTTCGGCATCCAAAAACGTTTCTTTCCGCTGCGAAATTTCCGCATCGCGGCAGTTTTCTTAAGTTTCGGAGAGGAAGCATTAAAACGGCCCAGTTTAAAGCGTAAGTCGGCCGCACGGTCGGCTAAAGCGAAGCAAGTAACATAAAGTTAGTTAGGATGAGCAAGGACTTCGCGAAAGACGAAAGGGTGCATTCATAATTAAAGCCCGCGTCTGAGGACACTCAGCGCCCCCTTCGTAACAAAATTTCCTGACGTCTGAAACATCCGTTTACTGGAATCTATTCAAATGTTCAAAGTACATGAGGACCCCCAATTAATTCCGTATTTAATTTATTTCACGCTTAAGACGAAAGAAACTTCAGGTTCACACAGGTGAGAGGAATAGAACAGTTTCTGTTTTCGAAAAACTTGCATTGTCACACTTACTTTAGGAAAAGTATTCGCGAATAATATTTTTATTATTGTTCATCAACTTTTACAAGAGAAGCCACTTAAACAAGGAAGTGCAAATTAGAAAAGAGAAAAGATTTACGCCAATTTAAATGTCCTTTTGTTTGCTATCGAATGTTTCCTGACGAAAATTGTGTCTGCGATAATCTTATTGGTGAAAACTATATGTCACACTTGCGCCATGCCAACGCCTTTGTGTTGTTCGTTTTCTCCGTATTTCACCTGCGCCAATTTAAAGGGACAACTATTTCGAGGTCATAGAAACTATTCGGCAAAAATCAAACGAGCTGACACGGAGCATCTCCTCTTGAATAAGTTATCTACTCTTTGTGTTTATGTCAAAAAGGCTGGTGGTACAAGTGAAGGAAACTTGTTTTAAAATAAATTCCTTTTCATATTTCTTTTTACAATAACAAAACAGTAAATTTATGTGATTATTTCTTATAAACAAAGGCAGTAAAACTGCCTGAACTTATTGACCTGGTCACCATAACTCGTATTAAGGTTATTTAAACAATTTGAAAATAATTTATTTCACGCTTAGACCCTCTGTTCCAGTCAGGATTATGTTTAGTATTTCATTTTTGAAACGCAAATTTCTATAGTTGTAAAGGTTAAGTAAGTGCGACATTATTATCATACTCATGCAATTCATATACTTATGTGAATGGGGCCGATGTAAATTTAAATATGTGATTAAACTTCGTACGACGGAATTGACTAGGAAAGTTTATGTGTTTCATGAACCGCATATGTATTTATGTATATGCGTTTCCTTTGTCGTCGTTTAAAATGTGGCGTTTACGCTTTTAAAGCGGCGGAAGCAACACTTCCCGCATTTCGGTGTCATAACGCGATCGCAATTTCAATAAATTTCATCTCGTCAGTCAAAGCCGTCCGTGTTTCGGTCGGGTAATTTTTATAAATTGGAAATTTCTTAAGCGATGTGCACTCGTCGTTGAAGAGTTGTTATTATTAAGGGGTATCACGTTCGAAACTAATGACGTAATATCAAAATTTAATAGTAAAACACGAGGAGAGACGCCCGCACAAAGGAAGTGAGAAAATCAGTCAACCTGAATCTGACATTCTGAGGGAATTACGGCGAAATTGCCGGGGCGTTATTGTCGTGAAAATATAAAAGCTGACGGGATCTGCTTAATATGCGCGGCGGGCGACCGCGAAGATTTGTTATTTCGCAATATTATGATACTTCTATGTGTCCGATCAGATGTTATTAACGCGATTACTTTCCCGGAATACCTATTAAAACAGCACAAAGGACCCCAAAGGGGATGGAAACCCTTCCGTTTTAAAAAACATCTTCGCAACTCCAATGAATTACAAAATTACTTGGATTCATTAATCTACGACACCCTGTAAATAATCAAATCACATAGCCCAGTTTGTACATATACATAAGAAAATTCAGTTAATTATTCAGTAATTCCGTTTTGAAAGACTCGCCTCATGATTAAGGTCGTGGCTAAAATAACAAGAAACGATATAGCATTACGTCAATTTAATGTGTAAGAGAGTGACGAACGAAATAAATACGTCATTAAATTAATCATAAAATGAGAATACGGGTCATAGTCACATAACTGATTCGTCATAAAATTTGAAAATCGACGATGCGTTTCTGATTCACACGATACATTTCCGATATTGATGGAAACATATTAAAAGCAATAGGGATTCCTTCCACGGGTGAGTATCCTTCACAGAGAATATAGAATTGTAATCATATTCCATAACTATTCACCCCTGTCACATATGGAAATCTCCGGAGTTCGCACCCTCAAAGTCACAAAAGCGCGGCCCCCTCGCAGCGCCAGAACTTTTATTTAAATCTTTCCAAATACCTACACGTTTTAACACGGAATTTAAATAATCGGGGGGCATTTAAATGCTAAGGAGATTAATAATTTAGCGTAGTACGGCGGCGCCGACTGCAAGGCGAAAATTTACATAAATTTGAAATAATTAGGAAGCTGAGGTAATTACATTAAAATTATTAACAATTATTATTGCACATTAAATACAATACAATACAAATAAGATTGATAGAAACACGTAGCTTAATATACGAGACTGTGATGTCGTAATATTTTCTAGAATGAGTCGTCCTGAAGGTTAAAACAAAGGTTTAGGAAGCTGTTGAAATTCAAATTCTTTGCCGGGAAGGCATGCAAATTTTCTTTTGATAAATTCTGCGGCGTCCTGTAATACGCAATATGCATATAATTCCACACGGCTTATGAAGTTATTACTTGTAGTAGCTGATGTTCGAAAGGGGGAACGGCGAAAGCACCCTCTCCAAAATACGTTATTAAAACGGAGCCCAGTAACTCTTACTTTCATATTATCCTGCGCGCAAAGTAAAAAAAGGACGACATCCTAAACAACGCCAACGGCGAAATTAAACGAAAAGTACCTATTCTAAATTAATGAAAATATTCTTGGCTCAATTGAAACTGTACCTACATTTTAGTAGAATATTTGTGGACGTTAAGGATTATTTGGGTGTTCTTGGTGGAATTTCCTGCTTGCGTCTTACGAGGAATTAATTTCACGTGGATTGGGATGCACGGGATTGAGGTTTGGGATTATGGGACCCGCGACAGTCAATATTAACATTTCCAGGCGTCATAACCGGCTGCCAAATGTCGGCGATAATCCGAAGTTATGTCCAGTGCGGTCGGGACTTCGCGCCATAACCATACCAACATGAGGACTGCTAAAACCTCATATCGATTCCGTGATAATGGCTTCCGCAGTTCTGGGTGTCCAGCTATGGAAATCATTTAAATTAGTGACGCTGCGACGCACTTTGTGATGTCGTTTTTAAGTCGGACACTGTCATGATTCTAATCTTTTATCAAAATGTAACAGTTCTCAATTTATTTCTTGCTATACATACGATTTAAACTAAAAAAAAACTAATATAGAACACTCTGACAATTATAATTAATAAACGAGAGAATTATAATTTCCAAGGTTATCGGTTGGCGAATTTCGCTTTTATCGCGACCAACGCCCTAGGATGTTACGGGTGAAAATTTCACTAAAATCATTTTCAGTCTTTCGAGTCACCCGGTATTGCGCGGGAACACGAAAAGACCGTTATTTGCCTACATGCGTTTCAACTTGATGCGTCATTAAACAAAAGCCTTCACTACGCATCACATAAGTTCCATCTCGAGCATTTCATTTAATAAGTAAAACAGTCTACACAAAAATACGAAAATTTGACATAAAAACGAGTGTTTTGGGGCAGGCCACAATGACACTAACTTGCGCTTCAGCTCCTCAGGGATTTGAACCTGTTGAATCAGATGTAAACTTTGCATTATCAAACTCATAGAATTCCACATATCACTGGCTTTTCCCGTAGGTAAACATATCTTTCCTACTCGTAGAAGAACCCGGGGGTTGGATTTTATTTATAATTCAAGCACATCATACAGGGTGACTGTCAATTAACCCGACAAAATGAAACCACGATAAGAAGCGATGTCCGAGAGTGTGGGAAAGACGTTAACAAAATTCTTTCTCCTTTAGTTTTCGGGAAATAATTAGCCCCAAAAGGACGGTGCGCCTCAATTCTACAAACGTATGTGTATCTTAAATACAAAAAAATACGTACGTTCGAAAATATATTAAAAAAAGTAATAAACCTGGCGTTAGGGTAAGTTAATAAAATCAGTGACAATTCATACATGTCCATAAATAAGTAAATAAATAAATATCAGTTTGTAAGAGAGCGGTAAACCTCGTAACGCAGCAGTCAACGAATTAGTTACTTCTTGCACTCCCGGAGCTTTACGTTCTCTGTTAAATCGATCGTGAAACTCCAAACACCTACGTCTGTAAAACGAGAATTACAGGACGAATTGTTTAGAGTCTTCCGAGCATATGGTCCGTGCAGCTTAACGCCTCCCGTTAATGAAATGACAGATTAAGCCGTATCGGACAGTCTTGAAAGTGTGGGCGTCAGGAAACGCCGACGATCTCGTTTGTGTTTCTTCGTCAAATAAAATAATCAGTTCCATTCTGTATTACGCGGTGTTTATTTTGTCGCTCCAAGCTTTTTAACGACGCGGAATATTTAAGGCCATTTGATTGTTTGTGTGATGAGCATCAAAGGCCAATTTGGTTAATGCTTTCGAATTAATTCGGTTAACTTCCCATTACGGTGTAATTTGGGCTTACCTTCTCTCACTCCATTTAGTTGAGTGGATGGACAAACGTCGGAGACGCAGGCGCTGGTCTGGTAAGGTTTCCCAATACAGGATCGCCTTAGCTGACCGGAGGGTGTTAAGCATTGGCGCTTTCGTGTCCGGACGCACTCAGGGTTGCACTTAGACCATTCCGACCAAGCGGACCAGCGTGGATCTTCTATTTAAAAGAAAGTAAAAGACGATTACATCGGCACGAGAAACGAATTAATTTAACTTTCTTATTTTTAATCTTACCGAACGACAATGCAAAGTCGCTATAGTCGTTTGCCGTGTCCACAATGACCTCTTCGTCTATTTGTGCGCAAGCAATAAAAAAGTAAAGATCAAATATGTTTGTTTATAATTTGGAAATTTTGTTACTTCCGCTTACCAATCTTATTATGTAAACCTATGCTTTTTTTTAAAGACTATTGGTAATGTTACCTTGGGGACAGGGTAGGCAATCTTTAGTTCGTTGTATGGCAACTCCTTCGCAATTCGCGCCTCCATTACTAGGAGGTGGATTGTTACAAGTCCGGGTCCTTTTCGTTCCGGTCGGAAGGGTAGCTCCGGGACATTGACACTCCGTCCAACTTGACCATTGGGACCACCCGCCGTTCACTGGAACGAAACACTTATTAACACATCTAATAAAGCAGCGGACGGGGGAGACGAGACAGTCGGTGCTAAACTAGAAAAGTTTATAAATTTAACTTTTTCAAGGCGTGCGAATGTATAAAACTAAGGGAAAAGTTCCCAGAGATTTAACCGGGATCCGACAAAGACGCCCGGGAAGAATAAACGAAGAGAACAAGTTGAGAAGTTACTGCTCGCCGCGTTTTTCAGCCTCCATTATCCTGCGAGGATTAAAGGCGGTTTCTCACAACAAACTTACGACTTTCTTACTTACTACTTTGTTTACATATGTATTTTCTCGTTTGTTCAAATAAATTTGCCGGGCATTTGTTTCTTTTGTGCAAACGAAAATACCTCAGGATTTCAAATAGCCTCCCACTTAACCAACCAATCAAAATTATTCTAACCGACTTTAAAGTGGTTAAATATTTACCCTTCAGACAAACGATAAATCTCTAAATTAAGAAACTTCCGGACATATTTCGTGTTTTGTTAAGACGAGAGAGTCCCCCTTTTCGGGGTGGGGGGGGGGGCGGATTAAATGCGTAATTAATTTTAAATAACTTGAGATTAGTGCGGTTACCTGATTATTTAAAGAATTTCGGACCGCACTGGATTTCTCGTTTCACAGAAGTCGGAAACATTTAGATATGGATCATAAGAGCACCAAGAATCCTTCCCGGAATTTACGTAAAGGATGTGCTACTGGCGGAGATTATCTAGATCGTATCTTCGGGGGCATTAAAAAGAAGGACAATATTAAAAGGCCCGTTCTACATATAAAATTTTATCTGATAAAAATAAACGAACCCACACAGCAACCTGTAATTACAAGGTTTATTTGATTAAAACAACGATTTTCCGTCGAAATTATTTCGTGATTGCTTAAATAAGTTGATCTCTAATAAATTTATAATTTGAAATTGAGAACAACTTCCGGGGGATGTATAAAATGTAAAAGTCTTTGTGGAAAGCACACCTGACGGTTGCTGGAAATGTGAAAGTTAATCCAAAAGGCACCCCAATTTTGACGTAATATCACAACGTTTTTATTAATGACACGACCCTTTCAGCGTAGGAAACACTAGATTTAATAAATTATATCCGACATCATGCGCATATTTCATACAGCGTGCTTAGAATAAAAGTTTGCTGACATTGTTACCTACATGAAAATATTACATGAGCGTTAGAAAGTTAATATCGGTTGGTGCCATCCCTCAAGATAAGATCTTAATTTATTTTTCAAATATAGAATTAGTCCTTCAAACGAAAACCTCATAAGTTGCGCGTAACTTGTCTTGTACTTCAAATTAGGAATTCGAGTATTCCTTTCCAATTATTTTCAAAACGAAAGGGAGATCGCGACTTTTTACTTTTTAAAATAAGTTCACTATTTTCATTAAATACTTTAGAGAAGTAATCTTGTTATGTGCTAGACCCAACTAAAAAAATACAGGGTGTATTCGAATTAAGTGCAAAAATTTCACATGGTAGTAGCTGGTGGACTTTTATAAATACTGCACTAGTTAATGCACAAATTAAAAATAACTCGCAGTTTCAACAGATAGCTCAAGTTTGAGAGCACCCTGTATAATAAATATGTAAAATATGAAGAATCCAAAAAGGAAAAAAAAATACTCTAACTGGTAGACAATGGACCGTTTCAAATGTATGCAACTCCGAACGGGTTGCATTTGGATAACTTCAGCGGGAGTTGTTCAAAATAACAGTGCCACCACCATAATACTTTGATTCAATATCTGGGGGATTTACCGGTCCCGGCTTCCCTCGTTGCAGCTAACCTAGCCCGCATGTATATGCAAATAAAGCGTGAATAATAAATAAACCTACAGAAATGTCCCCGGTAAAAGCGCGGAGAGCACAATCGGGAACTGTACCCCGGCGGTGTGAGGTGCGCAGCAAATTGCAAAAAAAGTTTTATTTACCGTTTGCTTTTAGAACCTTAATTAAATTTACTCGGCGAGCGCTTCATGCAGTTCAAAGTTAATTTTTGCAATTGCTTGCTTGCAACATTTCTGTTAATACATAGTTTAGAAATTACATGCGAATTCAAATTCCCTATGATGGGGCATGGGGCTCACACTTTTGCTGACGTTTCGTGCTCGATCGCAATCTCCAAAGACATACCATGCGATCGAAGACGATACGTCTATTCAAGAAAAAAAGTACCTTATGGAGCATAGCAATTGAATTCGTTGCTTACCTCACGCGCTTCACACACTACGCGTGTACGCCTTTTTCGGTTGTAAACGAAATTAGTGGAGTGATTCCTTACCTATTTCCTATTTGGTTACAAAACTTGGTTTGCTCCCCTGTTTTCAAAGTAACGATTGTGGTCATAAGTAATAAACCGTCAGATAAAGGAGATGAAAAGACCGGACCTAAATCAAATTAACTTCTTTAAAATTAATTAAAGTTTCCAAACCCTGGTGTATAAATCGTAGGTGCATTGTATGGCAAATTTCTTTCTTTCTTTCCACGGATGGAGACTTCACGTTTACGAAGACAAATGGTAAAGTGCAGTTGCAATGATTTCATGTGGCATGAAAGAGACCATCGCTGTCTGACTTATTCGAAACGGTGCAAACATAGTTTAATTGTAATTTATAGTGTTTTAAGTATCTAATTTGTGCAATATAATAGCCGTGACAGTTCGGGGAAAACGCTTGTGGAACAATGGCGGTTCTCCTACGGACGCTTTAAGAAGAAACGTGGGTGGATCAATGATTCATATGAGTCGTTTCGTACGCACGCATATTGCATGCATATTACTTCACGTGTAACAAACTTCTTGCTTTATTGTTTTTGCAGTGTCTATATATATTTTTGGTCTAACGTTATAGGCTCGATCTTAATAAAATCCGTCAGCGTCGCCGCTTGTTCAAAAACCAAAAGTGTTAGTGCGCGCATGAACGTGAAAATACGAGTATGAGGCAGTAAAAATATCAAAGGGGATTAGTTTACGAGTAATAAATAAGGACAACTTAATTCTAAGCTTTCACACCTTACTGACTTTAATATTAACTCGGGAATAAGGACAAGAAATTTCTATGTAACTTTATAATCGACGATAAAGTACAGCGTTAACGCTTGCTGCGCTTAGAAGGTGGGATTAAATGATCGGGCAATTGATCAGGTAAATCATTGCCTTCGACCTTGACGTTTATTAAATGCATGGCCAGGGCAAACTCATCTGCGTCCAAGTATCCATCCCTGTCGATATCCGAGAGTTTCCAGATTTTCCCCAAAACAGTATTGGGCAGCTTTGATTTGACCATTTCAAGTTTCGCAGTGGCCCCCGATATTTTCCCATCAACCGGCGTCAAGCTTTTAAAAATTTGATCGTACGCGTATCGTTCCTTGTCTACAACCCATTCTATTTCGCCAAAACCAGCGTTTATACCTTCACCGCTTTTATAGCCAAAAGGAGAGAACATATCCGCGACGCCCTCGAACGCCCCCCCAGTCAGCACACTATTTGCTTCCTGCGTCCACTCTTCATGCGGAATCATAGACATCAACTGCGATATATCTTGAGCTAACATCGAGTCGACGCTGTCTATTAATTTGGGCTTGAGTATATGGAATTTCGAGAAATCATGTTTGGACAAGCTTTCTTTCATCCTGCCCAATTCCGGGAAGTCCCCGTTAGATATTTGATGCTCGCGCTGCAGCCTTTCGTAAATGCCAGACAAATTCTTGATTAGCTCTTTCTTTTTCGAGTCCTTCCCGAATAAATTCGGCATGTCTTTGCGCAGCTCGGACAGGATGTGCGCGTGAACTTTGCAAAGCCTGGCTCGTTTAATCAAATCGTTGAGTTTACGTAAGGCGGAATACTTCGGTAAGCTTTGTAGATCCTTGAAAAGGTCCTGGGCTTCATCCTCGAATAGTTTCCTGTTAATGTCGAATCTGAGCGGTTGATCCCAGAACGAGCCGATGTACACTCGTGCTACTTCGGGCGTCTGAAATACTTTTCCCAGGGACCACATCAAGGCCCCGTACACACGCATCAGCTGCTGATGGTCGATCATATCCGCCTTGTTCAGAACTATTCGTATTTTATCGTCGTGGCCCCGCAACGCCTCGATGGATCTTCGAAATTCGTCGGATATATCTAGTTTGTGGGCGTCGAACAGTAAAATTATTCTATCGACGCGTTCGGCAAACCACTCTAACACCCCGGTGAAATCATAACCCCTATCGATCCTCTGTTTCTCACCTGCTAATATGCCCGGGGTGTCAATTATCGATATTCCCTTCAAAACCGGCGATTTCACGAGCGAACACTGAAACCTGTTGAGGAACGCATTGCCGAACTTCGACAACGGACGAAACTGCTTTTTGGGATCCACGACCAACGCATTTCCCGGTATCGTGCCTTCCTTCTCGTTGTACATAACCGCTATGAATCTGTCCGTCGTCGGTTCGGGTCCGATGCGCATTCCCGGAAACTCCCTCTCGAGGAGATACTTTATGAACGTGGTCTTTCCGGTGGAATACTGGCCCACCAGGAGTATCAGGGGTTTGGCGTCGAAATCCGCATCGTTTAATTTGGGGGAATGAAACTCGTGAAACAGGTAGTGCTCTTCCAACGGTAACAACTTGGTTTTGTAAATTTTTTTCAGGCCTTCCAGTACACTGTCGTAGACTTCCTGCTCTTCTCGCGGTTCTTTAACTAACCAACTGAACATTTTTGATTATTTAATAATAATTTTGTGACTAGCAAGTATGACATTGTCAAAAATAAATCGGTACACGCCGTCTATAAATAATAATTAACTCAGTTGTTCGTAGTTCAAAACGCCCAATCGATCCTGATCCTTCGTGAGGTTATGTAGGGGGAATGGGGGCACTTTGACGCACGGGCAAAGTGTAGATAACTTACACAAGAGACACTTGAACAAAGAAGTGCAGATTGGAAAAGAGAAAACATTTACGCCAATTTAAATGCTCTTCCGTATGCTATCGAGTGTTTCCGGACAAAAATTGTGTCTGCGATAATTTGATTGGTGAAAACTATATGCAAGAACTTGTGTCATGCCAATGCCATTTGTTGTTCATTTCCCCCGTATTTCGCCTACGCCAATTTAAAGGGACAACTGGTTCGAGGTCATTGAAACTACTCAGAAAAATCACGGAGTGTCTTCTCTTGAATAACTTACATACTTTTCGGCATGGGGTGCTTTGATAGTGGCTCTTTGATAGTAGTGCTCTGATGGTAGTTCACCAGTGCCTAAACATTTTCTGTGTTGATAAAATGTTCTGTAACAACGTCGCTTATCCGACCACGGAAAATTCGCCCATCTAAAAATTACGCGAATAAACAACTTTTTCAAGGGGTTTTCATGACTGACTTTTGCAGTAAAACTGCATTTAAGGAATATCAGGTGTATGCCAGCCTTATTCAATTCTATTATAAACAGATATGAGTAAGAGCGTACGGTAAAGGCAAACCATGATGACTCATAGGGCTAGAGTTCCACCTTATACCGGAATTTCCGGTATAAACCATATAAAAGGCGACTGGGCTATACGATACATACCGCACAGCTAGTAGTCGTATGGTCGAATACATCAGCCAGAGTTCAAAACAATGTCCTAAGGCCTTTTCGGAAACTATGATTAGGTTGTGGATCGGATTTGAACAGTTACCTCATGAGGTCAACCTTTTGTATAACCGAACCGCTCGGGTACTAACCAGCAGGGTTATTGAAACGTAAACCCGGTTGCGAACCAGCAGAGATTCGAAAAAGTAACAGTTAGTTTTCGAACAGATGTCATTCGATCGGGTTTCCGAACTGTTCTTTATTGAGACATAAGAAACCCGATCAAGCAGTTTCAGTTTCCGAAAAAGCCTCAAGTATGTGATCAAACTCGGAAAGATCCGTCCGTCTCTTTGTACCCAGTACCATGGTTTGGGTGAGAAAACATTAATTTA
The DNA here is from genome assembly GCA_958336345.1 of Dorcus parallelipipedus. Classification (NCBI taxonomy): domain Eukaryota; kingdom Metazoa; phylum Arthropoda; class Insecta; order Coleoptera; family Lucanidae; genus Dorcus; species Dorcus parallelipipedus. The sequence continues at coordinate 27,702,587 of OY284483.1, forward strand.
TTGAAAACTGGTGGTTGAATCGGACGATACCCCCGTCCTTCCCCTTCACAAACGAAGGACCTGCGATTTGTTAAATTCGGACGTTCGAAGACCTATGTTCCGGATTGAAAATGCTCACTCGGTGTATAGCTTATATTTACCTTGGGTGATTATGATTATAAAAAACAAATGATATTTACCTAATGTTCTCACAATATTTGATGTTGCCTTCGAAGTTAGTCAAAAAAAAGTCCGTTTCGTAACTCAATTAACGTGTATAATATTTCTTTTTTTTTGTAGAATCCTTTAATTTAAATACGTAGCCAGCGCAAGCAAGTACAAAGTCACGAGTTAAGATTACAAAATAAATTGCCGCCAAATTGATTCTCATGCCCGGGAATTAATTTGGTTTTGTTCGAGTCATCTTACGAGTCGAAACTATCCTAAATAATTTTAGAGCCACGTATTTAGCTTGACGTCCGACTCTATGAATAATGCATGGGCCCGCAAGGGTGTGTAGGACTTTTAACATTGTATATCTCTCTGCCTTTTTTCTCGAATACATTAAGCGGATATTAAAGCATGAGAAATTTACACTACATGTAAAACAGAATCCGTTATATTTAAAATTCTTTCGGCATTCTAAGACAATGGTCCATTCCGAAGCCCCCGCTGGTCGAAGGAATAAAAACCCCGCAGTACGTTATGACAAGCATGTTTAACATTCTTCTTCTTTTGAAAAAAGGAAACATGCCCGTCAGTTTATTTATATTTAATGACCGACCCGTTTGTATTTATTATTTGCCTGTGTTTACATTGTGTGGGCGTGTGTGGTCGAATTTTCACCTTATAATTCATAAACATAACCAGGCGTTATTTTTCTCAACTTTCGGCATTATTATTCCATCAAAATTAATTTATATATGGAATTCTTAAATAAATAATAATTAGATAACATTTTTTTTTTTTGGTAATTTCCGGAAATTTCTTAGGAATCTTGAAGCTGGCAAAACCAATGAAATTTCAACTATGTAATAAATAGAACGAGTTTCCAACGTAAATAAAAAAAAAATCAACGGGATAATAAGATATAATTAACCGTAATTAGAAAAATATGTAGGGTCGGCAGTGATCTACGGAGGAAAAGGCTTAATTGTTCGAAAATTACAGCCAGCCTCTTATTACGCTTTATATCGAATTTATTTAATTAAGGACTGCGCCTATTATTTCAGAGAGCGGTCAGTTTGAAGCGAAACAATTAGTTTCTGTATTGTATTATTTAATTTTACGGCCGAAAACCCATTAAAATTTATGTCAGGCGCATGTGACTTTCGGAACATGTGTTTATGTTTTAAGGCCGTAAACAGCCTAACAGCGTGCTTTAGATTCTTTCAGACGGGGAATTATTTTCTCATAAAAGACTTGTGTGTGCATGGAGGAGATAAAAAAAAACGTATGCGTCCGCGTTAATCAGCAGATTCTCATTAGGAGAGACAAAGGACCGAGACTTTTTATTATTAATGAATTTCTCCGAACAGATCATTGGGGATTGTCAACGACGATTAGTCTTCAAAATTATTTCTTTTTTACTTTAACATAAAGACTAATATAAGACTACTGCAGTTTCCATTAAATTTCTTGCAAGTTACGATGATTATCCCAATCTCTGTCAAAGGAGGATGTGATAAACACACTTGAAAGTAAACAAACCTTACATAATTGTTAATTAAAGAAGCAGCTGTAAATTTCCACCGTTCGTCGCCGTCATAATGCTAAAGTGGGCAATTGAAAAGCAAACAGTCATTATAAAAGGCAGAATTTCATTCGGAAGAAGCGAGCTTGTAATCGAAATTAATGAATTACGCCTAGCCGGGGTGGCACCGACAAAAGCTCAGGAGTCGAGCTCGCTTTTCGGAAAACAGCCGCTTCAGGCAGCTGTGGGCCACGGTAAACCAATTAAAATAAAGAACAACGACGCTTTTGTTCTAATTGTATCCATATTAGCCGTGTTTAATGGCGGCTCTTTACTCGGATTAGTTCTGGTTTCATGCCACAACTGTCCAATCTCTGCTTTGACCGATTTTTCACTCGGAATTTAATTGTATTACCCTTTGTTGTCCCCTGCTTTGTGTAGCCTGATAAGTAAATTCGATAGAGAATTGGAAATTATTTTACACCCATCGGTCAATAAAGGCCTACACTAGTCGAATGTGTACCTAAGTGTTAACTCCAAGTCATTGGATTACCAGCATAGAAGTATGTTTCCATCGCGTAAGCATTGTTTGAGTTATGTTACGATTTATGTTCCCAATTAGGAAATCATGAGGTAGACAATTCACTGTAAGCGTTGTACTTTGAACTTTCATGTACGCAAAATATTGGCATAAATAATCCGGCCGGGATGGTGGAAATCAATCGGTACTCCGATTCACTAAAAGAGGTGAGTCGCCCTCATCTTCACTGAACGACTGACGCCACTCCATACCAGTCATCTTACACCAAGCCGAAGATATCCCTTGCTGCCGACGCATCCAAAAGGACCGACCAGATCGCCACAGCCCTGGACGACTCTTACACCAGGCCGAAGACATCCCTTGCTGCCGACAGTTCACTCACCAAAGTTGTACACTTGATGGAGTTGTCATTTCGGTGGGCAACTGCTTCTAATGGCTTTGAACCATCGGTGCTGCTGTTGGAACAAACCTAACGCAAACGCGTAATGGTGTTGTGTAATCAAGTAATCAAAGCAAAAGTGAATGAATAAAATCAATAGAGCGCCCGTCAATCCAAAAATAAACGACTTTCATTCAAATATTTACACGCAACATTAATTTTAAATCGTCTTGCTTTGTTTTTTTCTTCGACGGCGACGCGGTAAAAACGGATCGCTTGCAAATTTGAACGAACGCGAACGTGAGCGTGATAACCAAAGATCAAACACAAAGTTCGTGACTGAATCGTCTCCTTCAATCGGGACGTAAAGTTCCGTGCATGTTGGAGCTTGAAGCGCGCGCGTCAAATAAAACTCGTACTTTTAAATTTCACCTGTCCAGATTTCCGCAGGTGTTCGAAAGGTCAGAAATAATTCATCATCGGAATGACGGTACCCTTGCTTCTTCTTCTCCTCCATACACACACACCATGCGGGCATCTGTCTAGGATTTCGTCCTCGGTGGTTTGGGACGGACCAGTTAACCCATCAAATAAAATTAACTTCGTTACCGCACGAACAAATATTTTCTGTCGGGAATGGGATGAAATTTATGATCAAGAAGAAATCGACTCTCACGATGTTCGGGCTATGGCTTATGTAATAATAATAAAACAAAAAAAAATATTAATGCTATAGTAAAAACTTTAATGAGTCGGCGAACTGTGAAACAAGAGCCTTGCATAAATTAGTTTTTTTTTCGTCCTTAGAAAATCAGAATTTTATGCCTGCGATGAGAGCAAACCATATCAGGTCGAAATCAACTACCTACGAAATAATTAAATTACAAAAAAAAATTTGCTAGGTCCTCTCAAGCATGGGGCCTTCATTAATATTGTCAATATAACGGCCCGCTGTGAAACAACAGCAAAATTACGGTAATTGAAATAGCAGGTGAATTTGAGAAAATAAATTACAGGTCGGTGCATGTAGGTAGTTCACGTACAAAGATGGTATCTTAACACATGTGCTTGCGGTAATAATCAGTTATTGTCTCGAAGGTAACACAATTCACGTAGCAGAGCCGTATACGCGGCAAATTAATTGCAAATAATTAGCTTCGGAGTGTACATTTTTCATGCTTAATTGCAGCCGGTTAAGACAATTACAACAAGATATAAATACGAAAGATAAGTTCTAAACTTCGCGTACATATTTTAGTTTATCTTCATCGTATGTTACCATGGGACATTTGTGCTTTGGTTTCGTCTTACACACACACACACACACACACACACACACACACACACACACACACACACACACACACACACACACACACACACACACACACACACACACACACACACACACACACACACACACACACACACACACACACACACACACACACACACACACACACACACACACACACACACACACACACACACACACACACACACACACACACACACACACACACACACACACACACACACACACACACACACACACACACACACACACACACACACACACACACACACACACACACACACACACACACATTTAAATAGTTCATAAAATATCTCTCATTGGTTTTCGTTGGCCTTGTTGATTTAGATGTTTAATATATGGAGGATTGCAAATCTGTCAAGTAGATTCTACAACAGAAATAAAAGAAGAGAAGATTATGATGATCACCCTGTATTGTGGAAAAACCGAAATACATTACTTGGTTTACTTTCGTTTCATCACATTTCAAATATTGCACAACGACCAAAGCCATAACCTACTTTACAGGGAAATGCTCTATTTCACTCACTTCCCTGCGTAATTCGACTCTTAACAACCCCTCTTGCTGTGTTTGTTCGTCGACACGGAAACTCCTGACCTAGAGCCTAGAGTGCACGTCGTTGTTTGCTGAGCTGTCCAGCCACTGTATGAATTCTTCAGACTGGTTTGTCTGATTGATTGATTGAATAGTGAAAAATCTCAGAATGTCATACTAGGTGATCCAAAGTATTTGTGTATGCTTTCCGAAGCCTGACCTCAACAAAAAGTCAGACATTTATATACAGTTTTCAAAGTGTGCTACAAATGAGATTTTTTTTATTATCGACTTTTATAAAAAAATTATTGACGCAGAACACCTTTGCAAGCTTAAAGTCAAATTGAGAAATGTCAGATGAAATTTATCTTGAATGGTAAAGTGCTTTCATTTTACTAGATACACGATAATATCATAACACTAAGTCGTTCAGAATTAAAAATTATAGCCAAATATGAAATTACAGCCTCCCATCTCAAAAAGAAAAACCAATTTATTGTGAATTACTCTTTCATACACAGTACATTAAGAAATACTGGTGGGTTTAAAGTGTCCGTCAAAATAATATGAATAGGAAAACACGAAATTTGTTCTTATTTCTTGATTAGTTCATTTGATTCTGAGTGTTATTTCAATGCGTTCCGAAACTTCATGATTTCTTATAGTACAGTTTTTGAAAGACACTGTACAAGCGAATTGTATATGTAATTTAGGCTGTAACGTTGTTTTTTGGAGCCACTTAGCTGGTTTATCTTATACCAGTGGCATCGGTGAAGCCCACCTTTGGTTGGTCGACTTCGACTCCGACCTGTCCTGTCGACGTAAGAGGGCCTACTTTTGGGGACGCAGTTACGTCACATTCCTCCGCCAGATGTTGATACTCGGAGGACCTCCTCCACTTTCTGACAGCTCATGTCTTAATAATATGATTGCGTTCAATTAAAACAAGCAACTTATGTTGCGCGGAGTTAACTTTAAAATCAGCGTTGATATTTATTGTCTCTGTGAGCGAAAAACGGATCTGTGTTTTGTGTTCATTTTAACTGAACGTATTGAGTACTTTTTTCGTAGTTAAAGCCCGTCCACAATGACTTAACGTATAACAAAATTAAATTAAGGAAATTCGAGTGTTAATTTACATGTTTACGATGAAGGAATTTCTTGTTCTTTGCACGCGCAAGTATTTGCAAACTGTCAGTGGTTGTCCATGTTAATATAGGATCAAATCCTTTTGTTCAACTCGAGGACTCAAAGACTACACTCACTGTACTGTTTTAGAACGCTGTTGATTGATTGTACTTAACAGAATTAACATAAAAATGAAAGTTGTCAACTTAAGAAACGTAAATTAATAGAATTAGCCAATTAGTACGCTTACATTTCTAACAATGCTTTCAACTTTTATTAAATGATTAATTTTGTTACATTTTCATTCTTGGCAAGCCATAGAATTTGAACGTAGTCGGTGAATTTTGGTATAATCAAAGAGAGGACTTTTTTCCACAGCCAACTTTTTTTTTTCTTGTTTTTTAAGTGTAAGCTGGCACTGTTTTATTATAAATAAATCCGTATTTATAACGCCTGCAACGCAACTTTTAATTAACAAATATTTCAAGCTAATAGTTGTCACCAATAATAACTCAGTCTGACATAAAGCGTATTTATGGCGCGGCAAATATAATATGTAAAATAATTCGGCACTAAATCAAAATGGAAAATATTCTAGAACACTTATACGCTTTAAGAATTTAGCTTCAGCTCCTAAGATATTATTTATATAATATCTTACAGCTCATGTTCGCCAAGCAAATTGCATATATTGCAAACATGAGATCCCATGTCACGTTTACGTCTGCATCGACAGATCGGCGAGTACATTTCGCGATTAGATTTGTAAACCAATTGTATTTTAATGGAGTATAAAATTATTTTTGCAAAGTAAATCAATAACGTGTATCAGTGGAGCAGTCACCCGCAGCACGTAAGTAATACGCCCGGTAGTAAAATGTGCGCGCATTGAACATTTTACGGCCGCGTTAAATGTAAATTGTAACTGCGAAAACGGCAAAGATTTTATTAGATTCAATTATATGTTAAGCAGTTATTATTTATTGCTTAGCAATTATACGCCAACGAGTTAACACAGTCGGTTTCACCTCAGACGTCCATTGTGTGCCGTTCGTGAGTAATATTAACCCAATGCTCTCTCCTACACCTTTTACGTTATATACATACATACACCTTTACTGAGGTGTGTAATACCTAAATAAAAAAAATGGTTTAGGTTAGGAAGGTTAAGGTAATTTTGAACTTCATCATTAATGGTTTCGTGTCTTTGTAGTCTGAGTTACTTTACTGATTTTTATCAAGCAAGCAACACAGACAGAGTTTCCTGTATGTTCATTAAATAATACATTCTAAAAGGAAAGGATGCTTCACAATAACACACGGCGATTACATCTGATTTTTAAGAAACGTGTATTTCCTACTAATTTGGTGTATTTTAAGGCCCCCCCAAACATAGTTTCCTTCAGTAGCTCATGAATCAGTCCGAAGGCAAAGAAGTTTTGCGCTAACGCAGCCAATTTCTGGAGTGGACAACCCGGAAGTTTTTACGTCCGGATTTAACGGCCCGTTTAAATCGTCGTTGTTTTCCGCCGTAGTTATCGATGTCTTAAAGATAAGCCCACACTTAAGGTGGAACTCAGCTCGGCACGTTTCATAAGGGATTATTTCATGATTAATTACAAAGAAATGTTCGCCGTCGTCTGTTTACGGGCTCGAATTCTCTCCGAACGTCTTTCTGCCACTTTACGGCCTTTAATATTTTATTTTTAATCGTTACTAATGCTCCTCTCGTCTCTCTAAGTGTCGCAAGAGACGATAATACAAGAAATATTCAGACTTTCGAATTTCGAACTCGGACAATGTAAATAATAACCATTCGACAATGCTTACCGGTGGAAATATACTTCTGCGTTGGTGACCCAATGAGTTGGAGTTAACGATGAATTTGTGGTTTCGAAACATTAATTGCAACTTATTTCCGATTAAAAACTAGTACTAGATTATGATTATAGTGACAATATTTAATCGGGTAATAAATTATTTACTTACCGTAAACGTTAATTGGTACAGGAGTTGCCACCCGTTTGGCCGCAATGTTTTCAGCAACGCACGTATAATTTCCAGTGTCCTGGGTACGTGCTTGACTTATCAGAAGATGACCCTCTGTCGAGACCAACACTGCGGTATCGGATTGCAGCGGTTGGCCCCCGCGGAGCCAGTATATCCTAGGGGGTGGAAGACCTGCTGGCGGCACACATCGCAATTCCGTTTGATGTCCGAGCTCAACCTTGGCTGATTTCGGTGAAACCTCCACCTGTTTCTTCAGATCTGCAACGCAATTTCACGTGTCAGTTTCAACAAGCACATTCCTCGCGTTTTATATTCCAAATCGCGAACGAACGGAATGCGTGATTTTTCTGAAATGTGCAGAATGAAAATAAAGTTGTTTAATTTATGATTGCATTACTTTATTACGTTCGGACTACACAAACAAGATTCCGAAAGATCGTGAAGATTAACATATATTCATTCAAAGAAATTAGTGCGCGGAAGTCTAATAATTATGAAACATTCTTTAGTCGTTCCTTAATTTTGGGGACCGTGTATGCGTTGAATGACTACTAGAAGTTTTAGAATCTGATATAGCAACAAGAAATAATGTACATTAAATTAAGGATAGATTTCTATTTATGGGCGGCCGTTATTTACAAAAGGAGTAAACAGGAAGTGACGTTCTTAAATGATTATTTGCACGGATTACACAGCATTATTTTCCGTAATTCGCTTAATTAAAATACTAATTGGAAACGATTCGTATTTAGGTAATACAAAACTAAATAGGTAACAAACAACGTAAATTATTTTCATGTATCGGCTAAAACATTAATGCGCTCGGCAAATTCAATTATACGTCGGCGATAATTTCAAAATTTAAACCGATGGCAATAGATAATCCGTAAAGCACCGTGACGTTTTAATATTACAATTACATTAATTTAATCGGAAATGGCGCAGTGCTTTAAACGTATATTATCGCTGTAATAGTTTCTATATTTCAGTTTGACGGTAATAAGCGCGAGCCCATAAAAGTATTTCATCCAATTAATTAACGTCGAAGTGCGCATAAAAATAAACGGGTTGGAAAAACACGAAGTGTGAAGTTCCGCTGAAAGACGACGGAGTGTCCTTTCGATCAACGGCAGTGGATAGAATACACGTTCACGGTTGTAGCGTCGACGATTCCTTTGAAATATATTTTTGGAAGAAGCAAAAAGGCGAAGCTTGAGCAGCACCACAATGTCGGTACGAAATTGCTTCGCTTTGTAGCCGCTGCTCTTGACAAATGTAACAAAATATAAGTGAGTTCTCAAAAGATGTGAATTGCGGGCGCATGTTTTCTGTTATTTCCCGTTATGAAAGGCTAACATTATTCACATGTTGCGACAATAAAACGTGTGACATGTTAGCCGGAGTAGAAACTAAATGGAAGAGTGAAAGAACCCTTTTAAAAATTATTCTAGTCTTGACATTTCATATCTGTTAATTAATTATTTACTTATTTGTATTTTACTAAATTTGCAACGACACGAAAATGAATCGTATGAATCTTTTGTAATTTGCGACTGAGGTGGGGGCATCTGTCCGAGTCCTCCTTTTAGTTACGCTCATTTAAGTCGCTGGAGTAACTTAAGTTGCCTACCTCCAAGGGATTTCTAGGTGTTTCTGTACCGGCTCCGCTAGTTTTTGTGGGTGAGCTTCTCACGTGCTCGGGGTCCTCATCGCGTGGCTTATTTACTTTGACGTTTCTTTAAATGGCCACATCGTAAGGAGAGTCAGTATTTTGGCTAAAGTTTGTCGCACGGGCCCCTCATCTCCTGAGATTGTTTATTGTGACCTACCTGGTTACATCTCATGAACGGCTAACTCGTGGAGATGGGCGGGACACAAAGGTTTTAATTTTAATCCGTTTTATATGTCATAAAGAGGGTGAACTAATTTCCACACAAAAATTTGTTTAACAAATGAAACCAAAACGCAAACGAAGCGCAGTCAGCTAGTCTTACAGTGCAGAATGTCAAGAATCAATTGACATAGAACGTCAAAATACGTATCCGGTGGAACCACTTGCGTCAACTTTAGTGACCATTTTTGTTCCAAGGAGCGCGTGATGTGCGGCGTGATGAACTGCCGTATTACCAAACACCAAGATGGACGGCCAAGGACGATTTACAACGACGCCATCAGATTTTTCAGCAAGGACATAACGAGGAAGATTGCCAGGCAGCTCCCAGTTAGAGAAACTCCGGTGAAACGTCCGGAATAAATGAGGGGAGTGGGAAGAAGAACCAAATAACAATAATAAAACCTAGATAAAAGAAAAACACGGATTACAAATCGACCGAAATCCGACGTAAAGCCCCCCATACACCTGCGAATAAATTGCGCAAACTGACGTTGTTGTGCAAAGACGGTTGTCCATACATTATGCCGTCTGAGGACGCAGCCTGTTTAGCTATAATAATTGCTGTAGCATCAGATGTTGGTGTTAAAAAAAAAAAGAAATGAAGCAGAGAGTCTGGATGAAAGAGTGGTTAAAGAAAGGATCTCTTTTTAGCCATGCAAACTGCCTCAAAAAGCTTCAGTTGAGTTCATCCTAGTTTATTGCATAATACATCAATTTTTTTCCGAATCATCTCTCGCTATCGGCATTACGTTCGACCTCTTTCAATCTTTCAATTAGTTTTTCTCTTTTCGCTCTTTACCTTCCATACTTCCGGCAACTGACGGTAAAAATCAGTACACTTTGTTATTTATAAGTTGGCCATTTTAGAAACATTATCTTCTACTTATACGTGTGTAAAAAAACTGCAGTTATTGCACAATATGTCGCACGAAGCCCATACGGGATATAATAGTTGCGCAACGCCACTCGTCGTGCAATTAATTTCAAAGAACTTTGAATTTCTGTAACTAGTTGCGTAGCACGTCAAACAACACCATACAGTATACAATTTGTTCGTAGGTGTATGGGGCCTATAACTCTAAAAACATACCTGCCGTAAATTCGACGGACAAGCTTGCAGAGGCCTATGGCTCGCCGCAAACAATTAACAACCGGACAGTATATAGAATTTCCCATCGGGTCGGCGTTCGACGTGAACAGTTCGCGGGCGGGGGAGAGGTCCATTGGCCAATGACAGTCTCATTACAAGAGAAAGGGGTTGTCCGGGGTTGTTTAGCGTTCTAAGCATCGCTAGGACCAGTCCAAGCTCCAAATGTCAAACTGCGACGCAATTATATTTGCGTCAAGACACAGGGTGACCCGAAAGCTAGAAATTATTTGCAACGAATTTTTTCACCGTAACATTACATTAACAATTAAAGCGTGAAAAACTCTAAAGTAATTTGATTTAAATGTGAAATTTTCGGCTGTTCACACGAAGTATGACCGAGTTTAGCAGAGAAACCAATTAAAATTTACAGTAGCCCGTCGTCCAACAATCATCATCATCACTTTACTAATTGATCACACGCGATAGTGATCGTAAAACTTAATTAATTAATAAAACGCCGAAGTAGGGAAATGTTCACGTCGCGCAAAGTTTGTTAGCAGATCGAGTTAGCAATGACGTGAGAATTGAAATATTACACGTCGGGTCGAACGCGCGTGATCCCATTCGGTAGCTACCTGCCTTTGGTACTGTGCATGGGAACAAGTTTACATAATAATGTATGTGCTTATAAATATAGTAACTTGAATTCACTGAGTGGTTTCGGTCCCGATGAGTCTACGATATGTATTGTGCAAATACGAAAATAATCATTCGGTTATTCAGTTGTGTCAGATTAAGAGGATTACGGTTTACACCTGAGACTTACGTTTGTTCGTGCGCTCTCCAAATGAGATTTTGTTGTGTACAACGTGAGGGTTTAAATGGATTTATGTTTACAATAAGTTTAAAGGCTATTGCAGATGGTCAGAGAAGTAACACTCAGTGTCAGTAAACTGATCCATTTATACATAGAAATTTAACTGCCTTTTTTCCTTGGGGCAATCATTTAACCACAAACAAAAAAGAAACAAAAAAGTAATTGGGAATGTAGAGAAATGAAGATTCCAACTCAGATAACGAAAAGGCTAAATTAAAAGTGAACGGTAGTATGGGTATTATGTATATCAGTCTTTCTCAAAGTGGGCGATAACGCCCCCTTGTGGGCGCTAGAGGTCTACAGGGGGGCGGTAAAGGGCACATAGAAAATTGGGGGAAACAAGATAAGACTCATATATGGCAGGCTATAATTATTAAAGTAATGATTGCGATTGTGATTTTTAAGATGTGGTAAAGTTAAAAATTTTAGGGGGCGCTAGAAAATAATTGATTCTCAAAGTGGGCGGTAGGCGAAATTAGTTTGAGAACCTATGATGTATATGATGGTTGTTATAATATTATGAATTCCGGTTACCGCATTAACTCACGTCAGTTTCCCTTTTACCTGAATTAATAACAGTCTTACAACTTTTAACCTTTGAGAGTCACCTGGGGTCTCGAGGTCTACAGTTACGAAACCCCAAAGAATAAAAAAATTGTACTATTGTTACCATACCATTTTATGTTATCGTAACGCGCGCATTTAATATACTCGAAACAGTTTAATTAACGGGGTCTTAGATAAACACAACTCGAAATAAGTAATCACATTACTGCTGTGATAATGGAGTTTCACACCTCTGCGAGGCGTTGGTAATAGGACGTAAAGCCGACGAAGAATATTGAATCTGGGTGTAGAATTAACATAACAGAAGTTTCCATCTCTTCAGACCATCACACGAGCGACAAAGTGCATCGCTAAATACACTAAAGTACTTTAGTAGGTAGCAGGGCGGCGTTCATAAACGTTCTCATGTTAGTCACTGACTAAACAGTAACCTTATCTTAAATACGTCTGCAAATAGACTCCCCGAAATTAATGATCTAGTGTTACGTCTTTCCGAACGCGCGAAAACCACTTTACGAAGTTGATTCAATGAGTAATTGAAATGATTATTACGAATCATTAATTGCTGCTGCGCCTGAAAGTTTCTAATTTATTGCTTTTGCGATTGCGGCGACCTTCTGCTTCTTAGCCTTGGCAAAACGCATAAAGTGCTTCATTGTACACCACTGTTGATTCAGTATAGTATAGCATTAATGCGTTATAATTTTACTCTTAAGTGTTTTGGTTCGTGTTACACTGCGTGATTCACAGACATCTTGGATGCTCAAAATAAACAAGGAAAAGATAATACAAAATATCCTCCCTCCCTTCCCTCTCTCTCTCAAACTGCCAAGAAACGTTTAAATTTACTTGAAATCTATGCAAGTAAAAAAGACCAAGTGTCCGAAATGTTTTGAACACGAGTGTATATAAAAAATTAAATGCAAACTTAATTTTATAGAATTACCCATGATTCCAATAACTAAACTGTTTCAGTTGGTTAAGAGAAAATAAATAATTGTCAGCGCAGCTAATCTCGATAACAACTTTCTCAATTTTTTTCACAAAGATCAAAAGGAAACTCATTTTTAAGATCCCGGCCAACATCTGCTTCAATTTGCTTTAATATTCCGTCGGCTAATTGAAAATTTATTGGCACGAGGAGAAAACTTTTTTTTTACGAATTATTATCTTATTTAAAATTTTTTTGCTGCGGCGAGCTTTCGTAAATTCACAAAGAAACCGGAGGACCATTATTTTTAATTAAACAAGTTTAACGTTAATTATTATGGAAATGTGTTGATCCCGAGTATAAATGGAAAGTAATATTGACTTATTATTAACAGCGCGCCACTTTTTATGTCAACAAAAGCGAAGTGGCAATTACGAAGCAAATTTGCCTTGCCAGAGAATTGCCCCCAAGGATTCGCGTTTTTTTTTCTTTACTTTCAGTAGATGGATTAATTGCATGAAACTTTAAACGATTATGATACCTACTCACTTAATTAAGAATAAAAATAGAAAATCAGTGTCACTGTTGATGCATTTTGGGGAAACATGCTCTAGCAAGAACACAAATAAATGTCAGTGCATGCATATGCTGACCTCCATCGACTGTTTATAATCTGCACAAGCAAAATAAATTTAGTAATCCAAAGCTTGTGCTGGTGTTTATTATGTTTTATTTGTGGGACCGCATAATGTCGTAACAGGATATCGAAATTTTCTTTAAATTTAGGCTAAAGAATTACTGGCGATTGTTTCAAATGTTCTTTTAGAAAAAATCCCAATTTATTAGGTTGGGAATATTGACGTTTCGATGTACTGTGTATCCAACGAAACGTTCATATTCCGAGCGTTATAAAAGTTATAAAATACCCCAACAAAAGATGTATCTGTCTCTAGATGAGATTTAGGTGTCTATTAGGAGAACGTCAGTTTTTGGGTGAGTTCTTTGGACGAAGACTAAACGGATGAAACTGTACGTTTCAAAATTTCGTACGAAATAAGATGGCAACATTTGAGAATTTCGGCCAATTTAGAATTTATTGTAGCAACCCTGTATTCCCCGAGCGCTGCGGCGCAGCAGGCTCGAAATTATTAATCGTGTATCCTTATGGGGACTATTTGCTATTGGTCGGCACTGACTTCATTTGCGATTACTGCGCGTCAACCTGTTTTGTTTTGTTTCATAGCGTCACTTTTCGCCTGATTATTCTGGTGCCTATATCGTGTGTGTGAATTACCGAGATACTTGCGGGAAAACATTAAGAAAACTTATATCGACGTAGCCGGAACTTCACGTGATTGTATTGCTGTTTAATATTAGATTCACTTCGATGGAGTCTTTAAAACGTGTGGGATCTTTGATCTGTTAGATCTAAAATAAGTAATTTAATAAATTGCAGTCGAGTTCGCTAATAATTTCTTTTCATGTAAATTTCATAAAAAACACATAAGAATCTCCCGCTCCTGATCGGGGAGAATCAATTACAATATAGGAAGTGCAGACTAAGAACTAGTTAGACTCCCCTTTCGCAGTCCTCACAACTTGAAACATGTCGGAGTTGATCCGCTGGCAGTTAGCAGACGATTGTGTAAAGCCCTAAACGATAAAGTAATCTTCTTTTACTGGCCGAGGGAATCCAGAATAGTCAGATCGGAGAAGTAATCAACCATTAATCTGAGCTGGAATTCGTCTTATTAGAACTTCGTTATTGGCAATAAGGACGGCGTGCTGCTGCGCAATCGTTCTCGAAGTTCGTGAAATTTAATTTTACGCACGCGCCAGCTCCTTTGAAAATTGGAAAACGTAAATATTATTTTTATTTCGCGTTAAATATTACCGCCTCGGTGTCGGTTCGCGTTTTCAAAACAAACAATCCAGTCCACGTGTTCTTTGTATTTTCATTTATGTTGTGGCACGGTGTAGCATGAGTTCCTCATAAACGTTTTAAAAAGAAGACGTCCTGCTTTTTGCTTTTATTCCGCTCCACGAGATTCTTCATCTTGCGGTTCATTTTAATTCAGATTTATTGATTCCGATGGCAGGTTGTAATTTAACGTCGTATATCAACTCTATCAATATTTTATAGCGGCGGGCTTTTTATTTATCGATCAATTTGCATTAATTACAAATTACACTTTATTGAATAACTTGTTATTAAGGAAAATAATGTTATAAATCAAAGCAACATTTGATTCCGGAGTAACAAGAATGGGGCGCCTCAGTTTGCAACATAACAGGACGTGTCGAGTTTTACGTAATGGTTTCAGAAATGATGCATAGCGCCTATCCGGGGCCAGCTATTTTCAGGATTATTAAAATTTCAGCTTCACTCCAATGGCTTCGTATTAAATTTAATTAATACAGTGCATCTTTACGGGCTTCATTTTAAGTCTGCTCTGCATGCGGATGTGGACGCTGCGTTTTAATTCCTCTCATTTGAAGCACTGTCGCTCGGGGGTGACTTTAAATTTTTCATTAGGGACATTCTTCCACTTCAAGCATAAGCAGACGTTTAATATTTAAAACATGTATGTAAGAAATCAGCCGCACAGAAATGTCTCGTTTAATATATCAGTCTTATCCAATTACTACAAGGTTTTAAGGGTAACCAACCCCACACTAATCTGACCAGAAGGGCTTCGTCTTGAATTCTATAATCCGCCCGCCACATAACAGTCTTTCTTGCGTCGAAGACGTTCGTTCAATAATTCTCTGAGAAGGTCGGGTCGCTTAATAACGTTAATAAATCACGCGTAATGCGTTAACGTGTATCAGTAACGTATTGTTGGGACGCGGGATTAAACAGTTACGCCTTGCACTTACTTCGAAAAAACTGTTTAATGAAATCGTAATTTACAACTTAATTAACCAGAAGAAAAACGGCGCGAGCGGAAACGTGTTCGCCATATCTCATAATTGAATCTCGTAATTACGTGTACGACTTTCGAATCGAATCGGTTTTCAGGACTTCTTGTCTTTCAGTTTATTAATAACTTCATTTCACGTGCATGCGTGACAGAGATTTCAATTTGATTTTTGAAAGGTCAGAAACGATTTGGTATATCACGGCGGCGCTTCATGATGACTTCAAATTGCACAAATTGATTTTATCTTAGATTGAAGTTATGTCATCAAAGGAGTTTAAGCGAAATGGAAAGTTCTTATTTAATCAAATTATTTACTAAAAATAAAGAAAGCTTAAAATACAAATCAAGACGTTGATCTATTCAGCTAGTATTTAAATTAAACTTTATCTATTTCTACGCTAAAGTATGTTTTCGTTTAGGTGACATTTTATCATATAGGTATCCATATATCCAATCGCTTTGAAAATGTCAACTTCTAAATAGAAGATATTTAAAATCACACATTTCAGGATCTCAGTTGTCATATAGTTTCGTTCGTTAAATAAGATTTGGCTCACTCATTTTAAATAGTTAAAAGTTAGAATAAACAGCTGCATTCGTGTATAAATTCAATTTGTTAGATCTCTTCGATATACACACTATAAATTCAAATTGCTATGAAAATATTTGTAGTTTGATGAAGAGAGAGTGCAGTAATCAAAATATCGAAAAGGAACTTCTTTTTGTGATTAAATAAAAGTGAATAATTTTTGAAAGAAAACACCTAAGAGAATGGATGCCACAAATTTCGGGAAAAATGTTTAAAAAATTCTTCTAAATGGTTTAGAATTAATAGACCGAATGCGGAACAACCAAATAAGGAGTGAACTTGAAATTGAATCTGCTAGTGAATGGATAGAAACACGTCAATTGAGTTGGTGGGGCCACTTACAACGAATTAATGATAACAAACCAACGAAGCAAATATGGGAAACTAAAATGCATGGGAAAAGAAGAAGAGGAAGACCACAGAAGACTTGGGATAACACAGTAGCGAAAATACTGACCAAGAGAGGAACATTGTAGAAACAGTATGGCGCACGTTTGTACATTAATAACCCTACACCCTGAGGGTAAAAGGGATTAGATTATATATATATTTCTGTAAAACTAAAATGCAAAGAATTTTTTAACATTTTTTCCATACTCTCGGACACCGCTTCTTATCGTCATTTTTCTTTGGTGGAATAATTGTCAGTCATCCTGTATATGAGGAAATGCGAGTCTCAGGATGAAGTGAATTAAAAACGTACAGAATCAAACAGTACAATGTATTTATCTTGAATAAGAGCTTATTAGTTAAAATTTATTCATTGTTAAATAATTGAAACGAGATCAAGAGATCGTTAAAATAATGTTCTCTCGGTTGTATATTAATGACGTCCCACGGTGCAATTTCGAAGTGAATATTACCTGAAAGGTCGATTTACATAATTACAAGAATTTACTTATCCCATTGCCGACGTTATTTCAACTAATGATTATATAAAATCGGTAATTAATGCGTATAACACCAACGACATTTCATCTAGCAACGCTCTCGGCCTTAAAAATGAAAACGGTTAAATCCGGGGGGGATATTAAACAGATATGTTGTATGCATAAAGACTTAATTTCATGATCGGGCAAAGCGTTTTCATTAAAGATGCCTACGTACAAGGTTTAAAATCGTTTTATGTTCTCGCATTCGGAGACTCTGCGGAGCTTATGTTAATCGATTTCGAAGTGCAATTATGCAAATCGGTGGTTGCTTAATTGACGATTTATTGGAAGTCATATTTTCCCCTGACATTTATTTGCATAGCCTTTATGTGTTCATTACGAATAATTAAAGTCTTTAAGATTAAGTGCCAAAGACGAAATTTGAAAAATGATACCTGAAAGCTGGGGAATAAGAATCGAACAATTTCATCTCAAGTTAACTATACATATGTATGTATAGGAGAAATAGTTTCTGGGTCATAACGTACATTAATTTCACAAATACCCGTTGTATAGTTGATGGAAAACAAATTATAATATTAAACAGAGGGAGAAAGAGAGAGAAGAGCTTTCAAATAAACTCTAACAAACCATCCCCGTGCATATAATTTTCCGGCGTCTGGTTTCTAAACAAGCACAATATATTTCCACTAGGATAATCCCAGAGCTCATCTTTGCTCCCGTATATAGGTTAAAGTTAAATAATTCAAAATACATGTTCAAATTTGCATACAACTGCGAGCAAGGATTTACGTCTCGCCGCTAAAACATCTCATACGTCGTGTATACGTGTTATGTCGGAGACCCATAGGCGTTTCGTCGTCCTGCTTCGAAGCCGGCCCATGAGACACCATGAAATATCCCCGACGATAAATCCGAATTCTGGAGGAGATGAAATATATAAATTGTTTCACTTTGTAGGCGTGTTGTACGTTTCTGTATCCGCATTATTTACTGCATACTTCCCTGACACTTTCTACACGATAAGATTTATCTATTGTATGGGACGGTCGTGAGACACCACCAATATACCTGTCAGATTAATGTATGACATAATTGCAGCTATACCCACTTGGGTAGTGTAATTAATTTTAATAGATACTTGCCAGCTCGATTGAAATTTCTGCGTTCACGGTGGACACAAATGCGTCGTGAGAATGCACGCTATGTAACAACAAGTTTTAATTCCGCCCTGATTTCACCCCAATGTATTTTGGTACACCCTTCAAATGGCAACAATGCCAAGGGAAGCGCGTATCAGATTGTTTGAAAGCACTGTAAATTCCTATACGAACACTTGATTAAAGTTAACTGTCAACGTTTGGTAGGGGGTACTAAATAAATACTACCAGTATTTTTTTGAAGATTTTTGCAAACGAATGTGTTTTTTTACCGAAGCAGAACCACCATTTAGAACCTAATCTGAAAAAAAAAACGCCTTCCTCCCAGGTTTTTTTAAAGTTATCGTAATAGTCGAAGAGTGCCAGATTTTGACTAGATGGGGGAGGATGATTCAGTTTAATAAACTTTTCTTGCTCTACGCACCTTGCAATTGTCATGCAAGAGAAAGCTTCTGGGGTCGTTCTTGTTCTAGAGCTTGTTTGAAAGTGTAAAACTTCTGTCTTAATCTCCCTTCGTAGAATAAATTCAAATAAAAAATATCCACACATTTATGACCTCTTATGTTTCCACAATCTCATAAGTGCGCTGTAATACAAATATTTATAAAATTTTCAATATTTTGATTACATTCAGCCCATTTAACGCTTAAACTTGAAGATCAAATTCTTTCCAATTTTTTTTTTTTCAAATGGATGAAAAAATATTCAAACTTTCAAAAGAAAGTCTTCCGTAAATCACCCTTTTTTAAATTAGTTTTTACCAACAAGTAAAGAATAAATAGGAGAGAGCCATACTAACAGTAGTTTCCTGTCTAAATTGGTAACTGAATATGGCCGCGCTGTGTCATAGGCGCGCGCAGAAGCATTTTATAAAATTCTGGAACGACACAAACCACACAATGTTCACCAATGTTTATAATATATTGTATGTGTATTTATATATTTTTTATATATTTATTTACGCAATTCAGCATTACATAGTAATGAAAAATATACTTGAAGTTCAATTTCTTACCAATTTTTTTTTTAAATGGATGGAAAAATATTCTAACTTTTAATGAAAGTCTTCTGTGAATCACCCTGTAGCAAAAAATTCAAGTTCATTGCTTTATTACTCAACGTATATTTTTTTAAATTAAGATGATCAGCGCCACGTTTCACTGCAAATCATATTATCACAAATTTCGAATTCGGCGCTTACGATTTTTCAGTTCGAGTAAATGTAAATAGATGCCGCCAATCAATCAAATCGCACACACAATCATTTTATAAAATTCTGGAAAGACACAAACCACACAATGTTCACCAATGTTTATAACGTATATGTGTATTTAATGAATTGTACTCTTCAATACAATTCCTTAATTGAACAGTCGTGATCATAGTGCGCCTATGTGTATTTATATATTTATTTATTTACGCAATTCAGCATAGAAAAACCCTATGTACGTTGACAGGTGATAGTAAAGACCAAAACAAGAAAAAAATTCTAATATACCCAGATCCGATTCTCAATGGTTTTTGAGATATGGGACTTTGAAATTTTGAAAGTCACCCCACCGTTTTTCGAGAGTACGGCCCTGCAGCGTCCCTCCCGGTCGTCCAATTTAAACGCGCGGCGGGATCGCGTTTCTCGTCACTTTCTGCCGTACGATGACGTGCAGCTCGATTCGATTCGAGCCCCCTAAAGTACCGTAAAAACTCCGGAAGAAAAGCTTTCAAATTCGACAAATTTCAAAAAATCATATCTCGAAAAAACGCATTTTCCCGGGATACAGGCCCCATAGTTAAGGTACCCGGGGAGGTGTTCTTGCGTGCGAGAGAGTTTTGAAAAATTCTAGGATCACGTTTTCGAAAAATTTTCGAAAATGTGCAAGAATGGCGGTTTTTGGGGCCATACCTAAAATCCAGGACCGGACTCGGGGCCGAGCGATCGCAGATATAAAGATATTACTGCCCCATACCTACGTTCCGAGTTTGGTCCGATTCGGTCCGTAAGTAAGGGTGATGGAATTTTTTGAACGGTCAAAAATGGCCATTTTTAGAAACCCCCCGCCCGCCGCGTCCGAACGCAAAATCACCCCGCCGTCAGTTTCTCGGATCTTTTCTGCCATGTGATGCCGAAAGGCTCATCGCGATCCGATCACGCTTAAGGGTCGAAAAAAATTCCCGAAAAGTGGTCTGAAAACGTGCACCCTCGAACGTTTCGTCCCTTAACTCCCGATAGAGCCGAGCGATCGCTTACTTATTTCACTAAATTTAACTAAATGAGATCTTAGAAATGTCAATTTGTATTCTAGACACTGGAGTTCTATCATAAAAGTACTTAGAAGGAACTTATTACATTTTACATTATGCATGCTGCGCCACTGATTATCGAAAAAATTCAGAACTAACCTAGAAGTCGTTCAGTTTTTTAACTGAAGTCTATGATAACCTATCAATGTATCGTTTGTGTATAGTAAGTACTAATCGCAGTTCTTAAATAAACGCATAAATTCGTTCCAAACTCAGATACAAACACAAAATCTGGCAATTATTTTACGACAACGGACGTCAACAGACCGCCATTTTGCAGAAACTGACCTAATGCAAAGTAGTAACTTCCGTCAAATGTAAATTGCCTCCTAATAATTCTTAACTCGTTGGTTTCTGCAGTTACTAAATTATCAGACCTATGAACGTGTTACTTTAAATCACATCAGAAATTTTGAACTTGGCACTTTCGGTTTTAATTCCGCAAAACGTACACAGATGGCGCCACTCAACCCAATACATTTCTTCTAATTAGTATGAAATTCATTAACCATTCCTTTCTATTTTTTCTACAATTATCAAATATTCTTACAATTTTAGTTCGTATAACTGTACGTAGGTGGCGCCACGCCCCCACATATTATTTTATTAAATATTTCATATTGCACTCAGATGAATGAAAATGTGAAGAAATGAGCAAGAAATTTTTTTTTAAACAAAATTAATTTACTACGTTCTTCTTTCAAAGTTAAAGGGAATGAAAGGTTCGAATAAACATAAGAAAAATATATTTGCAAGGAAAATTCTTTTTTTCCATTTATTTAATAGTGCATTTATTTAATAGTAACTATGCACAGAAGGCATCAAACGGATAGGTAAATGAGCACTTGATATAACGATATTAAGAAATTAGGATAGAATTTAAAATTTAAATTGTTCTTGAAGGATCTGAGAATACTTGTACATACGTTGTAACAAAGCAAAAACAAATAAGATTGTGTCACATCTTAGGATTTCGCGCGACGACAAATTGCTCCTTACGCCGAACTGAATCTGAAAATCCGTGAGAATTATTTTTTCATGTTTTTGCACCTGTGTCACTACCTGTTAAGCCTGAAATATGACCCCCTGCGTTAACGCGAATTCATTGACAGCGCACCATCTGAGAGAAAGCTGGAGGAGCTCAGATGTTTGAAGGATAAAATCCTGAAACGTGGTTTTTCATTCACTTTGCTCGCATGAATTTAATTTGCAAGCAATTTAAAGCAGTTTTAACGAATGCCGCCTCTCGATTTTGCAAACCGTATTGGAAATTGCGTCCACCTTAAGCACGCCAGTTAAAAATATTATAAATATGAAAATTGAGTGTAGACGAAGCTTGACGTTGTTGCCACAAACGAACGACCTCGCTGAAAAATCTGCATTTCGAAATTTCATATTCCGCATCACGTTTTCTTTGTCCGCTTAAGTCCACACATCCTATCTCATCTCTGTCCGTAGGTATTACATTTTCATTTTATTTTACGGCTGCGTCAACATCGGATCCTTTCAACGGAACTTTCCAAAAAAAAAAAAAAAAAATTAAAACGGCGAAACGTGAAGTTTATCCGGGCGCTGAAAATGAAGCTCCACGTGAAATTGTCGAGCAGTTCTGTAGTGAAGCATTTAATTAAATATAGGTATATTCAGGCGCAAATATTGGCGGATATCAACTACCAACATTCCAAATTTAAATTAGTGATTTCAATTTACGTCTGTATTTGCATATCGTTATTGTTTATTTCGACGCGAATTTAAACGATGTTTGCGCAGTTTGTTGTTTGTGTCAGTTGCATTACATACGTAATGAGTTAAAACCAATCCAATTACTTGCAGGAACAGATTTTTAAAAATGCGCAGCGAAATGAAATTTATCTATCGATATTATATTCATTTTTATTAAAATTTTCTCTTCGATAAGCTTAATTAAATAAATATGCTGTAAATGGCGTTTTAATGACAGAAACCGTAATTAAAATATCCGATTGTGCACACATGTCATACGAAGGCGTCAATTACAGGCGCCACAATGCATACCTAATACGCCCATCATTAAAATACTTAGGTTTATATGAGAACTGCGGATGTTACTAATAAAATTATACACACACGTCGCCGTCGGTCTGGTGGAAGTACTTGAATGTAAACGATTACGTTTACGTTTCCCGTAACGCGGTTTCAAAGGGAAAGTGTGACGACGGTAATTCTCCAGTTTGGGCAAGCCTGCGGTGGATGCAGATCCCACGGGAGACTAATTACGTGCGGAGATCTCGTAGAACTTAGATTAGCAGATTACGCAAAATCTTCACCCTATTAGTTCTCCTAATGGCGCCGCTGAGTTATGTCGCTAATTAATACGCCTAATATTTTAGAGTTATTCACAACATTGTTACATTCTGACTCCTTTTCCTCTCCTCTCCTCCTCTTCCTCCACCCAATAACCGATTGCTACCACAAAACTCTAGTGTGAATTACTCCCGTCTTAATAATTACTTTTCGACTAACAACAGTGAAGAATGGGTGTGGCTAAATAGATCCTAAAACAGGCGCCAGGGTGAACAAATAGGCCTTGCAGTTGATCGTTCGCGTCATAGGAGATTTTATCTACACTCACTTGTACGTTTAGGGTAGTGGCACAAACACACAATTGCTTTAATTACAAACGCAAAGAATAATTACAAGATCAGTTACAAACGGGCTAATTCAATGCGACAGAATGTCGCCGAAACACTAGGCCTAAGGCGATTCAAAAATATTGTACCCGAGTTGTACTTACTTATTCACTCGATAAATCAGATCACTTGTTACTACTACTACAATAATTGACATCGAAGGCACAAGATCTGTCGAAAATTCGGTCTTAAGCAATGCAGCGTCACGCAACAGTTAATAGAGGTTCTGAATAGAATCGCGTAACCAAGAACGTATCCTCTAGGTCAAGGTCTTTTACTTTTCCCTGCGCGTTATGCGACGTGTCGTGGAGTAATCTGCAACAGTCACCTCCGACCACGTCGATTACGAGCTCTTCTAAACTCCGATAATTTAATCACAACGACACAGATATCGCCAAAGTTAAACGAGAAGTGGTGCGTTAAAACAAAGCCAAACAGGATGACGCGAGGTGAGCTCGGATAGCGTCTTTTGAAGATTCTCTAAACTTCTAAAAAGAAGACTTGACCCATGGCATCACAAAAATTGCCCATGTCGACGACCTGACGATAGTAATTACAGCCAAGACTACCGGGACGCTAGAAGAACGCGCCCTCTACGCGAAGGAAAAAACAAACGCTGACTAGAGGATCCCGACCTGAGGCTGGCCATGAAGAAAACCGAAATGATAATACTCGCCGGATCCCGGAGACGGAAAACCCTAATGCTAAACATTGAGGACGTCACAATAAACAGCAAACTTGAGATTAATGTCTGGGAATGCGTCTGGATAGGGACATGATGATAACAACCCACGTTAGAAGAACCTGCGAAAAGGCGAGTAAGACAGCAATGATACTAGCACGGCTGATGCCAAATCTACGAGGGTCGAGAGCCCCAAAGAAAAAGGTCCTGGCTGGCGTGGTTATCTCAAGATACTAAACGCAGCGCCGATTTGGACACCTGCCATGAAGTACAAGTACTACGAGGGCTTACTGGAGGCAGTAAACATTCCACCTCCACCAATAAAGCTGAGAGGTGAGGAACGGACCGGCCGTTACTACGCGAAGACTATAGTAGTCGCAGAGCCACAAGAAACCCTCATGGTTAAATGGCATGGGACTCCTATTTTATTAGTGGACTTTTATCAAAGACCTAAGCAGGTGGTGTGGTAGGAAGCACGGAGACATGGACTTCCACATCACCCAAGCTTTGACAGGACACGGAGTTTTCTGCAGTTATCTGCAAAAAATCATGAAACTAGACAGTGGCGTCTGTCACGAAATTGACACCGCAGAGCACACTACATTTTATTGCGCGAAATGGTACATCAAGATTGCAGCCAACACTAACCAAAACATAGCGGACATTATGATCACCAATGAAGAGAAATAAGGCTGAGAAACTGAAGAACCCCAGGCTGGACATAGACGCACATAAAAATTACAAACCCCCTGGTATGACTAGAAAACGAACATCGGACAGTGCACGCAATCCTGAAAGGCAGATTCTGGAAATCGGCTGCTGCTACAGAGGAGTAGGAGTTTTAGTTGGTAGGTGCAGGTCAACACGTCTTCGGCTTGGAATCACCGCCGATGATGTCTTTAGAAGATTTCAAAGCTCTCACCAAAAAAACGCTCTTGTGGCAATGGAATCTAACTTATTTGTCGTTGGTCTGCCTACTTTATATTTTATGGATTTTTATAGTCGAATTTAGACGTTCGCCTCGAAGCGACGTGAGATAAGAAGCCCCTTACCTCACGTCATACTTGTCGTAGGAGAAAAAACTGATTCATGAAGAGGCAGAACGTACCAGATTTTTATTACAACTTGTAGGTATTTGGTGTAGAAAAAAAGAAAAGCAGTTGAAGTGGTACCAGCACGTGCAGGATTCACTAAGTAAGAGAATGGCAGAATTCAAAATAGTTGAGAAAGAAGAGTGGGAAGATCCGAGGAGCAATGAATTGAAGAATTAGATTTAAAATAAGGGAAAATCATCAGCGAACCGAAACGAATGACCTAAGATATAAAAGTGGGGGAAAAGAAACTCTCCATGAGCCGACATCGTAAGATAAAAAAGCTATTAGATAGAGAAGAAGAAGAAGAAGAAGAAGAAGAAGAAGAAGAAGAAGAAGAAGAAGAAGAAGAAGAAGAAGAAGAAGAAGATATTAGTCATTGTGTACACTTTGGGACTGTCATGAGGTGATATCACTCGATCATTTTTTCAAGAAGGCATCAAGAACTTAGGAAGAAGCTTTTTAGTGTTAAACTTATTCCAGTAGATCAATAAATTATTTAATATGTTAAATTAGTCCTAACTATGTAAAATACGTACAAATAAATTTTCATTAAAGTTATCATGTCTTCATAACATCCTTGAAAAATTAAAGACCTCACCTTATCCTGCAGCGGGTTTATTTAAATTCCAATGAAAAATTACTTATGCCAGACGATTTTAAAAAGACATTCAAATGATGAATGGTTTAACGCTTTTAAACGCCGTAAAAAATTATTGACCGGCCCACCGTGTAAGAGTTTGTACATAAATTGTTAATTTCTCGATAATGTCCAAGGCAAATACGGTAGCCTTAGTTGGATATCAATAAATATTTACTTAGGATGCAAACTATTAAACAGGGCTCATCTGGGTCCCGTTTGTTAATAAATTGGTAAACAGGCCGCCTAAATAACATATATTTGCTCTTCACTCGCAATTGAGATCTAACGTATAATTGCTTTGGTTAACACGAGTTTAAAGCAGCTTACGATGATGAGAACAAACACGACGTGAAATGCACAACTCAAGTTGGAATTTGGATTTCACTTTTCACAGAAAAAGTTGTTCTCAGGCCATACAATGAAATCTAAGGCAGAATGTGGAGCAGTTGGTTAATTAACTATTAATGAATGATAAAAATAAATGCCGGATTAAAGAAAGTTATTGGAGTAAACGCCCGTGCAATTAGTATGATTGATTAGTTAAGCCTTTAATCAGTGCTTGATAGTCAACGGCTTGTCGATCACCCACTGAATTAGGCTAATTTAAATTCATGCATCCGACAATGTACAGGAATGATTAGCAATCAATCTTTTATTGTTGCTAGTTTTGACTTTCAATTTCGTAACACTATAGTTAGTTATTCAATCAACCTTAATTATTTGCAGAACGTGTTCGCCAATCTTGAGTGTAAGCAATGGGCAGATAATATACATCTATACATTTTAATGAAAATAGTTGATGATGATGATGATGACTATCGCACAAGTGTGCATGAGTTTTTACGGTTGAAGTATTTCTGCGATTAATAGTAGAGCTCGGCACTTTGCAGCAGACAATCGGGGCCAACATAAATATATCAAACATCACTAGCAATGACAAATAGTACGAGGGTGGCTTTCCCTTCTCTTTCGCGAAGCTCGTGTACAGTTATGTTCCTTTCACTGCGCCCCTCAAACTACAATGGGGAAGCTTTCTGCTTCTTATACTCAGCGTACACACTCTAAGTTGCACATTTTGTATGAGATTTGTTTTTCTTTAGATGACATCGAGATATGTTTGATGATATCGATTTACTCGTCCGGAGCTTTAGGTGGGGGAGGAGGATTTTATTTTCTGTAGATGTGCAGCCATGAATTAAACGTGTTGCATAAATTTAACTGGGAATTAATCTTACGCGGTTGAGGTATGCGTTGGGAAAAATCGCGAACAGAAACTTAATTAGAACTGTCTTCTTCGCCACGGTAAATCATCTGTATCACCAAGATCTTGCGTGTATGTTTATTTATTTATGAGTTTAAAATGCAAAAATGTAATTAAATTTACTCCGGCACTCTTGAGAAACTTCTGCATCTTGCCACCAGCAAACCACTTCTTTTAGTTACACCATAAATAATATGCAAACTGCTACTTAAATAGTTTTGTACTCATATACTTGCCATATACAATGATTATATTTCTAGAATTGCATAATTTTAAATCAGGTATCTTTCCTTATTTACTATTTATTAAGCAGGGTGTAACCAGTTAAGTTTCAATTATTAACTTTGTAAGTTCTTCATCACATAAAAGAATTAATTCTGCAATTCAATGGCTTAGCATACTAAGTTTCGAGCTGATGTCTTTTATAATAACGCCATCTACTGATCGATTTCTCATTCTTTTTGTCGATAACATTGCAAGGTTTATAGGAAACACTAATTTCTACCCTAATTTCCTCATAGTAACGCCATCTATTGATCGACTGTTGATTTTTTGCAAACAGTTAGATTTACAAGAAATACAGTTTCGAGCTATTGATTCTTTTCTTTGTACTTTCATTTTTAATTTACAAGAAATACAAAATTGATTTGATTTCTGAATTGCTCTCTTTACAGCAACGCCATCTATTGATCGACACTTGATTATTTCTTGCAATAGCATTATTAATTTACAAGGAACACAGAGTTCCAAGATGATTTTTTTTACGGGAACGCTATCTACTGATTGATCGTGGATTCTTTCTTGCAATAATATTGTTGATTTACAAGAAACAGATACAGTAACGCCATCTATCGCTCGACTAATGATTCTCTTTTGCGATAACGTTGTTAACTTACAAGAAACAAGAAGTTCGAGCTGCTTATTCTCACAGTAACGCTATCTATTGAACGATTGTTGATTCCTTGTTGCAATAACATACATTATTAATTTACAAAAAAATACAAAGTTTCAAATACAGCTATCGAGCTACTGTTAATTTTTTTTTACAAAAACCTTGTTCATTGATAAAGAAATGCAAGAACTACAGCATTACGGGTAAAGTAGTGCCATCTATTGATCGATTGTTGATTCTTTTTTGCAAAATATTGTTGACTTAGAAGAAACATAAAGTTTCGAGTACAGTAGCGCCATCTACCGTTCGATTAATGATTCTCTTTTGCGGTAACATTATTAATTTAAAAAGAAGAAGAAACATAAAGTTCGAGTTTCTCCCTCCATCATTTTCGTCGCCTGCGCCGCGCCGCCTTTTGACATGCCTTGTTGTGCTTCAAATTCTACTTGACAGTTTGGAAACTAAAATTTCTTCCTGTTTTGAAGTATTATTTGAAACGCCTCCTTTGTACTTATCACATCGGTAAGTACTCGCATCTTTTTTCTCTACAATTTTAAACTGAAGTAACCTCCTAACTTCACTGTTGACTTTATAATTTCCTAAGCAAATCAAATTCTCTAAATAAAAATCATTTCTCAAACAAATTAAATAAAAATTCAAATTTCAGAACAAATTTCGAACAAAATTCGAATAAATTAAACTCCTGCTTTCTTTCAATCGATTTAACCCGCACTTCACCTTAACTTGATTTGACTTTCTGGTGCTGTTCCAGAAGTTCGAGCTAATTGACCTGTATGTCTGCTATTTTGTACTGGTACGGTACTGTTCATTTTGACTTTCCTTTTAACTTGACTTTTCTACTTATGAAAGAAAATAAAATTTATCATTAAAATTTTGACAAGTTGTTTTAAAGCGTTTTCAAAATTTTTATTTCTTTTCTTGTGTATTAGTAGAAGTTACGTTACAGTAAGTGAAATTTATTCGATTACACACTGTATATTGTTTATGTCGGTTTTATGGCAACTAGAAATTTTAGTGACAAGCTGCAAACATGTAAAACCATCGTCTTCATTATGAGCCAATGAATTCTAATTTATTCGGAGTTATAAAGCCCTTTCGTTTAAAATTCAAAAATTAATTTTAGAGCGCGCGCGTCATAAAACTTGCCGAAACTTAATGAAACCGCAAATTTTAAAAGCGAGCTTTAAGTCGCTGAATATTCAGTTAGGGATAATTAAAGTCGGCCCATCAATATTTTCGTGTTCTTGGAAAGTGCGAGAGGCGAATAAATTAGCGGACGGCGAAAAACACGCGAAGTAATCGCCTTCTATTAACGGAATAAATGTACCGTCATTAGCGTTGGCATCATTCGTTAACATCTTAATACGTGTTCTCGAATTTTTAAGTTATCTACGGGCATTAATTTTGTAAACAAGCCCTTTGTGGCGGTAACATTAATTATGGAAAAAGTATTCCTTACGGTCGTAAACAAGCGGCATGGAGATATTTATGCTTTCATAAATCGCAGGCCGCTTCATTTGAATACGAAACGCAATCGGGATATGTTTAAAGGGGGGGCCGTTTCAATGAAAACAGTAAACGATATTCCGATTGAAGGCGCTGTATATCCGGAAGAATTGTACCACACGTTTTCTTGCCATACCCACCCCCCCAATTTACCATTTTATGTGGCAAGAGAGCGACGACGTGACGTGCTGTAAATTTTTCTCAAATTTTATTCAACGGCTCACTATTCTATGATATATTGAAAACCCCGCTGTGCGTAGGCATTTTTCCGAAATTAAAACCTACAAAAAAATGGATTTATTCTAAAGAGCTCCTGAACCGTATTGAGTCGGACGCGCATTTGTAAAATACTTCGGGTTCACATAAAGGCGAGCAAACGCAGTCATTCAGGCTTGGCTAATATAAAATACGCACAGGAGATTTTCAGAGAAATTTTATCAATATTATTTGCTGATGCTAAGAGATTACTGACGTGCATAATTCTAATAGTAACATAAACGAAATTCATTGATTACGGTTTTGCAAAACACACAGTATTTCATCAAACAAGCCAAAAGTTATCAAGCACGCATGTTTATCATCGAACGTGTTACACTGAATTTATATAAGTTTCAACGTTTTTTTTTTCTCTCGTGCTTCATGCAACTGGGCAAATATTTGGTCCTATGCAAGCAAAAGTTTCGCCGCGTTCGCGGAAATATTTGATTTTCTCGTTACCTGGGAATCACACGTTTATTAGTGTAAATAGACGAGCAGATAAAATCCGGAACGTAGGTGTATCACACCGGCTCATCTGCATTTCTTTTTCGGTAATCCCACACGGATGAATAACAGATCCCCGGCAGGTCTTTTCATCGTATAATTAGATGGTTTCCTTCTAAGGATAAAAAGAAAAATGTTACGCATTACACGGCATGCTTGAGTTTTTTCAGTTAATTAAGGGGTTGTTTATGGTTCGTGTTCTTTCATCACAACAGTCGTTTAGAAACATTTAGGCTAGTTACGTAGTTCAAGGATCGTTCTCTTTTAATATTTTATTCTAATTTCACAGCATAAAAATGCCAGTTTTTATAGGCAGCAAGAGAACTTCTTCATTCTTGGTACTTCTTCAGCACTTTTTAGTACCATTACGTCAAATACGCAATTTGTTTGTCCACTGGTTCATTTTTAAGAGAAGAAATAGTCAGTAAAATTGACTTATTTGATTTAGGCATTAAAAAAAATGCGCTTAGACGAAAGTATCAGTTGTTATCATGGCAGCGGCGCCGCTAAAGATTTATTGAAAAAAAAAAAACGGGGTTTAGTTCTCCGTTATCTGTGCTCATAGGTGAATGATTGAATTGATAAAACGAATGCGAATTGCACATTGTCGTGTTTGCACTGTCAACTTCCGTTGCGTTACTTTAGTCCGGAGTTTAGCTGATGTGTGGTAGGGTAATTGATACGCAAGATGTTGCTTATCGCGATCAGATCTCTTTGGAAATGTCAAGAACGTACCTACATAAACTGTTTGTCTTGTATTCATATAAATATTTGCATTGTCGTTCAGATAAATAAAGCAAATGTTGTATTTTAATTAAGGAAATCGGAAATGTACTCAGCACTATACGTATTTCGATAATTAGTTTGAATTAAATGAAGAAAAATTAAAATAATAACGAAAATAGAAAATGGGCGAAGGAATGCCGATGTCTGCTAATAATTTAATACTCCAAAGTCGACTCCAAAAGGAGAAGAGTCTGCCAAATTAACAGCAAAACCCGATAAAGCGTCTTTTGGTTGTTCCGAAGGATACCCAACCAACAGAAAATCTTTCGAGTAAAGCCTCGAGGTATCCCAAACGAGATAAGCCGCAAATAAAAGTCTGGCTACTTCACATCTGCCAGGCTTCGAAAAGCAAATAGAAGATGCTTTCGGTACACGTAGAGTGCCTCGTCTAGATCATGGATTAAATCTCCGTTCGGCTTCCCACACAAGTACACGTAGAATGCCTCACCCAGATCACGGATTAAATCTCCGTTCGGCTTCCCACACAAGTACACGTAGAGTGCCTCATCCAGATCACGGATTAAATATCCATTCGGCTTCCTATACAAGTGTACAGCTCTTAGGGGAACAGCAAGCGAGCCAAAAACAAATCAACAGCACTCCAACAAAGTACTAAGTTGATTCTGCGCCTAACTAGAATACAAAGCACGAAGGGAAGTCACATGACCCCAACTGGTTTAGAAAACCCCACAGTATGGACAAGCTGTTTTCAAGCAAACGGTATGGCCAGCAATAAGTGACAAGTATGATAAAAATGACATCTTCAACGCAGATGAAACTGGTTTACTATATAAAATTGATACGTCAAACACCATGTCGTGGTTTAAAGGGACAAGAGGCGTGTGAGGGACGTGTGTGCCAATAAGATAGGAACAGAGAAAAGAAAGCCTTTGGTTGTGAGAAAATCCAAAAATTCTAGATGTTTTAAGAGCTGCACTTCGCAACTGAAAAGCTTGGTTGACGTAGCAACTTTCTAAGGTAAACTAAGAAATAGAAAAATAGAAAAAAAGAAAACAGAAAAATTCTTCTCGTAGGCAACTCTTCGCCTCAGTATTTATTTGTGCCATACAATCAAGATTTATTTTGGAGATAATCAACATTAAATGTTCAGAGAGCAATTGATGAGAGTGAAAAAGGAGACGGGTATGTAACCCTGATGTTAATTTGTTTGCGGCGAGCCTAGGCCTATTTTTCTTGTTATCATTGACTACCCAAAAGTTTTTAAATATTATCTCATGTTCTCTTTTACAGATCTTTTCAGGGCAGCTTAATTTATAGCTTTTCAAACATTTTCTTTACTGCAGGAAGCTGTCCTTTATAGACCAGTCCCTCTACTTCTTGACTGTCCTTTTCCGTTGTTCGGGATTTTGGTGCGTTTTTTTTTTGTTTTCTTTTTCGATTCTCGGTCCAGAACAGGAAGTTGAATGTTAATTAAATTGTCCGCAGTGTACTTAGAGCAGAGGGCATTTTCCTAAAACTATGTTACTAGTCGTAGAATTTTTCAAATACCAATCGATTTTACTTCATATCCTGCGTCTAAACCTCGGCAACTGGAAGTTATTAACGTCTCCAAACGGATTTCATTGATGGAGTTGTGTAAAACAACGTCAACTATTCCTGGGTCCATAAAAAAACAAATACGGGCAGCTCGTCCGTCGCGTTGCGTAAACAATTTATATTAGCATTTCTAGCATTAAAATCTCGCACATATTTATGCATTTATTATTAGCACGTCTAAAATCGTATTTGTTCACGTGCTCTAGCTTCCATCAGTGACATCGTTTCTTCCTTATCTCAGAACTGAGCGTCTTTTATACTGAAACGCATATGTACAAGATGTTTGCTTTATCGATCTCTTCTTACACAGTTTCACTTCATTATTTTTACGCAGTTTTGTAACTTTGTTTAATGCTTCAGTGACTATTTGTAACTTAAAATAATTTACATGTAAATGCATGGATTGCTTGAAGAAAATACTTAAGCAGTTATAATTTTGATTCGATATCGTTTAATACTCATTATACATATTTTATCAACGATCTGACTACGTAGAGACTTTGTATAATGCAGATACATATAAGACATGTATATACATAAAACGAGTAGTACCACATAAATATTTATGTCTCTCAAGAGCAATTTATTCTTTAAAAAAGCTAATACGCGTGGAACGATTATCGGCGCCGGTGATGTAGGACTCGGGGGCACGGCGCTAAAAATATTTTATATGAATTCGTAGGTGTTCTTATCGCGTCGCGCGTTCAAAGAATACAATTATAATTTGAAAATATATTTACCGCCGGAGGTTCTTTCATAAATAAATAAATAAATGAAACGCAGGAGTTGGGTTCGTACACATTAAACGCCGTACAGATTAAAAGATTTAAGGTGCAAACAGCGTTCGAAATGTATATTCCTCTTTAAGAGCCAGCCTATATTTCTCCGACCACGCGCTCTCCATTCTGTAATGATACAGCCAGCCTACTAGGAAATATATTCCAGTAATATATGTATACGTTCGCTTACCGAACGGTAGGCAGCTTTTTAATATACAAATTGAAAACGCTGGAACACTGACGTCGGATTTTATGTTCTTCTCTTAACAAGTTCTTGGCCGGGCAGTTGTTAGCAGCTCCTAGGATACCCAATTAGTTTCGTCTTTTTTCACGCTTCAGTCGTAACGTTCCGCGAGACAATATTTTACGTCGAAGAGGGAATAGGAATAACCGTATTTACATGCCCGCTGATATTTATAGTTACAGTAATGTAAAGGTAAGGTAATGAAGTGAAGGAGAGACGTTTTATGTGCACGTATGCAACGTGTTCGAACGTCTGCACTTAAAGTGCTGTATTAAAATGTTTAAGATCCTAAACTTTTGCGTACGTATGGAAAGATAACGTCAACTGCACGTACAGTTTCGCAAAGTCAATGAGAATCTTCCCTTGTACAATATTAAGCAATTAGATTCATTAATTTATATGAGGGCTTTATCCAAAATTATTTTATTGTAATTAGGATTTCATAATCTTTAAAATATGATTTGTTCCGGATACGAGGATGTTTGTAAATTTGAAGAGTTTCATTCTTGCACAAAATGACGATTGCGTAAAAGCCATGCAGTAGATTTTATCAAAAATTAGACTGAATCACATAGTGCTCTTGATTTGTTTTTGGCGCGTGGCGATTTTGATGCTCCCTGAAATGGTCTGTACTTGTGTGGGAAGCCGAACGGAGATTTAATCCGTGATCTGGATGAGGCACACTACGTGTACTTGCGTGGAGAGCCTAACGGGAATTTTAATCCGTGATCTAGATGAGGCACTCTACGTGTACCGAAAGCATCTTTTATTTGCGTTTCGAAGCCTGACGGATGTGAAGTGTTATTTGTGGCTTCTCTTGTTGGGATACCTCGAGGCCTTACTAGAAAGATTTTCTGTTGGTATTGATGAATTTGACGTAATGATTCGCTACTGAGACATGCATCGCCGGAAAACGAGACCTGGTAGCATTAGTAAGTTGAAATATAAGAGCTGGTCATTCAAGGAAATCAATAACTTTTGCTACTCAGTATGATATTGAAATATATCAAAAGGTAGAAGGATTTATTTAAAAAAACTACTTTCGTTCATTTGAAAAGAATAATTCGAAGCTGAATCCGTATGGTATTCAAGTGCTCGTTTGTGTTGCTTCGGACTTAAAACTGATATCCCCAAATATTCGCGTCATAAAGCGAAATTTATTACCGAGCGCACATCCCGCCGAATCGCATTCCGGCCTTTGTTTCGTTCCAAATTAATGGGAGTCGTACATAAACCAGAAATTTTACCATCTAACCCGACACAGCGGCGCAGCACAAAATCCTCGAGTTTAACACCCAGATTCGAATAAAAATTAGCCATAAATATCCGCAGGAATCTGCATCAGAAATATTATAATGATGCATCGAAGTCGAACAAAAGCCGCTGCTTTTATTGTCCAAGGGATGAGTTATTAGGGCCGCTTTATTTCAACGGTTCCGTTTGTTTGGATAATAAATTGAGTTTTTTTTTTGAGGGGGGGATGCGTTTGTCACTTTTATTTTCGTTTTAGGCCGGCGAAAACTGTACCTGTACCTATCCCTCCTTATTACACCGAACTTTCTTCTTGTTCGGGTTTTCCATGATGGGCCTCGGGGGTATTTTCAGAGATTCGTTAACACAAGACAGAGGCCATTAACGTCGCAAAGTAAAGTTGAATTAGCGTTTGTTAATTGGGTCAGGGGGGGAGGGGAAACACGAGTAAAGGGATTCTCTGTTCGAAAGTATTATTTTATGGTTCTTTAATATAAAATGGTGTCTACCACTGTACTTAAATTCCAACATGTGATTATATAAATGACTCGACTCAAATTTCAGCGAAGCCTGAACTTTTTATGTTTCAGACCGGTTTATGCAAATTAAGTAGAATCCAGAAGAAGAAAAAAATGTAAATATTTGCACTGTCATGTCAATCGTGGTCTGTGTGTATTTGACGCAAGTCTTGAAAGACGAACCATAAAAAGTACTGAAAATGAAATAGAGTAAATTTCGAAGTGAAAGGTATTTTCAGGTTGACGAGAAAGTTGGCACACGCACGTATGTACACCTACGTGCGAAGCTAATTACATATTGCAACATGACAAAACCACAATTAAAAAGAATTTAATTATGAAGGCTTTATCGTACGAAGTGCTCGGATTACAAACACTGCCTACCTTTGAAAGTGGATTACGCGCGCCCGTATCTTTTTATCTCTTTACAAGCAGCCCGAGTGAGTGGAGAGGACGGAGTAATAAATAAGGACCATTAATAACGTAATGACGTGCGCGAAATAAAACGAAAGTCGTGAGATAATTCGAGCCCTGTTGATTTTCTTCGATTTCGCTCGCTGCTGCGACAGATGAAAGACTGTGAGAAAATTATGATCGCGAAGGAAGATGAAAGAATTGGGAGGAGCGCTGCTTGTCAGGCAAATTGGGAAGCGCTGAAATACAAGATCTGAAATATGAGAGGGCGTGCGTGGAAACGTGCGGGTTCAGAATAACAGAATGTTAATTGCACGATGAATATCTCAGATAATATTCTACGCTATAATTATAAATTACTATTTCGAATTTTTTTTTAATTAATTCCAAGAGCAAACCGTTTGCTTTTGTCCGGTTAAAATTCGCCGGAATTTAATTTATCTACACTCTCGATTAAATGCTTCATTAGCCGACTTGATAGTTGACAACTTTATAACTTAATCGTGACTGAAAAACATTCGAATATATTATATAACACACATGCCATTTGTATTCGTGTCATGCGTAAGTATAATTTATTGATTACTGCGAAAGTTTTGCAATACGTCGGCTTGCAAAAAGTTTCGATGAGAATTAACATACACAAGTCAAAAAGAGGCAGAGTTCACAGAATGTACAGTGGAACACAACAATGGAAAAGTAACGATATTGCTTCCAGAAATAAAAAAAAATCTACGAAAGAACTACTTTGATGTGTGTAGACCTAGCGATACCACGCATGTTTCTGTCTACTTGGAGTATTTTACGCAAGGTGGCTCCCTCTTTACATGCTACCGACAATCATATTGTAGCTCACCCCATGCCCACTAAGCTGGGTATACATTCCAAGTAGTGATTCCACATCAAACGATTTCCAAGAAGTTCGCAACAGACATACAACGTCATTGGAAATTATAGTAGTGTGGAAGGTAAGTCGAATAAAGAGTGACGACTGAAAAATATTCGAATATATTATGTAACTCACATGCCCTTTGTATTCAAGTTATGCGTAAGCATAACTCATTGATTACTGCGACAGTTTTGCAATACGTCAGCTTGCGGAAAGTTTCGATAAGAATTAACATTTACAAGTCAAAAAGAGGCAAAGTTCATAGAATGTACAGTGGAACACAACAATGGAAAAGTAACGATATTGTTTCCAGAAATAAAATAAACCTACGAAAGAACTACTTTGATGTGTGTAGGCCTAGCGATACCACGCATGTTTCTGCCTACTTGGAGTATTTTACATTAGGTGGCGCCCCCTTTACAAGTAGATTTTCTGCTACCGACAATCATATTGTAGGCCACTCCACGTCAGCTAAGCTGGGTAAACTTTCCAAGTAGTGATTCAACTTCAAACGATTTCCAAGGAATGATTCAACTTCAAATGATTTCCAAAAAATTCGCAGCAGATATACAGCGTCATTGGAAATTACAGTAGTGTGGAAGATAAGTCGATTAAAGAAGTAGCATGAGGAATAAAAATGTTAAAACGAACTTCTGCCGTTACAAGGTACTTATGGCAACCTCTTCTCAAATCATGAATAAATTAATAACACTGATGTTTTGAGAAACTTTAAACTGAACCGGAATTCTTACAGAATCAATAACATACTACATGAACTTTGCTATAGTATATAAAAATTGCGATGGGCTGAATATGTGTTTAGATGATAGTGGCAGACTGTAAATGAAGGGAGAAAGAGATGCTACGACCGAGTACGTGCAAAGATTTTTAAAACTTTGATCCAGAACGGCAGTAGACTGAAGGTCAGAGCTCAAACTAGGTTACTATGCGAATGAAGAAAAATAGAGAAAATATCAGTCGGTCACCTCAAGCATCATCTATAAAACTGGTTAATCAAAATCAATTTTTTCAATTATTCCAAAGAACTGATGGAGTTGCTTAACATAAATAAGGTGTACATGTTATATAAATTGTTTCACATGATGAAACGTACCAAGAGCATTAGGAACAATGAACAGGCAAAGCACCTGTAAATTGCACGTACAACTTGGTCCTGAATCAAACTAATTAATAGTTTGCCGAGCGGGGCCCCGAATAAAACAATTAATTGTTGTTGTACGGGGGTATCCATTTTCGTCGGATTGTTTTGTGCGAAATTACAAAACTGAGCGGCGACGCGGCGGCAGAAATCACGGTAGAATAATTGTCCTTTGTAATAATTTCTGACGTTGAAAACCCGTTGGCGTGAAAAGCACCGGCGAACAATAGAATTTCATGTGTCCCGGATAAGCTTCCGGGACACACTGCGATATATAATGCGGCATCCGAAAAGGTGGACTTACTAAACAATCCCGCGGCTGAAATTATTCGCCCAATAGTGGAAAAATGTCGAGTACGAACCCATTCGAGTAAAAGCGGCGATAACATAAAATAAAAGGGGGATGTAACAGCAGTTTGATATTGCCGAATGCCTTTCGAATGGCAGCGTCGAGTTCACCTGTAATGTTTGTTCTTGTGAAAGCTGACAGACCAAGCACCACAAGGATCGCGGATACAGAATATTAGGGATAACCGCAGTGGAGCGATGGCACTGCACATTTGAATACCGAGCTAGCTAACTTTGTCATAGATGTATGTTAAATGGTTTATGCAACAGTAAACTCTATCTAACGCGGGGGCCTTTCCTCTCATACACTTTGTCGATTAAACGCAGACACCTCATTTAATAATACTTTTTAATATCTCTGGAATGGCAAGTGCAGAACAGAGATTACACTTTTATTAAAGCAGATCACATGACAAAACTGAAACTGAAACATCATTTTCAGTACATGTATACTTAATACGTAATTATTGTGCATTTTCAACCGATCTAAAATTTAATACAACGTTAAACATTCAAAAGCAAAATCCATCAATACATTGGCAGCGCAATAAAACGCATACCTTGTTAACTTAAACCGAGAATCAGTAATTCAAACCCAAGGGAAATTTACAACCACTAAATATGTATGTGATACTGCCTAGTATTGGATAATCCCGGCGAATTTTCATCTAGCAACCGATGCGGAAGTTTTGTTACATCTGATGTAAACAACGCGAACGATAAATGAAATTATCTCGCGAGTTGCTGAGTTGTGGCGGTAGTTTAATACCTCTCCGGATTTATTGTTCTAGAAATTACGCTACGTTACACCATATTAGAAATTTGGAATTGATAATTTGGAAAATCGTAGCTAAAACCAGTTCAAAAATTTTATATACAGTGCGTAATCGAATAAGTTTTATTTACTGTTAATACACAAGTTCGTTTCTCGAACATTCATTTCTGCCTAAACATCAGAGTAATTCCCTGCGTTCACGCATCATAAAATTATTTCCTCCCTTGTTTGGCAAAGGCCAATATATATTTTATGAGAAAGATCGATCGCACGGTTGCTTTCTCGTTGATTTATTTTTTTTATTATTTATAGGGGAAAATATTATTTTATATAAATAACCAAGAACTGAGGAATTCGCGCTCAAGCCAGCCTCAATTACTTCCAGTTTAAAATTTTTGATACAGGTGAAATTTTAAGAATCATTTAAAAACTCTTCTTCTTTCCAAAAATATTTAGATAAAAATCTTTAATTAAAAATAAATCTAATTTCTTGCTCGAATTGGGGTACACTTGGGTTGAAATTCTCGAAATTTCAATTTTTTTAAAATCAACCTCCATTTTTTGCTTTTTTGCGTCGGGTTGGCTTGGCCTTGACCTTTTCGACCGTCGTCTCTTGAAATTCCAGTTTTTTTACAATTTTAAAGAGCCGCTCGCCGTTTGGGGGCTCGCAGCTCGTATTGATTTGACGAATAATGACGAATTAGGGCCCGTTCGACCTTGACCTTTATAATTTATTTCAACCTTA
Source organism: Dorcus parallelipipedus (assembly GCA_958336345.1). Classification (NCBI taxonomy): domain Eukaryota; kingdom Metazoa; phylum Arthropoda; class Insecta; order Coleoptera; family Lucanidae; genus Dorcus; species Dorcus parallelipipedus. Next base: position 27,742,403 of record OY284483.1, read on the forward strand.
ACTTCTTGCTCTAATTGAGGAGTTTTAGATACGCTTGAGTTGGGTTCATCTTTGACCTTTCCGAACCTTTGTTCTCCACATTCAAATTTTTTAAAGATTTTCCTCTACTTTCCCAAATTGTTAAAGGCCGCTCGCCGTTTGGCGGGCTCGCAGCACCTATTGATTTGACGAATAACGATGAATAATTTATTCGGGTCCGTTCAATCTCGACTTTTATTATATTTTTTTTTTTCAATTTTAATTTCTTGCTCTAATTGAGGAGTGTTGGGTACGCTTGGGTTGGGCTGACTTTGAAATTTCAATTGACCTTGAACTTTTTAATTTTTTTTAAGCTTTAATTTCTTTCCATCTTAATTTCTTACTTGGATTGGGTTTAGTTGGGTAGAAATTTCGATTGACCTTGACCTTTAACCTTCCTGTACCTCGTCTCTTGGAATTTCAATTCTTTAAAGGTCAATTCTTTTATTTCATGTCTTTTTACAATATTTACAAATTAAAACGACTGATTGCACCTCGTAACAAATATTTAACGTAGCCAGGACCTGTTCAGACTTGTTTGCGCGGACCGATTGGAGAATCAGAATTACCGGGTGAATTTAATCGATGAAATTGATTAATTCCAGCGTTGTCATCCGTTTTTATAGTCGTTTCCCCACATCACTCCCACTCTTACATGCGAGTTCAATCTCAGCGATCGCGAGCGAGATACGTAGGGACGCGACGACTCGCAACGACGCCCCGGTGATCGCGAGCGAAATACTCGGAGACGCGATGACTCGCATCGACGCTTAACTAAATTTTTGTTGGTAACAAGTTTGTTTTCGATACGATTATACACGATATGTCCTTGTACAACGAAATAATATTTTTGGCTTTTTTGCCTTTTAAAAACTTGGTTCTATATCACAGCATTAGGTATTTGCTATTAAATTTCAAATGGTAGTATATGTTAGCATCACATTTTATATTGATTGTAGAAGCCAATATTCTGAAGTTTAACAACAAATCTCACGTGGGCGCTCTCGGAAATTCCATTAAGTCCGCCGCCATTATCGCGTGAATTATGCAAAGAATACGTGAACAATTAATAACAAAATAACGACACAGACAAGAATTTATATTACGACGTAATGGCGCAATAAATTAGCCACTCAAAGAACTCGTTCGAACGAGGAGAGTCTTTAACGTTTTAGTAATTGTCATTCTCTTTTTCACTTCGGAGGAGAACGAATCGCGTTTGATTCTTCCTTTATTCGGGCCCTGCGCGATAAAAACGGAGAGGAGAACGTAAGCATAAAACAAATTTACGTTTTGCGGAATAAATCAATTTAACTCGTCGGATTTTTCCTTCTCGCTCGCGTAAAATTGCCTACTCCGGACCGGTTTCGCCCGTAATCACGGAGTGGATAAAACGCCTGCAATTCATAACTCGCCCGTTTTTATTCGACTGTAATGATGGAGATATAAACTCTCTGGTATTTTATACCGGGACGAATAAAAAGAAACGCAATAAAAGACCAACTGACCGACTTACGAAATCATCTCCGTTCCTAATCAAAAATAGAATACATTCTGAATTCTAATGCATGTATTCAAAATATTATCGCAAGTGTTGAAGATACGCTTCGAGGTGTTATCTGTTATATGAAATTAACTAATTATAGTTTGCTATCTCCTGCGAAGAGGAAAACGCATGCTAAATTACGTCCGGCAATTTGAATATCAATCTCAAAATTAGCGCCGAGCGCATGTTATCTCCGACCGGGATCACTTACTACAAATGTAATATTCTTGCAGCCAACCATAATGCGGATTATCGAATTGAATATTCAGCAGCCCAGAAGCGAAACAGTAAACATGTCCGCGCGCGCCTTCTTTCTCTCTAAACCCCGGGGGCCTTCTCGCTTTTTCTACAACGGACTTATGCAAATACGCGAGAAAATTATTAACTGGACGCTTTCGATCTAATACGCGTTTGGTTCAAAAAGAATCGATTCGAAAAGCACTTGTTCATCATCATATGGATGATAAAACAACAAGTCGAAATAAAATGCACATAAATTTCCCCCCCAGAGCACGATGAAGTAGTTTTTGACTGTGAAAGGTCGAAACATCCTGCGACGTTTGCCGCCGGAATAAGACGGCAGTTTCGGGCATTCGAGAATCGCCGTTTCCCCCTACTGTTACGGCCATTGTTTTTTTTTTATTTTTGTTGGTGTATTTTTATACCGTGCTGCGTCTACATCGTCGAGCGGAAACACGGTGTTGCACTTTCGGGTTTTCATTTGGCAACCGACGACAGGATACTCCCTGATGCGATAGAAGCGATAGTTTATAAATTATGCGCGCGGAAAAACCTTTTTGTACATTAAACTGCTCAAAGTCTCCCGGCGTGATTGATTGCGGGCGTTGCCGTATTTAAAAAAGCTCATCAATACCCATTAGGAAGGCCTAAGGACAATATTCATAACCTAGTAGCATGAAGCGCACATAAAACCTAATTTGGGACGTTATTTATTAAAATATTAAAACGAAACGGTGCCAAGTGCTTTGCGCTCTACTTAAGATAATGAAAAATTCTTTTAGAGTTCTATAATTTGTGTTGGGTTTTCAAGAATTCACTCTGGAATTTAGAAGACCCCATTAACTTCAAAGGCGTTACTTATTTAAAAACATATATGATGTATTTATGATGTACCAACGGAAAAGCTAAAATTGAAACCTATCACGTGAGTATAAGAAGAAAGGTACACAGTCATTAAATTTGCCCGTGAAATCCCCATCATTCGCACTCTATTGCAGTTTTATTAGGGTTTGTGGCTAGTATACAAGCAACTTTATTACTCCAGCTTTTTAACTCGGTAATTAAATTTACCCAAAGGGGCATCCGGACGCTTAGACACGTTCGCGATCGTGTACGCGCACGCAGAAACTTTTTCAAACAAACACGAGTCTAGAAGTTCATGGCAAGTACATGTACGAGCATCTAGAGACCCTTTGAAGCAATCAAACCCGTACAATGTTTCCGATGGCCACGTAACGACACGTATAAATTAAGATTTTATACGTAATAATAGAAGAGGTACTCACAGGCAACTTCGATCGTCGCCGGTTGGCTCTTGCTGGTGCCCCTGGCGTTCCACGCGAAACACTCGCATTTGTATTTTTCCTTTCCGAAGTACTCTTCCACTTTGTCCCTCGTCACGTTTATCTCGGCCTCGATTATCCGCACGCCCGTTTGAGGATCGACGAACGAGGACTGCTGGGTCTCCACCGTTTTGCGATCACCGTTGCACCTAAAGTATATGTCGAGCGAGTGTGCCGCTTTGCAGTGCAGGATGGCCGGCCGGTTTTTCACGACGAACGCGTCCTGGGGCTCCAACAGGAAGAAAGGAAGAGAGTCCTTGTTGGTCAGTAGGGAATCGTCGGGTTCTGAGGATGGTTTCGTTGGGGAGGATTCCTCCAAGACTGGCTCTTCTAATAGTCCTTCTGAAACATAAAAGTCTGATTCAGAGATACTAGTACTACTAGTACAGTTGTTGCTTTGGTGGCTCAGCTACACTAAAAGCTCTTACAGGACCGGTTTAATTTTGAGATTGAAAAATCGATGGTGACTACATGACTAATTAATGTATTCAAAGACTTATAAGATTAAAAGAACCGAAAGCAACTTCTAAGGTTTTTAACTTATTTAATTTCGTAGTATTTTTTAATATTGGTATAAATAATCCAGGCTAGATGTTGGAAACGATTCACTAAAAGAGGTTCGTCGCCCTCATCTTCACCGAACGACTGACGTCATTAGGCCGCTACTCCAAACCAGTCATCTACACCAGGCCGAAGACATCCCTTGCTACTTCTTCCAAAAGGACCGACCAGATCGCCACAGCATCGCTGATCCCTAGGCGACTCTCACACCCGGCCGAAGACATCGCTTACTGCCGACGCATCCAAAAGGACCGACCAGATCGCTGCTCTCTGCTCGTTGTCATCTCCATCACTAGATGTACGCGACATGATAGAGGCAACACGTTAGCGTTACAGTATAATGAATTCATACAAAGGTTTATTTAAAATGATTTAATCTAACCACAAATAAGAAATGACTGCGGTATTAAAATTAATTGGTTCGTAAAAAGCTCGCTGCTTGCGAACAACTTCTTCGGGCCGAGAAAATATCTAAAGCAAGGCGTCCGTTAATTATCGAAAAAAAGTTCGTGATTAAATAAACTCTCCTCCTCAATTCTCTCGCAATTTATTTCACCGGCCTTCTCCTCGCCCGAACGCAATTATCCCTCATATATATTCATTTCGATTAAGACGTATCCGAATTTAAATGGTTTTCCCGAGCGAAAGCATTCGTAAACTTTTTAAAACCTGTTTAAATGCATTGAAAACGAAACACTCCAAATATTTGGCTTTCATTTCAAAAACAAAGTTAGAGCGGAATTGAATTTTAAATTATGCCACGTATGACCGGAGATGAATTTCCTTTTTTTTTCTCGCCCCGCATTATTTAGAAAGAGCTTCGTGTCGAGCCTTATCGAAACTGTTTATACTTGTTAGTTTTAATTATGTATACTTTTCCAATAAATGCAGACAACTAAAAATAGCGAGCAACCCTCAGAAAGTTAACCCACCTCACGTGCTTAATTTACACTCGTCGGTTTAAGGGCATACGATTCTTAAAATATCTCATTAGGTTCATTAACGGAGGCTGAAAAGAGGCTTTACTTTATATCAACAATAAATAACCTATCAAAGAAAGGACCGGTCTTATTTTAAAACCAAGAATTACTAGGTAATATTTTATGATCGAACTCGGATTATATGTATCTATAAATTATTACAGTTTTCATTGCTGAATTTTTTGTTGTAATTAACGTAAGCTAATTAAAAAATGTTGAAATAATATTTACAATTTCGTCTTTCAGAATTTCTACCTACTAAGCGTTAAAATATTTACGGAAAAATGCTTCGTGCTGACAGATATTTGAGGCAACATATGGCAAGTAGAATTTAGTGCTGGTTCCATAGATGGATAGACTTTGTTGTTGTGTAATGACGAAAAATGTAAATGAACGTTGCTTGAATACAAATTTATGCGTATTTTCGTTACATGTTTATATACCAACGTAAATTTACGTGAGAAAAAAATTATCAACCCGAAAGATATCTGTGAGAAAATTAAAGAGAAAAAAATATTAACGAAGCATTACACCATGTGCAAACGAAACTGTCAGCACTTGGTGAAATATTGTTGTAAAAAGCGAATTTTATTCTATTTTCGTTCTAATCTTTCGTTAAATATTTTGTTTTCCGAACCATATTGTTCCTATTGTCATAAATGCTAAGTTACACTCTAATGCATCAATTCTATTTTTGTTCTTTTTTTTAGGCCGTATATTAAAGAAGAATTAGTCTCATTTCGATAATTAAGTATCTGTAAAACACTTTCTCCCAATCATGTAATAACGTTATCGTCAAACAGATTTAGCTGTCACTGGCTGTAGAAGCACTCCGTCATTCGCGACGAAGGATATTCCGATATGCACGGAACTCCTAATGAGTTTCGGAGGATTGTACGAATAACTCGACGCCATTAATACACACGAAAGTCGCAGTCAAGTTTTCAGTGCGGGCGTAATGCAGAGGAATACGTGTAAACACAGAGAACAGCAGCAATAAAGAGTTTTGAGGCGCGGGCGTCGTAGAATTTATCGAAAACTTTTCGTCCGCTAAGTAATCCTTATTAAATCTCTTGTCACTTTTAATTATCTCGAAAATAACCTAATAAAGGGAAACGTGATTAAATTTTCTCTTTTGGAGACTTGTCAGTGCCGCGTAGATTTTATCGCCAATTTATTTTATTTTTTTAATTAAAATTTAAAGACTGTATTGATCAAACTGTAACGGCGTTTACATGCCAAGTAAATGTGATGAGGGTTAGATTAAAGCTGCTCGACGGTTTTGAAACAGTAATGGATTGAGAACTTATATTAAATGGAAACAAAATTGAAGTGATTTGGAGAAGAACAAAAAAAGGCAACAAGCACAAGTACCCAGAGAAATCTTTTTAATTTTGCATAGGACCGAAAAAGAATTTGACCTGCAAGCTAAGCACACGTCGGTAATTCATGCTAGACAACTTCCGCCCGTGTCGATGACCGTACTTGTGAAATGCTAACTAAACAATTTTGTCAATTAAACTTAAAAATACGCGCGTTAAATTTTGTGTAACTCCAAAAGTAAAAACGAATTTAGATAATAATTTTTCAAACGTGAGAAACAACATGCAACACAACAAATAACAGAATTAAAATAACAAGGAATTCATTCGTCCTTCTTTTTCCAATGGCAACAAAATATTTTAATTAATTCTTCCAATAAATTTGTGTTTTAATTTTATAAAATGGCATCAAGCTGTGCGTTAATTCTGGACAGAATGTCAAATATGATTTTAATAAGCTGTGAATGCACACCATAGCTTAAGTCTGAATAATTAATGAGTAAGATTAATCTGGTCCAACATATCATTAAATGGGAATCTAGTGACATGATTCTCTTAATTACCTTAATTTATTTTACGAGATTGCCGAGCAGATAGCTCCAGCTAACAACTTGAACGTTTGTGAATATGTTAGTGGTATAAACTTGTTTATATGTTGGGCCCTGTGGCAATCGCGTGGTTGGGTACGGTAACTCGAAGATCTCTGCCTGATAAATCAGCGTGCTTCTTCTTCTTCTTAGCTCACCGACGAGCAGCTCATGTATCGAGCAGACTTTGGCTTTTGCGTGTGTGTACGTTATCTCCACCTTTTTGCACGTCGATGGCTTTTTGTATCGTTTGCATCTTCGAGAAGTATTTACGGGCCGGAGTCTGGCAAGCTGTTTGTTCTTCATCTTTATTTTACTAGCCTCGCTCGAGTGGGTGGCGGCGCAACGTGTAAGGAAATTGTTTCGCGTGAGTTTACGGTAATTTTATGTGCATGTGAACCTACCCGAATGTTGATTTTGCATGCGATAATCAAAAAGATGAAACGAATCGTTTTTTCTTTTTTTTTTGTACAATGTTAACGTTAAATTCCGGTAGTCTGGAATGCGAAATTTATTTGTTTTTAAAGCACTAAAACCTCCGTGTATACACTCAACGTGGCGCTTAAGAAGTACAGAAATGCAATAAAAACGGCCAGCCGGTTTACTCCGCAGCAATCAGTTTACTAACTGCAATTTTGTAAATTAAATTTTATTTGCGTCGTAAAGGACTCTCACTGTTTCACCTTGCCTTTAATTACACCCGAAATTTCATGTAAAATACTCGAGTGCTTTAGTTAGTTGCTCGTCTCGGGTTAAGGTAATGTCCTGCAATTTAGTTTTTTTTTACAAGAAAAAAGTCAAAATGTAACTAAACAGAATCTTATACTTTACATACACTGGAAAGCTTTGGGAAGAAAATTGCCTCAAGGAGTTACGAAACACCAAAAGAGCGATAAAATAAAAATAGGGAATTATATCAGTTCCATTTTATACTTTTATGAAGAAATTTGAAATGAAGAACGAATACAAATGCATCAAAATAATTATGGACGAGAAAAAGCTCTGGAATCTTAACCCCAGAGTTGGTAAAGAAATAAACAACAAAAATGTTGCACCCGAGTGAACAATTCAACTAGATATACATCAAATTCTAAATCATTCCGCTTATATTACAAATGAAAACACACGGTTAATTAAACGCAAGATTAGTCGAAATTCGCTCTTTGATAAAATGCAGCGCGTGGAAGCAGTACAATAAATTAAAACGATGCAAACTCACGACATCTAAAGTGTGTTCAGTAGGTCGCTTGCCAGTTTCCGTTGTATTTGTTATAAGGAAATTTTCTTTACTTGTGAGGATCATTGTGCCTACACTTTTTTTTTTCCAACGCTTCCGTCAAAAGAAGATCGCCGATATTTCTTTTTCTTTCATATCACATGTAAATTTTCTTTGTGAGGAGTCGATGCTTAAAATAGCTTGGTCCAATTTATACGAAACTAAAATTACAATGGCAACGTTCTAGTTTGTAAAACCCATCTGAAAGATCAATTAATCTCCTGAACACACTTTTTTACGTAAATTAACAACGATTATCTTTAAAACTTTAAAAATTTAACGTAAACTACTACAAAATCATTTTTGACAAACGTTATTTTAAAATTCACAATTAAATTGTTATTTAAAAAAAAATGTGGCTAACAATCGACTAAACATGTAACCTTACGTATCGAACATGCATTCACGTAGCGTGTACAAAAAAAAAACAAAGATTAAATTAACGCAACAAATATTTTGATATTAAATTATCTGGGAGCAGTTAAGCGCAATTAATTATATAAATAAAGGTACGCGGGTGCTGCTGCCTTTATTCAAGCGCTGAAGTATTTTGGTAGGCGTAAATATACTAGAGTTAATATAGAAAAGCCATTAAATTTTACGAGGGGCGTCGAAAAATAGCCTGCGCAGATAAATTTATTAAAAAAAAAAAAAACTAAAATAGTGGATTAAAAAAGAAAAAAACTTACAAACAATTATATTTATGTATACAGGGCGAATGACAATTGTTCTGACAGAAAAAAAAAAAACGCATAAGAGAATCGATATCACAGATTAAGAGACCCTCACACTAACGGATTGGCAACTAATATGTAGACGAATAAGCCTACCGCACCCGCGAACACATCAATAATACCCACATTTTTAGACCCTATTTTTATTTAATTCGGCAATTAAATCCTCAATATACATAGTTAAGGTATGTAAATCTTCGTAAGGTAAACATAATCATCAATCATCACCACATTTGCCTTCTCAAATCCGGGAGCTGAGACGTCGCAAAACGTGTTCTCCTCCACAAGTCGGTAGAAAACTTCCACAAAACTTCCAAAATTTTAAAAGCAGCCAAACCCCCTAAACAAAATTGTACAAAAACTGAATTTCAAGCCCTCAAAACCCTGAAAAATAAATCAGACCCATGACAAAACTTTCAGACTGCCTACCGTCCACAAAAGAACACATCCCCTTACAATCCGAAGGTGTGTACCGAATTCCATGTTCCTATGGGCATGTATACAAAACGACCTGTCAGCACTCGTATTTCTGAATATGAACGCCGTACTAGACTACTATAAACAACTGGCTCGGCCCTAGCTGAATACAAACTAGAAACCGTTTACCAAATCCTATTTTCCGACACAAAACTTCTAGCCCGCTCATTTCATCGTAAAATCCGTGATCCATAGAAATCCTCAAACAGACAACAGGCATACCTACTCAGTCTCAACGAATAACGAGAAGCAGCAGCCCTGAGGAAATTCTTCTGCAATGGAGAACGAAACGTCGGCAATAGAAGAAGTCAACGTGATGCGTTTCCAACCGGAAGCCAATTCAAACATGGATGCCGCGACAGGCCTTCAAGTTAAATTAAAATACAAAGAATTTTTTTAAACATTTTTCCCGTACTCTCGGACATCGCGTCTTATCGTGGCTTTTTTTGTTGGAACAATTGTCAGTCACCCTGTATTTATCTGGTATTCGTAAAACGAAGTGGATCAAAGACGTTTCTTTATTATTTTGATAAAGTTTGATTAAGTCGTTTTCTAAATCAGCAAAACACAATCCACACTTGAAGGCCTTAAGTTTATAAAGCTTTTCCATTTTTTTTTGTAACTAGGTACGATTTCATATCACATGAAATTTTATTTTCACGTTTCCTTATTAAGATTTATAAGCTATACGTACGGTCGGCCGGCGGTATAACTCCAAGGGATTGAAGTAATAAAAATATATCACGGAAGCCCCGAAGTCAACATCGAACTCTGAATCTATAAGCCATAATTTTTCATATTGTTGGAAATGATATATATCACAATATCGAATATACCTCGTCCATATGCGATTGTGATATGTTATTCTGCAGCAGCAGCAGTGCTTGGGATTCGTTTACAACAAAATTTTCCATATGTGTACCCCAGCGAATTACCAAATTATCATTTATTCAAATTATCTCAAATTATTATTATTAGTAAATTTATAGCTAAGTCGAAGGCAAAGACCACCCCCAAAAAAATTTGCACATGTTTGAAGACATGCCAAAGTAAAATTAATGCTAAAGATTTGTGTTTTACTTGACAAGTAAGTAATAATATAAATAAAAGCGTTCTCCAACTATGTGCCCACAGAGTTGTGCCACGTCACATATATAAATTGCCCGATTTGCATTTTTATTACGATGCCAAGCACTGCACATTAAAATACGATCCAAAACAAAAGGCAGCAAGACAAACGAAAAATAAAACGTCGGCGGACTTGAATTTTAATTTCGAAAACACAACACAAAAAAAAACATACATTTAGTCCGAAGACAATGCGGTTGTACCACTTCATTTTTAAATCGTCCCATTTGCATTTAGCCGAGGGTCGTTAATATTAATTTGGACGTTTTAAAAGTAGCGTATCATTGTCTTAACGTTGAATTTTTAACGAGGCCATTGTGAATGAGCTCCGCGTTCCCTTTCTGTAATAACCGGGTTGGAGTTTTTAAACTAACAATTACATAAATAATGGAAGATTGGAAATTGTTTCAAACTAGAACTTTTTACAAAAAAAAATGTATTTTGAATACCATTTACATTTTCATGTGAACACACGCTCTGCTGCGTATGTTTACAATATGATAGGCTAAGCAACTGACGTACATATATCTCTTCTGCCATGTAAAAAATCCCTTAAAATTTATGATTTAAGCAAAATGTTGATATATAATGCGCGTTATAAAATATTGGGGCCTATAATTTATGTACTGTCTTGGTCCTTGCGTTTACGTGTTCAAGAGAGTGTGAAATTCAGCTTTCGACGAAATCAGCGAAAATTCGGCCCATCAACATTAAATTAAAACAACCGTTTTAAATTGTGTATAGCCGCACCCACTTTGATGTTGACGTATTCCAATCAAAAATTCGTGTTTAACGCGCGCGCGAGTCCAGCTCGACAACGTAACGTAATTTAACACGTAACGTCAACTATTAAACCGCTTTGAAATTTTTACGCGCCTTTTTTTATTTTAACAAGTCCGTACGGTATTTCGAAGCGTGGGATTAAATTTTATGTATTTTTATGATATTCTGTAGCGTGAAATCTGATACACCGAAAATTAATAACCGACGGTATCAACGCTCGCTGATGCGCTCACGTTACAGTTTCGAGTTCAAATTTGGTTAAGGCCCGGCCCCAACTTTATTTTTAAATTTCCAATTTACTTGTTTTTACCCGAGAGTGTTACATGATACCTAAGAACAATGAGAGTCCGCTTTACATGATGCAATTTGTGTTGCAGCAAGACCGTGCGTATGCTCATCGAGAAATGTGTGTGAATGCGAACAATAATTGTTATTTAATTAACTTCAAATATAAGACAAGAAAGTCGATATTTACATTAAAAAATTAATACCTTTTGTTGCTACTACTCGTACAGAGAAATTTTAAGCTATTTTATGTGCAATTTTTATTGCATTGCATACTAGCTTAAAGCAACTGATGTTAAATGAACTTACGTAATTACTTTCAGCTATTTATTTATTAACTCACTCGGCCAGGAATAATTTAAAAATAAAATAAAATAAAATAAAAAGGTGGACGCATTTTTCTGACACGTAATTAACTCGGATCAATTTTTATGGGCGATAAGCAGATATAAGAATCGAATTAAATAAATTGCGCGGAAACCAGTTACTCGAATCTAGCACGGTAATTAAGACTTCAAGGGAAATAATAAATTACCTTTCAACAACAAAGGCTGCGACCGGCGAGACGCGAGATTTCTCGTACATCTTGGCCATTTTTTTTTCTGGCTCGGGACGAAGAAAAGTCGAAGCGAAGGTGTCGCGTAGGTACGTTACATTTGTTACGTTCAGGCGATAACATGTGTGTGCGAACACATTCTGTGAGAATGTGCGAAAATATTTCACGTTGCAATTGCATGTACACAAACAAATTACGCCAAAATAAAATATTGTTGATACTGTAAATCGAATATTGCAAAGCAAATATTTGTTATGTTATTTACATAAATTGAATATCAGATATACAAAAAATATAAACAAATAAGTGTAACTACATACATAGTGGCGATCTAGCCATAATAGCCAGAGACGGGGACGGCCTAAAAGAAGCTTTAGAAAAACTTACGAACTAAGAGGGCTAGAGATAAAGCAAGAGAAGACAAAATATGTGGAAATCGAAAAAACAATTAAAAAGAAAGTAGCAAGATACGTAAGGATACGAAATCTTGAACTGGAGGAAGTGGAGAATTTTAAATATTTAGGATCCATAATAAGAACTACAACAGAGAATACAAACCGGCCATAGAGCGTACTATAAATATAAAGCTTTATTGAAGAACAAGAGAATCAGCAGGAGTATACAGATGAGAATATATAAAGTGACAATTAAACCTGTAGTAACGTACGCACTAGAAACGAGAGGAAGATCGTGAGGAAAATATTGGGACCCAAGAGAATAGGGGAAACGAATACCAAATAGGTACTAATGAATTTTGAAGTAGGACACATATTGAAAGAAGAAGATATCGTGAGCTCAAGACTGCGTTGGTATGGGCATATAAAAAGATGAGAAGATAACAACGAATTGAAAAAGGTAACGTAATGGAAACCAAAAGATGGCAGACCAAGAGCCGATGGGAAGATGAAGTGGAGAGAGATATAACAACTATGGGAATCTTTCAATGGAAACAGCAAATACAGGATAGGAAGAAGTGGAAGAAAATTATTGAAGAGGCAAAAACAAATACTTTGCTCTAAGGAACGGAGAGGGAAGAATATGGAGTGACTTACCACAAGAAAACTAATTTATACACTATATCTATACATCCATACATACATAGTGTCCCAGAAAAACTTGTACAAGGTCATCACCATTAACTAGAAAATGGAGAAATGACATAACGACAGCTTCTTATATTCAAGCTTGTGTGACATATAACATATACTTATACAAAATGTGACGAAATTTGTTAAAATAATTAAACAGATTATTTATGGTTGGTAACGAACATACCACGTTCGCGGTAAAATATCGAACACCTATTAATAATGCGAAGTAAAATGTGTTAATGGTGTGATGGCAACGACTATAATTAAATTTTCTCTCAAACTCTCGCAATGAACGTCGTGTATGCAGGCAAGTTATGCGCCAGTTTAAAATTAAATCAAAACGTAATTGAATTGTGCTGCATAATTCTACGTCGAATTGACAAGACAAACTACACAGCTCCTTTAACAAACAATGTTTAACAATTATTATCGACTAACTGAAGTTTGAACAGCCAGAATAACGTATTAAGTAGTAGTATAAATTAGGATTTAAAAAATCAATTAAAGGCGATTTTTGTTGTTGTAGATATACGTATACCTGGCCGAAAATGGATCAGGTAAGCTCAGATTAAAACCATAAGTGGATTTACCTTGATTCTCTTGGGAAATAAAGATCCACAAGCTTCGTCCCTACAGGCGGGCGCAACTGGAACATTTGATGGGCGAGAAACATAATTTTGGCTTTTCTTTCATTGTAACAATTCAACATGACGTCCTCAAATTAGAAACTTGTTGATGTGAATCATCTACTATGCCTACTTCCAAACATGATTATCTCGCACACGTTTCTTGGTTTACAAACGCGTGGGTGTTACACTCCCCGACGAATTTAAAAACTTAATTAAAAGTCAGAACTATACCGGCAACTTATAATTATGAGCACGATCGACTTTGATTTCAGTTACACCTATGTCTACACAGATTGGGATCTACATGAATAAGCGATGGCCTACGCAAAAACAGTCGTGTTTATTCTACACTCGCAAGAGAATAATCCTCTTTGTGCTTATTGGATGATAATATTATTTTGTAAAAAGCACTTTCTTTTGTTGGCGAATACATATAATGTTCCGACAAAAAAAAACGTGTAAGAAAATCGTTGAAACGGATTACTGGAAAAATGTTTAAAAAATTCTTTAGAACACTTTATAATTAATTAAAATATTACCCTAAAATCAAGTTGCGGCACTTAGTACGAAATACGACGCCACGTTCTATAAATGCTAATTTTTGATTAATTATTTCTCGAAGACTAAAGTAGAAAGAATTTTTTAACATTTTCCCCATGCTCTCGGACATCGCTTCTTATCGTTGTTTTTTTTTGTCAGAACAATTCGACGGTGTCAAGTTAAAACGACATAAGCGACAAAAATTCGAAAAATGAGATTTTCCTTGATTTGGAATAATTGCCAACGGCCCGAACGATCCTCAAAATGTTATATTCGACAAAAATTTTCTCACTGAGTTATATCCACTTGAAGTTGCATAAGCGCCAATCAATAAGCGGTAAGTAATTTCAATAAATCGTTGTAACACAAAATCTTGTTTTTGGCACTTATGTCGTTTTAACTTGACACCGTCGAATTGTCAGTCACCCTGTACAAATCAATTTCATATAAAAAGTTTGATAAATTATTTCGAAATCTGCCGAATAATAAATTAATTAAAGTTCATTGTATAATGAACAAAAAGCTGACCATGAACTATTACTGGGAGCAATTTTACGATTTGTTGTTCACGATAGTTTTACATTCCACGGTCCAAAGTCCATACGCTGAAATTTACGTTACTTATTGTTATTGCGGTTACGAACAAGATCAAAGTTCTAGCTACGTAAATGTGAATAATATAATCTATGGATTGAAGCTGGAACTGCAATATTCATACAAAAACAGAGTTAATAATCCTCGGATATAGAGCCCGTACGAAACGATATCTGACGCCAGTGTATTAAACAAGTTAATGAAAACGTACGAAATAGCGGAAATTGCGTGTTCATGTAAATCTTGCCCGCATAATTTCGGGGCTTGCGTTTTATCGCAGAATTAAAATGTTTATGTTGCACGCCTGTGACAAAACTAGATATGAAATTACAGCACAGGCGGTTTAACTAACTATTCGGAGAGAGCTTTAAGCTCCGGAGGCTGGAAGCAGCAAGTCGTACGCTCAAATCCCCCCGCACGGCGCATGCAAGGAATATATAACAATTAACTTACAGCTCGCAGAACAAAAAGCCGACCGTTTTACATAAATTTACATGTTGAATAACAGAACCGGTATACGCGAAAAATTTTGACGTCGCACATGTGTAATGTGCATTTAGCATTTCGGTTTGGTTTTATTGTGCCCCGTCGACGTTTGTTGCTTTGTACTTCGTGAAGTTGTTTACGGCATATGAAGAATCTCTTTATTCTAAATATGGTCGCGATCGTTAACGTTGCGCCTTCTTTAAATTAACGACGCCAATTATCACCGTTCGAACAAGGCTCTTTAGAGTATTTACAAATTAAATATTTATTAAGCATTTTCGTTTTTATTACGCATTCCTTTAAAAAACACTAACGTAAATCTTTACTATAACCCCCCCCCCCTCCCACCTCGAAAACTCAACACTTTCAGTCTTTATTTTTCAATCAGATATTTCACTTACTTGGGGATGAGCTTAGCGCGCGCACGTTTACAAATATGAAACCAACCCTTAGCTGCGTCGTTAACGTTTCGGCTGTCGTTACTCTTCCTCGAAGTAAAATTAAGATTGATTATAGGGGGGGGAGAAAAAATGTAATTTTTTTAAAGGTATTTCTGTTCGTTCACATAAAATAATACAGGAACACTGAAACGTCTTCAAATAGGCTGCCGTTCTATTTTTGTTCTTTTATTTTTTTTACGTTTATTATTAATCCAAGTTTTATTTAAACATGCGTTTTTAAAACAAAGAAGAAGAAGAAGAAGAAAGGGTTCCTCTCTCACTTATGTTTCAGATGTAACTTCGCAGCTTATCGGGCACATTAAAACGTCGAGGAACGAAACAATAATAATAAATATTATCTCAGGCTAGATGTTCAAGAGGCTATCTGACGATCACTTTCTGCCAATCATTCCGTATTTAATACGCTCATAAGACGGCATATAAACATATATTAATTAGGTCAATAAAGAAATTAAGATAGGAGCTATAATTCTTGTGCTCGATGAGACTCGTTTTTATCTTTTACGATTGGACCGCCGCAATTATCCTTTTAAGTATTGTGTTTGAGGAGCAGATGATTTTGGTCTCCCTTAAAAGTAATTAGGACAGTTTTCTTAACAATTTCCTTGACTTGTAGGCTTGTATATTTATAATTGTTTAGAAGACAAATGATTTTAAATCATTAATACCTACACACCTTGAGTTTGTGACAACAGTTGTAAATCTAAGTGTATAACACTAATGATGATAATGCATGTAGTAATGGACCGCTTATCACCGAGGATATGCAAAATAAACAGTGATAATTTAAACCCCCCCGGTTTTCCGCCCATATACGTTTTACCCACACGCACACATTTGTACGTGTCCTTCCCGCAGGACGTCGAGCATGTATATATATAAATGTCGCGTTCCGCCTTCTCTGTGTTTCGCGATTCCCATAAGTGACAGATGACTCCCGATAGGATTCGTCCAATTGTTTACCGAGAAATACCATTAGGGAAATTTCAATTAGGCCCGGTCCTAGATTTAATTCGGGAGCCCGCGCGCTTCATTTTCCATTATATTTTGATTTATTATGAGCGATCTCCTCCTCTAATTTATTGCGGCCATAAATACGACGAAAACCACCCGATGTACACCGGGCACGGAGTTATGACAATTTGAACGGCCGAGGCTTAAATTACAACACTCGATTTCAAAAACAGATAAACTTAAAAAATCGTTTCGAATAATTAATATCAGCTTCCGACTGAATCATGTCATTACGCCTGTTATTTATTCACTGTACCGTCTGTACCCAGGTATACTTTTTAGTGTTGTTGTTCTGCAGGAAAATTAATTTTACGTGGTTATTTTCGGAGACGTCAGTCACGTTTTATTAAAAAAAAAGTCGTCGTCGTCAACTCATAAAACGGGATAGGAGTGTATAACGAAATTAGTTTTTCAAAACATCATTGACGTTTATTAGAAGTGACGGTTTTAGTCTCCACAGGAAGCTTAACGTAATTTCGTCGTTATTTATTTGATGTGCTCGGATCTGTGCAATTAATTCTAAGAAATATCTAACATTTTTAGAATGTGACACCAGCCAGTCTCTGAATTTAGAATTAGAAAAGAAAGCGGGGTTTCTGAGCTTCAAAAAAGATTTTCAAATTATACAGGATCTAATCGAATAAGTTTCACTTTATTAATGCTGTATTGTATACTCAGTTCTAGTTTAACTTTAAACTCGTTTATTCCCATGGTAGCAATTATAAAAACAATTGTTCCTATGGAAATAAACAGAAGTTTAAAGATAAACTAGGACCGAGAAACACAGCTTTAGTGACCTGCATACTCAGAAAAGAAAATGCGTTAAATACAATCAATTCTTTGTTTCTTTGAATGAATACAAGTTAATCTGCACGATCTTTCCGGAATTTTGCTTGTGTATGTTACGAGTGAATAATTTATTTAAATCACAGAATAACCCAGAAGTGACAGTCGTTGTCGGCACTTTGATCTTTTTAAACGTTGACTGGTGACCTTCACCAAGTTTTCGATGGGGCCTATAAGCGGGAGTATTTAAAAGAACTTGGACAAAAACTGCAAACTTCCATATAAAAAAAAATTCAATTTAAGTCACACTTGTAATCACTTAATCAGTTCAAACTATGTATATTTAACTACAAGATAAAGTACGTTTACAAAACATGAAATATAGCCGAGACAAAATGGTAAACAAGATCATATGATCGAATTTCGCCATATTTTCTGACTATTCTGTGTTTAAATCATTTTCAGTATTGCCAGCCACCCTGTATTGCGTGGGAACTCGAAAGGTCCGTTTGTGGCTACGTGGCTCATGGCATGTTTCAACAAGAGGTGATTTTGTTCGGCTGCAGTAATCTTCACCCCTAGGAGGTGTTCTATTTCACCCTTTTGCCCGGTTAAAACAGAGTTTATCTCGTAACAATCCCGCCCGGGTCTATTTAGTCTTGCGCGTGTTCTTTCTTCTACGCGACGCTAAAGTTTTGACGTGCACACGTATTATCAGTGAGGCGCCCACGATTTTGTGTCTTGATCAAGTCGAATCCTTTGACCGAAGCCTGAAACGGAAGTTATTTACTTCGAGATCTGCTTAGGTGCACGTTAAGCAACACAAGCTTTCTTACAAGCTTTTCTAAGCCTGTTCCAGCGAGAAAAGAACAGCTAGGGTTTTATTGGCAATTTTGTGCGTATTTCGGTTTGTAACACTCGTCTTTCTTTTACTATTTAGGCTTTGTAACTCTTTATGACTGCTTTTTGCTTTGTAACGCCTTTTGAGACCGATCCTTTTGTGGAAAAGCCGTAAGCGGAGACTTAGGTGCTAAACTCCCGTTGGAGTTGGACTCGACCATAGACGATACCCTTGACTGTAAAAGCGGAGGCTTAGCTGCTAAAGGTCAAAACATCGCTGTCCGTCCCCCTTTCCCCGTTGGAGTTGGACTCGACCGTAGACGATACAAGTCAACAGAAGAGACCTTAACACCGTCTTGCGTAATGACGCAATTGGCAACACCGACCTCGAGAGGAGGAGATATCTCGATTGGCTTTTTCAACCTCGCTTTGACAGTTAGCTGAGTGTCAAAGTGGATTTATTACAAGGCCGGATTTAAGTGAACGAGTTTGAATAGTCACATTTCGTATTTTTGTAAACGAAAGGCAGATCTGTTTCTCGGTTAAAGATTTAATTAGTCAGAACACCGTTAACTCATTGAGACCCCGTCTGGGTTGTCCGATTTACTTCTGCTCTTGTGTGAATTTTTGAGTGACACCAAATAAAAACGAGTACGTTGAGCTCGTGATTTTATTTCATTTATATTTTATTGCCCCAAGAATTAACCGGCTGTGTTGGAGAACTTAATTTGCACCCAATTTGTTGTCTTTCAGGTAGATAACATGTAATCTAAACGTAATAAAAAATAAAACTTATTCGATTACACGCTGTATTTTCAAAAAAAAATTTAAATTTAGTTCAATTTTTGGACGCTTAATAGGTGCAGGAAATCGAAAATCACGTAAATTCGTAAATTAACATCACCACGACACAATACCAACCTTGATTAGAACAGTCTGCGACGAGAAAAAATACCAATATCAGTGTGACTGACAGACGTAGGCTGATAGGGAACGCCATGGTTACTTAGGGTTGGGGTAGCACTCCGGGGGCGCAGCACTAGGGGGCACCGAGAAGCATCACAACAGCACGCATCACTACACGATCTGTCACATTTCGTCTCTCCGCGTCTATCGCAGCGGCTCTATATTACTCGAATCTGCAACAAAGAAAAAGGGCGATTTATCTAAGCACAAACATATCCTCGAACGTGAAAAAGCCATGGTGTTTACGCACATGCTGCTGCTGCACCGACCTATTTTCACCACAACTCGACGCGGCATTTTTTTTTTAAATAAACATTTTTTTCAAGTAAAAGCTTTCTTTGTTTAAAAAGTGATTCGTTTATAAGCGTTGCTGCTTTTATTGCGCAACACGCTACTAAAGAGTCGGACTTTAAAAGTAGGAATCGACAATGAGTAAATTAATTAAGTGCAAATGCAAATTTGAACGATAATAGTAAAAAAAATATAGGTACCTATGTAGAATGTATTCGCCGTTTAATTAAATTCCATTTACTATGTCGTGCGTACATTTGGGAGCGAACATATGACAAATGTCTGGCACAATCAATTCCCAAATTTATTGCTTCAACTGACAAATTATAAACTTCCTCCGCTGGCTATCAATCGAATGCGCGGCGATAAGCCGAGATTTCTTCCTGTATTTATCTCTCGAAAAGTTTAATCGGTCAAAATATAACGAATTTAGGCGGGCGTGTGAAGCGTGTAAACATTGAAATTCGTCTTGAACGAAGAAGAAGTTTCCACGACGGCTTATAGCGTTGTCGGTTTCAAAGGAATTTTGATAAAATGTAATTAAATCAATTTAACCAATAAGCCGATCTAATTGTATTTTCTGCTTCATTCACTTTCTCGGCTTAAATTGGAGGCGGTTGTGTTTAAGACGACAAAGACAAAGCCGAAGAGGTTTTTTTTTCTTGTCTCCTCTTAACGAAGCCCCCGGTCATTATTTTTATGTGAATCATCTCACTTTATTTATTTACTCTCAATTTGAATAACATGCTCAAGACCACTTTGTTGTGGCAAAGCTTATAAGTAATTGACAGTTTATAATAATTT
The DNA here is from genome assembly GCA_958336345.1 of Dorcus parallelipipedus. Lineage (NCBI taxonomy): Eukaryota > Metazoa > Arthropoda > Insecta > Coleoptera > Lucanidae > Dorcus > Dorcus parallelipipedus. The sequence continues at coordinate 27,762,741 of OY284483.1, forward strand.
ACATATCGTGATTATGATTTTAAATTCCGTACAAACAATAGCCGATAAGATATTTAAGAAGTGTCGGGGCCTATAGGAACGATATCGAAACTCGTTAAATGTTTATCTAATAAAACTTAAGGGAGGAGATAAAATGATTAATTACGACGGGGCCAGAAATGCGTGAAGTATAACTTACGTACAAAAAAAATCTTTAATTAAGCGAGATGCGCGGCTGACGAATCCTCGGAAAAGTTTGTTTTGAAAACCGAAATCCGATACGCCGATAAAAGAAATCTGTACGCTACAGACACATCAATCTTGAGATATTCTCTGGTAGCGCGTTTTTTTCTGTAATTTTTATTTATCTTTATTCTTTGTGCCGTTAATAGATTGAAGAAACGTTTATGGCCCCCTGTCAAACTTAACTAATGGAACCTTCATTAATGGCCTAATCGTAATTATTTTATTGAATCGTATTTAATGTCTCTTTAATTGTTGATACTTGACATACGAGTATGCTTAGGCCACCTCCTGATAAATGTATTCGACGAATAACTTTACCACTCTCCACGGAAGCCATTAATAAAAATCAAGTTATTTGCCAAATAACGTTATCGGGAACTTTATTAGGAGGTGGAAATCTAATATATAATACCTAACTTTTAATAATTCAGTAATAGAAACACTTGTTAAATTTTTAGAACACACTTAATAGCAGTTTCACAAAACCACCAGAAAACGGTAAGCACGTGATAATTAACTCCGCGGTCCGTCCGTCTGTGCCTTCTACCTAACGTTAGGCATTCGACTAACGGTCTTGAAGTTAAAAAGTCAAGAGCTACCTGCAAATGCATCCGTCTTGAAGTGGAGATCCGATCTTAACCGATGCCGAGGAGAATTATGGTGTTTAAAAAGGCGAACATGTTCGAATTTTCAAGACCCAGGTAACGAATTGCTTTTAAGAATCATTTGGAAAACATTTACTTGGACATTTCAAATAAAAGCTTAAAAATATGTTTAAAAAACACTAAACACTGATTGAATCTGAGAATTTCCTCAAGTTTAGTTTATTTCGCACATATTTGGGAACTTTACATGGAGCAGTCGATCTCTATACCATGAACGTCTATGTCTTTTTTTCTTGTGTATTAACAATGGTTACAATTACCAGTTATTATTTAAATACATTTCCTACAGAAAATGCTTGTGTTTAAAAATGCAAAGTGTCACCTTGACGCAATTATTCTTCGAATGAAACGATCACATCTTACAAGAAAAGAAATACTAAGGAAATTATACGAATTTTAAAGGATTCAAATCGCATTACAATCGGAAAGCAAATTTCCATTATCGAATCTCTCGATTCGCAAGTCGCGAATGTCGTAGAGTGTTCATAAAAATGTAAATTCCATCATTCGGAGCTCGGGCGTCCGCAAAAACACGAAAGTTGTTTGAAAACCCCCACGTTTTCTTGGGGCAGGCCGAAATTAGTGAATTTTTACCTGGACGGCGCGCCGTATTTATTAGATTTTGTTTTTCGAAATGGGCCCCGGCATTTATCTTAAATAGTAGTTTGGGGCCGCTGTTTAGAAAAGGAAGACGTCTGGTCGACATTAAAACGCACTTAACTGTACAAGATTCTAAAAGGTTTTCTGTTCCCCTGGACGTAAATATAAGTTGTTGCCCGAACACGTGTGTGTTTTTGGAAATTTTGTAAATTAAACCGCATGAGTAAGTAAGCGTTGAAACAAGTCTTTATGCCTTTATCTAAATATACCACAAATTCGCACACATCGTCAGCGGTTTTATTTTGAGCCTGATAACAACAGTAAACAGTAATTATAGGATAGAATTCCGTCATAATTTCTATAGAAAATTTTGTAACGGTTAGCGGCAATGTATTCATTTCGTAGTGATGACATTTCACTTGTTAATTGATAGTAAATCAACAGATACGTAAACAAACATTTGATTTTACTTGCGGTTAATACAACATCATACGAGGATGCGGTCAAATTATCTACTGGCGCCTTTGCGCAATTATGTTATTTATATTAACTAATTATTTTGATTGACTCAATGGGAGTGTTAATTTTGCTTATCGCGTTCGTAAATGCGCTGGCTCGTAAAACGAATAATAATTACCCAACTAAAATGTGAAACTGTTTCCTCTCTTTTATTATTAAAAGAGCGGCCTGCAACGCTCAATTTATTCAATAAAGCATAACATTATCGTCCCCTTTTCGCAAACACCATTTCTTGTTTGGCATCGGCTTAAGTGAGAAAATAAATAAATTTCCCTTCGATTACTGTAATTACGGATCTCGTTTTAATTCGGTGTTGTTTTGCCTAGTCGTTACAACTTTGCACATCTTTTTTAAATTAAGTGACAAAGATAATTGCTTGTGTAATTTAATGTAATAAATATTTACTACTCTTGTTTCATGTATAAGTCAAATTATACACAGATAAACAAAATCTCTTTTTATTTTGTCTCCTTATACAGGGTGTAATCAATTAAGTTTCACATACTATTGATACACAAGAAACGAAGCGAAGTTATGACAACTAGGTAACATTTAATAATTTAAAAGATATTTTCTTCGTATAAAGTTATGAGTCATTTTTACATATGCTTTCTTAGATTCTGGTTGTGCCGAGCTTGTCTTGACACGAAGACATCTTTATGATAAAATGAAAAGATCACGCCATCATAAATTAGAACAAGTTAATTTTTTGAAAAAATATCTTGAAGAAAGGACACATTGCTCCTTCAAAGTTGTATGTTGTTGTTTTTCTTAAAGAGTACTAAAAAAATGGATACAAGTCAACAGGCACAGCGAGAGGTTTCTTGAAAATAACCGCGTTTGGCTAGAAACATACATAAGTTTCCCTAATTACGCACCAAGGAAAAGGACAAATGAGTTGTCCTATGCAGCACAAATGAGCCTCGTCGAAGCTTCAAAATTAGTAAAAGAAATTACTTCTTCTCCTGAACGTGCTGCTCGTTAATATCCTGCAAAAGCTGTCAACGCAGAGCAAAATATCAACCTTTTTAATTGATTTTGATAATTGTCAATTAATAAATTCATATTTTGTTCTAAAACTATGTTAAAAACCATTATTAAATATTTTTTCTTGTATATATGTTTTATCAATTCGACTCGCGTAGAGTTTACTGACTTAGATAATTTCTGCCAACTTTTAATAGCATTGCCCCACTGTGAGCCTGGGCATTTCAGTATTTATTAGTATTTAGAAAAGTCTTCTCCTCCTTTCTTTATTTGTATATGTATTCTTTCAGAAATTTACATTAACAATTTAAATGGATTGATTATGATCCTAGCAAATCGTCTTTAATAAATTCCTTAACGTAAATAAAATTTTTATGCTTGTATAAATCTTACGTCAGTAGTTTCGAATAAATTAACTACGATCCTAGCAAATCGTCTCTAATACGTTCATTTCACATTTTTAAATACTATTTTTTTTATTAAGAAAGTTGATTATCAAGGATATGGATATGAAAAAAAATTACTTTTCGTAATTATGAATAACTGTTTAAGTTTATGATGTAGTTTATCTTGGAATTATTACCACGTTTAATTTGCTAACTTTGAGAATCAAGAACATAAACGTGTTCGCGAATGTACCAAAAGTAATGGCGGTTTTCAAGAAGAAGAAAAAAAATCTCGCGGTATTTCGTAGGCATTACGAAATATAAAGCTATCAACGTCACGTGCAATACGAAGATCATAAATCAACGCAGCAATAATATAAATCAAATTATTAATTACGCCTATAAATCTAAGACAGCGGCGAACGAAAACAAAAGATACCTATCGAGTTAGTTTATCGGCTTCTCCTCGCATTCTTCGATTTTCACGACGGCGAAGCTCTCCGATAAGCTTCTGCGGTTGTACCTACACATTCGATATCTTACTTGAAAAATTGTTTCGAAACGCCAAATCAAAAAGCGCGAGGAAACGAATAGACACTGACTGAGTAAGTGCGTTCGTCGCGTCGCCTGAAGAATGCTCTCGCTCTATTAGATATTTATTTGAAAATGTGCGTGGGTCGAACTTGAAAAAAGAAAAAAGCTACGAAGCACCGACTACAAGGTTTTCAACAAGTTAGACTCACTTGTAAGCGCTTGTATTTATAAAACTATTGTCCATTTATTACCTGTTATACGAACCATTAAGAGTGTTGTTAATGTTTACTTTAGAATGTTCTTCAGTTCGCCTTTCTTGGGTTGGACAAAATGATTTATGCTTTCTGTAAACAGATTTAATTATACATAAACGTATAAGAAGAACGACGGCAGTGTCTTTAATTAAGTAATTATTAACATATGTGTCTGGAAGAAGTAATGGGGGGGGGGGGGGAACCAAGACCAGAAACACTTCGGAATCTTTGGGGGGTTGTTAAGTAAGCCTTGGATCCCGTATATTTAAATTATGAATAAAGTTGAAATCTTCTCACTTACGTAGGCTATACGCACATACAGTATTTGAGTTGAATTTCACGGCCATTAAGCGTTTTTAATTGCGTCCTGAACGAAACGCAAAGCCTCCTTTTATTCCACTCTCTCGTAATTATGTCCTCGACTAAAGAATGAGCTACTAACCGAAGTGCAATTTGTTTTGTTGTTCGTTTTCCGCGTCAACGGGGAAAAATGCCCGACTGCAAACAACCTTAACCAACGAGCTGGACGCCTCCGGTGCGTTCTTTTTTTGTTCGAACTGAATTACTCGCAGGTACCGTCCGCAATTAGCGAACTAAGAACTGATTCTGTTCAGGATGCAAATGCTGACGGCGATTTATTGCGAGCATAATTACCGCGTACGCGCGGAGACATAAATCTCTGCGGGAAATTGTTGAATTGATGAATTCTGTTTGTGTTGGTGCATCGATTTGAAAGTTTGAAGCGATGCGATGCAGAAATCTGCATGCACAGCACAATGTTTAATAGGGTAACTTGAATCATGGAGAGCAAGTATTAAACAGACTCGGAAAAGGAAATGCGTTAAATACAATCAATACACTTAATTATTTCTTTGGTAATCTCTCGCAAGTCAGTTTGTGCAGTCTGAACGTAATAAAGTAATACAATCATAAGTTGAGGGGTGACGAGTCGGCGTTCTTTTTCTTTTTTTTATTATATATGTATTAGGTCTATGGTTGCTTTTTTTTAATTAGATTAGATTAGTTTTGAAATGAATTCCAAGAAAAAAATTTAATCTATTAGTAGGATTTTAATTTCCTGTTACATCTACATGTATATATTTTGCTACAAGAGTATTAGTATACTTTATAAACTATCAATAAAGTTAGATCACATCGGGGGTAATGATTTTAAATCTCATCTCAATTTACACTTAAGTATACAAACAAGGCAAGGCGAAGCCTGATTAATATGCGGTCCGCGACACAGTAGCCATAAATAATTAAAAAACAAACATGTTACGTTTTTTTTTTCGTCCAACAAAACGTGATTTATTTGTAATCGAATTTTTCGTTTATTTACATAATTATTAATTTCGTGCGATCGGCTACTTTCTAGTCAGCTCGCCTTAAAAAAAAATTATTAATACCTCCATTATAATTAAGCCGGATCCGAGAATTAATTTCATTGAATTTTAATAAATCGCGGCGAACGTAATCGTTACGAGGTAATTTGAGGTTACGGCTAACGCTAACGACGTCGTGGTCCTTAAAAATCGCCTAATTAATTTCGAACTTTACGAGATGTTCATATTTTAAAGTTTGACGGGCCTCGGGCTCGTTTGAAATACTATCGCAAATCAATGTTTGAACAATGAACTGTCCGACGACTTGACGAACCTACCTACATGCTCGTCTGGAAGAAAATATTGACGTGCTGCGACCGGAGAGAATGATAAATGTGGCGAGCATGATGTTTTTCATTCATTTGGATCTAGTTACAGTATCTGCTTCAACGGGTATTTATTTGATGAGACACTAAATCCTCTCCTTTTCGGTTCAGTGTTTCGTAAGTTACTTCTACATTCACATCAATTGGAAAATGATATTTGTTACAAATTTTCGTTGTGTAATGATTGAAAAAATAAATGAATGTTGTTGGTATTAGTTACTTTGTATTACAACACATAGCATTTTCGATTGACCGCACTAGTGCGCATTCAGAATATCTTTATCTTGTGTTATTACCAGACAACGGACGTAATGATGGAATTCAATGTCGTTCGCATGAGCGGCACGCCCTGCGTGGTAACTGGTCGTCTTAATATCCCGAGCGTAAAATTTGGTGTACGCATCACTACAGTTTAAATTCTAAATAAATATAGTAATCCTTTCAAAATAAGAAATTATAATTTACGGATTATAACTTTATGTTTATTACAGCATATTAATCACTTTTTTGAAAGTAATATATTAATATATTGACCCGGCTTCTGCCCGACGCTCATGGACTTGCTACTTTACGTGCGCGTTGAGTCCTCGAGGCGAAGTGACCGTGAACAGTCATACAAATGTCCGTCCTTTGGTTATTACATGAGGTTAAAGAAGATGCAATACACTGAGTAGGACCGGTGCAAGTGAATCGAAAACGCTATGAGTAACATGACTAAATACAATCAGTGCACTTATTTATTTGTTTGAATGAATACATGTTAATCTGCACGACCTTTTGGAATTTTGTTTGTGTAGTCTGAGTGTAATAAAGAATCATAAATTAAGGGATGATGGGTTCGGCGTGCTTTTTATTCCAATGTGTATTAGAATGTGACCTCTATTGAATTAGTTATTATCTAATTTTGTACTTATTGTTAGGCATGATTCATTATTTAATTCCTTAAGTTAATTATTTAAGGAAATAAATTAATATTATTATGTACGAATTATTTTGTGCATGTCTATTACTTAAATACTAATAAAAAAATTAAATGGATTTATTACGATCCTAGCAAATCGCCTTCAATACATTCCTCAACTGAAATATATTCTTATGTGTGCACTAATCTCATGTCAGTTTGAATGAATTGACTACGATTCTAACAAATCGTCTTCAATACATACGTACTGGCCAGTTTTTTGCTGTCAATGGTTGTCTGGGTTTATTGTAGACCTTACTTAGGAATTGGCGAAACTTTGACCAATTCATGGCTTGCAGTTAACGAACCAAGGCACAGTGTTGCCAGTATATAAATTTTTTAATCACCAGACAACTAACCCAAAAAGCACCAGATCGACTTGAAAAATCACCAGCTCAAAAAATTAAAATAAGTAAAATAATAAAACAAGAGACATGACGCAAATAAATAAATATAATATTAGTCTCATTACATTTACAATATAACATTATAAATTATAAAATATATTTAGGGGAAAAAACAAAATCACAATTAGTTACTCATTATAAAAGTGAATGCAGAATATTAACTATTATTGTTATTACCATAATATACTATAGTTATGTTTTCTAATAATGTTTACCTGAATAATCTTATGATTAAAGTCGTATTTAAAAGTCGTGATTAAAATAAGCAAGAAACGATATAGCTTTAATAGCTTTATTATGTGGTAGAGTAAAAATTATGGTTGTTACCCGTTTTTTTTTTCTACATATAATACCTGTCAAATGTTTCTAATGTTGGTACCTGTTAGCTGAATGTTAGGAAATTCCAAAATTTCTATTCTACATTTAGGGATAAAAGCAGGGTTCCATCAGAAACCCTAGAATTTTGAGATTACCGGGTATTAAAAAAAAACCTACGAGAGTTATTAATCTCGGAAACATTACCCACGGTGGCAGTGGCTAACTGCTAGCAAAAATCACCAGATTTTCTAAAAAAATCACCAGAACACCAGTTTCTTTATAAAATCACCAGATCTGGTGCAAAATCACCAGTACTGGCAACCTCTTCATCCGGGATGTGGATAAGAATACCGTCTTCACTTCTTCACATTTAATACATGTTTTGATTAATTTGTTTTTGGTAGGTATTAAACTAGTTTTAACCATTTAATTTTTTATATTTGTGTTTTGAAACTTCAAGAAGGCTGTTTTGATGTGTGACGTGTTATTATCTGGTTCAGAAGACATTCCCTTAAAATGACTTTGTTTTGAAGCTCAGCATTCTTGTGGACGATGGATTCTTCTCGTTGCTGTTTCACGTCCGTTCTTCATAATTATTGGAAATACGTGGTATTTTACGTAATGTTACAGCAATATCTTTAAAATCTACCACCCATTGATTTGATTTGATTGACATCGGGTATGAAGGTCTACAATCTTTATACCGCAATTGTCATTCCCGCTTATTGGATTTCATTATCCCTCGTTGCTGGTTAAACAAATAGACTACTTTTTATTGATGAGCACCTCTTCGGGGTTAAGATTCTCGAACTGATTACGTCTTCAAGATGGAATACGAGCCAATTACTTCTTCCCCATCACAGAGTCGGGGCTTATCACTATAAACAACCATAAAGCAGTTTGTGACTACTTCGAAGCTGTCAGAATCAGTTGTCCATCTAAATAATGATCGGTTTTGATAACTTTAATCAGTGCTTTGGACCGTTTCCAAACTGTTGTTGGAATTGATGTCAAGCACAGGTCTGTGTTGATTCCTGCTCAAATGCAGTTGACTTCACTATCTAGCGTTTGGTAACACTGTGTTCTTTTCTGGATCTTATTTTAAATGGAAGTGGAAGCTCTTGCAGGTAATTTTATAAGTTCAATTGTGATTTCCGTTTGAATATATCGCTTTTTTTAATTTCCTGATGACACGCAACATACAAGTTTTGAATTTAAGATGAAGATATTCGATTTCGATTCAAAGAAACTATTTCTTTTTAGTAGCTTCTTTGAACTAGTAAATTTACTCCACATATTAATAAAAAGTCTAGTCCGGCACGCAACAGCAAAAAAATGGTAATCCCAGCGAAGACTATTATTATTTTAATTACAAACCTACGCTCGTACGGGGGAACTGGTTTGAAGTTATTATTTAAGTACAAAATTTTATAGGCCCATTTAAAATTTTTCTTCCAGCCGTAATTATTTTTAATGCGGCGAGTCGGGCAGGTAGGTCCATTACGTTTACAAATAATTGCGGCGGATTGTTGTAAATTTTACTGCGGTCGAAAACTAATAAGCATATCTGATATTTTACGATCTTAACTCAACACCTACTCCGATTTTTAACTCCTCCTGGAGAACTTCTGGTAATGTCATCGGGAGTAATAAAGGCGAAGAGGAAGAGCAAACAGAATTAATGCTGTTAACACGCACTTAGCTCGTAATAAACTATTTCCAGCTTATCTAGGTGTTTTACAAGCGAAACCACAAACAAAATTAACATTAACGTAACTTATTGCCGCTCGCCGTGATGCCTTAATACATTTAAATGTCATGTAAGCAGGGATATTACTATTCATGAATACATTGATCTGATCCTGCCTGTGTCGTTAAGGGGTCGGTCCACGTTTGGACATAAACCGTTTCTGTCATATTATCTCCGTGAACGCTTATATATGGTTGCTTTTAGGGAAAGAATTCCAATAATTTAAACCTTATCTGCGAATTATTCGATAGTTTAAATTAAAGCTATCTTAGAACTTTTCTTATGTCCTAATGACAAACTCACAGATTATTTCAACCCCCATCATCAGCAATAAAATGACTTATTCAAAGTTACTCAATCAATAGAGTTGGTGTTTTTAGTTATTAAACGTCTTTTATAGTAACTTAAGCAACTTGCCATCGAAAATACTTAAGCTGGTCGCAAGGAGAGAAAAAGGAACAGCATAAACGTCAAGATATTTTAATATTCGTTAATAAATGTGGCATGTGGTGACTGCGGTAGTAAATAACCGAATTTTATATCTCCGGAGGTAATAATTTTCTGAGAACTTTGTTTTAACGACCGAGAAGAATATACATGTATGTGTGGTACTTAAAGCTATCGAATGCCAATTTTGAGCCAGACGCATAAAAACGCCGAAAAAACAAACGCATTATCTCCTTTCTGGGAGAATAGATACGAAAGTCGTTACGGGAAGCTCTAATTGTTACTTTTCAGCGTTGGCCATTCATCTTTATGAAGTTAACAACTTCGGGGTCCGGAGGACCCATTTTAAAACTACCTGCCTTGCACCCTCCGGTCGCATTATCTTTCCCTTGTAACGCCAACCCTCAGTTGAATATTAAAAGGCGTATGGATGTTTTTCTTTACGTGTCTTTTACGGCATAAACAGCTCTTAATGTAATAATTTGTGAAGTGAACGAATAAGGAAGAAAGTTATACGCGCCATAAATCTATAGCGCTTCGGTAAAGTAATCTCGTTTATATTTTATCAATTATAATAAATTTATTTGAAAGTTTCTGTTGTGCAACGCCCGCGATCGACGCATAAAAGCCCAGAATTTGAGTGGGCATTTATGGCCAATAATTAATAAACGCGCATAATTCAATCAGCGGCTTTGCATTTCAAGACGCAGCTGCTGTTAATGTTGTTGTTAAGATTCCTATGTCATAATCAAAAAAAATTATATTGTAACTCTCTAGCAGCACGAATGTGTTTATATTTTTGGTGTATTCATATAAAACGAAACTTCCCAATTAATGCAAGAACCTGATTGATCTGCGAACACTGGGGAAAATCGTCGTGTTAAAAACTCTACTTGGAAATATGCCCAGCTCAGTGGAGACGGGGTGGGCTACAAATAGATTGTGGACGTAAAGAGGGCGCCATCTAGCGTAAAATTATCCAAGTAGGTTAGTAAAACCATGGCCAGCTCCATTAACATTCACTGACGCGTATGTATGGCCGTTTCAATTCGCTTAAAATTCGGTTCCGAGAAAGCATGCCGTGGAGTACTCCCCTCAGCGCTACCTATTAAAGATACTACAGAACTATTGATAGTAACGTAATGGCAACTGCAATTACTTAAGAACTCAAAATTTTTAAAAGTCGAATTGAAACGGCCATACATACACGTCAGTGAATGTTAATGTAGCTGGCCATGGTAAAACTCGTGGTACCGCTAGGGCTGCTCATGGTGTTGAAAGTAATAGAAATTTCCACAGGCTTATACCCGCATAACGTATACAATTGACAGTCACCTTGTATAGTAACACAATTACTACACGATAGCGACTAGGACATCCTGTTTGATTTACATTAAACGTACAAAACCCTCTCCTCAAGAGAGTACCGTTAATTCGCAAACGGCATTACCATAATAAATTTTAAATACGGGTTCTGAAGGAACCAGGCAAAATTAACGTATATGAAAAGCCACGTAAAACATATGATAAAATATAAAATTCTCTACGATCTCGACCAATCTACAAGTGTGTTCGGCCTCGGAAGGGGTGCAGTCCTCGGAGCGCGCCCTATGCGATTCGGCAGCTGTAAACGAGGATCCTCTACTGGGAACACGATGTCAAAGTAGATAGGATCTCGAGATTCGTCGGCATCAACAGCAAAACTCGTTCGGAACGAACCAGATTAGCCCCAAAGTCTCGAACAAGGGGCTGATTCCACAACGAGTGGACAGAAGCAGTTTGTTCCACTAGATATTGAGAGGTACAAAAAAAGAGAAGATATAAATAAAGAAGTCTGATAGAAGAATGTTACAATGTATGATCATACAAAGTACTATGTACATAATTGGGAGTGTGCTGTTTCACATGCGCGCTAAAAACAAATTTAATTTACTTTTCCATGCTTTTCAATTTGCGCTAAAAATATGAAACTGTTACGTAGATAAACAAGCAGCTCAAATAATAATAAAATGCGAAACGTGTCAAAATTCAAACGAAACGCGACGACGAGATTTAATGGCATCCGTCTCGCGTAATTTTTATTTATTTTTATTTATTTTCCATTATATTCTCGGAGGACAGACAATGATACGCGGGCCCCACCCAGCGCATTAAACGCTTGCGTGCGTGTGAACTTGCATATTATAAGTCCTGTTGCATTAGCGGCGGCGAGTAAACTGAGCTCGAGTATGTAATTGCAGCTGCGAAGTATAAGTATAAACATACAATAAAATTCGCAGACACGAATCCCATGCGCGTTTATTACGTGAAGAATTGCGGCGTTGCGTTTCAGCATAAACAAGCGCAATGGAAATGTGGGGGGAAGGAACGTTCCACGAACCCGCTGTTCAATATTAAGTTGTAAAACGGTCCAATCAGCGGCCTCCGAATAAGGATTTGGAATAAATTGGAAAGCCTGACACATTTATTAGGCCCGGAGAAAGAATAAGAGTAACCCGAATTTCCTCTTCACAATTGATCCATATCTTATGCTGCTTGACTAATTGAAAGGAAAATTCCTATCTTGAATGAATACATAAATAAATCTGATACAAAAAGAAGGCCGTTTAAAAGAGAATTCTTACCGAAATCTAATAATGATGATACTGCAAAATATAAAATTTGAAAAGTTTGTTATTTTTCAAAGAGAGGTGGTTCTTCAGTTTATCAAAGTGTTCTATATGAACGCCAACGCAAAGAATTCTCAGCTGCAAAAATCAGTCGACCAAAACTTTTTGTAAACAATTATATAAGTATGAATCGTTCGGAAATGTCAAGAAAGGATTACGCAAATTCTGAGCAACACGCTTGCAGTTCCGGATGATTCAAATGTCAAGGCACAAATTTCATAACACCCCGGGAAAAATGTTCCTAATTGGGAACATAAATCGTAATGTAACTCGGAGAATGTAAACAATAATTACACGACAATGTTTACGCGGTGGAAATATACTTCTCTGTGCTGGTGACCTAATGAGTTGGAGTTAACGCTGAATTTGTGGTTTCGAAATGAGAATGCAATTACACATTAGTTGCAAACCGACCTATTAACTTATTTCCGATTAAAAATATATGAACGCAAAATAAGAAGAGCATTTTTTGATAATAATAATAATAATAATATTTTACTTGAGCCAAGCAATTTCGATTTTAGTGTAACCACGAACAAGGTTGTGTAATTTTATTATTCTTTCTCCTGTGTAACCTTTGCTGGCGTGCTTTCATAAAAATTTAATAACAGTTTTATACACTTTTTAATGCAGAAGTACATGTGGAGAACGTTACTGTTTTATTGTTCTGAAATGTCAAGGCAGTTCGGGAAAAGGCAATTTTTTTCTCAAGAACTCTATCGACTTATTAGTGCAAAAATTAATCAATAATGTTAAGCATGATAAATACGTTTAAGTATTACTATGCAAACTGCTTCCCATGATATACAGATTGAAGACTTTCACTTTAACCAATTGCTCATTAAAAGCAACAAATCTTCCTAGGGGTTTTTTGGAGTTCCTTTTGAAAACTCTGACTCTACTGTTTGAGTTTCATTAAGCTCAACTAAGCTTCAAACGTGACTAAAACTTGTGCAATTTAAATTTAATTGGGCTCAGTTAATTTCCGAGTTGGTCCGCAAAACTCAATTAATTTTCCTCATTGCTTCAAACTTGACTAAACCTTTGGAACGGTTTGAGTTTCTTCCAGATCAGTTAATCTTCTGAGCTTGTATACTTCGGCTAAAGTCTCAGGCATAGTTGGGCTCAGTAAAGCTTCTGAGCTTGTTAACTACTTTACGGCCTCGAACTTTAGAGTTGCATTAAACCCAAGAAAGCATCTCAGTTTCTTCACTGCTTCTAAACTTAGAACTTGGCTAAAATATTTGGGAATTTGAATCTAATTGAGCTCAGAACTCCGCTTTTAAGCTTACTAACTACTTTGCACTCTTCACACTTGGCTAAAACTTTTGGATTTAAATTTAATTGGGCTCAGTCAATCCCCGAATTGGGCAGTTAACTCAACTAAACTTTTTAACTTCCCCGTTGCTTAAAACTTGGCTAAATCCTTCGGAATTTTAGAGTTTAATCCAGCTCAGATATTCTCCTGGGCTTAAAAAGTAAGCTTAATTGAGCTCAGTGAAGCTAAACTCAACTAAACTTCTTAACTTCCCCGTTGCTTAAAACTTGGCTAAATCCTTCGGAATTTTAGATTTTAATCCAGCTCAGATATTCTCCTGAGGTTAAAAAGTAACTTTAATTGAACTCAGTGAAGCTCCTGAGCCTTTACAATCTAAAAACTGGGCTGCAGTTTCTAGAATTTGAGTTGCATTAAACTCAATTAGCTTTTTAGATTCTGTTTGAATTTAATTGAGCTCAGTGAAACTTCTGAGCTTGTTAGCTACTTTACAGATTCGAAACTGGATTACAGTCTTTAGCATGTGAGTTGCATTAAACTTCTTAACTTCTATCTGCTCCTAAACTTGGTGAAAAATTTTGGAATTTGAATTTAAATGACCCCAGTGAAGCTTCTGAGCTTGTTAACTACTTTACAGTCTCGAAACTGGGCCACGGTCTTTGAACTTTGAGTTTCCTTAAACTCAGTTGAGTTCCTTAGCTTCGCCACTGCTTCTAAACTTGACTAAATAATTTAGAATTTGAATTTAATTAAGCTCAGTGAAATTTCTAAAGCCCTAAAGTTTTTAAACATGAATTTCATTTTTAACTCAATTAAGCTTCTTAGCTTCTCCGCCGCTTCTAAGCTTGAAACTTCGTAAAAAGCTTTGGAGTTTAAATTTAATTGGCCTAATCGTAGCTCCTGAGCTTATCAACTGCTTTGCACTCTCGAAATTGAGCTAAACTCTTTTGAATTTGATTTTTCTTGAACTCGCTGGCTTCTAAGTTTGAAATTTGGCTAGAAACTTTAGAACTTCGAACGCTTCAGATGAAGTTGTCCTTTATAGAAGCTGAAGTGAACCGAGTTTTACCAAAACGTAAATTTAGTAGGGAATTGAGTAGTGTGCTCAAATGGCAATTCATGTGGACGAGAAAATAGTCGGCGGTGGTGCTATAGAGACGCAGGCCATGTTTCAAATTATTAGTTATAATAGAACACAGGGCGAATCCATGGACGCATGATGTAGAACGTAATCCGGAGGAGACAGCTCCATATAAATTGAGGTGGAGCACGCAAACGATCGTATCGCGACCAACTATTATTTCAACACGAGTACGCGTGTTGTGGCGGATGCGAAGGCATTACATTAAACACCGCTGACTTTTAATTGGTTTATATATCACTGCCTCCTCAACACGCCACTATTAAAATCGTGTTTTACTCGAGCGTTACATAAAAACACGTTTTAGCAAGGCGTTTTGTTGAATGCAACCGCTGAGTGCTGCGTGCTCGAGACTGCACGCACTTTTAAATAGAAGTGGCAGTTTTTAACTTGATTCACGATCTTGAAAGCTTCCGCCGAATAAAGATGTGTTTTGGGGGGTGGAAAAGCCCCCGTCTCTCTGCTGGTGACTTGCACGCCGACAGACGAATTAATTTTTAACTTTGGCAATTAAAACGTGGAACTTTTATCAAAACTTCATTAAAAAAAATTACTCGACCAGATTATCTTAGCTAATGTTATCTCTTTTGAGTAATCTAGGTCGCTTCAGAATTTCCCTTATACTTCGCGAAGTAATCAGAACAAAAACACGCCGAAACACTCTACGAATATTAATCATTTTGTTTACATTATTATGTCTATTTTAATCAACAGCGCCCGCCCTTTTGAGGAGCAACTACCAGCAAAATCCTCGTTAATTACGAAAAAAGTCCATTGTCAGCCGATTTCAATTGATGGCGCCTTTCCTCTTAGAATCCTTTACAGGACGTCCCGACCAATAGAAGAAGCGTATATCCTTGTCAGACACCCCAGGATGCGAAACAATGCAAGGAGCCTTAATTTATCACCCAGTGGGACTATTTCCTTCCTCACAATCGAAGTCGCCTTAGATTGAACTCTCAGATACTTGTCATCGCTCTTCTTTTCTCATACATCACCGGAGAGCCCCTATTCAAAGCTTTATATACGGAGACGACGACGGAAAAATCCTCGCTGCACGTTCAGGTGCTTAACTGTTGAATTCGAGGGTTTTTTTATTAAACCACAATTTCACTTCTTTTTTTTTGCAATATTACATCATTGAATATATTAAACGATTGATTCATAAATATATAACTTATACAACCGGAGAAAATGGAATTTTTTTTATTCGCAGTTTGATTTTTCTTTTTTTTTATTCAGTATTTCGATAATCATTAATTTAATTCGCTCATGTAACAAAGATTTGAAAAAAAGAAATTGCCTTAACAATCGGCGATCTCAATGGCCGCGGTTTAAAGATGTTGATATAGACGCCAGGGTGAGCAATTGTCCAGCTGAAACAAAATAGTGTTCCCAAATTATCTCGCATTTACTACAGTAAATCGTAAATCGATTTTTGCTTTACGCACTTGTACGTTGAAGTTGAAGGCACAAATATATAAACAACTACAATAAACAGTTACTTTTATTACTTATTCAAGGTAATTACAAATGTCACAAATAAGACAAACCTATATGACAGCCGATCGCTGCATGAGCTATGACTAAAACGATTCAAAAATATTGCACCCGGGTATACAATTTACTTGATTAATCTACTCGATACTCGATTGTGTATTACATTATAATAATTTAGTTCAACTAGACAAAGATGCAAGCCCTGTCGAAGATTCGCTCTTAAATAATGCAGCGTCACGAAACAGTAAAATAAAATACGGTACGAACTCACACAGTCCAAAAGGGAGTCCTGTAGGTTGAAGATCTTCCTCGTCTTCGCACGCAATGGTCGTGGAAGTACGTTGTTTTCGACCGGATGCAACGAGTATGATGAGTTTCGAAAGCACCAAGGTAAAAAATACCAGAACGAAAAAGAAAAATCCAAAAGTAAAAGATACCGGGGAGAAAAGGTTCGAATTAAAAGAAACAACGTGATTAAGAATCAAGATGGTGTCTGGATTTGTACGTAATACCCAAGCCTTAGCAGAAGAAGTCTTCCCTAGTCTCATTCAACGATTTATTTAATGGAAATTCCGACAAAGTTGAAATAAGTTTCCCTAAATTTTTTTCCTTCGCAGAATCTACGATAAATTAAAACACACAAGACACAACATCACCAAAGTTAATCGGGAAATGACGACGCCTTGAAACCAAGCGAAGTAGGATGACGCGGAATGATCGCAGATGAAGTCAGCTTCGACCAATCGAAATCGCTAGTATCGACTTATGCCCATAAAAGGACGTGGAACGCGGCAGGTGACAATCTCAAGCGTGCACTGGGGGACGATCAAGGTTGTCACAATAAACTCTAAGTTGACCGAAATCCCCCAAATATTGTCAACTTATTCATACCACAATTTTGACTGATGTTTGAATTTTGACTAAATTAGACTGAAATGCCAATTAGTATCAAAATAAATGGGAACATGTAGCACACCATGAATAGTTTAGGTGACGAAGTAGTATAATATTTACCATTTTCCATAAACTTTACCCAAGATATTTTACAAGCTTTGTAGCTTGTATGTTTTACAATACACGTAATAAATAGCTGTTCCTGGCATCTCAAGATAAAAAAATGAGAATACTTCATGTTATCTCAGGCACATCAAATATTTTTTTTTATTATAAAGTCATTTACTATGTCAACAGGTCCGCCCATTATTATCGAAAACGTGACTCCGACGAGGATCTGCTCTGTTATTACCGGGAAACAATGCGTACGAGCGTTCCGTAATGTTTATTAATTAAATCGATTACGCACGACGCGAGGAATCTCTACGAAATAATCAGCTTAAACGCGTCGCTGTAAGTTACGATGGGATGTAGGACCATAAAACTCTGAAATATGTGAACAAGATAATAAAAAAAAGCTCGATTGTGGACGGAGGAAAATATCGAACGAATGAGCCATTAAATATTATAATTAGGATAAATTATTACGTTTCTAATTATTCCGTATAATTGCGTAATAAATTTCTATTAACTCGTTAGATCCTCGGTCAGATAAGGAATTAACAAACCGAAGTAATCGGAATTTATTGAACTTGTTCTGAAAGCGATTTAAATAAGAACTTTCTTTAATGCGCCCTGTAAAATTATAACTACGAGCTGATGATTAACAGTAGGATCCACGGGAAGGATCAAAGTTCATATGGGGTATTTTTCAAACATGGTAGAAAATGTCGCATAAAATTATTTCTCTGACATCTGTGTAGCATGTGTTTGTTATCTGTTCTGAATTAAATTTGAAACCATGGGTGAAACGAAGCAAAATTAAAGAAAAATTTCTAGATTTTTATTAAGCATAGAACTTCAACAAAAAAAATGATCATACGAGGTAATAATGGACAGACAAATGTTGCAAGTGAAAACAATTTTAATCAAGTACAGTTTGCAGTACAAATAATAGAAACGATGCAATCAAAAGTAGAAATTAAGTTTTCTTATTAACCGGGGATATCTTCGTCCGTTTTCAACATATGTGCGGCCGCAAGTCTCTCCTTTGATTTATGGAAGAGGAGAGGAGCCTGCCGGTCCTAACTCGATTGCGGGAAGCGGTCAATCTTTGCAGGGTTTTGTAAAAGGTTCTTTGACGGCCTAAGGGCATATCGTTATGGAAAATTGAAAGGGTCCGTCGCCGCACCGGCCAATGTATATAATTGGTAACATAGTTTAAAACGCATTAATATTTTATACACGCGCTTTATGAATTATTCATTTTTTGGCTTTACGACTGGCGTGAGTTTATGCTTTCGTTATAGGCTTACTTCTGTGAATCGAAGCTTCAATTTTACGTAGAAATGAATAAATAAATAATGTCCGCCCAATGTGTTTACATCGATATGCGTAATGGTCCTCTAAAACTCGATTACCCAAACCGCCATTCAAAATCAAAATGCAAACTTCTTTTTTATTTTTTTACAGTGTAAATTTCCGTTAGACGCAATTCGATTTGGCGTTCCATTCTTGTAGCGCCGTTGGTCAGTTTGGATCATGTCATTCCCTACGTACCGTATTTTCTTAAGTGCGCGCAGACTTGTTCAGTATTTTGTTAAACGCATTTATTGTGGGCTGTTGCTTCCTCAAACTGCTTTTGTTTGTGTGAATGTCGAACGGAGAGATTTAATCAGTGATCTGGAAAAAAGCATTCAGCGTGTAACACAATCATCTTCGAATGCCTTTCAAAACCTGACTCGGATATTTACTGCTAGCGAGTTTTGTGTCCAATTTTAGATCGCAACATCGTCAAACTGCTTTTGTTTGTGTCAATGTCGAACGGAGAGACTTAATCCGTGATCTGGAAAGAAGCACTCCACGCGTAATACAAGCACCTTCGAATGCCTTTCGAAGTATTTTGGTTTTCGTGTGAACCTACCCGTCCCATTGAAGTGGCACGACGTATGATAATTTCTCCTCCCACAATATTGCCGCTAAAAGATAAGTAGCAATATCTGGAAGATATTCCAGAGGGTTCGCCATAAAATAAAGGCAAGTCCATAAAAATTCGCCTAATTTTTGATCTTGAACGCCATCACAACGTCTAGGGGGAAAGAAATTTCGTTGATTTTTAATTTTTCTCCTCTCATAAATATAAAGACTGTTAATAATAATAACGTCGTAAAATAAATTTATTTGAATAATGAAAGGCAAATATTTATACGTAAGTAAATCTTTGAAGGCACATCTCTGGTATTATTGATTAAAGACTATTGGACGGTAGCCAATACTACTTTCATCTAGAAATTGGAATCTGTTTCTTCACCCATGCGAGTAAATACGACCAGAATGCATTCTTACTTCACGATATTTTATCTCCAATATCTGCAGTGTTACACATCTTAATCCAAATTCTGAATGCCGTTATTTATTCTTTCATAAAGTGGAATAATTTTTAATAATTTAGTACAACTGCAGTTCGTCGTAACATACTAGAAACTCGTATGCAGTAGTGTCACAGTTCATCAAAGAAAAATGAATAATATTACTTAGTTTTATAAAGAACTCATTATGAGGATAATCTGTCACATGAAAATTGATTTTGGCGGCTACCGATTTCCTTTGGAACACACACACAAAAAAACTTGATTTAGTGTTCCTAATAGAAACAGAGTTATCGACTCATAAATCTTTCACAAAATTCATTACTTCCCTTCCCATCACGCACCTAAACGCAAAATGTGCGATGGAAAATCCAAAATATTTCCCGTTCGATGCAACTCGTACGTAATTCCACAATGAAAGTTTCAAGTTACCCCCCCCCCCAAAAAAAAAAACGTGTGTAATATTTCGAATAATCACGTGGCGTCAAGCGAACCGAAAAACTTTCCGGATCCGCAAGCAACACGCGACGCCAAACTGAAATTTGATTTCGGCAAAGTTGGCGGCCTGATTTATTTAGGTAGTTTAGGGATACGCGTTACGAGAGTTCCGTGAATATTTTATTCGGTAAGTAAACACCGCGGCCGACTGACTGAAAATTAAATAGAGAGATAGATATATCTGCTGAATGTGCACGAATTTACTTGCGCTCGCGAGGACGCTGTATAAACATCAATAAATTCCGTAAATATAAGTGGTCTGCGTTGCTTCAGCGCGTGTTATTTTTCATTAGTTTGTTTACTTCGTAAAATTTTAATACGTGAAGTGTTACTATAAAATATAGGTGCGAGAAAAAATATACTTTACTATGTAGTTCAGGCCTCTTTGTAAAATTGTTTTCATGATAACTAACGAGCGAGAGTATTATATTTTCGAAGGTTAACGGTTGGCGAAATGCTTACAAAGTGCAATGTACCAAGTCGGTCGTCGCATACGAATAAAAAGCAACTAATTTGTAGGTAGGTAGCGGAAGTAGTACGAGGTTCTTCCACTCGCTCAATTCAGTACGCCTCTAACCCGTTCCTCAAACTGCTTTTGTTTGTGTGAATGTCGAGAGGAGAGATTTAATCCGTGATCTGGAAAGGAGCACTCTACGCGTAACACAAGCACATTCGAATACCTTTCCAAGTCTGACTTCTACAAAATAAATCAGATTTTTACTGCGAGCGAGTTTTGTGCGCAAATTTAGATCGCAACATTGTCAAACTGCTTTTGTTTGTGTGAATGTTGAATGGAGAGATTTAATCCGTGATCTGGAAAGAAGCACTGTACGCGTAACACAAACACCTTCGATTGCTTTTCGAAGCCTGACTTCTTCGGGCGAGTTTTGTGCCCAAATTTAGATCTTAACATAGTCGGACTGTTTTTGTTTGTGCCTTTCGAAGCATGCAAATAAATCAGGTATTTACTTCGGGCGAGTTTTGTACGCAAATTGTGCATAACATTGTTTTGTTCTTTATAAAAAATATAATTCTTCCGCTTATTAATGATAACTGATGTTATAACCAATAATAAAGAAACAACCTTTCCCCCACTGGGTAAGATAAGACTTAAGAAGTACGATGGAATGTTAAAAGATAGAAACGAGGTGACGAAATGAGTTTGTTGCACATTTTTCTCCATCCTATTATTTTTTATGAAGACCTGAAGCAATTCTACATAATTTGTATTGAATTGAGGTCACATTAAATGCATGCATTGGTGCTTGGGCAATTTTGTGCGAAACAAACGCGTCATGTTTCACAACACGCACACACATCTGATATACTTACGCTCGTTAATGCGAACAATACGTCTCATTACGAAATGAATGGCCCTCAGTGAATCCGAGTTAATTATCAATTAAAACTTTATTTACCGTCATGAGTCGTCACTTTCTTACGTCTCAATTACCGCCGCACGTTCTGGAACGTCTGAATTATTAAAGTTCGGCGTAGGAAAGGTGATTGGTAGAAAAAATCGCGAGATTTATGGACTTCGTAGTTGGGAGAATAATCGAATCTAATCGTCATTAACCCACTTAATGGACAATATTTTTATCGGAACATGAAAGGGGAGGGCAATTTCTGCTGGGAACTTTTATGAGCGAAACGTGTTTGCCTTGCGTCTAAATTAAAAGATATTTGCAATTCACGCTCGTTAACTAGCAAAAAGACTATTAGCGCCTTCTTCTTCTTATTATTCTGAGGATGCATAAGCATAATATTTATCATTTCCTAATAAGAATTACATTCGACATAGAAACCAACCATCGAAAGTGTATGCACATATTGCTGAAAGGACAAATAAAGCAAGCGCATGACGTACAGTTCTACAAAGAGCAAATCATAGATAGCAATTCGTTTCTCAAGTAGCTTTTCCATTATTCAAGCTACAAGGATAGAAAAGTTCAATCCTAATTACGATCCTAGCAAATCGTCTTCAATCATTCCTTAACTAAAATAAATTCTTATGTGTGTACGAATTTCACGTGTCAGTTTGAATGAATTGACTACGATCCTAGCAAATCGTCTTCAATACATTCCTTAACTAAACAGGGTTCTGGATGTTGTCTTCAGGTCTCAGAATTCAGAAAATTCTTCCTGGATTTTTCCTATCAAGAAATAAACACCTCATATGATTTACGTTTATTTTTTTCAAACTGTGAATTGTACTTTTATAGTAATCCGAAATTAAATATTAACTAAATTTGTAGTTAACGTTAGAGTTAAATTCCAACGCTAATTGTTTTTAAATAAATAAAGAATCTAGTTTGAGTTGTACTCATTTAAATTTAAATCAACATTTTATACCAAAAGCAGAAAGTCAAGTTTAGATGCTAACGGCTATCTTCTTCGATTATTTAATAATTTTAAATTTATTGCTAACAGTTTTTCGTAATTGACCTGCACGTCTGCTGCAATGGACATCTTCACTCGAACTTGCCTCCCATCCTCCAAGTAGACTAGTGTCCTTTGTCGATGATTTTTGGGAAGACGTTCCGGCCAGTTTCTTGCTGTCAATGGATGTCTGGGTTTATTATAGACCTTACTTAGGAATTGGCGAAACTCTGACCAATTCATAGCTTCTTGCAGTTCACGAACCCAGGCAACCTCTTCATCCAGGATGTGGATAAGAATACCATCTTCACTTCTTGATATTTAATACATGTTTTGATTAGTCTGTTTTTGGTAAGCATTATTTATTTTTTTATATTTGTTTTTGGGGACTCAGTATTGTACGTACATGACCCTTGAAGTATTTTGAAACTTCCAGAAGGCTGTTTTGATGTGTGGAGTATTATTATCTGGTAGAGAAGAGGTTCCTTTTTGTTTGTTTGTTTTGAGACTCAGCATTCTTGTTGATGATGGATTCTTCTTGTTGCTGATTCCCGTCCTTTCTTAATAATTATTAGAAATATGTGATATTTTAGGTGACATCACAGCAGTATGTTTCAAATCTACCTGTTATGAAAGTCTACGACCTCAATATCGCAGTTATTATTTCCACTAATTGGATTTCATTGTCTCTCGTTGCTGGTTAAATACATAGACTACGTTTTGTTGATGAGTTTCTCCGAATTGCTTACGTCTTCAAGATGAAATAAAAGCCAATTACTTCTTTATTACAGAGTCTTGCCTTATCACTATAAACACCTGTAAGGTCTGTTCCAACAGCAGTTTGTGACTACTTCGAAGGTGTCAGAATCAGTTCCCCATCGAAATAATGATCGGTTTTGATAATTTTGATCAGTGCACGTTTCCAAATTGTTGCTGGAATTGATGTCAACCACAGGCCTTCGTTGGTTCCTGCTCAGATGCAGTTGGCTTCACTATCTAGCGTTTGGTAACACTGTGTTCTTTCCTGGGTCTTACTTCAAATGGATGTGGAAGCTCTTGCAGGTAGTTTTATAAATCGCTTTCTCTACAAGGTAATAGGTATGTTCTTTCATTTCCTGCTGTTTCCTCGTACCCCCCAGGCTACACAAAGATGAGTTACTTTATATTTTCGGCATTCCCAGACCTGCCAATTTGGTCTTAAGGATTTCAACTACTTTAGGGGTAGTTGTCTTATCAGTGAAATTTCTCCTCAGGACATTTCAAGTTCCTTCACAATGGCATACCTGCCCAGAGTTTGAACTAAACTTTTGGTGAATTGTAGTTCCGGTTTTACAATTTTACTCTTTGTTTCGGACTCATCTCCTAATTGGTCTGAATTTTAAAACGCAAGTCAAAATCCAATTGGGTTTGTGAAATGCTGGTTATTTGGAATAGCCCACGTATTTCTCATTTCCCCAAATCGGATAAAGTATTATATTTATTTTATAATAACTAAAGTGCACTTGTTAGGTTTGCTGTTAACAACAAAATCAAAGAGACAGGAAAATCCCATTAACCAAAAGATTTCTTCAATGCTCACGTGTCTAATTTATTCAGGTAATGTTTTATTGCCTAAAATACCGCGGAGAAAGTTTAAAAATCCAGTCAACATCCTGACTTATCTAGAAAAAATACATGATAAAAATACACGCTCGTAGACAAGGTATTACAGATAGGGCCTGATTTCCAAACAATTATCTATTTGCATTCGTGTCTTACACGTTTAAAGTCAGCCGCTCGTAAAATTCTTAACAATAAAAACAAATAAGCTTATTTAAACGTGAGTTTTCGTGATAGTGATTTGTTTTATGTCCGGTATGAGGTTTTCCAGTCCAAAAGTATGTGAGCGTCTCCTTTGGCAAAAACTAACAAACGCGCGCGCTCTCTCTATAATTCCATCATTTAAATGATGTTGTAAATGCACTTTTTCATTTTCCTCTAACGCTTTCACATTAATTTATCTTTGCGAGGATGGCACGACGACAAAAACTGTTGTTGCAGCGTTGTAATATGTAAGTAATAGTACGACGCAGAGATAATAAAACTATTTCCTCGTATTCGTTCGTTTATGATCACAAAACTCATTTCCATTAAGCAACGCTAAGTTCATCAGAACAATAACGTCGTTTGTGCTGTACCACGACGATTTTTGTTTAATTGCCTCCTCTATCTTTGAATGTTTTTATAAATACAAGGCGATTGCGTTATCTGAGCATGTCAGGCTTTTCTTTTAGGTGTCGCCGATATTTACTGTCGTACGGTTAAGAGGAGAAGCCATTAATTTGTAGGAAATTACCTCTATTTACAAATTAACGGTGAATTGTTTGGAATTCGTGTTGCTGCAATTCATTTGCGGCGTAAAAAATGTGGGTGCAGTAATGAACAGTTTTAAAGTATGACGAAATGTGAAACGAGGCAGCATCAGTTATAACTTATAAGACTTGATTCTGCAATCAAATCTACCGGTTGTATTTCAAAGAAAAACACCATCTTCAGTAAATACTACATTTTATTATTCACAGTCATACATAAGTTATATCATCGGCGATATAACTTCACAATGTCAAAAACAAACCAAAAACGATTTAGGGCTAGTTGTACATTCCTTATGTGATGAAGAACTTACAGTATTAATAAGTGAAACATATTCGATTACACCCTGTATAATAATATAATAATACATTTTAAAATGTCGTCCTACATTTGCTTAAGTTCAAACAAAACTGAGCCACCGAGAAACTAAAAAAATAAAAGAACCAACAATCATTCGTATAGGAATTTATCGTTTCGGTAAATCCTCACCACACACATGCTCACTGTACATCTGGGCGTACACACTTAAGAGAGAAATATAACTCTCACACTGACGGCGTGCGGTGGTTTCACGCAAGTATTGTTCCATTGTGTGGGTATTTTATTTGAGGGAAAAAATGAGGAACAATAATTGAATACAAGCGGAGAAAGAGAAGCGCCCGTCCGGCCGGCTGGCCGTATTTCAGATTAAATTATGAAATCGCCGGCGCGTTAAGAAATTACGGACGCTCCGGACAAACGAAACGTCGCGTCGTAAACCTGGTGTCTTCCCTGGTTTTAAAAAGCTGTAAAAAGATCGTCGAGAGGCTTAAAATGAAATAATACGCCTTCTTCATCCACTTCCCTGAGAAACGATGCGATCAAGAGATGAGGTTTATGAGAAGAGGAAAAGTATTTTTTTAGTTTAACAAAGTAATAATAAATTCGAGGAGCACCAGATTGACAGATTGAAAATTTTATTGAATCAAAAGCGATTCCCAATTAATTCTTACATATAATGCTCGTATGGAATTTAACAATTTAGATAAAATTAACACCTTCACTATTTGCAGACGAACACAACTCTAATTGTACTTTATTTACATTTGTGCAATTAATTAGGAAACGTATTTTTTAATCGACGTGTCGTTGTATTGATCGTTCTATTTTTACGACAACAAATATAAGACATGTGCATAAATAAAGCGTTTACTTTCATAGTATGTGACTTAGTGCTATCTAGAGCAAACACTCTAATCTCGGCAGAACTGTTCGTTGTTGAGATTTTTTTTAAATAGCTTTGCATACTTGCCCCTCGCGTTTCGACTACTACTATCGTTTCCTTATTGTCACAGATTCTCCACTATGCGTTTCATTTTAAATCTACAACGTTAATTATTTTTATCGCTATGAGATTGCAACACTATAATATTTATTCCCTTATCTTTAGAGTTATTGCTTTCTTCAATGCCTGAAAAGTTTAAAACAGAGGTTGTTTATTATACAAGCAGCCTTCGTGAATGATTTGCATTACGATAAAGATCTAACAATAAGTGACACTTATTCTTCATTGCGCTGTTTTTTAAGTCACTTTTAAATAAAAACGTATGGCCTATACACGGTATAACAATTCATTCGTATAATGGGGTAGGTTTTCGTTTCAGTTCATTTGAACTACAAGTAGGATGCTTTTAATTAAAATTGCAACGAAATATGTATGTAATATGAAACCTTATTTGTAAATGCATCCGAAACTATTTTCAGTTTAAAAATTAATATCTCAGCTCCCTCGTTCAGTCCACACTTGATAACGTATCTGGGAAATTTATGCTTCCCAATTAAATTTACATTCCGTTGTCAAATTTACATAAATTATGCAACATTTCTGCGCCGGTTTCAATTACCTGTTCACCTACGTTGTATACGAAATTGATTCATTAAAGTTCATAGAAGCAGCGTTGTACAAAGCCAGTGAATAATGCGAGGAAGCTTACAACTAAAGCAAAATTAGTTTTTTTTTTTTATTTAATTTGGACTGAGTACTAAAATTTAAATGAAACAAAAAGTTCTTGGTTAATTTTACATACAAAAAAAATCTTTTGTTTCAAGCTGACATCTGACATTTTTATGGTAATGAAAGCTCCTCCTCGGTTGAGCTTTTATATGGTTAAGAAAACGTATCAAGAAACGGATCTCAAAATCTGGTAGGATTAGAACAAAGTGTACAGGACCCAAGTTCCTTATTGTTTATCTCGAGCAAATAAATGCGTATTTTTGGTAGGAGTCTTTAACTTTTATGTACCAATATGTTTACGTATGGCAAAAGTTTAATTGCAAAAAATAAATGCTTACACTAAGAACATTATACTGGGTGTCTCTAAACCTATGTCTTTAATTGAAACCACAGATAGTAGTCAAAAAAAGAAGCAAAATTTGTTATACAACAATAGGGATAAAGTAAATAATAACTCCGGGAAAAATCAGTTTTCGTTTTCAAAGAAATTGTTTGAGTAACGCTGGTTGACGATTTAAATATCTCAGCTGCGCAGAATTGGTGTTTTTTTGTGACCATAAACGAATAAATACCGTATTTGTTGGGCTAGGTCATGTTTGTCCGTCGCAAAAAAATTTCGTCAGGATTGTAAATAAAAACGTCATCACGCAGCGTTCCTTATTGCAATTACTTATGACAAGTGTACACCAGTGCAGGATAACAAACAGACCTTTTTTTGTGCTTATTTATTTAAAGTAAAATTTAAAAGCAAACTGAATTCGTAGCACTATAATGCATTTCAGTTTTATTTGTTTCATTTTCATGACAGTACATCGATCTGTGTTTATGTTCACTAATAAGACGAAAATAAATGTCTACTAAAAATATTGATAAATATTAATTAAATCCAAGACACACATGGCTTAATTAGTTTTCGTGATGAAAATTTGATTCTGGTTTAAAATAATTCTGAATTTTCAGAAACGTTTACCTACATTCGCCTTGGCGATTTATTGGTTACAATTTCACTATCATAAAATAAAATTCAGCTCAGTTTCGTTCTTTTCTTCTTTTATTGTTTGTTTTTGTTATTATCATGCTGTCATAATTCATAACTTAGAATGAAAGACGAAGTGTTGAATACCAGTTTTTGAGAAAATTTAGCCCGAGCGAGTACGTTTGTGTTTTATAAAAGTTATTTATCAAATTTACGTAGTGTGTAGTTTGTTTTGTGTTACTTTAATTCGTGTAAATATCTGTATACATAACTTAATTTAAGTGTAAATAAGTAATAAATATGGCTCATGTGTATTCCAATGAGGAATTGATAGACATAGTGCTCTGTTATGGCGAATTATGTGTTGATACCGCAGGACATTTTGAACATTTATTGCAATTACAAATATCAGTGCCAAGAACAAGAAGTGAACTTTAGTAAAATTCTAAGGTTATAATGAATGCACAGGTATGACAACACGTTCGATATGCATTTTGTGCTGCACTGTACATTTTTTTTTATTTCGCATAAACGCATTTTATTTCGAAAAACGCATTTCGCTATGGTAGTGTCGGTGAAACACAGATGGATTTATGCCGAAGACGCGCGCGCGAGACTTTGGCCTAGTTCTTTCAAACGTAAATAAAAAAATTTATTGCAGTTTATTGCTTTTTATTGAAAGCGGACTCAACAAGTCATAATCTAAGCAGAGGTTTCAAAACAAAGGAACTGCACGCGCTTGTGGTAGGTCCGTTTTTCATTTTTGAGCAATACTTCATATTTGGGGAATCAATCTCTTTTACAATGAGGAACTTACAGTTTTAATTAAAGACATAGGTTTTGAGACACCCTGTATATTAACAGAAATAGAAAGACTTTTTACTGAAAACATTCATGTTATAATAACAAATCATTTAGTTCTATGAGCACAAATATATAATTTTTCTCTTATATTAGCAAATGCAAGTTTATTTGTAGCTAATAAATCTTTAATAAAGTAGGTTTGTCACCAAATGCATGCGAGAACGATTTGCGTCTTTTCGTGTTCAGATGGTATCATTTTCTACGCAGCATTAAATGAAATAATCTTTTAGACGTAAATACATTCAGACATTTTATGCAGATATCCATCTTCTTTACTTTATGTACGGTGTAAACCAAATTTTCGCACTAAGCATTCCTTAATAATGAGTTTGGTTAAAGTAATACTTAAAGAATGCGGTGCAAACGGCTGTCGATCTCAAAATAGAAATAAAGAAGTAGAGGACGTCATAGTTTTGGGAATTGGGAGAAATCGAAAATAACTCACGCCAGTTGGAGCAAACATCTCGCTTAGCAAAAACTTCTACAAAACGAATTTTAAAGAAACAAAGATTCCGACCTCATCGAATAAGGCAAATTCACCAACCACCGTTACCTGCCCTTGAATTGGTGAAAGAAAACGGTGCCGTTTATGTTTTTAGAACAAAATGGCCTACAATTTGAAAACTATGCAATTTTTGTGCAATTTTGTATTAAATTAGGCTTTATTCATTAAGCAATATATTTTCATAGTTCATTGAATCTTTAAAAAAATATTTAGTTACCGACATCCATGGCCTACTTGAATGTTGCAATAACCTTTAAAACTTTAATTAAAACTTGAAAGCTCTATATCTCAAAAATTATTTGAATAAAATATCAAGTGTTTAATACTTTTGTAAATAGAATTTTATATCCTTTTCAAAAATGTAAAAATATATGGGGCGTTCCATATAAAAAAGCAAAGTTCTAGTTTATATCTCAACCATTGAGCACTCTACAAAAAAGTAAATTAGAGCAATGGATTCTGCATGAAAAAGTGCCTTAGGAAGTTTTTACAGAAATCAAAAATTTTCATAAACAAAAAAGTTATAGAAGTTTATAGAAATTGTAGAATTTTGAAAAACATGCTATAGCTCCTAAACGGTACCAGATATCGAAATGTGGTCTTCACCATTAATTTTTCCTTAAAAACCGAGCTCCAGACGCCGAGGTCAGTTTTTGTCTAACTCAACTAAAAACAAGTGTTTCCTATTAAAAGTGTCAAATTTGGCCCACCCTGTACATTGGTATTTACAGTTTTCTTTTGTTTTGTGTTAAAGTGCCAGCAAAATCGTCGATGTATTTTGTTTTTCAAATCATAGTCTTCTTCAAATGTCATTCCGCGCTTTGTGTATTTTTCGAATTTCATTCACTTTCCCCCGGACGAGGATCGTCGATTTTCTTTTGATCTCTGTTCATTTAATTCCGTAACATTGTCTTATTTTTCCTTCTGGTAATAAATATTATAAATCATGAACGATAATTTTAAATTAACTAAAAATAAAAACGAAAAATTTTCAGGGACGGTTTTTGAAGTGTAGGTGGACAAAGGAAAGCTACTCATCTGTTGATTTACAAAAGAAAGAATTTAATTATAAATGAAAGTTTAATTAATTCAATTAATTAGTGTGATAGGCAACTTATAACGAGCCAAAAAAAAGGAAGCAGCAGTCACTCCTACAGTTTTCTTTATAAGTTCTCATTTTAGGGAAGCGAGATACTTATAAATACTTTTCTCTTACAATACACTCACATCATAGCACAAATTCGTCCCGCAGCTTTTCTTAGGAGCTTCGTACTTCCCATTGCAGTTAGCTCTAGCACAAGTAAATAAATTTTTTTTAATAAGCGAGTGTATGTGAGTAATAACGACAACATTTTACAATTTACAATGCACTCAAAATTAATTTGAAGAAAATAGAATTTGTCAAAAAAATTGTCTGGTATTGTCAATAACGTAAGGTGCTTATCGAAACATCAGGACTATCATAAAAATTACAAAAAATTATTGATTTATTATAAGGGCGACCAAAAATATGTATTATTATCCCGAGTCGAATCAAAATTTACTAAAACTATACATCGATAAAATGGAGACTAAACTTTGGAACAAACTGTATCACACCCCCAATTGAACTATGTATGTACATATAAATTTTTTATTTAATTGTACATAATTCCCACGCATACAAAATAAATATTTGCTTTAACTAAACACCGAACCCATTTTATTTACATTAATGTTTACCATAATTTCACTTTTCCATTTATAAAGTTTGCTACGTTTTAAATTGCATAACGGCGTACTCAAAACACAGAGCACAGAAAATGTAGCCAAAGCCAACAATTTTTTATTTCATTATTATTTCAGTATTTCGATTAACAAACCACAGACTTAAAAAAAATATTTTTCAATTCCAGGACAAATAAATCCTGGCATAAAACGACACTTCGCCGGTGTGTTTTTCAACTTGTGTGTATGTTTTGGAGAAGACGGACGAATTCTAAATTGCTCATTTGCTTACACATAAATAGTAAGATGTTAAACCGTCCCCTTTTTACATAAACCAAAAAGTTATTAATGATAGCGAATTAATAAAATATACTGACTCAAAAATAAAATTTCTAAAATTAAATAAAGCATTCTTAATTGACCCCCAATAAAATTGGTAGTAGCAGAGCCCAGAGCGGATTAGTAATTATTATTAGAGTTAATTAAATAAAACCTTAATTGTCCAATTGAAAAGTAATTATTTCATTCCGTGCGGTCGTCCTATTATTAAACGCTAATGGGATAATTTAATAATAAAAGAAATAATTGCCTGCGTCTTCCTGGGGGGGTGGGAATTGCGAAAGTAAGTGCGTTGACATTTTTTATGTGGGGCCCGCCACCTTTATAATACAGCGAGTTATTAAAATTAATAATCGTTTCGTTTCCCGGCGAATTTCAAAAGCGGACCTCCTATCGGAAATTAAACTTCGGGAAAGCTCATTTAAAGTGTGCCAGTTCGTCGGGAGATAGTGCGAAGTTCGGAACAAAAAGCTGAAAAGAAGCTACTTACCGCCCCCGTGAAAGATTAAAATTTTTAATTACGCGGCGCAATGAAAGTTTTAATGAGAGGCGCTCGCGAATAGAAAACTTTTTCACTTCATGTTACGCGTACGTTACGTACCTTAAATAGAATGTATTCTGTTGATCCAAAAACGGAAATAAATTATTCACTCAACTTTACAGAGTTTATTAATGAGGTACAAAAAATAAATAAATAAAAGAATTTTTCACTACACTTTCATTCACGCAAAGTTAAAACGATTCCAGAATGAAATGCTTTATTCGAGGATTTCAATGGGAAAAAGTCGTAAGACAAAAATATTTCGTGAACACGTTTCCCATGCGTTTATCGCTTATCCAACGCGCTTCCATTCGCCACGACGGTTTAAAGCCAACTGTCGGGGAAACGAACCTACCATCGAGGCATCGAAGGCGCCTCAACGCATGTCTTCGCTCGGAACCGAATCGCCCCCAGAGCTGTTTTTGTTGCTGCTTGGGAGTTTATTGTTTTACGTTTATCGCAGCATAAGTCAACCCCCCCACCCCCTGTACTATGATGTTAGCGGCCGTGAAGGAAGAAGGGATATATTTGCCTTTCGATAGATCCTGTGAAATCTACTTCGAAATCAGGTTAACCCTTTTGAGTTACTACCCGACCGCGATGTTAAATAAACAAACAACTGCTTCGCAAGAAGCAAATATTTGAGCTAAGGAATATCGTTTCTTATTTCCTGTCACAAAACCAAGTTTAAAAAAAAATAATAACAAAAAATGTATAAGCGTGAGCCAACGTTCGAAAATCATTCTATTTGAAACGCAACTATTAAATAATTTAGAACGTTGCAGACATTAATAAGCAATTAAATAATATAAAAAAATATACAGGGTGTAATCGAATAAGTTCACTTTTCAATAGTGTAAGTTCAATGGTTTTGCTCAAAAATTAAAAGCAAACCTATCACAAGAGCGCATCGCCTCTTGTTTGTTGCTCGTTCGTCGATGCGTCTACGGTTTTTATTAACACATAGTAAAACGATAAATTCTGCAAAACTCACGGGGTCACTGGGTCAGTGTCGCCCGCAACACAATTCGATAACGAAATCTTCATGTAACAACCTGATGCTTCTGTCGTCTCGTAAATGTGCTTTTACTAACTAATTAGCTCAAAATGAGCATAATACGTACCCAGGACTTTTTAATTATTATTAATTATTGCTGCTTAACATTAGAGTTTACGTCATTCAGAAAGAACGACGCTTTTTTTCTAAATCGTATTGCTTAGAAGTTTTTGTTTTTTTTTTCACGTGAACACAATTTACAAACTTCTTGAACTTAAGAGCATTTTTTTCAATTATATTTAGTTCCTGAAATCTTTATGGATATTTATAGTTTTTCCAGCAAAAAAATTCTAGTCCACTAATCTACGCTTCAAGTTGATTGATGTTAATAAATTACGCTAAGTGCTGCGGTTAAGTATCAACTGGAGGTATTAATTTACAAAACCGTAGGATTATGTACTCTGACGAGTGAGCGAGCAGCACTCGTTGTAATTAAACCCTCATCAGGGTTAACTTATTCGCATATCAAATGTTTTGCTTCCAATTTTGATGGTGTTTGTGTTTATAAAGTTGTTTGTATTGTATTAAACATTTTATGCTAATCGGAAACTTTTAAAACCTTTTTCTCGACAAACAACTAAAAATAGCGGGGCGGTGTCAAAAGTACACCGAACGAACCGTTTTATGACACCAGCTTTTATCATTCAGTAAACTGTTCATTGAATTTTTAGTTTTATAACTCTTTCTCAACGTCAGTCGACATTCATAATTTTTGAACAAAATAATTACATAAATATGAATCTTTCGGAAATGTTAAGGAAGGAATACGCAAATTTCGAGTAGCACCCTTCAGTTTCCCATAGTCATATGCCGAGGCATCTTCCCTGGAAAAACATCCTCGGACAAAAACCCTTTAAATAGTCGACGAGTTGATCATTAGATCATTAGTGTAATAGCTAGTCAGAAGTCTTGTTTTGTTGTGTAAGTGACCAAGCCATGTAAGTTACCCTTAAATGTATGTAAATAAACGTTTCGTCATACTGAGCTACGACCCTTATTTCAGTTACATAAATTATTTCCGGATAAAAAGTCGCTAAACCGTTTATTTTGAATAACTCTCATGTTATAATTATATTACAGGACATCCCATATATCAAAAGGTACAGAAAATTCTTACTTGTGTTAATATCTTTTTTTTTTCTTTTTATTTAAAAAAAAAAACACGTAATTTTTCTTGAGGTGGCAATCTTGTTTGAAACAAATTAATTGCGCAAAACACATATTGACAATTAATTCTCGTACGACGATTTCCCCAAATATTATCAAATATGTACTAACTACTGTAATGAAGAACTCATTCCCCCTCAGTACGGGGGAACGTCATCGGCCTCAAATATTTAAATTAAGTTCTACCACTTTGAACTAAATTAATCGAACTTTCATTTCAATTTGCCCGTAACTTAATTAATCGCCCGGAACTTATTAACTATAATATTTATGTGTAATGTAAAGCACGGAAGAAACCACATAAGAAAGTAATTATCACTTCCTTTGTGTATGAGAATTGTGTCGGTACAGTACGGAGCGCATATGTACATTCCGGCGCTTACACTCTCATGCTCGTAGATATTGTTAAACTTTTTTGTTTAACTGTCGACGAAGTAAACGTAACCAACACGGTTCTTAATTTATTAATTATTTTAATTATGTGTTCACATTCCTGTATGTGAAAGTAATTACCTACATGAGCTTGGTAGTAAATCAAATATTAGACAACTATCAATAATATTTGTTTAAAAAAAAATAGTTAATTTACATGTCATTTTCACCGTTATAGGAATTGTGTTTATCTTATTGCCTTAAATTGCGTGTTAATAACTAAAATTATTTATTTTACCATTAATGTCCTTACCATCTTACGCGACGAGATAACGTGGAGGGTAAACCTGCTGTAAATAAACAAACTTAGAAGTCTTAAGCATAATATTTATTCAAGGAAACTTTTTCTGAACGACAATCGCGCTTCACACAAGTGCACCAACCAAAAAAAAAAAAAACCAACGCCGTAATTTCCTGTGAAACCTCCGGCGTAATTGTTAAATTACATACCGGACAATTAAAGAGTGCATGGTAGAATATGGAGCAACCTATCGTAGTCTGCTTACGTTAAGCTGCTTTTAGGTCGAGCTTATTCCGTGAATGGCAATTCCACTTTATGAATTAGTGA
The DNA here is from genome assembly GCA_958336345.1 of Dorcus parallelipipedus. Lineage (NCBI taxonomy): Eukaryota > Metazoa > Arthropoda > Insecta > Coleoptera > Lucanidae > Dorcus > Dorcus parallelipipedus. The sequence goes on from OY284483.1 coordinate 27,797,831, forward strand.
TGTAGGAACGTCGCAGCTGATAAATTTTCCCTATCGGATGCACTATCATTTTGTTTATTAAACATGAACACTTACCTTTACTTGTGTGGTACTTTGATGAATACTTGAGTTTAAATTGTCTCTCAGACATTCTCTATCTAAAACGTACTTAAATGTTTTACAATTTAATATACGCACACGCATATGTAGAATGTACTGCATGAACTGTCATCAGAGGGCAACAGAAAACAAAAAACAAACTAGTTCAACGGATTAATTGAAATTACTTTAGAAAATGATTACATTCAAAACTCCGGCGTGCTTTAAAAATATGTTGAGTATAGAGTTACGCGGGAAAAAACTTTGCTCAGGCAGCTCTCAGTTAAAAGAACGATGAAACGTCCGGAATAAACGGGGAGAAAATGAACCCCAAATAAAAGCGGAAAACACGGATTACGAACCGTCCCGTAAATTCAACGGACAAGCTTGGAAAGGTCTAAAGGAAGGCCTAGGACTCGCTGCAAACAATTAACAACCAGACAATATACCCGTTTACTTTTTACTCCAAAGCAAACATCGTTTGATGCAAAATTTAATACACAGAAGCGGAAATAACTCTCAATAGGTGGCATAGACGTACGTTCTTTCCGTTGCGTTCCAAACTCGAAGAAAAGGGTGTTGGTTAATTTCTATGTTAGTAAGTTTTGAGAAAAGACGAGCAATCATTTCCTAGCAGCTTGGCACGAATGCGATAATCGTACATAAAAATTCGTGTCATTTGTGGACTCAGTCGCGCTAAAAATTAGGCGTCCTAAACGTGCGAGATTATTCTCCATGCTAAGCGGGCAGGAAAGAACGTCCGTCTGTAGCCAGCTAATGCGGTTTATTTGCAAAGCGGGCGGTCACAAGGCTGGTGAAAATCGGGTCGGCGTGCGACGTGAACGATTTCCACTTTCAACATGGAACAGTCTCATTACAAAGGAAAAAAGTCGTCCGGGGTTGTTTATCGTCCGAAGCGTCGTTTATGGAACAGTCCAAGTTCCAAAGGTCAAACTGCGACGCAATTACACTTTCGCCAAGATATAGGCTAATCCTTACACTGTCAAACGTCGATTTTTATACTTAATATATTTTCCTTTCCTCAAGTTTGTATTTGTAAGTTCTCGAGCTTAAATTATAAATGAAACTCAATTGAACTTTTATTATACTTCTGCTGAATCTCGGAATCTCTTCCTTTGTTCGTCGGACGCATACACAGGAAACGCATCGACGCGACGTTTCGTTCCGTGCCCGGTGAATATTTCATTCGTTTTTCAAAAACCACTGTAATTACGCGGATATACACGTTCGAAACACGAACGTTTAATTATTTATCGACGCCGGGGGTGGATTTATTTCAATAAAAAGATATCTATTGGCAGCCGAAGGTTCTTATTACTTAATTTTCTTCGTTCTGATTTATATGTGCGGAAAGTAATGATGTACTTTTTTATTTTAACAAAGACTATAAATTCAGAGTTTAGGCCTCTTGCGACATGTTGAATTGAATGAGTAGATTAATAGAAGCGGTGCAGATAACCAAAAGAATTTTTCTCTGTCGGTATTTGCAAGTTGCAAATTTGTGTTGCTTAAGAAAGTCTACACTCCCCTCGTATATCAATCTACAATATAAATGTCTTGTCAATTAATATTTGACCACATAATCTAGTAAATTGATTGCATTTTACGAGGAAATTAACTAAAGTAGGTGCACCCACACAGTTAATTAAAACTTTAAATATCTCGTGCTTTTAAAGTGTAGAGTAGAGTTTGATTGGGGAATTTAATAATTCTCATAATACCCGCTATAGCAGAGCATCTAAATTTAGTATCTTCCGAAGTTTGAAATATTCAAAACCACTAATTATTATCGTACGGGAATAAAATACTTAGCGTGACAACACGACGAATATAATTACCGGTTGGACCAAACGCCGCGCCGCGCCGTCTTTAGTTCATCGTCAATATTTCAAGAAGAGAAGGAAAAAGTAGAAATATAAGGAAATACATAGTAAAGTTTGTGTTACATTCGTGCTTTACTACGCCACACAATTTAACAATTTAATGTAGTTAGGGTTATTTAAATGTAAACTGTAGAAACGTTTGACGTGGCTCGTTTAACTCGGCAAATTATCTTAGGAGTAGGAATTTACTTAAACGCATGGGCCATTACTCATAATTAAATACTAATACGCGCATATGCTCCTTCCACGTGTAATGCAATGAGTAATAAAAGTCCAAACTTTAAACATCCTGCCATAATTTTACTTTATGGGGCGACTTTTGTGTTAGCACCGTCGCGCATAGGCCGTACCAGGGCTCGCGCATATCTTCGGTTTCCGACCTCCTCAACACTCGGAAATGACACGACACAGAACTGCACTCGAAAATTTTATCTGGGTTCGAGCCGACCTAAAAGCATTTTTAAGTAGCCTAAACACTTTTAAAGATACTATTTTAAGTCAAGTGTTTCGCCTTTGAACATGTGCGGCTTCATTTTCGATTTGTTTTTGTGTCATTTCAAAACATGTTATCGTAGGTTCCTAGCGTTACATATTCAACAACCGAGCAACTCTATTTCCTTTATATACAACAATTAATATGTTGGACCCAAGCGTGTCAGAGATACAACAAATTTTAATAATTCATTAACTTCAAAGCACACTGTAGATACACGAGATGTACGTCTGCACATGTTAAGACAGGAAATGGAAAGATGTAATAGATTGAAATTGGATGGCCAAAATAATGTAGCTACATAAAACTATAATAGTTTTAAAGACTTTAGACGACTTTTCATCCCGCTCCTCCAATTTCCATGTAATCACTGAAGTGAGGTGCACGTATACAAAGTTTTCTCGCAAGCTTATTATTTTACGTCTTACGAAAACGAGCCCGGCCAGAACACAAACTAGAAAACGGTTATCAAATTCTACTTTCCGACACAAAACTTCTAGCCCGCTCATCTCATTTTTTCAATCGCAAAAGCCGTGAATCCATAGGAATCCTTAAACATCCCAATAACCTGAACCGTGATACTGGTTTTTAACTTCACACTTGAATTGGGAAAAGATAAATAAAAAGACAAAAAGTAAAATATTCTATCTATTATATGAAAAGCTTCTCACGTTTAATACATTCATATTTTACGGAAGCTGTTTAGAATCGCAGCACTAACGTAGTTTGAATGTTTCGAATATCATAAACATTATTTATAGCGTTGTAAGTTTCGATGCCCCATAGGATCCTCCTGAAACACACGTGCCGAGCAACGACGTCCCAGCTAAAAGTGTTTTGAATTAATAAGAAAAACGACTCTCTCGATTTAAGCTGGCGTACGAAGTTAAAGTGGAGGAAGTACAGTCACGGCGAATTTGTGGCAATGAAAATTATGGGCTATATTTAAGGAGCTGGGTGTTACGAGTCGCGACTTCTTATTGTGATGGAAATAGAACACTTGAAAGGCACTGAAATTAATAGAAACCGGTCAAGTACGAACTCGGGGGAGGTGGTCGTGCATCATTAACGCCGTAAAACGTCCAGACACATGTCTTTCGATATGTGCGTGTGCAACGGTTTATTTGTTTTGACTTGCGACACATATTTGCGTGCCATAATTTATACTTTTTCTGAGAATCACTTCTTCGTTTATTATTACTTGCGTTTCTTCTCTAACTTTATAACTGCACACATGCACAAATTTGACAGGCGAAGAGTAGTTTCTTAATTTACTTTCATAATCCTTTCACCAAAGTGTTTCACTTTAAAATACATTTATTTTCTAGGTCATGCAAGTATTTGTTAATTACGTTATATTTTGAAGTAATTAATAACACGCTGCATGCACAAGAATGAATAAATGTGTATATTCGATGGGATACTTGTAATTTTATTGCAATTCGAGTTTCCTTCCTTCCTACATCCTCTTTGAATGCGTGTTGGTTTCACTCAGAGTGGTAAACAAATTTGTTTTCATTAGTTACCGCTGGCAAGATACGCAGTGGTAACACGCTTTCTGTAAAACTAAGATTTATGCTAAAAGGGGAAATTTATTCTTCTAATGAAAAAAAGTACAAAAGACGAATGTCGCAATATACCTACCTTCTCTTTCTGTTTCATTTAGTAGATAGTAAATACAGTTTTATTACATTTGTAAACCTCAGAAGTAGTTCATTCATAATTGGATAAACGGGCAGGTAATTAAATCTGTATTTCAATGTAATTTAACTGTTAATAATTTCAGGATATACGTTAATAGGACAATTTACAATTAACCCGTAACCCACGTGACTTACGATGTACGTAACCAATACATATCAATTATGAAGACACCCATTATAAATCGTGACCCCTGAAGATTTTTAGAAAAGACAACCCATCAATCAAATCAGAATTAACTCATATTACGCTAAAAGCATGAGCGTAGAATGTGTTGCCTGTTTATCTAATTTTAAGGGGCAACGATTTAAATTAGGCACCCTTTCTTTTTCTGTAGCTCGTGGCTTCTCAATCTGAGAAAAATATTAACGTTCGAAACATTGTTTTGTACTCTCGAAATTTTCTGGGCGCTGTGCAGAAGGAGTCGTCAGAATCCTGAAACAAACACAAAAATGTATTCAGCGGAAGCGTCCATGTTTGACAGAGCGTACTTAAAGCGGCTCCCGTTTAATCCGTAAAGTGGATTCAAATCCGACAAGTAATTCCGCTGTGGGTGCATCTTTATCGATTCTTACATCACGCTCGAATGCGAAAGCGAAGGCGAAACGGCGACGCCGCGAAAAAAGAGCGACGTCGTTGATTTACGGCTATTTTTTTGAGGCGGTCGTCGCTACGCAGTTGATGTTCGAACGAGTCTTTTATTTTTGGGTCGCCGTGAATCTCTCTTGCGAATAAATTTGTATGTTTAAAAATAATTTAAATTCGAACGTTACTTGTCACTACATTCTTAAATATAACCGACAATATTTTAATGAAAATTGACAAATTCCATCAGAATCATCCTGCATATCGGTTATTGTTAAATAGTTCTGTTCACAACAGATACGAATTAATTAAATGTATATTATAAAAATAGGAGGAAAACGATTTAGATATTTTAAGTTTTATTTCGAAGAATATTCTATCAGTATAGATAAGTATGGATACTTAAAAATGATCATCATATAAAAAGGTAAAGAAGAATTAAAGATACCGACAAAACTACAGACAACGTTCAATCAGAAAAACAGAGATTAGAAAGAATACCACGGAATATGAGTGCGTTAAGTTTTATTTTATAATAAAATGGAGTCGTTTCCGGGTGTCATTTTTAATCTATAAAGCGAGGCCAGCGTTTAATTTCAATTAGGGTTTAAATTGTTGGTAAATGTTGCGTCATTAAAACGGAGCAATAAATTCTTCCTCCTAATTGTCTCCTTGCTGGAGAGATTAGTTATATTTTCGTTTGTAAATTTTTCAGTCACGTATTTTATCGGCGGGTATCAAATTCGTATCTGACCGACAATCTCGTATTTTCAGTTCAACCGGATGCGTTTTGCGGTAGTTTTATGAAGTTGTTTATTTTATGCGGATGGCACGACGGCGCCACCACCGCCGGCCCGAAAGGGGCATAAAAATCCAAATCATTTTATGTCGTCATGCAAACATCTTAATGTCGTCCGGAGAAAAAGTTCGAATTAGGTTGGTTTCCATCCAGGGGACTTTAAATATTTGCTTGCTCGTTTTGCATTTGAAGCATCGCCCATTCAAAACTCAATTCCACTTTTTTTACCTACGTAAATAAAGTTGGTGCTCATAACAGAGATATCCCGAGAGAAATAATAACAATAAATATTTCCAGGCGACACCGAGAAACTTGAAACTTACAATGGTCGTCGCACGTTTCTAAAAGCATTTAGGAGCAAAGCAGAAATTGATTGAAATATTTGTTTTCCCGTGTATAGATTCGAACGTCAGATACAGTGTTGAGCGAATTTATGTCGGCGAAATCTTGAAAAGTTTCAGTTATAAATCCTCGTTGCAGCACCACAGAAAACAGAAACGTAATATCTCTGTGACTGTAACGTTCAAGATTGCACTAACAATAAGTTGAAGAAGAAGTTTAAATGTTTATTTTATTTTATTTAAAATTTTGGCCTGCATTCTACTCTACTTAACAAAAGCAGAATATAATTTAGTTACACTGACAACACTAATATTTAATTTATTAGCATATACATACACAAAAAAACCATCACATTTATTTGTGATATTGTGGTATTTGTGATTACTATTGTGATATTAAATAAAATATCACATATTTCCAATAATTACGAAGAACAGACGTGAACCAGCAGCAAAAAGAAACTATCGTCCAGCTTCGAAACAAAGCCATTTTAAAGGAATGTCTTCTGAACCTGATGATAATACTTCACACATCAAAACAGTCTTCTGGAAGTTTCAAAACACTTCAAGGATCATACACGTACAATACTGAGTCCCTAAAAAAACCAAATATAAAAAATAAAACGGCCAAAACTAGTTTAATGCTTACCAAAAACAAATTAGTCAAAACATGTATTAAATATCAAGAAGTGAAGACGGTATTCTTATCCACATCCCGGATGAAGAGGTTGGCCTGGGTTCGTGAACTGCAAGAAGCCATGAATTGGTCATCGGAAAAGGAGACTAGTCTACCTAGATGATGGGAGATGAGTTCGAGTCAAGATGTCCGTTGCAGGTCAATTACGAAAAACCATTAGCAATAAATTTGAATTTATTGAATAATCGAAAGTGATAAAAAGCATTTGAATCCTGGTACTCTCCAAAGCAATTTGGTACCCACTTTTAGGTACACCGTCATCTACTACCCATTTTCCAATAACTCTTTGGCTAAAATTAAAATTCCCTATCTAACCTACACTGCTACACTGTAAACTCTGTGCTGTCGGTTGCCGTCAACCGTCATTTATTGCTGTCAATTGTTTGATCTGTGATTGATGATGTGATTTAAGGATATAAAACGTTCATTGGTGCATATTTCCAACGGTTCCAAACTAGACAGCTCTACGAACAGACCTATTAATATCCAATACATATTAATATTCAACACGAAAAATAAAACCGCTAACACCGACCTCAAGGGCCAGTTGTACAATGCCAGCTTGTATTTAAGCTGAAGCTTAAACCCATGGTTTAGACTTTCACTTAAAGTTAAGCTGGAATTGTACAACTGATCCTTAATCACATTATTAATCAATTGCCAGCCATAAATGACGAGCTGACACTTAGTTAGCAGTGTAGTGGCGAATTTCACAAACGTTACTTAAATTTAATCATCCGTTAAAAGTAAACGTTACCATGGTTATATGTGTTGAAGGTATAGGAATGATTATTCTTAATCAATGACGTTTGTGAAATCCAGCGTCGGTGAGATAGTTATTAGAAATTGATGGTTGCTTCGATGGGCGACTGATTCTGACGGTTCCAAACTACATAATTACGAACTGCACGTCGGACAAACCTAATTCCTATACCCAAAATTCCAATTTGGCACTTAAATGTTACCAACTCTGATACTCAAAATATTCCTAGTGATAACAACGCTGACTCTCGTGGCTACTCGCCGTCCATCCAGATCGCACTGAGAATTATTCTCGCTTAGTGTAACTTTTTCATTAAACAGTGTTTGTTCTGCTATGAACAAGAAGACGGGTACGTTACCCGGATATTAACTTGTTTGCGGCGAGCCCGGGCCAAGTAACAACATGGCGATTGAATGTGTTGTGTGTAATAGAAACGGCGGGCGTTATGACGATTACATAGCGTGACGAGGCAAATGTAATAGGAATTTCCATATCGGTTGTGTAAATCTTACGGTGGACAAATTCACTGAATTAAAAGAAAGTTTCAATGTTGGAAATATGTTTGTGCGTTTCGCAAATACTATACCTTTTCTGGGATTGCAATTATCAGATACTCTCATCTGGGAAGATCACGCGAGACAACTACTTTCTAAACTGAGCACCGTTGCCTTTCAATTCCATATGTTGCGTAGTGTAACTGATGCTTGCATCGTAAGGACAATGTACTTTTCAGAAGTTGGGGATACTTCTTCTGTTTTTCATGCAGTAATTATTGCGTTTCTACGTAGTATGACAGGGACTTCATCTAGAGATTTCTGTCGACCTATCTTCACTAAACTCAATATGTTGTCTTTGGTTTATTTATATATTCTGCAGCTTGTATGATATGTTCACTCAAATCGAAGCGATCTGGATACTAGAGCTATTCATCCTTATAGTACTCGCCATAATGTCATTCTTCCCAAATTATATATGACCGTAACCTACAAAGGACCTGTTAATACTGGTATAAAGCTCTATAACGGTCTACCATCGGATTTAAAAAATTTAAACAACAAGTTTTATAGTGTAAATGAATTTCTTGTTAGATTTACGTAATCAATGTATCATTGTACTATTAGTTTTGACTTATTCTACCTGTAGAAGTATTACTTACTGCCTTCTTCGAGGCTTTTACAAGCTTGTTTCATCGTATTAAACGGCAGGTATGTTTTGGAGTCACATTGGGCGGCGGTCGGTTCGTAATTCGTGATTTCTTTTATCTAGGCTTTTTTTTTAAATATTTTTATTTGTTTTTTCGCCCCCCCCCCCCCAATTAATTCCGGACGATTCACCAGAGTTCCGTTAACTAGGAGCTGCCTGGCGACCTTCTTCGTGGTGTGAGATTACTGAAAAATTCGATGGCGCCATTATAAACAGATCTTGGCCGTCCATCTTGGAGTTGGGTTTAAAAAAATGTCCCAGTAAATTTTTATATTCAACGCTTCCTGGACAATAGATATAGAAAAGAGAAGAAATGACGATTTTTTTGTTAGAGATATAAAAAGTGAGCAAATAAAAATCAGATTAGAGTAGGCGGTGCAAAGAAAATGTATGTCTGTGATTAACTGAATTAATTAATGTAATACATTCATGGACTGTCAAATTTATTGACTTTTCATTTAATCACAGACATGCATTTTCTTTGCACCGCCTGCTCTAATCTGATTTTTATTTGCTCACAGGTTAGAAGCATACATGAAGAAATTTTACTTCAGTTAATGAATGCATTAAAGACGATTTGCTGAGATCGTAGTTAATTTATTCGAAACTATTGACGTAAGATTTATACAAACGTAAATATTTTATTTCAGTTAAGGAATGTATTGAAGACGATTTGCTAGGATCGTAGTCAATTCATTCAAACTGACGTGAGAATTATTTATTTCGTTAAGGAATGTATTAAAGACGATTTGCCAGGATCGTAATCAACGTATTTAAAATTATCGAAGTAAAGTTCTGAAAGAACACGTATACAAATAAAGAAAGGAGGAGGACTTTTCTAAGTACTAATAAAAATAAGAATCCAACGACCTGTAACAAAAACAAAAACAAGCCTCAAATCTACAAGACATTATATAAACATAATATTACAATTACAACCAACGTACAGAATTGTATGGCGAAAAAGCATAAAATTGGTAAACAACATTGGAATCATTCGTAACATATAAAAACGTCGTCCAACGTAAAACAAGGAGAGTTGTAGCATATAAAATGAATAAGTAGACACTAGACTATAAAATGGCGACCATACATAGCAATACGTATGTAATTGAAATTAATTTTAGATCACAATTTTATACGAGAAAAAAATTCCTTGGTTACTTACTTATAAATAGAATAGACATTAACATTGGTTTCGGTTTATGTAAATTTTATATACGGTTTTAATCAGGAACACCTGGATACTAAAACAGAAAAGAAGTATCTCGAGCGTGGAGTTGTTTGTATTTTTAACCGCGCAGTAAAACACGTTTTATAGATATATTTTGACAGGATGACTTTTAAAACGCGTTTTAAACTTGTCACTTAAGGGAAATAACAAGCGACGAAAATTCGAAAACAAAGCCCCCGACACATCCTCGAGGAGCCCCCGGACCAATTTAAATTAGTCCAATTTATTTCGTCGATTCCTCGATTCGGCAGGAGATTCCCCGAGAGGGCTCATTATGTTTTAATTAAAAACACGCTTTTAACGCATTTTTAATTAACGCGGACCACATGGTTTCACGGATTCTTCTGGTCGTTCCAGCTGCCGCCGCCATCGGTGCGCGCATTGCATTTAAACGGAATGATGTCTGCACGTCTGCGTGTGTGTGTGCGCGCTTCATGCTTTCATGCTCCACTACGTGTCACACTTTAATTGAAATGATATACTGTCGCATAAACATTATTCAGTGGATAACATTAGAACGTTGTTTCTTGGTCTGGGATGCGTCCTTCTTCTTCTTCTTCGTGCGGCAGACGTCTGGTAGATGATAAAAATTGAGAGCGGGCAGGAAATTACGTAAAGCGAGAACATGAGACGTATTTTAATATTTTATGGACACTTTAAAAGGGTTCGCTTTTTTCTAACTAAATGTATTACTCTGACGTCCATAAATTTAATTTAAATATAGATTAAGTGACGGGAACTCCAAATAATAGAGAAGTCCTTTCATTTCTTCCTCTACTTTTATACAAAATTTGTTTCAATTTCTTAAACAATTGAATTTGTAGTGTACCAAACAGTAAATTTCATCAAGGATTAGATTGAGTTAAAAATTGTCTGAAAAATAGAACGTATTCTATACTTTCAAACAGCCAAGAAACTAACGAATAAATTGTAGACGATTCGCAAAGATCGTAATCAATTCATAATTAGAAAATTACACGTACACAAAGAAAAATAATAGGCTTTCTTAACTAAAAGAATCTATGCATACAAATATAATAATTTTGAAGTGGAGTAACAAACCACTACAACAATATGTAACATAATTAAAATTTGCGATTTATTATTGAAGAATATCATCGTATCGATTAATTCCCATGGGTACCTCGACGTCAGGGAACTATTGTGATTTATTTTAAAGGTTATGCGGGAGTATAAGGTTACCATAACCCACAGTAAACGTATAAGCATCTCAAAATATAAGACACGATGTGAAACTTAAGACATGGGGGTGAACTGTTTAAGTTAGTATACAATTACTGAGTTTCCTATTTTACAACGTTGGATTGCGTACTTGTAGCAAGGAATTTCCAGTAACTTACTTAAGCTTTTTTTGAATATAAGTTATATAGCTTGTGATGACAGTTCAAATGATCACATTTATTTCGTTGTTTGTCTTTCTTTTGTCAGTTTGTGATTACAACACATCAACATTTCCGTATTCGTCAGGCAACTTCTGCCCGGCACCTGGAACCCGTCGAGATATGAAATATAATATCCGAACGAACCGAATGACCTATAGTTTATTTTATTTCATCTGACAGTGTAAATATACACACATTCGTACATTTTTGATGGCTCGGAGACAAAAAGTAACAGCGTCACATTCGTTTACGTACCTTGACTTGACAAAATAGAATGATTTTAGAATCCCAAATTATGTACCGCCGTGATTCATCGCTTAACTAATCGTCACCTAACAAATTATGATGTAGTCAACACATTTACTTACTTTAGAAACTTAAATGATTTGTTTATGCGTCTGTCTTGTGTGCTATGACAAAGCGTTTCCAGGATTACCTCATTAACATTAATAAGAAAAAGTATCTTCCGTCGTTCAAATGCAACTGCTTCAAATTATGTACATTTTAGAATATGATTTGTAGAAAGAAAGATTATGACACAATCAAATAAATTGATTCGATTCGATTAAGTTTCGTTTTTTTTTCCTTTTTCTATTCAAAAATCTACCTTTTATAACTTTCATAATACGGTTTAAATTTGTGCCTCATGTGTGCGCGCTTTAAATGTTAGGGGCCTTAGAGTTTGCTATTTTAAAGCTCTCCTTTATTCCCGAGGCTTTTACTTACATTTTAGAACACAATAGGCGAAATACTACGCGGCGAAGGAAAACTTCTAACTTGTTGGCGAAGTGCGAGAGGAGAATGGGGGCCCGTTGTTGTCTCTCTATGGTTCTCTTGAAAATCGAAGGACGAAACACGTCGGCACGCGTTACTTACCTGTCTTATCTGGATCAGGGGGGCGAGCGCTTTCGGTGGCCGCAAGTGCGTACGTTGTACACGAAATGCCGAGGAGAGGAGGTTTTCTAAATAAATCTGGAAACCTGATACTGCTTCACGGATTGTGTTCGTTCACGGCCGCCTGAAATCTTATATTTTTCGTTCTTCGATAAACAACCATTTTCACTGAGAGCTTTCGTCGGTAGGCATATAAAATATCATTTAATTAATGCGCCCTTTGTTATGGGTATATTCTTTCAGAAGAATTACTTCGACGAAACGAATTTCTTTCATCCAATCGGAAAATCAGATGAAGCAAAAACTCTCATTGTGTAAATTATATTTCGAAATTGAAATGAATACAGTACGTATCAATTACTTGAACATCAATTTATGCTTCACCTGTGTGCTGCAAAAAATACGCCCGGAAAATGGTACTTAAGAGCATTTATTTTCATGATTCTGATTTAAAACAAAAATTAAATGAAAAAATTTGCGTACTTACTCACATGAAAAGAAAACAACTTTACATGAAAACTAAAGTAGGTACGTTAAATTAATAATGCCAACTGCTTCGAAATAATGCCTAATTCCACTGTATGTCCTTAACGTTACGTTAAGCTTCGTTGCCAGACAGTTTGCAAATCCTATTTGTATTGTCATGTACTTCACTGATTCTTAGCTTAGTACCTAGTCTAGTAACTGTACACATACACCCAAAATTATGAAATGCTACACAATTTTTGACAGAAAAATTTCCACCGCAATCGAAATTTGAACTCGAGCCATTTGGTAAGTAGTTAAAATTCGTTTTGTATTCAAGTTTAAATTGTATTATTACTCATTTGAAAAGTTAAGTATCAAGAAAAATATTTCTCTTGTTTCACAGTGTGCGATCAAACTCCGAAAATCCGTTCGCCTCTCTGTATCCACATCTAGTACCATGGTTTGGGTGAGAAAACATTAATTTAATAGTCAATTCGTTATGTTAATAGAAAACAACAAACTACTTTATTTGATTTACAAAATGCTATTTGTATTTTGAATTTGCCCTATGAGTCATTGAGGTTTTCCTAAATCGTTCGCTCTTAGCCATGTTTGATTATGTTTTGATGAGTTTGTTGAGTAACCTCGGCGACTGTTTGATGATGGCCAGCAATATGCAGCTGATATTCTCCGAATGCATTACTAATGATGACAAAGTCTCTGATAAAGCTAGTCGACAATTATTTTAATTTTTTGGTGCTGCCCAACGTGGGACTAACGAACAACACAGTAATATGTCACCCCATATTTTTGATTATTATTAGAAGTTATTTTTATTTCCTACGTAAATGATGTGAAGCAGATAATAACAGCAATTTTGTAAAATTGTGGTAGTTAAACGTCATGTACTTATTATCTTTTGAATCTTTGACGTGCTTCTAATTAGTTTAGTATTTATTAGGAACGTCACATGCAAAAAGTGATTGTACACAGCCGTTATATTGTGTACGAGACCGAGTACTTATGCATTATTCATTCGTCATCCGTAATCTTTCCCAGTGGCAAACACTGCAGACTCGGAAAACATCGCCGCTGCTGCAGTCGCAAGTCAAGCCGACTTACGCATCACAATACTCTCTTTGCTCTTTTCAAGTGCGTCTTAACGTTCGCTTTGGCATAATAATACACTATGCTTGACAAAGGGGCACCGTGAGCAGGTGATGCAACGCGCATAATGGAGATTAGTGAGCGCCGGCAGCTTGACATAAAGATGCCACTGTAAAGCCTCCATACCCCAGGACACATTCCTACTTGTTCTAATGCCTTCCTTCTTCATAAATATAACAAAGCCAGTACCTTTATTAAATGCTGGCAACATTTTATATTCACTCACTTCCCTATCCGACGAAGGAAAAGTGTAACTCGAATCTGAATGATTTCGTTTGCGCAACTGCTCAAATAATTCGGAGCTTTTGTTCTTCCCGTTCTTTTTTTGTCACAATTTTCTACTATAATGGGAAACGGCAACCCATTTTTCTTACAGCGCTCGGTGGGTGGCGCTTCTAAATATAGCACAACAAAACGTTTTTTTTTTTTCGCCTCGAGCAACATATGGCGAGAATATAACGCAGTATTTTAAATCGCCTCGAAAAATCGTTCTGGCGAATAAAATTTCAAGTTACGTAATTAACCCGTCGCGTCCTAAAAAACCTAATCTGTTTTAGTAGCTGTTAATGTTTGTATTTTTTAGGTCAAACGCATTAGCTTTACTATCATCTGTCACGATACGGCAGTAGAATTGGTGGTACATACTCATAAATGCCACAAATTCTATTTTAAATATATTTGATAAAAATACAAGGATTTCCAAGTTCTAAAATTATGCAAGAATAGACAGTGTTGAAATAAAATATGACCTGAATTATAATTAAAGCGGAAGTAGAACAATAAAACAAAACAGACAGATATCAATTATCAAATTTCCATCAGATTCAATTAACATAAAATTAATTAGGAAACTTTCCTTATTACTCTAGAACTCAATTACAAAGTTGGACAAGAATAAAAATAGAGAATAATAACTGTAAGAACCCGTTTTATTCCCGCCGAAGCAATTTCCATATAATTTTATGCGTCCAGGAAATATAAACGCAATCGGCGCTATTTTGTCCGGTTACTTGTAAATAACTCACTTCAAACGCTCGGGATATAAATGTGAATTTATCGATATTTGCCATAGAGATTTGTCCATAAATCATGCGTATTTACGACTTTGCAACTTTTATTGATTCCGATATTCAGATGTGACGGTGATTATTTATGCATTCTATTAAAATCGTACGCGCTACATATTCGCTCCGTAAATTATCGTTGATAGCTTTCTGAAACTTTTCAACTAATTCGCGTGTGAAGTTTATGGAGGGAAAAAGTCAAAAACGAAACGAATGGACGCATAGTTAGCCTAAAGAGAGAAATGAATCATCGAGAACGATATTTATCAATAAGCGCACCGATGAGCCCAAAAAAATCAGCTTTCATTGGTTTGGTTGGACTCTTCTTCGTTATTACGCTGATTACATTTCTATGCTTCGTATTTGTGACTGCCTTATTCCACGCGGCCCCTTCGAACTCGCCGTTGCACGCATCGAGAGTAGGACATAAAGCAACTTCACCGGCCTAAGAGGACCTCGCATCTTGCAGGCATTAAGCAGTTTCACCAGCATAAGAGGAAAAGCAACTTCACCGGCCTAAGAGGGCTTCGCGTCTTGCACGCATCGCAACCACGAAATTCGAAGGTCGGAACAAACCAAATTATTTCTTGATTTTGTTTTTTATCAAGAACACTTTTTTCTTGTTTTGAATGCGGTCTTTTTTTGTTGAGTTATTGTTCACGTATTTTTCGTTACTCTTAATGAGCTAATAGTCACGTAATTGCTGAATTTGTTACTGAATTAATATTCACGTATTTAATGTTACTTTCAACAAAACAATATTCACGAACTTTGTCTGTAAACACTAGCGAAGAGGTCTAATCGCGAACGGTAAATTTTCGGTTTGTAATCTTATATTTTGGGAAACGTTTTGCGACAATTTGTGACATTGATTTATGTACTATCGGGGCCTTAAAATTTCGCATGATTTTTTATCAAGTAGCCAGAATTTCTCTAAATTATAGTTTTGTACAACAGGCTCTTTCCTCAATTTTGACACTAAAGACATTTAAACAAAAGTCAGATTGTTTGGTTATATTTTAAGAACAGCAAAATAATGAAGTACTAGAACTGAACTAACAGAATATAAGTAGCGACCAACCATCTTCTAATTTTGCAATTCCAAAACCCCTTTCTCCTTCAGAAAGCACATGATTTGGCATTGTGTTACTACAACTTTAGCATTACATTTGAAATCTGACGTTTAAAATGATTATTTTTGACAAGCCGTCAAAGAAAGCCATATTTACAGCGGGAAATTTAATCGTGCGAAATTATAAGGCCGCGATAGTACATATTCTGGGGTGTGCAATCCTTTTATCTTCGCTTCGGTGTTTCATTTCGGATATACCATTCCCCTTATAGTGGTTGCTCTCTTAACTGTGGAACGACGTTTCGACCGTTTTTTCAAGCGTGGAACTGCTACTATTTCGATAGGTATCCCATATCACCTTGGGTGTAGCTTGGGTCACCTTTAATCGCTGGTGGTGCCCTTTTTCCGACGACGACGTTTTGTGGTCACGGCTATTTGGTCCCAATTTTGGCCCGCGACCGTCTCCACTGAGCTCGAGTACAAAGATTTAACCCAGGCAAGGTTAACTCCACGGTATGCAGCAACTGGACGTTTGGTAGGTATCAATTAACTATAATAATAATAATAATATGTCTTTATTTTCCGCCCAGAATATACAATACCTGATATACAGAATATACAATACTGGGAAAATCAAGTTCGGTTCGGCGAATGAATGAATTTATTTATTCCCATAGTTTGTTTCAATAGAAAAGCATTGAATCTTTTCCGTGAGTGTTTTTTAGTGGTTTAAATAAATTTTTAGTCAATGGCAAAGCCTTTAACGTATGTATTTTTTTTTCAAGTGCCCTTTAATTGTTGGATTACGAGAAGAAGAATTAGGCTCGACGTGTTGGCTTTTATTAAATAATTAACAAAAAGCGTTAATCGTATATATCACCCTTTTAGCAATTAAAGAAGAACTGTTTTTTTTACAATTTTTCTATATGAAAAAGCGCTACTATTTTCTGAGGCATTTAGTAGCTGGCAAAGATTCTTCGGCTAGCTTTGATATGTACGTATCTCCAACTCATTTAATACCAAATGACAGCACTTCAGCTTTGATAAGTTACAAAGTTAAGACCCATTTAAAATAGAGTATTTCGTAGTATGTGCAGACGTCTGCCTTGGTTGGCGACTCATAAGTATTGTTATATTTAAAGCATTCCATTGTCGCCTAAACGCACTATTGCATCGTCTGGATTACGGTTATTATTAAACAAGAACCTCCTTATAAAATTTTTATTGCTTTAATGAATTTTAATCCATTTCATTCGAGTACGACTTGCACTCTTTCGCGTTTGTGTGTTAGAGGATGATTGGATGAAACTTGAAAAACTTTGTCGCACACAAATTTGTAATAGTTTGTCTGCGATGCTGTCTCGCAGTAGTCTTTTCATCTGAAAGTGGGATCTGTGAAACATTCCCGACTATGAAATATCGGAAAAAGTACGAACAAAGAAGTCTTTCCGCCTCCGTGCTCCTTATCGCGTCCGATGACCACATCTAGACATCTCAATACCGGATTCTCTATATCTAACGACGCAAACGTAATTGTTATACTCCCCAAGCTCAGCAACCCCTCGCCCGCTTAACCAGCGAAGTGCCGCGAAAGTTCCATTCACGACCGGGCGAAAAATCACTTGAGCGATCGCCTCGTCGCCGACAAGAGAACTGATTGCGGTATTTCAATTCGCATTTGCCCGGATTCACAATGCATAATGACAAGATAGCTATCTGATTGCGGATCTCTATTAAGCTGGTAAATATGCCCGTAATTATAAATTACTCGTGTGTCGCGCGGAATTTAGACAAAAGGGTTCGTTATTTGCCTTCTGCGGGATGAAATTGTTAACGTCGTTTGTGTGGTATTCACAATTTGCCATAATTCACATATAATGTGGGGGGAAATGATGAGAAGATATGCTTTTTGCATAAATACTAAAAATTGCACAAAATTGTTTATCGAACACATCTATTTTCCAAATTAGTCTACAAATGGCGCAATGAAATTAAAATTTACAAAACTCTGTAAAGGATAAATTGCAAAACGATAAAAAAATGGTGCTATATTTATGTACGTGTGAGTTCATATTTGCATAACATTTTGGCATTTATTTTGATTTAGCCCCCGCGGCCTTTTAAAACACTTTCAATTTTGCGCGCATCATATTCGAAATTAGCATTAAAAACAAACGCGGGCACATTGTTTAACTGCATCTGTCCAGCCTCACATTAATGACCTGTCACGGTAAAATCGGAACAATTTATGCCGCTCGTGTCGCAAAGTAAATATCAAATCAAAAGCATCGATTAAAAGCTCAAACCACGTAACGTTTTAATTAACACAAGGGGTAAAAAGGATTGATAATTTTTTTTTTTTAATATAACAAAATAAAATTAATAAAACTCAAGAGTTTCCAATTGCAATTTATATTAACAAAATCAAAAAAGGTTCGAATTATTAAATGAAACATATTATGTTATAATAGTTCTTTGAGAATATCTGGAAAATGTGTAGTCGGCCTAACTTACTCTCCTAATAAACTCGACTGTTTAAAATATATTAATCAACGTCGATTTTTTCCTTTCGTGTGCACGAAGTTAATCTACCGTCCCCCAACTGAAATAAACATCTAAATAATACATGAAAGTAATTAACAATGAAGTCGTTTGGAGCTGGCAACTCGCCCCCCCCCTCGACCCTAGTATCAATACCATCATCAAACATTTAAATCAATCATTCCTTCGAGAATTCCCTTCATTTAGCACTTCAGAAACTGCATTCAAAATATTCCGACGCGGTTCAGAATGGGCTTGAATCGGACCGAATTGAATATTCGATAATTCTTGGCCGAAAATTTGCGTGCGCTTGTAACTATGTGAATTTGTGGTGCAAAACGAAAATTAAATAATTACAGTTGCTAGGTATCGCACGAGCAAAAACTAATTGCAAAGATAACTTACGTTTCCGTATGTTAAATGACACTTCACAGGTTACGTAAAAAGAATTCGTCCTTTACCCGACACGAGTTTAATTGAAATGCAGATGAAGTGCTTCCGCATTCAAGGATCAATCCTGCAGTCGCCCATGCACCGTTTCACTCGTGCAAACACTTTCTAATAAGTGTTGTTAGCGAATATGTATTGTTCTATTTTCTTTCGTAGTTTCGACCAATGTTTTCAAAAGAGATTCATGCCTTTTCTGGGCCTAACACCGTACGAGACAATTCAAGATAATTTTATAAGAGAAAAATAGCATTTCATAACTCATATAAGCAGTTGGTAGTTTCTAAAAACTGTCCAAATGGCAAATAAAGAGAGACGGATGGATTTTCGGTTAATTTTGCCTTCGAAGCGATGTATACAACCACACTGCTGACTATGTGATATCTCTCCTTTTCATACCGGGTGAGTTTTTTATCTTGAGACAACGTCATATCTCGAAAACTACGCATCGGATCAAAAAACTTTGTGAATAAATGTATTCGACGCGAAAGGGCCTATCTAATGATCCCAATCGCGACCCCCCACCCCCACCCCCAGTGGGTGAGGCGGGGGGCAACTTTCAAATCGCAAATAGGAATCACTATTTTTTATTGCAGATTCGGATTCTGCGGCAAAAAAGACTTGTATGTCAAACATTTTATCAAAATAATAATAGCATAGTTATTAAAATTTAATTAAAGTTGTCGCTTTTTGAACGCTGCCCTGCCAATATCTTTGGAACTCGTCTCAAATGCGGTGGTTGATTCCAAGAAAGTGACGTAGCGGTCTTCTAGGAAATGTGCCTCCACAAATATCGTACCGGCTGTGCGTTACCTCAGTACGTGCCTTGCCTTCGTTGCGTGTCGCATTGTTTCAATACGTTCCGTCATTACGTAACTGCATTATCAGTTATAATGCAGGCTATAACAGTACAAGAGAAAATTGAAATGGTTTACATTTACGTAGAAAGTGGCAGGTATATCAATAATGCTGTTACCCTGTATGCTCAAAGTTTTCCAGACAAGGTACGGTCACGCGCTTCGTTTTACAGGGTTGTTCAACAGTTCTCCACCGAGGGAAGAGTACAACCCAAAAAAAGGACCCGCCGGAGAAAATAATGAAATTGCGGTATTAGCTGCAGTGGCTCATAACCCACACGTTAGTACTCGACGCATAAGTCGTGAATCGGGACTGAGTCAGACTACTGTTTGCCAAATATTGAAGCATAGAAAATATCATCCGTTTCATGTTTCCCTGCATCAAGAACTTCATAGCGATGATTTCCAGAACCGAGTGACATTCTGTGACTGGGCGCTCCAACAAATACAACGAGACCCCCATTTCTTTGCTCGCGTATTGTTCTCTGACGAGGCGACTTTTACAAACCACGGTACGATTAATCGACACAATATGCATTATTGGAGTATCGAAAACCCACACTGGTTACGCCAAGTTGAACAACAGCGCCCTTGGAATGTGAATGTTTGGTGTGGAATAATTGGCGAGAACCTCATTGGTCCATTCTTTATCCATGGCAACTTAAATGGTGAAAGATATCGCAACTTCTTGGAGAACGAACTTCCAGTATTGCTTGAAAACCTTTCCTTGGATGTGCGACAAACAATGTGGTTTCAACATGACGGTTGTCCAGCACATTATTCTGCAGCAGCACGGGAAGTATTAGATCGTCGGTGGATCGGAAGAGGTGGTCCAGTATCTTGGCCTGCAAGATCGCCGGATCTTACTTCGCCTGACTTTTGTTTCTGGGGTTACTTGAAGGGTGAAGTTTATAATGCACTGCCAACAACGCGTGAAAACATGATTGAGCGAATCACTAATGCCTGCCGGACGATTACACCAGACACACTTCTCAGTTGTGTCCAAGCATTCCAACTGCGGATAAATAAGTGCATCGAAGTGGATGGACACATTTTTGAGCACTTACTGAAATAATATTACAAACACCTCAATGGTGAGAGGCGAGGGGACTCACCTAAAACAAGCACCCCGATGGGAACAGAAACCTACTACTCTACTACTAATCTGTCAGGAATCCAAAACAAAGATTCGAACAAACCCTACGTCTTTTACGCCGTAGAATCCGAATCTGCAATAAAAAATAATAGTTCCTAATTGCGATTTGAAAGTTGCCCCCCGCCCCACCCACTGGGGGTGGGGATGGGGGGTCGCGATTGGTATCATTAGATAGGCCCCTTCGGGTCAAATAAATTGTGTTCACAACGTTTTCTGCTCCGATGCGTAGTTGTAGAGATATTTCGTTGTCTCAAGATAAAAAACTCACCCGGTATTGTCGCGTTTGAAAAATTATTATCTACATTCGTTTCTACTTTTGGAGTTACACGAAATTTAACGCGCGTATTTTTAGGTTTAATTGTTTAAATTGTTTAGTTAGCATTTCACTTCCGCGGAAGTTGTCTAGACGACTACCGACGTCTGCTTAGCTTGCAGGTCAAATTCTTTTTCGGTCGATGGAACCTATGCAAAATTAACGTTTTAATAAAGGAAATTCCATGATGACAAATGAAAACCAAGTTGTTTGAACTTACTTAAGAATGCTACACAACATTTCGTATTTCATTCAAAACGACTAAGGTGCTCGCTCATTAAATGTGTCGCTGACAATTTCGGAACATCGATCTTTGGACCCAAACCTTTGGAAACGCACTTTGTGGCATATTCGGCACGGCTGGTACAGAAAGGGAAATTTGGAAATCGAATGGGCAGTAGTCGATTAGTTGTTAATCAATGAGTTGTATACTCGGAAACAGTTGACAAGCAGTTTCCAGAGTTTCATTAATATAATTAGTTTAATGTATTTGGTGAATTTTATTTGTGACTTCTGAGTCGGTCCTTGCGGCGGCGTTTGGTCGAGTGTGGAGCAAAGAGGCGAGCTAATGTAAGGTAATGTAATGTTTCGTTCGCCAATAATCTTACCCTGCAAGCAAGTGCTCGATATGAGGGAAAACGTAACGTGGTGGCGACCCCCTTATAACATAACTACGTTAACTATATTTCCCTTACAACGAAACGTGATGGAGACGCACTTAAAAAAAGGACAATTTATTTCTTTTTGAGAACCAACATTTTCTATACGTAATCCCTTCCGTTCTTGACATGGTGTAAGCGCCGAAATTATAACTTTTGTATAACAATCTTTTCGTATCTTGATGTAGTAAAGGCTTGAGAGTATCTTATCATGACAATATCGTTTTAAGCCGGAAATTCCGATCCCTGGATCGTTCGCGTTTACTTACGTTTACAAAATGGCGTTTTTTTTATGAGTCAACTCGGCAATTGCTTGGTAATGCAATATGCAGCTGAAAATTCTCTGAACGCAGTTTTATTTTAACGCTCAATCCCGAGTCATAACGACAAAGCCTTTGATAAACGTAGTCGTTGGTTTACTTATTTTTTTATGTAGGTGAATTTTGCCGCAGTCGCGTAGGCGACGTTTCGAATTCAATTTACGACTGAGCTTAATGATTTACGAAATTGCGGATTTCTTACAACTCTTCTTTCATTTCCGTGTGGTATACATTTCATAATTTTCTTTAATAATCACTCCTTTCCATACTAAGTAAACCGTTTTTTTCTCTGCGTACTCCCGTCTGTTATTTATCCTTTCGTTTCTGATTTGCTTTAAGTGTTCTAACTTTAATGTTCCGTTGCTCGCCTTAAGACGTCCATTTCTGTAGCTTCTATTTTTCTTTCTTTCTTGGTGTTTCATTTGGTCTTTCATTTGGAAAGATAACGTAAAAAATTGAGGACAGAACATGAATCGAAGACACGACTCTTGGATGTTTTACGTGCCTGGATCTGGAAAGGTACACTGGAATTGAAAAGTCTAATGGTGGTAATGTAAACGACAAAGAAGAGGATCGTGTGTAGAATATGAGCCGAAGAAACAACTTTTAGGATAAGTATTTTACGTGCCTGGATGTGCAAAAATATAGGTATAAAGAATTGAGAATAGAAGAAAAAAGTGATGTTGATGATAACGACAAGAAGTCTCAACTCTTGCATGTCTAGACCCGGAAAGATACAAAAAGAATTTAGAGCGGAAGAAAGAAGTCTGAAAATAACTACGACGAGGAAGAAGAACACGAATTGAAGATCCGAAACTCAACACAAGGTAGGAAACGACTTTCCAACTTTGTGCTTCACTTAATGGTGCACACTGCAACTTTCGTAAAAAAAAAGATACGTTTTGAACAGTGCTATTTAATGTAATGTAGACACGTATAAAAGTTCATTGGAATCTAGAAGGGCTGCCGAAACGGTGGTGCCCTTGTCCTTTTCTTGGATTCTTCTCGGTTCGTTCGCATCAATTTTTCTAGAAAGTTGGTGATTGGCCATTTTGTGGCTTTTGTGCTTGTGGTTGCACTTCAACACCGAATCCTGCACGATCGCGCCAGTAATTCTGCTCATGGCCAAGAGAGCACATCGTCGTTTGTTGTACTTCCCAGCCATTACGTGTATTCATCAGATTGAGATGTTTGATTGAATAGTGAACGCAGTATTATTGAACCGTGAATCCAAAGCATTCTTTTATGCTCTTCTAAGCCTGATCTCTACAAATAAATCAGGTATTTATGGCAAACAGATTTTGGGCGCAGATCAAAACTATTGCTTGTTGCGGTTTCATTTGGGGCTACCCTGCTGGTATATTTTGGTACTGACAAAGCTACTTATCCACGGTCGGATTCGACAACTCGATCCTTGTTAACGTTCGAAGACTAGGGCGCACACGCCCCGCCTCCCTGGTTGTTACATCCGCACGGATTATAGCTAACCTCAAGAAGAACAGGAAACCGTTAGGACAATTTAGGGTTGGATCTTTTGTAAACGGGTAGCGGGCCTCGCTCGACGTATTTATCTTTAACGTTTCACGTGGTCAAGCTGCGTTTGTTTTGTAATTAAATTATTTTTGCATTTTATCACACACAGCCTTAGATTTTCTGTGCTGCTCGCGAATTATAAATAAAGACAAGTGTGCAATAGTTGGCGACTGTTATTTATTTGTTTTTATTTACTGCCCTTGTACTTTGGGTTTACGTATGACCTCGCCCATCCCATGGAGATAGCCGGCGATGGGGACGATCTTAGTTTGCCCTCCCATAATTTGAAGTCTTCAGGTAGGTAGCAGTAAGTAACTTTTCCCAAATAGTTGTCTCGGTACATGATGTAATTATTATTTTTTATAGCAATACTAAACACGTTCAGCTTTTAATGGAACAAAGAAAAGTTAGACAATGTAAGACCTTTGCGGATAAGTTATATGAAATAATAAATAACATTCTTTCGTACGCAAGTACTTCATGAAAGACTGTGAAATTTCTTTAAGCAGTTTTGCAAGTTCGCCCCCATAAATATCGTTAATGTGGATTGAATCCAGAAACTTCTCTCCGTGTTATGGCTGGCCAAACGCGCGCTTGAAAAACATAAATATGGCAAGAACTTGTATAGCCAGGACACATATCGACATTAGTGTGTATGCCCCAGAACGTCGCGTCCTCCTGCAGTTTTGATAATATAATGGAAGTTTCCTTTTAGGAAAATAAGAAAAGTTATAGAGGTCATAAACTATAACTCGAAGACAAAGCAGATTTACTGGAGGACGTTACGTTTGTCTTGTCTTTTCGGCCACGAAACTATATTTCTGTTGGTTGACTGTATACTTTATCATTTCGCAGATGGAAACCCGAACAGATCGATGAATTTAATCTCAATTAATCATTGTTTTTACTCGGAACAAGAAAGGCGGAATTTCGGATGGAATTAATAAACGGGCAAGTCGGGAAAGTCGTCTCTGTTTGAACGGGCGCGCGTGTGAAGTATTTGACGTTGACACCGATACAATAAACCAGCTATCCAATTTCATTGTAGCCGTGGTAACGCTCGCTGGAGAATCAAAAACAACCACTCGAAAGGGAAATTAATTAAAAGGTCACAGGAAACTAAATCGAACGTTAATTAGTACGCCGTGTAGATAATTATGGTAGAAATTAGAGAGAATCGCTCGTTTTATGGCCACACTCTTTCCCATTAATGACTTAATTTTATATTCAAATCTGTGACCGTTCTATTTTAAAACTACACATACAATAATATACAGAACGTTCACTAAAACCAAAACGAGTACATTCTTTGGGAAAGGATTGTCTCTCTTCTGTCGCCAGTTATTTAAAATAAGTACATAATAAATTGTAACTGTGCCACCCTCAGATGTATGTAAGTCTTGAAATGAAGGGGTATTTTTGAATGGTAGGAGTGAGGAGGCATGGTGGCATCAGGTGTGATATTTAATTGCTTGTGAGGGTGCCTTTGTGGACATATGCATTTATATTTATCTGTGCGCAAGAGCTCCCGCTGAAATTAATTTATGCACGTGGCAGCAGCACTACCCCCCTATGTTCGTGTCTGGAGGAATACTCGGGAATTTTATTGTCACATCTAGAAATCAACCGTTGGGAATATTAATAATTATTTCGAAAAACGTAAAACATAAAAGTTTGCTCTAAACGAATTACGTTTATACAGGGTGTAATCGATTAAATTTCACTTATTAATCGCGTACGATAATTAAATTCCTTTCAGCATTCCGTATTTTATTACTCTTATTGATAGTAAGTCTAAGTAGACGCTGACAACTGAATTTATAATGATGTGTCTTATAGAATGATAAAAGAAAACACCCCTTCGCTCTTTCTTGCCTTGATAAAGACGATCATTAACAGAAAATAACGCAGACCTTTTAATGGACGAACAAACACGGTGGTCTCGAATAAAGACCAAAAATTTATCTTATCCGCTATTAAGTGCACTCGGTAAGGTAATACTGTCAAAAAACCGGACGCATTTTATACATCTTCCAAGTTCCGTCCTCGTCCGACAAACTGCCGCGCCTTCCGTCCTTTTTGCGAGAGCTTTTTCGTCCATGTCAGCCCGAAACGCGGACGACTCGTTTTTGCGAAAATAAAAACAACGGAAAGGAAACCGCTCGCCGAACATGAATCAAGGAATGCGCCGGAATTGTTCGGGAGGATGTGACGAATAAATCAAGAGCTCACGGATTTGTAAACATTCTATTGTTTCAATTATCTCGAATATAAAAGAGCTCCTCCGGTTCTGGTTCCTTACCGGCGGGAACTTTTGATGAATATCTTTTACTCTTAATTGTCTTCGGTTTACCAAAGAATAAATCTCGACGCACAAAAAACAGATAAATCATGAACACATAGGGAGATTAGAATTTCTCATTATTTCTTTACGAATGCATGTATTATAGTGCTACTCTATTATTCTGTTTAAAGTATCACTTTTATTTATTCATACAAAGAGTTAAATTAAACGTCACATTAATTTATTAAGGTCCTTTTTATAAAAGTTATCTTTGTAATAAACAGAAAAGGTTAATAATGAATGAAATAATTATGAAATTATAAAGCCACCTGCGTCCACTACTTTTCATTTTAACTGCAGTGAAGTTATTGCATGCATGTGAGTTGCTGCATAATTGACACTGTCATAAATTATTGCAGTAAATAGATTTCATATAAATTTAGAAATGAATGCCAATTGATGTTGATTTAATTTTAACTTGGCGGCTATTATAAAATAGTGTCCTTTTCACTTGACTTCTTAACAATCGACGTACATGCATTTTACTTTGACGGACAGTTTTAAATGAACGAAAGTCGTTTCTATTTTACAAAGCTCGATTTCCCTAATCGCATTACCAAAGATCAGAGATCCAGAGACGCGGCGTAACCATATCTCAATTTAGATTTTCTGTGACCCATTAAAATATAATGCATCATTAAACCCGCGCGTATCAATTCCCAGCGACTTCTAAGTCCTCAGCCTTCGGGAAGGCAACAGGATCCAATTCGCCTAATTTAAGAGTATGGATGACTTGTAATGGAACTTCTCGTCTGAATAATGTCTGCTTCCGAACCGTTACGACGGTCCAGTGGGGCGTTTGGGGCGCAGCTGAGCCCGACAAGACGAAGACTTTTTCTTTGTCGGGACAACTGCAGTTTTAAACTCAAAAAGTACAACGGTCACATTCTTCTCTAATTCTAACTTTGATAGTGACGGGGCAGGTCCTGAGTTAATTCACAGGAGATTTTTTAATTTAGAAAATGAAAAATGAAAAAATTAGTTTAGTTAAGCAGGACAATTTTAGGAAATTAAAGGATTAACAAAAACACAGAAGAAATTTCCGCTTAGTTAGGGTAAGTTTTAATTTATTTCAGCAATTTCTTTGGAAGACAGGATGATTTAAGTAAATTTTGAGGATATGAAGGTAAAACGTTAGGTTACGCGAAGAAAGATTCGATTATATGCAACAAATTAACTTAACAAGTCAATCTTTACGTCCGAAATTAGAGACGCCCCGAGGCGCACCCTTCGGCCATCGGCCAGGTAGGTAGTAGGTAGCCTTCTTTTCTATTCTCCGGAATGTTTATCCTGGAACGGCCAATATCTTGCAGTTAATGGAGAGTTCAGTTTTCTGTGAAACCGCTGCGTAACCTCACAGAATTCCACCCAAGCTAACTCCACAGTACCTCCTCTACCCAAAGAATTTATTGGTCTGCCACATGAAGTTGTACTTCGCTTTGCATGGCATTTCTTTTTTTAAATATAAACTATCTACACTGTGTCTCTATATAACAAAAACAAGATTCTTTCACTTTTATGACAAATTTGTCTTTTAAAAACTTAATTTTATACTCGCCAAAGGCAAACATCACACCAGTATGTCGTAACTTCGCTTCTTTTCTTGTGTATTAATGGTGGTTGCAGTAAGCGAAACTGTACATCTAAAGAAAAAAAAATGACCGTAAATTCCGAACCGAAACGAACAAGTAAGTAGAATCGCAAAGAAGGAATGCTTAAGAGAACTATGTGTGGCAGAATTGAGCAAATCTCTCTCTGTTCGGCTTCACAGAAGCACTTATCAGAGGAGAGCTTTCCTGCAAACTTGTTTAATTTCAGTCTCTTGTTCGTCTGATTTGTTTAAATTCACAGTGATTAATTCCAGGTGATTGTTCGATCGAAATGAATTCTTTGACGAAGCAATCTCAACCGGGGGCTTCCTTCTACGGCGTCATTGTTTTAGTTCCGCTTCAAAGGTATTCAATCTCGTCTATAAGGATATTTTAATTAAAATTTTATTAGCGACTCAGTCTCACGGCTGCAGCAGGACTTCCAGTTAAAATAAATTAATTTTGTTTGTTAGAGGCTCCTTAGCGAGCAAAGGATACGGAATAATATTTTAATAAAGGAAAATTATAATTTAACAAATTCGCAATATTCTCTTCGTAAATTAACTCGTCACAAGAAGGTGCTCGCCGTATTGTTTCACGTGACACAAACGAGTTATTTTTTACTCGACATTTTAAACAACAGAAACAAAACGTACAGATTGGAGTGGAAGAAAAACAGGATGGAATATGGAATGTTAAAATCGAAAGTCTATTTAAATACATAATAAAGTGGCCAGCCCTAAATTACCTGTACAGAATTTATTAATTTTTCAGGAAGCTGTGAAATCGTATACAATTTTATATCATCATACAAAAAAAATACCTGTGCTTCAAACAAAAACTATGCATCAATTCTTTGTAGGAAGTACATAAAAAATAAATAATGAAAATTAAGGGATACAAGTTTTATAAGTAAATAGAAAATTTAAAAGGACTATCGCCCTGATCAAGACAGCTGGTGAAATTCCTTTTGTTATTGCGCTATGAATAATTCAGGCGAGTGGAATGAAAACGCTCAGAGGACGTGTCAACGTGTGAAGAAAACCGGGCGTACGAATTTAATAGAAATTTTGTCAAAACAAAGATCCTAAGCCCCGATAAGAAACGATGACGGAGAAGATACAGATAGGTCACAGCTGAAAATAAAATTAGAGCGTTGGGGGTTTTCCATCTCCGTTTTTAAATTAAGCGGTTCGTTATTAGAAAAAGAAGGAGCTAAAAGGGTTAATTCCAGCACGAAATGTGCTATTGTTGTGGTCTTTTCTGCAGAATCGAGGGGGTACATAATTAGGTTGAGTTCATTGGATCTAACTAAAAGCACATGGCTATTTTCCAGAGCTTCTATACAGTTGTTGTGGCAACAAATATAATCGTAAATTGTTTCTAATTTTAACTTTCCGTTTAACTATATTAAGTCAGCGAGTGGTATCTTTTAATACCGTTTTAATATAAAGTAATCCCCCCATTGTATAAGTTTTTAAGCTCGATTTCCTCAATTAAAGCTCCGCGTAGGTATGAGATTATGCTTTATTAAGTTGCGCCGTTGAATCGCTACCTCCTTATCTCAGGAATGAATATCAGATTTCTCTCTGGAAATTATTATCCTTAACTCGTAATTAACGCACATTTAGGCATGTGAAATTTAATTTGGGATATAAATTAAGGGAAGACATAATTTTCTCTGGTATTTACAGCATCATTAATCACACAGATAGATATATGGACGCTTGCTTTAACAAAAAAATACACGAATTTCTTCTAGAATTTTTATCATCGATGCAAAATGAAGCATATGCTATGTAAGTATAAAATCACGTCATCTTTCATCAGATGTGTACATGTAAAAGAAACGCCCTTTTATTTTTTACCATCGAATGTATGCGCGTAACCACTAATTTGGTTGTCTACCTCGTGCACGTTTTTATTTCATATTTTCCCAACCAGGTATTATTTTGTATGTATATACAATATACATCACGGTGTGATGTAGACGACAGTTAATTGCCGGCGTAATTCAGCGAGAATTATACACGGCCGGTGTGCCTGGGCCCATTGTTTCATTCCGAATTCAGATTAAAACAATTGAGGTAAATCGAAACGTGCACGTAATCATGTCGACCATGATATTTTTATTATCTGATAAAGCCGTCGTTTTTGAAAAATTTTAATGAAATTTAATTCCCTTAAACGCATACAGAACTAATTCTGTACAGGACTGTATGTATACTTCAGCCATTAATTAATACAGCCTTTTAAGATAAATTAATGAAATACCCTGCTACCTACCTGAAGGCTACAAATCTTGGGCGGGCAAATCAAGTTCGACCCAAATTGCCGGCTAAACGCAACGGGACGAGTCGAGGTCATACGTAACTCCAAAACAAAGGGCAGAGAATTAAAATAAATAAAAATCACCAGTTCTGGCACACCTGCAACGTTTAAGCTTGTAACAACACTAGATCGACGTAGATCGTCTAAATTCGTTTTTATTTTTGGAGCAACACGAAATTTAACGCGCATAGTTTTTAGGTTTAATTGACGAAATTGTTTAGTTAGCATTTCACAAGGACGGTCATCGACGCAGGCTTAATCGCCGCGGAAGTTGTCTAGCATGAATTACCGACGTCTGCTTAGCTTGCAGGTAAAATTCTTTTTCGGTCGATGGAACCTATGCAAAATTAACGTTTTAATAGAGGAAATTCCATGCTGACAAATGAAAACCAAGTTGTTTGAAATTACTTAAGAATGCTACACAACAGTTCGTATTTCATTCAAAACAATTAAAGTGCTCTTACTTTAAAGTATTTGGTGAATTTTATTTGTGACTTCTGAACCGGTCCTTGGAGGCGGCGTTTGGTCGAGGGCGGTGCAAAGAGTTGAGGTAATGTAAAATTTAAATTAATTATTATGTTTCGTCCGCCGATATCCTGCCCTGTAAGGGAGTGCTCGATATAAGGGAAAACGTAACGTGGTGGCTACGTTGACTATAATTTCCTTACAACGTAACATAATAATAATAAAAATAATAATAATAATAATAATAATAATAATCTTTATTGTCCAATAGGAAACCCAAAAGGACACAATATAAGAATCGACTTAATAAATAGTACATTAGAAAGTAACACATATTAAACTAGATATAACATAATATAAAAAAAATGTGTACAGGAATATTTAACAACAGTGAATAATAACAATGAATCATAATAAAGAACATATTAAAAATTATCATAAGGAACACCTTAAATAAATAACTACGCATTAACCATGGCTTTAATAATAGCTTCTAAAGAATCATAAGAAAAATCCACTACTAGGCTAATTTTGTTGATTAGAGAACACATTCTATAAAATGGTGATTTAATTAATAAATTCGTATTCGGATTAGGCAAGTAAAAAATCTCACATGACCTAGAATTATATGACGGTACTTTAAATGTCAAACAACTCAGAAGCTCAGGACAATTAATGTTATTGTTTAGCAATTTATAAATAAATTTAAGGTTGGCAATATTACGTCGGGATTCAAGTGTATGAAAATGAAATCTTTCCAAGAGAACATTATGGTTAATACCTTGTGGAGGAAACGAACCATCCAACTTCCAACACAGGTATTTAAGAAACTTTCTTTGGATGTTTTCGAGCGCATTGATATGAATATTATAGTAATGACTCCAAACAGGTGATGCATACTCAAGTTTTGCTCGAACAATTGATTCATAAAGCCTTAACAATGAGAGAGGGTTTGAGAAAAATTTTGTATTTCGATATATGAATCCTAGTTTTTTGTGACAAGAAGAAATAACGGTGCAAATATGTTCGTTAAAAGTTAAGTGCGAATCGAAAATAACACCAAGGTCAGAATGAGAATTAACCCTAGCTACTACTTCCTGGTCAAGCGAATAGTTAAAGTAAAAAGGATTTTTTTTCTTGGTGAAAGACATGACTTTGCATTTTGCAAGATTTAAAGACAATTTATTCTCATGACACCAAGATGGCACAGCACAAAAGTTTTTCTGTAAGGATAGACTGTCGTGGATAGAAGAAATATTGTTATATAATTTAAGATCGTCAGCAAAAAGAAGTTTATGTCCTGAAATGTTCATTGTAAGGTCATTAATAAAGATGTTAAATAGTTGAGGACCATGGACGGATCCTTGAGGAACGTGATGGAGGCGCACTTAAAACTGGACAATTTATTTCGTTTTGGGAACCAACGTTTTCTATAACGTAACAAGGCGGAGTACATCCATTCCGTTCTTCACATGGTGTAAGCGCCAAATTTATAACTTTTGTATAACAATCTTTCCGTATCTTGATATGGTAAAGGCACGGATTCGCTTTTCGTTCACAGAAAAGAAAATAATTATCAAAACTGGATAAATCTAAAGACGGTGTCAGGTTGTGCCACGATATCAAAAGAAAGTATTAAACTAAACGTCAAGGTTTAAATAAATAAACAGATCCAACCTTAAAATGCTCCAACGTGCGTCAAACTGTACTTCGTCGAGTCTGATAAAAGCCGTTCGGTTATAAAAGAGGGAGGGACTACGCTTCGTCCAACGTCCCATGCGAACTCGCCTTAACATAAACGTCAGACCTTGGAATTGGTTGGCTGGGCTACGTCCGATCGACTGATATCAGCGTTGCCAAAACCAAGATGACTTTCGGATGTGGCACTGATGTATGCCGGTAGGGAAAACCCCAAATGAAAGCCGGTAAAAGCCTGATTTAAATATTGGAGATCAGGCTTCGAAAAGCAAAGAGAAGTGCATGTCTTTCAACGTAGAGTGCTTTTTAACGATCTCCGTTCGCTTCCCTTTCAGGTTCATTTACCAAAAGAAAAGGACAAGACAATGGTCGCAGCCAGAGAAATAACGCAAACGCACTCCAGTACGTGTGGCAGAAAACTAACGAGAGTCTGCGCGCAACAAGCAATCTAAGCAGGGAAGGAGGTGATATGCTCCGAACTGCCCAATAGCAAAATTATGTGACCACTCGATGCTTTCGATTGAGAGGATGGACGTTAAGGAACAAAATTACAACCAACACCAATTGTAAATTTCCTTACACTTGACAGAAATTTAAAACCGCAACAATTCGATTGTGTTTTACTTATTAATGTTGTAAGTTTTCCATCGTACGATTCTAGAAAAACAGGAGAATTTAAGTTAATTTTGAGAATACGAAGTTAGAAAGCTAGGTTATGCGAAGAAAGATTTTATTTTACGCAACGAATTAATTCACTTACCGACTAAACGTAGTAAGAACATTGTAAGACAAAAATTTCCAAATTGGTTACATTCAATCCTGGTAGGCGGAAATACGAAAAACTGTGAAATTGTAGGAACGAGCTGGTGACAGCAAGTTCAATCAAGCTGCACCGTCCAGGCGGCTGCAATTTTGTTCAACACGTATAAGAACCGGCGAATGAATGGACACGCACAAAATAAAATGGGACATTCAATGTTTTTTTCAATATAAATACCGGTGTAAAGCGCGACTTCCTTTTCGACTTTAAACGTGGAAAATTCACACAGTAATTTATCTACTATTGATAATTGTTTTTATTAAAATATCACAAAATCAGCAACAAGCTGTCGAACGACGGCGAAACGTTAAGTGTTTTGTGCGCTATTTAGTGACCGATTTAAAGATTTTGTGATACAATTTTCATTGGACAAGAACCAACTTTAAATTTAAAAAAAATGTTTATTAAATGAATGTGTTCTGATATTTTAAATTAAGATGAAAAAGTGTTTTGATTGCCTAAGTATTCGGAGGTTCTAGTATAGAATTCATTGTAACATTAATTTTGTACTGTGCTTGTTTCGAGGCTTTTTTTTTTCATAGTTAATGTAATTATTTGAAATAATATATCCGCATTTGGCATTCGTTGCTCTTGTAACGTCATGTATAAAATAAACCGCCGGCGAGCGAGGTAATGCGCGCAATATCAAATGAGACGTTCAATTGCTTTTCAGTATAAATGCCGGTGCAAAGCACTTTTCAATATAAATATCGGTGCAAAACGCGTCCGCAATATTCCTTCTTCTTCGACTTTAAACGTGGAAACTTCACATAGTAATATGTAATACTGTAAATTAATCTACTTTTAGTAAGTAATTGTTAATTTTATATGAAGATGAGAAATAAACTTTTAAATGTTTTGGCTGCCTAAGTATTCTGAGGTTGTAGTATAGAATTGATTGTAGCATTAATTTTTGTACTGTGTGTTTTTTTCATAGTTGATGTAATTATTTCAAATAATATATCCACATTTGACATTCGACCTATTATCGTTGCTCTTGTAACGTCATGTATAAAATAATTCGATTTGGTTGTTTACAGGGTTTAAAAGCCGAATTTTAATGACATTTCCATATTCATCATTATCTGCATTCTATTAGCGAGCGGACATTTTCGATTAAGTATCGCCGCGAATTAAAACGCGCCCATAATTTTCATACTCGCGTCGTTCCGACAATTGTTCGAAAATAATTCAATCAGCCCGGAGCAAAACAGCGCCCGCAATCATAAAATCTCCCAATTAAATTAAATATACGTCCGAGATAAGCGCTCGCGTCCGTTTTCAACAAAAGCCGGCCGCAAAATTAAATTCCGGTATGAAAACAGTGTAAAATATATCCCAGTCGATTCTATGTCCCATTTAATTTCCTCCATTTGGATCTCCGACAAAGACGTTTATCGCCGTAACGTTCTCCCTCTCCTATAGCCTAGCGTCGGGTATAAAATTTCGCATTAAATTTGTTTTACAAGTTTCCTCGCAGACTGGCAGACAAATAAAACGCTTTCAAAATGGGGAGAGGAAGCACATAATCATTTGTTCGATCCTTTTTTATAAACGTATTAATTTATTTTCTTAAGCCACTCGTAATCGTTACTACCGTTTGGTGTTTTTAACATGATTTATAACACGCATTTATTTCTCAAGAAAAAACTATTTTTGCGTTACGACTTTGCTTGCTACTTTTATGGTAGGTAGGTACGTGCTTTAGTTTATATATTGTTAAGACCCCACTCCAAATTTAATTAAAATATTGAAACATTTGTACTGGAGGATAAAACCCATTCAAGATTCATGTTTTAAATCTCTGCCAATCCTGCAGGTTTTATTGAATTGTTATTACAAGCGACGTGAGTTTAAATGAAGCGGTAATACACAGGCACTTGTCGTACACATGTTACTAACCGCAGGACGTTTAATAACGACCGCATCGGTTGTAAATCGTTTTGAAGTATCAAAATTCCCCAAAGGCACCCCTTACAAGCCTCTGTTTCGAACCATTGTCTGCTAAAGTCGATCAAATATGTACTCTGTTACTGTCGAATGCGAATCGAGCCGACCGGGCTGTATTACAATTACGCCTCGTACGTTATTAAAAACTGATTTAAAAAAAATTACAGGGTGGGTTTAAATTAATTAAGAATGATTACCACCTTACAGTCTCACCTACAGTCTCAACGACTAACCCGAAGCCGCAGCAACACCACCAGCAGCAGCAGCCCTGAAGAAGTTCTTCTGCAATGAAGAACGAAACGTCGGCAGTAGAAGTCAACGTGACGCGGTTCCAACCGGAAGCCAATTCAAACAATGATTACCACCATTAAAAGTAGGTAGATGCAAATAGAATTCATTAAAAAAAAATCTCTGCTTTTTAAACTAAAGACAATAAATGACTTTCAAACAACCCGTGCATCTACAATTAAAATAAATATAATTTTATAATTCATAAATTCTCCCGTCGAGAGAGGAAACAAAGTTGTTAGCATAAGACCAACATCCGCGGAAAACGCGGTAGCATAATTAAGCGAAACCGGTAGAATTGTAGTACAACCCAACTATTAAATATTGCCGTAAGCGCTTATTCAAATAGTCCGTGTTTGCATGACAATGGATCTTTATGCCGGGGGTTGATAAGGGTGAAAACTCACGGTCCTTAATCGTTCAATGAGTCGCGCTAACTACAGAATCCACCGCGAGGGCTCTCCGCTCTCAAGCACCTGACTCACGGGCTCGCAATTTCTGCCGCATTCTCGTATTGGTTCTCTTCTGGGATTTTTGCTAAGCAGAAAATGAGAGAGAGAAAATAGAACGACCGCAGGTTTATAGATTATAGGATAATCACTGCGTTCGTTGCGTTTAAAATACACGTGCACGACAATCATAATTGTAGATGATGGAGAGTTATTTTAGTATAGATATCAGAAATGAAAATTACAGCGTATAATTATAGTATTTTTTTTTAATATTATACACATCGTCTGATCGTTATAACTAAAGCACGGATTTGACTCAATGATGATGACCTAAAAATGCACCTAAATCCGTGCTTTAGTAATAACATTGGCTGCTTATAGCCAACGTTCAGTGACCAATTGCACACAGGATGAGTTTGGTTCTATTATGAAAACGGTAGTATTACATTTTGTACTGAGACGCACTACAATAATTCTTTATGTCTTAAAAATTCCTATGAGTAATCCGCATACCTTTGGCCAAAAGGTGACCTGCTATAATTTCGCGGCACGTTTTTGCATCGGCGCAGCAAAAGATCTTATCTTTTAACAATGCGAAGCCACATTAAAATTGAAAAGTAACCGAAGTAATGCGATTTCTTTGTCATTACAAGGTCATGTAGTACTTTAATTTCACTTTTTTTTAACCCATTCAGGACGGCTGAAAATATGTGCTTCTCGAGCGCATGGCCGGGCACGGGAAAAGTACGCATTGTAAATACGTATTATTGAAGTGACTGACATCTAGCGGATAAAAAAGTATTAAACATTTATGTATTAGAGATTTTTTCTGTATTTTTTTACAAATACGTTGTCCGGCTCACAAAAACATAATTTTTATAAAATGTGTACGGCAATCAGTTTGAACAACTTTTGATCCATAACGTAATAGTACGGCACTAGGAAATAAAAGTCACCAGCTGAGCATACTTGTTTTTATTTGAAACGCTCAAAAAGAAATGTAACAATAAGAAAATAAATAATTAGCAAGTATCGAATACGACCCAGAAGGGGTGTCAATGAGTTGAACTAGAAGTGAAACTAAATAACTTTGCTATCAAGCAGGCCAACAAGTTAAGCTTTATCCGATAAGCAGATCTGCTTTTCCTTCACAGCAAAGACTTAAAATAATTAAAGGAAGTAACTTCATTAAAAATAACTTAACGCCGCGTTTAGATGAAGCAACCAAGTAAGTAAATAAAAATAATTAAAATATTTTAGATCTTGTAACCAAAATGGGCCTTTCGTCAATTGTAGAATTCCCATAAATCGTTATACTGGCCTTAAAAATGTATTTCTTCAGTATGTACATTTCTTAATTCCAATAACGCCATCCATAAGGGCTTTGGAAATGGAAGAGAAACCTTTTGAGAAGAGAAGCCAGATAGTCTTTAACCCTCGGGCGTTCTGTCTTTCTAAAGAAGCTGATCAGAAAGTAAACATTTTTCTGAAGATCTTACATTTAAAGGCGTTGGTCAAAGGCATTCCAGAAGAAGACCTTAGAATGACTTTATGGTAAAATGCAAATCCTTATTTTAGAGAAAAAATGAAGGTTTTCTTTAAGTCGTAAATAACGTCTTTCTAACGGTGAGACCTCTTTCGAGTCATATTCACTCAGGTCTTTTCTGTTGATGACTAGGTTATATTTAGAATTAGAAAGATGTCAAAGAGAGGTAACAAAGCATTATTTAATCCCCAAACAATTTCAAAAATCCTGAAATCCTTCGAGTCATTCTTTTTGTGTAGATCCAAAATTGTTTGCTCAAAGTTCAGGTACTGTTATGTCCAGTTCTCATTTCCGTTCTTTCTTACGTTCTCATTTACTAGTATGTGTGGGCAAAAGAAGTTTAGACAGTTTTCTACCTTGAAATGTTTACAATGATTTGGAAGCTCACACACTTGATAATACTAATAACCATTGACGGAGATTCTAAATCACTTTCTTATGGAGAATTGTGAGCCAAATGAGAAAGTATGGTTGCCTATCGTCGCTCTGATGGACACTCAATGCGGGAGCCAATGGTTGCTGCTGGGGCGCGCTGAGTGAGCAGTTTATTAAACGGGGAACAATTTTCTGTTAAACAGGGGGGGGGGTGCAGTTTTTGTTAAACAAGATAGAAAACTGATAGCAATGATAGAAACTGCCCTTGTCTTTTTTGTCATCTTATATTTTTTACTTCTTTACATTTCATTCTTTTTCAGCCGTTTGCTTAGAGTTTACCTGGGTTTTAATGAAAAGCCAAGCCTTGGACAGCCTTGCCCTAAACGTTGGCGAAGCATCTTGTGAAGTTCCGACTACGTCGATAAGTTTACCTAATGTTTTCCAACAAGAACCTAGATCATTCGCACACACGATATACGCAGCAGTACAATTAAGCGAAAAGTGACGCCGTGAAACAAAACAAAACAGGTTAACGCGAAGCAATCGCAAACGAAGTCAGCGCCGACCAATCAGAACAAACGGTTTTCGAGATGTCCATGTAGGGCGCACGATCCGGCGATCAATAACTTCGAGCCTGCGTAGAAGTGCTCGGGAAAGTCAGGGTTGCCACATTAAACTCTAAATTGGCCGAAATTCTCAAACGTTGCCAACTTATTTCGTACGAGATTTTGAAACGTAACAGCACGCATGCAAGACTAAGCGTAACTCGCGTCCATTTGCTGAGTATACGAAAAATATACTGAATTGCCGAATTATCAGTTTCTTATGGCGTCAATCGCGATAAGAGCAAAATTTGAATTCTATCTCTGCAACGTAAGATGTCCGTTTGTTTTACTTAATTTTTTTGTGGCTTAAACTGAACTATTGTAAGTACATAATTTCAGTTTCTTACAGTACTACTATGCTAGATGTTTCATTTGTGACATTCGTACCTAGTACAATTTAAAGGAATTCCTCGTGCTTAATTTTAATGCATACTGATTTCTATATGGTGCTGTGAATGCGCGCAATGGTTTATTTACATATTTTCCTGCTGGTGAACTTTTCATATAATGTTGGTGTAAATAGAAAGTTACGAGCTCTAAAGTGAAGCTTGCCACGTGGTGCAAATTTACAACCTTTCCGGAACATCTCAAAGTTATCATCCGGGGCCGATACGTAACGCCGCCCGAAACTCGAAGTTTCACGAAGAAAATATAACATCAGCTCCTTATTAAAATTTAAATCCTTCGCAAAGTAACTGCGCTCGCGGAGATATTATTAACAAAACGAACGAAACGATAGTTTTTCTATAGTACGCTGTAGAGTGAGACATGTTAAAACGGAATTGAGCCAATTTATGAAGTGACAATTATTTCGAGTCTTTTAACGCCCGCTTTTATTCTGTTGCTATACTTGAGAGTCGCGTGGCGGCCGGGTGAACCTTGTTAGTGGGTATCTTTAGCAAGTTTCCACGTGTGAACATATCAAAGTGCCAATTCTTTTCCCCCCCGAACATTTCTTAGCTGTAATTGCTGGGCTATAACGATGACGCGCAGAGTCGACCTCAGCAGAAGACACGTTTCAAATTTGTTATCGATTTCCTGTTTATCTCGATTCAAAAGAGCATTTCATCACGCGTACTTTCTTATAATGAGATCTCGTCTGTTCAAAGTGGACTTTCAAAAACGCGAGTTTTTGTGCCCGACGAAAGAACGAAAAAAGGGATCTCGGAGACGAGATTAAATAATAACAGTAACCGTTCGAAATCTGATGACTCAAGTTTGCGTCATTAGCGAATCTGATGACTGTTTCAAAAAAGTTGTGTGATACAAGCCGGGGAGATTACGAGCCAGCGGCCCAACCATTTCCGATGCCTAAATTATCGATCCTTCTTGTGGCGGATAATGAAGCAATAAATGTTCAACTCGTAGCTGAAAGATGTTTCCAAACGTATAAAACGCTGATCCCGCGTTAATATTTATGCGGACCGGATCGATTGAATCACCTTAAGGATGCAGTGGGATGTGGACTCGAACACACTTTTAAGAACACATCGGCGGCTCTTATTACAAAAAAGCAATCGACAAGTTTTTACGTCGGTATATAATTTATCTCCTTACTTGTACGTTTAATTAATTATATCACGTTCTTGAGAATACCTTAATGGTAATTAAAATCGAAGATTACGTTGCTTATCTAATCCACGAAATGTAACGATCAGACATACAAATAACGTATAGACATACAAATAAGAATTAAGTCAACCTTGATCTATCGAAGTGTAAGTGGCGATGCCGACGGTTGACGTTAGCCTGGACACTCATCGGGGGTGGCACACTGACCTGGTTGATTACATTGTGCTTCCCAAGAATGGTCATAGCTTGGTGTAGCTAAAACCATCTTCGGAAGCGCTGGTTGCATCAGTTACATGCTTACAAATAAGAATGAAGTCGAGTTTGACCTGCCGAAGTGTAAATTGGTATCGGCTGGCGTTAGCCTGGACATTCGTCGGGGATGGTGTTGTACCATACACTGACCTGGTCGATTACATTGTGCTTCCCAAGGACGATCATAACTTGGTGTAGGTGAAACCATCTTCGGAAGCGCTGGTTGCATCAGTTACATTCTTACAAATAAGAATGAAGTCGAGCTTGACCTGCCGAAGTGTAAATTGGTGTCGGCTGGCGTTAGCCTGGACATTCGTCGGGGATGGTGTTATACAGTACATTAACCCGGTCGATTACATTGTGCTTACCAAGGACGATCATAACTTGGTGTAGCTAAAACCATCTTCGGAAGCGCTGGTTGCATCAGTTACATGCTTACAAATAAGAATGAAGTCGAGCTTGACCTGCCGAAGTGTAAATTGGCATAGGCTGGCGTTAGCCTGGACATTCGTCGGGAATGGTGCTGTATCGTACACTGACCTGGTCGATTACATTGTGCTTCCCAGGGTCGATCATAACTTGGTGTAGGTAAAACCATCTTGGGAAGCGCTGGTAGCATCAGTTCTAAGAACAACAAAAAAATCTAGCCGATGTTTGTGTAGAGATTCTTGTTTCGATCGGTTCCAGACTGTACATTTAAATCCCTCGGATGATTTTAAAACAGCTGTCGCAAAATCGCAAAATATGTTCGTATCAAGACAGAAGCAATCAGTGGACGTCATCAACAGGGTAAACATACGGAAACAAACCTATTACTGCACATCACCTTCCGTCAAACTAAAATTAAATTACAATTTCCCTCGCCGTCGCCGTGTCACTTTGCATCGCGCGAGCAGAGAATAGACAGAGCGTTCCGAAGGTCCTGACAGCGATCTAGTGATCCGTGAACGGGGATTTAAATACGTCAAAACGGGCAAATATCAGGGAGACATTTACGAGTTCCAACCTCGTCATGGTCTTATTCGGTACACTAGGTACGATGCAGACGAAAACACTCAGAATTCAAATCCCAATAGCAATGTTCCAAACTAACTTGATAAGGCGGAGAAATTTCTTCGGGAATAAAATGTCCTTGGTTTTGTGACTTTATTTGTTTCATGCTCTCTTCATGAACAATTTTATATGTTACAGTCCAAATATCTGTCTTCAGATTTTTCAAATCAAATGCTACGAGTAATAATGAAAACCAAAGACCAAGACGAAAAGACCTGGAAAGATACTAATAAAAAAATAAAAAGACTACTAGAGACATTAATAACGAACAGTGCTAGTGATATCTAGTGCCTAATGTTGCCTAATGTTGGATTGCAGAGATTAGCAGCTGCAAAAGAGGATAAGGACTTTGATTGGTAGGCGCTCTAGACAGTGACCTAAGAAATAGGCGATAAAGACAGGACGAATCCAACACATCTGATACTGGATGCCGTTGATGATGTCTTCTGAAGATTCTCCAAACCTCTACATAAAAGAGAAGCTTCCTTCTCGTTTTTATATCTGTTTCTTTCGTTAGCACTCTGTGTGGGGCAAGTTTTGAGGATTAGAATGACCCCATTGTTCGAGTTTTGGGGCCGTTTGGTTCTTTCCGAACGAGTTTTTCTGTTGATACCATCGGATCTCGAGTGCCTTTCTACTACGACATCGTGTCGACGGAGTAGAACCTACCGAACCATTTAAGGCACGCTCCGAGGGCTGCACCCCTCTTCGTAAGCCCGATGCGACGCATTGTAGAATTGGTGTTTGTACACGTTAAGTTTGGGTACTTGTTTGTACCTCCGAGTAGGTTTTTGCTTGATGTAGGCTTCGCTAAGACTATCGCTTATTGTCTTGAGAACGTCTTGTGTTCGTCTTATAAACCAAACAGCCGGTGATTACGAACTCTATTTTATTTTGTTTTAAAATTAACATAACGTGTAATCAGTGATTGTTATGTGTTAGTAAAAAGGCAAATCCACAAAGAAATTTACTGGTTCGTTTCGCTGAAAGTCGTTTCGCTTTAGCTCCGCTTTAATTGTCGGGGCGCGTTGAAACTGAACGAGTAAGCGAGAGTTATTTCAGGAGTAAGACGAAACACCATATTTCTGTTGGCGTAATTAAATTGGCGAAAGTAAATTAGAAGAAGAGTCGAATACATTTGTCATTCAGCGCCGCGCTTTTGGCCGCCGACCAGCGATGTTAATAACAACATTTCTTGGTGATGAACCAATTAAAATATTTCGTGTCCCCGCGTTCGTAAGTGCGATGAACTGAAGATGTTGTACGTCGGACGTGATTTAATTTTATTTATTTTCGTTTAAATGGATTTAATTTCTTTTAATAAGACGGCGGTCCACTTCTCATCGCAAATCCATAGAAATACTAATTCAAAAATGTTGAAAGGCCCAGACCTTATTACAGCGTGAATGGCGGCGGATAATAGACGTGATTTTGGAGATCTTCTTTACAATTCCATAATGTCTATAAGGAGCCAACAGAATCAAGTGCCATCAAAAAGTCCGATAAAAGGTGAAAGAAAGCCAAAGCCCGCTTATTTCCGGTAAAAGCTCGCACGTAAGCTCGCATAGAAATGTAAAGCTGTCATCGGCACTGTTCGCGTATTGACGTGGCTCGTATCCGGCGTGCATTGTCGAAATGTGCGGGGACTTGATTGAAAAGTTTTTGTAATAACTTTCTAAATATGTGAACGTGACGATATTAAAAAGTCGGCGGAACAAGGCCTGCAAAGAGGTCGTCTTATATTTTCAACTAGAC
Organism: Dorcus parallelipipedus; assembly: GCA_958336345.1. NCBI lineage: Eukaryota > Metazoa > Arthropoda > Insecta > Coleoptera > Lucanidae > Dorcus > Dorcus parallelipipedus. Next base: position 27,840,618 of record OY284483.1, read on the forward strand.
GACGAAGTGGTTGTTTTCTAGCTCATTGCAATTTTATGGCAACCAACAAAAACAAAACTGTATTCATAAAACGAATCAAAGGTCGTTTCCTCCCAGAATTTATTAAATAATAAAAAACAAACATAAATTTTTTTAAAATATGTAATCCAGATCGTTCGTTTCATCTCGTTGGAAACATAACAGTTTCTTCCTTTTCTTCAGCGTCTTGTACCATGCCCCCCACGTTTTACCCGGTGGCAGTCGAATTTTGGTACGAAGAACGTTTTCCTTCAGTCGCAGGTTGTGCGTCCCTATTGCCTTGTATACGCTGTCACTCATAGATTTGGATAACTGCAACAATATATTGTTGAAATCAAACAAAATTTAATTAAAAGTTACATATTATAATTTCCCGTTGTCTTAAAACTCTCCTCAAAAAATATATAAAATTTATTATTAATAATAATAACGGTACTCCGTATCGTTCAAATTTCTTTAAGCCCGATTCTCTTAGCAGGGGCAACGTAACGGCGTGAATAAGTCTTTTGGCGTATAGGCGGCGCTGCAGTGCCTAATGTTCGGCAATTCGACATGTAAGGATTCGGGTGCTAAGAAGATAATTTACTTAAATAATATTAACAATGTTTATTTACGCAATTTTGCATTACATAGTTATACAGACGTTAAATATTTTATTTTACCTGCTTTGACTTTTATTGCGAAACTCTTCTTCTTCCTCTTTTTGTTCTTTTTCTTCTTCTTTTTCTTCTCATAACCTTTCGGCGTCGAATCTAGGATCGTGGGTCTTCAATTAACCATCTCCTCTTCTCTTGGGCCAATGTGGTATTTTTCCTTTTCTGATTTTACTATTTCTTCCATCCATGTTTTCCTCAGGCGTTCTCTTTTTCTTTTACTTAATCTTCCTGGTTCCATTGTTTCTTACGAGGGCGTATCTGATTCGTCCATACCCATTTTTCTGCGCTTCTTATTATCGATTCCTATCCTGACATCACTCTTAAGTTTTCTCTTGGTGCTCTGTCCCACGTGGTCTTACTTGCTATTTACCTTAGTGTTTCATTTCTATTTTCGCATTTTTTCTATAGGACACAGTTTCCACCGACGTATATAATTGTGAGGGAATCATTTCGTTTGAAATTTATCTCTTTTATATGGTTCACACCGGAAATTCCGGTCATGAACAAGCCTTTGTACGTGGCATTAAGTTTCACAATTTACCATGAGTCATCGAGGGATTCCCTGGATCGCCTGCTCTCAGTCATGTTTGTTTACGCTTGCATAAACCCGACTTCTTTGATGTGTCACCTCGAAGACCGTTTGATGATGCAATATGCAGCTAATATAACGCATGTTTTCTTTTCTTTTAGGCTTTTTTTTCTTTAGTTTTGGCTGTTGGTTTTCTCTTCCAATTATTACGATCATCCCCCTTCGTCTATCCAAACCTTCGGTGGTGATATTTGGGACCAACCATCTTGAAGTTACTGCAAGGTCAGTTCGACAACGACGGTTACATTCACCGCCATTACTTCCCCGTCTGCCCGGATTTGGATTCACCCAATCGCTGTTGGTGACTTTCGACGAGAGAGGTCGCTGGGAATAATGACACGCCTCTGACAATTTTCTGTCCTTCGAGCAGGTAGCAAGACATAACAATCATCATCCTCGTGAAGGCCACAAGTGAAACAAGTAAAAAATCAAAATAAAAGTTGATATAAAATATTAAGAAATGTATGTATAGCGTTGAAGGATAAAACCGTTATTCAAATGAATCTCAGTAACGTAAACGAAATTAAATACTGACGTGGAAAGTCTAATTGAATTGAACGAAGAAATAAAGCAAATTTGCTCCCGCGTTAAATTCAAACTGCAAAACTCGCTTCATCCCAACGAAATATAGAAAATTTATGCAAACATTATTACGAGTGTATCCGAAAATAACGCCGCAAACTTTCGACGTAAAATTTACATATCGCCGATCCGCCGGCGAAAAGAATCAAATAAACCTTTATGCATTACGACAGCACTGTTGCAGCGCTTTTAATTCGTCAGGCAAATCCGACGTCGGTCGGTTCGTTTTTACAACGACAGGGGCGCACCCGGATCATTCGGAGAAAACATTCGCACATGTAAAGAAGTTCTAGACCCAATTCCATTTCCACCGCCTGCTTACTTATTTACAGGTTTAATTCCGCCTATTGCTCGCCATCTTGGATATTCTTCGCCTCATCAACATTTCAAGACGAAAGGCTCTCGCATAACGCAAAGGATACACAGTATAACAGTACAGTGGCGTCACACAAAACTTTATGATTGTTCTATTTTTATTCTGCAAATATTAATAAGTTATTTTATGAAAAATTATCTACTGGTCCTTCCAATGGTACGGATGAATCATCATCTCATCAAATTCTCTCCCACATGCTGTCATTCAAGCGCAGCAATTCTGCATTTAACATTTTACGACGACATTCGAAAAGTCGCTAACTATCTGCAGACAGTATAAATATATCCATAACAATACCACCCCTGGGGGTTCGAGCGGGCCAAAATCCGCCTTCTGTACGCGTAGGATACGACGATGTTATGCGTTGGCGAAACGTCTTGGACGGTAAAAACAGTCCGAACTGTGTTTATCGGCTGTAACAAATCGTCGAGGGGTGACTTTACGGTCGGACAATGGAGTTTTCCGGGGGTTTTCCGCGGAAAGTCTCGACTCACTGCTGGGGCGAACTGACGCAAAACTTTCTCGCAAAAGATCGCGATGCCATAGATTTATGCTTGTTGGTTAAATTGATTCATATCTTTTCTCGTAGATTTCTTTAAAAAAAAATTGCTGTCATGAGCTAGCAAAAAATGAGGTAACAAATATTCGATATAAAATACAGTAGCATCTTTATTGTATAATACATATTATTCCATCATCATCAAATTATTTCTTATTTCTGTTACGCTTTTCTCTTAACTTTTTGACTAATATTTTCTGAGTATTGACCATGAATGGTAATTGTATAAATCATATGCCCACGATCACAATTAAAGCAGCAAGAAATTATTAAACACTCCTCAACGTGAAAGCAGTCCCGCGATTGTTCGGTTAATTTATGTACCCTGCACAGAGATGCCAGGCAATGCATTATTTAAGCCATTTCAAGAATTTGCAGCAGTAGCAGCAGCGTGCGTTTCACAGGTATATCTCCCACAAGAGGACGGGCACACTGCGGCGGAATAAATCATTTAATTGGCGCTACTTCCTAGATGAGCGTATGTATCATTTCGTTATTGTGCTCTCCGACCTGAGCAATTCGTAACTTTGCCTGTCTAGCCGTAAAACACACTGCAAGGCAGCGGAGCATTCGCTTAAATAAAATATGCATGCACGTAATCTTAAATTTATTAAGGAAACCAACCTGCATATTATGATTTGGGGCGAAATGAAACTGATTATCTCGAGTGCTTTCGGTTTTGTTGTTGTTAAACTCGTATTGAAATAGTTATAGATATACAAATATTTGCCTAAAACTAAGTGCCGAAGCGTTGTTTATGCATACTTTGAATTAATGGACCTCTCCCCCACCCGCGAAACGTTCACGTCGAACGCCGACCCGATGGGAAATTCCGCCGGTCTTGTGACCGCTCGCCTTGTATTCAGACCGCATCGAGAATTATCCTCGCTTCTGTGAAATTTTTCATTAAATGTTGTTTGTTTTGGAGTGAAAAAGTATTGCCCGGTTGTTATTGTTTGCGGCGAGTCCTAGGCCTCTCCAAGCTTGTCCGTCGAATTTACGGCAGGTACGTTTTTAGAATCACGTTGTGCGTCGGTCACATTGCATAATACGTCTAAAATAAATTGTAAATCTCTTAAAATCTAAAATCCTCAACGTGTAAAGTAAATAAAATCCTAAAACATTTTTAATTCTGTTAAGTTTCCGATACTCAATTGCATTTAGGCGATAGCACAACCGCTCTGATTTGATTGCGGCGGTCGGTGTAAATCGGAAACGCAATTGATTTTATCATCCGGAAACGCACTTAGGATTCGTTAGAATGGAGCCGTTAAATTTTATCGCCTAGACTTATTTTGCTATCTCCGGTGATGCAAGTTTCAGATTACGGCGGCTACTTTTTAGCCGCCTCTTATCCGCCGAATAAAACGATAAAATATTCGCCGTTCGCAATTAGCTCGCCCCCAGTTTGGGCGTGCAGACCGATGCTTTCGTGATAGAGATACGTCGGTGTTGATGTTTGCGGGCTTTTATGGACTATCGCTTTAATTGATATGACTTTATTGATGAAACATTGTTAAGTTGTTAACGATTACGGTTAAGCTGCGAACATGCTTACCGATTATATCCGATAATGTTGAACACAGTTCCAGTTTATTTTACAACCAACGTTTATGTTGTACAGTGCACGTTTACATTTTCATTCGTGAAACGAATGCTTTTCTATTTTTAATTGTTAATTTATTAAACACATAGATGTTCAATTCCCATTTATATCTAGTTTTAATGTTTGCAAACGCTAATGTTTATGTAAAAGTACGAAGCTTCCGCCTTCGTCTCATTTAATCGACACGACGTTTGTCGAACTAAGTACTAAAGTCAACACAGACTTGGAAACACTAATACGTAATTCGTGGTGGCACTGTTATTGAGTCTCAAATTCTATTGCTATGCAAATATCCTCCCATCATATCCGTTAACGGAAGAATTAATTAGTTTTCCTAAAGAATTTCCTAAATAATTTTCGAGTGACGTATAATACATTTTTTAACGATGACTCTTGTGCAGACGAATTCTTAGCCACGACTTGCCAGAATTTATGTCCTTTTGTATCCTTGTAATCTACCCGCTCCGGCAATGTAGGCGTTTAACAGTACCGGATTAAATAAGCCAGGTCTCTACACAACAATAATCTCATGTGAATGCAGATCACGTCGATACCCTGATGGAGATGCATTGTTCTTCGCTGACTGATGAGCTTGCCACTAATCTTCAATTGGGTGGTAACACCAACACCATAATTATCCTTGCAGGAATCGATACTTCATGTGAATATGTAAACTTATAACATAGAATTCACCAAGAAAGAAAAGAAGAACAACAGTAACGTCTAAACAGTCTAAACTATTAAGTAAATACCATACTGTTACGTCGCTGTAATGTAAACAATAATTAGACGACAATGCTTACGCGGGGGATATACTTCTGTGCTGGTGACCCAATGAGTTGGAGCTAACGCTGAATTTATTGTTTCGAAATGAGAATTTATTCGATTGTGACAATACTGTAATGGAAAATAAATTCTCTAAAGCTCTTGACCATGAATCCAAATAAGTTTCCGCTTAACTCAAAAAACTTATCGACGTTTCCTTCCTATCGACACACCGTAAGTGTATAAATAAACGATAGTTACTGCGCCCCGGGGTTGTTTCTCCAACGTCGTCTCCAGAATGAGGGCGCCGCGCCGTATGCATACATAATGCATGGAATACGTATATGCGTGAAGTGTAAAGCAAAACTCTTATGTATAGATAATAGAATCGATAACTTGAAGTCCTAGATTCGAGCAAGAACTATTAGCTGTTTAATAATTCAAACCAGCATGCATTATGTTCATAAAGGGAGGAGGGTTTGTTTCGACGTTGCTCTTAAGCGACTGGTAAACTTAATTAATTTGGAAGAAACCTTAAGGTTTATATTGTGATACACCAGGTATAAATGAACTATAAACTCTGATTATTTCCTTTTAGATCATTCACCACCAACTTCAACTAACTATATTATATTATACATCTAGTGTTTTTGCACGTTTCAAATTGGACCACTTATGCAAATCGAATATCCGCGGCTAAAGTTTGAAGTACCTTAAGTTAAAACTGCCGCATACTTGTAGGTTACCCACACGGACCGAATTTATGTTAACTTCTAAGGCGGTTTACATTTGCAAATCGGGAACGTAATTTATGCCGCAGATATGTAACCGCCTGGTTCGTGTAGCATAAGAACATGTTCGGTTTATAATGCCCTCTTGATTACAGATTCTCGTGTGTTCCGAACACGGTCCGGGACCCGTTCGTTCCCTCCGCGATTTGTCCGGACTATTGATATATTTCGGCGTGCCTCTGACGTTTGATATGTAAGGATGACTCACTGGAACCTTTCACATATCGGAAAATCGGGATGTGCTCTTTTAAAAGTCGGCATAAATTTCTTACAGCTTATCGTACAGCTTTTGCCCGGCACGTCGTAAGTCCTGCCCGTTTTTGACTTCATGTTTAATAAATAAAGCCCTTTCGTGAATAATTTTCGACGGAATTTAGTAAGAAAATATCCGCTGATTATAGGTACGGTTGAAAGATTCAAATGACTGCGATTTTTGTCTGTCCTCAGCTCCACAATTGCGGTAACTGGTATCGGCATTCGCATTTATCAAGCAGATGGCGTATCTGTGAATTATGCGCGTCCTTTGTCATTATCTGGCGTTGGCTTCACTGTAATTTGCTAAACTACTAATTAGTACCACACATCAGATTAGGTGCCCCAAAGTTTATCTCGGTATGCAAAATAAGCAATAATTTTTACAATTTATTGACCACCGTCATAAACTAACCATATCTCGAACCGTAAATAAATTCAAAACTTATCTCTCGAAAGCAAGATATAAATTTCATATTTTTTATCACATCTCTTCGATAATTTATTAATAAGGGAAAAGTGATTGGCCAAACAAGTAATTAACAGCGCACATCAGATTATAGATCTCCCAAAGTGTATGCAAAATATGTAATAAATTATCGTCAATTATCTTAAACGCCTATCACAAGCATATTTTAAAATGTTATCTTTTGAAAATAACAACGTACGTTAAAAAGGGAAAGTGCAAATTTTAATTATGGGCAATTATTCCACCAAAATCTTGATACAAGACAAATTTTATCCATAATTAAAGCAGTTTCTCGTCACCTCGTCTATTAAAAATATATGTTGTACTATTATAATTATTGTTGCACGGACAACTTTTGAATCGACTGATTAAATACTGATTGATTTCCCTAAAGAATAAGTTAAAGTAAAAACTTTTTAATTAGGAATAGACCTACACCAGAGCAAAAGAACAGTCAAGCGTAGGCGCGTCATCTTACGACAACCCTACAGAAATAACCTGGTTTTGGTCTCTGCTTAAAAATACACGACAGATCCCACTATTAGCTATAAATGCATTTTCTTTTTTAATTATTATTATTTCCTTTAAAATACTTCTACGAACTAAGTGGTGCTTCTCACATTCCTTCGAGTTTGCTACGCACGCTTATATTTCGACCACGTTATGAAACAAATTTCAGCAATGCTGTCATCTGACGGCCGCTCGTTGTCAGAAAGTAACCGTAACTTCTATGGGGTAACCGGCAGATGGCACCGCTACAATCGGATTTTTACTTTCCATTTAATTGTCCAAGCCCTGATCTACACCCACAGATTTAATAACTGACAGATATAACATTGCATATTAAATGCAGTGTTACAAGCGTTTACAACATGCAAAAGTGATAGCCCATATCCGGAAGTGTGAAGAGCATCTGCGTTAACTGTACTATTATGTAGCAAAATAAACGTATAAACTAATACGTTCCGGCGACAATCCGGGTTCTGCCATCCACCACGCGATCGGTGATCCTTTTTCCATGTTGGGACCCTTACCTCTACCCCTATACTCAGTCTAGTTAGTTAGTTAGATTATCGGACGGATATGCAAGTTACATTGGGAGAAATTGTCCTTTATATTGTAATGTGAGAAACTGGGTGGCCGAGGAAGTACTGATGTTCAAGATGAATACCGCACCGGAAGACCCATTTCTGTAACTGCTCCAGAAAACATCAATGGTCTTCATAACCTGATTCTAGAAGATCGAAGAATTGGAATTAAACAAATTGCTTCCACACTCCAGAATGAGTTATCCATGTTAGTTATCAATTTAGACAAGAAGAGGCTAACAACCAAGTGCACTGAGAAAAAAGAATCTTTATAGTTAAGAAATTTGTATCTTTCACATTTTGTATTTTCGGTGGAAAAACTTAAAATTAATGCTTCACTTCCGCCTACTTAAAAACACTTCCAACCACTATAGTTTGTTTTCTATTTTTAGGTTCTGTCGTAACAGTCAATCTATACGTCTGAAATTAGAGACGCCCTGAGGCGTACCCTTCGGCCATGAGCATTTCTCCCGGAATGGCTAGCTTGGAACGGCCAATGCCTTGCAGTTAACGGAGTGTTCGGCTTTCTGTGAAACCGCTGAATAACCTCACAGAACTGGACCCAAGCTGCCTCCAGAACTACCTCCTGTACAAAACGAACTTCTTGGACTATCACATGAAGTTATACCTCGCTTTGCATGGTATTTTTCTTATTTTCAATATAAACTGTCTATATAACACTGTGTCTCTATATCCCGGTAACAAGATTATTTTATTTTTATGGAAAATTTACCTTTTTTTGTATTCGCCAAAGCTAAATTATTGCTATAATGGCAATAATTTAGCCAGAAAGAAATGTATCCTTGCTACTATTGAAAAAAACAGTTTCTTTAAATTAAAGCATATTCATTAAGTACAAAGAGTTACTTTTCTCAGTGTGGATTCCGAAGTAAGATCTTGAGTAAGATTCTTCCATCTTTTAGACCGAATTGCGACAATGAGTGAAGCTTGTGGATTCACTACTGCGATCCAGGCACCAAAGAATGGACATATGCGGGTTCTCCGCGTTCGAGGAAATTATTTTCAGTTGTCAACCAACTACGCGAGAAAATTTTGGCAAAACGTCGTCAAAAAAATTCGAAAGATTTTTTTTTTCAAGACGTAGTAGGTAATACTTACTTTATATGTAGTTGGCCCGGGAAGAATTTCCGTCGTTTCTCTGAATCTCGGAGAACGTGTGAAGCTCAGATTATTCTTGCCAAAATCAACGTGTCCTGAATATTTACGAGGATCTGCAATTAACAATTATTTTTATATTATATTAGTGAGACATAATTTCAAGATTTTGTAGACTGGTTTCCAGCAACCATCACAATCATATCATCAAACGAAACACATTCTTTTTTACAAACAAACTCGTGTATGTTTTTACAAAAGGAAGATTTCTTTCAAAGATTTTCCTGAACTTTTGTCAAAAGATATTGTAGATACAAAAATGGTAGAATGCATAATGGCCAACGCGATGCGTAGTAATACGGATAATCGCTGATCATAAAATCAATATGACCGCTATTTCGGTCACTATGCTCAAAATTAATTTCGGCCATTAATTATCTGCAAACAACGGCATTTCTTGCCCCACGAGGGACAAACAAAAACACAACGGTAATAAATGTGACGTACCGGGGGTGTCGAATTTTCGTGAAAATAATCGCCTCTCTCCCCTGGACTGGAACGACACCTCCCGGTGGCAGTGGGACGTCCGGTCGCGACTTTTGTTGAACGCCTCGGATATGTTATAGGCGGCCGGATCAACGTAGCCCTGCAGAACGTAAAATTTATTAACATCATATATTACGTTTATTGCTGTCATTACTAAAAACGTCTTCGTCTACAATTATTAGCTGTCTCGTACAACAAAGTAAACAAGTACATTACTGCGTCGCGTCGCGTCGGAGAGGGAGTATTAAATGCATTGCACCAAATTAATCGACACAAGAAAATGATGCTAAAGTAATAAGTTAAAAGTATCCAATCATGACTTATTGTTTCAATTCCGTCACATTTGTTGTACAAATTTGGGTGAGCAACTTTGTATGGTCCTTCAAATTTAAACTAAAAGAAAAGACTTGAAACTAACCGATCCAAAAATTATTTACATCATTAATTTTGAATCAGAACGGAAATCGAATCGACTAAAGATCCTAAGCCAGTAACCCGACCGAATCAAATCTTTGGAAAAATATCCTTCTCGGTTCTATGAGATTACGACTACCAATACACGATGATGCTTATTATTATGCTATTTATAGCAACGTTTTTCAAATACCTACACGGTGAGCGCCTTTCTCATTAAATTTGCGCGTTTGACCTATAAATCAAACGGAGAAACATTCATATCTACCTAAAAGGTTTTCTAGAGATAAGACTGACGCAACGTATTGACGCTAATCGGACAAAGCTCCTATCCGCCATCGCTGTAATTTCCCTTGGGATGTAACGATATTTTTTTTTATAAATCTATTGGCCAAATTTCGAATGAATTCTTCAGCTAAATTCAGTCAGCAGATTACATTCTGCAAATAGGATTTATTGTTTTCACTTTTAAGCAAAAGTTAATAGTACCTCATCGTACTTCATGGAATTCGCAGTAAATTATTTACGTCTTTACCAATGGTGTAACAATCAGAGGGCAAAATGCAAGTACACTTAAAACAAAATAATTTACAGTCTATCTTTACGTCCGAAATTAGAGACGCCCTGAGGCGCACCCTTCGGCCACCATCCAGGTAGACAAGCCTTCTTTCTCTTCGGGAATGATTAGCCTGGATCGGCAAATGCCTTGCAGTTAGCGGAGTGTTCGGCTTTCTGTGAAGCCGCTGAAATATTGAATATCATCTTGACATCCATGGTACATCACAGATCTGAATTTTTAACGACAATTTAAAAAAGCAAGTTTAATCAAAATCTGGAAAGTAGTGCTTTTTTTAATATTGAACTGTGACAGTATCGTTTCATTTAAGTTCTGACCTATTAGCTAATAGTTCACCCTAGGACGTAAAAGCCGAGGAGTTAATGCAGTACACCCCACAAAAACCGTCCGTCGCGAGCTCCCTAAAACAATTGAAACATAACGACCGAAAACTCGAGAGCCGGCTGTAATTTGATGTAGTTATAAAGCCATATAATCTAGCGGGTAGCTGGCGGACCGCCCGGCGGGGTTAGGCACGGGGGTGTAAATAACAAACAAGTAGTTAACTGACAGCGTCGTGCTTAGTACTTGCCGCTATTTACGCTGAGCGTTGAGTTAATTGAAATATATTGTCTAAGCGTTGATTGTTTGCCCGCCTAACGGCCTGATCACTTTGCATGACGTTTGCCAAGCACTTTACTTTGCTGCTGCATCCCTTGATTCACGCTTATGACTTTCGGTTTCGTATTGTCGTCCGGGTGAAATCCAAAATGGAGGACAATACACTTCACTACTCAAGAAAATAAATGATTAAAAGAAACCAAAATTTACACACTAGTAATAACAAATAGGCATTGGACATTTTAAACTCTTACGGAATAATATACAGGGTATAATCGATTAAGTTTCATTTTTTTGCATATATCAATGTTAACCACAGTGTCTACATTCAATTCAAATGGTTTTAGAAACGATCTCCATTTTTGAACCAATTTTGTATTATTTCATTGCGAATAGTTACATTAGTTGGAAAAGGTCTCATCAAAAATGTTTCCAATTTGAAACCACCATCTCGAATAAAAACGTGAGGCACTGGTTGTTGTCGTCTTGGTAGTGGCTTTGGCCGAGAAATGTTTAGTTGATTGTTAACGAGCTTGTGGTAGAAAGAAGATCGTTGAAAGATTGTGCTATCACTATCTTTTCCATAGCTGCCAACACGAATCATAAGACATTTATAATCTGAGTCTACCACGGCAAGCAACACGTGTATAGCAAAAATGTATTGAGTGGGCATTTTATACAAACATGCCAATGCAATTTGCAAATCTCCATCTTTCATTAAATCCAATTTCACACTGCTTCCATATTGTTTCCGTGGGGAATGGCATACATATTGGTTGTAATGCTTTCCAAATCGCTCAACTTACTTCTTTTACTATTACACCAACAGTTGTAAAACACATACGGTATGAATGACCGATTGTTTTATAGTAATCTCCTGTAACAAGGTATCTAAAACAAATATCTTTGTAGGTAAACACTGGAGTTCTAAGTGGAAATGTCTGAGGGACAACTATAACAAGTTCAAGAAAATGCCTCTAAGAGTTTAGATCCCTCTAAGTTTCATAGAAGCAGTGCTTCGTCTTCTGTCGAACGACATGTTTCACATACAACGTTTTTACGAAAATGGAAAGTCTGGTTGTTGACCGTCGCTTGTGTGTTTTCAAAAGGTTCGAATAGTTAACGGTCGGTTGAACGCGGAACGCCAGAACGCCATCTGTCTGCACGGGCTCTAAAAACACTTCCACCCACTATAGTTTGTTTTCTATTTTTAGGTTGTGTCGTAACGGTTCATCGTAGTCAATCTTTATGTCCGAAGTTAGAGACGCCCTGAAGCGCACCTTTCGGCCATCACCCAGGTAGACAAGCCTTCTTTTCCTCCCGGGTTGGTTAGCCTGAAACGGCCAATGTCTTGCAGTTAACGAAGTGTTTGGCTTTCTGTGAAACCGCTGAATAACCTCACAGAACTCCACCCAAGCTGCCTCCAGAAACACCTCCTGTACTCAACAAACCTTTTGGTCTGAAATTGCACTTCGCTTTGCATGGTATTTTTTGTTTTTGTTTTTAATATAAAGTTTCTGTGTCTCTATACCACGAAAACTAGATTCTTTTTATTTTTAAGGATAATTTGCCTTTTTTTTAAACTTTATTTTATATTCGCCAAAGTAATATGAAAATAATAATGATTTAGCTCGAAAGAAATATATTCTTGCTACTATTGAAAGAAATATGTTCGTTAAATTAAAGCATATTCACTAACTACAAACAATTATTTTTCTCAGTGTGGATTCCGAAATGCCTCAATGCAGATCAGAAACGTCAGAGAATCATAAGATGTGTAGGTCATTTTGCGACCGTTTTCAGTAAGATTCTTCCAACTTTTGGACCGAATTGTAACAATGAGCTAAGCTTGCATTCGCTACTACGATCCAGAGACCAGGTTCTCCACTTCCGAAGAAATTTCTAGTTCAAAGGAGTGCTGTGTCCATTTTTTGGGACAAAAGCGGTATTATTTTCACCGATTATATAAAATGTGGGAGAACAATAATATTAGAACATTGTTTTCAGTTGTTAGAGACGTCCTGAGGCGCACCCTTCGGCCATCGCCCAGGTAGACGAGCCTTCTTTTCCTCCCGGAGTGGTTAGCCTCGACCGGCCAATGCCTTGCAGTTAGCGGACTGTTCGGCTTTCTGTGAACCGCTGCTTCACTATCTACACTGTGTCTCTATATAACAAAAACAAGATTCTTTTATTTTTATGGTTTTAAAAAACTTAATTTTATACTCGCGAAAGGCAAATATCACAGCAACATCGCTTCTTTCTCTTGTGCTTGCAGTAAGTGAAACATTCGGTTACACACTGTAGGTATACATATTTTTCTCATATATCATTATTATCAAATGAAGTATCCAGGATATTAGGCATGGTTGAAAGCACCAAACTTGAAACCAGCCGAGAATTCTGCGTTAGTTACTTTTATCATCACCTCAAGAAAATTTTGATGCAACACCGTGATATGTATAATTACTTAAGCACAGACTGCTTGCTGTAATACATCTTAATCAAGTCGTCCCCACTGCGACAAAATCCTCGCCGTTCACATTCACAAGGCCGACCCTGTACATACGTCCTCAACCTTAACTAAAGTAAGATGAATTGATGCAACATGCTAACTAAGAGATCACAGAACAACAGTGCAATTTGCTTACGCCATCTATTATTTCACAAAGTTTTATTTCCACGCCAAATTTATGTATAGGGGGTTGCTCTGTATAATACATACGCGTGTTATTGAATGACGTATTGTTCGATAAAAACAAATATCCCAGCTTCGCGTTACTGCGAGAATGGAGGTGCACCGCGTTTACACGCAATGTTTACCGAAAGCTTGATTTTTTTGTATAGATACAAATTAATTTTTGCCTTTGACAGGTCATCACGACCAGATTGAATAAGCAAACCCATTATTTACGGCCGGACGGGCCTCAATAAACGACCATTGAAAATGCAAATTCGTGTGCAGGTTTAACGCGCGTGTTGAAATTTTTTTGACAGCCATTAGATTACTTAATAAAACAAGCGCGTATAAATTAATTAATTTTACACTTTGTCATTCATGTGCACTTTTGTGCCTTACCGGTTTTATAACTGTTGGGAATCTATCCGTTTTCGACATGAAATTGCATCCCTTAACTGCACACGTTTGGCTTTCTAAAGGTTCCACTAAATATTCCGCGGGACTGGGCTTGAAATAATCATCCCCGACGTACGTGAATTTCCTTGATTCGGTTATGTTAAACGGGGCGTAAGCGCTCGTGTAGAAAGTGCTCTCCTTATTGAATTTCTCATTAATAGTGCCCCATTGAACGTTATACGCTCCAGGACCTACAATTCTCAGGAAAAAAAAACATAAGTAAATTTTTATTTATTAAAAGAAGGCTCTTACTTACCCGGACCGTACGTTTCCTGGTATTTTTTGAACCTACGGTCGTTTACTCCGAAAGCGCTCGGTACTGACGAAATGTTTTTTGGTTCGGTGAAAGTTTTAAGCGTGTAAGCATCCGGAGAAGGAGTGTCATCCTTTACTTTTGAAACGAATCGACGGGCGGAGCTTACGAACGGAGCTGGTTTTATACCCATCCATTTGGTCAGTCGCAGTGTTGATTTTAAGTTATAATCACCGGGGCCTGGCAAATTCTGGAATTTTTTTTAAACAACATAAGGCTTGCTTTCCAAACTCGTTTGAAAAGGTATTAAAAAAATTGTTCGTGTAGTCTGAACGTAATAAAATAATCACATCTTAAATTAAGGGGTGATGAGTTCGACGTGCTTTTTTTTTAAGTGAAACTTATTCGATTAGACACTGTATATTAAAAAGTTTTGTTTAATTCAAATCCCTGAGTAATCAACGTTTTCCTCTGTATAGTTTCACACTTTTTCCAATGTTTATTTCAATCACTATAATTAGTATATTCGAGCAATTAGTATTTTAATTGTTCTCTAATGCCCCCCGCCCTATATTATATGTACAGAGTGGAAAGTTTAACTGGAATAAATTCTGTAACTTAGAATATTACGATTTGTAAAAAAATTCTTGGAACAGGTCAATTTTTATTTTTAATGGCGCATATTACAAAGGGACTTCTTTAACTTTTCAATTATTTGGAGAGGTGAAAGAACCCCTAACTTTTTTTTTAATGGAAGGGTATGTTGAGTAATTTTTTTTCTTAAAGCTTGTTCAATTGGTAATACAGCTACGTTTTTATTTTTTAATTTTTCTTTAACAGTAAAAGGAAAAAAAAATTAAAAAAAGGATTTTTTTTACTAAAACCGTGGATAGGAAGAAGAGGACCGATTGAGTGGTGAGCAAGATCTACAGATCTCACCCCTTTAGACTTTTTATGGGGATATTTAAAAAGTAAAGTTTATGTGACTAAACCAAACGACATAGCAGAACTTCAGAAAAGAATTCGGCATGAAATTAGGAGAGTAACGCCGGAAATGTTACAAAATGTTAGGGATGGAATTTATAATCGATTAGGGTATTGCCAAGAAAATTTTAAAAATGTTTTCCCCTTTTACTGTTTAAGAAAAATTAAAAAATAAAAACGTAGCTGTACTCAATTGAACAAGCTTTAAGAAAAAAAATTACTCAACTTACCCTTCCATTAAAAAAAAAAGTTAGGGGTTGTTTCACCCCTCCAAATAATTGAAAAGTTAAAGAAGTCCCTTTGTAATATGCGCCATTAAAATTAAAAATCTTAACATTTGATACACATTTTTTCTGCATTTCATAAAGAAAAGAGCCGTTTGAAAAAATTATAAACTTTTATTGTAATGATGTTTGATGATGTTGAATGAATATCTAGTTTTTAATAAAGGTACCTGTCAAATTTTACCAAAATTCATCAATAAATAACAAAGACATTAAAGGTGAAAATCTTAGCTGGAACACTAAAGAAATGACTGTAAGGTCCAGTTTTACAATCGTGGAATAAGGACGGAATAACTGTTCACCGAATATCCTTTAATGTTCCTCCATATCTACGTAACACCTACCTCACGTTATTCTAAGAATAATGCTTATCCAACGGTTGTAAAATCGGGCGTAAATGTGATAATGAATACAGTAAAAAAAGTTTCATTAAAAAAGTGTCTTTATTTTATACTACCTTCCATACTATATGAACTTCATAGTTAATTACACTGGTTAACAAAATTTAAGCTTCGTCGTGCCACACGAATATTTTTGTTTTTTTTTATTAATATACAGTATGTCCCCGGATTGAGTTTACAATACGTATAATGCACCAAAAATTTTTGAGTTAAGATTTCATGTTCTGCAGTTCAAGTCTGCTTGGCGTGAAATGAATTTGTGTCAAATGTTCCAAGAATTTTGCTACAAATCGTAATTTTCTGAGTTACAGAATTTATTCCAGTTAAACTTTCCACTCTGTATAGTATTTACTTGAATAGTTACGAAAGTATTTATCATTACATGTTTAATGTAGAAAGTTCACTAATTATTATTAAAGAATAGTTTCTGCTTCTCAGTTAGTTCTTTATTTATGTATGTGTATGAATGTGTTTGATTAAATCCTACGATATACCGAGTGATTTCTTTTTTTAATTTAATGAAGTGAAGAAGTAGTAACGTGGTGCACTCTAACGTACAGAAGGAGAAACAACAGTTACCTCCTTGCGTATCCTCATTTCGTTGGCTTCAAGAGTTCGCGGCACATAACTGAACAGTCTCGCCATCTCGCGGACATCCTCGTAACGCGAATCGATTTTCCCCATATCGGATTCTAGATTGTAAGCGTCCGGACCCGGACCTGAAGAGGCTTTCGTTACCGACCTCTTGGCCCTCCTTTTCGACCACTCGCAACCCTTATATTTTCTCGTATTAAGACACGGCTCCTGGAAGTTTTAAATGGAGTAACTAACGATTAAATTCCTTGGCTTGTTCTCACAGCTGGTGGCACGTCGTAAAATGCAGGTCCTAGCGTAGTGTCGTGCTCGTCGGGTGGAAGTTTAATTAATTTTCCTTTGTAAATGCCGTAGCCGTTCTCGTCAAGTCTCGTAGGCACAGACGGGCCATTAACGTAATCAAAACGAGGAAATTCGCAGACGTACAGTTTTCCTCTTCCCGGAGGTCGAACCCTCTCAGGTTGTTTTTTCGAAGGTATTTTCGGGTCATAGTCGGCAGGCCCTGGCGTATCGACTTCCTTGTAGACAAACCTCGCAGCTCTATTTCGAATACTGCTTCCACCCTACAGTACACGTATTAATTATATTGAATCATTATTTAGCTATAATAAGGGCCGGTACTTTAGTCACTGATTAACTTTAACCTTTTGTTAATTCTCATGCCTGCAATTGTAAAGACCAGTGACCAAAGTACCAGCCCTAGGTATGTCTATTTTACCTTGACATGTTGAGGTACATCCCTCCAATGAAAATTTTCGTTCTGGTGTTCGCCGAACGCAACTCTTCTTTCGGTGGTACTTAAGAATGGCACCAAGTTCTCTGCAAAGCTGAAAATCTATAACTTCGACTTTTACGTTTCGTTTGACATACTCTTCCAGTATTTATCTTCCTCCAGGTAATATGCGTTGGGTCCTAAAAGGTCCGGGGTGTCGCCGATTTTCGGCAGTGCCTCACGGGCTGCAAGGTTATACATCTTAATTTATTTTGACCATCCACAAAGTGATTCTTCCGTTTTTCTTCATTAGACAAGTAAATGAGAGTGTCATTCATGACATACCAGCAAGTTACGATGACAACTCAAATCAAGAATGACCGATTTAATAGCACTCTTGATTGACTGCTCTGGACCAAGAGTACCCTCAGAGTTTCTTATCTTATGTTAACCTCTTGAGGTAGAGAGTGCTCAAGCCATTGATGAAGTATATTAATCATATCATCAACACATTTATCGTTTGGCATTCTAACGCCCACCGCAAATAAATTTGGCATGCCGTGAAGTGTGCATAATTCCAATTGAGCTAATTGCTTAATAACAGGACAACAGTAATTTAAAATCTCGCAGTAACCTTCACAATATCATTTTGCAATGAACGACATGCATTCGAAGAAGATGATGCGCTTCAAACTCCTTTTTGCCACGTTACTCCTGCAAACTTTGGCCGAATTCGATGACGTCTGCGAAATATTAAAAGGATGCGAAATTGGAGACATGGTAAGATTGGAACGAAGAGTACGATCTTTGGAACAACCGGGTAAGTCCAAACGATTCAATATACTCTCATGGTCTGCAAGATCACTGTTTAAGTCTGGAATTTGCTTTCGTCGAACGACAGATGGCCTGAATGCATCAAAGGGCCGTGCAAATGCAGTCCGGAAACCAAAAGCTTGAACTGCTGGAAAGCAAATTTGGAAACGATACCTTCCGAACAGGTCGTACCAACCGACGTAAAGGCGATGTAAATGAGTTACAAGGCAATCGGACCTAATTCAACGCCCTTATTATTTTCAGAGACCTCGGTATCAATAAACTAACTTCCCTACACAAAGACACGTTTCGCTCATTATCAAGGCTGTCAGAAATCGACCTATTCAACAATAGAATCGATTATTTGCCAGAGGGGGTGTTCAAAAATTTGCACGGCTTACGCTACTTGTAAGAAGCTACGCCAGTTGGAAGTTATAGAAAAATTGGTACTAATTTTAGGAGGATACACAAGAATCTCCTGGAGGAGTTGCCCGAAAAGATCTTCCTCAATTTAAACCGCCTGGAAAGCTTGGACGTTTCAGATAATAAAATCAAGCATTTGCCTGTGCGGCTCTTCACCGACTGTCGTGACGTCAACATCATCCACCTGTCGAGGAACAACATCAACGGGATGCCAAGGGAACTGTTTCGTGGCTTGCGAAAGCTCGAGGATCTGGATTTAAACCAGAACGGAATTGAGGAGCTGAACGAGTTTCTATTCGAGGATTTGAGTTCGCTCAAATATTTGAAACTCGCCGAGAATAACATTCGAGTGTTACCTTCAGGTTGTCGAGGACTTTTTGCACTCGTAACACCATGAGATTGTTTCAAACGTTGCAGGTTTATTTCTAAATTTGGAGGCACTCGTGTATTTTAATTTAAGGAAGAACAAGATCACCGCGATATCGAACGGACTATTCTTCAGCTTACGTAGCCTGGAAATCCTGGATTTGAGCGCCAACAATATACAGAAGGTAACGGATTTATCCAACCACGCCTTTTGATATTTGTTCATATCTTCTGTTTTAAGCTGGGGAACCTTGACTTTGTCAAAATCGAGGGTTTAAGAGAATTACACCTCGAGCAAAACTTCATACCAGATATACCAGAAGATGTGTTCCGTGGCAATCCGAATTTGGAGGTTCTGAATCTGCAATCCAATAATCTTGAAGAGATAAGGGAGAAGGCCTTCAATGGATTAGGCAATTTGACTTCGCTTCTAATCAACAAGAATATGCTTAAAACTGTGGATCCGCTTGCGTGGTCCTACACCCCCAATTTGGAGAAACTGTACGTGTTTTTAACAACCACGTGGAAATGAGTTTGATTGAATCGATCAATTTTAGGAATGTTGACAGCAATAAGTTGCAATTTCTGCCTCCAAAGTCGCTGGATTTTTTGGACAAACTAATCTACATCGTGCTGGCTAAAAATCCTTGGCATTGTGACTGTAACATTTTATATTTGGCTATGTAAGACAGTTTTCCATTTTACAAACATTTCTGGGTTATCTAAACGGTCACTTCAACGACGTGATTCAGTTTCCATCATCGCAATTCGATCTACGTGTATACGTTAGTAATATTCAATTGACGTCGAGAACACTTGGTATTTACCGATAAAAAAATATTATATTTTCAAAATAAGACTGATAGTAGAATTTGCGAATTGTTTTTAGCTTAGGTAATCAAGATCATTGTTCTATTTCGGTGACAACATGTAGATACACGAGCAAATTCCTATTTATTTTAGATACGAATCGAAGAGAACTCTTTCAATCGCACAATTCGTTTGTCTTATCAATTGATGATTTATTAAAATGTTATCGCTTGAGGGGTGCAATAGAATTGTGCAATTCAACGTATTTTTTTATTTTAGATGGTTAAATGACAATCAAGCTAAGATGTGGGATTCCCAACCGTCTTGCAGGGGGCCAGCAAATTTGGGAGGTTCGTATCTAAAGGACATGGATTTCCATAAGTTGTGCGATGGACAATGGGCCAGTCTGGTGCATCTCTCGCCACGATTGCCAATACGCCCGTCGTTTCCTCAAAAAAATACCACCTTAAACTGAATCGTTACATTTTATCGTTTATAAGTTTTAAGATTGCATTGTATTGTGACATGTACCAAACTGTTAACGTTTTCTTTAAATAAAACTAAAATATTTTGCAAGTCAATGCTGACGTTGGTAGAACATATAAAAATCATAGCAACAAGAAGCAAGAAACGTGGTGTACGAAAAATAAACGAAATAAAAAATAACAATCAACTGAAATAAGCAGTGTCAAGAAAGAAACAATCAAAGGTACCGAATGATAAAATAGTCAGAATTGCAAAAGAAATCTGTAGCGTGTTTGTTGGATCATTTTTTAAACACAACATGAACAAAATTTATTGAAGGACTGCTACCTACCTGAAGGCCAACAAATTGTGCAAGTGACTGATGTTTCTCCAGCACCGCTCGGCTAAGCTCTTGAAGAACGGAGGGTTCGACGAAACCCCAAAACAAAAGGTTGGCAAAGTGAATAAAATAAAAATCACCGGCTGAGCACACTTATTTATTTAAAAGTGCTCAAAAATAGTTAACGAAAAGGTTAAGTGTCCAGTGCGACTCAGAAGGGGTCCCAATGAGAAGAACACGAAATGTAAATAAGTAAACTAACAAGTTAGATGTTATCCGATCAACATATCTGTTCTTCGTTTACAATTAACGCTTAAAGTGATTAAAGAAATTCATTTGATTAACAACTAGATGAGAATAAATATTACAACGCCACGGAAAGGTGAATCAACACAATAGAGTAATTAAAAATAATAAGAGTATTTCCGACCTTGTAACCAGAATCCGGCGTAATGACAGTGGGCTGAAGTGCAGTCAGTCACGTACTTCGACGCAATTGTTACGTCACCAAATGACGTCGAGTCAACGGGTCAGGTCCACTTTCACGGACGGAGGGTGAGCCGTGTTGCCGGGGGTTCAACTAATTTCAAACTCCGATTCCGGCCTTTCCTTCCACCCAAAAGATTTGACTCTGACGGGTAAAACTACCACTAGAAGCCTAATAGCAAATATGGCCAACAAGACGTACCTGTTCCTTATCACTATCACAGAAGCAGGCTTTCGTAAAGCTTTTTTAACGAGCTTGAAATTCACTCGCCAGGCTTTAACAAATCTCGGAGAGAATTCCGTTGCAGGTTTCAATCACAAATTCCATTAAAGAAACAAAGATTGAAGACACAAATAAACGATACGCACGCCAGGAGCGCTATTGAAGTCTTTACGAATGAACTCGGATTTAGCCAGACGACAGAGTGAAATGGAGATATCTGTAGGACTAAATAACAACGTATGATTTTTCATGATGTAATATTGTGCAACATTGAGAAATATGACGACCGGTACGTGGGCACCCTGAACTCTTACTCAGGGCGACTGCCAAATATTATTATAAATAACTCAAATGAAATTCTCAACCGTAACAGGACAACAGCAAGCATACAAATGCAAAGATAAAAATAAATTAGTATTTGCGTACAAATAAATAAAAGTGGTATAAATGTAAATGTTTTTCGACGTTTTAGTAATGCTCCTCGTACTGCAAATCGCCTAGGGTCTTCCAAGGACACTTCAAAGGGTTGACTCCTTATCAAGGGTTTTGTGCTGGATGTCAGGTTTTCGTGGATGTTTTGCTTTGTTACTCTTCTCCTTTCAACGACGGTCTTCGACGATTTTGGTAGAGTGTGGAGTGCTTGAGAACTTTTTCAGGTCGATTTTATTTCTGCGATGTTCCTCTTCTCCAAAGCGTGGAGTGCGGGGAACTCTTCAGGACGATAGAATACCTGGTTTGTACCTCTTCTACTACAACAGCTGGTATCAACGAAGGTATCGATGAAAGTGTTGAGCGTGACTGATCTCTCGACAATGGCTGCTCAAGAAGTGTGTGTGGTGGTAAATGCTTCCGACGATGGCTGGCTGCACTGAAGGTTTGTGTGTGCTTGCGACAATAGCTGCACAGAAGGCTTTGGATGTGTTTCCGACAATAGCTGCACAGAAGGCTGTGGGTTGCTCCTGACAATTGGTGCACGGGAGTCTTTGGTGGTGAGTGACCGAATACAAGTTGTAAATTTGAAATATCTGAGAAGATTCAAAGGAATCAAAGAAGGAAATAATTAGAGATATAAAAATAGAAAACAGGTATGAACAAAGCATGGAATGGAAACCAAAAAGCTAGGAAAAAGATCGAAACAAACCTATTGGAAAGAAAGGTGACAAGAACTTTATACGTGGATAAGACCACCCTATACTATTTTTTGGTAAATATAACTTTGTTATTGGATTTATCAAATAGTAAAACGAAGTTTCAGTAAGTGATAGTTGCAATTCAGTTGAGTCACAGTTTACCATATGTATTAATATCATTTTCCATATCGATTAGTTTTAGATAGTAATAAAATAATATTAGTTAGATAAGGCCGTTTTTTGGTAGGATCGATAAATATACCTGCTATATTTGATCTACTGTTAATTTCTATCCAAAATGCACTCACTGGATTACAAAACAATTAAAAAATATTCCTTTGTATTTGGTGAATCATTAAAACAATTGTAACGTGTATTTTTTGTCAATATGCAGGTATCAAATTTGAACTTAAGTCGTAAAAATCCCGAATAACTCTCGACAACTTTATTCCATTATTGTTATTATCGCCGTAAGTACATTTCGAGTTCCAGAATAGATACCACATTAAACCTTTTCATATCTTGATATAAACAATATAATTCGGCATCGCAGTCGTTTATCACAATCGATTAGATACAAAACGTGTTCATTCTGTGCTTGTTAGTGTGAGGCTTTGTCTTGTGAAATGTAAAAATGAAGTGGCCGTTACTTTTCGCTTGTTTCATTTCGTTTTGGATACATTCCGACGCGCAGAGTAAGTCTATTTTGAGTTTTTGAATAAATTGAAAATTTCCCTTATGCGTTACGAATTCAAGAAGAAGAAAATAAAATATACGCAGAAAACAAGAAGAAACTAGTAATGAAAGGCAATTCTAATTTAAGAGTTAAGTCAGCGGATGCTTGAGATAAATAGCTATCGAAAACTAATTATCTGATAATGCATGTTGGTACTTAAAAGAAATCAACCATCCAAGGTAACAATGTTTTCAAAATTTTGTTTACTAAAACTAAATTTATTATTCGAGTTAATTAATTAGTAGCAATTTTCATTTCATATTATTACATGAGATGCAAATCCTCTGAGTGAAACCGTTGCAAGTGAATCGAATACGCTTTAAATTAATAACTATGAGTAATGATTAATGATTGTAATCGGGGTTATCATGCTGTTATTCCTTACTTCCTCAGAATCACAGTTCCAAATGTTCGTCAAATTGATTTGCATGTCCTTCATTGCTTTCATCGAAATAAATTCAAATTCAAATTAATAGTTGACGTTAATCAATTCTTTTAAGGATTGATGAGATTCGCGAAAAGTATGGCACAATAGCTAATTAAGGGTGAGATTGTTATCACATCACCAACTTGACAGAGATAAATTTATTGACTTCAGCGATGGCAATCTTTATTTATTTTATTTAAAATAGCAGTGTGAAAGTCACAATATTATTTTAATTGAGCGTTCCATGGAGAAACGAGTTCTTGCACTGTAAATACCCAATTGATTTGTGGTAGTCAGGCTTCGAAAAGCAGATAAAATTGCTTGAGTTTCACGTAGCGTACGTCTTTCAGATCACGGATTACATCACTTCGTTCAGCTTTCTCACAAACAACGCACCTTGAAGACATTGCACAAAATCAATTTCTTCGTGGTTGTTATGTATTTACGGATAACGAAACGTCGAGAGGAAAGCTGAACTAAATACTCAAGATTTCAAAATAGTGGACGCGGGGCCTAGTCCTGAATTAAAACGATTCCGTAAACCATCCGACGAATAATCTTTACGTTTCCATTTGATAATTTTGATTTATTCAATCAACTGTTGACTGTTGTAATCCAACACCAAATCCACTCACTCTTCTAATTTCGTGATAATATTGATTTTCTTTTTTGGTGGCAGACGTAAATACGTATTTATGTGTTACATTTCATTAAGCGAAAACAACGATAATTTTAATCTACCGTCCAGGTTACAAATTAGTTTATCGATAAGACCTCTGTCCAAACTAATTTACGATACACTCCCAAAACAAACTCTGCTTTTATCATATTTTTAATACTTTAAGTGAGGTCATTTTATTACGCCTAATTAAGGAAAACTTACAGAATTACATAATAATCAATTTTTGTTTGCTCTTTGGATTTTTTGAGAAAATTGAGAAAATACCCGTTTCTCTCAATGAGTGCACAAATTTCGGAGCACAGGGTACATTAAATGACTTAACAGTGAGTATTCACCACCTATAGCATTCAGTCACCGGCAAGAATCGCTTCTTAGCCGTGCTCGGCTGTGTCTCGCTAATGATGGACGTCAAAGCGCGATACGACGATTCCTGATACTAGATTGTGTAAAGATGTCCAGGGCACATATTATTACAATTTCTAATTTCATACGTGCGAATATTGTACAAGTAAATAAAGTATGTATGTCTAAAATGTAATGTTCTATTACAGCTTGTGAGTTGGAAGGAGTAACTTCGGATGATTGGACTTTCTCCTACAACAATGCTCCTATTGACGACGACGATCTCTCGCTTCTTATGCGATTTGCATCGACTGATATCACAGGTACTTTTAGGAAATCTAAAATTTCAGCCACTCGCTAAACCCTACACTTAATGAATCATTTGTTTTTAATATTATAATGTTTCATATTTGCTTTCAGGAATGAGTGTGACCGGAGGCGACACAAATTATTTTGATGTCACATTTGACGCAGCCAACAACAACTTGGAGGTCAGACTCACCCCAGCATTTGCCCAATACGAAGAAGTCACTGCTAGCGCCATGCAACACATAATTGGTATAAATTTGGCTTTCACTTGCACAGTTGGAAACAGAAACTTGGTACGTAACTGGTTGGTCATTTTTGTACACTTGTACATTTTCGACCAATTTGTTTTACATTGTTACGGGTTGGGGTGCAAAACAACTCTTTGTCTTTTCACAGAGAATCAACCAACCAATAAATGACATTAACAACCACGATCCAACGTTCCTTTCTTCGGCGTACTCTTACGCCTTGCCGATGCCGTTCCCTCAAAACATAGAGGTTACTAATTTCGGCGACGCAATTGAAGCTATCGACATCGACATTACAAACACCAGAGTTACGTTCAGCATAGAACCACAGGGAGACTTTATCATAGAGTACGGCAGCATAGTTGATACTCTAAACAAACGGCACAGTGCAAGAATTTACGCAGAAAGACCACTGAGGCTAACCCAACCGACGCTCTACACGCTGCGTGTAACTGTAAGTACACTCGTAGACAGCTAAAAGGGAACGCTCGGAAATTTGCTGGCACCGCAGTTCGTTCTCTTTTAACTGCCTAGAAGTTTACGATGCGTATAGACCAAAGAATATTGTCACTAGGATATGGGTGATCCACAACGCAGTACCACTGCGCAGTTACAAATCACTGTGAACGAAGAAGCTAGCTTGAAACAAAGTCCAAGTTTCGGCCAAGCTTTTTACATAGCGGAATACGCGGCCGATGCGACGAATAAAGTGGACGCATCTTTAGATCTTGAGCTTCACGGTTCTGCTGCTTCTTCCGTCTCAATATCTGGGGGTAAGTGATACTTACTTACTTGTTGCCCAGGAGAAGATTTTTCATTCACTATTCTTTGTGCTATCTGTTTTGCAGAACATTCACAACTGTTCGAGCATACCATAACTGGTACTGCACTAAACGTCAGGCTAACGGGTAGTCTTCCGGAAGAAGTACTGCTCGAATCGACATTCATCGCCTTGACGGTGGAAGTAACTGTCGACAACGCGGAGTACAAGGGTAGGACAGCTTTAATCGTGTCGATTCCTCAACCGGAAAGTAAGTATTACCTCGAATCGTTTGGGGTACACCTAATTGGGACAAAACACCCTTTCTATACTATTTGAAAACAACCTCAACCTACTAGAGTCTATATTCTGCACGACTCGTGTTTTTTTTTCTTTTCTATCGAATATAAACCGCGGCAAAGATTCGCTCGCTTTTCAAAACGGTGCTCGGAAACTACCTTGACGGGAACTAAGTCGCGAACTCTGTTTTGCCGACCGCGGCGTCTCCAAGAGGGAAAAAGTGGCATCACCCGTAGCATTTAAAGTTAATTCTTTTTATTCCGCGCATAGCTTCTGAACGAAACGTATTCACCGCTAGATTTAGTGATTGGTTTGATTAATAAAGTTTGGTTTTAAAAAGGTTTGTTTTAAAAATCATGTCTAACATATATTTCATATAGAACAACCTAATAGGATTGATCTACAATATTTAATCAATTAATCGAACAAATCATTAAACAAACCTTAACATCTAGCATATCTAGGATGATATAAACACGCGGAAGAGTTTTTAATACGCTCATACACCCTTGATTGTAGAGTATTAATTTGCTAATCACATAGCACGATTAATTTGCTATACTTTATTTGTTTTCGTGATGATGTACGATATTGTTAATTTTCGCAACTTTCGTAAGCAGCAAAGTTTCATTTTATGGAACTCGATTTATCTTGACATTGATACAATTCGATGTGTTCGGAACTAGAGAATGATTCTTAATTAATCCAAAAAGATAAGGCCGATAAGAGATTACGTGGAAAAATACTGAAAAATCGTGGAAAGGATTTGTAAAAAAAATTCGATGACGGTTCACGGTTACCTTTCCTTTGAATCTGAATATCTTTAACATGAAATAATTCCATGCGGCTTAACTTGAACTATTATTTCAGCCACTACCACCGCTTGCCCCACGGAAACAAGTAAGTATGCAAGCTCATTTTTCCCTGACGTGACTTAACGAATTTGCAACGACAAACTTTTTACTTTCATTTTAAAATAAAACACTTCAGCGATAACAACTACGGCTTGCCCTGAGCCGCCGACTACGACCGAGTGTGCCGAATGCATTTGCACGACGACAGAGGTGACGCCATGCCCTGAAACGCCGACCACAGCCGAATGTGTGTGCACTACAACGGAAGTGACACCCTGCCCCGAAACGCCGACTACATCCGAATGTGTATGTACGACAACGGAAATGACGCCGTGCCCCGAAACGCCGACCACATCCGAGTGTGTATGCACCACAACGGAAGTGACGCCCTGTCCTGAAACACCGACTACTTCCGAATGTGTATGCACTACAACGGAAGTGACGCCCTGCCCTGAAACACCGACTACTTCTGAATGCGTTTGCTCTACAACTGAAGTGACGCCATGCCCTGAAACGCCCACGACGACTGAATGTAACTGTGAATCGACTGTTTGTCCTTCTACGTCCACTGAAACGACTTGTGCCACAACAGAATGCGTTTGCCCAACAACCCCCGAAACAAGTGAGTAAACCACACACAGACGATCCTGCAATTCAAAACTGTACGAAATATCTCTTCAGCAACGCTTGAGACTTGCGAACCTTGCGATTGTAGCAACACCACTACAACAAATACTACACCTACGGGAACAACTTCGACGACGACAGAATGTAATTGTCCCACGGAGACGACAAGTGAGTAATAACGTGAAACTCATCAAAGTGATATATATTAATTTGGCTCACTTACTCTAAAGCCACCGCCGAAGTATGCTTGCCATGTCCTGAAACTTCGACGACGACAGATTGCGCAATGTGTACAACAACGACAACAGGTACAAAACAATACAGAACTTAATCCACACGCACATCTGCTTTGACTATGTACAGATTGTCCGAGTACTCTGACAACAACTAGGCCTGACGACTGTCCTAACGTATGCACTGACCCAACCACAACAACAGACTGCCCACAGGACTGTCCAGAGTGTCCGACGACGTCTACTACAGTGATAGGTACAAATCAGACTTTAACAGGCACTAGAATGACTAACGCACGTAATTCTGACCACATATTTTTAACAGAATGTCCCAGCACGAGCACTGAAACTCCAACATGTCCTACACCAGAAACAACTACACAAGCAGATTGCTCTTTGTGTCCCACAGACTGTACTACACAGACAAGCACAACAGAAACAGATAAAACTACAGAGGAAACAACAGTAACAACCCACTCTACAACAGAAACAACTACAAGTACGAAATCAGACTATTTCCTAAATATTCTACATCAGAATCACTAGTGTATCAGACTGCCTTCTACACTCCTATGTCCTAAAACACTCTCATCGGCAATTTCCGAAGCGATACCCCCTTATTAACTACTACAGCCCTAGAATGTCCTACTATAACGGAAACCACTATCGTAACAGTCTGCTTCCTTGTGTATCCAACATCTAAAGAAACTTACACTCTGTCTTCTCACATATCCTACACCAGAAACAATTAATCTAATGGCGTGTCATCCAACAGATTGTGACTGTACAGACACATCTACCAGTAGTACTGTATGTCCTGAATGTCCGCTAGAATGCCCAAAGACTACCACTGTAGCGAATGTAGAAACACCAGAATCTACGACAACTGACTGTCCGCTAGAATGCCCAAAGAGTACCACTGCATCGAATGCAGAACCACCAGAAACTACGACTACTGACTGTCCTGTACTAGACTGTACGTTATGTACAACGACTACGTCAATAACTACAGTGACGACAGGTAATTACTGTTTTACAATTTCGGCCACCGCTGAACCGTTATCGATTTTTTAAAAATTTTCTTGTGGTGTGTAAAACCAAAAATTACTACTTATTAGGACGTTTAAAAAGACCTCGATAACTGTCAGATAAGGACGTAAAACTCGACCCTTTTTCTTTGCTTTAAAATACTGTGTATACTTGGCTTAAAAAAAAATTACGCGATTTTCTAATACCTGGAAGCTTCCTTCGAGAAAGGATCAATTACAATGGTTATTGTAGTAAGGCAACCGAATTAAAACACTACCCATTCTAAGGGTTCCCTTATTAAAGGAAATGCTATGAATATACAGGTAGAAATGAAGACTTTTCACTTACAATCACAACACAACAGTTACAACTATTACGGTTTTCCTGGAGGGGAGGACTCCTTAAAATTTAACCATTTTCTTTGCTGCAGCCACACCACCAAATACTGGACACGTTCTTTTCGATCAAGAAGTCTATACGTTTAGGTTGTCACCTACTCACGATATAGACTACACCTTCCAAGCCACGTCAAGCACGCAGGAAACCATCGTTTATGATTTGACAAACACAGAAGGTGAGTTTCTTTTTCTGTATATAACACGTGAATCGGTGCGATCGTTTTCGTTGCAGGACCTCTTCCCACCGCTTTGTCCTTCAACAGGAACACCGGTCGCTTAACCAACAATGGTTACTTAACCAGCGGATTGTATCAACTGGTAGTAACGGCGACAGGCCAGGAGACTGAAGATACTGCGACAGCAGCTGTAAGGACCTCTTAACAAAACAATCAGTTTATGATATGACTTGACGACTTTCAGGTTATTATTTCGGTTGGAAGCGCCGAAGTTTGCGACGATGGTTCGGTGCGGACTTCTTACGCGTTTAAATTGACGACGATCACGGAAAACACCGAGAATATTGTTTTGTTTAAAGGAGAGAGGGAGGAGATCGCCGAGTATAATTTCTGTATAGAGCACCAGTACCCATTCCAAAGCGGTAATTATTTACACTCTTACGTTTCAAGTTAAGATTGAAAATATTTTGT
This sequence comes from Dorcus parallelipipedus, assembly GCA_958336345.1. Classification (NCBI taxonomy): domain Eukaryota; kingdom Metazoa; phylum Arthropoda; class Insecta; order Coleoptera; family Lucanidae; genus Dorcus; species Dorcus parallelipipedus. The sequence continues at coordinate 27,870,631 of OY284483.1, forward strand.
AGGTATATTTTATATAAACGAAGAAACAGGTAACGTAGAGAGCAGAGCGGTAGATCGAGAGGCTGAGATATTTGCGAATATGGACCCTGCCCAGTTCACTTTGACGTTACAACTGAATTACGGGCCGATTTCACAGAACTGTCCAACCACGACGATCCGGTCTGTTTTCGCCGCGAGTAACAGTACCAGGGCGGGAGATAGCCGTCAGTGTGTCCACATGGACAACGAAATATTCAACGAACCCCAGAAGACCGTCCTCGCCGTGGTGGTACTCGACGAAAACGACAACGATCCAGTATTTGAAACCTACACGATGACCGTCGGCTACCCCAAACAATCCCTGTCTTCACGTGTTTCGCCCCCACAGATAATCAGGGTGGAGGTAAGTAGGGGGGTTACAGTTACCAAATTCATTTTCTGATTACACAAAACTTGTACCAGGCGACGGATGCAGACGTAGGAATTAACGCCGCCTTAAACTATTTCTTGGAGAACAACGAAAGGGTTACCATACATTCCACGACTGGCGTTATCTATCCGTCGGATCAAATTTACACTGACGAGGATGACTTTGAAATTGCCGTGTTTGCACGAGATCAAAATGGGGCTGGAAGAACTTCGCAACCCCTTAATATTCAGGTAAAACCTAAATGCTCTATAATAGACAAATAAATAGCGTATTTGCAGATTCGATTCCTGGAAGAGAACCACATCAGCGTGTTAACCATAAACGACGTGCTGCTAGAAGACATGGACGTCAGATTGAATCAAATTCAGAGTAACACGGGCATCCGCATCAGGGCACTGACAGCTTCTGTGCTCCCCAACTCCGAAGTAACACGCACGACGAGGGCAGGTGGGGCTAATTTAAGGGTGACGGGTTACGCACTCGATCAAAACGATGAATTAATAGAAACTACTCAATTGCAAGGGTAGGGTCTAAAACTGTTCCACTCGTCACCTGAACTACATATTATACTTAATTGTAGGATGCTTGAAAATGTTCAGGGATTGCAAGTACAGCCTTTACCTAATAATGATGGTGATGGTGACGATGATGATCCACTAGCTCCTGTTGAAGAAGAATCAGTAGTCGGTTGGATAGCTGCGGTTTCCGTTTTATCGGTATTGCTAGCACTCGTAATCATTGGTTTCATTCTAGCTTACTTCTGCATATTCAGGTACGTAATTTCTTGCAATGAGAAAAAGTTCTTAACATCAGGCGTTCAATAGAAAAAGTAAGCCGTACTCCCACATGGAAGAAGACGGTTCGACACCCACCGCGACGCCAGCTGCAACACCTCAGTTCCAGAAGAACTCAAAGCTCGAATTCACCGGGTAATGTCACCTAAAGCTTCCGCAGCAATCGCAGGCTGAATTTTGTTTTTCTTTCCCCAGAAGTAAATCCGGCGTTGATGTGAGCCAGAGGCGTTCGACGGGGTACATATTCGGGCAATCGGCGGGCGGAGACACCGGAGAAACGGAAACGGATGATAGTAAGGAAACTAGAAAATCGGTGTCGTTCAACACCAACGTTGAACGAATTGACATAGAAAGAGAAGCGGAAAACGAGTCCGAAAACAAAACGGATTCTAAGCAGGACACGTCACCCACCTTGTCGAGCGACGTTAAGAAGGAGGACACACCTGAAATTGAAGTGCATAGATTATAATAAATCCTAAAGCTTCCTATCACTGTACATACTAACCTAAAAATTTTATAGGAATTATACTTTACACTTAATATAATATATTTATTTTCCGTTATCTATTTTCTTATTTTCAATGTTGTAATAAATATATTTTCTTAAAAGACGTGATTCTTATAGTACCTGCCTTGCTGGAAACTTAATAAATTGACGTAAAGGCGTCGGAGAGGTGCTGAGCCTACCGGAGTAACTCCAATAGCGTTTTGATTGACTCAAGAGTATCTTCATCTCGTATTATTACATGAGGTTAGAAGAAGAGGCAAATATACTGAGTGCAACCAGTGCTGGTTACTCCAGAGTACCTCGCAGCTACTTTGGCGTTAGCCTCGAAAGCGGTTATTCTTTGTTTTTATTAGTTCAAAAGTGGGGTTATACTATTTCATACGTCTATGACAGTTTAGCGTAGTCGATACCAACGTCCGAGACAAGAGAAGCCTTGAGGCGTAACCTTTGAAAAAGAAATCATACCTGCCGTAGATACAACGGAACAGGCTTAGACAAGCCTCGAAGAAGTAGCCACATGGACTGAAAGGAATCTCGAGGCGTCGGTCAAAGCGAACGGTTGGCGGGGAACGAGGGGAGAGATCTATTGGCCAATGACAGGCCTGTAATGCTTCCTACTCTCGACATGGGCCAGTCTCATTTTAAAAGAATAGGGTCGTTCAGACTCGTATAACGTTTTAATGCGAGATTTTAGGACCAGTCCAAGTTACGAGGTTAAACTTACGGCGTAGTTACACTTTTGCCTAACTACAGGATGACTCGAAGGGTAATAAATTGGAGTGGAGATAAGAGCGAAGCTTTTTTCCTCGTAACTCTATACCCGACACATTTCTTATGACTTTTACTTTAAAAACAAAATGAATTTTCCTTACAGCATTTCCGGATCCTTACAGAACTATAAAGAAAACAGTTAATGTTACATTAGTTAGGCTCTTAGTTAATTTTATTTTATATAGCATACATACACATATTCTTTTAGAATTAAACCATAAGTGAAGTTATTTATCTCGAAGAAGCTGTCAACATACAGCTAGTAAACGTCGACATTTCTATCATTTGATTGAATGTAATTTTGCGTTAGAAAATTATTTTTAAAACCGCGTACAACAATTTCTAATAATAAAATAATTTAAAAAATAATTTTCACTTCTGACGAAGCTGTCGAACGAAGGCGAAACGTAAAGTTTTGTGCTATAATTAGTGTCCGTTTAAACGAATTTGTGATATAAAATAATTTGTTTAAATTACAAACGGTTTATTACATTTGTAGCAATGCATAAAAGAACATTTTTAGTTAACACATTAACGTCGCAAAAGTCATAAAAATGTAAGCAAATAATTAGCGAAAAAGATAAGATAACATGAAGCATTTAAAACAGGATCGGCTCCGTGGCATAAACGCCAGAATAAATTTAAAATTTCTTATTCATTATACCTCTATTTTATCGTAAGACAATTTTTTGAAGGATTCTTCTATTTTTCTTAGTACTTCGTTTTATAATTGCGCTTGTTTTAGTCCTCATTCAAGTGCCCCTAGTCCCGGACTGTTTTGTAATTTGGCTTGCTTTAGATAACGTTCCACAGATAATATGTATACAACCATTGATAAGGAATTAAGTGATAAAACTTTCTGCCTTTATAATTCAGTAAAGCGGGCGTGAAACTCGTGACCTGTATCTCTAGTCGTGAAAACAAAAAAAACAACAGTGTATGTATACATTGCACGTACATCTTGGCCTTTTCAATTTAGTCCCATTTAGTTAAACGGTTCATGAATGCTCACTTATTAGGGAAAATTAGCGCTCCTCCTCCCACACGCTCCTGTACAGCATTGCGCTTGAAGCGAAAGGAAACAAATCATGTCCGTTTCTCTAAACAAACTCAAAAGCCTATTCGCCCCTTCAAGCCTGACTCCGGACAAAGCCGATTCCGAAATACAACCGGAAATCGGTTTTAAACTCACGTACTTTGAACAAACCAAGCAGTTAGTGGTGAAAGTGATCGGTGCGAGACATCTACCCACTGTTTATGGTTCTGCCAAACCTTATGGATATTTAATAAAAGTAAGTACTTGGTCTAATTGTGGAACTGCAACATGAAAAATGAAAAAGAAGTTTCTTTTTTCATTTGATGGTACCATTAGTGATCCCCAAGCGATTCCTACATTGTTTACAGGTCGACCTCATTGGTAACCCATGCTATTTGTATCCCATTGAACTGGCCACCCCAATTTCAGTAGGGAATAAGCTTTAGCCAATTAAAAATTTCAGGTTAGAGTTCATCCGGGACGAGATAAATACGAAACCGAAATCGTCAAAGAATCCTGGCCGAACTTCAACCAGGACATCTCGTTCGATTTGGAGCAAAACCTCAAGAGCATCAAGGAACAGTTTTTGGGCAAATTCGTGACGCTCACCGTCTACGCGGTGCTGGAAACGCAGGACAACACGACCATAGTCAAAAGGAGCAAGTCGTTGCGAAATTCGTTTCGGATGTTCGTGGGGGAAGAAGAAAAAGTGGAAGTTCGGAAGACCAGCAAGGCGAGGAATAGCTCCAGCAGGTTCACCTTCAATAACAGGAGGACCGTGGGGGCGGTCACTTATAATTTAGATCCGAAGAAATTCACGCAGAAACATCACCTCACGTTTGCTACGCCCGATGTTTGGAGGCCCGTGCAGAATATTACGAGCGGAATTGATTTTGAAAAGGTTAGCCTTATTTAACTAATCGCAGCACATTTTGTCATTTTTATCAGACTTCTTGATGACACATTTCCTAATACTTATTGCATATTGATGTTGACTCACCCAGTCATATCATAAAAATATACATGCCCCTCTTGGATACTAAGAAATTATTTTACTGTTAGATGTTTGATTAAACATTCGAAGAATTCACAGGTGAAGCAAGTCATTTAATAAACATGCCCAACACATCCATACGCGTATGCTCTTGATGTTTGCATTTGCTTTTTTTTTTCAATTGAAAATCAATTTACAAACATATTAGTCAGGAATTTATTTTCTTTTGCAGAAAGAAATTAAATGTAATCTGGAAGTTACATTAACATATTTTAACAGTGAAGACGGAAACAACGATCGAATGACCATAGCTCTTTCTAAATTGAGATGTGGAATGCAAACTATGCAACAACATGAAAAATATGGAGGTAAGCATAAAATTATTAAATAAAATAACGCGTTGATTAATATTTTAATTTCAGGAAAAGGGTAATTTGTACTAACACTAACTAATTTATGTTAATTTCTGGGCATATTTTCATTTTAATGATAAGACGGATAAACGGGTAAAACGTTGTTTAAGAAATTCGGTAGCAAATAAGTGCGGTGGAAAAGCCAGAATGAATTTGTTGTTGTTGAACGTGCAGATAAATTGCATTAAGTCAGATTAAAACATTACGCTTTTGCTGCTAATCTTATCTAAAATTTAAAGTTTTAATTTACTGCGAGGATTATCCAATAGCACAACTCAAATACGATCTCTAGATATTCTTCGATTATCTAACAATTATGATACGACAAATATTTTTTTGCCTGAATTTTTCTTGTAGATTTTGGGACTAAATATTTTTTGTGTCTTGGCACTCTTTTTTCCTGTAAGTACCTGTACCGGTATCACTTATAATTATAATGCTAAACATTATTTGGACTTAGAAACTAAAAGCTCTAAATAATGGGAGGGCATACTAAGACCGCCCATGGGACGGGAGATCATACGTAACCCCTTAAAAGTAAAAAGGCAGTAGATTAAAAAAAAAAAATAGTCACCAACTATTGCACACTTGTCTTTATTGATAATTCACGACCAACACAGAAAATCTAAGCTGTGTGTGATAAAATGCAAGAATGCAAGTCTCAACGACTAACGAGAAGCAACAGCTGCCTTGAGGAAGTTCTTCTGCAACGGAGGACGAAACGTTGGCAATAGAAGAAGTCAATGTGATGCGGTTCCAACCGGAAGTCAAGTCAAACATGGACGACGGTCGCGGAAGCCTTCAAGTTAAATTCATGCTGCTAGAATGATTTAATTACAAAACAAACGTAGGTTGACCATGTAAAATGTGTGTTGGCACCCTGGTTGTTCAGTTGGCAAGACTGGTGCGAAAGAAAGAAGCTGGTGATTTTATAAACGACTTGTACTTGTACTATGACTTGTACTGTTGTACAACATTAAAGATTAAACTGCGTGGTAATCTTATTCAACCAGATCACATTTTTTGGAAACAAGAAAAACGAGAGTACGTCTAATTAACTTAAAAGACGCAGGATGTCTATGCCCGAGCAAATGCAACAAATCCTGCTCGAGTTACTCAAAAACCAGCATGCTCAACAGGTTCATCAACAACTTCTGGCACAGCTGGTCAACAGCGGTACCCAATGCCCAACCCACTTCGGTTCTGCAACCAACAAGAACGTCAGAAGAATTCCACATGGAAACCCTGATGCAGATGCAACAACAACCATCCAGTCTATCACTAGCAAGACAAAGTTTCACAAAGTGGCTGACAATAAGAAACAGAACTTAAAGAATGCAAAGCTGTCAGTACCTAAAACACTATGTTGATTCTGTGGACAAATGCATTATCCCAAAAACTGCACATTTAAAAAACACAAATGTCGGCAGTGCAACGCAATAGGACATAAAGAAGGGTACTGTAACAACATAAAGAAGGTCCTACGCCAGGTGCAATGCCCAGAAACGGTAAGTCAGCGAAAATATATACCATTACAAATAAATGGAGTTCCAATCAAACTTCAAATCGACACGGCTTCCGATATCACGCTAATATCTGAAGCTACATGGCTACGACTTGGGAAGCCTTTGGTTTCAACGACCACCCACAATGCTTCAGGTCATCCACTGAAACTGACATCAGAACTTAACTGCACGGTAGTAAATGGTAAATGTTTTCTCTCAACAGTGAAAAACTTGGACCTTCTTGAAACTGATTGGCTCACTAAAATGAATCTTTGGGAAGTACCGTTCAATTCAGTCTGCGACAACATAACTTTACCCATTCCCGAAGAGTTTCAAGAATCCCTCAGCTTAAGCTTCCCTGACGTATTCAACGAATCGCTAGGCCTTTACACCAAAACAAAAGCTTATTTCCAAATTAAGCCAGGAACAATTCCGGTATATGGAGCAAAACCTCAAGTGGATCAAGAACTCCAACGTCTACAGCAATTGGGCATCATCATACCATTCAATTATTCTAAATGGGCAGCACCAATCGTGGTGACCAAGAAGGCGGGGGACTACTCAACAGGGTTGAATCAAACGTCAACAGCCACTCAACACCCGAAGAAATCGTCTTAAAATTAGCAAACCATAAGGTGCTTACAGTAATTGATTTGTCAGATGCCTTCCTCCTAGTAGAAGTAGGCGAAGAGTCGCGACAATTCATCACCATCAACACTCACAGAGGGTTATTCCAATATAACCGCCTTCTATTTGGAATCAAGACTGTTCCCGGTATGTAAAGTTAGATTCTTAGATACCTTTTCCTCTACAGTTTTACCTAAATGTTCTGTATTACGCCAAGGGAGTTGGCAATCTTCAAATGATTAGCGAACGAAGATGCATTACAACAACTCAGCTAAATTATAATTAAACCATTATTCATAGGCTGTTCAACTAGGATGTGCGCAAATGTCTTTTTCCTAGCCTTGCATTTTTTCTTGGGTGGACGAAACGATCTTTAGCTTCTCCCTCGCTTTCTACGGATCGTCATGGGGCCAGTGCCTTTGACAAGGTACCTCATCGTCATGGGAAAAGTCTCAAAGCGATCTTGGACGATCGAAATGGGCTCATCTACCAAAAAGGTTAGGCCCCCCAATACAACGTGATCTTGGAGGTTTTCCCCAACCTGCAGATCTTTTAGGATTGGTATTCCAAGCTGCGCCAGTATTCTTTTGGGCCTACCCCGGAAAGCATGAGGATTTGGGGCGAGTTAATGGAGCCCGCTGATAAAATAATTTCTTTCCTCGCGCTAACGATTTGCCGCCGCCCGTTTCGCTTAAATTCGACTGCGTAAGCCGTGTTGGTGGCCGGGTTGATGATCAGGCGTGTCACGTGTGAATTCAGGGGTATGTGTAGGTTCTTCCTCATGCGGACGGGGCTTGAACACCACGAGCCGCGTCTTATGGTACCTTGCCCCACCATGAATCCAGCTTGCTCCGCGCCATTTATGTCGCGATTTTTATAGCCTAATTCGGTTCCGGCTTGGACCAAAGCCAAGACAAGTTTGGTAACCGTCGTAGCCGTGATAGGACGTTCGTTACTGGTACAGATTGCGGTTATTCTCCCGACTTCTTGAAGTAATAGAGGACGTTTTCGTAGTTCCAACGGTGTTGCCCATTTTTTCTCATTGGTCGTAATCGTTTCTGTTACCTCTCGCGTACAGAGTATAATTGAGCACGCTCGATCCACACAGGACTTTACCCCTGGGCCAATTGCAACGGCCGTTCTTCATGCCTAGGCACGCCTTGCCCGTCAGCTCAGGCCAATCTGTGTCTATCAGTTGAAAGTAAGCGGCCAGGGATGGCACGTTCGAAATTTCCGTCTCATCACCCCCCGCCTCTAAGAGAAGGACGTTCCATCGGAAGATAGGCGGGAGGCAACCACCGTCCCAGCCGAACCGCCCCCTATGACTATGAAGTCGTATTCTGGGTATAAGTTCTTGCGGTCGACGATGTGACCTTCTGGGTCGTGCTTGTCGTAGTTGAGGTGGGTTATGCCGGCCAGGATGAGCGGGATTAACCAGAGGGTTGCCCACAATTGTTACGATTTTGAGGGTGGTCGATATCAGGAGTGTTTCCATGCTGAAATCAGACTCCGAGAAGCATAAACGATTGCTTAGAGTGCCTCTGTCAGAACACGCGGATTAATATATTCCATTCAACATTCAACTAAACATTTCAGTCTGATAAATTTACAAATGGCTCAAGAGCCCACAAAGAACAATCCGATTAGCAAAATTACTGGCGCGATTGTATTTTGGTAAGATCTACGTTTGCACCAAAAATTTTCTCGTGTATTTGAATTTGCAGTTTTATGTAAAATGATAAAGTAAAACATTGGGGGGTGTCTGAAATTCAAAACGAACTTTTTCATAATTTCAGGTTCACTTTATCTGAAAATCACAGCTTTCGAATACGGAGTGCAGACGTGCAGTTGGAAGAGCGACCGGTTCGAGCCGACGATCAGCATGAAGATTGAACCGACCACGGCGACCTTGCAGGCCATCTTCAAGAACTACAACCTGAGGAACGTCAAACTGGTCGTGAGGATGCTGTGCAAGAGTCTGCTGGGAAAGAAGATATTGTTGGGCAGGGTCGAGATCAACAGTGAAAGTACAGTTTTCAGGGAAGCCGTGGCTGCCCCCGGGTTTCCATCGACGCACACCGTCGATTTGGAATAAACTTGGAAGCACTTTGTTTAATTGCGATATTCAATTTTGTGATATGGTAATACTTATTTATAAAGATAAAATAAATACCAAGTGGAGAGAGGGATTTTCTTCATTCTTCATCTTATGCACTACGAAACGTGGACTTTGAATATTAAAATTGGAAGAAAATGGGAAAGAAAAGGCATTAAATATTATTACTGCTGGAATAAATACATAAATGCTTTACTTGTTACAAGAACGCCTGCCTTGATGTTTGGTTTGCCTAAGTTTTAGGCGTTCGATACACCAAAATATTTATTTTTAGATTATACTTTATATACCTAACATAAGTAAAGCATCCTACACTCGATACATTCCACCGGTGAAAGCATTATTTATTGCACGATAAAGAACTAGGTACTTAAATTTAAATTAAATATTGGAAATTTTGATGGGCTACACATAGGCAGGCAGGCAGGTATTCAATTGATTTCAATCAACTATGCAAATTTATGAAATTATTATGATAATGTATGTCAGAAATGAAATAAAATTTCCATAATCAACATCCTCACGGACGGGAGAAGTTGTTGAATATAAAATTTATAACAATACGAAAACAAACAAGTTTGCTGGGTGCAAATAAGTCAAAAGAAATAACGAAATAAAGTCAAATATACAAGTGTATAATCATAAATAAACTGTAGTTATCAAATATACATACATAAATTTAATCTGTATATTTTATTTTGCATTATTTTGAAAGCGAGTAAGAATAAACCAAATTCTAGCTTTTATCGCGTTTTATTTAAAAAAAAATATTTATATATATCTTGTTTTTCGTTCTCTAGTCAAACAATTTTCATTAAAAAAATATTTATTTCACTTGTTTTTTGTTAAAAGTTATTCTGCATACAGATTCGGTAAATGTTCAACTGGACATCCTGTTATAAAGCGTGTGACAGGGAACGGACTAGGAAAATGAAGAGAGAAATTCGACTAATCACGCCCACTTGTTTTCGATGCCAGTCACCGCCCCCCCCCCGCTGGGCCATTAGCAATTAGTTCGCGAACCACATCGAAGCAAGATTGCTATGTCCAGTACCCAAATTTCCGATTCTGTATATACAGTGTTATTCTTAATTGTTTCGACAAAACCAAACCAGTAAAAGAATCGACGTCATTGGTTATAGAAAAAAATAGAAATGTCTTGCAATTGTACCCAAAACCATTAAACTCTTTATTAACCACCATATGCACTTCATTCTTTTATGATTCAGGTAAAGTCTCGGAGTGCGATCTTGAATCGTAACATGACGCAAACATTTTCTAATAATTATACATGCCGATTAAAGTGCCGTTTAACATACCTGCCCACACGTGCATGTTGTGAAAATTAAACATACCATCCCTTGTAAACATTGATTCGGCGGTGAAGAGAATGTTATTAACAAAGTTCGGATTGTCCGTCTGTTCCCGGAGTGACCATCGACAAAATCGCATGCGGTGGAGGTAATCTGCGGGCATCATATCTTGCACTATTTGAAAATGGAACGGGTATAATTGTTCTTCACGAATAATTCGCCAAACAACAAACTGCACAACTGACACAAAGGATCTGCTATTTGGCAAAGGATAATCTGGGTAACTCTGTGCCTACAAACGTCTTGCAGCCAACGCATTTTGACCACATTCGCCGTAAATTAATTAATTAATGTCCATAGTAACACTATTGGAAAATTCGGCCATGTTTTCAACACTGTTATCTGCGACGGCGCGGCGTGCAGACGCCTGATCACTGAATCACTTTTGCCAATTCACTGACTTTCTCTCTAGATCTGGTGACATTCCATTAAAATTCAGACATTTAGTAATTTTGTGACCTGCATAGTGACATATCTAGTGATTTTTCATTTAATAATAACTGATTTAGTTATTATTTTTTTTTCTTAATTTAAAATTTAAAATTTATACCTTGTCTGGACATGCGACCACACTGTAACTTTCGCCGGGAACGGTTGCTTTAAAATTCTGTCTGCCTATTGGTTCTTTATTCGAATATATTTACGTCATAATTTTCCCATTGGTCACGCCATTTAATCTCGTTAGGGTTGCCGGAAGTATTCCTCTCGTGAATTGTTGCTAATTTAGTGCAAAATTCATCCTAATACAGTGTGATTGGAAGACCCAAGTATCCCACACTGCTTTGTGAAACGCGTGTCGCGTTTTGATTAAACGGCCTCGTTAATTTGAATATTTATTAATGGCATCGCAGTAATTAATGGCCGTTCTACTTGTCCTTTTAGGATCGTTTTTTTTTTCCTTTAATGTTACTTTTGGGGCTCTGACTACCTTTTCTGGTACGACATAGCCGTTTTGTCGCCTGCACGTTGGTTTGCATTTCGCTTGGGGAAAATTTACCGAGCCACGTCGCATTAGCTGTGCGAGAGTTCATGGGGCGACGCTTGCGCTTAGGAGTGTCGCCACCTACCTGAACTAACGCGAACCAGGCAACGTACCAACTTCAAGTGACAGAGAGTGACGTATAACCTCATTTATTTATTTAGTTGATATCGTTCTCGGACATTGTTATCGGCCTGCTACGGTGCCTATGCTTAAGTAAATAAATACATTTCGTTTGATCGGTTAATCGACATTGCCATTAAGGCACCTTCCGTGCAATCAGATCTGTTAACCGCGTACGTGTAAAACATTTATTTTACTCGTAGTTGGATTTATTTAAGGTTTGAGTTGAAACCGTAGTGTCTGTTGCTTTTATCGAGCACACATATATGATGTATATAAAAAGTGAGCAAATAAAAATCAGATTAGAGTAGGCGGTGCAAAGAAAATGTATGTCTGTGATTAACTGAATTAATTAATGTAATACATTCATGAGCTGTCAAATTTGTTGACTTTTCATTTAATCACAGACATACATTTTCTTTGCACCGCCTGCTCTAATCTGATTTTTAGTTGCTCACAGGTTATTATCTGTTTTTTTTTTATTTACCATCAAGTAGGTCGTGATTTTATTTTATTAGGTTGGCTATTATAGTAAAATTAGACAAATTAATTTCATGTCATTGTAACATATGCCAATATGTGACACTTCAAATCAAATAGATCATCGAAATAGATTTGAAAAGTAACCAAGTCAAGATTAAAAGTGAGAGGAAACGTTTTACATTTTATGTATGTACATTTGGACGTGAATACACCTTGTGACGAAAAGGAAATATTGCATTATCGCTTCATTCGCAGTAACCTTAAACTCAAAATCAAAATGACTTTCCATTGTCAAAGTTTAGTTACTTGCATTAGTACCACTTTTTCCCTAAACTTTCTCGACATACTTCGATGGTAAATAAATAAAAAACAGATAATATATATATATATAACATATATATATATAATATATATATATTGTTTATGTCAAACCCTACTCTGAGCGCATCAAGTGGGACAAATCTCCTGAAGGTTAGGTTTTACCTGAAGCGCGCACGACGAGATCTCGGGAATGGTTTTCGAAGTGGATCCTTCAATTGGGTGAAAATACCCTGGCGCCCTGGTTTGTCATAATTTTTGTTCATTTTTCAGGATGCGTGTAAAAGAATCTTTTAGTAAAAAATAAACCTCAAACTTCAAAAACAATAGTCTGTCAACTGAAAAGTTTGATTACGGCGATTTCCAAGTGTGGTAACGAACCTTAACTTGAGTATGCCAGTAGAATTCAACCTGTATATAAATATTTAAGAAAAAAATTATAATTTAAGGATTTTATATCTCACAGAGTGTATGATTGAAACTACAGATAAAAGTAATTTATGGACTCATTGATTAAATATAACTTTGTTTAAAGCGGTCTAAAACGAAACGCTAATCTGGTTTAATTCAAAATTACGTTCCATGTAATCGCTTATCATCATCAGAAAAGTGTAGGCAGGCCTTTGAGATGAAACGAAGTGGCACCGGTTAATAGTTTAATTTAAAGAAAACTGTACAGGTATTTCAATACCTAATGCCTCTGTTTCCACAAGATAAGACCGGGAGAGAGACGAGAAGCGTTTCAGAAGTGGTCTTGCAGCTTGACCTGCAAGAAACGACCATCGGCGTCAGTCGGAACCGCACTGTTAGCGGACGTGCTGCGTTCAGCCTCGTGTTGGTGAAACAACGTGCCTAAACACAAACCGTCGAAATAGATAGGCACATGATGAGTCGCCCGTCTCATCGTCGAATGATATGGTGATTACATTAATTTGGCGAGCCATCATTAAGGCCTATTTTAGACCGGCACGCATCTTTCGCATCGATCTCTATATGAATGAAGAACAGTAGTAGCGTTGATTTTGTGATATCTTTAAGTGGTGTACATAAATATGAACAATATACTGTTGCTGTTCCTGTTTTATCTCTTTGTTAAATCGTCGCACGCAAATCAGGTGCGTATTTTTATTTTCACTTTTTTGCTGTTGTCCGAATTAATTAATTAGCCATCTATTCGCAGTATTGAATAGCTTTGATTATTTTGTAGAAAATATATTTTGATTTCGTCCAGAATAATAATAATTTTCGTAAAAATTATTTAAAAAAAAACGTAAAAAATGAAACTTACCAAAGATGGTACTGTTATTTAATTAAGGTTTTAATGAACAAATTTAATTTAAATATTTTAAGGGCAATATAGTAGGTGGTTTTTTTTTTCGGAATTCCTGTTTACTCGCTGGCTTTTCTGAACTTAATTTCGAATACGAAAGTTTGCAAAAGTGTACCAATTTTACATTGCATACACGGTATTTTCATTCAAATTACTCGCCATTCGAAGATTTTCAAACGATAAGGAAATTGTGACCCTGAAAACCGAGCGTCTCAAAAATCACGTTAATTAAATATCTGATTCATATCTAGTTGACAATAACACGATAATTTCAAAAATATTTTTGCAGGGGAGATGCAAAATTAAAAAAAATGCTTAATTATTTTAGCAACCGTTTTATTAGATTCCAAAAAATTTCTGTACGTTCTTAATTTTGATTCGACATGTTTAGGTGAAATGACACATTATTTCAGAATCATTTTTGTTGTGGTTATATGAAAGAAACGCACCAGAAAAAAATCCACCTAAAAATTTACCACAATAAAAAAAAACCACCCCTATGTACGTACGTACGGAAAATTGCTCACATCGAAAAGTAACCGCATGAAAAAATCGGATATTGTCGAAATCGCGGTTTAATATCCAGTTGATAATTACATTTACGTTAAGCGTTGCAAAATATGCTTGCCCAGAAGTACGTATTTATAAAATAGCTTTACACTGTTTCAAATTTTATAAAAAAAAAAAAAAACTGAGTTGGAAGTAATCCTAGATTAAACATACTTGTCTGGCCAATCTTACAATTTGTCACAACTCTTAAAAAAGAACACATGACTATTGGCTCAAGAAATTCCGTTTTCATTACTAAGATTCAGTCAAAAAAAATTACATTATTATTATAGCTATTAGAAAACATTTGCTGAAATCAATGCCTTTGTTATCGTCGAAATTGCATTTCTTTACTATTTAAACCTCGGTCAGTGTTCTTGATTCTTGCAAAAACTGCCTGTAATTTATCTTCTCCTTAAACCTCCATCCGTGTTAAACTTGATTCTCATAAAAAATGCCTGTAATTTCTTTTCTATTTAAACCTCGGTCCGTGATAACTTGATCGTTGTTTAAAGTGCCTATAACCTCTATTCTTTTTAAACCTCGGTCCGTGTTCAACTTAATTCTTGTAAAAATTGCCGGTAATTTCTTTTTTCTTTAAACCTCGGTCCGTGTTAAACTGAGTCTTGCATAAAGCAACTATAATTCCTTTTATATATAAATATCGGTCCGTGTTAAACTTGATCCTTATAAAAAAAATGCATTTAAACCTTGATCTGTGTTAACTTGATTCTTATAAAAAGTGCCTGTAATTTCTTTTCCATTTAAACCCCGGTCTGTGTTAACTTGATTATTGTTTAAAGTACTTATAATCTCCTTTCTTTTTTAACTTCGGTAATTGCTTTACACTTCATGCATAAAGCGCCTGTAATTCCTTTTATTTTTAAACCTCGGTCCGTGTTAAAATCAATTCTTATAAAAATCGCCTGTAATTTCTTTTCTGTTCAAATCTCGATCCGTGTTAACTTGATTATTGTTTAAAGTACGTACAATCTCTTTTCTTTTTCAACCTCGGTCCGTGTTAAACTTGATTCTTGTAGAAATTGCCGTTAATTTCTTTTCTTTTTAAACCTCAGTCCGTGTTAAATTCAATTATTATAAAAATCACTTGTCATCTCTTTTCTAACGTGTCCAACAATTATTGTAGTCCTGGGTGGCTGTGGAGTCAACCATTTTTAACTAATTCTTGTTTCAAATGGCGATAAAACATTAAATAAGTAAAAAAAACATTTATTTGTTGTTTAATGGTCAATATTTGAGACGTCAATTCAACGATACGAAGTAAAAATCGGCATTTATGTTTGATTCCACAGCCACCCAGGACTACAATAATTGTTGGACACATGTTATTTAAACCTCGGTCCGTGTTAACTCGATTATTATTTAAAGTGCCTACCATATTCTTTCTTTTTTAACATCGGTCCGTGTTCAAACAGTTCTGAACTGCGGTTCGAGCAAAGCTCGAGTTGTCGGACTGGGTTCGTCAAGTATATTATGGTAGTAGCAGTATTGTTATTTTGTTCCCTTGGAATAATTGCAGTGGGCGCTTATGAACCCGTATATGTACATGTATGTAAATATTTTAGAATCGCCAATTAAAATTTCACGTTTACGTAAAAAAAAAACCTGTTTTTTTATTATTATTGGTGCCGTATTATTTCAAAAACCTGAAATGTCGCAGATTATAAAAGTGATGTTCGTTAATTAGCCAAGTAAATTAGTTGTAATTAATTCCTATTACCTTATGGAGCTTGGTTTGTTTGCGGCGAAGTTTCTGTTTTAGATTTAATTGGTTTTCCACTTTTCCACAAGGTCCTTCATATTTCCATATTGTTTAGTCTTTCTAGTGGCAGCTTTACTCTTCTCACTTCGTATACTTTCTTTGCTGCTATACTATGTTTCATAAAAGATCAGGTATGTACAGTCGCGAGCATAGAAACCGGGCCATGTCTTCAAGCTAAAATATTGCCTGCGTGGTCGTACTTTTCGAGTTCAAAAAAATGTCATTATCATTATTATGTTATTTTGACATTATAATCTAAGCTGTAAAATGTACCTACAACGTTTAAAGATGTCGTTTGGAGCTCGTTACCATAAAAATGTGTCCCGTTTTCTGTGCTCGCGACTGTACATATAGTTTAAGCTAAAAATCTTATTTTGTCCTTTTTTTTTCTGTATTTTTACAATACTTACATAATTATTCTTATTCGCCATTCTGCAGAAACTTGTATTATTAATTTAACGTCTTATTTATGAAAAAATGTCAGAAAAATTTAAATACTTTATACAAAATAAATACTCATGACCATTTCAGTTTCCTGTTCGTGTCCGTGAAGTCACAGACCTGAGCAATTTTTGTCAAACCAATATTACGGTAATAAGATAAATTCTTTCCTTTTCCTTTGAAAAGTGCAATTAGGAAAGATTAAACTAAGAAGTCTTGCACCACTACTTATATTTTCAATTTAAAAAAAAGGAAGTTCTCCGGATTACCTCTTGGTAATCAATTGTATTTTAGATTAAACTTGGCCAAGCCGAGTCATTACCACACAACGATTTTTCCTGAATGAAATAAAGGGAAAGGTATTCGGCAGTTCCGGAATTTTTAACCGCGGTATCTATATTTAAAAAACCACTGTTTTCAATGTTATCTAAACGTACTTATATGTCAATAAAGCAGTGATGCATGTATGTACGTAACAATTTCCTTTTAATATATGCCATTTTCTTGACAATGGCTTACACTCAGACGGTCGTAGATGACAAAATTCAAAAACCGTTGTCGAAATTTAAAACTTTAACTACCAAGCTGACTTAATACTCCGTGTGGTATCTTTATTTATTGAATAGTGTACGACAGTTCGAACAAAGTGATATTCAAGATGTCAACAGTTCTGAAAAATTTTTATGGTGGTCGTTGACACTCAATCCTAACTGATTCGATGCGCTACTCACGAACTTTAGCGAAAAATTGTTATTGTTATAGCCATATCATGCTAAAAATAAAGTGAGCCTAAACACTTTCGCGAATCAAACAATGGGCATTGAGGATGAGAATGACATTAGTTCGGTTGTTTCCCCCTCGTCCATTGCAAG
The DNA here is from genome assembly GCA_958336345.1 of Dorcus parallelipipedus. NCBI lineage: Eukaryota > Metazoa > Arthropoda > Insecta > Coleoptera > Lucanidae > Dorcus > Dorcus parallelipipedus. Next base: position 27,888,055 of record OY284483.1, read on the forward strand.
CTATTCCGAGCATGCCAAATTGTTTACATTCAATCAAAAGTTCGGTAACATTTACAATTAGTTAAATGAAGCTCCAGATTCCAACATAGACTTGACGTAACTTTAATATGCCCGTCATTCTGGGAGGTATTACACAATGAACAGATTCGAAAGCTATGTAAATCCGCACTGTTCGTTGTTGTTATTGTTGTTATTATTATGAGTAATTTAGACTTGCTGAACTTTAATCATTAACGGTGGTCGGTGAATCAGTAATCCAAACTTTAATTACTGAGAATAATCTGATAAAATTAGCTTGTTTTATCGTTTCGCAAATATTTGTTTAAATAGAGACAAGAGGCATTGCAGAGAGAAGGTATAAGAAAATTTGAAAGTGTATAATTTTGTGGACGGCTGTACGTTTATTAATTACTAAACACTTACTTTTAATGCAATATTAAAAGATTCAAACTAAATATAAGCTTCTTATGTCTGTCGCAAGAGGTTTATTTAGGTTAATTGGAAAACCTAGATCATTTTATATAAGACAATAGTAACCTAAATATCTAACTATCTATGTGCGTATGTGTATGTATAAGCAGCTTAGGGTCTCACAATGTAATACCACATAACGAATTACCTAGTTACAGACGAATGGATGCGTAAATTGAATTCGATTCAACGCAGAAGAATAGTAATATAAAAAAATATTACGTAATTAAATAATATCTACAAAGTAAGCGAATGATTACTATACTTTATGAAAACCTTTGAACAGACTTTATTAATATATCACGTAATAATTGCTTTTGCAAGAGTAATGAAGTTTATATGAAATCTTTTTACTGTACTTTTCAACCAATTCTAGCAGTCTAAATGGAGGAAGGATGAAGTAAGGAGTAGAAGTAATGTTATCACGTCCTTGTTTGGCACTGTAGTTAAAACAGGACTTCTCTTGGGGACAATGATCACTGGAATGTCTTTTCTGGGAAGCCCTGGAATTTCCTCAAATGGCTACAAGGAGATGACGACCGATTTGCTCCAAACCATGGTCTCAACGACGATGACCTAACAAAGCTTTTAGAAACGTCTTTCCTGAGCAGGAAGAGAAACAAGTACGTCAAGAGGTGGTGGATCGCTACACGTGGAACTACATCCTGTGGTCTTTTCCTTTAAAACTCCCCATCACCAAATTTAAAATTTAATTAACTAGCCTCGTACCTACCTTAATGGTGTACAAGATCTGCTGACTAAACGTATCAGCTGTTCCACTCAACTAGCAGACAGTGGAGATAGGGGTGGGCCTAATTACGATGGTAAAAATTATTAAAGGGCGCCAGGAGACTTAACAAACCGAACGTTAACAAGCAGTCGACGTCTCCAATCGACAGAATTGGGCAGAAAAATCAAAAGTAAATAGAGGCTTATTTACTCACTGGTACGTGAGGGAGGTGAACACAAACACACGCTTAAAGTCAATAAAATTCAAGTTTTATTATAAACGCAAGTAGAGCATAAAGGCTCACAAACAATTTACACAAGGTTCGGCGAGTGATTATTTACCACGAAACTTAATCTAAGCTGCAGATTTTAACACAACTAAAATTATCAGCTTAATTTACGCTGCGATTTACTACAGTAGGCGCAGCACAAGAAATAAGCCGAAATTCGCTCTCTATTCGAATATGCAAGAGAAATAAAAAATATAAACCAACCGATCCACGAACTGTCAAATTAAATTAAGTTGGGAATACCTAACCTTATTGACAGCGTCTGGTCAAAGTTACCAACCCAAGCGCAGTGGCCGGTGGGTAGTTACAACTGGTTACGACGCCCTCTGCCGATCGCGGGCAGCGTCGACAATCCGGTTCAAACTAGACTCGCAGGGATCGTCAAGATGGCTGGTCAGGTTTCCCCTATGGGACCGGTAGGTTCGAAAATGATACGAGTTGACCTCGGTTTGACCCCAACTTACTACGGCACAACTTATTTACACCAAGCGCAGCAGAAGTTCTGCGCCTACAGATGGAACTAGAACTAGGAGCCTGTATGAAAAGAAACGACGGCATTAGCGACCATAATGACATTCGCCATTACTCGATATATTTTACCTGAGATTTTCAAAGTTCCCAGGCTTGGAATTGGGATTAAAATTACCCCAAAATCGTTCGGTGGTGCAGACAGGAATGCTGGCAGCGCCGTTAATGAATTCTCCCCTCACAAAGAGCAAGAATTCCGAGATCACACTACGACACGACTTAAGCTTGCAACAGCCGAACCACAAGTGAAATAGGAATGCGAAGCCAAGATGGTGGTCGGTAAATAACGCGCGAAAATTGCAGACGGTAACCAATGATGGACCATAATATAGTAACGTGAATGAATGTTGCGCGTCCACATAGCGCAAGTTTTTCCCCCTGGCGAGTAACGGTGAAGGTGTACAGGGAGACTATTTTGACGTGACGTCTGTAAACCAGATGTCGCAGGTACCGTATTCTCCATAGCTCAGAAATGGCGTAGTTCTCTTCTGCCTTGTTTAAGCTTCTACTGATGTAGGCTACTGGATGGAGTTGTACATGTTGTGGTTGGAGCAATACGTCACCCATGCCGTACCCACAGGCATCTGTATGAAGTTTACAATTGGCCTCGGAGTTGAAGTGGGCGAGCACGTCCTTTTTGTTGACTCGTCCAGATGAATCCCGTCTTTTTCGTAGCTTCATATAATGGTCTGGCTGTTAGGGAAAAGTCCTTGATGAATTTTCGGTAGTAGTTGCAGAGGCCAAGAAAGCTTTGAATTTTCTTCACAGTCTTGGGATGAGGAAAGTCCCGGATACATTTGGTTGACTTTGTGACCTAGGAGATGAATTTCTTGCTGAGCAAAAATGCATTTGGATGGCTTCAGTGTCAGGCCTGCCTCTCGTAATCGGTTGAAAACTTTTCCTAATGTCTTCACGTGTTCTTTGGAAGTTTTTGAGAAGATGATGATGTCGTCCTAGTAAACCATTACTTCCTTCCACTTCATGTCTCCAAAAACAGAAACTGTCAGATTTTGGAATAGGCATAGAGCATTGCGGAGACCAAATGGAAGTACGTTGAATTGGTCCAGGTACTGTGAAAGCTGTGTACTGCTTGGAGCTTTCTTCTATTCCAACCTACCAATATCCACTGAAGAGGTCCAGTGTTGAGAAGTACTAGGCGTCGCCCAAGTAGGTGAGGATGTCGTCTATGTTTGACTCCTTCGTTACGGTGTTCAGCTTTCGATAGTCCACACAGATTATTTTTCTTTTTTGATAGTAATGCAGGAGTGCGCCATGGACTTTGACTGGGTCTGATGATATTGTGTTCCAACATTTCTTGTATTTGCTGGTCGATGATTTTTCTTTCTTCGTGGGAGATTCGATAGGGCTTACTCTTGATTGGACTGGCCCCTTGGACATCGATTTCGTGTTATGGATAATCGATAGATAGAGCGGTTAATAACATCATGAAGATAAAAAAACCTAAGGGGTCTTAAAAATAAAGCAGTAATAATGTAAAATGGATAGGTGAATGTTACAGTTGGACTTTTACGATGACGACCATTGTGAATAAAATTGAGACGAAAATTAAGCGCCTTAATTATAATGTGACGTTAACAACGGTCGTAAATTCTCACGACTTCGAATATAACGAGATTCAAATGAGGGCCTTTAAATTCTTAAAAATGCCCAAACTCGTAAACGCGCGACGCACAAACGGAAACCTTGAAGCCGATATCTCGCTCGTCCGTGCTCCATTCCTTAATTCGGAAAGACGTATCGCCGCCTCTTTCGGTTTATTATTTCGTGCTTTTTATTTCCATTCAAACTGCGCCCATACATATTTATGAATGTACCGTGCCTAAAAAAAAATTTACATAAGTTCCGAGTGTCACATTTTTTATTAGTGGTACAATGTGTTCGCCTATCGATTGCTATTTATAAACTTGTAGCGCTCGGGTATTATTTAAATTAAATAAACAATCCGCCGGCGAAATAAACAACGGAAGTTATTTACAATACTACTGTTGCTCTAAATCATTTCCGTTTTGCATAAATTCAACAAAAACGAAGTCACACTTCATTTAATTAACGATAAACACTTCATGTATTACTGTTACATTTTATGACTGTTCATTTTCGAACGTGTTCAAGGTACAGTGTATGAAGTGAACTAGAGATGAACGCTTTGAGAAAATACATCGACAGGAAGTAATTTTTTTCCTCGATAGTACGTGGAAACTTAAAGAAAACAGAATAGGAATTCGAAATAAATTATTGTTACTCAGCAAATGTACCGCGTTTCCGTTCACTTCTCTTTATTTATCCTTTCATGTATAACATTAATGTAGGCACAAAGCAACGTGAATACTCAACTATAATTGTTCTTCTGAAATATAATCCGCACGAATTAACAAACAATTATTTGCGAATTTGTTACCCTTATTTCATACGCAATTCCAATTATTTTAGAAACCACTACTAATTACGTCGCGTAAAATAAATAACTCAGACTTCCGTCCCCAACTGTTAAACGTGTAATAAAAAGAATTGAGATGTATGTCAAGGGCGGATTGTGTGCAAGCCAGTAATCAATAAAAAAAACTTTATAATCCTAATATACTGCCGCATTTATAGTACGTGGCGTTGCATTTCGTACGCAGTGCCCACAGCTTGATTTTGGGGTAAACTGCCCCAAAGAGTTTTCTTTAACATTTTTCTCGATATTGTTATTCATCCCGCATACTGCCTGTTGCTGTTATACTTTAAAATAAAAATACCGCTACCTTTTAGATCAACGCTTGTTTGATTGTTACCGAAGCTAAATGCAGTTGATTGCATTCGGTCACACTTAATAACAACGATTGAAAAAATTAGGACGGTGACACGAATCTCAATTATTACCTTCACGCTAAACAGGACTAAATGACGTACGAAGGCGCATTCACGAAGCAACTCGTAAACGTGAATTTGCTTGCGTAAATTACGACTATTAAATATTTGCAGACATCTTTCATGATGCATAATAACGACATGACGTATCCTTTATATACAAATATTCAAAAACGAAAGTCACTCTTCCTAGTCGAAATCGAACCATCTGTTACTTTTTTTTTGTTAAGGAGAAATGATTTTGAACTTGGAAAATTGAAACTAGGTCATTTTCTACTCGGAAACGAATATACAGGGTGTAATCGATTATGTTTCACTTAAGTTTAAAGACTTGCAGTTCAGATTTATATTTGTAAACATTCAGCAGTATCACGCTCGAACAATTCCCGAATACTTAAAGTAGGAAGTTATAGTTAAGTTTATATTGTTTTAGCTCAGAGATCATTATTTTAAAAGCAAACATTCTTCTGGTCAAATGTTTGATTTTTAAAGAGCGAGTACAGAAACCGCTTGTTTTCACATTCCATTAACAATTATAATATAATTGAAGCGCTAACGAAAACTTATACGAAACACGTTTCCTTGTGTAGTATAAAGTCGTACGGAAATTAAGTCTATTGTGTATAGCCACGCGTGTGTCGAAATCTCATGTTAAGCAGAGCTTTGTTTACAAATATAAAAACTTGCACGTAAATATCAAACACCGTGTACATTTTTTACGGTGGTTTCTTCTCCAATTGAAAACAATCACTTCATAATCGACTTCATTATGACAAGACGTAACAACAAACGGGTGTGTCTGAAAATGTGATTTATTAACATGGGACCGAAACCAGTTCATTTGAGCAGTATCATTAGCGATTAAGATCGAAGATTAGCCCGAAATAACAAAACAGTATTTTCTAATTGTAAACCATACGTGTTGCAATATTAATCAAATCATATTAAAGACACTTCACCTTCAATTGCGTAATTTGAGTAGGTACACAACTTGCGAGTTTGCAATCCGCTTAAATTGAATTTTCACGCTGAAGTGTTTGCACAATTTTAACTGTTTTCGCAAAACTACAGTCAGCAAATAGAAAATAGCCACTTAGCACAACTATAATAGGTAGCTAATCCGATTTTTATTTGCGAACCGATGTCGTTGAAGTATTTGTTAAAACTATTCAAATACAAAAGTTTTAAATGAAACCAGTTCATGTTACGATGATTACCATCAAGCTTGGCTTAATTAAAACCGTCGAGGGAATCATTTTTGAAGAACACCAAATACATATCCTTTTGATCTATCAATTTTATTGTTCCGTCTGAAAAAAGCCAATCGCAATCAAGTATAAACATATTGTTATGTTTACAATCGCCTGTACGGTAAATATTTGTATCAATGCATTCCGTATCTTATCGAAAAGCGCGTTGGTTACACACGTTTTAATAAGTTAAAAAATGCAGGCATATCGAAGGGGGATATCACTAAAATAGTGAGGCGTTCGTTTGATTTTCTTATCTTCACATGCCTTACAACATTTATTAGACGTATACACAGATGACCCATAAGTTTTTAATATTTACATGCAAAGAATATCGTTTGTAAATACATGCGGCGCGTATTATATTCGGCGCCAGACGAGGAGGGCGTTAAATAAACATGCGTATTTTATCATTTTTGTTTACTTTTTCATTTTATAAATTTATGTAACACGAGAGTATTTCGAGTACGTCGTCAAAATTTGTAATTTTTTTTTGCAAAATGTGACATACATGAGTTGGTTGTATGTACTTTCTAGCTGAATTAATAATTATTTAGATTTGTACTATCAATTAAAGTCTGGTGAAAATTAATTAATTTGACCCATTAATTTCTGTTGTATTAATTCTCAGAAGAATGCGGACCAACTCAATGGTAATTATTTTAATAATTACGTAAGTCGTAATTGGCTTATGGAAATCAAACATGTCTAAGAATTTTTTTAATGTTTCATGAACTATTAATAATGACACAATTAGATGCTGTTTAATTGAAGCACTTTCATACTATCTCAACAGTATTTTAATAGAGTTCAATGTATATAAAATTATTGTCTGCATTTTCTTCTTTTTTATAAATCTCAGACGTAGATATCATATCTTGCTTACCTTCGACAAAGTTCAGTGATTGAATGCAGTAAAGAGTGAACTTTAGTTCTTATTCTTTTTGTTTAAAAAAAAATAGCGTATCATTTAAAAAGTTTTTAATATTTGATATTGTTACGAATTCGGGGTTCCATTAAATTGTCCACAGTTAACACGGAACATGTTAATGCCAAATATTCTTTACCACGGATTAAGAAAGTATGTATACTACAGAAAACCACTAAAACCGGCTAAAACTAAGGCTTCACTTAAAACGAAAGACCTCGACGTGTACTTTCATGTTCTGTAAAGAAAATATTTACGCAGATGCTGGTTAATGAGATATAAGCGTCTAAAGTGACTATTGTCATATGACCGTGAAAGTGTACTTTTAATTAATTTGTAATTAATTAAAATCGACCGGCTAAAACTTTTCAAAGGCATTATTGAATAGATATGGATGTTTACTTTATGGCTGCGCGAAAATTTTCATTAAAGACAAATTTTTTAGTGTGTTACATGCAGGTTTAAATAGTGGTTTTCAACATAAAATCAAATACTTTTTGAATTTCTTGCTACAAGGGGAATGTACACATTATACTTTTTGAAAGGATTAAATATTATAACTTAATTGCTGGAATTTTATTTCTAACTTCTCACCGGTGGTTTATTTAAGTCTATAGTTTTATTTTCCTTTAAAGTTGTATCACAATCAATGTGTAAACCCATATTGGCGAAGGAATTTACATCCGTATTGTAGCCAATTACGCATTATTAGTTGCTAACTGCATTGAAATTAATTTAAACTTTTATGTGTTGCAGAACACTTTAGAATGACATCATTTTCTGGACATTTATATGATTTACTGCAATAAGTTCATTCAACTAAACAAAACGGAACTTAACTCTAAGATTACAGATGATTCCATAACGTTAAACAAAATTCGTTGCAAAAAGTGAAAGAAGTATATTTGTTTTGTCTAATATATGAGTATATATTTTATATACTTTAATATTGGAACTTCTTTTCATGGTTGTTTATAAAAAATGCGCAAGGTCTGGTGCATAATAAGACGAAATATTTTACGTATGTCGGTCATTTTGAATGCCAACGAAGAAGTAATTGCGGGTTAATCACGTACACAAAAATGAGAAACACGTATCCACAGTAACCACCTGCCCGTCGAGGCCGAGCAACTTTAATCTGCTGAATATAAACAAACCAGACGCATAAAAATCAACAGTAGAGTCCAAACATGAAGAAGATAAAGAAGGTGTTCTTGGTTCTTGTTTATACGTACACCCTGTGTCTACCGAATGTGATATTCAATGTAGGAAAAAAATTCGTCGGATTGTTATTTATAATTTCAATAAACAATTACCATTACATTTTATTTTAAATGCCAAAGCTCACATAGAAACTATTTAATTTTTGACCTTTCTTTTAATTATCATTGACTTTTCCCGATCGGACCGCGAGATACCGGAACTGGCAAACCTTTAAAGTTCAAGTAAATATCCAAACGGTTCGTCGCCGTACTTCGTCTCGGAATCATTTTATTATTCATTTCAATTCTTAAATCTAAGTTGGTATTAAAAACAAAAGTGTTTGCCTACTTCCTAATTTCCTTACGCGGACGAAATGATGATCTTTGTAGAACCAAGGCCCCAACTTTTCTAAATTTAGGCACGACTCGTTGTTCCCTACTTTAATTATGGGAAAATGAATAATGGCGATTGTCTCCTGCACGGAGCATATTGTGCTCATAAATTTATTACGGCCCGGATTCGATCAGTCGACAATAGAATTGGCAACAATTGATAGGTTATTTCCGGCATTCTAGTCGGTGGAACGCCTCTACATGAAATAAATTGCAGGTCGACCGTGTGAAACCATCAAATGAGCTATCATGTAATTCTACAGGCGGTTGTCAATACGAGTAAAAAAAAATAACACGACATAAAAATTTAGCAAGTTACTAAGAGGGTGGACTTGGAGTGTGAAGTCTGAACGTAAACGCGCGAAGTGTTCAGTTTTGAATTGGATAGGCTTAAATTTAATTCGTTTTCCCAATTCTGCCGAATATTTTGCTTGCCAACCATTTTGTCTATAAAAACCCCGTAATTTCCCAAATCCGAGAAATCGTAAACTAGTTGTTATCGGAGCATGTAAGTTCTTCTCTTGTAATGGTGTAGTGTACTGTATTAATTTATGTACTATATATTATTTAAGCTTTGCTCCTTGTTTTGATTAATTCCATAACACATTGCACTTTAGAGATTCAAATCGCGCGCCCAATTCGTGTTTTATACAAAACTTTCGAGTATAATCCAGCACCACCTAGAATACACTCCTTGAAAATTCTAGAATAATCGAGACGTTGGATGATGTGTTCATCTTAAAAATAAATTTATCAATAACATGGTTGTAATAATACAATATGTTCAAGAACGTTTGATTGTTCTATGTTTTAGCCTTAAGTTATCAATATTTCGCTACCATGCTCTTGTTTAATGCATTATTCTCTAAGCACTTTCTGTAAGTACGATTATGTCCAAATTGGGTACACTGTGAGTTTTATTGCAACAATGAAAGAACCTCGACTTGTATTCATGTAAAAGTGAAGCACAGTTGTGTCAACAATTGATTAATGACGACATGGTCGTCCGAACTTGATTTTTTTTAGTTAATTTATTGGTTTCGTAAAATCATCGGAACTTTACATTAATTTATTATCTCTATAAATATTAAAATAAAACAGAAACACTCATAACTCAACTCGGCGATTAATACGACTTCTTGGGCAACAAGTGAGGAGCGAAATAGGATACGGTTTACGTATCTGTTAATCTATCAGCGAGCGCCATAAAGTCCCATTAATTTTAATGTCTTGTTTCACATATACGTCGACGGTTTAATCTGATCGACCACGCAGATTTTTAATTGCCGTTTTTTAATCCTCTGCGTTTGTAAGAATTTCTCATAAAAAGCCTAGTCAATTGCGAATGTACTAATTAAAATGAAATGAGAAAACTCTGGGAGTGCTCTAGAGCAGTCCAATTTAGTGTATGGTTTAATTTCAGATAAAAAAGGCCAAGCACAAACCGAACCTAATAATCGTACCAGACGTGAACATAACTAAGACATTTCGTGATAGAAAACCCGATAGAATACACAGGGACGTGGGCGATGATATCTCACTACCCCCCACGTATTCGCACTGGTCTTCGTGGAGTCGATGCGACGATTGCCTTCAGATGAGAATGAAGAAGTGCATCAGTCCGGCGTGCGAGGATTCCAGGATGTACGAGGAGAAACCTTGCAGGAAGAAAAGGTGCGTTCGGAAACGCAATCGGAAGCGGCAGAGAGAAATGCACGTCGTTCGTGTAATAGAGGTAAGAACTAAGAACAGAATTTTTTTTGTAACAATTTTGTAAACAATCCACAAGTACCAAAGGTATTAGAATGGTACACCCTGTATATTTTTAAATTTTTGAAATCTTTCTTAAAGTTGAATCTTTTCAATACGTGTTTTGGATTGAGATTGATAATTTTTAATAATTTAGATTTATGAATTATAAACAAACGCTTGCGTTGCGTACTGCAGAATTGACCTCTGCCAGGACGTACGTTAGTTTTGGAAATAAAAACTTGATAATTTAATTTATGTAATATACCTTGACCTCTGCATTAATTTACTTGACAGTCTTCATAAAACTGTAAGCTACAGTATTCCATTGGCCGTTAGTAAGATTAATATTAGAAGATTCATATTTCCTAATTTATAAATGGATTCTAATTCTTATCTATCACATTTTATTTTAAATAGTCTGCAAGCGTTTCGTTAATCTATCGGCTACATTGTGACCTACATATACCTAGAGCGCATAATAAGTTTCGCACCTGCTGGTAATTTCCGTCAATAAACATTGCGTATAGGCGTCATTTTGATCGAAATAAAACCACTGAATTGACAAACTATTCTATTAAATTGCTATTTAAATCATCTACAGAAGACGCGAATGCCAATAGGTCATAAGTCAAAACGGATATACCTACCAAAAGTTATCGTACGCACTCAAAAAATATAGGTTCGCCGGTTTCATATATTTTTAGCGGATGAAAGCTTTACGACGCTGCGATATTTATTAGTTTTGGAGGAGACTTTGATGGCTAAAATTCTCTCGATAACTTTCTCATTGTATACACGCACAACTTATTTTTAAAGCGAAGTATTTACTAATATTTAACCGAGCTCGCCGCATTTCTGTTACACTTATAGAGCTCATTGAATTAGTACCAACTGATATTTTTGATGATTTAGTGCGTTTTAAATAACGCTCGGCGAAGAAATTTCGTAAAGAAGTAAAGTTTGGATGATCTATTAGGCGAGTGATTAAAATTATTTTTTCATTCCTGTTACAATGTCGCGTCAGGTAGCTCACGTGGCATGGTTTAAAAGGTGTTATAAAGGCGCCAGGGTGAACAAATACCCAGCTGAGAAAGTTGCAAAAGTTTCGCAATAAATCCAGGAGATTTTGAATTACTCATTTGTACGCTGAAGGTGCATTGCACGAAAACACAATAGCCACAATAAACAAATACTTTAATTAAAAATGCCAACTTCGTATTATCGCAAGGTCGACGGTTACTTCGCCGCCATACTCCCCTGTCTGTCCGCTCTTGAAATCGCCTAACCGCTAGTGGTGACTTTCAACCAAAGAGGTCGCTGGGAATAAATAGCGACACGCCTTCTTGACTTCAGCAACCCTCCGCCGAATTCGATCCTCGTAGGACGTCGTCGTCGACTCGACAGCTGACGTGTAGGGAGCGGACGATGTAATCAAGTGTGGAGTTCGTGTGAACCTTGCGTTAATGCAAGTATTTATTTTATTTGTCGTTTAAATTAAACAACCTTTTGCACGAGGTTAGGAAACTACTGTTGACTTTGTGAACGAAAGTCGGATCCGGATTTTGGGATTTTATATTTGACAATTTGGTTGTATTATCGTTTTGTTTTATTTAATTACTAGTTTTAACCCCTTCTGGGTCTTGTGATTGCCCCGTGTTTTATTTTCATAAACACAAATATTGAGGATTTCTATTTTATTATTAGATTCTGCCCAGGGGCCCGATTCTCGAATCATGCGGAAGAAATCGTATGCGAAAATGACGTCAAAATGATGCAATTTGTATAATTTTGTACAAGAGTCTACGTCATTTTCGCATACGAATCTTCTCGCACGATTCGAGAATCGGATTCCTGGTGTTTTTGGGATTACGTACAATCCATACTTATCTCCCCGAGTCTAGCCGGTTGGAAGGTGAACTTAAATTGCACACTTCTACCTTTGCAACCAGGGAGGTAGCAGAAGCAGCGGTCTTCGTAACTGCTTCCAAGGGCTGCTTAATTAACCGAGATCGAAAAGGGTATTTCATATATGAAAATACGAAATCGTACAAGAAGAAGTACACGAAGGGTAGATGAAAATCTACACAACAATAAAAACCTGAATTAAAGAAGAAACGCACGATTAGAAATCACAATGGCGTCAGCCGTTTGCTTAGAATTTATCTGGGTTTTAATGAATAGTCAAGCCTTGGGCAGGATGAAAGAAGTTTTCCCTATACGTTGGCGATGCGTCTTATGAAGTTCCGATTACGTCGATATAAGTTTCCCAGTAAGAACCTCAATAATTCACACACACGATATCATGACGCATTTTCATATTTTACGATTAACCTTCGGAATAAGACAAGTATTTACCTACGTAAAAATTATAATTGCCCCTTCCTATAAACTAAGTTGATTCAGTAAAAAAAACACGAAAGTGTGAAATATTTTAAACGTAGCATATTTTCAATAATTAATTTTAAAAAATTAGAAGCAGAAAATGTGATAATTTCAGGATTAATTTCAGGACATCAAAAAATATGGCAGTAGAAGAGAGAGTTTGACATATACAGGATGATCCTTGAATAGATCGAGAAAGAAACAATGTGGAATGATATAATAATAAGAGACTAATTGTAAGTCAAGGTAGTCTTATCTGCCTTGTTAGATTTTTATCAGACTTAACTGTATCATCAGTAGTACCTACCTATCTAATTATTTATTTTTAGATATCAATATCAGATCGTTGCCTACATACATGTTCTTAGTAAAAACGTCTGCATGCGCAGCAAGGACGACGTCTTCCAATTCCTTAAACCACATCAATTTTTTTGGACAAATTTTTGAGATAACCCTTGCACCAAAAATAAACACTTCCGCAAAGTTTCTTGCGCAAATCAAATTAACATAATGGCCCGCGTACGTCATCGCGTCAATAAAAGTTCGTAAACTTGTCACTGTCGCGATGCATTTTAATATTTTACGATTGGCCTTCGACATCTGAACGGCTTCAATTGCCGGCACGTATGTACACATAAAAAACAAATTGCTAAAATAAATACTCGCCGCCAGTTTTTTTCTCTAAAAAGACCTCGTGGTTTATGATTTATGATAATGAGTTTATCAAATTTGCAGGCAAGGTGACACATTTAATCAATGTTTGCAACTCTTTTTTTTATGAAGGATCACTTCAAAATTGTTAGCTCCTTTCAACTTTGATAATAAATTAAAGTGTTTTATAACTTCCAGGAAATGATTGAATCTTGAAAGGAGAAAAAAACTGACGGATGGAAAAAGTCATATTCCATCATCAATCCGAACCGGCTTTAAATTACTGACAGTTCGTGGTCTGATCAGTATCTGACCTGAGTATGAACCCTCAAAGTCAAAACACACGGACCATTTTTGGCAGTCACCAGTCAGTCGATAATAGATTAACGATTAAAGGTGGTCCATCTGTTTTCATCGATGAATGTTTTCCACTCTTAACAAACCATGTCGATCCAAACCCCTAAGTGGCGGAAGGAAATACATAAATTTTTGTAAATATTTCCGTTATGGCTAATCGATTTGTTAGGGCGATTATGATTTGAAGAATGACGTCACTGAGAAACAAATATTATTGTGTGTACAGTTGAGTTCGTCTGTCAACTTGAGTAGTGGTGTGAAGTTGGCAGTCACGACGCCACCTGTTGGTTGTTTCCTACGCCGGTGAGCTGGTTCGAACCGGTTTTGCAGGACCCATAAAAATGTCTGCACTGATTCCCTCGAAGTTGCGCTGATAAACGAATGAGAATCGGCTCGGCCTAAGTCAAATTCGAAACGGTAAATGAAACACGAACTGAAACGAGTACTGGAGCTGAAAGCCTAAAGAGAAAGAAGGAAGGTCCGTTAGCGTCGAAAATGGCGTCAGACAATTCGCTTAGTTTTACCTGGAAGTTATCCCAAGCTTGGAATGGGGTTACAAATACCCCAAAACTCGTTCGGTGGTCTTAGAATTCTTTTCCGGCAAGGCCGTAGATGAGCTCTCCTTTCTTTCCAAGCAAAAACTCTAGTAATTCACCAACGCACAAACACGACACCACCAATGTCGAACGATAAATGAAACGGGAGCGCGAAACGAAGCCTGAGGACGTCGAGGACGCACGCGTGACATAAGCTCTAATCAAAGGTCACGATCACATGGTGATGAGGAACCTGAAAAGGTCACGATCACATGGTGCCTCTGAACAAAATGAAAATCGCCCCACACGATATCGTACATCGATCGATAATTTCTGCCTTGCGTGGTACGCTCGGAAAAGCGAGGTTGTCAAGCGACTCGAGACTGGGCAAACGATGGTCTGTTGCCACTTCGCCGCAAGGGGATTTTGAACCGTAACGATTAATGGTAAAAGATATTTCTGTGGCTGATCGCCGAGCTATTTTAGGAATCCCTCCAATTTCACAAATAGTTCAAAGAACTCGGGATTTTTCTCGAGGGTGGTCGGTATCGACTTCAGGCACCCTTCAATGTTGGGGATAAAATTCGACACTGCTTCCCCTTAAACGGCGAGAAGGTTTGGAAGTAACAAAGCCATGGAACACTTTACACACAGTTAAAATACACTCCGCTCCTGAGGTCCTGACAAGTCTATGACTTAGGACCTCGTTGGGCAACCACCACAGATTAAAAAAAAACTCTCACCAGAGCCTCTCGTGCAATCAATTGTCAAGAGTAACACACATAACCCTTCCGTGCAACTTATTGTCGGAAGTATATCCAAAGCCTCCCGGGCAACCAATTGTCAGGAGCAACACGTACACTCTTCCGTGCAGCTTTTCGTCGGAAGCACACCAAAGCCTCCCGTGCAACGCATTGTCGGGAGCAACAAGCGCACTCTGTCGTGCAACTTATTGTCGGAAGCATCTGCCACACATCGAGGGCGACACTCATACTCTACATATCCATCGGCTTCGTCGTCGAAGTCAGACGTTGAACAAGAGAAGTGAAATTCAAGCTGAAGCAAGATACCCTGAGATAGTTACTACGCCAACCCCGTGTTCAACATCCGTTACTACGTTACCAGAAACTTCGAGACCAGAGCGTCGCACATATTGTTATTTATTTTTATAGTTTCATGTTGTGTTAAATAAAATTGTATACGAGAATACGCCCACATTATAATAAAAATAGGAAATGACAATTCCTTGCAGATTTTTACAAAAAAGAGCAGGTTGTTAATGTCATTTGAACATGTTGACCAGGAGCTACCCATACTCTTTGCCACTTGGAGAAACTGATTAGATTTTATTTTTAGAAACAAAATATAGAGACGAGGACGATGCAGTCGAAAATCTGGAGCAAATGGTCAAGATGGTCCGAGTGTTCGGAAAAGTGCAGATCGCAACGCTATCGAATGTGCAAGAAACCCGGCAGATGTAAAAAGAAACGAGAACAACAAACCGCCTACTGTTACCACGAGAAATCAAACTGCGAGAAGTACGTTTTGCACTTGCTGGATAACAGTAGACCACTTGGTAAGTAAAAGAAAAAAACATTTTTTTTTCTTTTGTACTGATCGGACTTTGGTGATGTTTGCAGACACGTCGCGTTACCAATACAACAGGCAGAACCACCACAACTCGTGGAAGAGAAAATGCGGTAGGCCGCTGAGGAAGCCGAAAATGCTGAAGATCATCGGAGGGACGGAATCTAAGAAGCACAAATGGCCTTGGCATGTGGCGCTATTAAATTTATATATGGTTCGTGATTAATTCGATGATTTTGTTCGTAAATGGGTCAACGCGCTTATTACAAATTGAATCATACCGTAACTGATACGACGAAACAATAGAAGTACATGTCTGTTTGCAACTTCTATTAATGGACTATGCACTCACTTATTATGGACATATAAAAAAAATTAATTAATTTTAATTATAATTCAATTTCTGGGCCAGAAACATATTTATGTAAGAGGAGATATTGATAAGTTCTTGACCAAAACTTAGAAAATGTTAAACTTTTTAGAAACACATGATTTTCTTCGTATATTATTTTAGTCTTTGATTTTCTTTGTATATTATTTTAGTCTTAAATGAATGAACTGGTGTGAATGGTTTTTTTGTTTTTAGGAAGTTTTTTGCGCTGGAACTCTGATACATCCGAGGTGGGTCTTGACTGCGGGTCACTGTCTCAGAAAGTACCTGCGAGTGCGTTTCAATGAGCACGACCTGACCACCGTGGAGGGTAGGGAAGAGGAGATGACCGTCCAGCGGATGTTCCTGCACCCACGCTTCGACCACATCACCGTCGACAACGACATCGCGTTGCTCCGGTTGCCCAGACCGGTCAGACTACCGGTCGCCTGCCTGCCTTCCTCGGAACCTGTTACCAAAGACCTCTGCTACATCATGGGATGGGGCAAGGAAAAAGCGGACTCCGTTTACGGCACTAATAAATTGCACGAGGCACGGGTAAGGACGTAAAAGTCTTCAATTGCTTATTAGTGAGGTTTTCAAACCAGTTTTACTTTTTTCGTTTTGTTTTGGAAGTTCTTGTTCTTGGATAATCGAGACAGACGTTAGTGTTAACGTTAGGAGGTTCTTCTTAATTGTATTTTTTTTAGATACCGGTAGTAAATACAAATCTTTGTAGAAGAGCATA
The DNA here is from genome assembly GCA_958336345.1 of Dorcus parallelipipedus. Lineage (NCBI taxonomy): Eukaryota > Metazoa > Arthropoda > Insecta > Coleoptera > Lucanidae > Dorcus > Dorcus parallelipipedus. Next base: position 27,905,100 of record OY284483.1, read on the forward strand.
CAGACGATACATAATCACCCACAACATGTTTTGCGCTGGTTGGAAGTCTGGTGTAGCGGATACGTGTGCGGGTGATAGTGGTGGAGGACTCATGTGCCCCACTAATAAATCACTTATATCGACTGCTTACGCAGTGCAAGGAATAACGAGCTTCGGAGATGGCTGTGGAAGAAAAAACAAGTACGGAATATACACGCAAGTCAACAATTACTTGAAGTGGATACAAAGTACTATAGAAAAGTATTCTTAAGTTTGCGACAAAATTTAGCTTGTCAGTGTACAACAAAGTGATAACTAAACAATATTTATTATTTATATATTTTGTTAGTAAGATTTTTGCACTCACTGCCCGAAACAAAAATAAATACTTTGATCTGAACGTTTATTTTTAATCGCCTGGTATATTTTGTTATGTTTTCGTACTTATTATAAAATATGTACTTGAGGTTCTTTTCTTTGTTCTATAATAAAACCACCCCTTATTAGAGACTTTCAAAGTACCATCATTTGGTCCATAACATACTATCTAAGCAACGAAATATTTTTCTGAAATGTCAAAATACAGTGTGATTTGAATTTACCGCCATACTAAATTGTTATTACGTTGGAAACACCCGCTTCACCTTTGTCATTTACATCTGATACAAGAAAACTACAAATTAATTTTGGTTTGCTTGCAAAGTTCATAAATTTTTTAATGACGACTTCTAGTAACAGATTTAAAACTTGTCACATGAATTTATGAATACAAATTGAAGAGCTGTGTGATTCTGAATTTCAAACGCCAATTTTTTTTCACATAACCTACAATCTTGTCGCTGTTTAGGTTACGTCAAATAAACCAACGAGATGTACATCCGGTTGCAGAGTTGCAAATAGCCGAATAAAAAAATGATTTTGATTGTATTGCCAATTCAAACAGTTATTCTTGAACACCTTGTATATAAGCTGAGTTCGTTTGTTTACTTGCAACGTGCAGGGATGGAGTAAAATTGGAGTGAGAGCGAATAAGTTTTAATACAAGTAAAAGTGAGACAAAAGTGTGAAAAGAGTGAACGGAGTTGAATAAGCGAACGACGTAACTGTTGAAAAGGAATTTTTGACAACTCTTGAGTGCTTTTTGCACGTTGGTAACACTGCATGCAGTGTCACCAGTCATTCCGACGTTTAATAAAAAAAATCCCGTTAATAATTCGCGTTTATTTTTTATTTTGTACTTTGACGAAATACCTCATTTGAGTTTCGCTCAGAACGTAAGAGTACTGACTTTACTAAATTGTAAGTGAAGGTTGGTAACAGATTTCAGTTTATTAAGTTTGTCATTTAAATTTTTTTATATTTTGGCAGAAATGTACACCTGGTTTATCTATTTTCTCTAAATAAACACGATTTGTCAAATTAATTCACAAGAGCTTTGCAAAAACAATTCAGTTGTTTAGAAATTGTTCAAAATCCAATGATGCCAGATCGCACGACTTATCGCGATGAAAGTCCTATTTTATGATTTTCAAACAACTTATATTTATATGTAGAAATATTTCACTCTTAAGACCGAATTGTCTGATCATCTTAATGAATCGCTTTTTTACCATTGGTAGTTAAAGTGCCTAATGTTGTTGAAAATTTGAAAATCATTGGCGTGTTTGATTTCCGCTAGACAGTGTTGCCAATGTGCGGGCAATTACCCAAATTACGGGTCATTTAAACAACCTTGCGGGTAAAAAAAATACGTGGGTAAAAATGGGTATTTTCAAGGAAGAAAAAAAAACAGATAAATTTTTAAATTTTTGATTGACGACTTGTTAGTGATGTTTCAGCTTTACTATTGGCAACAAAGAAATCACTAAAGCCGGAAGCGACAAAAACTAGAGTAAGTAACCGAGGGCCAAATCCACATTGTCGATCAGTGCTGCCAACTGTACCGATAATTCAGTAATCTATCGATTTTGAACTCGACTTTTTTTAATTCTTATTTTTTTTTAATTTTAACAATTTTCTTTATTTCTAGATCGTGTTTTGTTTTATTTTACGTCAAAAATTACACAAATTTCAAATCTTAATTTCAGAAAGTTTTGTTTATTTAATGACTTAATTTTTATAATTTTTTGTAATTTTATTTCGTTTTTTAATTTTTGTAATTTTTTTTCTAATTTTATTCAATGAGATCTTGTTTTAATTTTTTTTTTAATTTTATAAATCTGTTGATAGTATTTTGTTTTATTTTACGTCAAAAATTGCACAAATGTCATACCTTAATTTTAGAAAGTTTTGTTTATTTAATAAAAAAAATTTAATTTTTATATTTTTTTAAATTTTTGATTTTTTGTAATTTTTATAATTTTTTGTAATTTTATAGAAAGTAAAAAGTATGTATTGTTTATTTAATGAGAATTCTTTATTTTTATTTTTTTGTAATTTTATTTAATGAGATTTTTTTTATTTTCCTTTTTCCAATTTTGTTCCGAGATATTTTGTATATTTATTTTTTTTATTTTATAAATTTGTCGATAGTCTTTTGTTTTATTTTACGTCAAAAATTGCACAAATGTCAAATTCTAATAAAAAAAATTAATTTTTATAATTTTTTTAAGTTTGTATGGTTTCTTGTAATTTTTATAATTTTTCTAATTTTATAGAAAGTAGAAAGTATTGTTGTTGTAGAAAGTATTGAGAATTTTTTAATTTTAATTTTTTTGGAATTTTATTTAATGAAATTTTTTTTATTTTTATTATTTTTTCTAATTTTATTCAATGAGATTTTTTAAAATTTTATTCTTTTAAATTTTATAATAATAATAATCTTATAAATTTTCTTTATTTCTCGATCGTCTTTTGTTTTATTTTACATCAAAAATTGCAGAAACGTCGAATCTTAATTTTAGAAAGTTGTTTATTTACTAAGAATTTTTTAATTTTATAAATTTTCTTTATTTTTCGATCGTCTTTTGTTTTATTTAGCGTCAAAAATTGCACAATAACTGTCAAATGTCTTAATTTTAGAAATTTGGACCCAGTTTTGTTTATTTCATGAGAATTTTCTTAATTTTTTTTTTAATGATTTTCAAAAATAAAAATCGCCTGAATAAAATCAGTGATTCTAAACATGACTTTAATCAAGTGATTTAAATTAGCTCAACCGAAATTCAGAGACATCTATCGGAATTTTTCACAACTATATTCCGAAATGCTTCGCTTGGTCGGTTGGCAGCACTGTTGCCGATTGCCGCCCAGAGTCCCACATATACATGATTTTAACCTGAAAAATCTGTCGTGCAACGTCCATGTGTGTAAGGTAAGTCCAATAATATTAGGTATTTAAATAAAAGAAATTTTGTACCATTTCATTCATTAATTTCAATTTCATTATCATTACTGGGTAAGAGCGGGTTTTTTAAAATTTGAAAAAAGTAATCGGCTTCGAGTGGATTGGCAACACTGCCGCTACATGCCGCCCCATATCCCAACTTCTCCGCCATTTTTGTGTTAAAAAAGGTAGGAATACAAGTTTCTTGCGCTTTTTACACCACGGTACGGAACACATTATAATTACATAGAGTTTTTTCGCTCGATCTTTGCAGTTACGTCAGAAAATTATCGACTCAAAATGACAAACTTATAAATTCTACCTATCATTGTTTTAACATACGTATTAGATACGGATAAAAGAATATGTTGATTTCGTTTCTCGAATTGGGAAAGTGTGACGTAACTGCAACACTGTCAAACACACGTGTATTTTCATCACCAGTTTTCAGATTCCACCAGCCGCGAATTTATGTTTACCGATTGCGTCATTTCAAACAGCGGTAAATATCAAGGCTTTAATATTTCTTGTGATTTATTTTTAAAAATTTAGGGCGTGTACCGAAATTACCAAATTGTAACCAGGGTTGGTTGTGGTAGCTAAATATTGCGTTTCGTAAATGGAATCTGGTATTTACAGAACGCAATATTTAGCAACCACAACCAACCTGGTTACAATTTGGTAATTTCGGTACACGCCCTTACACTCAAATGATATAACGAACAGTGAATCGCAAACTCTATTGATTTTTATTGTCAAGCTTATCCATCTCCATCAGAATCGGTGATCAGAATACTTTACACAAATGACGTTGTATAACACGTTGTTAAATCAATCCTCACAGATGTCGCTACTCGCGACAACAACTTTTTGAAAATGGAAACAAAAACCTCTTGACAGTTAGTTGGCAATCACGCATGTTATGAATTGGTTAAAGAAAAATTAAATTCTAGTTCTATTTTACTACTTAAAAAATGGTCCGATGCGCTGTCGCCGACGAAGCTTTGCTGCCGTACCTAAAGAATTTAGCCAAACCCAAGACTTGCACGGTCGGTTTAATATTGGGACAGGTACATAACCTCACTTTACCTATCGCGAACGTATGTCATGTGCATTCGTTGCAGCCCACGCAAGCGAGGGACTACATCGTTCATTTCGCCAAGACGCCCGAATGCCACGACGATTCAAAGGAAGACAAGGCAAGCCGCCCCATAACAGATATAAAAGACATTCAGGACGTCTGGGTGGCCGATCATGCGAAGCAAGTAACCCGAATGCTATCCGGTGGAATGTACGTCTTGGGTATATTCATCATGTCACAGAACGACGCGCTGACGTCGCTTGCGAAAATCAAATCCATCCTTAGTAACATGCACAGGCAATTAGGTGCAAATGTGTTTCTATACGGGAATCCGAGCACGTCAACTGAGAAACTAGTTTTAAATTATTGTATAAAAACGCATTCCTATTCGTGCAAGACTTACGATGTGGCTTCATCGACTCTCACGCCGTTGGACTTCAAGTTTCTAGCAAAACCAACCGATTGGCATCTGTTTGAGTGCAAGTATGAATTGGACCAAGCTTTTCCTATTTTTCTCGATGACATCGATTTGTCTCTCAAGAGGCACATGACGGTGAGATTTTTTTTCTTTTTGTTTACTATCAGTAATGGGTTGTAAAAATTTGTATGTCGGTGGGGGATCTTGAAGGAATATGGTAGAGAATTTAACAGTTTGCTTCCGAAACTCATCACCCATTCAGTGTAGGGAATCCCTAACTTCATGCTTTTGAATTGCAAATGGGAAAAAATGCGAATTTTTGCCCAAGCCATTATTTACAATTTATTTCATAGTAATACCCATCATTTGGGGATTTCAGAAGTTTTACATGAAATATTGAATTTTGATATGAAATTACTGCTTCCTAGATTAATAAAGGACAAAGGCCCTATTCTCATCTTATGATTGATTTCATCACGTGTTTATTTGCCATGGCAACGCTCGTCCATCACTCTCTTACGCATTAAATTGACATAAAGCTATATTGTTTCTTGTTTACTTTTTAATCATGACTAGTTAAACACGATCCAAGACGACCTTAATCAGAAGTTGAGAAAAAGTAAAAGGCAATCAATTTTACAACACATTTAATAGACTAATCGTTTAAGAAAATGAAAAGAATGATGATAACGCCAAAAGAAATACAACAATCGATTTTGCAACAATTTAATAATTATTAGAAAATTGATAAGAATGATGAGAATACTAAAGAAACTATGTATAAAGAGATGGGGGAGAGCGCCCATATTTGATGATCTCAACAAAAATCATCATAAGGACATTCTAGACTTGAGATTATTTAAACCCTTATGCAAATAAAACCTTGTTTAAATAAGAGTTTAATTAATCTTATGACTAGAATGTCTTTATGATGATCATACTAATAAAACTTGCCGGAATGAACAAGAAATATGTGTAAATTGTCAAATAGCAAACAAAACATGTAATTCTGATATAGAAATTAACCACTCGGTGTTTGATATGAAATGTCCAACTAAACTAAACATTTCAGAGAAAGAAAAGAGCAAAATAAATTATTGTTACGACTTGGGGCTTCACAAATTGCAATCGTTGTTTAATTTTAAAAACACTTTAATGTCTACGATCATTTAACACGATGAAAGCACAATAATATCGAGCTGCACACTTATCTAACAACTGCATACTTACTACCATATCGCTTTCTGAATACGACTGATTTAAATATCCCGCTATCTCGGGGTTTCATACGAACCAGCGCTATTCCAGAATAGGGGCGAATAACGCTAGAATATTCCAGTAAATTCTATCTCGGGGTTTTATACGAACCAGCCCTATTCCAGAATAGCGGTGAATAACGCTAGAACATTCCAGTAAATTCTATCATTCGGTGCGACTCTGGAATAGACTAGAATCTTGTCTACACCATAGGTGGGGCGACCAGTACGGAATGTAACATTATTATGAAATATAGCAACACTCCTCCCAAAGAGCTAGAACTCTGATAAAATTTTATTATCCACGTGAAACACGTCTAACTTGTAACACACTTCGAACAAGAAAGGAATTCAACGAGGCGCAATTATAGCAGGCGAAGATTGCTAGGATACGAAACCGAAGACAATCACGTGGTGTGCCACACGAATGAGCTTCGAGTAGTAAAGAAGAGGAATGCAGGGTAGCCGCCTGTATCCAAACGCGGTTCATATATCACTTTGCCTCCGCGTCTTCTTTGGCGGAAGATTTGAACGTAACATATTTAAATATCAATAAAAAATCGGTAGAGCTGTCTTGTCATGTGAACTTGCAGCCATATTAATAGAAAGAAAAGAAACGCTTTTCTACAAGTCGTGAAAGAAGTTCCCAAGTTGCTTCATGCATTAAAATCATTATCGCCGGCGATTTCAATGTCAATTTCTTTTTTTCTGCCTTCGCCAAAAAATATTTAATACCACACGATTCGGCGGAAATTCGTAATCCTGCTTAAACAACATGTTCGCCAACGCAGATGATGTCTATGCATATTCAGTCACTTATGAACTTATCCAACCATGATGGACAAATTTGCAAGTTCCACCTATGCACGGTCTTAAAAACTGAAGCCAGCACTGTGAAGTTTCGAAGTTTTTCCAGCACAAATATACGCAACTTTCATAGACTGCTTAAGCGTGAGGAATGGACTTCAACCTACAGGGAAGACGATGTAAACATGTAAACTGTCCTTCTGTCAGCACTTCGAAATGGCGTTCCCACTAGAAACCGGACAAAAAAGTGTAATCTCTCCTGAAACCAGACAGATCAGAGAAATATTGAATTTAATTCACTCAGCCAAAAGTTGAGACGAAGACATAAAAGGAATACATGACCGTTACAAAGAGTTCTATATCGGACATGCTGAAAAAGAAAAATTGAAGAGAAACCAATACTTGGCAGAAAGCAAGACGAAGGCAATTTGGAATGCCATTAACACGAAAACTGGACGAAACAAGAGAAATGCCAACATCACTAAACCTCCAACAAGCGAAGAATTCAACGATTTCCTTAGTACTAATGTGGATGATTTACTACAGTCTTCAACACGACAATATCCAGATGTTTAGACAAAATACAGTTGAAGGAACTTTTTTCCACAAATCAAAACGAAGTTGGAAGTATTTTAAAAGGTATCAAGAGTAAATCCTCACGTGATATTGTCCCGACCCTTAAAAGTTTAGAGGGTCGCTGGGGGTTTGCTCAGAGGGAGCACTCGCTAATTAATTGCGAAGGTACCTTAAGGGCGACAGAGTTAATAAAAAACATACGTACCCAATGTATCCGTTTATTAAGTACTTAAAACCAAGTTAAGCTTCTTCAGCACATAGCCATAGACTAAGGCCTAAAAACTGAGTCCCAGGAACTGCCCCCGTGTGCGTCGCTACGCTTTCTTTTATTAATCCTTCTCCTACCATTTACATGCTAGGTACTTACAATAAAAACAAACCCTGGTAATAGTTATTTTTTAAAAAATGGCCATAAAGATTGGCCATGAAAATTAAAACTCATGTCGTAGCTTGGCATCTAACACATGCCAAATCTGAAAATTTAAAGTAAATGAATGGAGCTAAGACATGAATTTTCTTTTCCACAGCCACCCCTTATGGCATTAAAAAAAAACACCTGTTATAATCCACCTGAGCATCATTTGTGGCAATATTTTTGGAATAACTACATGGATTTTTAGAAACAAATGAAAAGAAGACGATCAGCAAATTTCAACCACAGTCTTATTGAATGTCTAACGCATAAGTTGGGTCATTTTAATAGACACTTTGCAAAGCGTACTCGTATTATACGGGGAGTTTATTTTAAATCTTGACGCCTAAAGGTTTTAGAAAAGGCAAACCAGAAATCTCTACTTTGCGTAGCCTCAGTAGCAGCGACTCCAGCGCCACTTGTGAGGATTACGATAGCGAATTGGATATCCATGGCCCATTAAATATTATACCTATAGGTATAATCAATAAGTTACAATCTATGTTACAATGGGTGAACCTATCAGCGCTATTAGTGAGATAATTTATAAATATATATTTTGAATCAAGGTAGAGGGTTAAAAGTAAAATTGTTTCTATAATTTATTGTATAAATGAGAATTTTTTACAACCTGTTAGAAGACTTACACTAATAACCGCATTTCAGAACATTCTAAAATCGATCGACGCAAATTTAAAATCTGCCATTTTCTCGTTTGATGGAGAAATTAAAGAAGATACTGAAGAAGTCGTATCTATAGATAAGAGTAAAAAGTTCCAAAGTAAGCATGCCGCTAAAGATGGTGCAACCCAAGTTGCTATATATTTGCCTTGTGTAAGTAAAACACAACTTTCATTATTACTATCATTGTTTTATTTAGAATTTCAATAACTAAGAGTATTTTTTTTCTTCTGCGATTGGAGTTCTGTTGATCGTCAAGAATCAGAAACATGTTTACAAATAATCACGTCACTGTGGTGAATTCTTGTATTGTTTTAGGATTGTAAAGACATTACAGAGCCAGTTGACATCAAGAATTACGGGGGACACATAAAGCTAACAGGTCAAGTTGCTTGCAAATTGTGGCTTCATTCAAAAGCAACGGTGCACATGGCCACAACAGCAGTAACACAAGACTTAATTCGTAGTTTAGCAGCAAGACTGGAAATGCATTGGGATTCGCTCACCGAAGAAGAACATGGATCCCCTGAAGGTAAAATACCGATAGTTGTTCAAATAATGTGTTGATTTCATAAACGCGTGTTGGTTTCATAAACGCAAGATAGTTTAATGCCAATAGAACTGTAAAAGCTGTACAGTTTAAATGCTTGCAGATACAAACAGTATTCATGAACCCCCTAGAAGAGTAAAAGTGATCCTCCCAGATAGTGAGATTACAGTCTCTGATTATCTATTTCCTGGCGAAGGACCACAAGACGCTCAAGAATCGTTAAGAGATTTGCTGGATATTACTCTAACAGATAAAGACACAATAAAAGACATAGAAGGCCAAGCCGGTAAGTTTCTTTTTAGCAAGGATATTAAACTCTACAGGAATGCTCATTCCCTATCTCGTAATGTACCGATGCTTACGTCACGAGTGAACAGAAACCTGTAATTGAGCGATCCTGTAGATTAAATATCCTTTTTTTTTTTCGATGGTTACATACTGACGCTTATTTGTTTTCAGATCTCGTGGATGTTTACAATGATAGTTTAGAAATGGAAAGTCACGATAGAATGCTGAAAGATGCCGATGATACTCACAGTATCATGTACATAGTGGGTCTAACATTTGCCTTTCTTGTACTGGTTATTTCCTTGATAATACATTTTCTTGATATACACTTTTAATTTTTAAATACACGGCACCGTACGTCTTAGGTTGTGGATGTTTTCTTATTTTTTGCATTTACTTTTTGTACGTGTGAATATATTTTCGATTATCCTGGTTTTTTTTTTTCTTTCTTAACTTATTCTTGCATCTGCACGTTATCCTTGTCCAATTTTTGCCTGTATTAAATAAAAGCAAACCCACAAAATATGAAAAGTAATTTATTAATTAATTAATAATGGTACAATAGAAAATGTAAATGAGAAGTGCATTGGTAGTAATTAAAGGTTAATTAAATTTGCATTTGGAGAAGTCCATCTCGGGGTGTTGCTCCATGAACCTGGAAGTTTAATAAATTAGAAACGGTTTTGCTAAACTGAAGCGAGTTACTTTTTAATGACGTCCTGTTTCTTCTGGTCATCGCTGGTTGGCAATCCTAGTTCCTTCTGTCTTTGATCGTACATCATTTTCTCCACTAAGCCTCTAGTTTCACCGTCCAGGTCGCTCAATTTGGATGGCTCGGGATTTATTTTTCTAGTGCTAATTTCCGGATCGGAAACTACCAATTTTGCCCACCAATTCATCTTATTAACCTGAAATTTTGATATTTTTGATATGAATTTTGGATATAAAACAATCTTTATCGTGCAAAGGACAATTTTGCAAATCATTTATTACCTTTTCCAGGTTAAGAAGTAGTGTTTTACCATCTTCAATGACCCACGTAGTTTCTTCTAACTTTACTTCGTGAGGGAAATCATCGTCGATGATGGGCGGGTGTCCTTTAAGTCCGCACGTTAAATGCTTCTTCGCAATATTCACTACCAGATCCTTTTGTTTCACTTTAAAATTGATATTCAATGGTACACGTAGCTGCAAAATAAATACATAATAAAAATACAACAAGTTTAATAATAATGAATCCAAGATTATGATTTTTCAAACAAAATGGAACCCGTCGAGAATGCTTTGAGATACTATGGGGAATGTCTTTCCTATGTGGTAGCTATTAATTCGAAAGACAATGAGAAAAAAAATTAATCCTGTTCGGCTCAAAGCAAACACCTATTCTTACAATGCCAACAAGAGTATTTAGCAATTACAATTGTTCTATGTACGACGTACGACCATTGTATAAAAAGGCCAATCGGAAGTAAAACAAATTACGGCGATTTTCCGCATTGTTCATAAAAGAGGTGCTTTAAAAAAAACGATTTGCATAAACAAACAACATCTGAAACCAACAGCTACTCGCGTAAAAGGAACAAAATTTTTCTAGCACAAACGTGATCTGGTACTTAAGCGTTTTATTGACGAACACGTTCTCCGTGTAAATGCATGTATTTTCCAAATGGTAAGATATTTCAATGATACATTTTAATGGAAACGATCGAACAATTTAAATACGTAATAAGCCGGCACGACCGAATTAATTCGATATTTCTAATCGTCGCACGTCGATCCAATTATATCCCCTGCAAACGTTTACGATGACGATTTCAATAACGGCCAATCAGCCAACCCGGTAAATGGTGGAGAACGCATTCGGGACGCGCTTTAGTATTTGCCTGGGCGACTGGGAAAATCGTTGCGGTAACGCTGTTTGCACCTTGACCCAATCGCGATGGTAATTAAACACAAATTGCAATTAAATAAAAATGGTTCGAAACGCGAGGAAACGGTTCTGAAAATGATTCGATCGACGTAGTGTTTACGCAGTTTTCAAGTTTCTTACACAATTAAATAATTTACGTAAGTTGCTTAGAACAACTGTAGTGATAAGGATATTTATTTTTTATTTTCGTCATACAGGGTGACTGACAATTGTTCCGACAAAAAAAAAACATTATAACTTCGTTTTGTGTGTGACGAATTATTATTATTATTATTATTAAGACAAATCGTTAAAAGTTTAACAAATTCAAGACGCCTTTGTAACTCCATGCCCTGCGTTTTTGGCGCGCTGGTTGTAAATAATAATAATAATAATTTATTGTAAATTTGAATTCACAAATTCAGTCAATACATTTCTTAAATTTAACCCAAAGTTGTATCATTTAAATATTCAGAGATGTTGTAATAAGCCTTTTCCAATCGTTCCTCGTTCCACCGTACGCATTCTTTTCACTTTGAATTAAATTCTTAATTAACTATAAACTGATCCATGGAATTTTTTAATATAATTCCGTAATCTGTTACATCCATTCACGTAGGCGGTTTGATTAAAAAATGCTACGACAAAAAAAAACGCGATTGTAGCAGTTTTTTTAAATTTATGTATAAGAGTGCAATTTTATAGTGTTTCAATCTGAACTGGTGACGAATGCATCCGGATGCGGTGCATTAATATACATAATTCAGTCTGTGACATTTCGTAAGACATTTTCCACGTCGACCTGTAATTGCAACCTTGCCTGTGGATTTGCACATTTGAGACAGTTTCCACGTTTCAAGCCGTTAGTTACGTTGGACGGGCAAGCCTAATAAATCAGACAAGCGGAGATTGCGGGCGGATAAATTTAAATTATTCAGCAAATATATAATAATACATTTCGAGCGCACTTTATAAAACTAAACCGACTGTCCGACCTTTGTGTTGTTATTATTGCTGAAACAATCAGAGCGTGTCTGCGTCAGCAGTTGCGCAAAATTACGTACGAACTTTTGAATTGAAGTACGATAATAAGACATTTTTTGTTATCTTTTTTTTTAATCTTTTTTATATATCATACAAATTTAAAATAATAAGAAATAATAATATATTATAAATTCTTTTTTTATGTTGCTTTTGGTGAGCTTCAAACTTTCATCCCCAGCTTACAAATCTTGAGAAGCTTTATTATACAAGGACGGTATAAGCAAATTACAATTGATTTACAAAAACAATTTTGGATTGAAACACAACGTGTATGATCGATTGTAATTACGAATCTTGTGATCATTTTCGACGGACAAGAGTAAGTACTTTAATTAAATATTTACCATTGATTAGCCGAAACAATTTTAATTTTGACATGAAAGATTATTATTATTTTAATAGACCGAAAGTGAATGAAACAATGTCCAGGACGATAATTTCCAATAGTGCAACATGAGCTGTTATTTCACCATAATAAATGGAAGTAGTCCTGACTTACGTAATTTTATTACTCACCAAGCGCACATTCACCAAGGGCCCCCCAAGAAACATCAGTTTAAAATTATTTACCCTTGCAACAATAAATTCACAATTTTAAAACTTGATTCTTGATCTTGACGATCTTTGATAATGAAACACAGAGCGAGATTAAACGAAGCAAACAACAGTAATAAATAAATTTAATTATTAGCGGCCTCTAAAATGGAAAGAATATCGGTGACGGGATTTTGAAAAATACTTTCACAATAAATAAACTTAAAGCGTTTAGTGACAATTTCCTTGTGCGTCACCAAGCGAAATGATAAGACATTTCCAAAAGAAACGCGTATCTTCTCACGGTCGAACCCAGCTGCAATCTGCCATAAATTACAAATTTCATTACATTTACGACTGAATGTGGTTTACTGGCGCGCAAATTACACCTTTCCAGACCGCGATTTGCATCCTCCGAGATCACAGTGTTAATGCCGAAGAATTGCGACATCCTCCATCCGCGTCGTGTCCGTCACAATTACCTCAACGAACAAATAATTATTAAGTAAGGCGGGCAATTTATCGGTTTCAATGCCGCTTTTATTTATGTACTTAAAATAATTCCATTCAATCGGGCCGGCATTTTTATGATAATTAATCATAATGTAATAAGATGCACTCCACCTTGAAAATTGCTTCGCCTTACACTTCCGCATTATTTATTCATTCTTCGTAAATAGATGAAAAGTCAATTACGAATGTGTGCAAAACACTTACTTTATGACTACGGTTATTTGTTGTAAATTTGACAAACTGAAGGCAAAACAAGCTCAATAAATTATAAATATTTGAAGTCAATGACTTCCGCGGTTTTTACCAGTAATTATAATAAAAGGATAAAAGGATTTTTGACTGAAACCGCTTTATCTTCATTCTGAGTCTGTATTATTGATGACGCTTGGCTTCACTTGCCTATAGCATTTGGAAATATGCCTTGTATTAAATGTATGCGTGGTTTATACAGTGTTACAGTTTATTTTCCGCCGGTGTGCAAACACACCCTGTATAATACACATTTCAACGTTCCAATCTATTTTAGCACGCTTCGTTTTGTTTCTCACATCAGGCGTAGGAACGTACAATTCCTCGTCTGCGTAATTCACCCAAAACTTTCTTTTTAACATATTTTCGCTAAAAGCTTCCGAACAAACGAACAAGCTCATTTTATAAAATCAGCCCATCCTTGCTTAGGGTTGGAATTGCGTTTACGCGATGAGTATTTGTCCAATTTAAAAGGGTCCTACTTTGCGACGCGGATGTTAACGGATGATCGACTTCCTGGCTTTACGGAAAACGCTCGCATTTGAAACCGATGCGTATGTCTGTAACCCTTGCCCTTCACGTTGATTGGTTTCCGCTGATGTCACGAAAATCAGCTATTGGTAAACTTGAATGTGTCTCTCTCTTGTTTGATATTTTATTCTTTTCCGCCGACCGAGAGGTACGCCACCGTTTCATAAATTTTCTGTTCGTCCCGTGAGCCGCACGTTTTCTTCGCGGAAAATTTTGTGTTGTGTGTCCACTTCACCAAGGGGATGAGAGTGAATTTTTACGGCTATGTGCCGAATTTGATTGGCTCATTTGGGGACGAAAAAGCCGCGTTCTTTTGCGGTTTGTGCCAACCTAGCCCGACGCGAGTGGGTAAGTTTTACAAGCTGTTTCTCTCGATCTGGCCCTTATGTTCGCTCTTTTTTTTCTTCCCGCTCATAGGTTTTAGCGGTAGCTGTTTTTAACGTTAGCTGCTTGAGCGTCAGCTGTTATAGTGTTAGCTGTCGTTCTTGGATCTGGTTCTCTTGTAACCTTTCTGATTTATGCCGCTGGGTATTCCTCTGCCACTCGCGACTACGAGCTATCCCGTACACACACCAAGAAGGCTAGCCATCCACGGAAGTACTTGACTGCTGGCCACCTTTGACGCCGCCGACAGACGCATGGACGCTGTGTAACCAGGTCGGATTTATCTATTTATTTGTTTTATTGATATATTTACGGTGACTTTGATGTAGCCGCGATTGTGCACGTGATTTTGCGTAGCGTTCGCGAAGCAAACTCCCTCTCGGAGGAACTTAACCGTATCTTGAGTTAATTTGTGAACGGATGTTGTCCTTCTATGTTGACTTAACTTTGTAATGATTTCGGATCCGAATAATTAGGAATCCTTGCTTCTATTTTTTTTTATTTTGTATTACGTATTGGTTGACTAATTTTTGACTGTTTGCGTTGATTTACTTAATAAATTGTTCGTGCTTTGGACGTATCGTGTTTTTCTTAATTTTTTTACGCGATCCCATTTCAAAAAAAATTAAGTGGCGCCTATTTCTGGTTTGGCCTTCGTGTTTTGGAATAAGAACCCCCCCGTCCCGCTGAAGCTGCTGGCGACACAGGATTAATTTTCGCTCCGGTGTTAAACTACTACTTATCCATGCAGGTAGGTAGCAAAAGGGTCACTGTTAAATAATCCAGCAAAATGAAACCACGATAAGAAGCGATGTCCGAGAGTATGGGAAAAATGCAAAATTTTTGGCTGCAAGTCGGCTGGATTGCAATGGGACAGCTATTTCAGCCATATTTGGGGCCTCTTCGATAGGAGATAGGGTGGTAGAGAAACAGTTTACAATAACTATTTCGGCAGAAATCAATATCCTCGTAAATTAAGAAATATCCTGCTGGACGTAATTTATTCTAAAAAGCTATTTTAGGCCAAGGTCTTCACAGCCAAATAAAAATAACCCCTCCGTGCATTTTCACAGAAATACAATACATAAACTACGTATTTGTGTAATGATATGATAACATAAACACATGAACGAACGGTTATGGAAACATAATTAATTATTGTTAATAGTTATTAAGCGCAACAATAATTTCATTATCAAGTTCAAGCGGTCAATGTTAACCTACGTTACGAAACCATCAAGATTCTGCATACAAACGACGCGACGCGTTCAGAAATAAATTTGATGTGCCGCCGTTAATTTACAACAATACCCCGTGGCCTTATGATACGCCGCATATTAAATAATCCATTCCCCCGCCCGTCATTGGCCAAGACGATTGCGAAAAATTTAGTATCGCTGCTTTAACATTAAGTAATTTTTTTTTGTTAAGTGGCTGCTGCAACAATAACTCATGCGTTGGGTATTGTTTGTGTGTTAAAGCGCAATGCAGGACGACAAAACTCAGGTGAGTTTGTGAAATTATTGTATGTTGTTGTACGTTCTCATAGCGTGCGCGTGCTTTAATAAAACGAAGATAACGATCTCATTTTGTTTGGGTATTTTGTATGATCGTAATAACTCAAGCGTGAAAATATATTCAATTATTCCTTTCTACTAAACAAATATTTGTTAGTACAAAAAACCACAGGCTGCAAATTTAATTGAAGCTTTTTATTTAAAAACCAAATTCTTGCTTTAATAGGCACATAAAAAAACATAAATAAACATTGTTACGGACGTGAGTACTGTCACGGAGTTTGATTACAACATGGAAGTTTGTATAATTTGTGAAATCGATTCGAAAGTTACTCGTCACTTGCTGAAACAAGTTTCGTTATTCATTATGATTATGTTTAATGTAATGAGATGTAAATGTAGCCAACATACGATGGATTTATCTTAAGAAATTGTAAGTTTCTACACACTCCGATTTAAACAATACTGCTAATACTTGAAATAAAATTACATCGCACATCTTACGTTCAGTTTCTTATTAACGCTCATTATTGTTATTACATCCGTGTGTGTGGGTTAAATATGTCATATAACACACTATACGTACACGAGTAATATTACGTGCAACTTATAACCGAAGAAAATGAAACAATGTCTTTTACGACATCTTTATGAAAATAAATACAACAACAAATTTTTCATTATTATTTATGAAACAATATCACAAGCTCGGAAGATTTGTGTTTGTCTACACAGAGGTAACTCTTGAATATGCGAAAGTAAGTCTAAAATTAGCAACAGTGAGTTTTAAAAACACAACTTTCATTGTCATAAAATAAGATAGTGTTTGAGTAAGTCATCAACGTCTGTTTTGTAAGGTCGAACCGCTCAAGTATGACAGGTGCGTTTAACTGTGCACATTTTTACATTACAACTGTATAAATGATAATAATCAACAACTCATTACGTAACCGCAGTGCATTAATATAATCCTCAGATACATCTCCAAAGTAACCATATTATTTAATAACTAACTGTTCAAGGATCAAATGATCGAGGAAATTATGACTACTGGTATTTATAACTGTTTATATAAACGACATCTATTATATTGCATATCTATGATAGACGGATCTGGACAGTCCCCGAAAGCACTAAATTGGTTAATGACACTGCAGGTTCTTTAAATTATCTTTACATGAACAAGGGCGTTTTGCACTACCCTATCATTTCTTGTATGTATAAGATTTGATTCAATTACTTGAACAATTTAAATTTTATGTTAAAGCCCAGTTGTAAAATGCCAGTTTAGATTTGTGGCGAAACTTAAACACATAACAACAATTATTTCAACAATTGTTGTTAAGGGTTTAAGCTAAAATTGTACAAATGGGCCTTAATCGCATTAAAAATTAAATTAAAGCAAAAACTATCTGAAAAATAGAATGTGTTCGATATTTGCAGCCCAGAAATTTCTGGTTCCATATATTTAATTATAGAAATTGAACCAAATCTTACGTAATCGGATAGCAAATGATCAAATATATCGAAAGATACCACCAGTAAGTTCTGGCCGATCGATTTTATTGATTACTAGTCGATTGAAAATAGTTAATGTCACGCACTTAAAAGACGCCAAATACAGTAGCACAACTTTTTGTACAAATGGTACACAAACAAAATTATAGCAAAATACGAAAGAGAACGTTCAAATCTATCGATTTATGGTGCTTCTGAGTTTTGGCCGGTCGATTTTATTGATTAATTATCGATTGAAAACGGGTGCTCCGACACTTCAGATATTCAAGACAACGTCAACTATAAGTGCACATAACTTTTTATGCAAATGTTGCACAAACGAATTTCTTGCAATATATGAAAGAGAACATTTAAATCTTTCGATTTATGGTATTTCTGAGTTTTGGCCGATCGATTTTATTGATTAATTATCGATTGAAAACGGGTTCTCCGACACTTCAGATATTCAAGACAACGTCAACTATAAATGCACATAACTTTTTATGCAAATGTTACACAAACGAATTTCAGGCAAAATATGTTGCTAGCTTCTCACCGGTAATCTTGTACAAGAAAATTAAATTAGAACTTATACTGCTCCTTAAGGAATTAAAAGAAGGGAAATTAGCATTCCATCAATGGTCGTACCTGTGACCTTACACTTAAAACGCATTTTATTTAACAATTTACCTTGAAAACACTACTTAATCTAGTAACACAATTACTGCACCGCATATATTACGCAATTTATTGTAAAATAATGACGATGTGCACTCCATATCCATACCAATTGATAAAAAGCTTTTCGAAAAGCGTCAACGTTATTGAAGCAAAAAAAAAAAAATGTATGTACACATAAAACCAATAGTATTTGTGTCATATGTTCGATTCATAAGAAGGCAAAAATCGCAGATCTAATTCGAAAATTATAAACTAAAGCCAGACAGTAGCATTGACAGTGAGGCACGCAACTGCACTACATCATTTAAAGTCAACCTTCACGTTGGAAGCTTGCTAATAAATTATTTATTAAAAGACACTGAATGATCGTGCACGTCAAGCAGTAAAAAAATCAAAAGCGATCGAAGTGTAATTTCAAAACCTGAAAGTTTTCAAAACCACAACTCAACGTCACGAATTGCTAGTGGAAAAATGGTTAGCTACAAATTCATATTGTTATTGGGTATTGTGCAATTAAATGGATTTTCGTTTAAGGAAAAACCTTCAAATTTAATTAATTTTTTTGCAATTGTTTCTTCCTATAATAAATTACGAAAATAAAACAACGGCGATATTAATAAATAATAAATAAAGGCGGCTCTCTCGTGGTGCAATATTTTACGTAAAAGGCGACCACATACGTTGACTTGTCACGTTTGTGAACAGCAATAAATCAGCGCTTTTAAACTGTTATTATATTATACACATCGTTTAACTTAAATTATATATATTTTCTTCAATACGATCCGCTTCTCTTAAATTAAACTTTTGCTCGCAAATCAATAAAAGAAAACAAAGTTGAAGGTCCAGTTCGAACCCATTGAACGTAGGGCAAGAGATCGTTCATTAATCTTACGAACATGACAGGCCAGTAATTTAATTGACCGATTTATTTAATGACTCGAGTGTGGAGAAAAAATTGATTTCGAGATGTCGTGATTTTTTCATTATGCGCACTCAGGAAATTAAGGGTATCGCGGTCACGCGCGTTACAATATTGTAATAAATCTCGATGATAGAAATTCACGTTTCATCAATTAACTCGTTGATTGCATGTGATGAAAAATCTGAACCTTGAAGGATGAATTACGTGTGCTTGCAGGAAGTCGCATGCCGCTCAGCTGAGGCGATATTTCAAAATATCAGCTGAATCGCCACGATCTGCCCAGAAAAATAATCTACAATCACAATTTAAAAACGGCAATAATTTCCGCACTAATACTTGAGATGGGAATAAATCACGCCGATACAGGGTCATCCGTTCCTCTTATGGCTTTTATTACTTTTGTAAACGACTACAAATTAAGATATCAATAAAATTGCTTACATATTAAGCTACACCGATCAATTAAGCGCAGGGTACTTATAAATAAATTATTTTAAATTTTCCATATCAGTATGTTTGTGCTGTATTTAAAGAATGCAGTTTTATTGCAACATTCCATTTCGCACATTAAAAAAATCCTTAAGCAGGAAGTAAGTCAAGTAACGGCATTAATATCACTCACCTTTTGTTTACAGATCAACTTAATATCGTTATTGTATCATCTCGCATTTGTTTTATAAATAAATTAACTTATATTTTATTTATTGAAATAAACTAATACATATATTGAAATCGTTTTCAAATGTTCTCAAAGATTTTCGATCGTTCAGTAGAATTTATCGAGCGTTAATTAAATAAATCACTGGAAGAACTTCCTTATTCTTTTTTCTATCGGCAGGTAACGCAATTACTCATTCCGCAATGGATTATTAATTCTAATTATTTGTTGCTACAATACAGCCAATCAATTGCGTTTTTCGCAGAACCAATTAAAATTTCTTTTTTTCTGCATCTTCGTATACAAGATGTTAAATACAGTGGCCTTCAACTCAAGGTTAACTTCAGCAAAACTGCTCTCAAACGTTCAGTGGAAACCATCGCAAATGTTGCAGCAACTTTCGAAAATTATATCACATATCCAAAGCCGGTTCTGACCGTGTTTTTAAAAAATCTCCGAATTCTTTTGCATTTTGTTGTTTCGTTTGCGTTCTCGAATGGCAATTTTCACCACTAGATAATCTTGGATAAACTTTTGGTTTTTACAAACTGAAGAACAGGTTCTTATCTTAACTCTATTGATACTGACTGAGGAAATGAGGTGGTGATTCATTTTTTGTATTCTTAAATTCTACAAACTTAGAAGACAAAAATAATACAAAAGAAAAAATTCCCAGCACAATAGATATATCTCTTATTTATTAAAATGTATGCAGGCGACACAATGCACGAGCACTAAAGTGCATAAAAAGCAATTTACTACAGGCCAAGATAATTATATAGATATAATGGAATTAAATACGAAGCCATTATATTCGAGAACCTTCATTTGTATACAATATTGTGCAGAATTTTTAAGGTTCTACAGCTACACACATGTACCTGTAACAGGCCAATACAGGCTCTTCGTAAGTAATATTTGTACAGACAGGTTTGAAAAAGGCAACTAACTAACATGAAAGAAATCAACGTAATTTTATATAATTGGAAAGAAAAAGGAATAGCAGAAATAACTCTTGGAAAACAATGATTTGACGGCGTGATCAAAATTTTAACTTCACAGAACGAAAATTAGTAAAAAAAATTGTAGCTAAATAAATTAAATTATCGAAGAAAAAAAAACAGGAAGAAATAATTACAAAGATCCACTTACTACAGATGGTATAATCTCAGAAAATTATCGTACCATTAAAATGATTTTAATTCGCGAATAATAATACATTAATACTTACAAATTAGTTCCTGAGTATTTATAATTCGCCAAGGTTAAACACAGAGGAGTCACGACGGTCCGTTAATTAAATATCAAGAGTGCCGATTTTTTTCTCGCATTTTCTTCGAATGAGGGAATACAGACGGCTTCTTAACGGAACTGGACGAAGGTGAAATTGGTTTAACAATGATTTAGACATTTACAAATGACCGTTACGTCAAATTCATTTAACTACAGAAAAGAAAAAACCAAAGGTGACTAACGAAGTTTAATTATTTAAAGCAAAAAAAATGAGTCGTTAACTTTACGATTTGCGATTAAAAATAGTTAGTGCTGCATCATTATTTCACAGATGGTTAATAGTCTAGAGATTACATAATACATTTGGATCTAAAAGTTATATTAAAAAAAATACCAGTTCAATGGGAGGTAGTTTTTTTTTAGAAGCGTATTTTATTTTACAAAAAAAATTATAAATAGCACCATAATTTATTCTGAGAAAAGATAATTTGAAGGAGCAAATTTTCAAATAGAAATTAAAAAATTCAATTAAAGCAAAGGTTTTTAAAAAATATCGTCGATTAATCATCAAGTAATACATATCGCAACATCAAGATTTCTTTTTTGAAAAGTTTGTAATAAAAAGTATGCCCATAGGGGAATTAATTTAACGTGTACAAATATTTTAAAGATGACGTAGACGTACTTTACGAAGGAATTCGTTAATAAACCTTTTTATATCGCGCGGTTTACCTCACTTGGTGAAATTTATACGTCAATTACTTAAGACTTCAATGAAAATTACACAGATTAAGTGACACCTTGCAGGTTTATCTCAACCGCAATACTTCTTTCTCTCTGACCAATTCACTTTTACATACTAAACTTGTACCTCATCCTGACATCGAATATCCACATCCAGACTCACTTTTTCCAGTACACCTTGACATTTGTCACCTAATGACCAGAATTGAATTTTCCAGATTGAAACTTAATAAGCAATACGGCTTTTATAAATCACGAATAAGTAAAATAGCACGAAGGGCACCTTTTAAATAAGAAACCTGGATGGATTATTTAAAGTATTTAATTCACAATTTTAATTTGACATTATTATTATGTTATTATGTACATTGTTATTATGATAACTTTCAATTCCCAAATACATACTTATTTATCTAACAAGTGGCTTAAAGCTGTCTCTAAAGTTGAAGGCGAGTTCGACAACACTTCAAGCATCAGAACACTTCTTGCACATGAACATCATTACGAAATTAAATGTTCAGTGTCTGTATGACAATGACAACTTGCATTACTTTATGATTTATGATTCTTAAGCTGGCCACTCACTAACCAGCAGTGCAGTACAACATTGTCGGATGAGAATTGTAACACACCGACGTGTCACCTTGTTTGTTGACTTTTACGGACAACTAAATAACCAATAAAATTGTCCAAACAAAAACAAATTAAACTTATTGTCAAAAATAACTGGACCGACAATGTTTACTTGCGGAGAAATTCCAAAAGGTCACCCAAACGGTTTATTACTGCAATTAGGCATGCACTATCCCACCCGTCTAGTCTACAGCTACCTAGATTTATGGCCGGTGCTAAGTACTACCTACTAACCTATCTATGGTGTTTACGGTTGAATGACCCTCCGGAATCCGCGATAAACTGATAATATTTATAATCTCGTGATCGTCACTGTAAACCCTGGACTTACGTTGTTGTAACTCAGTTCTTTTGGTGCGTTGTTTCTAGTCTCTTCCCATAACAGTTGGAGACACTGACAATTTTTCTAGAATTCAGAGCGGAAGGGGCGTGTCTTCGAAATCCAGCATTCTCGTGTCCTGCGTTCTTTTTAGAAGCCGTATTTGACGTGCGCTTCACGAACTGTGGTCACATTTTCGTTGGAGCTTATTTTGGAGCCTGTGTTTAGAGACTGGCCAGTGGCCACCCAAAGACCATTAGGGATCTTATCGTTCGTGAACGATTTCTGGAAGTTTAATCTAGTGCTTTTATGGCAGATAAAGTCTATGTCGTTGAATTTTGTTTGAGGACGCCATGCGCTAACGAGCTGACGCGTTTCTTTCCGTTTCAGGCTCTTACTCTACAAGGGGTAAGTCTTTTTGGTTCAGTTTCAGTTTCGTTGTTCTATTTTACTAATTTTCGTGTTTCCTCCGTTAGCAACTACGTGAGGGTTAAGCTGTGGAAAATCTGCGTCACTCTTTCGTGACTTTGAAGTAACCGTTTGGTTCTCCCCGAACGAGTTTTGCCGTGAATACCACCGTTTCCGAGAGTCTCTTCTATCATAACACCGTCGTTCACCTTTCTGGAACTCTTGAAATAGCTGCCGATATCTGTTGAACAAGTTTCGCGTGCCACAGGCCGAACTTAACGTGGAATTGGTGTGACTTGAGATTGGTATTGTACTAACCCTCTATATCTCTTACGTTACGTTTCATCATTACGTTAATTTTGTGCAACCGAATACCGTCACTGCTTGCCGAAGGCTTTGATTCCTTCAGAACCTACGTTTATGTGCATGATTTTGTAATTTTTTTTTCACACCGTACTACTTGAAACCTATTCGTTAGGTGGCGCCCCTTTTTCTTTTACATCCAGGTATCGAGCTACCGACAATCTATTTGTAGCCCACCCCGTCTCCACTGAGCTGGGCACAAGTCCAGGTAGTTTTTTTTTAACTTCGACGTTTTTCCCCCAGCGTTCGCATCTTATACAGGGTCAACTAGGTAGGTAATAAAGCTAGGTAGCAGACTATTCCATTTCCAACGATTTAACAAGATCGTACTGTTGCAAACAGCCTCAAAATCGATTCAATAGTGCTAATCGTGCACACGGACCCTCAAATTCTTACCAATTTCGTCGTACCTAACAAAATCGTACTGCACTGCTGGGCCGTCTTTCAATCTATAAACACTCAGAGAAAACTGCCATTGTCAGAAATCTTACTATGATGACAATTTCAGTTCACGATCAACTCATGTGTGACACATCGCCCAAAGTTGAATATAACTGACAAGTTTATTCTTTTGTGTTATATTTGTGGATTTTCAGCATTCATTTTGAAATTAACTTCTTTAAAGATTCGATTTATCAAAAGCTAACGAACAGTTTCAACAGTCGATTAATTTTCGCATCGACTGCGTAAAAACCAGAAGTTGTTTCGTACAATGTAGAAAGGACCAGTTTCAAAGGTCGTTCGCCTATTCCGGATCTAGACGCAAAGCAGTCCGAACAGGATTTGTCATAGCGCCATCCGCCATCCTGGTATTCGCTTGGCGGATTTTCCAGAGTGTCCAAATAATTTATGGCGGAGGCAAACACGCAGTACACAAAATAATTTACACATGCCGGCAAACAAACAAATAATATGAATTTTAAAGTGACTGCGAACGATCGTAAAATGAGTTAATTAGAAAAATACGAAATTCAAGTATTCAGGACCTCGGTTCGCCTTTGAGAGGAATTTCAAGTAAATACTCCTTTAACCTTTCGCATTAAATTCAAAGAAAGAGGATTAAAGAACTCGTCGAAATGTTCAGGCAAAAAAAATCACTCAGGAATTTGTCAACAAATCATTCGCGGTTTACGTAACCTAGGACAACGATTGAGTCATAAGATGAATTAAAAAGCAAAACAAACGTAAGCACCCGGATGAATTTTACATGGGCATCAAAATTCCCTCTGCTTAAAATATTTTCCATCGGAATCCAAAAAGGATTAGCTTTTCGTCCTTTCCAACAACTCAAAATTACATGGTAAGACCTTTTTCGTACTTCCGTGAGGAGAAATATCGCACAATCACCGAAGGTATTACCTAATCATACTCCGGTTTACTTCTGGAGCGCTTAATTTAATTGAGCCTAATTATAGATAATGATACAAACTTTAAAAACTACTTAATTGACCGACTTATTAAGGGTATTATTATAGCTCGTATCCCACACTTAAAGCATTCCACTGTAC
The DNA here is from genome assembly GCA_958336345.1 of Dorcus parallelipipedus. Classification (NCBI taxonomy): domain Eukaryota; kingdom Metazoa; phylum Arthropoda; class Insecta; order Coleoptera; family Lucanidae; genus Dorcus; species Dorcus parallelipipedus. Next base: position 27,930,123 of record OY284483.1, read on the forward strand.
GTTGGAGATCCGGTATTATCGGTGCGTAAGACGTGACCTTCCGATTAAAATCGAAAATTATTTCTTTCCTATCACTAACAGTCATAACAAGTTAATGCAGTCTGTCTACTGAGGTAGCACTAAATACAGACAATACGCACAGACAATTCAGATAGAATCAAGACAGTCATTAGGAAATTACATTGTGTCATTATTTCTTTTATTACGTAAACGCTTAACTTATGATTCGATTTTGAAAAGTCATCGACATTTTGGGTGACTATACAGAAAAAAATATACTTATGTAAGTTAAAAACCAGTTTTATATTACAATTTCAAATTACCTGCTAGAACAAAATTCGAGCAACTTCTACAACTATTCTGAACGCAAATTTAAGATATACATCGTAACCCAAGTTAAACTTAACTCTTGGTTTATTCTCATAGGCAATAATAAAGAATATGTTAACTGAACTGAAGAATAAAGTTAACTAGTTAACTCCTGTTTCTTTGCTTCACAGATTATTTCATGCCATCAATTTTACAACGCGGAAGTAGTACCTAATCGAGCCGACCGAATAATAATTGAAAGTGATTCTCGAGTTGAAAGTTAAACAAGTTAATGCCGATGGAATCCAATTAAAGTTCAATGAAACATTGACTAAACTAATCATTAAAGATGACCACATCAATTAGTTTTATTACTGACAGCAAAGTCCACTCGCTGAAGGTTCGTGACACATTAGCAATAATCACATGTTACCAGATCTCGATCTCGATTATTTACGTCCTCAAACATTCTAAGAAACTTCAATTAAAAAGAAAAAACAAAATAGATTTGTAATGACAATATACAGGATGAACATGGAGCAAACTGTTAAATTTGGCCTTTTGTAAGTATACCACTTAAAATGAAAAGTTACTGTGAAAGCTTCAAGTCGTTTTCAAAAACAGACATACGTCCAATAGCAGTTACTTTCTGCAGCTTCACAAATGACAGAAATTTGACAGATGCAAACAATTTAATGGCGAAAAACTGTACATATTAAGAGAATCATTTTTAAACTTAGCTTTATACTATAAAAATTGTCAGTGTTGCTCTAGCTCTTAATTAACCAATTAGTCAAATTTTATTTTAAGCTTTTACACCTGGCTTTCGTTTTTTAGTTATAGTACGTAATGAATTATTGGCTTATTTAATAGTGTAACTTCCCATTGATTTGTTGTATTGCTTGTGTTTAAGCTTTTCTTTTGAGCTTTTGCACCTAGCTTTTGTAATTTAGTGTTGGTCTTTAGTTAAACATTTTTTTATGCAAACAAAAAAAAAATCTTTTTGCAATAACATACACAATCAGACAATCACGAATACCTATTAAGTACGAGGTAGCACAGAAAGAAAGTCATGATTAAACTATTCAGAATGCGTGTGAAAATAGCATTCATTTAATTCAAGCGCAATAGTAAACATTTAGAATCTGAAATGTTACCTACATATTACACGCAGTGGGTGTAAACGCGCGAATGGTAAAAAGAACATTCATCATATATTCGATTGTTAATAAAGCTCGGCGTGTAATTTATTTTCTGTAATCGTAGGTAATATCTGCTTTGAATGGAATGAATTCCAGACGGTGAAAATATTTTATTGCTGTTGGCAAGCGGTTTAAATTAAAGAAAAATATGCCGAGAAGCAGTAGGACTTAAAACATACATGCATAAAATAGTTTGCGTAAAAGCATACTAATGTGATTTCTTATCAGCAACAAATTTGATTGCAAACATTTGTTCGCTTAAGTTATGTCTTATGTTTGTTTAAGCTGCTTATAAAATAAGAATGATGGAAATGAAATTATACCTCGACATACAATTCAGTAAGTCTCCAATTTTAAAGTCCATAATTTACGCATACGAAATAAGACCTTGGTACTTACGAACTGCACTGATTTCGGTACTGGAAATACCAACATAATGTGTGCAATAGGTAGGTGACTCACTTGTCAATAAGGATATTTTACGATTAATTAATAATGTGATAAAAATATTATTATTCCAAACATAAAATCATGAGGTTACGTTACGCAAAAGTCGAAAATAGCAGAACTACATAAGAAGGTTCTGGGAAACCCAAGAGATACATTTTCTCAATTTTGTAATGGACACATTAGATGATTTCTAACTTATGTTACAATTTTCTTAATTTAAATAATTGAAGTTTACATCTTGCACCTTGGTGTACTCCAGAAGAACATGTATAAACACGCTACCAAGAGAAGTTAAAGAAATTAAATTATTAAAAAACAAAAAACTAAACTGAACACAATATCCCAATTAAACTGTACGTCTCACTTAAATGTGGTACTAGCAATAACAAGAGGATTTTAATTTAATTTGAACATCCTTAGAGTTTAGTTAATTGCCCGAACTCGTTATAATATTTTTAATAAAATATTGTATTGAAGTGAAGCTTGTTATAATTTCGAAAGGAACTGACATGAAACTGTTGTAAACAGAGAATCGTTGAAAATGATCTGCTAGTTGTAATTATTATTACCAGCTGTTACCAGCTGATAAATGCCAAATGTATACAAAATTGCGGTATGTCAAGGACACGCCGTGATGTCAATAAGTCGATAACCATAAAAATATATAGTACAAAACCTCACGTTATATTTGTACGTATTAAAACATTTTTCCCAAAATCTAAATATCAATTCTCTTATATAGGTTTTATTTTCTGGCGTTTATTAAGAATCACCCCGTATGTGGTATCTCTTCAAGAACGTGTCATTAACGGCACAGTTTTTAGTATTTTGTGAATCGGATTTATTATGCAGAAAGGTTTATTGAGGCCGAAGAAGTCACGGATGAGATAGGAGTCCTGCGTGATTTATTTTCCTCGTTTCCTCGGAATGAAGAATGGTAACTTCATGTTTTATTGATTTTACGCATTAGCTTGCAGTATTTTTGTAATAAAGCGCGGAATTTTTACAGAATCGCTTCCATTCATTTTTTTGTAATTTATGCAAAACTTATTTAGATTTTAAATTTGATAAACAGACTTGTTTTGGGTTCACAGTCAAAGCAGCGAGTTCTACGAATTCATCAAAATTCCAGTCCGATTCCAATGGCGACTTTTTTTGTAAGAAATAAGATATTTTATAACCGCAACTAACAGTCAAATTTTCAAATAACACAGAATTTGAAACGTTATCTAGTTTTTTTTATTTTTTATTTACTTAACAGAATCAATATTCGAAGAGCTCTTTTTACGTTGCTAAAAACTTTACGGTGTAATAATGACGTCATCAAAATATCCAGGTACGTTTTTCAGAATGTTTCAACTACATTTAGCATGTAATTTATTAATTTTACACATACAGCCTGTGGGCACACTGTGACATTGAATAGCCTTGGTAAAACCGTTATTTAACAAATAAGTTTTTCTAACAACATTATTGCAAAAACGATTAAAGGTCAACGTCGACACTTAGAAAACGATAATAAATTTATATGATAATTTAAAACCACAATAAAACACTGATATTTATGCAACTGGGGGGGAAATTGCAAATATATCTGCACTTTATGGAATTTATCATTATTTTATGACATTAATATTTTTATTGAATTATTACATTACTTCACAACAAAAGTTTGTGATAGTCGTAAATAAATGTTACGATAGACCATCAGCAGCGCATTTAAAATCAATTGTAATTAAATTATGATTATGTAAGATTAAAATGCTTTACGTCATTAATTATATGAGCAAGGCAACTGTTGTAAGTGCAGGAATTACACTTATAAAAAAATCAGTACAATTAGCAGCAGAATTTGTAATTATGCAATATATTTGAAAGATCGTTTTAGACTACCCTCTTTTTTGTACTACGAGATTCGGTTCAATCCCTACAATAAACAAGAAATGTTTGGGTTGCAGATACGATTTGGTGACAGAACAAGTTCTATTCTTTCCGACAGTTTTTAATTCTGTTAAAATTTTGACACAGTTTACTGCACAAATTAAATTGCGTAAGATTGAAGCAAATGTACAAAAAATAAAGTGTAAAAAAGCCTTAAGAAGTAGATACATTGAAAACGAATCAGTATTTTTAATGCTGACAATGGATTTCATGAGCATTTAACCTGAATTCTCTCGCTTTATATACCTAGAACTTGTTATTATGTATAACACGTATCGAATCGAAATATACAAGGTGTATTCAGTCCATGAATCGATGATAAGTATCAAGTGATGACAGTTGACACCAAAACTCGTTCAACGTTTACGATCCAGAAAATGAATCTATCCAATGTTACGGTTCATATCGTAATCGGTCTGTTGTACATATATCAAAATTAAGAAGTATCAGATGTCAAAATCAACAAATTCAATTAATAAAAGGAAGAATTTCGTTCACGTATATACGAGTAGATATTTCCCTTGAAATGTTATTTCTAACCAAATATGGCTCGTGAAATGTCAGATGTATCGATATCTATTGCCATCGCAATTAGGGTTCGTACATTGCGTACACCTGTAGTTACAATTTTATGTGAAACTCAAATACTACGCACAAATGCAAATGAATCATCAGCAAACCACACAACGTGGTCTTGACCTTACGGTTCGTTATGCACTAAATTTATTAAATTGTTTGTCGATGTCCTCCTGTATAACATTAAAGAGATGCGCATTTTATTAAGTAGCACAAATTTAAGCGAGTAAACAAATAAATATCTTTAGATACTACAAGGCGAACAAACCATAAACGAAAACGAAAGCAAACTTTCGACGAATTAACTTGCCCATGCACTTTCTTTCTTTCATAAAATCTCGTATGAATGTGGATATAAAATCGATAGGAACGCCTTGGAAAATACAGGTGACGACATCAAAAGAGGTTACTGCCGCGTACGTTCACAAGTCATAAAACGTGAGCATAAATCGGAGCAGAAATTTACAGAAAATAAACGAAATCTGCAATTTTTCTTGTGTACGCGTAACGAGATCCTGTTTTACATCCTCGTGCAACGCTTTGCGTGGACAAACCCAACATTCTCGGTGAATTAATGCAAAGTGGAGTGTTACGGAAACGGTTTTATATGGAGCTGCGGATAATCTATAGCGCACGAGTGTACCATATGTCTGACGTTAATAAAAAAAAGCACACGCACATATGATTTATGTAAATCAATACTATGCAATTTACTTTGTGCAGATAGAACTCCTAATTTTATAAATGATTTTAAACCGTTTTGCATAATACATTCCAAAAACACAAATTCGTTTCGTATTGTTTACAAGCTAAACTACGTGCCAATAAAAAGGCACCACCCACTAGAGGTCAAGTTACAAGGTTAAAATTTCCAGTTTAAATTGATTTCACTTTGGAAAAAAAAAATTAAATTAAGGGTAAAAGTTTAATAATGTGTGTAATGGATGACTTTACAAATAGAATGTTAGACGATAAAATTACAAATACAGTGTGAGATGGAAAAGCCCAAACACCAACCGGATAGATAAAAATAATAGTTAGTACGTCAAGCGGGAATGAGTTAGAAAAGCATGTCCTTTAACGAGCAAATATTTAACCAAATTCGGAAAATACAAGAGATAGATGTTAGACGTCAAATTTTCTACGTACGTCACTCGATTCTACAGCAAAACGTTGAAACGCGAGCAACGTTAAAGGTATCTGGTGAATTATTTTCAAATTTGTTAAATTGAGCGGTGATCAAATGTCGAAATTTTAGTTCTATAAAATTAACCTCAAAAGTTCACGTACTTCATGATGCCTTCAATTTTCTTTACTGGTATACTTTCTAAAAGTATAAATTATAAGGTTTTGTAAAGAATTAAGAATCACTCGACCCTACTAGCCTACTAGGCCTAGTTGCCATTTCAAGTTTTCAAAGGAGTTACTGTGCAGGGTAAGGGGAAAGCTAAAAAAAAGTTTTCTTCCAAAATTATTGTGAGTAAACTGTGTGTAAAGTCTAGGGTATAAAAGCTTGCTTGTACCACTTACAAAACCCAATTTAACCATGTCCTAAGGCTTTTATAAATCACCAACTGAATCCCACATAGTTCTTACAAAACACCAATCTATGTAATTCCCTCAACATCTCTCATCCAAAGTACTTATACTTCAATGATTATTGACTTTATTGAGTGCAATACATATTACGACATATTATCGGAGTACCTTGAAATACTGGAACGTTCTTTTCCGCATAAGTAACACATATGAAAGATAATAATTCATCAAGATGTGTCGGCTGCGGTGTCTTAACGAAACGAAGAACACGATCAATTTATTTTAACTCACGGCGAACCTAATCATTAACATGTAACGTACTAATTAATTGAGACTGAAATTAGATGTTCCTAATTGCTTGTTTTTACTATGATCGGCGCTGTAACATTGTAATTTACTCACTCAAGGAGATGACAGTTTTTGGACCACCTATGTACATGTATATGTACGTATTTTGCATTAAGTGAAAGTAAGAAATTTAAAAAAAAAGGTCTTACATTTATTCGAAAGATAGAAAAATATATTTAAATATTATGGAAATTTTTATTGATAATGATAGTTTTACGGAATATCAAAATCACGGAACTTGAGCTCTGCGTCATCGATCACCGAAGTAACAACCGACAAATATTGCAGCATTATTTCTTTGTTAGCGGTGTACGAGAAAAAAGGATGAAAGTATGCTTCTTATGTCTGATAATGCAACACCAGACGCGTTTTATTTATGACGCAGAGCCCTTCTCTTATGAAAAATTCTATAAATGCAGTTTCTGGTATATTGTAATTTCTGAATTCCATGGAAATCAATTCATAAATTTTGAAAAAACATCACTGTAGTGAGTCGCTAGATATGTTTTTAAAACGAACGAATGTAATAAATTTTTAATAATTACACCGGGAATTTTTATACAATTAGTAATCGATGATCTGTTTCTTTTTGTAATTTTCTATTTTAAATATGGAAAAAAAACCTCATTGCAAAATATTACCACATTTTTCCTTTGAGACTTTAAATTAGGGACTTCACTTCAACTTGGGTTTTCACACAATATTATTTTGTAACTTTTTTGTCTCCTTTTGGAATCAAACCTGTTTATTATTTTTTTTAATAATTCCAAAGCCGCAGACAGTCCCTACCTAGTTATACCAAAAAATCAATTATTATTTCCCACTTGGCACTTATAAATATGGATGGTTCACTCTTATTATGGTTTACTTTTGTATTCAGGGTTAAACACAAGTACGTAAGTTTTAAAATGAAACATACGACAAACCAAAAAGGCAACCTCAATACGCTTATATCGAAAGCAATTTTTAAATAATTTACGATTGATGTCAATTACCAAATTTTCTGTAATAAATCTACACACAAGGCGGGAATTTACGTATGTATTTATCAGGCACAGTCGTCTCACATGACCTTACGTACGATATTTTCTCTTTTTTACATAAAATTACAACACAAATAAAAAAGAACGTTAAGAATTTTGATAAACTAACAATTAAATCAAATTTGACAGACTAGTTTAGAGACATCTAGCAACTCCCCTAAAACTCCTTATCGAGCTTCACTTTATTAAATAAAAGTAACTATTGATATCACACTCGCACAAAGAAGTGTAGGATCAGGACAATCAATTTTGATATTGATTTTCATATTTTGGCCAAACGCTTTTTACAGTAACACTAACTTTGCGATATACAGGGTGCCTTTTTAAATAAGTGCAAAAATTTTAACCATATTACCGTGAAAGCTGGGTCTACAGTACATCAACAAAAATTTTTCATGAGGTGCTTTTAACTTGTGTGTGCTTTACTGTTCTTAACGCATGTAGATTCAGCAAAACTAACAAGTAATTTTAAAATTTGTGGTCAACGGGAAACCGTAACCACAAACCAATACAAGCCACTATTTATATCTAATTACCACCACAAATGTCTTAAGACATCAACGAGCACTTTGTCGATATCGAAGGCATTTATTGTTAGTGTTTATTACGGCAATCGCCTATAAACAAAATGACCTATTTGTATCGGACAATTATGCAAATAACGTGGAACAATTAAAAAACAGCTCACGCGTGACTGTATTATATTACCGAGTATCCTTTAGGAATCCTGTAAGGAGACGCGATCTTGATCGACGCGTGTATACCGCTCTACAAAACAGGTGTGTTGACGGTACGGACTAGCTTATTTAAGAAATCGCAAGTGAGATGCTGAGACAGTAGTACACGTGCTTTGTTGGTAAGAGAGTGGTGTGGTCAGTGATATTTGGATACGAACAGTTTCGGCATCGAACTTAGAAATGGATTCCAAACATTTCGTACCAAATAACGTGAGTAAATTACAAACCAATTAAGTAAATCATACAGTATCATAGTTCATCACGGATTAATAAAGAAAAGGAACCCTCTGCTTCCATCCTATCACTTCATCATATTACAATGAAACATACAACCGGTTAAAAGAAGAAAGTACAATTATCTTTAAAAATTTTGAAGAAATTAAAAATTATCTGTAAGGAAAAGATAATACAGATATAGATTGTTTTATTAATCACATGAATATGTACTTACAAATTGAAAAAAAATTATGTTTATATAATTTAATCAATATTGGTTAGAAATAACAACAAAGAAATGGTTCATTATTTACCAACAATAACAGTAAAGTAATATTAAAATAAAACACTTTTTAAAAAATTACCAATTTTTAAGCAAAAATTCACTGAAAATTAATTATTTATAAAATTCTTCTGATACATTATTTAATAATTACACAACGGTATATGTACTTTAATGATATGATACAAAAATATGTAACCTTGCCCTTTAGCGTTTCTAGTAGTTAACGATAATTAGTAATTATTATAAAAATGAAGATCTTAGATATTATGTAATCGATTAATTAATTATTCATAATAAGCACAAAATATAAAAATGTGCACGTGATTATGTTTTCCTGCTGTTATATTGACTATACCGTTCTTTGTGCAACACATTAGTAATAATTACAATCTAAAGAGAAATTTTACACAAGGTTACACGTAAGTACGTGTTACTGATCATGGCATCGTGTTTTATTATTAGCGAAACTTTGTACTAAATCATTTTTTTACAACTAAATCGAAACCTTCATAACTACTACAAATATGAAATGTAATAACGAATTGATACTGTTCCAGTTTCAATTGTTGTTCTTCATTCCCAACCTTGAAAAAAAAAATTAACTACTCAACTATGTACTTAAATTCACATAATTATATATACATAGTTTTTCGATTGAAACTTTAGTTTAGATCCAGTTACCGTGGATGTAACTAACGAATTACGTAAAATTAATTTCTAGTTTCTATTTTGAAAAAATAAATATGTACACTAAATAAACAATGCCGTAACAAGCGGCGTATGATGTAATGAGTTACATCTTTGAATATTCGGCGAATTAGTAACACAAGTGGTTAAATACGGAAGAATATTTGGGCGCTCATTTAACAGGTTTCACTTTTGGAATATGATTTACTACAACCCAAATAAGTGTGATACACCTATTACGAATAACTCACTCACTAATTAGAGATTGACTGATTATGTTTCTAAAAATAATAATAGTAAAGAAAAACAAAAAAAAAGCATTGTAATTTTTTATCCAAATGAAATTCTGTAAGGGAGTATTTGTTTCAAAATAAATGATACAGTTTGCGAATCGCTACCCTTGCGAATCATACCCTTTTTTAGTAAAATTTTACAACACCAGCACTTTCTTTTTAGCTGCAGTACTAAAGTCACCATGTCAGAAAACAAGATTGTTTACTTTCAGAGCCTAATTGTCAAAAACCTTAGTATGTTAAGATCGCTTTTTTATGTTGTGGAGTTCGTATTGAATAAGCATTTTATAATAAATATGTTTATTATCAATATTGCGATTAACCAATTTGTAATAATAAAATTAACGTTGTTACATACTATAACAAAAATCAGAGAACATTTGCCATAACCATAACAAGCAGAAGTGGCACTTTCAATCAATACCATAACTCACACTGTTACTACGTATGAATTGAATTCTTTCCGATACATTACGAAGAAAAAAGAAACATACGACCCGCACGAAACAACCGGCGAGTACGTAAACCACATAAATTAAAGTAATTGCGGTGATCGTTCACAGTTAAATAACGAAGTCAAGGTAGGAGAGACATCACATCATTAGAAGCTGCAATTCTATTATTTGTAAGTATCTCACGTAACTTCGGTTTTGTTTGCGGTCGAAAAAGATCAGGCGAACTTTCAGGTTTGAGAACGCGTGTTTATTTTTAATAAAAATCAAAATAATTAATAAATTACCGTTTTGAACGCGATCGTGGGACATAAATAGGTACCCTTGAGCCTTGTAACAAACACAGTCGCATTTACTTGATGCGGAAGTTAAATTTGTACGTTAAATGATGCAATGTTTAGACAAACAAATTTGTACCTCTTCTCTAAACAAAGTGACATTCAGGTTCGTAGAATTTCAGTCATGAAAAGGGTATGACGGAGAGAAAAGTTAATCATCTAATAAACAAATTAAAATTTGCAAGTAACAGGTGGAATGTACTTCACTTGACTAAGGCCCAGTTGTACAATTCCTGCTTAACTTTAACCAAAAGCTTAAACCTTTAACAACAATTGTAATAATCGATGTTATGGATTCAAGCTTCAGTTCAAATTTAAACTGACTGGCATTATACAACTGGGCCTAAATGTGATCAATTTCACTATATTATTAAAATTAAAAAAATAGAAATAAATGTATATCTCAATTTTAATTTGCCTTGGATCGGTGATGAACTCTGTTAAACTTGTAAGGGCTAGTAAAACGTCACATTAATACTAATTGTCAATCAACTCTAACAAAAACAACACGCCGGAAATGTTTAACTTTACTCACGCAGTTATTCATAGAGTTCTAACGTGTCTTGATGCAGCAAGCAGTGGTCATTTTACGCATCTGCTTTATTATTATTTTTTTTTAATAAAACGATTTTCTTGTTTTGTAGAAACATCAGTTAAATGACTGAAGGAACGTTCGATGAACTAAATGCCCATATGCGTGTTTAGTTGCATCGCCAACTCTAATTCATTTTTCATTTGATCACTTCTTATTTGTACAAATTTTTAAATGAAATTCATAAATGTGATTGTCCACGTTCGTACTTCAATTGATGAAACATTATATTTGATTTTCAATAATTTCGTTTTATTTAAAGTAAACGAAACTCTGTGCAGAATGCTGGATTCTTACATCCCTTCCCCCTTACTTAAAAGACTTGACTTAATGTATTCAAAGAGAAAAACGAATCAAAATTTATTTAAAGCATCATAATAAAATTTCTAATTAAATACCTATCGAATCAGGTAAATATTGCAATGACGCAGTATTGACAAGTGACGAGTAAGAATTCCGGCACTGCCAACTTAAGGAGCAAAATAATTTACCTTTTATCCCATTTATGAATGTGGATATGTGAAATTATTCTGAAATATTTGTATTCATAATAGTTTGAGATTTTCGCTTATTAGGGCCCAGTTTACAATCATGGAATAAGTTCTGTTCGTCGAATAATAACTATTCGCAGAATATCCTTTAATATTCTTCCATATCTATGTCACGTTATTCCAAGAAGGATTATATTCAGTTTATACGACGATTGTAAAATCGGGCCTAAATAAAACTAAATAAGTGCAGATCTAGAATTCATTACTAGCATTACTTACACTATCAGTATCTAGTAATACTTAAAATACCCCAACTACTATAATAGGATAATCAGTGGTGTAACAACCAAATATAGTTTTCAATAATTTCATTTTATTTAAAGTAAACGAAACTCGGAATGCTGGATTCTTACATTCCTTCCCCTTTTTTTTTCTTTAAGTGGAAGAGAAAGAATGCAAAACTTAAATGTAAGTGGCACTGTATAACTGGGCCTTAATGTGATCAATTTCATCTTATATCTTAATTTTAATTTGCCTTGGATTGGTAATGTACACTGTTAAACTTGTAAGGGCTAGTAAGTTTTTAACCTAAACAAGAAAATATTACCATGGCACTAATTAATATACAAGTTTCTTTTGATAATATTTTCCAATAATCCTTATAAATCACTGTCAACAGTCAACCACCACAAATGGTAAAGTACAAAAGCTTGAATGTGCAAAATTGAATTTGCACAAAAACATGAAATATTCTCAGCATGCATTGATCTAATTACTTTGCAAAAACAGCCGCTAAATCAATCCTAATCATAATCTGAATATTCAATCTATTATGGTCAAGGTTTCAGCAATAAGATCGTTAGGCGTATCCATTAGATAGGGTACGCATACATACATATTTATAAAGGTTGAACGCACTGACAATAATTAATTAAGTAAAAACATTAAATCCCGAGAAGCGACCAGATTTTTGTGAAATTAAAGCTGCGGGGGAAATCTACATACGTACATGCCAAGGCTGAAAAATCATTAAAAAGAAACATGAACATCAATCATATTCTATCTAAATGTTATTATCAGAACTGTGTAGGTATTTAAATTTCGAAATTTAGAGGCCCTGAAAAAGACGTAAATTTTATTGTAACCGGAGGGGCAACATTAACGCTAGGAAATTGCAGGGTGTAGACTGGCATTGATAAGACTTTTGCGCAATATTATAGCAATAATAAAACATGAAGTAACATCGCTTATTATCACATTAATGTAAATGTATTATATATGTTAAAGTTAAGGTCACACATCGGAATGCTGGACATATTTCTATACATACCAGTTTATAAATAAATGCCATCCATCCATTACGACCCATTTTCAAATCGCAAGTCACAATTAGCACAGCCCCCCAAAAATCAATTATTTGTTTTTCTCAATAATACAAGGGTAAGTGCGCACCACCAAAACTTTATTTATTACATATACGTACATTTATTAATGTCAACACTGCCTTCATTCACGACAAATTCCGAATTCCGGCTCTGCGGTAAGCCTTGGTTGCAAGGAGATTCCATTTCACAGCGTGCTTCATCAAGGCTGCAATTCCACCCAACTATCTATTCACGTCTATTTTACGAATTTTTCTCGAAAAGGAATTAATAAGTGCTCATTTACAATACCGTTCGTTAATTGGAAACTATCGCAGACCTGCAGGTGTCCTTTTGAGGTCGTGCTTAAGCGTTTACTACGTTTGGAATTGAACTGATTCATCACCTTAGGTAAATAACATCTTGATGAAGTCCTCGAGCTCATAATTATTAATAATGGGAAAAAAGAAACAGAAATTATTCCATGCAAATATTAGCAATTTAAATGCAAACTTAAGTAAAATAACAAACAACACTGGTGACCAAAAATAGTATGTAATTACCTTGTCTCTGGTAAAAAGAATTTCCATTTTCGTACTTTAATTACCTATTAAGATACTATTTTTGGGTTCTAATGTAACTTGTCCCGTAAATGATAATTTATCATTCATATCTATCTTCAGTAATAATCTTCAGCAAACAATGACCAAAGTCGTCCGTATGCCAAAAAAAATTATTACATTTTTTATTCTTGGGTGCATTGCTAACTAACAAACCTTGAGAATTAATTTTTGCGTTTGTGAGACCCTTTATGGAATGTAGGTAAGAGAAATACCTGAAGCTTTGAATGCATTTCTGGGACAGGCTGTATAATACATTAAAACTTAACTCGTCACTACGATGGAAAGGTTTCGTAATCATACAATGACAAAAATCCCAAATTCGAAAATAAATGTTTCTATTAATTCATAGTAATTACATACCTGCTTAGATATCATTAGGAAAATACTATGCCTCTAGAATAAGACCCGGTTTTACAATAACAGAATAAGGACGGATTAACTAATGCCCAAATTTCCGTTAACCTTCTCTCCCATATCTACGTCAACGTTAAAACCAGGCCTAAATAATACATTCCTATTTACGTAGCACTTTAATTTATCTGCACATTTAAATCTGTTGTGCTTGCAAGTATGGTTAATTGTAAAAATAAGAGTGGCAATGAAAAAATTTATTTAAAAATACATTACCTGCTTTATGCATTTGTTGCGTAACTAATTTATGCACGTTCTCAACAAATGTGAAATTAACGAGGATAAACAATGTTCAGTGCTAAAATCATAATTATTTTTTTACGACAGTAGTACTTTTACGAAATTACATAAGACCTAGATGAATATTACCTTGCTGACATTGTACCTCGGTGCGATTAATGCAAAGTATTATTACCATTATTTCTAAATTTGATCGTAAATGTAATGTTAGGTGCGAGCCAAGGTAAGCATCTCTAAATTATTATTATTAACAACATACAAAACGGCAATAAAAAATTACAAATAACTCTAGTCTAAGGCATGGAAGTGCTCGCCGCACTACCACAAAATTAACTGCAAATTTATGCAAAGATGATTTCAAAAAATAATAATGAGTATCGGAATTAGTGTTTTAATAATTGAAATGCCACATCGGCAAGAATCTATTAAAATACTCCTACTATGCGTAACAAGCGATCAATACAAAAATGTGCAAATGCTGGGTTCTTACATCCCTTCCCCCTTACTTAAAAGAGTTGACGTAGTGTATTCAAAGAAACACTATAGGCCGTTTATTCAACAGATATAGTAATAAAATCAAGTAAATGTCACGTAGCGGACGCGTAGTGGCGTGGCGTGATTCTCTTCCTTCTCCATTGTGATAGTGCCTCACTCATTTCCCGTCCGAAGTCAAATTAAGCAATATCAATTCGTTATTTAAGTCGTTATTTACAACAACAATTCGTTATTTACTATACACTGTGTCCCAGAACTCGCGCCCCAGAGAGCAAGGGCAAATGCCGATAGCAATGCGAAACACATATTCGAAAACTAAAATTGTCTAATTCAAAAGATGAGCGAGTTAAGAATAAAAAACAGTAGCCAATCCTAACAGCGAAATAGAAGATGGTCATAGGTATTGCGTAGGATTTCATTAAGTTGCTAGGATACTTAGAAATGCATTGTTGATACAAAAAAAAATGTGAAAAAACTGGTCCACTTCATTGTGACACTGCTGTCAACCTTTGTAACTGTCACTTGGAAGGTTTAAGCGTAAGACTCGAGCAGATACCGTCATGTTTTCCGTCGCTGATTATAGCGAAATGATAATTATTTATGGAGAGTGTGGACGCAACGCCAGAGAGGCAGCACGAGTTTTTTCTCAGCGCTTTCCCGATCGTCCC
Organism: Dorcus parallelipipedus; assembly: GCA_958336345.1. Lineage (NCBI taxonomy): Eukaryota > Metazoa > Arthropoda > Insecta > Coleoptera > Lucanidae > Dorcus > Dorcus parallelipipedus. The sequence goes on from OY284483.1 coordinate 27,945,421, forward strand.
CTAGACCATAAAGTAATTCTTAGAGCTATCACAAGAATGCGAGAGAACGGTCAAGTTGTTCCGACTCGTAACGAAATTGGTGGTGCTCCTAGAAGAGTTCGAACAGTCGAAAACGAAGAAGCGATACTAAATGCATTTGAGGAAGACGGAACAAAAAGCATAAGAAAAGTTTCACGCGAACTGGATGTTTCGCGTTCTTCAGTTCAACGAGTTATGAAAGAGGATCGCCAACACCCTTTCCATTTCACAAGAGTGCAGCATCTGCAGCCGGAAGATCATCCCGCTAGAGTAGAATTCTGCCGGTGGCTACTTGAGCAAGAAGAACTCGATCCCAATTTCGTCCCCAGAATTATGTTTTCGGATGAGTCTCTTTTTGGCAGGCAAGGATGCTTCAATGCCCATAATTTGCACGTATGGTCAAATGTAAATCCGCATGCTATTTTCGAACGGGGGTTTCAAAATCGATTTTCGGTTAATTTGTGGGCTGGTTTATTAGGAAATCGCGTAGTATGTCAACAAATAATTAATTTCTTCTTAAATTCTAATTTGACCATTACCTTCTAGGTTGGACCTTCTGAATTTCCTGCACGTTTAACAGGCCAAATTTAAATACGGAACTGCCAAATTTATTAGACCCCGTGCCACTGATTTTTCGGATCAACGACTATTTCCAGCACGATGGGGCACCACCACATTTTAGCCGCGAAGTTCGGGAAATCTTGAACCAACAGTATCCTGGCCGATGGATTGGACGAGGTGGTTCACGAAATTGGCCTGCTCGATCACCGGATTTAAATCCTTTAGATTTTTTTCTTTGGGGGCACGTCAAAAACATTGTATATCGTGTACCTATTGAGACCGAAGAGCAGCTCAGGAACCGAATCCAAGATGCTTTTGCGGCGGTTACTCCTCAAATGGTCACGGACTCTAAATCGAGCCTTTTGAGAAGAGCACGGTTGTGTTTAGAAATGAATGGTGGACATTTTGAGCATTTAATTTAATTTTTAATACCTTTTCCGACCAATTTTTGTTCCTATTAAAACCTCAATTGTCCGTAAATACATTTGACTTTTCAGGAAATACTGTCACATTGACATTACAATGGACCAAAACATTTTTGGAAGTTTTACAAATAACAATGTTCTACCGTCTCCTAGCATTATTTACAGTTCCTACGTTTTACCTACGCGAGAGCTCTCGGCATAGGCTACAGCTTTTTCATTCTCGTTCGAATACAGTTTAACTTAGACAATTTTTGTTTCCGAATTTGCCATCTTCATTGCTGTAGACACGTCCGCTTATTCTCTGGGGCGCGAGTTTTGGGACACCCGTATATCTTGAATAAACAGAGCATAATCAAAATTTATTTAAAGCAGCGTAATAAAATTTCTAATTAAATACCTATCAATTCCGTAACAAACGTACTGCAATGACGCAGTATTGACAAGTGACGAATAAGAATTCCAGCACTGCCAACTTAAGGAACACAATAATTTATCTTTTATCCCAATTATGAATGTGGATATGTGAAATTATTCTGAAACATTTGTATTCATAATAGTTTGAGATTTTCGCTTATTAGGGCCCAGTTAACAATCATGGAATAAGCTCTATTCGTCGAATAATAACTATTCGCAGAATATGCTTTAACATTCTTCCATATCTACGTCACGTTATTCCAAGAAGTGTTATACTCAGTTTATACGATGATTGTAAAATCGCGCCTAAATAAAACTAAATAAGTGCAGATCAGATTTCACTAATAGCATCACTTAGGGTGGGTTGCATAAAAAATTTAAGCCAGGGTTAAATTTAAGTCTAAGTTAGAATGTGATACTGTCCTGACGTCATGTCATATGTGTGTCATATTCTAAGGTAGGCTTAAATTTAATCCTGGCTTAAATCTTTTATGCAACCCAGCCTTACACTATCAATATCTAGTAATACTTAAAATAAAATACCCCATCTACAATAATAGTACAACCAAATACAACCAAATGGCGTAACAACCAAATATATTTTTCAATAATTTCGTTTTATTTAAAGTAAACGAAACCCTGTGCGGAATGCTGGATTCTTACATTCTTTACCCCTTACTTAAAACAGTTGACGTAATGTATTCAAAGAAAAACTAATCAAAATTTATTTAAAGCAGCATAATATAATTTCTAATTAAATACCTATCGAATCAATATAGAAACACAAATCGGTTAATTTTACACTTAGGATTTACGCCATTGCGTAACAGAATTAGTTTTGTCAGGTCAGAAAATGTAAAAAAAATACAACAATAAACATAACGAAATGTTTAAACCGCGACAACCTGCCATCGTTTTTTGATCCAAATAGGGCCGAGACAGCTGTGCAGAGGACGCTCAAGGAATTGGCTAATTTATTAAAACTACAAAGAAAATTTGAAACACTGGAACGTCGTAATTACAAACACGCATGCCGATGTTGAATTTAGTTACTTTCCTTGGCGATCAGTGTTGCGATTGAGAGCATTTTAATTAAAATAGAGAATAGAATAGAGAGTTTTAAATAAAATTCATGAATACATTCGCACTTCAACTAATGAAACACTATATTTGGGCTTCAATAATTTCGTTTTATTTAAAGTAAACAAAACTGTGCAGAATGCTGGATTCTTACATCCCTTCCCCCTTTATTAAAAGAGTTGACGGAATGCATTCAAAGAAAAACTAATCAAGATTTATTTAAAGCAGCACAATAAAATTTCTAATCAAATACCTATCGAATCAGTATAGAATACAATTCAATTAATTTTACACTTGGGTGTAAATAAGATAGCAAAAAAAAAGTTCTTTTTTTTAAGTGGGAGCAAAACTTAAATGTAACGTTCTAATCAACAGATAAGACCTATATTTTAATTTCACGTATTCCACATATGGCTTTTATTATATCATTTTCTTGACCGTTTGCGTTATTGAGTCGGTGCATGATTATTAGGCGTTTAATAAATTACGCCTAGTGTTAATTAACGAAATATAAATATTTCATTATGTCTTAAGTGCATGTTAACGTTCCTAGATTTAAATATTAAATACTAATCCGGTTTACTTACATTTCGAGAGTCGATTAATTATTAATTCATTATTTTATATAGCTTCGCTTCATCACACCCCGATTTTCTGAACAGATGAATTCCATTACACTTACCTTTGGTGGAGAAGGGCCATTTTATACCGCAATTTTCTTTTAATTGAATATCAAATTTTGTTTAAAATATTTAGATATGTTGTTAAGTTATTTTGTAACTAGTTGACAAACCAAAGGTGACTCCCGGACAAAAACATGCTAATGCAAATATTTGCTATTCCATGATCTAAGGCGAAAAATACGCTAGAAAAAAACAAGCTATGTATTTACTGCCTACAGAATGGCAATCGATAAAAACATATTAATAATTATTAATTACATAGAACCTGCGCTTGTTATGTAAAATAATAATTAGTTAGTTGTTAATTAAAGTTTGAATGTGAAGATAAGATGGAGCAATAAATATGTTTCATCTTGTAAACCAGATAGAAAGGTGCAGTGTTGTAAATTTATTTGCGTTTCTGTAATTATCGTGGGATGGTCAAGGCAGAAATTTAAAGCAAAAACGTTTTTCAATCAAGTCAAATAAATTAAGCAAAATATTCGAAGGATAATATGTATATTTGTAAGGACTACTATAACCAATTAAATAATTTCGGCAAGACCCAACTTGCGTGTCCTTGTCCTTTCAATTTTACAGTTAAGTTCCGGATACACCGTGCATTATTAGTAGGCCCTGTTGCTGCAAGTAATGCGAAGTTGTTCTATTACGACATCCCGGTGGTTCGACTTTTATTCAATAAAATCCATTTAAAAGTCAAGATCGAAATGGATATAACTCATAAACCGACAAAGTAGTACACGTAACGATATAATTCTACAGCGACATTACATCAATTTATGTAATTTAATACGCGACATTACCACTCGTGTTGCAACCAAGAACTCTATCTAGGAAATCTCAATAAACTGTACCAACGGTGAGAGGCAAAGAACTTCTTCAAAATGAAAATTAAATATTTTCTGTTATTTATTATAAAAATAAGTGGAGCAACGAGACATCCACCAAAAGATTACCATTCACTCTCCTGCCGGCATTTTAAATTGCTCGAAAATTTATATAAAAATAAACAATTTCGTTAAACCCACAAGTTTTTTTTTCTTATGAACCTGTTTTATTTTTTTAATAATTTGCATATTTATAGAGGAAACCGTTTAAACCGACGCTAATACAATTACTGCCAATTAACCTTGCATATTTGCCATTACTTTTAAGACGATTTTGTTTTTGACGTTCGCAAAACTCGTTTTAAACAAACGTCAAATGTGAGTAACCGCAAAGGTCACGGTTGATTCACGCATACAATTCAAAGTACTTTTCACTCCCACAGTAAACCAGGAAAAAAATACATTTAAATCAAGTTCAATCGATGTTATAACGTAATAATAGTAATAGTAAGGCGTGCCCGTTCGTTATTAATTCTTTCAAAATATCAGCTGGGGGTTCCCTTTGTTCTCAAGTTATTTTTTTTTACAAATAATCTCACACGCAGCCCTTGTAACAATAGCAAGAAATATTTAATTGGAGTAACAAAAAAAAATATTTTTCTGATTACAGACAATGGCAGATCTCGACCAGAGTTGGCACATTCCCAGACCGACACTAGCTCGAAGTTCTAAAAGCTCACAGGGTTCAAACTCCAGTAACAATAGTACACAGGTAAAACGCTTCATTCCACGTCCTCAAGGAACTCAGTTCGTAATATTTTGATTGATTTTAGAGTACCAGGTCAGGTTCGCTGCTTCTCACGGCAGCAAATTTGGCCATAATCCACGCGAACGAGCGAGATAAAGAGAAGACACGCAACGCAAAAGAGGAAAACCTAAGGTACTATCTAGAGCAGAGGGGAAACGTGAATCCTCTGTTTTCATTGTCGTCGGAAGACCTGAAGAAACCCGATCCAGACAGCGCGTCTGTGGCCAGTTCTATGCACTTCACGGTCGTCAACATGAACACTAGGCCACCAGTCAAACCCAGAAGTTTCTGCAGGAAGCATCAACTCTCTGTGCTTGTACTGACCATGTCAGTATTATTCACTATAGGAATATTGACAGCTGTATTATTAATGGAGAGTAAGTTGCCTTTTATTATAAACTTAAACGAAAATTTAGTTTCGAAATACAACTAGTTTCTTTTTTCCAGTGAGGGCAAGAAAGCAACAGTACTGACAGTCAGAAAGGCCTACGCTGAAGCTAGAAGTTACCTAAGGAAGGCATTCACGTTAATCGAAAATTGGCACACGACTAAATTATTTTATTTATAATTAATACATATTAACTTTTATATCATAAAATGATTTAACGTATTATAAAAACCAAATTATGATCTATTAGGCTTAAGTAGTATTATGTAAATAATTTATTATTATTTCCTGTGATATTTTCAAGAAATGATCATCACATTATGTAGCTATTTATATCGACCTTTAAAATCTGCGAGTAAATTTAATTCTAAATAAATGTAAGTTGTGATGGACTCACCTCCACCTCCTGCAGAGTCTGCGTCCACCTGTACTTTTCTAAGTCACAACCGTTTCCCGAATTCGGCCTAAGCTTTCCTTTCTCCGACTCCTCTTCGTCTTCTTCTATGACCTCGGATACTTTGGCCGGTTCAGAAGCGGGAGGGGTAGTTTTGTTGGCGTCGATTTCCTTCTGTAACTCTTCGGCCTCGGCGTCGGTCAGCTCTGTTATTTCGGCAGATTGGTTCTCCTTTTCTTTGGCTTTTTTAGCATCAGAAGCTGCTTTTTTGAAGGCTTCGCGTTGCTGTTTCTCTTTCAATTCTAAGTCGTGCTTTTCTCTACTGATTTTCTCGTGTTTTCTGAACGTACTCATAACAAGCTACAATAATACAAAACATGTACTCATACGTGGACACCTCTCTTAGCCGGACAGTCTTTAATTAATTCCCCTTTTATATAATTTACATGCATTTGCATCTCTATTAGGCGGATAGCTTTCTGGGTAGGGTAGGTGTCCGCTTAAGGGAGTTACCTAAATGTAAATATTTTATAAAATTGTCTGATAAAACACAGCCAGACGGATGTGATTGTTACAAACAAGTATTGAATTCCTTAAAGCGTAAGTTAATTTAAAATCAGTCATTATTTACCTTTTCCCAGGCTCCTTCTCCGCCACCAGTGAAAAAGTCTGTTTTCCTGGACAAGAAACTGACGAACGTATCCAATAACTGAGACAAACAAGTTATAGGTTATGTTGCAATTCTGGAATTTTCGTACCTGAGAGGCCCCATGTGGATGGTGCTGTGCGATGGATAAGAACAGTGAGTCGAATTGCTCGGTTTCCAGAGAATCACCGCTCATATTTATTTCACTCTCGTCTGTAAGTACGTCGAAAGGAATACGATTTTTGAAACACACCGAACCGGTACCAAACGTACTGCAATGACGCAGTATTGACAAGTGACGAATGAGAATTCCAGCACTGCCAACTTAAGGAACACAGTAATGTATATTTTTGTCCCATTTAGGTATGAATGTGGATATGTGGAATTATTCTGAAACTCTTGAATTCATAATATTGTTAACCACTTGTTAACTTACATTAACTGTCAACCAAACCATCAACCGTGACAATAATGATAATGTATTACATAATACCAAGTGACTTTTAATGATTGAGACTTATTTTATTAGATTGGCAACACTTTTCAATTTTTATGTTGGTGTGCTGGATTTTCAAATTCAAAATTTAGATTTAGGTTAGTGCACTAGATTGTCAAACTCAAATAAATTCGTTTATTGTCGAATCAAGAAAACCAAATAAATAAGATATTTAATTATCACAATTTATTACCAAAATGGTTTTGAGCACAGAATAAAATACATTTTTAGTAATGGCTTATTTTCGAAGCGGAGTACAAAATGAAAATGGGCACATTCAGCAGACCCGAAAGTTGTGTAACTGTTAAACAAATTTCTGCTGAATGCGACCTCATGAGGTTGATGAGTTGGAGGGTTCGCCATTTTTTGTAGCGTAACTTCTCCGCTACCTGACTGGAACATGTTATGATGAGTGAACTTCATTCAGCAGAAATAAGTGTTCAGTCTCAACTGTTGGATCAGGATCAGGAACTGTTACTGATATGTTCTGCTGAATCAGCCCAATAGTAATTGAATTTATTCACAGCAGTATGCCTATGACGATTTCATTGAAATATACCCTGAACAACAAATTGAGTTTCGTCTTTTTCCACAACACTGTTTTAGAATAGCCGTCCTCCATTTACAACGAACACGAATCGATTCAAATTCACTTAAAAATCATTGATTGCATTCCATTTAGTTATTCAGTTGGCGACCAGTGATAAGGAAGTGATTGAATTTTCCCTCCCGCACACCGTACTGATCAAGCTGGTTTTCTAAATCAGTTATCCGTTTCATGTGATTTCATACGTATTTTGAGGTTATGTTAATTTTAGTTCCAAAACATCATTCCTTTTAAGAGTCTCTCTATTCACTTTAAAGTCAGTTCAGTTCAAAATCGGTTAATAAATGAACGTTTCTTGCAAACCGCTAATGTAGAAAAAGGAAAATTCACTGGTCGCCCCACTTTTGCTGGGTTCAGTAATTCCTCCGTGCTTGCTCTATTCACTCCTCGAGCGCTTCTCTCTCACTTTTACGTATATCAAAACAGCTGTGTTGTCACTCTACTTTTCACTCCGAGCTTGCATCACGTGAATTTCCGAACTAAACATATAATAACACTCGATATTGTAGAAAATGTTAATGATACTGTACAACAGAATCCTCATGTTTCCTATACGAATCCACTCGGAAGATCTTGAAAAAACACCTTCATTTCCGATCATACAAATTTTCAATGGTTCGACAACTTCACCCACTCGATTTTCTTCAACAAATTCAGTTTTGTCAGTGGTATAACAATAATCTGCTAAATAATAGTGACCAACAAGATACAACTTTCTTTTCTGATAAAGCCTGGTTTCATCTCTCTGGGTTTATCAATTCACAAAATTTCAGGACTTGGTCAGAACATAACCCCTTTAATGTGATTGATGTAAAAGCACTACATCCACTTAAAATTGGTGTTTGGTTGGCAATGTCTTGGAGAAGAATTATTGGACCAATATTCTTCCGGGAAACAATTAACGCCTATAGATATCAGAGACTTATATTGAATCCATTTATAAACCAGTTAGACGACACTAAATTAACAAATGGCTACTTTCACAGCACGAACCACAATAAATTATTTAGAGGAGTTTTTCCCAGCATGTTTAATCAGTGCTGGTTGGTGGCCGAGTTGCTCTAATATTCAATTAAATCCGGACTTCTTACTTCCTTATTTCAATAACTTGATATTTAGAATACATATTAAACAATTTGGAAGAATTGCAGCAGGTAATTGCAAATATCGGACAACCTAAAACGTTAATGTTTTCAATAACATATTTCAAAGGATTCGGTACTGCTTACGCAAAGGGGGCTTGAAGATGTACTCTAATAATCAATTAAATTTGGACTTCTTATTTCCTCATTTCAATAATGTGGTGTTCAGAATACGTATTAAACAATTTGGATGAATTGTGCAGCAGGCAATTGAAGAGGCAATTGCATATATCGGACAACCTAAAACGTTAATAATGTCTTCAATAACTTATCTCAAAGGATTCGGTGCTGCTTACACAAAGGGGGTTAACATTTCCCGGTCTTGAATAATAATAATAATCTGTTAAACAGTTTTCATCATCAATGTAAACATTAACTCTAACCTATAGCTACGCATTCCCGCAAAATTAACGAACTTTCAAGTAATGCCAATTTCTCAGTGTTCCCAACATACTAATTTGCTTCAATCATTAAAAGTCACTCGGTACTTAAGCTTCCTGGTATTGAATTTTGAATTGTACATTACAATATTCAAGTTAGAAACTGATTTCATTCGTAACAACCCCTGCTCAGCTTATGGTTGGGGAGAACGCGGCGTTCCGCTCGCATTTAGGGATGCATATTTTAGACGAAGTATCGATACTTGTATCAAATGATGCTTTTTTTAATAGTAAATAGTAATTTACTATACGATACTTGGCAGAAAAGTATCGATATCTTGAAATATCGTATCGTTGTAACAATGTCAGTCAAATTACATGAATTATTATTATTATTAATGTAAACAATGGAAAGGCGATCAGAACATGAAACGGTTATTATTCATATCGGAATAAAATAAAAAGACACGGAAGAATGTATTCTGATGTGGAAAACAAAGATAGAGTGCGCTCCTGGTGACGCTGACTCATGCATCCAACATTTCCAACCGTACTGATAACAAAAAACAAATGTTACTAACATATCACTAAAAGTTGAGTAATTTGAAGCGAAAAGACGTTGGTAATATTACCGGTAAGTTAACATTAAAGATAAATTACCGGTAATTTAACAACACTCTCAAAAATTCATTACGAAACAAACAAGGACCCACATTTAGGTATAATGCATTAAATAAAATATTGGAAAAGCATGGAGAAGGTAGTCGAATATCCAAAATAACAGCACAAAATTGAAGCCAACATAACCTAAAAAATAAAAGTCTCATACTATAGAACTCTCAAAGTACCACTTAGAAAAAATAAGTTATTTATTCTTAAGCTAACAGTAAATGACAGAAATTTACTAAATAATAACAATGAGGATACATTCGATTTCTCTCGGATGAAAAGAAATATCCCAACTGTAACATATCAGCTCTTTAAGCTTAGTGGCCTATTTATAAATCGTCGCTGGTGACATTTTCCACATCTACAATAATAATAATAATAATTAAAGCAGGTTCTTGTCCGATGAAAATTGTATCACAAAATCTTTTAAACGAACACTAAATATGCGCACTAACACTTTACGTTTCGCTATCGTTTGATAGCTTCTTCAGAAGAAGTGTTAGTGTGTATATTTAGTGTCCGTTTAGAAGATTTTGTGATAAAATAATAATAATAAGTGTGATACATTTTTACACTCATCAATTACCTGAATTATTTACTATGTAACACAGACTAACTTTCCTCCGTTCATCCATATGTAAGCCCACACAGATTTTCTTCGTGATGGCCCCGTGTTTTGTTTCATCAAAGACTGTGTAATATCCATGCGTATTAATTTGAGTATGGGCCTGCTGTGCAGATTCTGATTTAAATTTCAACTCAAAAATCATGCCCACATCTTTGAACGTCACAAAAATGTCAAAATGAGGTCGCCTTCCTAGACGTTTTATTCGTTGGACACTTAACTCACTGCGCGGATCGCCGGGTGGCTTAGCGGTAGCCTAGCCGCTAGTCGTGTCGCTCAGGCGGCGCAGGTTCGAATCCTGCCTTTGCCAAGGATGTTTGTGGTGTTTAATGACTTTGACCCAGCTTTAAAAATATCTTCGTGATTGTCTGGAATGGCTTATATGGCCGAAAGACATTAATTGCAGCATTGCTGCGCAAAGCAAACAAACAAACTCACTGCGCACAGAATAATCTTTGATGTGATATGCAAGAGTGAATAAAATGGAATGAAGTTCAACTTCATTAGTAGGCATTTTCGCTCTAAACAAATTAGACACACTTTTTGCAAACTTAATAAATGTATCCTTATTTAGTTGTGCGAGTACATCTTCTAATGCATGTACATATATATCGCAAAATCTTTTAACCGGACACTAAATCGCGCACCATACACTTAACGTTTCACCGTCGTTCGACAGCTTTTATACCAAACTCTAAGCTACTTAAAACGTTTAGAAAATCTGCTTGCTTTTTATTAAAATAAGGTAATGAAAATTTTTTTCCCAAAGCAAAAATGTATTTTAAATTTGACGGAATCTCAGTTTTGGTATAATTAATTAACCATTTATTGATTGTATTTTGGTCAAATTTGATGTAAAAGTTTTTATCTCTAATAGAAATAAGATTATCTAACTTTTTAATCTGTGTCGATCGAATTCTATTAAACAACCTTTCATTTTTTTGGTTTTCAAAATTTAGAAAATCTTTTAATATGATATTATCTAGAAAATAACTGTCCTAAAGTATAATCTAATTTCCAGAATATTTCCGAATTTATTTCAAACAAGAAATAAATCCACAACTACGTACTTACAAAGAAATTATTACATAACTACAAATGTTTGTACCAGTCATCAATCAGAAACATTTACTTATTGGTACTGGAGTTGTAAATATTTCTTCATTACGTTTTTCAGCAGGTGTAATTAAATTTTGACCAACTAGATCGCTTACTAGTTGGGATGTTTTACTATTACTTCTGTTAATCATCCTCCTCTTCTTTTCACGACCGTTTTTAGACAAATTACCAAACTGCTTACTTTTATTTAGTTTGTGCTGAGAGATTCTTTTCGTAAGCTTCTTCCTAATCCTCGACGTATTTGTGTTTGTTTTACCTTCGCTTAAAATCTCCGATTTCTGTTTTATGAGGTCCTCCAGCTTATATATCTTAGTGAAATCTCCGGTGTCTCCACAATTTAGTACGGCGTCAATTTCCGTAGATAACGGGACGTTCTTCATTGTGTAAATATTCTTGGCTTTCCTTTTTCTTTTCGTCGAAACATTTTCGTTTGGCGAGTCTTTAATCTCGGCATCTCCCGTCTGCTCTAGCGTCGCTGTCTTTTCGGTAAAAATGGATTTCTTTGGACGCGCAGGCAGCTCATCTTCCAAATAGGTAACTTCAAGATCTGGCTGTGAACTTTCCGCTATTTTACCGGAACCCCCGGGCTCTAACACCACATCTGACTTGCTTAGAAGAAAGAAGCGACGTAAGGGACACTCTTGGAAATTCCTGGATAGCTTGTGGCTTCTTCTATGGCAGTTGTCTTCGATTTTGTTTCGCAAGAATCCGGTGCAACACAACAATAAGAAGACGCAGCCGAAGAACAGGGTGGTGACACTCACCACCGTTAGTGTACAGATGATGTGCCACGAGAATTTCATGAGAGTTCGGTAGAAATTGACTTGCTGGAATGTACTTAAATAAACAACGAAGGGCTGCAAAAGGGAAGACCAAATTCCCGACTGTAAATGTACCGTTAGTAAATTGCAGTAGTCTTCCAGGGATGACTTGTAAATAAATTTGGACGATAAGTTTAAGACGATGGTTAAGATGAGAGTTACCCCAAATGATATAGGGGGATTACTCACATCCACAGAAGACGATGTTATGATGAGGGCAGAAACGCAGCCCTGAATGCAACGCAGGATGACCCAGTAATTAAAAGTGTCCCTGCACAGTACGAATTCCACGACAATTGCAGCCAGTGATCCCCCGGCCAGGCTCAAAAAATCGTTGATTAAAGCAACGCTGTAATTGTGATGGGGGTGGTGCAGCTTTGTGGGTAGTGATAATCCAATCAAGCCAAGTATTATGAATATGTACCCCACCAGTATTGTGCTTGGGGTTTCCGCCCCCAGAGAACAATCGTCAATATAATTCAGCCGCAGTAAACGTCGCCCCAAAAAGGCAACGCCCATTAACCCAACGCAACTCGAAGACACGTGAATTACAAGCCCTCCACCGTGGTCACTTATTTCTACGCTCTCATTCCCAAGTTCCATGTTATTCATCCACCCGTCTTTATGCCACATCCAGTGCATCAAGAGGGGTTGAAAAAAGCCCGCATAAACAAAAGCCAGGATCGCACAGCCGAGGAAGTGCAAGCGGCTTGAGAGGAACGTCGTAACAACGGCTGATCCTACTAGTACCGCACAAAAACCTGGAAATTAAAACATTAGTGGGTCTTAGGACCAGTTTCATAACTTAAGAACTTAAAGGAGACTTTAAAATTCTGACGTGTTTTCATATTTGCTTTAACATCTGAAAGTGATTTTAAATTTAAATTCCATTATGAGCCTGCCACTTACTGTAAATAAAATGAATGAGTACGTACCTAAGACTATGTTGTCTAAATCCAGCTTACAATGGCTCCATGGGCCATATCCGATGATGCCTTTCCAGCTGTAACTTCCGAAAGATAAAACACTTCCCAGCAATCCGTATGATGTTAAAGAGACGGAAAGCTCAACTATGTTTTGCAAGAGTAAACCGTAAAAGTTTTCGGTTGGCACCGAACCGAATTGCAGTAGGATAAAGCCGGCTCTTGAAATTAGAACTGCAAAGTTGCACTGCATTAAGTAATTCATTGTGTGGTTTTCTTTTACCTAAAATTACTCTAATTAATGTTAATGACGAGAGGAAACTGTTGGTTTCCGTCCGTGGAGAAAATGTGTCTTTGTAATTAGACAGATTCATAACGATGGAAGAAGTCGTAAATAATTTTTTGGCGTTTTGGAAACTATGGTTACCTCAAGTTATCTGTAAGAGGTGAATGGATTTCTCAAGTTAATTCTTCCTTCCTAGAAAATAACTAACCACGTTTTTATTTATTAAAATATATACTCTTACATCGGCTGGGAGAGAAGAAAAAAGGACTCAGCTATAAAGAAAATATCTAAAAAAGAAAGTTAAATTCTTCTCACGGTAGAAATATTATTAAAATTTAATTTTTTAAAGGTACCTACAGTGTGCAACTTGGGCTGGGTTATTTAAATTATTAATGAAATAGGACTGGACGAGAGAACGTAAAAAATAATGCCGATCTCAAAAAGTGTAAGAAATCGAGCATTTCGTAACCATTAAGCTCTTTATACAAGTATTAAGTATAAGTTAAACTCGCCTACGCGAGCGCAGAAAATTCGCCCACCTAAAAATTATGTAAGATTATACATAGTTGGTCTGGCCATGACTACGTATGCGATTATTGTGAGTAAATGAAGGAGATGCTCATTGAAACTTGTGTAGAAGTGAAATAGAGATATTACAATGTTGCGTGCGAAGGTAGGAATGCGACGGCCGGAGCGTGGCCCGTGTTATCAATCGGCAACGTCGATTGATGTAGCTATTTCGTTTACTCATGCGGTTTCTACTATTCTATCCTTCATTTACTCACGATAAACGCATAGATAGTCGTGGCCAGACCAACTGTGTATAAGCAAGCATAACAACGGCTCGCTTTATCAAAAGCCTTGGCCGATATGGGTCATAATTGAAGAATTGCAGCGCCATAGGTGACTCACTGAAAATGCCGGGCATTATGCAAGCGTATGAGCAGACGGTTTCTGAAAATCACTGATGCACATGCAGAATATTACGTAATCCGAAATGACCTTCGTAAAACCATATAAAAGGCCGAGGCACAGCACGACAGAGGACGTCTTGTCAAGTGCAACTCGACAAGTCCGAGGGCGTCATCAACATTCACAGGATGTCATAGTGCATGGTTGCTCTCCAAAATCCGTCCGTCTCTCTGCATCTAGTACCTTGGTTGGGTGAGAAATCAATAATTAATTTTACCACTTTGGCTTATTCGAATTATGAAATGCTGTTTTTCTCGTTATAAAATAATTTTGAATTTGTTCTGCATTGGGTTGTATAATGTCGTTCTGAAGTTACATTTAAAATTTGTATTTGTCTAAAATTGTGTCCTATACAATAAATTTTGTATCTTGTTACAAGTTACTATTAGATGGTAATAAATAAAAGCCAATAGTTTTCGGCAACATTTGTATATTATTTATAAGTATGAATCGAATTAAAAATATTTACAGGTGATAATATACAATAACTGTAACAATGCAAAGAGAAATTTTCAATCCTTAAAATAACTCTTAAGTTCTAAGCACAGAAGGACCGCCGTTGTCCCTTACATTTTGCTTTGTTCCAAAACCTGTCCAGTAACACAAATTGTATTTGGCAAATGCGCATGGTTAGATAAAAACAAGGCGAATCAAGATTCACAGGCGCGTAATTTTTACAATAAGAAAACACAATGGAATTTATTTATAAGATACACATTAAGACGAGATTTCGAGCTTACATTTCGTTAAAAAAAAAAGAAAAAGTGCCTTAAGAATTAAAGAAAGCTTACCATAAAAATCTGGTTTGTTAATGAATTTTCAGCCTGTTCCAAATAAATACGTTATACAAACACACATTTTATATCACACGTTAAATTTCGTATATACTTCACAAAATACAAAACTACAAAACGTTTTGAGATTCCTCTAAAAATCACCGACGGTTTTTTAACAATAAATATTTTGTTCAGATCATAAAAATAATTGGCATTAGGACATACAAGAGAAGAGGAATTCCAAAACGTAGAACAATTAATTATTTGGCTATTGTAGTGAAATAAATAATAATTAATTTAACGGGGAAGAACTTGGTAGCAACGATTGCACATTTCTAGTTTATAATCGATTTTTATAAAAGGTATATATACAGTTTCGAAATTGTCTCACATGTAAACTGGTGATTATCATCATCTAGCCATAAAGCCTAGTTAACATGCAAAATGATTGTTAGATATATGACAGTACAGTAAAATTCGAGAATCGATCGGCTACTACATGATGCATGAGGAGCTCTAGAATCACAGCATTATGTAAAAGTGCAATAACAGCAATAAAAAGGTTCATCACATAGCTTTAAAAAGGGGACACGGTTTCAAACGTTAACTGAATATCATATTTTTTTTATATATATAAATTTTTCAGTTAAAGTTACAAACTCCTGCCAATGTGCGAAATAGCAAAATATACTTTTATAATGAACTGTTAATTCTTCAATGCAGCAGAGGATTTAAATTAAACTAATTTTTGTTTTAAAATTTAGTTCTTCAAGGAACATTGTAACTTAAGTTTACAGTTGAAGAACTTCATGATACTTCGAGTGCTTGAATACATTTCTCATCAAGCATAGTTTCCATAATGTTCAGTTGGTAGGTACTTGTAAGCTGCAATGAATCTTAACAGTTCATTACAATTTTTAATGTACTTTTCCTTGTAAATAATTTGATATATTTTTTTTAAATAGCACCTTGAATAGAATCTTAAATTATCTCTACGGAAACTTTAAACGTGCAGATTGTGTGCGCCCAAATAGATTTACCGCAAAAATATTTTTTTAGTAACATAAAAAAAAATAATAAAACTTCTTTTTGTTTTTGGAATAATACTTATTTTCATAGTAACTCATTTCCTTACACAATCCTAATTTTCAATAATTGAATAATTGATTGAGACAATTATTCAATTATCATTGCGATCAATTTACTAAATTACTATTTCCAAACTTTTTCTTTTTCAAATTGAATGAAATTCGCTTTCGTTTTAAAGAAAAAAAGTAAATGATACACGTACGAGGGTCGCTAAAAAAAAACATTGCACTGCATTTTTATTCTAAGATTGAATTAAATGAGAATAACTATTTTTTGACGTCCACAATATTTTTGACTCATCTATTCGTGATTAACTTAAAAAATTAAAATTTAAAAATGCTAGGTATGCTTGTGGGAGGTACGATTAGATACCAGATAAGGAAAATTCATAATCTTATATGTGGATGAGATAAAACAAGTCCGGTTCTGAATGTCCTAAGAAAAGCCGAACTCTGATTGTGAGTTTTTTTTTTTTTTACAAATTATACAAAGCATTCGGGCAACGAATATCTAATAATACCTACCATCAATTTATCTTCGAAATAAAATTAACGTGCACGAAAATAAAAAGTAAAAGCAGCAAGGACGGATTAGAGTGCAAATTTCTAAACGCCTATGAGTAAATAGAGTGAATTGTGAAGCTGAATACAGATGGTTCTACATTTAAGGATGTATCTCGTGGTACTTACTAAATATCCCTGATAATAAAATCAACGATTTGAAACCTAATCGATGCCTATCAATAATGGCCTTTAATTATTCAATTCTTGAATTGTGGATTATGACGTGACAAGCTAAAAACATTTCTAAATACGACTACGTAACTTGGTCGAATCACAAACTTTAATTATCCACCCGATAATTAAATTTGCATTGCACCCTTAATTTCAACTGTATAAAAATTGTGGTCGCGATTACTTGAGCAGAATTCAAAAAGTGAACAATCAAAAACCCGTTCTGCTTCCCGGATTCACAAATACACATAATAAATAAATAATTAAAAAGTAAATCTCAGTATTACAACACCTGCTTCGTGTCTTTGGCGTTTTTGGCAACTAAACCATCAGTCGTCGGGGGGGATTGCGTTGCAGTCGATGTGCGTTCCGGAGGTAGGTGAAGTCTTTTGGGGTCCTTTAACTTTTTCAAGTCCTTCTCCAGCCTACGAATTTGCTCCTTGATTAGGTTGTACTTGTTAACGTCGAAACCTAACTTCTTCGCTTTCTTGTGGACCGTCAGCAAGTGCTCCCTATCTTTGACGTCCGTTAATACGTATTCCTGAAACGATGGTCATGTACATACATCGAATGCCAAAAGCATCAAAATTCAGCTGGGGTCTTTACATATACAGGACGTTTCACTCTTTCATACTCCTCTTCTTTTATGAAAAGATGTTTCAAATGAAAGTTTCACTATATTATGTGGAGGTTATATTAAAATTAGTTTGACGTATGCAGAGTGTTCCGTTTAGTCTGGACGTTATTTTTACATTTTCGGATTCTAAACCGAATTTTAACGTGACTTTATGTGCAACACATAGGTATGAAAGAAACCGTCTTAAGTGAAACACCCTGTATTTCTCAATAAGGTTCAGTTTCGCACAGTTTTATTGCTTGTCGGTGGATTAATCTTGGCAAGCAGTACATGCGACATTAAATAAATAAGTAATTAAGGCACGTACTTGCTTAGTAAGAACGAAGTAAGCGTAACACGCCATGGCAGTTCCGTACGTGACGAAATACGTGACGGGCTCCATGATATCCCAGGAATATTCCCACCACGTTAATCTCGCCAATATTCCAAATTGGACGGACATTAATCCTAAACCTGCCCACGCAAGCCAATTGCTTTTTCGTTGGGCGACTACTTCCAATTGGCCTTTCGTCTGAAAGCATACAGAAAATCAGCAAATTGGCACACTTTTTTTTTCAATAAAAATAAAATCGATTTGGATTCCTTTTGTAAATAGTTTATAAATAATATCCCCAATCCAAGGGCTACAAGTTTGCTTTTCTTTATAGAATGAAGTTTAAAAAAAAAGTATGAACTTCACGCGAACCAAGATTTATTCTCGTCTTAGACTAAAGCGGAGATTAATTTACTTTCGTGAAACAAATTTATCCTAGTCTCGTTTTTGGAGCGCACTTCAGCTGCAACGCGAACTGCACTTTAACCCTGATGGTGTGCACAGAGACTTCTTTCCGGATTCAATTTTGACATGGATTGAATATACCTATCAATCAATATCAACTTGCCATTAAAATAATTTATTTTGACTGAAAATTCATCTAGCCATACTTTGTTAGAGTGTATTATAACTACCGGTAAATAATCACACCTCGCAGTAGTATAGCTGTGGGCTCCTGGCTCGCTTTTTTTTTATGGAGAATTAACACTGTGAATCAATCGTGTATGTATGGTTGCCTGTCATCACTTTTACTAGGCGCTAGTAGCAGAATTATTAGGCTCATTCGAACTTAATTTCTCTGTCACGCAGAGTATAATTAAATTTTAAATTACGGTTATTATATAGAAAAATATGAAACATAAAGTCCATAAAACTTTCCGCTTGAAATATTTCTCCTACATTGTAAACCCGTAAAAATATATTATGAACAATTTTCTTCTACAGGATTGTCGTAATTTATTACTTCATTAGTTGTTTGAATGGGGAAATATGAAATCTCAGCTTTTCAGGTAAGAGAAGGTGGTAGTTAAAGTTAGATATTACAGTTCAATTACGACGGTTTCCGTTTCCGTCCCGTTAAAACGAATCTTTTCCGCTATAACTCAAACAGTGCGCCCCACGAATGCAAACAATATAAACCGTCCCTGGAATTCGTGATCGTGAACGTAGGATGTATCTGTTTGACAGGGGATTCACGCAAACATCCAATTCGTTAGAGTTGTAAAAATTTATGGAACTCCGGTAACAAACTTCGTGTCTATTTTACCTACACAATTTTGAATGCGTTTTAATTTATAAATACAATGTGTCCACGGATTTTCTGCAAAGGTGTAACCTATCAACTGTTTCTATATTATACGTATTTAAAATCACAACACCTACCTCTTCCAAGGGCAGCAATTCTTGTTGTAACGTTTCTAATTCCGTATGTAATACCCTTTCTTTAAGTACTTGATGTTCCTTAACGTTAAGTACTTCGTAAAGTTGGCTAACTAAATTTTTTATATCACCTAACCTGCAACAAAAGAACGAATGAAAAGAAAAAGCTTGTGGAAAGTTTGCGGAAATTTTCTTTCTTGGAGACTAAGTAGGAGCAAATTTGAACTGAACAAGGTTTTCAGTCCTTCAATACGTACCTACCACAAATATCATGCAAGTTTGAATTTTTAATACCAATTTATTTTTTTAAGTAAATAAGTTAAGTTAATGTTTTGTAAAAGTGTACAAAATTCGAAAAGGGAAAGAACGTCATAAATTTTAAGCGAGATAAGTGCAAACACGACCAAGAAGTCCCATTCATACACATTATGCTATATCACATCTTTTAAATGCCTCCTTCCCTCTTGTTTGCTTTTGGAGCGTCGCATTACTAAAGAAAAATGAATTTCTTTCTGTTCAGTCCGCATTTCGTTAAGGAAGACTTTATTTTTCGTCACTACTGGGTAGTCTTTCACATTATACAGGGTTACTGACAAGAAAAAACCGCGATAAGAAGCGATGTCCGAGAGTGTAGGAAAAATGTTAAAAAAATTCTTTCTACTTTAGTTTTTGAGAAAGAATTAATCAAAAATTAGCTTCAAAACGACGATGCGCCTCTGGTAAAAAAGTCGAAGAGCAGATTAACGAAATAAACACCCTCAAAAAAGTTTTACGGTAGGCACGGCGGCATAGCGTGTGACATACACTTTTTGTAAGTAGGTTCCTACTTGAATTGTCGCCATAGCTCAGTTTAGTCGGAGGCTGGGGTGGATTCGGAAGGGTCATTCTTCTAATCAGTTTGTCTTTACGAAACGGTACTGATAATTTCATCGATACGAAACGATACGAATAGTAATGGTTGGGTCTCTTACTCAATCTTGACGACAACTTGACCTGGATTCCATTCAAACAACAACGTTGAAGTTAGCTCCTGTTCTGATATATTCAGTAACAACCACGCAAAAAAGGAACTCCACTCCAGTAGTATCTTCAAATGAAAACGCTGAAATATAATATTCAGGAACAACCACGCAAAAAAGAACTCTTGTCCTGTAGTATCTTCAAATGATAACGTTGAAATTGGATCCTTTTCTATAATATTCAGGAACAACCACGCAAAAAAGGCAGGTAGTATCTTTAAACGACAGCGTAGTAAGTAGTAGTGAAGTTTCCGGTAAGAACAACTCTACGTAAATAGAAAGGGAGTCTTAGAAAATATATTCCTAATCAACAAACTAAAAATACAAAGTACTTACAGTCTCCTTCAAGTTTTTCTGAACGAGAACGTTAACGAAACACGTGCTTGGACGTAAACGATATGCAGCTGAAGAGATCTGACGTAAACGACACACTAGGGTGTACGAAGAAATAATTAGTCAAACTGGAATATCTCGAAGCCGTTCAGCTCCAACAAAACTGCAAAAATTGGAGACGCATGCAACGCGTCTGCAATGGCGGTATCAGCACACAGGAATAACGAAATAATTTCGAAGAGGACGGAAATACGTCAAGATATACTACGCAATTTCTGCATACGTCAGCATGAAGCAACGATCAATGTGTGTCAAGGTCGCATTGGATGCAAGCGAGTAGTCAATAAAAAACTTTATAATCCTATTAAATGGCCGCATTTATAGAACGTCGTATTTCGTATGCAGTGCCGCAGCTTGATTTTGGAGTAATTTTTTCAATTAATTGTAAACTGTTCGAAAGAATTTGTTAAACATTTTTCCCCTAATCTCTTACGCATTTTTTTTGTGTCGGAACAATTGTCATTCACCCTGTACGTACACCTACGCATCCTGGCTCTGGGAAGCCAAAATTTATTTGATTCGGGAATTTCCAATCAATAAACATGCGACGATGTCGATGTGAGAATATTCCAGGTATTACAGCATACCCCCCGATAATACAGGGCCAGGGCATCATCCGAATTCCCGGAGCAGGAAGTAATTGCGAGTCCTCTGCGGCTGGATATTAAAAATTTATCCGACGAATACTCGTACTAATAGGTGCACTTAAAAGGGAACTAGGAAAGAAAAATAAAGCGCAGACACGGTCTGTACGTCAAAAAAAAAGAGATTAGATTAAAACGCGGGGCAGTTAAAGCGGATTATTAAATTAAACGTTTCCAGCAATATAGATGGCACGCTGTCTCTTCGTCCGGAGTGCCTTATTTAACTTTGCACTTAAAGTTCACTTTTCATGACATGGATTACATTGAATTAAAAAAGAATGTCCGCACGAGAGAAAATGTTTACTGTTCATTTATCTACGAGTACGAGGTTCAAGAGACATGGCGATAACAACAATACAAACGTATTTTTCAAAATAATGATCCTTCTCTAATGTAAACTTATCCCAACGATCAGGCAACTTGTAAATACCAACAGAGAAAAATTCTTTTGGTTATCTGCAAAGCCAATTTTGCACCGCTTCTATTATTTACTCATTCGACATAAATTTCTTGCGTCCCAAGAGGCCTAAACAATATTTGAACATCGAATGGGGGAAAATTAATTGCTACTTCACATTTTTGGAATAAATGCAGTTTGGACTTTTACTTGTTAAGATTCCA
Source organism: Dorcus parallelipipedus (assembly GCA_958336345.1). NCBI lineage: Eukaryota > Metazoa > Arthropoda > Insecta > Coleoptera > Lucanidae > Dorcus > Dorcus parallelipipedus. The sequence continues at coordinate 27,967,311 of OY284483.1, forward strand.
AAGAAAGAGCCGACATTAATTATACCCAAGGAAGCTATCCTTGATGAGGAAGTTCAATTATATTTATTATTATGAGTTTGCTTCAGTTCGCCGGAATACCTGCATTTTTATAATAACATAATGGAATGATGCAGTTAGCTGCACAGACAAGTTTTAATTATCCCTATTGCGCGTACGTAAATAACATTAATTACTGTGGTGTTATTTACACTGATTATCATTTTGTAAAGTCATAAATTGCGACTGTAATAACATTCTTACGATATACCGGGTGACACCAAAAAATAATACTTTTCGTTAAACTGAAAAGATACTCACTCACCTTTGTATTTCTTCTGTGGTAATTTTTACAGGCTTAGGACTACAAACGGTGTACACGACGCCGTTAATATCTAATTTAAAATTATCTTCTAGTAAGGTTTCTATAGTGGTGGAAGACGCTATCCTAATCCCGTCGAAGGTCTGTATAACAACCCTGTCTATTCCCTTGTCTTCGTTCTTCAACATGTCTATGAAGTCCCCCACGGTGTTCGAAATCGGCCGAAGAGTGAACCTACACTTTTCTCTTCTGCTCGGCAGGGGGACTGTCACTTGAGGTAGGCCCCTGACATATTCTATCGTCACGTCTGCAAAAAAAAGTAAACCTCAATTAATAAGTGAACGTGAACAACATTTTGTATTTGACCTCTGTGATGTATTGTTTAAAATTTTACGCGGTTATTTGCGGACCTTGCGGTACTAGTTTTTGTTATTAAGATAAGTATTCATTCTGTGCGTACGACAGTATGTTTTGAGGTGATGGCTAATGTACACATATGTAAATAAATTAGGTAAAACTAAATGAGTATTAATTCATTCTGAACCAATGCCCAAAGTTACAACCTCGAATACAAGAACGAGCGGCAATTAAATTCACGTACGTAAAAGTTCTTGGCGGAGTTCCTGTTAAATTGGTGGCGGTTCATTAAAACTTTATATGAACTGGCAGACCGAATTACGTTTGCGAGATAATTACAGTGCCAGCTACGAAACTGCTGCAGTTTCTTTGAAAATATCACATAAATTTAATAATAATCTATGAACGCTTTTGGATCCTTTGCACGTTCGTAGAAAATTTCTTATGCTCACTAAAAAAAATTAATTAATTAAACGCAACAATAGTGACTGTTTGTTTATTTAGTTGAATTTAGCATAAATTAAGTTCCTACAATGGCCATTTGTTTATACATATATGACAAACGGTTGTTATGTTTAAGAGAAAGTTTATTTAAATCAAATTAATAATGTGTTCAGTTCCTTTACACCAAATTCATGTTCATTATCACTCCACCTTGCGTAATATAATGTATTCGCGTTCATTAATTTATAGTGTGAATCGATACGTGCAAACCCGTGCATTTTGCTCGACTTCTCCAATTTAACGTCGCTCATATTTATAAGCTGCAAAAAAAAACTGAAACGCGTGTTAGTTTAATTTCGTCGTAGCGAGTTTGGCTGCAAATTTGTAGCGAGCTTGCAACGTCGCTTGATATGTAAACCTTGTCCGAACATTCGACAACTCTTTGAATTCTCGCATTCACATTTATTCGAAACTCCTTGCGTCATAATCATTCTATTGGCTACGCCATTGCTTATTGTAAAACTCCCGGAAGTTCTCTTCTATCCGGCCACTTTTCGTTACGGCAGCGTCGAGTGACCACACGTTTGTTCCCGTGAATTGTTGCAAGTTTAGTGTAATATTCGATTTAAACACGGTTCTACTGGAATGATATAAGTTCATCGCGCCGCCCTGTAAAACGTTTGATACGTTTTAATCGAACGATCTCGCTAATTGCAGATAAGGATTAACTTTTACGTTTGTGGCGTCGCGATGATTAATGGCCATCCCTCTTAATTGCTGACCCATTGTGATGCTTGCATTAGATGACGCAATATTCAAGAGTCATCGTACATCGTAACTGAACTTCAATCGACGTTGACGCTGACAGCCACCGCCACTTTTAGTGGAACGGCACGAATCTGACATCCACCGTTGGCGGAACATACATATGACGTATTGAAATGTTTTCTCTTTTTCATTTAAGTTATATTTTGGACACTGAATACGAGCCCGATTGGAACCTGAAGTTAATTAGATTTATAAATTAAATCAACGATTTATCGGTGTTGCCTGTTAGACATTTGTTTACGTGCAATCAGATCTGATTAATCGCAACAAGTACGTCTTTGCTTTGAACTTATCGTAGCACAGTAACAGTTCTTATTTTATTTATTCACGGTTGCACAAATAAATTCTGTATTACAGTGTGTATTTTGTTTATGTCAAACCCTACGCTGAATGCATCAAGTGAGCCAAATCTCCTGAAGGTTAGGGTTCACCTGAAGCGATCACGACGAGACCTTGGGAACGGTTTTCGAAGTGGATGCTCTAACTGGGGGGGAAATTTCCTGGCGCCCTGGTCTACTTTATTAGTACCCTCCCTCCTTCACGCAACGCTTACTTGTCACCTGGTATATTCGAGTGTTCAGGAGTATTTGTATTTACAATTTTTTGGGTAACACGCGTCGTACAATGACGAATATACAACAACGATTTTCAGGTTCCGCGTTGACTATGAAGCTGTGATAGAATATTTTATGTTGCATTAAATATCTGGGAATAGCCAATTCGTTCTTGCAAAGTTCAAAAATGAGTTTATTTCGCCGGATATCGTCTTCTTCGAAAGGCATGAGTTCGATGCCGCATGAAATACGGATTGTATGGAACGTTGTGCAAATAACAAAATCACATTTTCCCCAATGTCTCTTCCGGGCTTAGAAAGGAACCTGCCTGCGAGTTTATCCGCTTGAAAAATAAATAAGCTTCTACTTTAGGTCCTCTGAAGCCCTGAAGACATGCATTCATGGATTTATGGTATAACGTAGAAAAATAAACGTATAAGTTTTAAAAAACAAATAAAAGGTGAATCTCTCGGTAAATAATTTAGATAGAGCTGGGGGCGTCTTGACTTTCAACTTTAGTTAACAGTGAGAACGAGGAGCTTTTGCGGCTGACCGTTTCTCTCTTCGATGGCTTGTAATAATTACATAGTTATTAAAAATTAAAACGTATAACCGTTTCTGCATGGGCATGTTAATTTTGCACCACATATTCACTGCGCTGTGAGACAACCTTCTAATCGGTGAAACCGACGTGCGATTATCGATCAGATTGTAGGTACGTGCTTGAATATACCTGAGGAGCTTTAACATCAAATATCATACTTTCGACGTGACACGGTGAGTCGGCTAGAAAATCACCATTAAGTTAATAAAACAGACAGGTCTGTAACGTTAAGATAATTTATTTTCCTGGGACTCGTCTATCGACTTTATAAATGCAAGAGTTATCCTGAATCCTGATGGATGATGCGAGAGAAATAAAAAGACTTCAATCGTCAAGGGGATAAACTTAATACAGAATACAGCTTTCTGGTTGCTCCGTGATACTATTTGCAAAACCTTTCTCATTTATTATAATTTGCATATGATGTAAAAAATTATATACAATTGATAATATCTGCGATAGAAAAATACGAATTTAAATACGATCCCAATAATTAAAGCTCGTACGTGTTTTGGCTCTTCTTTAACTTGTTTCTCTGAACCAGTTACATTCTTTCGCAATTAAGTAGACTGAAACCAGCGAACAAGTGTGTCATATTAATATAAATAGTGCGATCTAATGAGCATCCTCAAATTACTGGATCTTCCATTAAGAAAAAAAAAAAAAAACACGTGTGCTTTTAACGAGCTAGATTTAATTATTGCGTGTTTATTTTAAGATCGTATCAACAAGTTTCGTTGTCTTACAACGAAGTAAATCGAACGATCAAAATTGGGTTTAAATAACTGACCGGAAATGCTTTCTAAGTTATTAAATCACTTCTCGTGCTCTAGTTTTCCGGATGTGACTTATTATTCTGGTGATTGTGGCAGAAATTTATGCTTTGCTAAGTTCTCATGAAACCAGATCAATATTTTCAATAGTTTTGTGACGGCAAACTCTCTGGTGTCTATGTTTCGAATCTGTAATATCCTGCAATACCCTGTATAAAGTCTCATCTTTCATCAGTACATTTTTGTCAGTCTTTTCAAGTACGATTTAGTTTTCTTTTGTGTTGTTGTTACCATCATGTGCAATAATAATAAGTAACGCAAAAATTTGTAATTTTAATCAACCAACAATGCGGATGCATTTTCTACAATTTGAAAGCGTTAACAGTTAATGCTCAGTCTAGTGCGCGAATAATAATGTAATTATCTCGGTAACGTTAATAATGTAACATATTAAATCACAGTTGCATTAAGAGTTTCGAATGCAGTAACATAATACTAACGTTATCTGCTCTTACCATGTGAAATTCCTAATGAGCGGGAGAATTAGATTTTCCAAGGTCATTGGTTAGCGAAGTGCTTGCAAAAAGAAACGGTAACTGACCGATAACCTTGAAAAATGTAATCCTCCTGCCAATTAGAAATTAAACGATTATCTCGGATACAGTAACACCCCCAAGGTTATTAGATTCCAAATGAATTTTTTTTAAAAAGATCCATTTCGCGTTAGTTATATTTACTATATGAAATGTCATTTCGATGAACATATGCATGCCATGTACACAACCAACCGCAAATTAATGCAGGAATAATAAGAACAGAATACAGGACTGCAGCAGACGTTGAGTTAATGCGAATTCCGCACTCGAAATGCAATTTGCATGTGGGTCGCATATAGGATCGTTTTCATTACATTACAGCAGACGAGACCATGAAATTTCCGGGCACGTAAAAAAGGGGCGAGAAAGTTTCATTAGACTCACAATCAGATAATAGAGTTTCGTTAATTAGCTTGATGAAATTAGGTTCGCCGCTCGAAGAGAACTTGCAACGGAATTGGAATATTGATAAAAAAAAAGCTAATGGTTATTGGTCAGCTGGTTTTCATTTAATTAAACGTTGAAGAAAATTACGTTGTTACGGTAAATCGTAGAAGTATGCTTAGCTTACTTTAAAGTCATATTATTGGAAATTTTAGTTTGATTTCTTTTGAAAGATCCTACCTTCTGGAACTCCCTAGCAGTATTATCACATGCAAATGCGATAGAAGTTTCGAAACTTTTATCGATACGCAACACAATTTAACTTGCTGTGAGAGTAACTGCCGGAATACAGAAGACTTTTATGTCGGTTAGTGCGTGCGGCATTGAATAATACAGAATTCCCAGGTGTCGATTCCTATGAAGTTTGCAACAGTTCCGCTGCTTTTCTGTTAAAAAAACATCGTAAATTTAAGGGAAATAATTTTTCCGACTTTCTTGTTCTTTCACATCCGATTATCTCTGTAGATTCAGGTGGTTGCTCGTCAATAACGTTTTCCTCAGGCGAGACGAGCTTTTGTTCCGGAACTCTTTCCGGAGGTCTTTGAAGAGTAATAGAAAAAAGCGACTCTGAAAGCAAACAAACTTGGGTCCCTCGTGTGTTAATAAAACATCGTATTTTCAGCCTCGCTTTTTTTTTAAAACAAGTTATTTTATTCAACTGCTGCGTTCTACGGCACGCTACGTATTCCTTTAGTTAGTTGTTACGTATGCACGAAAGCGGATATGAAAGAAGATCCAATGAAGAAGTTTAGGGAATGTTCCATGAGGCAAGGAATCAGAATAAAGCGATTGCATATGTAAACAGAGGATGAAAAAAGACAATGGTTAAGACAATAGCATGGAAGCATCCAGACGGAAAGGGAAAGAAAGGAAGACCAAGGAAAAGACGGACTGAGATGATTCTGTCGGACTTGCGAGAGAAAAGCATAGATAAGAAGGGCTGGGAAGAAGTGATAATGTGGACCTAAATGGCCGCGGCCTGTCAATAGCGTCGTATTATATATTATGTATGTGCCGAACTATTTGACTACTCTTATGGCTCTTCTATGGCTCAAAAAGACATTAACAAATATTAATATTATTATATTCATCTATGCACAAATTATGTAATATAATCCCACCGCTGCCACCAAACGTAGCGTGTCCGAAAGAAATAAAATATTCCAATATTATTTTACTACAGTATTTGTATAATATTTATTTTATATTTTCTTACGTTAATTAATTGACACTTCTATTACATTCCTCCTTTTTCACCGTCATTATATAACAAGTGATTCGCAACCTGATGTTGATATCACTTTCAATTTTATTAATCATTAAATCACGTCGTAGCATTCCTTCCTTTGTTTTTATTTTTTTCGAATCCTACACGAACGACGTAAACTCTTGGAACCATCCCCATTTTCGTTCGAAGAGTTCCCATCTTCTACTGGACTCGGAGACTCATTTCCTTGATCTTGAATACATCGTTGGTCACTCTGACACGTTCCTTCCCGCATGGATTCTTTCACTTCTTCCATGTCTTTATTCAAATCTTCTACTTTCATTTCTGCTCCTTGCCTCAATTCATGACGTTCTGATTCGCTTATTTTTATTATTTTATTACATGCTAGTACCTACCACGGCCGTAAGAGTATTTATTCGTTTTACATTATTTTATTAAAATTAAAGACAGGTGGTTGTTTCACTTTGGAAGAGCATGAACCCAAATGAGAGACAACGAAGCTGTGAAGCTATGAACGAAATAAAGATAAAGACAGGTGACCACATAGTTTTTTTTCTTCATTTCATTTCCAGATAGCAATCAATACTAAAGATGTACAATATATATAATCCACCGAGAGACCTAATGACCTCTTCTAGTTGAGTATTTTTTTTTTGTATACAACAAATTGCACTCAAACCTTAATATCAAATCCTCACTCATAAGTATGTATATTAAATACATATAACTGAAATGTTTTGCAATATAAAGCCAAATATTCCGCCAGTTAGTGAAATAAAAGACCCGGCAGTAAATCCGTTAATTAACGTTCTGGTGGAAATTATTGCGAGTGAATTATAACATCGAATTTAATATAAGAGTCCTGTCATTCGCAGCTCGTGCTGTTCTAGTGCCCATAAATAAATCGAAAGGAAAACGATTCAGTAAATATGTTCCCACAATAACGACGAGAATTATCACCAATATCGTATGTTACGTAACGCGAGTATGAGAAAGAATCTAAAAATGCTGCTTGGTAAGAGCACTGATCGTAGACAATAGACAAATGAGATTAAATTTACATACCGTTCAGAATTTATTGTAAATCTTTTCAACTGATCTTTTTTGAAAATTAATTATTTATATGTACGTTTCGTCTCTTAAATCCGTTAATTAATTTTAAAGCCATAAAAATTAAGTTCTCACGTATTAATTGAAACAAACAGGAGAGGCTGTACCTTAGAAAATGTTTATATTCAAAACGAAACGGAAATCTCAGATTGCAAAGATAAAATTCCGACATCATTTAGAAATGACGTAATTAGCTCCTTTGTTCTCTCGACTTATTTACCGACGCACCAAAAAGAACTAGGTTACCACAACGTAAGTCCAGATTCACAGCGGTCACGAGATTATAATTATTATCAATATTATTACGGTAAAGTTTCTCGCTGATTTCGAAGGGTCGTTTAACCGAAGCAGAATATAGGCCAGTAGAATAACCCTTAGCGCGGCCGTAAAGCAATCAGGTAGCCCGGTAGCAGGGATAGTGTAGCGTGAATAATCGTAGTAATAAACCGTTGGGTGACCTTTCGGAATTTAATTTGCTTGTTTGGACAGTTTTATTGCTTATTTAGTTGTACGTAAAAGTCAACAAATCAGGATTTTAAACGGGCCTATTACAAATTCTACATTTATCTGTATAATGAAGCTGTTGTAAGTCCGTTTATCTGATGATCTGATTTATCCATTATTGTTAACGCTATATACGAAAGTGCAGGTCAATTCTACACTCCCCTCGCATTATAAACCTATTAGAGAGACGTACAGAGAAATGATTCATGTGCTTCGCAAATGTACACGAATTAGGCATAAATAATTCAGAAGCGCATTAGGGCTAGCTCAAACGTTGAAAGTTAACTCATTTGATTTAGGGCTCACCATTTGATTATTGAATACGGAATTAAATTCTCACGTTTGTCTCAACGTAAACAGAAATTTCAAAATGCCTTTTTAAGTCAAACTCGCCAACATCTCAAATAAAATTACCTACTGAAGGCATTGAACCTTTACGAACGACTTCCATTAAATTTATTGAGGAAATGTATTTAAGCCTTGCGTAGCAAGAGGTCTTATTTACACACTTGAAAACAAGAGAGCCCAAATAAACACTAGAATAATGAATAATAATTACGAGTTTCATGAGATGCAGTAAAATCAGCAGTTGCTGGGTGCCTGACCTAAACGTCGTAAATAAACGGGCGGGTTTAGCTCAACACTAAAATCAAACTTTATTTGCTGACGTGCGAGAGCAGCCATTTTATAGCGAGGTATCCATCACGTTTTATATTCCAGAACATGCAGTAGGTACTTAATTTTCATTGGGCGGAAGAAGGAGCCTTCGCGTTCAGAAATTGCGAACCGACTCTACATATATTACTTACCTGCATTGTCGTTAAATTGCAAATGGTATAAAACGCAGCCAGTTACATAACTCGTACAATCATGGATAGTAAAATATTTATGTTCCAGTTAATAGTTGCAGAATAAAACCAAAAGTCTTGTGCCCCTGGCTAAGTCTTAGGGCAGTTGTACAAAGGAGCTTTAAACTGACGTTCAAAGTGAACAAAATCGCATCAAATTTTATATATGAATGCATTAATTGCCATATATCCTTATAACACGCCGACGTGTCACACCTTGTTTGTTGACTTTTACGGACAACTAAATAACCAATAAAACTGTCCAAACAAAAAACAAATTAAATTTATTGCCAAATTAAATAACTGGACCGACAATGTTTACTTGCGTGAAGACTCCCAAGAAGGGTCACCCAACGGTTAATTAAGGCAATAAGTCATGCACAATCGTATCCGTCTGGGTCGACTACAGCTGCCTGCTACTTAAGATTTATGGGCCGGCGCTAGGAACTATTCTGCTAACCTACCTTTTGTTTACGTTTTGCTGTGACCCTTGCGGGGAATTCGCTATAGAACAATAATATTTCTAATGTGACTCGTAATCGCTTCTGGACTTACGTTGTTGTAACTCAGTTCTTTTGGGTGCGTCGCGTCGGTGAATACTTGAGAGATCAAAGGAACTAATTACGATGAATAAAAATGCGGAATTTAGATTTAATTAATTATTTATTGAAATAAAAAAGGTAAAAACTCCTTGTACTGAGGGATCTGATATAATGAGCGAAAAAACGCATGCGTTTGAAATCAATACAAAGAAACAAAGTTACAGTTATCAGGAAGTACAGTAGAATTCGCTTAACAGATTTCACTTTCGAATATCGCAGCGACCTAACTGACTTCAATCACACAGCTGGTGGTTTCGTGCGCACGCAAATACTTGTTGGAGATCTCAATTAGATTAACAATTAATTTAAGTTCAACTCAGATTGGTTTTGGTACTAGTGTTTGGCACTTCAGATCGTACTCTAAGACTCGTTCTGCTCAATCAACCAACGCACAGTGTACAATGGAAGTAAATAATTAATTAATTAGACGTTCTCACGATCAATTTTCAACCAGCTAGGTAAGCTAATTAGTTGAGGTCGAATGGGTAGGATCTTTCCTCGCTTGACGAATGACGCTAGTGACAATTCTGTTCGCGGCGAACTCAAGCTACGACCTGACTTTGCGAAAACAAAATATTTCCATAGCCAATGCTACCGGAATCAATTCATCTGATAACTGTATCGTAATGTTATGTGTGATGGTCAATTTTCCCGACATTTATAATTTATTATTTTATATGGCCGGCATGGAGTGCAGATATTAAGCGGTAAATAAAATCGATGGGGAACCAAAACGATAACGGCGTTATTCATTTAATTACCACATAAATTTCTCTATCAGCCCTGGAAAATGTTTCGATCGGCGGCCGCGTGGGCGCGTGATACGAAATGCTACTCGACTGTTTTTTTTAAATCAGTCACGTGTCGATTAAATTCATATAAATATAATCGTTTTTGTTCTAGCTAACTGCACATTTATGCATTCATTGAAATACTTCCCAACGTGTTCGCATGCACAATAAATTCACTGGCATAGTTTGCCGTTATGCGTACCATTGTGTTCGAAGGAATAAGAATCTAGTACATATATTTCATTTCTTTCTTGTACCAGATGAATGTTTTTTTTGCCCTTTATTTCTACCAATTAAAATTCTTTAACATACAGTATGGTTTACCAATACTTAACTTAATAATTAACACATGCCTTTAAGATAATGTAAATTTGTACAACTTTAGATCGAGACAAACTGCGAACTGGTTTGTTCGCTTTAACAAAAGTGAATATACTAGATAACTAGAAGATACTCTCTCTTGTTTTCCTTCGAATTTATGAACAAAGAAGGTGATAATAGCAAATGAAAGAAATGCTTTAAGAGGAGGGCAACACAAGCTCAGCATCATAATTTACGAGGATTTATCGAGCAGACATTTTTCAATTTCTTTTCTGCCACGTCAATTCGCGCGTGATATAAATTTATAATGTCCTTGCGGGCTATTGTTTTGAAAAACTGTCTTAAGTTGGAATCTACGACTAGAAATTTGAACACAGCGATAGGGCAAACCCATTCCGAAAATAATGACTAACTTAACAACTTAATTGAGTGATGAATCGATGATTTCATTTGATTAAATCAAAAACAATCCGAGCTCTTCCTAAATAAACAGCTAAATATAAAAAACCGTTTTTAAACTCGTCGAATAAAGTATTATTTATATTTTCAATTAATTACTTAAATAATTACACACTAGTCCATTCCGCGTCTACCTATGCATTTTTAATACGATTCCGTTACTCCAAATACTCCTCAGTGCAGAAAGCATAGAAGAAAACGTTATACTATTAATTAATACACTCATTGAAGACCGAAGAGAACGTACCACACACACCAGTCAGTGTGTTATTAAATCTTGCAGGAGTAAGTTGACGTGTTTGTCCAATATTTGCGCAGCTGTCGGAGCTTTCGCGTCCTCAAGACGTCAAATGTCATCCTCATCACCATCGACTAAATGAAGAGGTTCGCGCGTGTAATCGTTTTCGCGTGCTGAAAATTTTGAGTGAGTTCACGTGCAATATAGCCGCTGTGAAACCGATTCGTTTCAAAATAGGATCGGCTCAAAGCTCGTTCGCTAATGGGCGCAGAGATTACATTCACGAAGCGCAGGAGGCGCTTTGGATGGTCGATGAGTATGGCGCCAAGGCCACGGGTCAAAGAAAAATGAGGAGGTAGGAACAATTCAAATCGAAATTTTAATTATCTACCGATCGGTATCACGGAGCAATAATAATTTTATTATTTATATGACGGTCGAACTCCCCGCGGGATACGGCGCATTAAAATTATTTTACCGATTCCATTAAAATTTTATGCAACAGCGTTTCGGTGTTTACGACGAAGTCGAGCCGTTAACTTTATATTATATTGCGGGAGGGTGCGTTTGGAAAAGTTACGTCTTCTCTTTCTCTTACCGAATTCTGCTCGATATCAACTTTTATCAACTTTCGCAAACACAAATTTAACGACACAAATTTTTATTTTATTTTTTATATAAACACATCCCAACGATCAGGCAGCTTGTAAATACCGACAGAGAAAAAATTCTTTTGGTTGTCTGCAAAGCCAATCTTGCACCGCTTCTATTCGACATAAATTTCTTGCGTCCCGAGAGGCCTACACTCTGAATTCATAGTCTTTCGGTCGATTAAGAAATCTGGTAAACTTGGACCGTGAATGTCCCGAAATACCGTAACTCTCCCGTTGCTTGCTGACGGTACAGTTTTGAATTTCTTTGGCGGCGATGAATTTGAGTGGCGCCACCCTGTTGGCTTCCTGGAATTTAACTGTGCACCCGAGATTTATCCACGGGTTCCAGGCTTCTCAACATCAGCACCTAAAAATTCGCGGTGCAACAGAACTAAGTACATCACGCTTGATACAATTGTCAGTGTTTATGGAAACCAAACAAAGTCTTTGGTATTTATCAACTATATAAGTGTGTTGATTATTATGAAGTCAATTTGGATATTGTTCTTTGTTATCAAGCAAAAATTTATAATATAAATCTCTACTCCCTTCGTGTAACATTGAACGCTGCCTAAACATGAGGACCTTGACAGTAACATTTGCGTTACTGATTGATATGTCTATGTATGTACATACATAAGTAAGATGGATGGATACGATGTAAATTTATTAGGCTTCAGATCTTGTTACGTACTAAAATGATTTAATACCGAAACCCGAAAATTCAAATTAACGCACAACAAGGGAAAACCTTGGCGCTCGTTAAATTTATTTACAACTGACGCGACGCAAGAGTTATTAATTGAATTGATGTATCCTACATAATCGCGAAAGCTTTTATTTGCTTATTTTCGCTAAAAGAAATCCTTTCAATGCACATTCTTGTTCGTGATATGTAATAGGGAAAAAAGATCGAGCAAAAGTATAGTAATTCCGGTAGCATTGGCTGTGGGGATATTTTGTATTTTGTTGGGCAAGAGATGGCGCACTTGTGTTCTAAAAAAAAAGTGAAAATCATCAAAATTTTTTGAACAACTGAAATGTCGATCCTACTTACGAGTTTACTCGTTTGTCCCTTCCTGACAAGACGACAACACATTTAAATAAAATAACCTGTCAGTTTTAAATATATTAAACATTAATAATTATTTATCCGATCCAATAAAATTATAATTTTTATTGAATAAAAGATGGCGCCACAAGGTATGTTTACCAATTTCGATTATTATGTGAACGAAAAAGTTTGTAAGATTTGCGCATTGGAACTAATGAAACTTTTCACGTTTTTCTTTGGTCACTCATTTTTTAAAGTAAGTAGAAATAATGAAGTAGAGGAACTTCATTTATTGGAGAAGAGATGGCGTACTTGTATTCTACAAAAAAAAATTCTCAATACCATCGACGTGTGAAATGGATTTCGCTTTTTAATATACACGCCAGTGACTTTACAGGACAGGTAAAATTGGGGAGGGGCGCTAAATAATGTCAGTAATTTCTTTCTCTCTCTCTCTCTCGTTTTCATTACTTTAAACATTCGTCACACAATTTCAACATGAATGGCGAATTAGGTCGGTCATTAATTCCTGAGATAGATCTTTACGAAATCGGGGGCTAAGTACCACACCTCCTCAATATCCTTGTTAATCTTTACATAGTTTTAGCACCCACAGTTCGCTCTTCAATATCTTGGCGAGATTGAAAAAACAAAGGCTAATTGACGTCTATTTCTGTCATGTTTAAAGTCATTCATTTCATTTAATTTATTAGTATCATAAAATGGAGGATGCCATTAATTATTGCGTTTTTCAACTTTGCGAAATAGAAGCAATTGGGGGCTAAGTAGCCCCCCTCGATACTCTCTTTATCTTCGCTCAATTTATACTACCGTCAAAAAATGATCTAGCATTTTAATATGTGCATGTGTAGTGATTTTACAGATCGACGACATTGGGGGCTAATTGACGTCAGCAGCTTCTCTTTTTCTCACTCCATTTTTGCATTGTTTTTATTTGTTTACCGCGCAATTACGGATGAGATTATTAAAATGAGCGCTAGAGTTTCACGAATTAAAAAAAAATGGGGCTAAACAACCTCCTGAAAGTTTTTTCGACTTACGTTATCATGTGAAATTGATCTCCCATTTGAAAACGCGTGCCAGCGACTTTACAGAATAGACGAATTTGGGAGCTAAGTACCCGATTCCCCTTAATATCCTTGTTAATCCTCGTCTTCAAGCTTTAAACTGTTGCCAACTTCTGAAATGTACCTCGTTTTCAAATACCTCTTTTTTACAGGATGGATGTAATTGGGGGCTAAGTGACGTTATCATCTTCCTTTTCTCTCGCTTAAGGCTCTCCATTTTTTTTTTCATTGCTTTTATCAATGCCATTTATTATCAAATGTTTGAGCCTTACGAAGTCCTCTTCCCCCGCCCCAAGCTATCTACTCTACTGCCGATGAGATCTCAAATGGGGCCAATATTTTTGAATAAAAATTGTTGTTTTTCTTCGGAAAAACGTGCCATCTTTTGCCGAACAAATGAAGTTCCTCTACTTCTATTATACTCACTGAGTAAACAAATAAATCGTAAAAGTTTCGAACAAATCTCACGTAACTTTTTCGTTCGTAAATAATCGAGATTTGTGATCATATCTCGTGACGCCATCTTTTACCCAATAAAAATTATTACTCTTTAAAGATGACAAGTTATTTTAATTAAAAATGTTGCAGTCTTGTCAGCAAGGGACAAACGAATAAACTAATAATAAGTGACATTTCAGTTGTTTAAGAAATGTTTATGATTTTAATAATTTGCTTGGGATATCGAGGGGGATATCGAGAGACTACTTAGCCCCCGATTTTCTCTGTCGCATAAAATCACTACCATGTATTAGCACATGTTGAAGGTAATAAAAATGTGTGAAGATAGAGAGTGGTATTAGGAATTACTTAGTCCCCAGTTTTTTCTATTTTGTCAAGTTCCATCACGTTTTACGCTAGTGACTTATTCATGTTATACGTCTCAAATTGTATGTATAAAAGCAGTGAGAGAACGTTCTACTTTAAACGAGCGAAAGGGGCGTCATTTAGCCCCCAAATTTCGTCCGCCGAAGACGTCGATTAAACAGCGAAATCCATTTCTCAAATGTTGATGATAGGGAGAAACTGCTTGAGGACAAGGGGGAATATCAAATGGGGGGCTACTTAGCCCCCAATTACTTCTGTCCTCTAAAGTCGCACAACTGGCACAGTAAATTGTTGTTTATAATTCTTCTAAGTTGCCTGCATGTTTGTCGTTTTTGTTTTCTCCTTATAGATTTGTATAAAATCGATGTCGAATAGATTTCCAAAATTAATAAATATATTTTACAAGTATTCAAAAATCTTCCTCTCCATTTTGTAACTGCACACAGGTCGTCCCTAGTCTTACGAGATATCTGAATTTCTTTTCTAATTTTTAAATTGTTTGAGTTCTCATTTTTTCTTCTCTAATTCGGCTTTGGCCTTATTTTATTCCTCCACATCCTTCTGTACTTACACTCCCTCTACTTTTATTAAACACCGTGTGTGTAATATTTTTATGGTTTTTAAATCATATTCTAATGCACTATTTTTCACTTCACGTCATTAGACATGTGACATAAATTAGGAACATAATTCCAAATCGACGTGTACAGTCACCATCGAGACTCTGAGAGAACATTAAAAATATCAATGTCAAGGTCATGGTCTTACGCGAGGAAAAGTATTTAAATTTTTCAAAAAAAAAGGTATGTGATGCTTTAAAAAAAACCAATGAGTCATGGCTATTCGAAACAAATGAAGGAAGAAAATTTATAGAAAATTTTCTCTATCTTCCAGGCACAAAGGTTTGTAATCTTATCCAGTTCCTTCCTTGCCTTTGCTGTTAACTTCCAATTATTGAGTCGTTTAATTCAAAATCCTCAACTCTTCATTTTTCTTTGTGTCTTCTGGTTTTTCTCTTCTCTTTGTTTCCCCCTGGCATATCCGTTCAGTTTTCCAAGGCAATCTACTCATCGGAGATGTTTTACGCTTGGTGCTTCTTTTTCTATTTTCTTCTTTTCAAAGATTCGTTCTTTGTCTCGTACTACTATTTCTATACAAGTCAAGTTGGACTTTGTCGATGTAACAATTTTATTTCTTCCTTTTCTCTGCCGTTAGCCTTCTAATTACCGGTTTCTTCTTCTCTCCAAATCCTCAACTGCAAGATTTCTTACTTGGTTTCTCTTAATTTTCCTTACCTTTCATTTCCATCCGTCTTCTACTTTCCTGCCCGTCAAGATGACCTTTGTCCTTCCAATCGTTGGGTCATTTTCCCTTCCAAATCCTCAAATGTAAGGTCTCTTCATTTCTTCCTTGTTCTCTCCTAAATTTTACAAAACAACCTTATCATAAAATTCGTTTCGCTTCTTCCTTTTCTTTATGTCCTCAACTCCTCGTCTTATCTCTTTCTTTCTCCTGCGTTTCTCTTTCACACAGATCAATGTATGCATGTCCCAAGGTGATCTTTGTTTTGTAAATAGAAAATTTCTTCTCGATTAATTAATTAGTATTTCTCAGTGAAGAGCTCCATCCATTATCCATCCGTTATTAAGTTAATTAGTATTTCACTCGATGTGACTCTTCCACATCCTTGCTGTCTGCAATGAATTTTATGAAGTTGCTTTCGAAGCAACTTAAAGATAAAATTCATAGGTTTACGCTTGGTGTGTCTTCTTCCATTTTCTTCCCTCCTGCAAAGAAACGGCTTTGTCTCGCGCTTCTACTTTCACGCCCGCCAAGACGACCTTTGTCCTTTGCCGTTGGCTTCCAACCATTGGGTCATTTTTCCTCCAAATCCTCAAATGCAAGATCTCTTCATTTCTTCCTTGTTCTCTCCTAAATTTTACAAGATAACCTTATCATCAAATTTGCTTCGCTTCTTCCTTTTCTTTACGTCCTCACCTCTCCGTCTTATCTTTCTTTCTTCCACGTTTCTCTTTCACACAGTTCAATGTATGTATGTCCCAAGGTGATTGTTTTATAGAAAATTTCCTCTCGATTAATTAAGTGACTCTTTCACATCCTTGGATCTTCCTCTGCTTCTTACTTGTATCTGCCATCAAATACAGAGTCATTGTCCCCAATGAATTTAACGAAAAACAACAGTTTTTTTTTTTTTATCTTCAGGTACATACATAGTTGGCTCGAAATAGAGATCATGGTGTTATTTACTTGATGATTAAGTTAATCGATTGATTTATGTTAACATTAAGACTTTTGCAGTTTATTTGTTGACTTCCTAAATAATTCTATATCATCGTGAATGGTCCCATCACAACACTGACGAGAGCACGCACAAGAAACCCCCGAGAAAATGAATTTGTTTTCGTTTACGGCACCCTTCGTTCAAATTTATGACTTCGTTTGCCCGGAAACCTACGGCAGACAAGGGAAATTAAAGGAAACTTCGTTTCCGTAACTGAAAACTTTTTTTTGGGGAGGATACTCATAGTCATAAGTAAGCCGATTTTTTTCTCGTTCGCACTCGGAATTTATTGCAACAGCAAACAGCGTATAAACACCCATAAAACGCGTCCGAGGAGGCGTAAACGACCTCACTATGTAATTTCCTCTTCAGAGCAGCTTCAACTATTTTTCAATTAGTCTGAAAGCCTCTTGTTCGATAACGGAAACTAAAAGAGTAAGCGCCTTCAGAAAAGCCTCTTTCAGTTTCGACGATAAATTTACACCTGAAAATCCGACATTAAACTTTCTTTAGTACTTTAGAAAAATATGACGGACTGGAAACTCAACGAAAAGTTTCCTTTGCTCGTCGCTCGAAGAGAACGAAATATTTCCAGCAATTATACTAAAAGCGAAAATCGAAGATTGTAAATTTGTAAACGTCCTCGTACTAAATACACACACTCAAAAATAAAACATGTAAACCAACGTAATGTACTATCCTTTCAGTCTTTGAGCCTTTTGTTAGAGTTAACTGCAGCGAAAATCCATTTCATTGGCCTATCTATTGTAGCATACCATCGAGGGACGCTTTTATTTCTGATATAAAATTCGAGAACAATGGCCCGCACTGACAAAGTCGGCAACATTTTACGACCTGACTGGTAATAACATGCTCGTTAATTTAACCCCCTTATTAATTTCGATGGCCTCACAACAACTGTAACAACTTAGTTAAGGGGGAGAGATTCATCCGATCTGCCGTTAAATTCGAAAAGTTTTCCTGGATAGCCCTTGTAAATAAATAAGTGCGACCCCCGAACCGAGATTAAAGCTTACGTAATTCATATTGTAAAGTGCTCTCGTCGTGTAATTATACAGTCAAGTCACACGAGCAACGAGTAGTGCCTTGTGAGAGTGAGTGTTCTTCAGAAATATTAACAGAACAGTTTAAGTCTAATTGCTATACCTTTGCACCTATATGAGATTCCAAAAATAAAATTAACGAGTGAAAATTTTAATTATTCGTGTACTAGGTCACTTTCTTGTATTCTGTAGAATAGAAATAACAGCGAATTTGTTTGTCTACTTTCGAATTGTTTAATTGATGCAATCCTAATTGGTTGTTGGATTGTTGATTGGTGGCACGATTAAACAAATTATTTAACCGAAGATGATTTGAAAAAAGTAGTAATGCCGCCATCTATGAGACGCTTTTGACTAAAATATTTAAGCGCCATATTTAAATTTGCAAAATATTTACAGCATCTCGTCGATGATTTAGGCCCGATTTTACAATCGTCGGATAAGCATTATTCCTAGAATAACGTGACGTAGGTGTGACGTAGATATAGAGAAACGTTCTGCGAACAGTTATTCCGATCTTATTCCACGATTGTAAAACTGGGCCTTAATCAAGTTCCTGGTCGCATCTTTTGAGCACGAAATTTAAATTCTTTTTAATTAATTAATTATTGTTCTGAAGAACTCTTTTGCGGTATATGATTCCTAACGTAATTTTTTAAAGCCGCCATCTACGCGATATTCTTCGAATTAAAACATTTAAGCGCCAGAAATTACAAAAATTAGCGCGAATTTTAAACTTCTTTTAACTAGTTAATAATCTCATGACAAGAACCCTTTCCCGGAATAAGATTCTGGGCCTATAATTACGGCCTAATTCGTTCAATGGCGCCCTTTGTGCTATAATCTTGAACTAAAATACTTCAGCGCCAAATTTAAACTTATAAAAATGAGCGCGAAATTTAAATTTCTTTTATTTAATTTATTTCTTATCTATGAGATGGTCTTCAATAAAACATTTCTTTTATTTAATTAATATTCTCAAGGATCCTTTCCTGGAATATGATTCTAAGCCTAATTTGCGGCCTAATTGTTTCAATGGCGCCATCTATGAGATGGTTTTGAACTAAAATATCCCAGCGCCAAATTTAGACATACAAAAATGAGCGCGAAATTCAAATTTCTTTTTTTAATTACTATTCTCAAGAGCCCTGTTCTGGAATATGAAATCTGAGCCTAAATACGGGCTAATTTTTTTAATGGCGCCATCTATGCGATGGTCTTGAACTACAATATTTAAGCGCCAGATTTAAACTTACAAAAATGAGTGCGAAATTCAAATTTCTTTTATTTCATTAATATTCTCAAGAATCCTTTCCTGGAATATGATTCTAAGTCTAATTTGCGGCCTAATTGTTTCAATGGCGCCATCTATGCGATGATCATGAACTAAAATATTCCAAATTTATGTTTAAACTTACAACAATGAGCGCGAAATTTAAATTACTCTTATTTAATTGATATTCTCAAGAATCCCTTCCTGGAATATGATTGTGAGCCTAATTACGGCCTAATTTTTTTCAATGGCGCCATCTATGCGATGGTCTTGAACTAAAATATTTCAGCGCCAAATTTAAACTTACAAAAATGAGTGCGAAATTTAAGAACTATTTTTACAAAATTATTATTATTATTTAAAAAAAAATATATGTATTGAGCTACTGAGGACAAAATAAAAAATTATACTGCTACAATTTTTCTATCACGTTTGGAACTAACTATGATCTTTTTCCACTGCCAAACAGAAACTCTTCTGGATTGTATTAAATTGGACAAATTCATTGGAAAGCAATGTTTCCATTACGATTATGATTATGATTAATGAACGATTCCACCATTTCGTCCCACTTAATCAAATGAAGCTCATCTGAATGGCCACAGTAAACTCACATGAACGACTGCGCACACACAAACACACAATTCAAACTAGGACGTTTAAGACCAACGTTATTCTCGGCCTCTCATTGCGCACATGTTACTACTAACAAAAAGAAAAATTTTGGGCCGGTCGGTTATGTTTGCACACTCAATTAACGGTGAGCTTCACTGTTCATTACATGTTAATAATGGAACTGTATTAATACGAGATTTGACCTGGACACAATAACACAAAGTTAATGAAACAAATTTTATTTGTCAAAATAATATCCTTTCTTTAATATAAACTTATCCCAAAGATCAGGCAACTTGCAAACACCGACAGAGAAAAATTCTTTTGGTTGTCTGCACCGCTTCTCTTATCTACTCATTCGACATAAATTTCATGCGTCCCAAGAGGACTAAACTCTGAATTTATAGTCTTTCGTTCAGTTAAGAAGTCTGTTAAAATTCAGCTTTGAATTTCTTTGGCGGCGATGAATTTGAGTGGCGCCACCCCGTTTGCTTTCTGGGATTTAATTATGCACCCAAGATTGATCAACGGTAATAATTCGTTCCAGGTTTCTCAACCTCAACACATAAAAACTCGCGGTGCAAGAGAACTAGGCACATCACCGACAAACACGTTTGATACAATTGTCAATATTTAAGAAAATAAAACGAAGTCTTTTGTATTTATCAACTATATAAGTGTCTTGATTATTATGAAGTGAATTTGGATATTGTTCGTTGTTATCAATCAGACATTTAAACCTGTACTACCCTCGTAGTTAACAGGTGCGAGTTATAATAATTTTCTAATTAATTAATTAATTATCTCTGAAACAGAAGTTTCGCATGCACAAAGTCTGAAAGTAGAGCAAATGTTGAAGCTGTTAATTATTATTATTAGTCCTAGGTTACACATTAATCAATGGTATTATTACTATTGTTGCATTATACAATGTATGACGATTTCACAACGCTTTTATCTACGGAATACTTATGAAGTCACGCACGTACTGGCTTTATTAGGTCTCTGGCGGATATTCTATTACCGCGGTTATTATTAATTGCGTTAATTTTAATCAAGTTCCAAACCGCAAAATAATTTCATTAAACACAACTCTGGCCTAATACGAAAATCGCATAATTCAATCAAAATTCAAAAAGGGTCGATGCTTAATTAAAAATGGTTGAGAACCTCTAATCGAAGGTTCGTATTAAGAAATATACATAATTTCCAAAAATGTTTCCAAATTATTGAAGTAACTCTCAGATGTAGAATTTCTTTAAATTATTGCAAGAAACAACTACTCTTTTCGATAAATTTTTTGCAACATACATCCTCAGAAGAATGTTTAATTAAAGAAATATTATTTACATTATATTTCACTCACACGTTAATTAAAAATATAACCTTATCACTTATTATTTATTTATTTATACCCTCTATTGCATAATAATTAATTTAAATGTTAATTGGATTAGTCATTTAACACTAATATCAAGTAAACTTTACACCAAATTATCATTTCCATAACATTGCATTATTTGCAAAATAACACCCTGCACAAATAGATTTTAGGAATTTGAAGTTGAAGAAACAATTTTCTTTCTTGTAGCGCACGGTCATGTTGCAAGGGAAAAAAATACAGCGTGTTAACTATTTAACGCCAATGGTTGTGCTCATTAGAGCCGACTGTGATGGGCTGTGAATAATAGAAGATACCGCTGACAATGACAAGGCATTACTTTACACTCATACTCATAAAAGATTTGATTAGGTAGACGTGCATGTCCCGCTAGGAGAAAAAAGAATACAACGACATCGTCACTTCTTAAACATTATTAACCGCAGATTGTTGGGGGGTCAAACGCAGCTTGCACGGAAACATTTTTAAAACCTAATAAACAGTAGCAGTAACACGTGTTCCATTAATTCGTCAATAAACGATACTGAGCATAAATAAAATGCAGTAAGATACATTGAAAATTTGACGTGAAGTAAAAAATAGAATCGTTTAAAAATAAGTGCATACATACATCTCGTAACAAAAACGGAATTGTACAAGCCGCAATGTAATTTTTAAAAGAAATTTACTAAAAAATGTACCGAGGTCAGGCCTAGTTCCAGGGTATTACGAAGGTTAAAACACATTGCAATAACTCTTACATGTTTCATGGTCTGAATGGAAACTTCAAACTCCACAGGGGAAAAAATACAGGGCGATTCAGGAAACCTTTACTCGCTAAAAGCTATTCTCAAAATAAAATACTATCACAGTATTCATTCAAAAAATAATACTTCTGTTCTCCACTACCGAATACTCTGTATGTCGTCTTATGAGTTTGTCAAAAAAAAATAGTTTTTTGACAGTAATTTGCATACGTTCGAAATGTCCAGGGCAAAAACTTCTGGCTTTTTATATAACGATTTTGAATTTGTTGTAAATGTTTAGGATAAATAGGAAAAGCACTGAAGCAGAAAATGAATTTCACAGCGAGTTGTTTGTTCTTTCTTCCGTTCAATTTATCACCGAGTGACAACCTCGTGGCAGACAAATAAAACATCCTCACCAACCCTAAATCCTAATGAAATCAAAGAGAGGAAGATTCTCATGAATACGAACATTGAACGCGCAACTTTTTCGGTTTCACCCAAACAGAAAAAAGGATTATTCACTATTCTGCAACGTAGCACATTAACTTCCATTCAAGGGGATGAAATTGCTATTACGAGCAAACATCTCAGATTTGCTAAGTATCACAAACTTTAATAGATTGATCGGAAGAATGTGTAATACTCTGATTAATGGTCGTAGCAAAATTATCGCCCGACGAAAAACAACTAAATAGGCGAAGACGTTCTAACAGTAAACTAATTAAGATATTATAACATTCCATTGTGTTGTTCCTGGCGTCTGCTGGAACGATACGATGATCATGATCAGATAAAGTAATTGAAGGAAATGTTATAATCAAGCACAGAAAAGTAACGGTGCATTACAAGTTTACTTCTTAAGCTACGCCTATTACTTACAAATTAGAAAATAAAAAGGGAACTTTGTGGACTTTTTTTAGTTACTGGTTTGGTTACAAGGTGGAGCCACATTTACGTACCTACTAATTTTGCTTTTATTGCATTCGCAAAGCTTGCGATGTGAACTAGAAAAATCTTTCTTTCATTAACGCCCTTTATATAGACTAATTGGGATAATTACAAATTAGGTACAAAAAATGAAATAAGTAAATGCAGTGAAATTTTTCAATCCGAATGATTATTGGGTATATGCAACTGCCAGTCCGCCGAGTATAAATGGTTGTCTGAGCTCAAGGGAGACAACGCTATAATTAATCTCCGTGGGATCTCCATTCTCTTGATATTAGACTTCAGTGTCTCTCGCCGGCTAAATTCGAATAAAAATAATTTTACATTCTGCTGCTAAATTTCATTGTGTGCAAGCTTTCGGTAATACGTCCGGCATGAAGAATCTTTAAAATTAAAATTAAATTGTTTTACATAATTAAGTGTAATGATAAATAATGAACCATGAACCACACGCAGAATTTTGAAACTAATTATGCAGTCAGTTATAAACTCTGAAACTGAAATAAAATAAAATATGTAAATGATGTAAATACAGGGTGAATGACAATTGTTTCGACAAAATTACAGGAAAAATGTTTAAGGATGATAATTTGCTACGGGCCGATATTGCAGTTACAGTTTAACTTTAATCTTCAGTTTATTTTCTCTTTGATAATAGTTACTATGGGAATAAACTGAAGATTAAAGTTCAACTCGACTGAAATGCCGAGCCAATACAGAGGCCATATTTAGTAACCACTTTGGACAAGAAGAACTGCCGTCAGTATGACTCTCTCCTGTTTATTGTTTACTCGTCGAAACACAAGTTTAGGTTGCGACATCTCGCGGCCGATTTTAAATCTAAAATAAAATTGTGTGAGCTGTTAATTTACTGCCAAATAAGCTATCACGCACGAAGCGACCAAAATGCATTTACAGCACAAATTAAAAAAATTAGTTGCAAGTCGGTTTTGAATCCTCTGGGCGCCTGTAGAGGTCCCAAATAGGGCCGAAACAGCTGTTCATAGGAATCGACCGTAATCAAAAACGACTTGCAACAAATTTCTAAAAATATTTAAAGTAAAATAACTCGCGCGGTTCACATATCACGCCATCTGCAATCGAGAGAACAAAATGCTTGGTAATGCAGTAAGAGATATTCTCCCTAGATGGCGCTGTTCCCTGCAATTTTCCAAAAATGACATTTTCTTGCTGCAATTAACAATATACTTCCGATCACACTTCAAATTGAATTGAACTGTCAATTCTTTCTGGTTTATTAGGCTATAAAAACTTCATTATATACAGCTGATTTAAACGTCGTTGGAGATATGCGTACAGTTTTAATCAAATCACGTACGTGAATGAACGTATGAACAGATTACGGGATCGAATTCGAATGGAACAGTTTATAATTAATTAATTATTTAATTCAAGGTGAGAGGAATGCGATTCGCAGCCAGTGCGCCAAAGCACAAGATGTGGAGTTGCAAACGCGTCTTGAATTTGTTAAACTTGTGTTAATAATAATTCGTCAAACACAAAACGAAGTTATAATAATTAACAGATTACGAAGGTACTTACTGACTAAAAAATTTTAAATTCTGTTTGCCAGACACGTTTCTTGTGGAAATAAACTTTATTTACAATACAATTTAATAAAATTAATAAATTATTAATTAAAATGATAATAAATTAATAATTATAATTAATAAATAAAATGAAATAAAATTCTAAGAATTCTTAACACGGAGATTTAAAAATTCTTTTCGCTTTAGTGATCTGTCCAAGCAGATGTTAAAAGTGGAGCCGTTGTGATCCTTTGAGGTGATTTGCATGCATTTGTCAAGTAAATAATTTGTAGTTCGTATTTCACGGCGTCGAGTGTTGACCTAAAAACGGACTTGACGTGAAATTACATTTAGGCCCGGTGTTATAAATGCAAGTTTACGTTATTCCCCAGTTTGTGTTCACATTTATTACCATGGGAATAAATCGTTAGTTAAAGCTAACTTGCCTTTATAATACTGGACCCTAAAGGTCCGGTTCACAATCGATGCTACGCCGCCGTGCTTACCATAAAACTTTTATTCGCATTTATTTTGTTCAGCTCCTCTATTTTTTAACCAGAGGCTCTTTGTGTCTGAACAATTGTCAGTCACCCTGTAGATTTAATGTAAAATATGCAGCTGTTGAATATTGATATTACTTTTCATATACAAGGTGTCTGTAAAATAAGTGCAGAAATTTTAACCACATTACCGTGAGAGCACGTAGAACACGGAAAAATAAAAAAAAATTCATACCGAGGGGAAATTATTTTATCCGCCCCTTATCATGAAATAACAAAAAAAACTTACGGAACCTGCTTCGCTAATCGTAGGTAATAAACATCACAGGGGTGACTAATAAGCAAAGGGGCACTCACTCACCGAATAATATCTGTGTGGAAGAACACATTCAAACGTTCACTATAGTAATTTAGGAATGTTTATAACAATTGTTCAAAGTGGCATCCATCATTAGCGACACAGACACACGAAACATTCCATAATCGCGTAAATGCTGGGACATTAGCTGTAAATGTTCTTGCGTGGATTTGGAAATGTGTTTCCATAAATCCGCCGTGCTTCTTCGGTATTTCCTCGAGCTTCGCCGTAGATGAGGAACATATCTGTTCTCTCGCCGTTCGTGAATTGCGGCATTTTAATAAGTAATACTAAGCACAAAAAATAGTAATCGTGTTTAGCTTGAACTCGTTCAACCACTTTTCACAAAATAAACTGTTGATCCCAAAGAATACGGAGCAATAAATTGTGTGTCATAATCATAAAAAAATGAAGCAAATTCCTTGGCTACGATACGACTTGCTGCGACGCGAAAAAAAATGCTTTTATTGGCCGCCCGACTTCGGCAAAGGTCACTGCTCGATTCCAGTTCTGTTTTTTGTTCCAACAGATGCTTTCTGCGGTCGCAATAAAATTTCCTTTTCTTGACCTACCTCAAAGACATAGACGTGCGATTAATTCTTGCCCGATTTTCAACTGCGATTTTCTCGAAATTGTAAAACTTTTGTTAAGGACATAGGAATTCAATCGTTGCCATTTATGGTGATGCATTACAGGTTTAAATATTTGCATACAGTAAAAGAACAGGCTGTATTATTATTATTAACATTAACACTTAGAATCGTGTGTGAAATTGGAAACTTTGCGGAATTTTTTTGTGCAATTCCAAATTGAATGCGCGCAAGTAAGGCATAAGAACTAATAACGTAAATAAGTAAATAAACACACCGCGGCCCTTGTTGTTGATCTAAATCTTTAGGAGCTTGTTAGTCTGCTAAAATGCGTAAACAAACATGTACATTATGACACAACAGGTTCAAACCATTAAGACAAACATTACCGCTTTGAAGTACGTATTGTGTTACCTGGTGGTTACATAAAAGCTAGTTAATTCCAAAGGAAAACATTAATCTGTTATGTTGTAAAGAGCAAGGTGAAGGTTAATAATTATTGTATACGGCTGCGATTAGTTCATTAAAATATCGCGAATAAGTGTTTGTAATTTTGTAATAAAGTAAAGTTTAAAATTTCAAATTCACGTTAACTGTAAATACCGTATACTAAAGGCTTGGTCTTGATCCCGTTTGCATTTTTTAATCTGCGCCTTATATATGTACAACCAGAAATACAGGCAGCAATGAATAGTATAAGTAAATATGTTGTTATTATTATGAATTAATCAAAATTGATGATACGACTTCTTGTAAGTCTATAAGGTAATATCAAAGAGACTTACGAGTAATCCTAGGGACCTAGGAGAAATCATACCTTCCACAGAACTTCAAAATTCTATATTTTAATAACTGAGTTACAGGTTTACAGACCTTACGGTTGCTACAGATACGAACAAGATCGACACATTTGTCTGGAATTTTAACAGAAGGTCACCACATCCAGAGAGAAAATCAGTGAAAAGGCAAAAGTGGTTCAGTGATCAGGCAGGGTGTTCCCTAAGAATAATCCAAACATTTCATTCTATTGAACGTTTTAATTGCTTTCGAAGAGTTAAAACGAATAACAAAATAGTCTTCTCTGTGACACTGGAGAATAAATCATGCAGAAACTCTTTGCTCAAAATAATATGGGTGTCAAAATTAGGTTAGGTTCAAGACATGTCAAAATATATCTGACAGAATTTACTGAATTCAGTGTTGCCAGGACACCGAAAATAAAAGTAGATACTAGTCCAAGCGAATGAAAAGTATAACTATCTCTGTAAACTGTAACTAACGATAGATGAAGCTGACATTTTATAATCCTTGGCACTGACATGTTACAATCATAACAATCAGTGCTTCCAACGTATTTACTCACACGAAACGCCATCTTCAACTTCTTTTAAGCTAAAGTGCTTTTAGGTGAAATTCCAGAACACAGAACGAATCGGGGGGGAAATCCGAGTGGAAAAATGTGAAAACGAAGCAGCACATGCTCGCCTTCTCATGATTCGTTATTCGTCAATTAAGTAAATAAACGGGGCACTCTAATTGAACCAAATTACGTGTATAAATTAGCCCGGTTTTCTTTTCCGCCGCGTAATAATAATTACGAAATTTATAGGTGAGTTGGTATGGAGTCTAACGAGCGCAATATTGATCCTGCAAATTAATGTATGTATGTAATTGAGCACGTCGCTTGCGAATGTTCAAATTTAATTAGCGCGTTTAGTATAATCGCGTGAACGCATTCGGACACTGAAATAAGTGCAAACAGATTTATAGCTAGCAGGTGATCGGACCGAGAAATTTGTCTATATCATTTGCGAGCGTATTTTTAAAATAACGCTGATATGCTAATTTAAGCAGCGATGATGCATACAGGTTCTTGTATCCTGAATTATGTACATACACATACCCATAACAAGTGTACGTGACCATTGTAATTTGTCAGGTGGTTGCGATTGCCATACATTGTACACCTTCTCGATTTTGATTATCATCTTTCCTTCTCGCTCTGAGTTTATTACAAGTCCTTCTTCTGAGTGCCTTTCAGATTAATCTAGTTTCTTACGTAAAGTATAAACATTTATAAATCAACTTACATACAAAAAGTTTTCAATAATCTGTGGGGGAGTCACATGCTGCCTGGCGGTCCAACAAAAACGACGACAGACGTCACAATGGCAAACGTCCAAGCAATGTCACGTTGACATCTACATAACAGGGTCACGATGACAACCATCAAAGTAAACAAAATTAACGAATTAACGAATTAAAGCGCGATCGCATTCGTTTCCGATTGGCCAACAAATAGGATGGCAAACCTCATTTCGATCGCTAAGATAACCACCCAATCAAACCACAAAAAGACTGCCATCTGACTATATATTATTAGAAATTATCTAAATCGGTCCGACCTTAAGACATCCACTCTGTCTTCGCATCAGTGTCAGAATTTCGAAGAAGTCCTCCGAATATCCACGTCTAGCGGAGGGTGGATGTGATGGCAGTGGGTCCCTAAGAGTAGGCTCCCTCTTACGTGAACGGTTGTTACGTTTTAAATTTGGCGCTAAAAAGCAGCGACTAATAATTTCGTTTTCACGCCGTGGCAACCCTGGTACCCCTCCTTTACAGCGCT
Source organism: Dorcus parallelipipedus (assembly GCA_958336345.1). NCBI lineage: Eukaryota > Metazoa > Arthropoda > Insecta > Coleoptera > Lucanidae > Dorcus > Dorcus parallelipipedus. Next base: position 27,995,907 of record OY284483.1, read on the forward strand.
ATGGGGGAAAGCCTGCACGCTGCGATCATTGATTTCTGATAGGTTCTGGGGGTCCATGTGACTTTCAGACCGCCTACCATTGGTAATTCCCCTGCCTCAAGGCGATCTGCGTAATCGAGCGGCTTAGTCGTTCTCTTTTGTTGTTCGTGCATTGTGCCGTAAGGACGTATCTTTTCGCGTGTGTTAAAATTGTCGGATTCCTTGCTCTTTTGGAGAAGAAATCAATCGCAGCTTGGCTGGAAATTCATTCGACACTGCCGAACACCGATCGGAGATAACTTCAATCTCCGTGCCAAGCCTGGAGCTCCTGTTTGCTCAGGTAATATGTAACGACGCATATCACCATCAAAATGGCCGCTAACGCATATCGTTTTTCCACTCAGGCTTTTTTTAGTTCGGGCTTGTTCCTTTGCTGCTTGGCTTTTCGCAAGTTACAGCGCAGGCCCAGGTCATCCCCGCAAGCGTATACGCGAGGGATTTCACAGTACATCGCGTGTTGGTGCCCCGACAATTCTTATTGCCCGTCTGTTGTTTCCCCCGTCGTGTGAGTACGCCATTGTGAAGTCATCGACTCTGACAAGACCACTAGATGGCGTAGTGACAGCCAACTTCAGACGGTATATGACATCGGTCGCGAGGTAACCTTCTTTTTTTTGTTTGTTGCGCATGCATTCTTCGTGCGGATCTAATTTAAGGAAACGGTACGCTAGAAAGTAAATGTATTAGTGTAACTGTAATACTGTTTCTCTTATTTCTATTAGTTTAATTGATTAATAAATTGTATTAACTTGAGTACGATTTTAATTTTAACTACTTTCATACACACCGTGAGTAATAAGTCTAGTCTCTATTTAGTAGTTTCCTTTCTGCACGACTTGGTCGATTGGAGACGTCGGCCAGTCGAATTTCGATTAGTTGTTTTTAAATTGTCTTCTGGCGCCCGTTATAACTTACCATCGTTGAGATAACCTGCCCCATTTTCCACTGTTGCTAGCTGGGGCACAGCTGATTTAGAATCGGCAGACTTGTCACCAGGAGTCGTGGTAAGTAGAGACAAGTAAATTTAATTTAAACTTGGGTGACAAGATTTGACGCCCCGACGTGTGGCCTTTTTGCTTGAAAACTCACTTGAGCTGGTGTGTGAAGGTAGAAATAAATTAATATGGATTTAAGATTGCGGTCTGATAGATTAAGTGGCGATGAACTGTCATATGAATTACTTGTTCGTGGAATTTGTGACGATGGTACTGCGGCTCAGAAGGCCGAACTGTTAAAAGACCTTTTGCATGCAGAAAAAGAGGCTCGCCTCACGCCTGTACCTTATCAAGTACCAGTTGTCGATGACCTCATAGCTTTACAAACCAAGGTCATTGAAATTCGTGCGTTGGTCGAAACCTTGTCGCAGACCTCGACTAAATATTTTTATGAAAAGGCTTCTTCAAAGCTCGCTCATGCCTTGGCTCGTGCCGAGAGATGTCTAGCTGTCTCGGAATCCGAAATCGAGACACGCAATCAAATTCAAACCGAACTTAGTAAATTAAGCATGCAATTTAAGACAAAAGCTAATGCGCCTAGAATTAATAAGGCCGAAATTGTTGATTCGCCTCCGTCGAATGCAAACGCAATCGCTAATGACGTTTCGTTATTGAACTTGCGAGACGAGGACGAGACGAATAATGACAATGACGTGACGGATGATGACGATGCCGAATCTGTTCAATCAGTAGTTGCGGCTCCGGCCCCGAGCACTTTATTTCTTCAAACTAATCGGAATGATAGGACCCCTAAACGGTTGTCAACTTTCGAGAATACCCCTGTAAGACAGTTTGACGTAAAGCCAGTTCCGGTTTCGAAATGGAATTTGTTTTATTCCGGCGATAATAAAATCATGTCGCTTAATGCCTTTTTAGAAAGAGTAGATGAACTTTGCATTTCTCGTAACGTCTCCGAAGCAACTTTGCTGATGTCTGCATCTGATCTGTTTCGCGGCAAAGCTCTCATATGGTTCCGTGCTAATAGACGTCGCTGTCGAACATGGAACGATTTGGTTAATCTTTTACGGGAGGAATTCCAAGCTCCAGATTTTGATGAAAAACTTTTTGACGAAATAAAACGTCGCACCCAGGGTCCGGACGAATCTATCGGTATTTATGTTTCGGTTATGACGAACCTTTTTAATCGATTGAACGCTGACGTACCGGAGTCTGTCCAGATTAAAATCCTTGTAAAGAATCTCGCCCCTTTTTATCAAAACCAGTTAGGATTGGTAAAAATTCTTTCGATTGAGCAATTATTAAAGTTAGGTAGACAATTAGAAGCGAGTAAATCCGCAGTCGAATCGTATGTACCGCCTCCACGTCGTGTACATTCTTTAGAGCCTGACCTAGCTTACATCGGCACTAGCTCTTCCAATCTTGCCGAGTGCAATACGGTTGCCCCAAGTCCTAAGCAACCAGCGAATCGAAACAAAAGGTGCTGGAATTGTAGAAAGGAAGGACACTATTCTCGTGATTGTACAATCCCGGTACAAAAGCATTGTTTTCGCTGTGGCAAGCCTAATGAAACCACCAAAACTTGCCCAAAATGTTCAAAAAACTTTTCAGCCACACACTAGGAGGTCGTCTAGTGCGATGCTTTCGTTTATCTAAACCGACCACTCCTCAGCATATACAAACCTGCCTTGACTTTGTTTTGGCCAGTGCTCAAGGTGACGAACGTCCTTATCTAGAGATCACAATTTTTGATACTAAGTTTTTAGGACTTTTAGATTCAGGTGCTTCCTGCACGATTATCGGTGGACCTGGATGGGAAATTCTTAAAACGTTCGGACTTCCTTTTGTCAAACATCAGACAACTTGCACTGTTGCCAATGGACAACCCTGTTTGAGTCCTGGAAGTGTTACTACTCCTGTTCGATTAAGAGATCGAGTAAAAATTATCGACATTCTTGTTGTACCTGACCTCCCACACACTTTAATCTTAGGTGCGGATTTTTGGCGAGTGATGGAGATTGTTCCCGACTTAAGATCTGGTGAATGGAGTTTTCGTAGTGAAGCCATCTGTTCTGTAGAACATGTCACTGCACGCTCTGACCTTGACTATTCCCAACAATGTCAGCTTGATGCCACCGTTTCAAAATTGTTTCAAAATATCGACGAAACAAAAATAGGGTGCACCAACTTGGTCGAGCACGTCATCAAAACAGAAAGCGCTCCTATTAAACAACGATATTACCCCATCTCACCTGCAAGACAGACCCTTGTCAATCAAGAGTTAGATAAGATGATAGAATTAGGAATCGTGGAACGTTCTAACTCTGCGTGGTCATCTCCAATACTCCTGGTGCCAAAGAAAGATGGTACAGTTCGATTTTGCGTGGATTTCCGTAAACTCAATCAGGTTACCACCAAAGATGCTTACCCCCTGCCTTACGTTTCTGCTACTTTAGACAAACTGCGTGACGCAAAGTATCTGACGTCACTGGATATCAAGTCTGCTTATTGGCAAATACCTGTTGCCAAAGAGTCTCGTCAATATACTGCTTTTACCGTCCCGAACCGAGGGTTATTTCAATTTTGTCGTATGCCCTTTGGGTTGCATAACGCACCTGCCACGTGGCAGAGGTTTATTGACCGTGTTATTGGTGCAGATTTGGAACCCCATGTGTTTGTCTACCTTGATGACATCATAATTGTCACTCAGACCTTCGAGAAACACCTCGAGATCCTCGAAGAGGTGCATAAACGTTTGGTATCTGCTGGATTAACTCTTGGCAAGGACAAATGTCATTTTTGCCGGAATGAGTTAAAGTATTTGGGCTATGTTGTCGACCGTAACGGACTTCGTGTTGACCCTGAGAAAGTTGAGGCTATTCTTAAAATCCCTAAGCCTACCACGGTCTCAGAGGTTCGACGACTTATCGGAATGGCGAGTTGGTATCGACGTTTCATTCCGAATTTCTCTTCGATTCTCGCGCCCCTTTCAAATCTTTTGCGCAAAAACACCAAGTATCGTTGGGATGAAACCTGTGATGAAGCTTGGGAAAAAATTCGTGAGCACTTAGTGTCTGCTCCTGTTCTTTCGTGTCCCGACTTCACCAAGGAGTTCACTATACAGACTGATGCTTCAGATTACGGTGTCGGTGCGGTGCTTACGCAACAACAGGCTGATGGTGAGAAAGTCATCTGCTATTTGAGTCGCTCACTCTCCAGAGCAGAACGTAAATATTCCACCTGCGAGAAGGAACTGTTGGCAATGCTTTGGGCCATAGAAAAGCTCAGACCCTATATCGAAGGCACACACTTTCAAGTGATCACTGACCATCACTCCTTGTTGTGGCTGAATCGATTGCAGAATCCTTCTGGACGTTTATGTAGATGGAGTGTTCGACTTCAGCAATACGATTTCACTGTCATCCATCGTAAGGGTAAAGATCATGTCGTCCCTGATGCCCTTTCTCGAGCCGTACCCATTATTGATTCTATCGACTGTTCTGAAGTAAAAGATAAACGATACTTAGATCTTTTAAATAAAGTTAAGGCTAACCCGTTGAACTTTCCGGATTATCGTATTGAGGGAAACACCCTATATAAGTTCGTTAAATGTACATACTACCATCTCATCGAAACCGATCGACAATGGAAGCAGGTCGTTCCAAAAGAAAAACGTTTCGACATCTTGCGTCAATGCCATGATTCTCCTACGAGCGGGCACTTAGGCGTTTACAAAACGTACAATCGAATCGCCCAAGATTATCATTGGCCAAAAATGCGTTCGGATGTTATCAAGCACATTCGTCGGTGCGAGACTTGTATCCGAGCCAAACCCGAGCAAAAGGCTCCTGCTGGACGCATGGGTGGCCATTCAAAAATTTCTAGACCTTGGGAGGTCATTAGCATCGACCTTATCGGACCTCTTCCTCGTTCGACGAAAGGAAACCAATATATTTTTGTAGTAACGGACTGTTTTAGTAAGTTTACAATGTGTTTTCCTCTTCGTAAAGCTACCACCCCGAAGATTGTTCAACATTTGGAGGAGAACATCTTTCTACTTTTTGGAGTCCCTCGTATCGTAATATCGGATAACGGAGTACAGTTTAGGTCCCGTGAATATCGAAATCTTTTGACGTCGTATCAGGTTCGACCCTCGTACACTTCATACTATCACGCTCAGGCAAACCCTGTTGAACGGGTCAACCGTGTTATTAAAACCATGTTGATCTCTTATGTTTCCCAAGACCATCGTAAGTGGGATCTATTTTTACCAAAGGTTGCTTGTGCGTTGAGGACTGCGCGTCATGAGGTTACTAAGTTGACTCCGTATTTCTTAAATTTCGGCAGAGAGATGTGTCTCAAAGGTAGTCTTAACTCTGATAAAACCCCTGATTCTGACGTAATTGATGTGGAAATTGAGCAAAATCCGACTGATTTTCAATCCCGTTCTGGCAAGTTTGCTAGATTATACCAAGATGTTCAAGAACGTCTCCAAAAGTCCTATGAGAAGTCAAAGTGTCGTTATGACTTGCGTAGGCGCAAAGTTGATTTCGAACAAGATCAGTTGGTATGGCGTAAAAATTTCGTTTTGTCTGACGCTTCCAAACATTTCGCAGCCAAACTGGCTGATAAGTTTGTCGGACCTTTTATTATTAATCGACGAATTTCCACAGACATTTATGAATTGAGAGATTGTGACGACAAAGTTTTACCCGGAACTTGGCACAGTTCACAACTTAAACCTAGCCCGGTTGAATAATTGTTTTGTGCTTAATTTTTTTTTTCTCTCCATTCTTCTCGTATCGGCCTGCGGGATGGGTCTCTTAGAATGCTCCCGACGTAAAATTCTGCGTGGAGTAAAAGGCTCCTAAAAGATACAGTTTTTCCCTTTTAACACCTGTGGAAAATTAATACTATCGGCCTGCGGGTTAGTGGCCTCTTAGAATTCTTCCGCCGTAAAATTCTGCGTGGGGTAGAAGCCCCCTAAAAGATTCTGGTTTCCGCTTAACATCTCGGGAAACACACCCTGTATATATTACCTTGCGGTTGTGTCTGCGTTGGTGTTGGCTGTGTTTATTGTGGTTTCGTGTTTATATCGATGTCTTTGGACATATTATCGTTTTGCGTTTATATCGATGTCCTTGAGACATATTTTGGTTTTGTGGTTGTATCGGTGTCTTTGACACATTGCGGTTTTCCGCGTTCTCGAAACACACCAACATTAGTCGCGGGCATGACACAATTGGAACTAGGGTGATAAATTTTATTTTTTTTTTTTCTTCTCTTCTCTTCTTCCTTTCTCTTCTTTTCTTTTCGTTTAAGGCCATTCTCGGACTTTCATTATTATTGGAGAATGTAGATTCACTCCCATAAGTCGTCTCTACGTCAGGACGCAATTTTCCCCTTTGGGGTGAATAAAATTATTGTGTTAAGGTAAATTATTTAATTTGGTTTTTTTTTCGCGGTCCTTGACTGAAGTTTTCGTCCGGTTTATATTTATCGTTTAGTATCATTATTTCATTATAGCCGATTTCGCTTGCCAAACCCAAATTGTAAGGTCTCTTCTTTATTCCATTTTCTTTACGTACTCCACTGTTTATTTTTCTTCCTCGTTGGATTGATCAGCTCAGCCTTGATGGCCGGGAGATGTTTATTCGCAGATTGCGAGTATTGTGGGATTACCAGGCGTGCTGGATCACGTGAAGGCACTTCCTGCCCTCTCTACTAGTGAGTCATGCGTAAAACGTCTTACGTCTCTAGGCTGCGGTATGGTGTGTTCCGACTAGGTTTTTCCTTCCCCTTCTTCTGTCTTCTTCTTCTTCTCCCTTCTGTCTTATGATCGCTCATGTAGGTGTTCCACTAAATCTTCGCTGGGCTCTTCCAACTTGCCCAAGTTTCTGAAATTTTTCCTTTCAGGGAAAATTTCCTCTCTGGTAAAGGGGGGGTTGTTACGTTTTAAATTTGGCGCTAAAAAGCAGCGACTAATAATTTCGTTTTCACGCCGTGGCAACCCTGGTACCCCTCCTTTACAGCGCTATGGGGGAAAGCCTGCACGCTGCGATCATTGATTTCTGATAGGTTCTGGGGGTCCATGTGACTTTCAGACCGCCTACCATTGGTAATTCCCCTGCCTCAAGGCGATCTGCGTAATCGAGCGGCTTAGTCGTTCTCTTTTGTTGTTCGTGCATTGTGCCGTAAGGACGTATCTTTTCGCGTGTGTTAAAATTGTCGGATTCCTTGCTCTTTTGGAGAAGAAATCAATCGCAGCTTGGCTGGAAATTCATTCGACACTGCCGAACACCGATCGGAGATAACTTCAATCTCCGTGCCAAGCCTGGAGCTCCTGTTTGCTCAGGTAATATGTAACGACGCATATCACCATCAAAATGGCCGCTAACGCATATCGTTTTTCCACTCAGGCTTTTTTTAGTTCGGGCTTGTTCCTTTGCTGCTTGGCTTTTCGCAAGTTACAGCGCAGGCCCAGGTCATCCCCGCAAGCGTATACGCGAGGGATTTCACAGTACATCGCGTGTTGGTGCCCCGACAATTCTTATTGCCCGTCTGTTGTTTCCCCCGTCGTGTGAGTACGCCATTGTGAAGTCATCGACTCTGACAAGACCACTAGATGGCGTAGTGACAGCCAACTTCAGACGGTATATGACATCGGTCGCGAGGTAACCTTCTTTTTTTTGTTTGTTGCGCATGCATTCTTCGTGCGGATCTAATTTAAGGAAACGGTACGCTAGAAAGTAAATGTATTAGTGTAACTGTAATACTGTTTCTCTTATTTCTATTAGTTTAATTGATTAATAAATTGTATTAACTTGAGTACGATTTTAATTTTAACTACTTTCATACACACCGTGAGTAATAAGTCTAGTCTCTATTTAGTAGTTTCCTTTCTGCACGACTTGGTCGATTGGAGACGTCGGCCAGTCGAATTTCGATTAGTTGTTTTTAAATTGTCTTCTGGCGCCCGTTATAACTTACCATCGTTGAGATAACCTGCCCCATTTTCCACTGTTGCTAGCTGGGGCACAGCTGATTTAGAATCGGCAGACTTGTCACCAGGAGTCGTGGTAAGTAGAGACAAGTAAATTTAATTTAAACTTGGGTGACACGGTGCCAAGCAACAGGACAAGTCAAAGCCGAAATCGACCAACCAAAGCAGGGTTTCACCGGTGTCATGAGTTTTCTACGCCGGCAGCAAGATGTCCCCAAATAATACCTCCGATAAAACGTCCACAATAAAACCTCCGATGAAAGCCTAATACAAACATCGAAGACAACGTTACAGCTTGAATTACGCTCAGAATTTTCAAGCGAAAGTGCAGAAGTCGGGGTTCGAAAAGCATAGATGAATGCCTTAAGTTGCTTAGAGTGCCTTTGTCAAATCACGGATTAATATCTCCCGTTCACTATTCAATCAAACGTCCCAATCTGATGAACATACAAGATGGCCAGAGGGGCGTTGAGCAGAGAGACTAGCCGTTCGTGCAGGCTTTGGTGTTGACGAACCAAACACAGCAAGAGGGGTTATTAAGAGATGACAGTCGAGGGGACTCAGTGTAGCGTAGGTTATGGATTTTGTCTGTTTGTGCAATATTTTGAAATCTGATGAAACGAAAGTAAACCAAGTAACGTATGCATTTTGATTCCCACGCAATACAGGGTGACTCGAAATACTAAAATAATTATCGAGTTTTTTAAACCGCAACACAAGACAGTATTATTTTGCTGGTGCTGAATAGTCTAGCGACACTCACCCGCTACTGCTACAATAGTCCGGCGAACCATACACTTTACGAGCTGGTGCTGTAATAGTCTGGCATGTACTTTACACACTAACCGCACCTATTTCGCCGGCATCTATCACTGATGGATAGAAAAGGCAAGATTTCATCCCCTCATCAGTAATAACCTTTTTTATGTTGCCAATCGTTACGTACAGTTATCGCCCAAAAAAACTGTAATGTAATAGAATTTTTTTTAGTTTTCATTAATGTGTAGAAAGAGAGATACGCTACCTCATTGAAATAAATTAGAAAACGCTTAATTTTCGAATGGTCAACACAAAACCTGAATGATCCATTTGAAAATGTAAAATTTCATGGATTACATTTTATGAATTTTAAGCCTCGTACCAATTTTTTTCGACGGTAACCGTACGTTAAATAAAGTTTATGTTCTGATGAATAAATTCCACGAACACGTCCACAAATCATTAAAAAAAATTATAGAGTCTACAATAATCTATAAACATCGTGTTCCTTTCCTTCATACCTACTTCTATGCAAACGAAGGGTCCAGGCGTAAAAGAGGCCAAGGCACAAATCGTCAATTTCTCAGAAAATCAATTTTGAAATCATGAACTATTAATTTGTACGTGAAACAAATGGAATGTACGTGTTTATGATTCAAATCAGACAAGTTAAACGTTCGCCACTGAATGTCAGTAAACAATTCGGTGTGTACGTTTCGTAACAGCCGTGACATAATTTGGATGTGTGGAGAATTTTGAAAAAAAGAAAAAACTCGAGGGCTTCCGCGGGCGTCATCCATGTTTGTCCACAAGTTATTCTCTTCACTTTACGACTTATATACTCTCAAAAGTATGACGAAATGAACGACATTAAAATTTCGACATGGCATTTAATTTGATGACAATAGATGGCGCCAACATTTTCTAATATAATACCTGTGCCTACAATACACGTCTTCCTTTCTGATTCGATCAGTTTTTATCGTGCGCTATTCACGACATACAAAATTAAAATTGGCGCTCCTATTAAGTCAAAATTGAAATTAATTTTGATAGATGGCGCCACCGAAACTATGATCGAGTAAATTTGAAAATTTGTTTTTATTTTCGTAAAAGTAAGTACGTAGGTACTCTCGAAGATTAGAAGAAAAAAATTGTGTTAAAACTATAACATTTAAAACGGGTTTCTTTTATTGATCAAGAGATGGCGCCACCAAAACTAAAATCAGTAATAAGTATTAAATTAGAAAATTGGTTTTTTAAATGTTGTAAAAGGAGGCACTTTCAAAGAATTGAAAAAAACGTAATAGTTTTCAGCAATTTTGCAATAGAATAACCACAGCGTGTTTCAAAATGATTTTCATCTAGTCATCTGTGATTGTGCCTTTGACTTTCCCATGTAAAATAAAAACGAACATAGGGATAATTGTTACATTACATAACCTCAAAATGCACTTTAAAAGTGGTTAAATTTTACAGCAAAAGCTCGAAGTGGCCACCATTTTGTTGTATGAAATTCTAGTCACTTGCAGGGTTGCCAATGTGCGGCCAATTACCAAAATTACGGCTAATTTAAGCAACCTTGCGGGTAAAAAAAATACGTGGGTAAAAATGGGTATTTTCAAGAGAGAAAAAAAGAGGTTAACTTTTAAATATATGATTGACGACTTGTTAGTGATGTTTCAGCTTTACTATTGGCAACAAAGAAATCACTAAAGACTAAAATAAGTAACTGACAGCCAAACCCACATTGTCGATCAGTGCTGCCAATTCTACCGATAATTCGGTAGATCTACCGATTTTGGTCTTTTTTTTAATTTTTATTTTTTTGTACTTTTATCAATCTTCTTTATTTCTAGATAGTCTTTTGTTTTATTTTACGTCAAAAATTGCACAAATGTCAAATTTTAATTTTAGAAAGTTTCGTTTATTTAGTGAGACCTTTTTTTAACTTTCGTTATTTTTTGTAATTTTATAAATTTTGTTCATTTCTCGATCGTCTCTTGTTTTGCTTGTCATCAAAAAACGCCCAATTGTCAAATTTTAATTTTAGAAAGTTTTGTTTATTTAATGAGAATTTTTTAATTTTAATTTTTTTGTAATTTTATTTAATAAAATTTTTTCTATTTTTACTATTTTTTAAAATTTTATAAATTTGTCGATCGTCTTTTGTTTTATTTTTCGTCAAGAATTGCACAAATCTCAAATCTTAATTTTAGAAAGTTTTGTTTATTTAATGAGAATTTTATAATTTTTTGTCATTTTAATGTTTTTTTTTAATTTTTGTATTTTTTCTAATTTTATTCAATGAGACTTTTTCAACTTTATAAATTTATCGATCGTCTTTTGTTTCATTTTACGCCAAAAATTGCCTAAAGTTCAAATCTTAATTTTAGAAAGTTTGCGACGTGACGGCACTCAGTTTATTTAAACGGAAGCTGGGATTCGTGAGTTCAAAATAAAATCTAAACTTATGTACTGAAAAGTATACCATATGAAAACTTGATTGAATTGAAACGGGAAATTAATTATAATTAGGGCGCCACCCAAAGTCTTTGATAGCAAAAGAAAAAATGAATGGAAGACTGGGAAACCATATAAGGAAAATATTAGCAAAAACACAGTTAAACTGTAGCCATAATAACACAAGAAATTCAGTGTAAATATAAATATATATTGTAATAAATATGTTGGACTAGATGCAATGTCATAAATTTCGTGAAAGTACTGTTAAAAATATTGTTCTTAAAAAATTTAAAGCGTTGATATAAATTATTAAATTTGACAATTAGTTCGTACTTCATGAAGGCTTCATTCAGTTCACAGTTTTTGACAATAAATAATATTGTAGTTAAATAAATGTTTAACTTGATAATTACAAAAATTAGATGATAATTAATAGTAAATTAGTAATGAAAGTTAAGTAATAACAATTATTTGAATATTGAGTATTGAAATTAATTATTAATAAAATGAAAACATTATTGAATGAAAAGCAAAAAAAAAAAACAGAATATAAATTAATAGTTGAAATAGAGTTGATTGAAGTTTACTGAAGGTATCAAAATTTGTAATTGCGCACTGGTGAGAAGTTACCAAAAAAATAGTTGAACTTAAATTGTTGGATCATAAAAACCTGCGACACGGCGTCCAGAAATCCAACGCATTCAGTGGGGAAGACCTTGACCTACCATCCTCGGGAGATGATCCAGGCAAGACCCATCCAACATAAAAAAACGGTAGCGCTTCTCACCGGAATCTGTCGCATGCGATCTCGATGCGAATCGAAACGTGATGCGTTGAAATTACTTTGGTCAGCAAAATGGAATTTAGGGGGGCGGTCATACGGCCCATCCGGAACGAAAGTTTCAAAAAGGAAATTCGGGAATTTCTTCTCCACAAAAAAATTACATTATTCCAAAAGTTAACGAATTAGGCTCCATCATAAAATTAGCCTCCACCGTAAAACCCTAGAACAATTTGCCTAGCATAAGGGGCACGATCTCCTCGTGGAATGCGGACATCAAATACAAAAAAAAATATCGGTAGCAAGGGAAAAATAATGCTAGGTAACAAACTCACCTTGCTCTCAAGGGTGTATACCAAAGTTTACGTTGGCATTGGAAAGTGGATGATATTTGATAACGCACAAAATTTAAAAAAGGTCACATGCCGATATGGCTTCAACGAAACACCTCAAGCGAATAATCCACGCAGATCCGGTCCTGCGATCAACGGATGCGAAGCGGAATTTCGACCATTACCGGGAAACTTTAAATGAGATGCGATCGCGACCCCAAATAAGTGCGGACAGATAAAACGAAGGATGACATAATTTTAGGAACTTCAAAAGAAAAGAAAATCAAATTGAAAATGTTGTTATTGGATGAGATAAATTTGAATATTTGAAATAAATACAGTTAACCACTGAAAGAGTTTAAACTATCCTCAGCTAGATGGCGGATTCAGTACCAAATCAATTTAATTAATACAGAAAATAAGGAAAAGTGCATTGTTCATGTGCGATTGTCAAAACAATTGTCACAAGTTTCGTTTATTTAATAAAACAATTTTGATTTTTATAATTTTTATAATTTTTTGTAATTTTATAGAAAGTAGAAAGTATTGTTTATTAATGAGAATTTTTAAATTTTTATTTTCTTGGAATTTTATTTAACGAGATTGTTTTACATTTTTATTATTTTTTAAAAAATTTATTCAGAGACTTTTTTATTTTATTTTATTTTTTTAAATTTTACAATACATAATAATTTTATAAATTTTCTTTATTTCTCGATCGTCTTTTGTTTCATTTTACGTCAATAATTGCACAAATGTCAAATCTTAATTTTAGAAAGTTTTGTTTATTTAATGAAAATTTTATAATTTTTTGTAATTTTATTTAATGAGTTTTTTTAATTTTTGTATTTTTTTCCTAATTTTATTTTAATTTTAATTTTATTTATTTATTATTTTTAATTTTATAAATTTATCGATCGTCTTTTGTTTTATCTTATGCCAAAAACTGCCTAAAGTTCAGATTTTAATTTTAGAAAATTTTGTTTAATAAAAAAGTTTTAATTTTAATTTTTTTATTTTTTATAATTTTCTGTAATTTTTATAATTATTTGTAATTTTTATAATTTTTTATAATTTCTTGTAATTTTTATAATTTTTTGTAATTTTTATAATTTTTTGCAATTTTATAGAAAATATTGTTTATTTAATGAGAATTTTTAAATTTTTATTTTCTTTTAATTTTATTTAGTGAGATCTTTTTAAATTTTTATTATTATTTAAACATTTTATTCAATGAGATTTTCTTATTTTTATTTTTCAAAATTTTACTTTTCTTTATCTACAATGAATTTTAAATTTTATTAATTTTCTTTATTTCTCGATCGTCTTTTGTTTTATTTTACGTCAATAATTGCACAATAATTGTCCAAGTCGATTGTGAGTTTCTCTAAAATTCTAAAAAGAACCAGGAAGACGCGGAGTGATCGCAGTTGAAGTCAGCCTCGTCCAGTCAGAACCCTTTATTATCGAAATTGCCACATGGATTGTTCGGGACATCAACGATTTCGCGCATGCTCTCGGGAGGATCAGGGTTGCCGCAATAAACTCTAGATTGGCCGGAATTCCCAAATGTTGCCAACTTATTTCGTGCGAGATTTTTGAAACGTAAGAAGGATTTGAAATTACATATTTAAAAACTTGTAAAGGGGAATGAGAGTGTCCTAGGAGATTCTGAAACGAGAATGTAAGAAACGGTTAAATTAATTAATAATCACCTGACAGGGTTCATCATTTCCAGATTCATACGTGTTATCACAAAACTTGAAAGTAGTGCAAACTGAAATGAATCTTTCCTGCGTCTTGCAGGAAGGAAGAAGACAAAGGATTTCCAGCATCTCGCACACACGAGGCCTCAGATTCTCTTTGTTATCTTGCTTACTCGAGTGTTTATTTGTACAACTAATAACTGTATTAATGTATGTACTTTTCAGTTCCGAAGCATTATTTGCAACTCCGTCCTTAAATATGCACGATTTGTATTCGCTCCAAGTGGGTCACTTTCTTAAAAGATGCGCCACGTTATAAATTAGGACACACTTGCAACGCAACTCAAAAATGAAAATGGCTTTTAATATTGTAACTTTAAATAATTGTTTTTTCTGATTCTTTTTTAATTCCATCACAAGGTGTGAAATTTACCACACTTGTTCTTTACGAGAATTAATTGTATTTTACTTTTTAAATATGAAAAAAAAAAACTCTGTAAATGACAATATAATGTCACGGTTTATTGTTAAACCGCTGACCTATGTTGGCGCATGGTCACTTTTCGTTATGAACAAGTAGAACGCGACCATGAATTTAAAGCGGCGAAATAATTAGAATATTTTGCAAGAAGACGGGCATTAGCTCTCGTGTATTTCCCATAAACTCACCCGTTTACGATAGCATCGATAAAGCCCGACTGCGAACATTTCCATATAAATTTCCTCAGACGCAGATTAGGGTCACTGTATATCTCCTGTAAGCTGAACTGACAGATTTAACGTGGGGTTTTCAGATGTGTTAAGATTAAGTTTGCATTACGTCAACTATGCTAAAGCCGGAAACCATCAGCATCATTTTGTATAGGCCATCAAGATATAATCTTAGATTCCTATCAATTCACGTTTTATATTTTATTTTAAATTCCCTTTTTCATTTTCAGTTCTGAATGTGACGCACGAAAAAAATTCAGTAGATAGTAATGATGCCCATTTGGCTTTCCTCCCCCTAAAAACCAACTCTAACATAAAACGAAAAGGACGTGTGATGCGTGAGCACCGCAGCGATTTAAATAATCTGCCCTTAATGGGCGTTTGAAATTCCCCCCGACTCGACTGTTCGTTTGGTCGACTGTACACGGACCGATTGCTGTACTGTACATGTACAGGATATCCGTGCGCAATAATAATGCACTCTGCTTATTCATACTTGATGTTACCGGCGCGTTAGTAATTTCAATATGAATTAAAACCTTAATAACAAAACAAACGGAGTTCTGAGAAACCTTGCCGCCTATGCAAATATAACGAAGGTAATTGCAATTCTTTCCGCAATAAAAAAAAAATGAAAAAACAAGGACATCGCCGAGATGTAGGTAAGCGATAGCTCATCTCACAGAAGTATTTTGCATAAATCCTTACTTGAAGCATTAAAGATTCTATCCGTAATTCACTTTCACTTACGCAAATATTAAATTCATTTCGAAGAGTAAGAGTAATAATTCTTGTCTCCTTTAACACATTGATCTTTCTACTTATTCGTTAGACTTAATTAGTTGCTTGGAATCACAGTATATTCATATGCAATACTTATTTAATTCCTCTTCAGTTCAGTATTCAGTATTCTACACTTTTTAAATGTTTTCCCGTTGTCGTTAAAGAGAAAGCTTTAAGGGAAGTTGCGCTGGGTGTCAGAGACCATGATCTTGTCCAACTGGATGGATTCGTCAATTGTATCTATGTAATATAAAAGATGTGACAGCTACACCTAATCGCCATTTATTTCTGTCTAGCATGCCATTTCCCCCAAAGTTGTCGCTCCACACTCGCTTTTATTAGGAAGTATCCAAAGTTCAAATCCCAGTCGCGACTATGTGGCAGGAAGTATCCATACAGTTCCTTATATCCTCATTTCAGAATCTCTCATTCCCTCTTCAAAGTTTTCAAATAATTTCAAATCCCTAATCACGTTTCGTACGAAATAAGTTGGCAACATTCGGGAATTTCGGCCAATTTAGAGTTTAATGTGGCAACCCTGATCCTCCCGAGAGCGCGCACGAAATTGTTAATGTCCCGAACAATTCAAAAGATGTCCTTATATGGCCATTTCTGATTGGACGAAGCTGACTTCTTCTACGGTCACTCCGCGTCTTCCTGGTTCGTTTTGTTTCAAGACGTCACTTTAGTTACTAGTATTGTGGCAACCCTGATCCTCCCGAAATTATTGATCATCCTGAACAATGCATAACGATATCCTTATATGGCAATTTCGATAATAAAGGTTTTGACTGGATGAGGCCGACTTCAACTGCGATCATTCCACGTCTTCCTGGTTCGTTTTGTTTCATGGCGTCACTTACTCGTTTTAGTTACTCGCAGAGTTTACTGTGTAATGCTCCCGAGAGCCTGCGCGAAATTATTGATCGTCTCGAATAATGTATAACGATGTCCTTATATGGCCACTTCGATAATAAAGGGTTCTAATTGGACGAGGCTGACTTCATCTGCGATCATTCCACAACTTCCTGGCTCGTTTTGTTCCAACTCGTTTTAATTATTCGTACAGTTTATTGTGGCAACGCTGATCCTCGCGAGAACCTGCGCGAAATTATTGATCGTCCCGAACAATACATAACCATGCCCTTATATGGCCATTTTGATAAAAAGGGTTCTGATTGGACTAGGCTGACTTCATCTGCGATCACTCCCTGGTTCGTTTTGTTTCGAGGCGTCACTTACTCGGTCAACGTTGGTGGTGTTGTGTCATGTGTTTCAATTTATTGGAGTTCTGCTAAGGAAGTTTAAAGAAACTCACAATCGACTTGGTCGGAATTGAGGGCACCATAGAACGAGACTAAGGAAGAATTCTTTTACCCTTGCTAGACTTGGTTTTTATCAAAACTCCAGGTAATGTACGGTAATGGCTGACGCCATCTTGCTTTCTAAATATCTTGTTACTTCTTTTAACTCAGACTTTTATCGTCGGATATTGGTTGTTCTGGATAGTTTCACTTTCGGATATCTTACGTTTGGATATCCCCTTCTGGTATCATCACGGTTCACCCCCTTTGCCCTGCGGATACATTTCGCCGAGGCCAGTGAACACACCCGGTTGGAGACTTCGTAGGAAGACAAGAACGTTCCTGACCTACGAGCACATTTGAGGTTACGTGAGTGAACTTTAATAACCTTTATTAACTTATTGCGAGACGATACGCTGCGTTGCAAAAAGAGTGAATTCTAGACAGATTTTGTATTTGAATTGTTGTAAAGATGATATGGTTTTGATCCAGAAAATCAGGTAAATTCATTAAGCTAATTGCACACTCGGGTACAACTATTTTTTGAAACGTTCTGTTGTATAGTTTTAGTTTTTTTTGTATCGACGTTCAGACGAATCGAACTAAGCGTTTGTAACATTGTAACTTTTCTCGTAATGACTAATGAATATAAATAAAGTAACTGTTTATAGTAGTTGTTTTGTCTATTTGTGCGTCTACCTTCAACGTGTGAGTGAGTAAATATAAGTCTCCTGATTGTTGCGTATGATCAACTAACTACAAAGCCGAGACTGTTTGGGAACGCTGTCAAAGTTATTTCGGATCAGTTGGGTATTTTGTTCACCCTGGCGCCTTTGTTAATATCGGATTACCCACCCCCGTTCTTCACTGTTGCTAGTCGAGGGGAAAGCTAGTTTGAGTTTTGTTTAATACTGTAATATCTGTCTGCATTCGTCTTCTAGTCTCTTCCAAATCCTGATACTCGAGCACTTCGTCTCAAGTACTTATTTTCCACAAAGCTTCTTCAGCTGTTCAATTCCGCATTCACTGTCCGAAACCCCCACAACCATAAGTTAGGGTAGATTCAACAAAGGCTCGTTTTGTTACGAATTTAAGTTTTACCTTAATTTCAGATATAGTCTGCACTTCTTTGGTTATTATAGCTTTGAGGTATTTGTATTAAGTCTTCAGCTTGCTTAATGGTTTGTCATCTATTAAGATCTGAAGTCTTCAATCTGAATTAACTGTTTCGTATGTTTTTGTTATTAATGATCAGGACACTATCATTTCGGTTTGAATTAGAGATTGGAGATGCGTGGATGAGCACGCAAGTCCTTGCCCAAAGCACACAGAGTGAGTTTCGATTTTAGAATATTTTTGGAAACTGCAGTAAAGACAAGGGCAAGGTTCGCCAACATCAAAACACGTGAAAATAGACCTGTCAGTGCAAATCACTTTCGCACTGAGTTACGAGCTACTGTCTTAAATGCTTGATGACCAATAGCTTCCATTCCACTCACTCCAAATCATAAAAGAGTCCACACAAATAGGACAATGCATAGAAGCAATGAGCCAAAGAGATGCCAACGAGAGAGTTAAAAGTCCGTTCGACTGAAATTGGAATAGCGATAATTGACGATGTACGAACGTGCCGGCGTCAACACAGCTTACTTTGGAGGAAGACGAGCAGTTAACTTATTTAGGAGACAACACTCGAACAAAGTGTAAATTAGAATAAGATTTACGCCAATTTAAATGCCAACGCCATTGTAAAGTTGTTAATTTATTACTCTTTGTGGTTATGTTCATGTTTGTTATGATGCAATCATGGACGAAAAAATAACAACGCATTTATTAAAAAAAAAACAAATATGTATGTTCTTTGGATGCAATCAAAAGTAATTTTAGGGATTTAGCTAAATATCTCGGTATCTGTCGATATCTGTTTCAAGGTCATAGAAATTACTCCAAAGAGATAACGCGAGATATCTCTTTTTCAATAAGTTAACCATTCTTTGTTGTTAGTATTATTATAATCGGGAGTTTCTTTTTTAATTCTACATTTATGCATTTATTTATCTATTTGTCTATCTGTCATTTATTTACTTCGTATATAAACTTCTTCCATTCTTTTCTGCTAGAACGGTTGCTTCTTTCCAGGACTTGCCTCTCCCTTGTAGTAAGTTGCCCATAGTTCCATGTCTGTTTTGGTTTTGATTTCCGACTTCATACTTTTGTTAATATTTCTTGCCTTTTGTTTTTTATGTTTGTTTCTTCTGTTGGTTTCTCTGTTCTGAAGGATTTTAGAACTTTATAGAACAGTTTTTGGTTGTCCACTCTTTGTCAAAAGTATTATTTGATGATGAAGCGAAAGATTCATCTTTGACTATTATTGTTGGTACTTGAAATCTTCTTAGTATTGTAATTGTTTTCAAATATGATTTAAAATTTGCAATGAAAATTAACTACCCTTCACATATTCTGATATCTCAAAATGAATGATCATTCCCTATTCACGGAGGGCGCGGCGGTTCCTATGAGAAATTCCGAATAATAAAGGCCAGATCATTCCTTCAAATGTCTTCCTTTTCAAGTTCTTCAACACTGTTTCAAAAAACTAATTAAATAAGTGTTTAATTTTCTGGAGTATTTTTTTTTAATATTGTTATTGTTACCACTTTTGGATTCGAATTGGGGATTCCTTACGGAAAAGACTAATACCCGGTTGCACCAACTTTTTAAGCAGAACTTAAATTAAGTTATGTTTAGAGTGTGACATTTGCGTATGGTCAGTATAATGTCAAATATATTCTGATTGACATTTAAACTTCAACTTAAGTATCAATTAGAATGTTACTAGCATTTTGTTAAATCTATAAATAATGTCATAGTCTATACACCATTTAAATTTAAGCTCTGCTTAAAAAGTTGGTACAACCGGGCATAAGTCTAAGCAGCTCGAGACATCTTGTACTTTAAAAAAAGAGAATGTGTCACTAGTTAATCTCTTTCTAACGAGTTTAAGGACGGAAAAGAAAAGCTTACCTCTTCTTAACACCCTTCATTTACCTCCACTCGATAGTACTTCCCACTATCAATGTCCTTCCTTCTACTAATTACTCTATCTAGTACCTCTTTTTCTTATACCATCGATATTTTGGCAAGATCTATTACCAAACACATTCAAAAGTTTTTTTCCTGTGGGCCAACTTCATCTCTGAAGGTTTATCTAATATGTCAAGCTGCCTAAGGTGACTGTGCGATCACCTGGTTTGCATCTCCTAGTCCGGGTTAGTCTCAAGGAGGAAGCCAGCATGTCCTCCCTCTGCACCTGTAAGTGAAGTGGTAGGAGTTCTAGCAAGACTTCCAGAGCTGCTGTTGGGGTAGTATTCATGTCCCTTGTTATTCCCAGACACGCAAATCGCTGCAATCTCTGCAGTTTATTTTGCATGGTTACCTCAGTGGTCTTTATCCACCACACTAAAGAGGCACAAGCAACTATGGATATGGGTCTTACTACTGCCGTATGTGACCAGAGCTTGCGACATGCTCAAAAAGATGTCGTTGCCTTTGAAACTGTCTTATCGCCATGTGCTTTTCAATTGAGCTTCGTATCCAGAGTTACTTCTAGATATTTCACCTCTTTGGAGAAGAGATTCCCATAAGTCTTAATAGGTGATATTTTCCCGTGTTATCCAAGCTGATATCCATTTCTGAGGTAATTTCCGATAGCTCATTCCTAGTTAGCATGGTTTCGTTGACTGATGAGCGATAACACATCTTTAGTTACACCCGATTAGAAAATGAATAGAAAAATGTATTCTTGAGGAGCCTGGTACGTTGTGAAAAAGTCATTGACGTTCTAAAAATTCCTAAAATAAAAATCTTCTATAAATTTTGTTGAAATTCTCAGGCAGCTTCTTTTTTGAATCACATTTTCTTTTCTTTTCTTTTTGATCATTTGATCTATTTTAAAAACATTATAAACAAGCAGTTTAGAACACACAAATGCATCAGCAAACAGAAGTCGACAATCTTTTAAGCAGATTATAAATCGAGCTTGTGATACATTAGTGAATCCAAAGAAAGCAAAATTTGCTTCCTCGTGAAATACGCTCCCGAAGGTACTTAATCGCTTCAAACAATGAGCTTCTCGTAACTTGTTAAGTCACGCAACGTCCGTGTGCAATGTCGTCTTGAGTTCTTTTCGACTTTAGCTCGAGAATTAGTGTCTTGGCCGCGGTCGTTGTTTGCTTTAGACTTTGTTTAACATATAGTTAGCAATATTTGCACGTTGGTATCACACAAACGAATGTTTGAGGTTCACTTAGACACAAGACTTTGATCAGGATCAAATCTTGCGAAAAACTAAGTTATAATCGTGATATTAGATTTTTTATTATAGTAATGCAGAAGATTAAGTTTCGTTTAGTTACCATTTCGGAAAGAAAGCAAGAAACAATTTCATTACATTTAAATATAGCTTTCGTCCCCGGAACATGCATATCACGTGCAGGAATAACGGAAATTAATTTTTCACTCACGTAATGGGCGGTCCCTCGAAATAACTACGCGCAGAAGCTAAAAATTCTGATTCCTATCAGAATTTACGTCATTTAAACTCAAGTAAGATAAACGACCTGGAACAAGCTCGTTTTCCAACATTGTTGTCGTAAGGGGGTGTTTATTTCACACCTTATTTTCACAATAAGGATTCCAAAGCTCTTTGCACCCTACATAAAAGAGTTCTGTGCAAAATCGTCCCCTATCGCATCGGTTAGTTTAAGTTGGGGAACCTCACGATAAAAAATGAGTCCATTACGTAGGACCGTTACTAAGTGATTGGTTTAATCACTTCGGCCTTAATTTGAACACTTATGAAACACTCTTATTAATTTGATGGTGCAATTGCATTTGAATCAAAATATAATCGCAACTTGCACCAAATGACTCAAACATCGTCTACAAAGATAGAACATGTTCTATGTTACTTCTAAACAGCCAAAAATCAAATACATGAGTGTAATACTAATTGTTTGATAATTGTGCCAATTTTTTTTAAACAAATTGAAATATTGTGATTGTATCGAATAAAACGAACTCTGTTAATTAATCCGTACTAAACAGACCATAGTGAACGTGGGTGGACAATAGCGGACACCTAAAACACAGAACAACAGCGACAGGTAAAATAACCCCAAGTTATGCACCGTTGGTTATTACAGTCGGCGAGTCGAATGTTCATGGGAAAAAATCAGGAGGACCATCGGCAAAATTCAACAGGTGAAATGCGATTAGTCACAGGTAAATAACGGAAGGCAGGTCCGAGTACGTGCCGGCGATTTTCCCGCGCGAAGCGTGCGCGTTATTAGCAACAAATTCGAAACTTATTTCCATATTAACAAGGACGAAAATGTTCACTTTGCGCTTATTGTAAATTTGTTCAGTCAGGTAGTGACTGGCGTGTAACTTGGACAGGTTCTGTTTTATTTGTGATATTGTTGTGCAAACGCGACTTTGTGAAAGTATTCGGCTTGCGCTGCGATGCTTTTGAACTAATCGGTGCTGATTAGGTTGGTACATTTTTTTTTCTTTTGGACAATTTAATTTCTTTAATGGCAAATCGTATTGTGTTGTTAAAGTACGAAAGAGGAACAGTGGATGCACTTAATTACGATAATTATACGAGAAGTGTTCCTATTAGATAATTGCTTGATCACTGTGAACCCTTGTTACTCTCCCATTATTGTTCGCTAATAACACTCTGTTCTATCATAATAATTAATTTAAATGTTAGTTGGGTTAGTCGTTTAACACAAATAACAAGTAAACTTTACACCGAATTCGCAAAATAACACAAAGCAATTTTTCACCATCAAACTTGCCCCAAGCTTTCAAGGTTTGCCATTTCGGGAAAAAGCATTTAACGAATCATATTTGCCTTACATTATAAATAATATACGGTATTAGCATTAAAATCGTCTAAAGAAAGTCCAATAATTGTGAATAGTTTGTAAAAGAACTTCTTAGTTTTGGGGTGAAGTGAAATTCGTCAGTTTTTAATTCAATTAATTTATGGCAAATTTACTCATGTGAAACCTAATCGGTCAATAAAATTCAAAACGTTCACAAAAATAAAAAATTATACAGGGTGTCTCACAACGTACGGGGGAGATTGACAGGGTAGCTAGGGGAGATCCAAATAAAGCTCTTTTCTTAATTCGCTTTCGCCCCAAAAGCAATAACAAGAAAGTTACAGCGGTTTAAATTCGTTATGGCCACTTATTGACTAACCCCTGCACTTAATGAGGAAGAATCAGAAATAATATGACAGTTTCGACGTTTCCAGACAAACATATTTCTTGCAAGTGCTGATGACTTGCATTTTTATTTTGATTTCAAAGAGTGCCGCGAAAGCAGCACGTAGAAATCTATTTAATTAATAAAACTTACTCCACAAAATACAATCTCATCATTAAACGAACTCGACAAATTCATCGAAACCAAAACACTTACGCAAGGTATTCAAAACGTTGACAACACAGAGGAACAATCGTTTTCATAACTGTCACTGCGAGGATAAACTGGTACTTAAAGTTTCAACTCAAAAATCTCAACTTTGACGCTTAAAGGAATTGACGTTTAAGTAAATTTCCACGTCGGCGTCGTCTTGTTTTCTGGTTTTATTTTAATTAGTCCGCGGCTTCCAACGATATGAGCAGCAGGTTTTGGGCGTGAAAGAAGAAATTAAACGGCCGTAACTTTTACGTTACGATTGTTCTATTAATTTAACTATTAAGTAAACATTGTCCGACTAACTCTTAGGTACCCCCAATTTGAATTTAAAACGCAATTTATTACCGCGGTTAGTGACGTTTGCTAGTTAATTAATTTAACTGTAACTTGCTAGTTATTGAGTGTGCTTTAAAAGCTTATTAAGATCTCCCCTAGCGACCCCTTTAGTCTCCTCCGTACGTTATCAAACACCCTGTATATGTATTTTTCTTTGAATTTATTAATAACCTTTTTAAATAATTGCCTATTTGAAGAAAAACTTTGAATACAAAATTAAACAATTTTGTGACTGTGATGATGTTAATGATGAACGTGGAAATTTAATCACGCTCTTCCCAAGGTCACGCATGACCGTGTTCATATCAACCAAGTACCACGACCGCAGCTTATTATTTAGCGTCTTTAGCTTTTATTAGAGCCACCGATAAATATTTACAGAGAATATTACATAACTTAATTGTGGTTTTTAATTTTTGCGGCAAGGTTTGTTGATTTTAATCCTTGAACGCAATAACACGACAACGTTTGATGCAAAAACCATCTAAGCATGTATATAATAAAATATACAGGGTGTGTATAAATCAGTGTTAATACTTCAATCCCTCAAAGTCGAAAATGTTAATACAAAAATGTACGTTTGACTGTACGAGGTAACAGACGTAACTTATAGTATTAAGTATTAAAATATTAAAATTAATAAAAGAATTGTACACCGCAATGTCGGCGAAAAGAGATATGAATAAATTTACAATTTAAATTAAACGACTTCACCGAAACTATAAAATTGTACTCGAAAAACTTTTGCGCAAGCTTTCTACTGCCATTTCAATAATTATTACAAACTATGGCTCTTGACGTTACGAAAATTTATTTCCACGTACGTAACAATTAACTGTTTTATTACGTACTTAATTTTGTACTCATTTTGTTTGGCCCACAAAACATTTGCAAAGTACTTGTAATTACCTACACATCCTGCAATATATTTATAATTTTTTGATTACGCAAGTTCGTGACGATCCAAACCGTAAAGGTTAAAGAATTTGTCTTCAGTGGTAAGCAAGGTACTTTTTTGAATAAGGATTGCAGCAGACTTTTTGTATCTGCATCACGTTCCTCTACAATTTGCAGTTTTATACCAGACTTTCCGTGAAACATTTCATGCAAGATACGTGATAAAACACTCTCTTATTATAAAGATTCATAAAATAGCAGTTGTACGTAAATCCAAGCAAAATACAGATGATTTCACCGCACTTTCATCGTCCAACAGACGGTCTCAAGCACGAAGCAACAATATATTTTAAGAAACTGACATACGAACGTGTGATACACATATATGAGACGTTTAAAGTTTGAAAGTATGACGGCATTAAAGTATGAGGAGCATCTTCGTTAATCTTGTATGCATGCATCTTGTGAAACAAATTAAAAATTTACTTGCTGCAACAATTTCCCGTGAACGCCAAGTCTTACTTATTGAATTATTCAAAAAGTAATGGGGTTTACTAGGCAGTACATATCATAAAATGAGCGAGACAAGTTCGCGAAACTTCCAAATTTAATCTAACTTACGCAAACTCAAACAAACACACTTAACGTTGTAGTTACTTCCCGTGAGCATCACAAAGTTATACAAGTGACAACTTAAGTGGTGCGAAAAGTATTCGTCATAAACACTTTTATTGCCTCGTTCGTCCATTTTTCTTTAGGCTATTATGGCTAGATCGTTAGCGTAGGCGATCGCATGCACTGACTTATTAATAATTAGTTCCCTGTTTAAAGTCGATGAAGAGTATTTGAATCCCGATATTCTCTTTTTCCCAAATCTATGCGATCAGGGTATGTCGGCGTAGTCTTAAGTTTCCCCCTCCGTGCTTTATCATTTCGTTTACTCTGTTATAAGTCCCTCCTGCTTTTCTTTCTTTCAGGTTGTGTACTATCTCGCTTATTTCTTCCTCTATTGGAGATTCTTGGTCATCATTCTTTTTTGTTTCCTGATCAGTGTTTTCCGTTTCTTCTACTACTGTTGACTTTCCCATCCCTCCACATCTATCCTTACAGTATTAGCTTTCCTATTCTGCTTTTTAATATAATTGAAGTCTTGTATCCTCCTCTCTTAGTTCCCTATGCCTTGCATACTCTTTTCCAGTTCCTGATGCTAACCATCTACGTCTAGCCTCGTTCTTTTCTTTTATTACCTTCTCGCAATCATTATCGAACCATTCGTTCTTCTGTCTCTTCGTTGTATCCTTTTTGCTTATCACCTTGTCAGTCGTGTTTACGATACCTCTTTTTATTGCTTGCCATTTACCCTCGTTACTTTCTCCTTCGGCGCTCGTCGTTCATTTCTTCTTCAAATTGTCTTTTCTTCTCTCTTATTTCTTCCACCACCCATCGCTTTCTCTTCGCATGTTTTTCTCCGGCTTCTGTAATTCTTAAATTTGCTTTTATGATTATTAAAAAAATGGCCCAGTTGTTTTCCCAGGTATACAATCCACGTCTCCCTATGTTTCCTTTTATGTTTAAACTTCGAACTTAGTCTTCTTGTTTGTCTTCCTTTCAAAATTAAACTGGTTGGAATATGCATGATATGAAACTTTGCAGTTACAATTTCATACAAGATTGGGCAATCAAAGTGACTTCAACCACTTGCTTGTGAATTTACAGGGAACTGAAACAGCTGTTCTCGGATTTAATTTATGCGAACGAATGCATAATACTTCGTCTGCATCGAGTTGCGAAAATCCGGGGGACTTCTTGCAGAATGGAAATAAATGTATCGCGTTCTTATTGTTTTTGCCGTTCGGTGTTGCAGTCTCTGAGAAAATTCGTACGTACATAATTGCATCCACGGGATTACGCTAACGTATGCCCTGCTGAGACTAATTTCACGGTAGCCTTCGTTTACTCTTAAATATTGTGTTTGTTGTTTCTTATGTAACTCCGTGACGAGTCACTATTGTTATTATTAATTAGAAGTATACAACGAAAATAGCTTTTAAATACGAACATTATTCTAGCGAAAGGTTTTGGACGACAGTAACTGCGACGACTTGCAAATGCTAATTATTGTTAGTTACGTACGTTGTACCTATGTGAAGCATGAGATTGATTTTCCGCCTTGAATATTACCAGACTTCGACGTTTCTTAGGGCATTTCAAAACCGTACTTGTTATCAGAGAACTCACAACCTTACGTTTTATAAACTTAAATCAGTGAGTATATAGGTACTATTAAGAGAGATCGTGCGATAGGTTTCAGCGTACGTAGTAAAATGTGGGCGAGGGGAAAACAACGTGAAGAGAGTGTGTATGTAAAATGCTGCCGCTGTCGGACAGTTTTGAACTGCTATGTTTGGGTTTGATGCATCACTTGTTGGATGACGAGAATCACGAGTATCAGATTTCACCGATAGATGATACGCGTTTCTGAGGGGCTAAAGGGTGAGGGGAAGGAACTGTCAGTAGGCGTGTCGCTGATGAACCCTCACCAAAAATTTTTACGAAGACAAATGCATGTATTCTGTCGCCGTTGAAATTTTCCGTGTGCATTCAGTGTTGACTAACGAGTTAAGAATAACAGGAGAGCTATACTAACAGTAGTTTCTCGTCCAAACTGGTCATTAAATATGGTCGCTGTGTGTCATAGGGCCTTATAATTTCGCACGGTTTAATTTTCCGCTGTAAATATGGCTTTCTTTGACGGCTTGTCAAAAATAACAATTTCAAACGTCAGATTTCAAATGTAATGCTAAAGTTGTAGCAACACAATGTCAAATAACGTGCTTTCTGAAGGAGAGAAGGGTTTTGCAATTTGCAAAATTAGAAGATGATTGGTCGCTACTTTTATTCTATTATTTCAGTTTTAATACCTTTATTATCTTGCTGTTCTTAAAATATAACCAAACAATCTGACTTTTGGTTAAATGTCTTTGGTGTCAAAATTGAGGAAAGAGCCTGTTCTACAAAACTAGAATTTAGAAAAATTCTGGCTACTTGATAATAAATCGTGCGAAATTTTAAGGCCGCGATAGTACCACGCGATCATTTAAATTTATAATTAGAGTAGGCTATGAATTTTGAATTAGTTTGGCAACACTAATTATTGACAGCTTTATTTGAGTTTGAATTGTCAAAGTGATGCTTCAAAATGTTTAATTAATTGCCGGGGGCGAACCTTTGAACATTTTTTATGGTTGTCACTAAAACGGTTTCACTTCCTTTAAATTAAAGCGATTGAACCCGATGAGAATCCTATAAACGTCAAAACATTTACATAACCTCTAATCTACACAGCGAGTCGATTGGCAAGGTGCACAACCGTATAAAAAAAATCCCGCCTACTTTAATTATTAATTTAATAAATGATCGCGTGGTACTTACAAGTGGGATGTGAAAAGTGCGTCGCTTTTGAGACAAAAATTCTCTTTTACGCTTTTCCCTGAAATTGTCAAGATTTGCCTTAATTTTTTTTACCATTATATTACAGTTTTGACATATATACCTACTGGCACATACATACTTTGAAAGAGCTTATAAATAACAGTATGCCTTAAATAAAGGAATGTGATTCGTCATGCGTTACGCGCATGCCTATAACTTTTCGATTCTCTTATTGTCTAACGTAAACTTATTGTAAATATGACATGGGGCCGTCGTCATTATTTATAAAAGGATACAATTTATTTAGAAAAACAATGTTGAATTCCTGTCAAATTGTGCTACAAATGCTGCAGTCCCGTGTAGATTATGATGTTTACTATACATAGAAAAAAATTGGAATTAATACAATGAATATTAATTCTATTATATTGATTGTTTATTGAGTATGTTTTAGGGCTTTTAGGCGTATATCGAGAAGGAAGTCGGGCCCCTTAATCTCAAAATACTATTTTACTGTCATATGATCCGAATATAAGGACCTGTGGGCGGAGCTTATTTGCGCAGCCTTATGTGGCAATAGGTTTGATTTGATTATTTCGACTTTTGTTCACCTAATTCTACAGTTTCGCAAACCGTGCATCAGTTACTTTATTTACGGCTACGGCATTTACTGGGCATGTACGCCAATAATTAATTTATAATCATTTTTAATAACTAACATTTTTACGTTTGAAACTAGAGGGCACCACGCATAATAGTAATCTGTAATCACCAACTGAACTAGACTCTTACAGACTCTCATAGCGACACGCCATCTATATAACGACTCAACTAACAGAAGAGTTCACGAAGAGCCATCTATCCAGCGACTCACTTTTAGGTATACGCATTTTTAACCCGTCGTGATCTCTCTTATTAGTACCTATATACTCACTGCTTAAATGTGCCCATGAGATGAAACAAATCCGGCTCTGATGTGTTCTAAAAAACGCCGAAGTCTGATGATGACAGAACAGAAACTTCGTTATAAAGACAAACGTTGAATTAGATAATTAAATCAAATAAATCTTTTAATGTACTAATAAACGTAACTTTAAACCACGAACTAAGGACTGGTCCTGTGACAAGAGCGGTCTCAAATAAATCAAAAACAAATTGGGATAATTAGACTTTAAAGGATAAGCAGAAAAAATAATTGATTGAAATTTATAATTGATATAACCTGTGCTGGTTCATTAAAAGTATTAATTTATTGATTTGAACTAACTCTAATTTCACATTTAATTAATCAATTATAAATAATTACCAATAAGTATAAGGTATCAACTAACTACTATTCAAATTAAACCATGTAATAAAATAATTGAAAGTCTATTAAATAAAACACAAACAAATCCTGTCTGTAGAAAATTAAGCCGATATCCGATTAATGAGATAATTAATCACACTTTCACTTTAGGGGCTCAAAAAATCGGCCGTGTTATTAGTTGTTATTTAATCTTAAAGTTCAAGATCTTAAAAACACGTCCCTAAAATATGCTCGCGACATTACGTCAATTATTAAAGGGTGCGGCGCGGCGTCTTGGTAAAAGTATCCTGTCTCATATTGTAATTGGTGCAACTCAGTTAATACGAGGGAGATTTGACCTAATACGAGTCAATATTTGGTCTAATCCTAAACATAAGTTGCATTTCGACAGCAAGGGGGTGGACGAAAAATGTGATGGCAAACGTGATGAGAAACCGAACATGCAAATTCGATACGTTACGATGCTCTGTTACACGTACACACTCGCCCGTATACTCCAACAAAATTGAACCGCACTCTACACACAAACAGGAAAATTTAAATACTCTCTTCCACAATAAAATTAACATTCAATTCGGTACAAATATTTAAAAAGCCTCTAGGGTCTTCGAGGCCTTACCTCTGTTATTAATTACGTCGTCACGTGAAATCGAATTACACGCGACCTTCCATAAAACAAAATCAATATTTGTGCAACCTTTTACGTGTGCGAATTTCGACATACGTACAGGTACCTCGTCAAAAATTAACGACCGGTTTTACGGCAAATAATGCGCAAAAAAAGAAAGAGATGGGTACACGCGATTTTACGACGATTAAAGGGTGTGACGATGCGTCGCCGCCGCCTCAACACGATTTTACTCTAATTGAGGCGTCGGACTCGTTTGTGAAACATGTCCCTTTTTATTACCCCCCGGCGGTGATAAAAATGATGATGTAAGACCTGTGTTGATGGTGCGTGGCCATTTCCGCACTAATCAATGAGGAAAGTAAACTACCACGTAATAAAATACAAAAGTAAAGGTCTAATCATGAATCACACTGTATGTCACGAAAAAAACCGAATGCCTCCTCGTAGTTGGCCGTGAATTGTTAGTTGTGCACCAGCCTCAATCGAGCTGACGTATGAAATAACATAACCCCACTTCTAAACTAATCAAAGCAATGAGTAGGCGCTCTCTAGGTTAGAGTCGCAGGTACTCTGCAGTAACTTACAATTAGAGCTACTTCAGTATAGCTCAGAGCAACTCCGGCGCTAACTTGGAACCCGCTCAATAAAAGAAAGAAAAGTGAGGTTATGATATACGTCAACTTATTAAGTTTCAAGCGAGGCCAGTTCACAACTAACAATTTCGGCAATCAATAATGCAGAAGGAATTTTATAATTAATTATCAAAGAGTATGTGTAATAACTTGTCCGGAATTGTCGTGCCAAAAAGATTTCGCGAAAAAATCTGGATATCGGCCAGGCAATTTCAGAACTTAATAATAAGTTTTTCCGTCCGACTTCTAAATCGGGCGACTTCGATAATAAAACTTGCACTTTTGCCCATTTAGAATAAAATAAACTATTTTGGGTTGTGCTATTTTGTGTCGTCCAATTTAGCAATACTCATTCGCTTCATTTTTTTCTGGTTTATATACCTACAATAGCGTGAAGAAGTAAAAAAAAATCGTTTTAAAAAGTCCCAGGTACTTTGGAGTGTATATAAATTCACTGTCCTTCGTTTGAAGTCGCTCCTAACAAACAAGTTTTTTTCCTGAGAGCTAGTTTACTTCGCCTTTCATGGATTCCTCCGTTGGCAAGCTCTTTTTGCAATAAATAATTAATGAAATCTAACTTCGCATTTTTATTAAACGTAATTTGTTCCTTGTTCTCTCGAGTTATACATCGCCGCACCAAAAGAACCAGGTTACCACAACGTAAGTCCAGATTCACAGCGGTCACAAGATTATAATTATTATCAGTTTTATCGCGAAGTCCAAGGGTCATTCAACACCATAAGTAGTTTAACAGAATAGACTTAGCGCCGGCAATAAATCTTAAGCAGCAGGTAGCTATATCCGACCCAGAAGGATCGGTTTGTGCGTTGCAGCTTTAGACAGATAGGAATGCATGACTAATTACAATAACAAACTCCGTTGTTTCAATTTCTTTTCTCCTTTTACATCCATTTTCATATCTTTTGTCTGTTGTGCCTACTGTTCCTCATTAATTTTTAACCCCATTCACCTTGCTAACGCGTCTTCCTTTACTTTATACTTCGGAACACGCAATTCCAAGCGATTCAAGACAAATGCGCAGCGGATGGAAATCGATCCTTTAATATAAAGTTTTCAAGGAAGTAATTTGAATCGAGAGTTTATAAAGACGCATCCGAAGAGATCTGTGTAAACAAAACAAGATTGGATTCCGACGATGTTCCCTCGCTCGTTTTTAGTAACGTTGACATTTTTGAATTTTGCATTTAAAGAATTGCTTTACATATTCATATCTCTTATTGCTTATTTTATTATCGCATCGCGTTGTATTTTTCTTGATAAGATTTCAAAAAGTTTTATGGAAAATGAAATATATCTTTTGCTACAGTTACAAATAGAAAACTTAGGTTGTCACATCAACTAAATCTGAAGCCATCGCGGAAACCCACGTCTAAAATAATAATAATTTGGAGGCGATAGGTTTCCGTTATGTCTTTTACGTCTGTGTACTTATATTCGATCGACAAGTCGCTCTCATAAAATCCGTATCACTTCTTACAGGTCGGATAAAGATGCCTGTTTAAACAACTTGAGGCTGAACCTCAATTTAGCTTACACGTCCCATCGAGACCGAGGTCATCAATCACCCGGCGGCGCCAAAGGCTTCGAACACCCACATCTCGGCAGACGCCGTGACAAGTTGCTACAGGGGAGCTTAGACGACGTCTCGAACAACCCCCTCGGCGAATTCATCTCGCAGGAGTCGAGCTTACGCAGAAGTCGGAGCCTTGCCATCGCACGCGAGGAAGTCTTCACGAGCTTGGAGATTCCGGCGCAACGCAGAAGGTCTCAGCTCATTCCGCGCGCGAAACTCATTGACCGGACCAGCTTTAAAGACAGGTGGGTTTTATGACACTTGTTTCAGAGTTGAATTGCTTTCTATTGATCGTGGGAGAGGAGCTCGAGCAAGATATAATAAAAGTAAACAGGGAGAGACATTACACTCTTTCACCTTGACATATCCAATATGTTATCTAAAACGGTATGTACATCAAAAAGGGCGATGTTAAAATGATACTGATTCGAAATCATCCATTCATTTGAATTACTTATTAATTATTCGCATCCTTCTTCAAGTATATGGAATTGTAAATTCGAAGGTAAACCATAAATGTTAATTTGTTTACTGTTGTATAATATGCAGCATCACACCGAGCAATTCTCATTGTTCCTGTTAAATTATCTTCTTTTTTGTTCATGACGAACCTCCGTTTAAAGTTTGGCGAGGACATTGCCTAGCGAAACAAATTATATCATGACATAACATTTTGACAAAAATCTAATTATTACATTGTGGTCTCGCATACGAATCCCAGTAATCGTAAAAAAAAGAACTTCCACACAATAATATAGGTTTGTTTCAAAAGAAAAAATATCCTTTTAATGTTTAAGTAGGTCCCATTTAAGTGGCAAACCATACACCCATAAAGATGCATGCATTTTTAATTAATGGATCAATTAACTAATTACTGCCAAAAAAAGTACCTATTCCGTAATAATAACGTGTCCTTAACGTTTCAGATGTCTGAAGCACGTACGAAGCCAGGAGAGCCTTCAAATAAACGAATGCATACTTCTGAAAAGGAAGACGAGCATTACATCCGAAGTAGTCGTGACAAAGCGCACAGTAAGTAATCCGGACAAGGCAAGTCAAAGCACAGTAACCCAGAAACGCAAATCGAAAGTCAAGGAGTCTCCTTTCATTCATGCGAACAACATCCGGACGGGGATCCGCAGTGAAATCGATAGTCCAGACTCCACCGACTGCCAAAATAAAACCTCAACCGCCATCGAGGGAAGCTTAACATATTCCGACGTCGGCCTGAGCTTACCGAATTACTATCCGGACAGTAAATGCGACACGGATACCGAAAATGTTTCGATACTCGAAGATAAAATCGTAATAAGGCATGCGTCGCAAGGCAAACTCACCTCCTTGGATAACTTGTGCAAGCAATTAGAAAAGGTTAAAGACGACAGTATTCCTTACGACGAAAACATCGTCCTCAGCAAAAACACCCCCCTCTACGATTCGATAGGCGATTACGGTTGCGAAATAAAACCGTTTTATAAACCGAGGACGAGGACGATCCGGGGAAGCACCCCGTATTTTGGGGAAAACGAGGGCTGCTGTTACAGCGGAAAACCGCACACTTTACCGATTTACACTACGTCCGGTGTTGCGACGTACGATTCCGACTCGACCTTATCGGATTATAACTTCACGAATTGCAAGTCGGGGAAAACCAAAGCGAACGAGGGCGAATTCGCCGAGTCCGACACCAATTTCGACGAAATCAAGTTAAGCAATGAAAACATCAAGCTGATACACAGAGACAAGGTAACGGAAAACGCCCTGTACGATTCGAAATCGGAGAGTTCCAACGTTGAAACTAATCCGATTTACGAAGACAAATACAAAGTTAATAAAAACAGCGAGGATGGCCCTGAAAATAAACCGATTAAAAGTTATTGTTCTTTACCGCAAGACATAAATATAATAACTTTGCTGCACGAAGACCCCAAGGAAGAACCCCTCAAAACTTCCATTGTCGTACAAGCCGCGGAAGACACTGACGTAAAGAAGGGCGAAGAGTACAAGACTATTATAAACGTAGAAGCAGACAATCAGAGTTTCCCCAAAGAAAGTCCACTGCGAGAATCGAAAAGGCACAGCCACAATTACCTAAAGGAATTTTTGGAATCGCAGAAGGGATCCAAGAAGCCGCTTCAGAACTTCCTGGCGAAAAAAATCTCGCGCGCATTCGGCGATCGTACTTCCAAAGCGTCCAACTTAAAGGACAATCAATATTCGTCCTTGCCCGACATTACGGTCAGCAAGAACCTGCGAAAATGCGATAAAATCGATCGCAAGCTGCGCAAGTACGAAAGCCAGAAGCCCCCCAAATCGCAAACGGACACGACGAACAGGTTCATCGTCAACATCGGCAGGCACTTCGACGTCACGGCGCAAAGCAACGTGCCGGTCGATTTCGAAGTGAAGATTTCGAAAATACCAAAGCCGCAGAAGGCAAAGCAGAAACCGAGCGATAGGCCAGGCGACGAGAAGGAACTTTTGGACGCGATTAAAAACTTAAAGGAGACGCTCGGCGGGAAGAACTTCGACAAGCCGGAAATCGTAGCGGTCCACAAAAAGCCCACAATCGAAGACCCCGATTTGAAAGAACAAAAAAACCAAGTCCCAAAAATGGAACGGCGAAATTCCATAGATAAGGAGTACCAAGAAAAGGTGGAGACGATGCGAAGCTACTGGGATAAAATAGCGAACGAGGCGGCAGAAAAGGCAATGACGGACGCCAAATCGAGAGAAAACGATGACAAAGAGGACGTGAAAAGCAACAACGACAACACTTACAGATGCAAAATCGTGGAAGTGCAGACGAAAGTGGACGAAGTGAAAAAGTTGTTCGAGGAGAACGCCGTCGGGGGGAAGCACCCGAGCAAAATGCAGATGGCGAAACAAGTTTTCGAAACGAAAGTGGACGGGACGGGGTCGAATTACGTCAAGGAGTGCAAGGACATGTTTGAAAACCCCTACTTTGAGAACCAATTCGAAAGTTTAAACCCCACCACAATGGAGATAATAGAACAAGATGAGAAAAAAAGTGTCGACCCGAAGCACAAACCAGTAGGTAAGGCCAAGAGCATCTCGATCGAGCCGGAATTTGACCACGTGCGGTACAGGATAATGAAGTCGGATGTGTTTCAGAAGAAAATCTTCGCGAACTGCGACAAGGAGTCGCAATTCGACGGGCTGATGCAATACCTGCAAGATTACAGCTTCCAGGAGTTACTGATCGACAATAACATCGTTATAATCGAACCGATTCGCTCGAACGTCAAGTACGAACCGCACAAATCGAAAACGACGCGCAACGTAACGCAGCTTCTGCACAAAACGAATAACTCAACGAATAATTCGAGCAAGAATCTACGGCGTCATTTCTTTTATCACCCCATTAGGGTGAACAGGGAAGTAAACGACGATGAGCTTCCTAACCCCGACACTGTCAAGCAAGTGCGCCAGTTTTTCGAAGGGGGGTTGAAGAGAACGCAGAGCACAAAAAACTTGGAGGAAATTGCGAAGCAGTCGATTCAATACAGCGATCCTGATAAAGATCGCTGTTCCGCGACGGACACAAACTCGTCGACCATGTCGTCGGATTATGG
Source organism: Dorcus parallelipipedus (assembly GCA_958336345.1). Classification (NCBI taxonomy): domain Eukaryota; kingdom Metazoa; phylum Arthropoda; class Insecta; order Coleoptera; family Lucanidae; genus Dorcus; species Dorcus parallelipipedus. The sequence continues at coordinate 28,031,666 of OY284483.1, forward strand.
GAGTAACGAAAATTTATTTGAGTCACTGGAAGAACTGTGCTGCGATAATCAATACGTCAGTGAGGATATCCTGGCGAGAATCAGAGAACAGGGGACATCCATCACATACTACGGAGGAAGAGTTTTGAACAAGTACAACGGAAAATCTTCGAGCCTGACGAAGGCGATCATGGATGAAATCAGGAAAAATTCTTCCAAATCCAGCGACTGCCAGTGCAAGAAAAATTCAGACAACAAACACCATAAGAGCGTCACGTTTGCGGAAACAAATGGACACCCCAGCGGCGACAAAAACGACTCTTCCTACCAGGGCATAAAATTCAAACTTTTGAAATCAAACAGCTGCAGCAGTCGCCTGGAACTGGTCGGAACCAAAGATCTATCCGATTATCGCAACAGATACTTCAACAAGCAGAAGCAATTGCTGGACGAACAAAATAAGAAAAAGCAAGAAGCCACGGCGGATAGAAGTTACACGGAAGTAACAACGATAAATCTAAAAAATTTCAGCCGAAAGAAGGACGATGAGGTGATCCTTCAAATCGACAAAGACATCGTGAACGAGAGTATAAAGCGACAGGACGAAGAAAGATCGCCGAAAATAATTGGGGAAGAAGTAAAAGCCCCGACAAGGAAAATGACGCAGTGGAGCGAGATTCCTGTTGAAAAGAATTCCTTGGGGATGAATAAAAGCACGAGGATTAATTATAACAATTATCATAATTTCGACAAAATAAACCGAAAAACGACGAAGGACCACGAGATGGAATTCGAACCGTACGAAATCGCCAGGAGTTAAGCTCAAACAACGAAATTACATTCTTCTATGTATGTATGTATGTAGAACAGGTTTCAAACACATAATTTTTTATCTAATTAGAAAATATGTAGCTGTAATAATTGTATCTACTTATAGTAAGTTGCTGCATTATATATTTTGTAATGCAAAGACTATAGTCATTTGTATAAATAAAATGTTAAACATTGTATAGATAGGTAAAGTAAATTATTATAAAAAAAAAACTTTTGGGTTCGTTTTAAGTTATTTAAACTCGGCTCAGTTTGGCGACGAAACTAAAAGCTATAATTTTAAAAATAACATTAGCTTGGCACACTTACAAGAGTTGTCAGGGAAAATAAATTCATTGACTAAATATTTATAACTAAAATACCGTTTCTTTTTAATAAAAGAGGAACGAGTCAGAAATTATTTCTTATTTAAATCAAAAATCATAGATTTTTATAATACAAAAGACGAATTTGTTTTTCAACAATTCAAGTAATGCAATAAATCTAATAAAATAAATAAAAACTCATAAATCATCAATCCTTATTTCTTCCTATAATAAATTTATCGAATAAAACCAGACACAAATTAACATTAACGATAAAAACCAGAACAAGATTCAAAGCCACACAAATCATCATCAATTATTATGGCATGTTATCCCTTCCCTAGTTTATTTTTTGCATTGAATTGATACTACTGAAAAGCACTTGTCATTGTTTGTAGTAGGTATATACATAAATCAATGATTGTAATAATAATTTTTAATACGACGAATAAATTTCCTGTATCCATTTTTACCACATCCATTTTATATCGTGTGTGTTATTCTCCACAGTGCCGTTCGAAAATGTTTAGAATTCTATTGAATGCATGCGGCAGTGTGGTTGTTAAACGGATATTCGATGAACGCGATAAAATCGAAACCCTTTCCATCAATATACAGGGATATTCACATAAACCGTTCGTTAAAAGTTTTCAAGGTTGCAGTTCACGTAGATATTTGAAATTGAAGGAGCAAGGGTTTTCCGTAGAGATCTCTTTAAATAAAATAAAATTGTCTTTGTACCACTTCCGGTTGTACCGGAAGTCGCTATCAACTCGCTTATTTTAAATGGAATGCTATATTTTTTATCACGTTTTTGAATTCTACATGTAAAAATATGTTAAGTTGCAATACATTTCCCTATCTCTAAAATGCATCATTTTTGAGATATATTGAATTTTCTTAGAAATTTGGATTCTGCAATCTGATTTTCAAAAAATTATAACACAGCTGTTATTGAAGCAATTTTATTTGTAATAGCTGATATTGTAGTTGAAGCTTTAAGGTTCTTAGAAATTCCATAGGCATAATCTATTAAGCTACAGGGTGTCTAAAACGCACCGCTCCCCTCGAAGATATTCAAACACAGAAAAATACTTTTTTTCAAATGGAACGACCAATATTTTAATACACCATCGTATGTGGAATTAAATGCTGTGTCGAACTATACTAGCATTCCCTATACCTAACTTTAACAGTTTTTCAGTTATAAGATATTTTTGGTTTAATACATAAAAATTTACATTTATTAGGTTAAATGTTTCTAATTTTGTTGATATAGTTATGAAAACAACAAACAATTGCATTTAACGTTTCCTGTTACTACAAATTTTAAGCAAAAGCAAAGAAAAATTGAGAATTAAAATCAAAATTACTCAAACGCTGATATTTTAAATCTATTTTTTAAATTCACGAAGAATGATCTAAAATAGTTCAGAGCAGAGAATGTGTGTTCAATCAAATGTACCCCTCTTGTCTCCTATGAATAAAACACAGTTTGGAAAGTTTGAACCTAACTTTATAGAATTTGGAAAAATAAAATGTACGAAGATCAGTAACATATAACGAAGATAATTAGACAATGGTTTTAAAATACTTTCACGCTAATCCAGAGAATTGCAAACTAGCAGCTATTTTATTCTTCAATTTAAAGTAATGAAATTCATGCTTTTTCGTTTTATAAGATCACAAGCGTCCTAAGAGAAGGATGATTAAAGAACTATTAAAATTTGTGAATTTCCACTTGCCAAATTCTATTTTCTTTGGTTGACTACAAAATTTGTAGTAACAGTAATCGTTGTTATAATTTCCATGCTATCTTAATAAAATTAAAAATATTTGACCTATTAAAATTGTAATTTTCTATGAATTAAATCGAAAATGTTTCATAACTCAAAAACTGTTAAAGTTAGGTATAGGGAACGCTAGTACAGTTCGACGCAGCATTTGATTCCACATACAATGGTGCATTAAAATATCGGTCATTCCATTTGAAAAAAAGTATTTTTCTGTGTTTGAATATCTTCGAGTGGAGCGGTGCGTTTTAGACACCCTGTAGCTTAATAGATTATGCTGATGGAATTTTTAAGAACCTTAAAGCTTCAACTACAATATTAGCTATTACAAATAAAATTTCTTCAATAACAGCTGTGTTATCATTTTTTGAAAATCAGATTGCAGAATCCAAATTTCTAAAAAAATTCAATATATCTCAAAAATGATGCATTTTAGAGATAGGGAAATGTATTGCAACTTATTTTTACATGTAGAATTCAAAAACGTGATAAAAAATATAGCATTCCATTTAAAATAAGCGAGTTGATAGCGACTTCCGGTACAACCGGAAGTGATACAAAGACAATTTTATTTTATTTAAAGAGATCTCTAAGGAAAACCCTTGCTCCTTATATTTCAAATATCTACGTGAACTGCAACCTTGAAAACTTTTAACGAACGGTTTATGTGAATATCCCTGTATGCGTACGTTCAAAGTTTTTGAAACAGAAAAATGTGATTTCATTTCCCAAATTGGTTTCGATTTTTTTTCCTTTCGGCCCTAGCAGTAAGCATTTTATCTATTTTGCCAATTTAAGGTAAAACACATTTTACTATTAGACAAGTTTTCACTTTTACTAAATTATGTAGACTACACGTACAATCAAAATTAAAAGTAATGTCACCCCAAAAAAATGTAAATGCTTGTACTTATTTTCCACAAAGCTTCTTCAGCTGTTCAATTCCACATGTCCGAAACCCCCACAACCATAAGTTAGGGCGTTTAGAGTTTAAGGGCGGAAAAGGAAAGCTAATTTCTTCCTAACACCCTTCATTTACTTCCACTCGATAGTACGTCCCACTATCATTGTCCTTCCTCCTACTAATTACTCTATCTAGTACCTCTCTTTCTTGTTTGCTAATCACCATCAATAGGTGGCATTTTTGGCAAGATCTATTACCAAACCCATAAGCACATTCAAAGTTTTTTCCTTTGGGCCAACGAATGCTAGATGAGTTTATTTTTTTATCAGCTGCTGTATTATTATCCACAAATATTTTATCTAGTGCTATGTTTTCAAGAGATTCCCATGTATTGTACTGGGGGGGTCAAAGGGCTCTTGAATAGCTCCACCTGGAATATTTTTCCAGTAGCATATTTTCTTTCTATACTCTTTTCTATTCAGTGTCTTAGTCAAACCACAGTTAGGCTATGTATGGACCTAAGGGGGAAGTCTCAGAACCAGTACGACCAAATTTGTTGGTTTTTTCGATCCTCTCTATATTCTCATGGCCGGGTAATTTAGTTGCCCTGAAATAGTTCCTTGAGGAATTGTTTGCATTCCCATATGGAAAGGACTCAGTGCCTTGAGTGTCTTTATAGTTGCCTGCCTATCAGACAGAATATACATATATCTTTTTGCCCTTTGTGTTTCTTCTCAGGCACTCCTGGGCACATACCTTTATTGCAAGTGTTTCGGCTTGCATAATTGTAGGGGTAGTACCGAAGACTATTGATGCCTGGTGTTTTAGGCCGTAAATACCTATGCCTGTCCCCTTTGTAGCCTTTGATCCATTCGTGTACCAGATGGAGACATTGTTGCTTAACTGCTATTTGACTTTTAGCCATATGGCGACTACTAATATCCACTCCATAAATTATGTCAAAATCAAACACTTTCGGCATCATATCTGACGGTTCTTCTAATGTGTCTGGCTGCCAAAAATCCAGTATTCTAATATGTCCTGTGTGATCACCTGGTCTGCTTCTCCTAGTCCGGGTTAGTCTCAAGGAAGCTAGGCATGCTCTCCTTCTGCACCTGTAAGTGAAGTGGTGGGATGCATAGCAAGACTTCCAGAGCTGCTATTGGGGTAGTGATCAAGGTCCCAGGGACGCCAATCGCTGCAATTTCTGCAGGTTACTTTGCGTAGTGACCTCAGTGGACTTGTCCACCACACTAAAAAAGCATAAGTAACTATGGATCTTACTACTTACAGAATTAGAATCACTATCACTGTCATCAGTATCAGTGTCAGATTCTACCATAGATACTGATATTGAATACGGATTCAGTGAATACCCTGAATCGAATACGACACCGTCGACAGTATTACCAACGTGTAAAAAGCAGAAATCTCTCAAGAGTTAGCAAAAGATTCATTCTTAACATACAAAATCTTTGTTACTAGATTCAGGAATAATTTTTTAAAAAATCATTAAACAATACAATAATTAACAATACGTAAAAATTGACTTATAAATATTTAATTCAATAACCAACGCGAGTGCATATTTACAAGCCTCTTCCGTTATCGAATTGCTTATGGACGACATTGACCGAGTGACCGCAAATTTTGCTCGAGCTTTATTATTTTACAAAATCGCAGACACGTATATCTCACGAACGAGCAGTTTTTTTTTGACTCACGTCTTATGTGATGAAGAACTTACACTATTAATAAGTGAAACTGTTTCAATTACACCCTGTATATTCACATGCCGATAAAAAAAATGTCGTAACGTATTTTGCGTAACTATCTGATAACCTAAGCCACTCTGAGGCATTAACTTTTTAACTGAAGGCAAAATTAGATTAGTAAACGTTGTCGAAACGAATTAAACTACGCCGTGTGCAGCGGTTTAATGGAACCGCATTCTATTCCAACCGCATAACAAAGGATTCCGTAATCAGGCCGTTAAACTCTCGGGCTCACGTCTGAGCCCCTCTCGAATCCTGTCGAACGGTCGGTTTAACTTGAACCTCCTTCAACTAGAGGGCGATCAATATATAACTGCGGTTATAGGAACGCAAGCGCCGACGCCACAGTTATGTCAAGTTTTAATCCGAGTTCATCGGGCCAGGTTCGGTGCTGTGCAGTGATTCTGAGAGAACACGAATAGAACGTGCATTCGAATTTGAAGTAAAGCAAACTATTTTCGACGACGTCGGGGCGCGAAAGTAAACATGCTTGCTTAAAATTTTAAAAAGAAAACCTGTTCGACATAACCTGCGTTAAGGCAGAGCTTAGCTGAAAATAGGTACGTAACCAAGTATCAACTTAAACCACAGAGTTTTTTTTATGTTCCAAGTAGTGCAAAGGGATTAAAGGAAATTAGTATCCCCCAACATCCTTGAAAACTTTTAAATAAGCAAATATAATTTTGAATACATTTGGAACATCTCAATTTCCTTAATAATTACTGTAACTTTCAAGTTTAAACCTTTGCATTCATAATTGTAATGAAGTTCCCTATCCCTCAACACTATATGTACAAGGTGGATCAATTTCGATGTCTCTTTTGGCCATCTCTGTGACTATAAGAGACAGAAAAAACTAGTGGCAAAGTCTCGATCTCTTTTTTTAGAGATAGAGTCAACAGCGTGACGTAGTTTTCGTGCCGTCTCTTTTTATCAACGTCTCTTATTGTTTCTGTGGAACCCGCAACCAATGGGAGGTCGTAATCGGCTACAATTGGCTCCGGCCCGTTGCGCTGAATGAAAGAATACTATTCTGAGGAGAAAACGCCATCTACTAAACTATTTATGAATTATAGAGCAAGTATTGGTCATAAACTGACTCGTTCCATCTACTAAGAACGTTCTAGAACGGTGGGAAATTTTCTAGCATAATGCGGGCGTTGAATCTCCGAGAATCCTCGGAAAGTTACTAGATGGTGTGACAATCCTAAACGGACCCTTCCGGCCCTGAAATCGTACTGGTACCACACGAACCGCGGTCTAAACAGGTCAGACCGTTTAGATCGCGGTTCGTTTACTTTTGTATTTAACACTTTTTATATGTCTAATAATAAATTATGTAGGTACCGTTCAAAATATAAACAAAAACGAACACAAACCGCGGTCTAAACAGGTCAGGCCGTTTAAAGCTCGGTTCGTTTGGTATTATTTAGTTTGGTAGTATTTTCTTATACGAATCTTCTTGAACGGGTTGAGAATAGGACCCCAGACCATTTAGACCGCAATTCATTTGGTACCAATACGATTTCAGGGCCGGAAGGGTCCGTTTACTTTTGTATTTAACATTTTTTTACATGTCTAATAATAAATTGTGTAGGTACCGTTTAAAATAAACAAAAACGAACACGAATCGCGGTCTAAACAGGTCTGGCCATTTAGACCGCGGTTCGTTTGGTATCGGTGCGATATCAGGACCGGAAGGTTCCATTTACTTTTGTATTTAACATTTTTTTATATAATTAGAGCAGATTCTTGTCCGATGAAAATTGTATCACAAATTCTTTTAAACAGACACTGAATATACGCACTAACACTTAACGTTTCGCCGTCGTTCGATAGCTTCGTCTAATAATAGTACCGTTCAAAATATAAACAAAAACCATGTACCTACAGTTTTAAGGACCGATGAACGAGGTTCTCGTAGTACAAGGGCCGAGATCTACAGAGAACACTTGGAAAGGTTAATGCACGGACCGAGGACTAAATAGAGATCAGTATAAAGTTGCACAGTTTGAAGCGCCAATGAACAAGTTTTTCTCAAAACACGGACCGAGGTCTAAATAGATCAGTACGAAGCTACACAGTTTGTGTAATCTTTGTCACTCCTAGAGGATGCTCGTTCTATCTTTCTCTCTCTTTATGCGACTGCAACCGTCAAAATATTTGAACGTGAGTTGATATTTAATAAAAACAAAAAAAAATTGTCGGCCTTTGTTGAAACCGGCCTACTACGAATAGAAGGCACGCAAGAATATTAGCTGCTTTCTTTCGTTTGATCCAAATGCAACATAACGCGTTTAGATTCAAAGATGCATCTTCGTGAAATTTCAATCCCGATCGGTAATCCCATTTCTCCTTTCAGTCTTCCAACTTTACGATCCGTTTGAATTGAAATGTATTCAGATCCAGAGTGGGTATCGAAAAATTATTCGAATCACGATTCAAACTTTTCAGCGAAAGAAAGCAGCTAATAAATAAGGCGTTTTATCCTATTAATAATTATAAGAATAAACCCAACAATGTACATATTTTTGAAAACAGAAAAAAATCTCTATTTGATGATGACATTGCCTACTATGATTTCCTTTAAGAAAAATATAACTTTATGTTATAACTCGAAAACAAAACAAAACAAAAAAAGATAGCCAATTTTTGTTTACAATATTAAGCGCTTTCTATTTACGCAAAATCTCACTTAATCTCAGTTGCCTCACTTCGACTCAGAAAAAATGTATTGTTCTATTTGGAAGTTAAGAAGTGAGCCAAACTGAGATTTTTACCTCCCCCTTACCCCAACTGCACAACCTCGGTAGGTACTTCACTTGGCTCAGTTTGATGGTGGGGTGAAGATAAACGAATCAAAATATCAGACACTACCAAACGAAAAACGTTTTATGAATGACGGTTTTATAAACATAAAGGTTTAAAAAGTAAGGTTAAGTACGTGCTGTTATACGTGCGAACGATAAATTTGCATAAGTTCTAGTCTGTGGTTCTAGTATAATAAAAAATGTCCCAAATAAATTATACAACAGGAGACCAATGGATATTAAGCGATCAGGGTAATCAGGGTATGATAAAAAATGTTGTATACTACAAAGGATAAACTTATTATTTATTTGCACGTACCCTGATAACATTAATTTTTGACGAACTTATGAAATCACTAGCCATTTTAAGGTTATTGAGACTTGAGACTCACTAACAACTGAGCATCGCGTTCTTTTTGACACTGCAAATCCAAGTGAGATTTAAGTGAAACAAGTAAGTTATCTCACTTCGGCTCAGCTCAGTTCAATGTTAAATAGAAAGCCCTTATTGACTTTATCTCTAAAAAAGAGATCGAAACTTGGCCATTAGTTTTTTTCTATCTCTTATAGCTACAGAGATGCCCATACATACATACCAATGAAAATTTTAATTAAATTATTAATAAATATTTTAGTGAGCACCTTCTCCCCTTCTTAATAATTTTCTTTCTCGCCCCATTAGAAGCACCCAAAATGGTAGATAAATTCAAAGTAACGATGAACACCTTGAGGCGAGAGAAAAGTGCGAACTACACGAGGGATGAAAAGCACCTGCTCCTGGACAAGGTCACCCCCTTTCTGGACATCATCGAGAACAAGAAGACGGATACGGTCACGGTTGAAGCGAAGACCCGAGCTTGGGTGCAAGTCACGTCGAATTACAACGCCGCAAATCCGCGCGGAACGAGGAAAATTAATCAGCTGAAGAATTTGTACGAGAACCTAAAGAAGAGGGTGAAAAAGGACATACTCGCTGACAGGGTAAGAAAGACGGGCATTTTTCTTTAGCCCGTTCACGTGCATCAAAATAATAACAATAAACGAAGCTGTGCCCAATTGATTACAATAACAGCTTAAGCTAGGACATGCCTTTACGAAAACAAAATACTTCCATAGTCAATGCTACCGGAATATTAAATGATATAAATTTACAAAAATGTGTAAAAGTTAAAAATTAATAATGAATAGCTCATTTAATATACGTTTTGAATTTGAGAAACCAATTTATGGCACAACAAAACGACACTTGAAAATGCATTAAAGAGGGAGCTCGGTCGCAAGGGTATACTCGGGGAATAATAATAAATGATTCAATTGTTTTGTTTCATCTCGACTTACAACAGCTTAAAAATTAATTGTAAGCAACTTCGATGTTTTCCAGGAAGAATATCGTCAGCGAGGAATACGCACGACGAACGGAAAAATCGACGAAGTTGGCTGGCGTCTAATAAAATTACTTCCCCGTTTGAAAATCCTATACACCGGTCCCGATTCCACGCGTAATACAAATACGGATAACGAAACAGTAAGACAATATTGCAGCTTTACAGTAGATAACAAAGATAGCTCGGACAGAACGTCAACGGAAGACGAAGTGCAATTAAACATCAAAGAGGAGATCCTTCACGACGCAATCGACTTGGAGCAATTGCCGGAAACGTACTGCACCGAGGACAACATCCCCCCAACGCAGAACGTCGAGAACCGAATTGATCGAGCCGAGGACAACGCAATGGAAATATTTTCCTTCGCGAAACAAACGGTGGCCACTCAGACCGAGGACCTATTCGAGATAGAGAAGGAAATAAAGCGAAAGGAAATCGATAAGCTGAATTTAGAGATCCAGATGAAGCAGCTGGAGGTGGAGTACATGCGAGCGAAACTGCGCGAGCAGGAACTCCAGGTTAAGTTCAAAGAGATGGAGTATCAAATTAAGTACAAAGAGTTAATTAAGTAAGCGTCCTAATGTTAAGTATTTATGTTTCCTCAATAAATTATACATACCTCCTATTTTTAATAACAGTGCTGAACTTTCGAAGACATCAAGCTTGATCATCTTGAATCTGATAAACCCTTGGTTCCTTGCCTTGGACTCCCCCTATTCATTTACATCTTTTGCTCTTTACAATGTGATCAGTTGTATAATAAGCGCCAGGAAACGATGTGCATGTACAGCTGTAAGAAGGTAACAAATACTTATCGGAAGCGAAAGAATTTACGAGCGGCTCTTAATTCTGCCTTTACACGTGTTAAAAGCGACGACATTGAAATAATGTGCATTTTGAGCTATTCTGATAAACGTTAGATAATGTGGATTTCGTTGATGATCAGGAAACCTTTCCGCATAGAGACGTGCTGATAATCGCGCCTACTATATAGTATACAGCTGGCTCGTCGTCCCTTTTGGATCCAAATAGGTGCCCATACATTGACAGTCTATGACTACGAAGTGATTTGCCTCTTGATAATACTGCTGGTTAATGCGTAACGCGCGCGAATGGCTTTTCCATGCTGCTTATGGCCGACAAAGGGATTGACGTGATGGACCCAGTGATGTCCAGTCCCGTCACTTCTGTCAGGCTAACCCTGTCAGTAATCCCGCGAATGTAGCGAGCCCGATTATGAGGTTATGTAAATATATTATTTTTATGATGAGAAGAAATTACTTGCCTGATACTTTTGAAACCATCTCGTGAATGATTTGAACAATTAGCAACTGCACATCCGGTCATATTTTAACAAATAAGTTAACCATATACACTGAGACCGAAAATGGCCGACGAGTCAGCTAGTATAATCTAGTAGCTGTACTAGACACAAATAATTGCAGGGCAGGACCGTGGTGCCATCTCATAGCATGCGACTGTAAACACGTAATCGTTAATTAGCAGAAAACGATTTCAAAACAACTTGCAAACATCAAGATTTTTTGAAAGCGTTAAAAAACGTAACAAAAAATCTTGAATAAAAAAGCCCCAGAAATTTGTGGCGTTTTCTATAAGTATGTAATCTAAAGAGTATGACTGTGACGCCAACTATAAGTACGTAATCTAAAGAGCATGACTGTGGCGCCATCTGTTAGCCAGAAATCTACTTTAGTCGTCGATTTCAAAGTAGTTGAAAAACGCCGGAACTTCTCGAAAAAATCAAATTGTTCTAAATTTGTGGCGTCATCTATAAGACTGTAATCTAAAGAGCATGACTGTGGCGCCATCTGTTATCCAGAGATCTACTTTAGTCGTCAATTTCAAAGTAGTTGAAAAACGCCGGACTTTTCGAAAAAATCAAATTGTTCTAAATTTGTGGCGCCATCTATAAGACTGTAGTCTAAAGAGCGTGCCTGCGGCGCCATCTGTTAAGCAGAAGTCTACTTTAATCGTCAACTTCAAAGTAGTTGAAAAACGTTGAAACTTTTCGAAAAAATATTACGTTGTTCCAAATGAGGCGTCTCACAGAATTACAACTTCAGACTTTGGCGCCATCTACTGGCCTACTTTTACAATGTTTTGACCTTTTTATTGACATTAAATGATTTTAAAAAAAAACGAAAAACGTTTCAGAAAACGGGTGCCAAAAATTAGGTTCTAAACGAAGGTCTCTGAAGCAAGACAGTGGTGCCATCTATTGTATGATTGTATGATCAATTTTGTTGTCTAGTAATTAACGGAAAGCAGCCACAAACGCCATCTGTCGTTTCGGAGCCGCAATTACTTTCCCTTCAATTGCCGGCAAATAATTTCCGCTTTTCACAAACATTTGGGCGCAAAACTGTGGCGCCATCTGTTACCTAGAAACCAAAAGAATCTCGCAGGAAATAATTTCGTGTTGTAACCTAGAACATTGTCGCTCCATCTATTATCCAACAACAGAAGTTTTTTCCGCAATTACTTTCTCTTCAGTTGCCGGCAAATAATTTCGGCCTTTCACAAACATTTGGGCACAAAACTGGGGCGCCATCTATTACCTAGTAACCGAAAGAATCTCGCAGGAAATAATTTCGAGTTGTAACCTAGAACATTGTGGCTCCATCTATTATCCCACAACAGAAGTTTTTTGCAACAATTTCGTCTACTTTACAAGTATCATCGCGATTTTAAAATGTTGGCCTACTTTAATGAAAAAATCTCCATTTTCCAGCTGGACGGGGGGGGGGGGGTCAGCATAATTTCGCACGTCACGCGTCGTTAACGATTAAGTTTTAAATGAGGGAACCGGCAATAACAATAGTATCGATTAGCTCAATTATAGCGCCCGCATTTTACGTCGTATCTGGAAACAAAGCCGCAAAATTGTGCACGTTTGGGTCACTAATGCAATTAAACGGGTAAAAGCGGATGGGGGGGAATGCGTGGCCCAAAAATCGGCGTTTCAGTTTTCGTGCCGAGGTTCAAGTTTATTATGACAATCCATGGAACTCGACAGCTTGCACTTGAATGCATTTTACAATGACCACTTGAAGACCAAAAAGGATCGTTCTATATCGTTTTTTTATTGACTATTCGCTTGCACACAATGCGACCTTGACACACATCTCAATTCGTTTTATTACACGTTTAACAGCTGGAAGCGAAAGTCCGAGCTGTTTCTTTTACGTAACGTAATTATTAGTAATTTTTAAAATAACTGGAATTGCGTATGAAATAAGGGCAAATAACTGTGTGTTAATTCTTTCGGTTTATTTACTAGAGCGGAATGTACCAGCTACTTCATCCACAAAAAAAATCGCAAGGGTTTAAATCTGGTGATCGCAGAGGTCAATGCACGGCCTATAACGTTTTTCGTTTTCGTGATTTATTTGTTTGCCCGTCTAAGCAGGTATTAAAAGTGGGCCGTTGTAACCCTTTGCATGCATTTCGTAGCGCGTACTTCACGGCGTCGGGCATTGACCTAACACCGGAGTTGACGTGAAATTCCACTAAAAGGTCAAGTTGACGATCGATGCTACACCGCCGTGCGTACCATAAAACTTTCGGAACAATTATCAGTCACCCTGTATGTTTACATACGTATTGACTTTAGTATATGTCATCATTATTTCAGATTACTGTGGAATTTACGTCAAACTCTTTGACGAAAACGAGAGATTAAAAGATAATTTAGTGTCGTGATTTACGATAATAAAATACCAAGTAGGTATAATCGATCTTACGTGCACGATACATTCTCGTAAGTAAAGAACGTGTCACACTTACACAGGCAATGACGAAAGTGCGAATTTTTAAAACAAAGTATGATCAAATTACTACACTACTTCATACTGATTAACTAATTAATTACTTCACTCCGCAACGCGACAAATATTGATCGAAAGCTACCGCGACTCTTTTATTATACAAGGACGAAATGAAAATTAACCGACGAAATATGTAAAAGCGTTAAATTCATCGATCGATCGGTGGATTTTAGCAAACTCAAAGCGAACGTGGAAATAGTTTCTTTGAAATTACCATCACAAACTTTAAACTCGGAGTAAATTGGGCGTAGAAGACTATGGATTAAGAGACGTGAGCTGTTTTTTAATTAGGTTTTTTCCACGGGAAATTCGACGCTCGGCTATTCGGGTTAAAAGAAAAATAACAACGTATATTTTTAAAATGATCGTTTCCAAAACCAAGTCCTTTTTTTATCATTGAGCGCAAACAGGATCTCAAAAATGATGACAAAAAGACAAACCAAAGTTTATGCAACAAGCACAGCAACACGCACTTTTTTACCAGCATCTTATTGTTTCGTGTGGGTATTTTATTTATAAACGCTCATGCGTACCACCCACACACCTACAGAAATACCTCACATCACGATCTACAACTTCTGTCAGTCTAATAGCCGAATTGGTTCAGAGCCGCACTGAAAGCTGAATTTTATATCGAATAAAGATTTCTTACATTTAAGTAACCAACCTTTTAAAGCCAAAAAATTACCCTTTCAATTACTTAAAGTGCTTTATTTAAAATGTAATGCTTGTCACTTAATTTGATTGTTTGTCTTTTATACTTAGATTCTTTCAGGACATACCAAAGTGATTCATACATTTTTTCCCACCTTTTGTATTCAAATGCTCACTGTGAAATTTATTTACTTTTAGAACTCATTCTTTTTACGTCTACAGCACGATTTATTAAATTTTCTAATTTGATTCACTCTACTGGAAACGTTAAAAGTTCCGAAGAAAAACTATGATTCGCAAACGAATCTAAAATAAAAATTATAAGCAACAGTCACCGTCACCACAATCAATGACTCACTCATACGTACGTTTATTTAACGTCACGCACAACTGATAAAGTGTGATAGTGTTGCTTATCTCTAATAGGATAAGTCGCTTTCAAGACACTTCATTTTTCGATCTAAGAAAAGAAAAAAAAGGAGAAAACAGAAAAAGGAAATAGCCATCTGGAATATTAAAAGCATAGCCGGTAAAGAGAAAGAGTTACGAGGAAAAATTTGAGAAAGCGGGTCTGGATATTCTAGCTATAACAGAAACTAAAAAGAAAGGAAAAGGTGAGCTGGAAATGGAAGGAGGACATTACATGATATACAGCAAAAGGAGTGGGATGTCTTCTCAAAAAAGAAGCGGCAACATATATGTATTGAAACGATAGCGAAATTGTTGTCAAAACAAAATCGATTATTGCATGTTTAATTTCAAAAAACAAACACTTAATAATAACGAACTCCTGGTATGAACCAGAGAAGTTGCAAGCAGAAGAGAAAAGTCAATATTGGATTGCATAAAAGATACAAGGGTTAAAAGAGGATCTCAAATATATTCTGACCATTACTACTAAGTAATGACTACTAAGTCAGCAGTACTTAGCAGTCAAAAATGAAAATAATTTTTATACATATAATTAATTTAAGTACAGAAATAAAATGGCATGATTTTTATTTTAAGAGGCGGGATCAAATCCCCAAAAAGCTTTTTGTTCTAATCAGTTCACCCATTTGGAAAACCGTCTAATAATTGAGATTCACGTAATGCGGTGGCAGATTAAAGTGAAATAATCTTTGGAATTTTATCGAAGTAATTTGTAAATATTTACTAATGCGTGGCGATTTACGTCAAGCACTTCAGAATCAAAACGTAATGCAACAACCATCGCACGATCTCCAGCCAGCGTTATCTTCAAAATAAATAAACGAAATTAGATTTCATTGCACTGCCCGCTTTTAAATCCACAATTTATAAATAACGCATATTTTTAATTTATGTACGAGGGGGGGGGGGGGGCACAGACTTTTTAAAATAGTTCCGCAAATATTTACGGTAAAGCGTGGTACGGGTAAGTTGAAGTAGCCACGCTTTTGCCGTTTTATAAACTATTCAAAACAAGAGAAATGTCATACGCTTTATTTATAGAAAGCAACAAAAATAACTTTACATCCTCGTCGAAATTGTGTGCGTGTATCGCTGAAACGTCTGCTAACTTAAGATTACCTCGTTTTACTAGTATAAGAAAGGCGACGGATTAATTAAACTGTAGAGATAATTAAAGTAAAAGAAGTAGTCTCTTTGTTACGCATGAAATCGACTTTTAATTATTTAAGTATCAGTTACATATTTTTTACAAAAGAATGTGTTCTATTTCTGCAGGCATTTCTTTCTGATATGGCACAGTCCTTTGAGACATCTCTTTCTGAGCTTTCCCCCCTCACAAGCCTATTCATTTATTCTATCTATCTAGCTTCCTTCTAGTTTCTTTCCGCTTCTACTACCTTTTTTAACCACTCTTTCATAGTCCATCCTAACAACGTGAGCTTGGCCACTGTTGCTCTTTTCATTTCCTAAGTTATTTCTTAGTTCTTGGGAAGCAGAATGCAATCCACGAGGTCAGGTATACAGCCAGCTGTGGTTGTATTCGGCATAACGCCCGGGGCACGCTCTGAGCGGAAGTGTGAGAGAGAACGAATGCGTTTCAGTGCATGTAAGAGTGAGAAAAAAGAATACTCCGAGTGCTCGGAGCGTTATGTAGAATACACCCTGTGTCTCCGGCATTTAATACTCACGCCTCAGTAACCGGCGGATACGATACAATCCTCTACTCTTAATCCGGGTAGCCGGCGAATACAGCGAGATCACCCATATGATAAAGTGCCCAATCTCTTACCCTTTATCCGAGCCATCAGCGGACACTGCGAGATTTGCGCCTTACTCTATCTCAGAGTATCAACTATCATCAGCAAGCCTCAATTCTTGCGTAAACCCTTTCATCACATGTCATTACAATTCATTAACAACACTCGCGAGCCCGTCTGTCTAATTTGCGCGTCTTACCAACGCGTTTACCACTCAAAGTTCACCGTAGACTAACCGCTACCTTTTCTACATCCCTCCGCCTGACACATATCCCCGTATCATATTACCAAACCATAGAAAAGATAAACAAACGTGGTCGTAGTTTACGGATACATTGAGGACGCGTAAACTTTCTTAAATTCTAAACTTGATAAATTATACGACAACGATTAATACGAGATTTAGTAAGCTGCTCTTGGCGTGTTGATAACGAAAGCTATTTACATTGGCATTTACATTTTGTAATGGTACTGAGCGTCATATCAGAAAACAAAAAACTTGGTTAACTCGCTGATCTGAAGTTTTACCTACAACGTATTTATGTACCTTAATCGATTGCGAATGTGAACAAAATGTTGCCCCGTTTCCTTGCACAAAAACATACCCTCAAGAATTACATGTTCAAAAGTACTCCTTTTCCACTTCGTTCCCTTCTTTCTCAAATCAATATGACTTGATCTTTACGCGACCTTCAAATGATTATTAAAAGTGGTACTAAAGCACCATCTTTGCTCCAGAAGATAAAACTTTTATTAGAAATAATAACTGATTCAAATTGTCCGCTGGGTTCTTGTTACGGTTGCAAAATTCATTAAAATTATTATTGGTTTTAGGGATGACCCCGTATATTGTGTGGGAATCTTCAATTTCATAAAATCGCGAAATATTGCACAATAAGACAAACGCAATGACCCAAGCGTTACGGTATTAGATTCAGTCTTGTTGCTGCTCGCTTGGCGTATACACCTCGTGAGTAGTATACCTGGCGGGATCCTGAGACACTTCGATGGCCTGTCCATCCGAAGTGACCACCGTTGTTTATCAAAAAAATTATCTCCTGACCTCTCGCTTGACCCCCCTTCCGATTACGCCAGTGTTTTCGCTCAGATCTCGCTTGCGTTTTCTGTTCTCCTGTTACTCAATTCAATTCACCCGTTTAAACAGCCAAGAACAGCCAGAAAAAAAATGTTAAAGACCACCTCTGGTCACTTCTTGTGTGTAAACGTCTGCAACTTTGACGGCACTCTGACGTCATTGCAAGAACTACCTGCAGAAAATAAAATCTTCTGCAACCACCTCTGGTCATTGTCGACGCCGCAGCGCAAGAACCAGCAAAAAAAATCTTCTGCGACCTTCTCTGGTAAAATTACGTCATTGTCAGCACTAAAGACAACCCCTAAACAGGGGGAAGACCTTCAACGGTGCGGTGGTCACTTCGGATGGACAAGCCATCGAAGTGTCCCAGGATCCCGCCAGGTATATACTCTCGTGTTTGGGCTTTTCCGCCCTGTTTGTTAATTTCACTAAACTTGTTGTTTAGAGTGAACGGTTTTGATTTGTGCACTTCTAGCAACAAGGGCTTCTGAATATAAGTCAGGTATGTTTCATATCAGCATACCCCGCTCGTGTATGACCGCGCTATTCCATTTCAATCTTGTCGCTGCTCGCTTGGCGTACACTTCGTATTTGGGCTTTTTCGCCCTGTTTGTGAATTTCACTAAACTGTGTTGTCTAAAGTGAAGATTGAACGGAGGGTTTTACTCCAGTTTTGATTTGTGCGCTTCAAGCAACAAGCGCCTTCTTCCAGGCCTTTCCAAGCCTGACTTCTGGATACAAGTCAGGTGTGTTTCATATCAGCAACTATGTGCGCAGTTCGGGTCGCAACATTTATCCAGGTTTTTCTTTTGTACCGGACGATTCATTGGAGCGCTTAACCGGGAGCTACTCGGCGGATTCTTCGTGCGGTCGTGTCTGGAATTTTGATGGCGACATTGTTGTGGACCACGTCTGTTTACTACACCCGCCATTAGAGGGCGCTTATTCACCGGAAAGCTCTCGAAACGTCCCTCCTGTGCGTTCGGTACTCGAACGGCTTCACGGCTCTCGATCGGCTGTTGTGCTTTCACAGTTGGAAGTTGAAGGTCGGATTTTAATTTACTGTATTTTTAATATTTTGGACGCAGACTATATTGACATGCATAGTTAATTTACTATAGTTTTTTTTTGCAATATAATTTAGTATTCCTTGTGAACGAACAAACGGATCCGTATTTCGTGATTTGATTTTTCTGGTCATTTGAGTTTTAACACGCTGATTCATTTCTTTGTTTTGAATATCATTTTCTCTGTTGAAACAGAAATAGAGACAAGCGCTGATCATACATGTCCTAACTATGTACGTCTATAAAAATACATAGGAAAAAGTCAATCTAACATGATCATGCATTATTTATTTCTGATGCCAAACAGAGTAATTGCTGTAGTGCAATTAGAAGCAATTTCTTTAACATGATAACATTTTTGTTCGACTGCTACTTGAAGACTTCGATTTGTCAACATTAATTATTTACTTATTTACCCATTAATTATCATTTCTGAACATAGTACAATAATATCATTAAGTGATGTGTCGCGAGGATAAGTTTCTATTCGACTTAAAAGTTAATTACTTAAATTAAAAAAAAAAAAAACATGCATACTTTTTATACAGAAGCAAAGATTTATTTCATTATTATAAAACAAGGCAAATGAATGCTCTTCAGAGACCGATGTATAATAATCTCTGCGTATATTTAATTGACGTTTCCGTTTATTATCGTGTTTCTGTAACCACTTCCGTCTTCACATCGTTCCATTTAATTAACGCTGTTACTGGGGTCGCAGGCGTCTTCTGTTGTTTACCGATAAAATAGGAATCAAAACATAATGGAGTGAAGCGAAGACGCCTACATAACTCAATAGTAAAAGCCAATCGAAATTTAATCTTGCATATATCACCGCTTTCCCGTCAGCATGCTCTTATTTTAATTCAAATTCATATTTTTTTACGATAACATATACCTTTTAACTTATGATATAGCCTATTCTATTGTCACGATGTCATTATCTGGGAAAATAAGTAAATTAAAATTCGTTTCGTAATTATTGCAATTGTGTGCATTTCAAAATTATGCAGGATCAGCACCCATTAACAATTAGTAGGACAGCCGCGTTACACATGCTCGCATTCCACTTATGCAAGCTCTGCGAAATGTAAGCGTGTATGTTTACATGTGCCAATTAAGATTGAGGCAATTAGAACGTTTGTAAGAAACAAATTTCGCAACGGTTAATTAATGCTGACACCTTGAGAACTTTGTACCTTGGACCGAACCCCAGCCACCAGGACAAAAGAACCGATTGTGACGTAGATTTAGAAATTTATAAAAGATAAGAGACAATAGAGATAATTTGGGTGAAAATCACTGAAACGAGCCCTCGTTTCATCAACCCCGTGTTCGACATGGCACGAAACCAGGTCAAGATTAAATACCAGCAGTAAATTTTAGGAGCGACAAAAATAAATAAAATTCGAAGTTCCTTTTGGGGGAAAGGAAATTTTTGCTACCTCATTTAGCCAATCCGAATCTAAATTAAGTTTCATTTTGCAGAGGGCGTTCTAAACTCGTTGCTATTTACCGAAATTGCTTCGCATGCACGAAACCAATGTTATTAAACAATGTTTGGCGAGATTGGGATCTCGTAACCTTCCCTTTTAAAATACCACGGCTTATACGGTTAACGGTCAAGGATTTCATTAAGGTGCGAGTGTTAGCTACAAATGAAAGTCTTTCGATATTATGTATGTAAATCGATAGCCCTATTTACATACATATAATCTATTCACTCTTTTTCCTCGTCCCAGTAGGCGAGTTAGGATGACATTTTTGTTGGTATCACAATGAAACATAGACGTCAGATGAGACGGTTATGTTTATTTTTAATTTCATGGTTATAATTTGAATTCACTGACGGAGACGTTGTTGCCAGCTCGACTGTAGTGCATATTTTACGGTGCCATAGTCGGTGTTCCTTCGTATAATATTAGGCAACATAGTCAGATTAGTGGTGTGGAATTGTCATTAATATTTTTCATGTCAGATTCTGACATCTATCAAACTTCAGGGCAGCAACTTAACGAAACGAGAACACGGCCTACTGAGACGAGGATAAAGAGTGAATAGATATTTACGTAAAGTCGGTGTTCAATATACTGCCCAATTTTTATGCTTGTTCCTTAGAGGCTACATACATACAAAATTGTACATAGAAAACTCAATATCTGAAAACGTTAAGAACACATGTTGCACTTTTTACGCAAGCCACTTCAATGTAATGTAAAACTGATGTAAGCTTAGAACACATTACCCCCCAAAGAAATACATACACCCAAACGTTTTTCGATCAAAATAACGTCAGAATCTAATAACCCTACACCAGACGTTGATGTAAATTGGCGTTCCTCTTCGTACGTACTTATGAATAACCCAAAAGCACGTGCTGCAATTTTATGCAGGTCGTTTCAAATGCAATATGAAAGCTGGCGTTGTAAGTGTGCACTCGTTGCTCGTAAAAATCTCAAAATATTACCCCGACGAATTCTTTGAAGGTGGCGTAGATGGACTAGCAATTTGAATATAAATCTCAAGCAGAACTAATTTCGAAATTACCTTTGTCCACTAGTGTTTCACTAAATTTATCAGAACTCTTAAGAAATTACTCTAACAATCTGAATATACTTATGCAAACTGGGCCTTATCGTACTGTATAATGCAACTGCATTTTCACATATCAGCAATTGCAGACGAGCTGAATTTTAATTAACTCTAGCTTACGACCACATGTTGCGGTAGTGTAAACATGTTTCGATCAATACTTTGATTCCCAGCAAGCTGGCGATGACCACCAACACCAGGGAAATAAAACATTTCTTCTTTGGTCTTTAGTTTATAACAAAGGCGCAACGAGGGCACATTTAACTTCAATAAGATCGATAATTCAAGAGGCAGTACATTCTGCAGGCGTTCTTTTTAAACGATTTTCCTCTCCTCATTTGCCATTCAAAGCACAAAACTCACCGTCTTCATCTATATCCGAACTGTCCTCACTATCCGAACTACTGCTCGCTTTCTTAGCTTCTTTTTTCGATTTGTCTTCCGCTACGAGATTCGTAGTAAATTTCCGGCACAGTCTCGTTTTCCGCACGTGCACATTCTGCAATAAAATATAGAAATATTAGAAAATTAAACGCATACGAGATCGAATTTTAAAAAAGCCGGTTGTTTGTTTCCCTCGCATCGAGAATCACAATACGAAACATTTGTTGATGTTATTATCGCGGTTTATTAAATAATAATCAGCGTGCTAATGCGCCTTCTATTTATAGATAATCTTGTGTTCAAACAAATTATTAGTTTGCCTCCGTACACTCACGCTGGTAAATCGAGCGCCTTGAGTCTAAACACGACATGACATTTAATGAACTCTGTTATCTACCGAAATTTTTATCGATTCCGATAAATAAACAGCGATTTCTAGTTTGGAGATTCAAAAATGCGAATCATAAGATGATGGGTTTTTAAGAAATCGATCTTACTTCATCTAACCCCATTCTGTAGTCATGGCTAGGCGCCATGCGATTTGTTTCATTCCTGAAAATCACTGCTATGAAGTTACGTTCGGTCCTTAAGGGTATCTTATACCTTTTTAATGAAAGTGAACTTGAAAAATGCTGCGAAGCAAGGCTTGTTAACACAATTATCTTCCCTTTAGACTGCGAGATCGCCAGATAATTAAAACTTTGAAGTCACCTAATTAAAACTCCCCCTCGAAAAATAACGTCGCTCTATACGTCGATAGACATAATAAAGCAGAAGGTCTACGCTTCTGCAACGTACTTCATCGATTTGTAAATTCAAATTTCTGTATAATTTAAATCCTCGTAAAGAAAGCTGTATAAAACTCTCAAGAATATTGACGTTCTTTAAAAAAAAAAAAGGTAGGGACAGTTGGGATACAATGGAACGAAAAAGTTATTTCGATTTTTAGAAAAAGCAGTGTTCTATATTTTTGTAAGTTTTGCAGATCTTAAACTAATGATTGAACACAAAAAAAGAGATCAAAAATTAACCTTAAACCTGAAATATTTGCGTGCTTGCAAAACACTTTCTTTGTTCTAATAATGTGCCCCTGGTCTGGGATACAATGGAACGGGGTCTGGAGTACATTGGAACATGACCAATAAATCGCGTAACATTATAAAATATATTAAAATAAATATTAACCAGGTATATAATACATTGCTTTGTTGCTTTATCTTGCCTGCTAAGCATGGACTTGGCAACACCAATTCTATATCTAGGGGTAGGGCTACGTTCACAATCGTAGCTCCGAGAGAGTCTTGGGCGCGTAATCACATCTTGTCACTCACAATTTTTAAGATATTTCGCATCTCACTCATCTGTTTCGAAACGACTTGCATTTACATTGTTTCCATAACAACGGGCGCACTCTAGGCATCCTACTTAAAAATGAGATGTGAAACGTGCGTCCGTTGTCATGGAAATAACGTAAACAGATGAACGAGACACAAAATATGTTAAAAATCACTTTTGAGAAAGACGTGATAAGACACTCCCAAGACGCTCTCGGAGTAATGATTGTGAACGCAGCCTAGAATTGACATTATTGCCATGTCAGGTTCTAAAGGAAAATAAAAGCTGTTGTCATCTTTTGCACTTTGGCGCAAATAGTTAATCTCAAATTCGTTGTTCTCGTCCATATCAGTCAATATTTTTTGACTAACAAAATATTTTATTCACTTTATAAATGGTCAGAGAGTCTGCCCTGGGTGCCGAACCATCCGAGAATCTGCCACAGCGTTGTAAAAATTTTGGAAAGGGCCAAATACAGACACATCGATTGCTTGAAGTTCATGACCCACATGCAGAGGTATTGTAAGAAGACAATATTTAAAACTCCTGGAGCTAAGCGGCTCCCATGGTTGTCCATGATTACAAGAGTTGGATTTTCTTTCGTAGAAGAAGTCATTTTTACTAAATGCCTCATAATATCTGCAAACAATTCGCCAGTCATCCATCCAGTAGATTCAGTAAGGCCCAAATGTGCCTGAGGGTGCTCCCGTCAACATATCGAGTTTTGTAATTCTTTCTCGGGAACACCATCACTGGTGGCAAAGCAGAACTAGCGCCAGAAACCATGCAACAGGTAGTCACTAATGTATCCCTTTCTGAACTGGTGACTTTATTTAACTGCCTGAAGCGAAAACTTTTTTGGGCTCTTAAACCGTGCCTGCTCCAGTTTCATCTAAATTAAACACCCTGCACCATTATACCAAAACTTGGATACCTCTGTAGAATAGCAAACAGATTGTCAAAAAACTTTTGGACATTGTGTCTATTAAAAGACGTTGCCCTGGACAAGCTGAGGCTTCTGGCTTACGAAGCCTTATTTCGGGGCGTCGTTTTCTGAAGTCGTCAATGCCAGCCATTTGCCGCTCTTTCCAAGCTTGAGGAATTTTAAGACTGTGATACTTGGCCATCTCATAAGCTAAACGTCTCGTTTCTAAAATGTCGAGACCGGAGCACATTTTTAACAAGTCACCAAGTCCAATGAGTATTCCTTATGTGATGAAGAACTTACGGTATTAACAAGTGAAACTTATTCGCTTACAGCCTGTATATACACGTTTGATGACGCAGAGTTCTAAACTTAAAATGTAAAGAAAAAATGGTCTTTGAATCTTCGATTGGAAAAGTGTTGCAATAAAGAAACAAAGACGTCGTTCCCTCGCTTCGCCTCGATTTAATCTCATCTTTAAACGAGCACCATTTAGCAAAAGAGGTACTTTCACACTGTAACAAAGGCGTACTCGAGTCAATTGACAAGGAAAGGGTTAAATATTCACTAAATAAAATTGTTATGGTCTGTCCTTTGCGCCTCGTCACAAATTTAATTGCACGCCGAAATCTCATTAATACTTCAGGGATACTACGGTTCTACTTCGGTTGGAAACGCAGATAAAACGAACCCACCCCCCCTCGGGCTAAACTTTGCTTGGCTTTTCTGATTTAAATTGGACTAATTGGACGCCTAAAATTCCTTATGGCGCGACGGTGGCAAAACGTTTAACAATTATTTATTATTCATAGATGTTTAGCACTTACCATGCTAATGTTTAATCCATAACAAAAAGAAACTTTTTTCGTTCCGCAACGAACGCAACTTAATGCTCGAAATTATGAAGAATTAAATCATAATTATTTAAATAATAAAAGATATTTAGTTTCACATTTGATATGAAGAAGGAAATTGGTCAACTTGGGTTCCCGGCTTCCGCTCGGATAACTCGGGATCAAATTCCATCATGTTCTTTTTTTCTATTATTATTTTTAATTAGAAAAAATGTAATCATGATGGGATCGAACCTGAAATATCTGAACACAGGCGTAAAGCCTATCATACAATAAAATGAGACACATTGATTATCGTTAGTGTTAGAACCTCTTTGTTGTAAAATTCTATACGTGGAATAAATTTTCTTTTTTAATTCAAAGTGTCTGTTAAATCAATAATTTCGCGCGCGTGTTCCATTCATGATTATCGGAAATATTATGCGCATCAAACATCAATAAAGGCGGAATTTACTGTAACGTATCTTATCCTCCAAATCAAAACAAATTTATCGCCGAGCTTTTATTATACAGGCCGAGTTAGAAGTAGCCTTATCAATGCAAATGTAAACACTGACGGCAAACTAAAATATCAACTGATTACCGAAATTCCATTTACATTACCTACACTAAAAAAAAAATCTAGATTCTAGATGTGTTTCTTTGTCGAAAACGAATTATCTTTTGGTTTTGCGAAAGCCTGGACGCCACAGGTTTTAGGAAAACCCTACGTATAAATTTATTCCCTTTTTTATAGACTAGATTACACTTTTTTTATTTTAACCAAAAATCGATGGACGAGGACTTATTAATATTAATAAACGAAAGCGTTCATTTAATTCAATGAACGCCTTTTCTCTCAGCTTCCTTCCCCAGTTTCTCCTGAATTATCTTCATCTTCAGTTTCCACGCAGCAATAACTTAATTATCGTCGCACCAAGATGAAATCCCCGATAAAGCCTTCTGCAAACAATCGTTGCCCCCGGGCTTATTAATTTGACACGAAAGAACCCCCCACATTCCAGTCGAACCCAAACCGGACGTCGGAATTAAAATAATTATTACGAAAGCCCTCCCCCCCACCTCTGATAATTCCTTTCGCTTATTTAATCAGTTCTAATGCCGCCGCGCTCTTCCAAGGGAATTCCATTAAATTCGTTGCAATCGATAAGCTCTTAAGGGTGGAACTTAATTTCTCAGTCACCGCTCGCGACTATCGGCATTCCATGCACCATAATCGGATGAAGTGCATTCCTCTCTTTACTATTGAAGAAACAGGTTTGGGTCTCTAAAAGCGAAGTATTTCTAGAAGAATCTAATCACATTTGATACATATTTGGTACATTTTTCGACTTCTTTAGTGCGTGTCTCAAATCCATCCGTTAACGTTGAAATAACGTCGAAAATAAAGGAAACACCCTATAAACACGGAAATGTTTCTTTTTCTGTCTCCGTCCCTGCAGACGTTCGACACCTCCATGCATGTTTAAAGACGTTGCAGATAAAATGTGAACTTTGCTGTTTATGTGTAATTCGAACCGAGTCGGCGAGCGAAGGAATAAAAAAACGAGGAGGAATTGTTTTATTTAGCACAGTTGTTTGCTTGCAACAGAAGATCAAACGGAGTGCAGTAGACATTGAGCAAATAAGACGTTAAAGACTTTTTGGAGAGAGCGCACTGCGAATTTAACAGCGAAGCACCAGTGTCTTTAGAATGGAATCTGTTCGTGGTTTTATTGGGTTGTTTCGTCCAAACAAAGCATTTATACAGCAACTGTAATAGAGCTTCCAAAGTTTGCCTTTGCCAAATACTTGCTCAACCCAGAATGAGACACATTTATCAATGTCAATATCAGTGTCAATTGCTTCCACCATGTAGCTGTATCGTGTCCAGCGGTTCACCTCAGCCGTTCAGGGGTGTAGGTGGAGCTTGAAAATAATTTGATACAAAATATACCTCATTATTAGTTTTTTAAATTGATTTAATACTGATGCGGGGAAATGCCAGTCTGGCGTCGAGATGTCAGCTGAAGGATGACGCGGCGCAGACAGTGTTGCTCCTTGGGGTTGATGTGATGGGTGTAGTTGGAGTTACTCGGCGGTAGTTCGTTGATTCTGCCGAGTCAGGAAATATCAACAGCAACAGTGCAGTTACGTGGACCTCAATGAACGCCTCGGGGGTTGCGTAGATCCAGTGGAGTGATGGAGATGACAACGAGGGGTAAAGATACGTCTAGAGAGCAGCGATCTGGTCAGTCTTTTTGGATCCGTCGGTAGCAAGGGATGACTTCGGCCTTGTGTAAGAGTCGTCCAGGCGATCTGGTCGGTCCTTTTGAATGCGTCGGCAGCAAGCGATGTCTTCGGCCTGGTGTAGGTGACTGGTCTGGAGCAGCGGCGTAACGACGTTAGTCGTTCGGTGAAGGTGAGGACGACGTACCACTTCTAGTGAATCAGAGTACCGACTGATTTCCAACATCCAGCCCGGATTATTTACACCAATATTTTGCTTAAATAAAAGTTAAAAGTACAAGGCTTACAGTGAATTGTCTACATCATGATTTCCTAATTGGAAACATAAATCGACAATGTAAACAATAATTACACAACAATGCTTACGCGGTGGAAGTATACTTCTGTGCTGGTGGCCCAAAAACATTAAAATAAAGTATATTTAATGTTCACGTCGAGATGAAACGTTTTTACTTGAAAATGCCTTGACCGTACGTTAAATAAGTAGGGCGCAGGCACATTCAAAAGCGCAGCAGAAAACAATTCTGCAAAGAATGCAGAACATTTGCCTGAATTTAAAAGTGGAGCGGCGCATTCACGAAGCGTACGATTTAAATTTAATTTCTGGATTTCTGAGTTGGCAAGCGTGCATATACATTAAATTTTAATCGCTGCATCTATTTAATCTTTCATAAGTTTGAAGAAGGAAACCGCACGGGCGCATTAAAATAAATGCTGGTACTTCAAAAGTTGAATTTAATTAGATTACTCCACGTCAGTTATTTAGAAGTAAATAAAAAAATAATAAAACTCAAATAACCAATGTACAAACGTACAAGCAGGTAAACAAACATGGAATAAAATTCAAAGCGTTTAAAAGCTCTTCTTCTACGTTTACACTTCCTTGGCCTACCTTTATCAAAAATTTATTTGGACGTATGGTATTTTTCGCGTCAAAAAATTAATTGGCCGTATGGTATTTGTTTCCTACTTTATATTCTAAAAAAGGCAGACTCACCACGAACACATCTACGGATGTACAGGTGACCTAGTACAACGATGTTTTATGAACAAGCACTATAATCCTTGACATTATAGGATACAAAGGTGCGCATCAATGATACAAGTCAAAAAGATTACTGACCTGTATGTTAATAGGTCATTGTTTACAAGCAAAATTAATATTCAAACCAGCACAACCAAACCATAATAGGAGTACATACCTTGATAACAAAATATGCACGTACTTAATTCACATTATGAAAAAAAAAGAATAAGAAACATTATCGATTTAATTCACGAATATACCTACCACAGTAATTAATTCAGTTAATCACAGACATTTTCTTTGCATCGCTTACTCTAATCTGATTTTTATTTGCTCACTTCTTATAATTTAATTTATATCATTAAACTCTAATGGAAACAAAAAGAAATAATATGGGGAATGCTAATATCACTCGATGTAGAATTTGATTCAGTATCTCATGATGTAAAAATATACAGGGTGTTCTATTTACCAAAATTGAGTTTTGGACAGTTAAACATAATGAGCTTCGACACCATATTGTAACCAGCCTGTGAATTTCTCAAGGTTAATTAGGATATGACTTGAAAGCCTGAACATTACACTTCCAAACGACATGCCACTTCGATCTTTAAATTTAAAATTGCCGTAAATACATTCTGTTAAATGAAAGGTCACCAAAACAATTTTTTTAAAATAAATTTGAAGATATCTCAAAATCGGTTGCATTTAGTAATAATAACCTTTATTCGTGCTATGGCATTACATAATATGCTTACACCCGTCAGAGAAATAGTATCAACTTACAAACATATAAGTATCAGTACAAAGTTTGCATATTTAAGTGCGTATCTAATCACAATATGTGTAGGTAACAGTACAGAAACCTTCTTAGATAATTACACGTCTAATCACAGATATGTATTGGTTACAGTATGGAACTTGCATATATAAATGCGTATCTAGTCTCAAGTATATGTGAGTGACAGTACAAAACTTGCTTATATAAATACATGTCTAGTCATAGTATGAACAAACAGTACAAGACTTGCATAGTGCAAATACGTATCTAATGTATAAGTATCAGTGTAGGGCTTATATATATGTATGTACAGGGAAACCTTAAAATTTTTTATTTAGAATAATGTGTAATCAGAATTTGCAATAAAAGGTATGGCATTCCGTTTAAAATAAGAAAGTTAACGGCGACTTCCGGTGTAACCGGAAGTGATATGGAAGTGAAAATATCTTAATCTTAAAGATCGCTTTCTCTTAGCGCAGTGTACTCATTTTTGTATACACATTCCCTTCCCCGAAAATTTTTAATGGGCCACTCAACTTGGGATACCTGTATATTTACAGGTATATGCGAAATACATTACCATTTTGATCAAAAAATCTTCAGGAAAACAAATAATCATGAAAACGGTTATTCATGTTATGGATATCAATCTACAGGGCTTTCCAATGCCGCAGTTATAATTTGTTTACGTCTTATTTACTTGTGAACGCAAGTGGGATTTAACAAAATTTAGGGCATCTTTCTTATTTACTTTTCTTTGTTTATTTTTATTAATTATTAATGCTTGAAAAAATAAGTAAACAGACTCCACAACTTCGTACACATAACCTTACTTTTTGTGATTCAATTTTATCCCTAGTGATTGTATTGGGAATTTCGTTATTATTAGTGTACATATTATGATGACAACGTTGTTACAAATTTAAAAAATGTATTTACCTTCAGTTGAAAAGTCTTTTAAGGGCTGAAAAACGCTAAAATAAAACAAATGAGTAAAAATCATTCATTGGGGCGCAATGACGGAATCATGACGTCACCAAATGAAGCTGTGATTTTTTTATAAAGTTTGCGACACTTAATACAAGAGTGAGAGGACAGTTGTGTCGATAACAATGTCAATGTCATATTATCCGATCATGACATTGGAAGCGTTCTTAATTTCATCAATAAGCCCACTTGGTGACATCAGTGTCATCAAGGTCCTTCTTTTATTGTTTGATGGATCACTCAGATTCATCAACGGCCGTTATTTTATTCTATACTCTGTTTATTCAAGAGACATAGTAATAAACACTCCCACAGTAACCCTCGCGACTTAAATAACGAATTGGTATTAGTTAATTTGACTTCGAGCGGAAAACGAGTGAGACAGTATCACAATGGAGAAGGAAGAGAATCACGCCACGCCACTACTTGATAGCGACATTTAGAGACACGTAGTGACGTAACGGCGACTTCACCCAATCAGCCAAACGTAGCGACTTTTGAAATTTTTGTACTCACTCATTAATATAATAACACACAAGAACAATAAAAATGATTTTTCAGTAATTTAAACTCGTTTTTATAATCCTCAAATTTACAGTTTTTCTGTCCGTACTTTAGAGCGCTCTCTGTCGGCGGCTAATGTTACAAAACTGTATTTGGGATTAGAAAAGCCTCAAACCTACAAATGTTAACATTTTGTAACGAGTTTTTTTTTTTAAGTACTAAATTGAAAACGGGGTAATTCCCGAGTAAAATGTTTATCCCGGTGTTATAAAAGGTGTGCAGAAATTCTATAACATATCTATATATTTTTTTGTGGTTAATGTGTTTTTAAGTTTTATTTATTTATTATAATTCTGTCGACATTAAGTGTAGAAAAAGGTAAGTCATTTTCATTTAGAAACTGTTTTTTTTTCAATGCTTAGTACAATATTTTCAGTATTGTCTAACTTTGAATGGACAGACCTGATAAAAAGTCAACATTATTGTAATATGTATGTAATATTAATATGTAATAATAATCTTTTTTCCGGTTGTTTTTATAATAAAGTATTTTTATCAATTTGTTGTTAATTGAGAGGCGATAAAGTAACGACTTTTAAAAATACTTGTAGCGAAAACACTGACTTTTATTTAAAAATGTAGCGACATTTAGTTACCAACGGTTGGCGACACCGGTTGTAACTGTCACTTTCAGGGTTGTCAATGTGCGGGCAATTACCCGAATTACGGGTAATTTAAGCAACCTTGCGGGTAAAAAAAATACGTGGGTAAAAATGGGTATTTTCAAGGAAGAAAAAAAAACAGATTAATTTTTAAATTTTTGATTGACGACTAGTTAGTGATGCTTCAGCTTTGCTATTGACGACAAAGAAATCAGCCAAATCCACATTGTCGATCAGTGCTGCCAACTCTACCGATAATTCGGTAGATGTACGGATTTTGAACTTAACTTGTTCTTAAATTTTTATTTTACCTTTTTTTTATTTTTTTTATTTTTATTTTGTAATTTTATCAATTTTCTTTATTTCTAGATCGTCTTTTGGTTTATTTTACGTCAAAAATTGCACAAATTTCAAATCTTAATTTTAGAAGGTTTGTTTATTTGATGAGAATTTTTTAATTTTCGTTATTTTTTCGTAATTTTATAAATTTTCTTTGTTTCTCGATCATCTTTTGTTTTATTTTACGTCAAAAATTGCACGAATGTCTAATCTTAATTTTCGAAAGTTTTGTTTATTTAATGAGAATTTTTTAATTTTTATAACTTTTTGTAATTTTATAGAAATTAGAAAGTACATGTTATTTAATGAGAATTTTTTAATTTTTAATTTTTTGTAATTTTATTTAATGAGATTTTTTTAGTTTTATTTTTTTCTAATTTGACGACATTTTTTAATTTTTATTATTATTATTTTTTTATAAATTTGTATATCGTCTTTTGTTTTATTTTTCGTCAAAAACTGCACAAATACCAAATCTTAATTTTAGAAAGTTCTGTTTATTTTATGAGAATTTTTTAATTTTTATAATATTTTATAATTTAATTTAATGAATTTTTTACTTTTGTATTTTTTTCCTAATTTTATTCAATGAGATTTCTTTAATTTTATGTTTGCCGATCGTCTTTTGTTTTATTTCACGCCAAAAATTGCCTAAAGTTCTAATCTTAATTTTAGAAAGTTTGTTTATTTAATGAGAATTTTTTAATTTTTATAACTTTTTGTAATTTTATAGAAAGTAGAAAGTACATGTTATTTAATGAGAATTTTTTAATTTTTGGTAATTTTATTTAATGAGATTTTTTTAAATTTTTATTTTTTTCTAATTTTATACAACGAGATTTTTTTATATTTATTTTTTTTAATTTTATAAATTTGTCGATCGTCTTTTGTTTTATTTTACGTCAAAAATTGCACAAATGTCAAATCTTAATTTTAGAAAGTTTTGTTTATTTAATGAGAATTTTTTAATTTTTATAATTTTTTGTTATTTTATAGAAAGTAGAAAGTATTGTTTATTAATGAGAATTTTTTAATTTTTATTTTTTTGTAATTTTATTTAATGAGATTTCTTTTATTTTATTATTTTTTTTCTAATTTTATTCTGATTTTTTTTAATTTTTTTTTTAATTTTATAATATTAATTTTATAAATTTTCTTCATTTCTCAATCATCTTTTGTTTTATTTTACGTCAAAAATTGCACAAATGTCAAATCTTAATTTTAGAAAGTTTTGTTTCTTTATTTCTCGATCGTCTTTTGTTTTATTTAGCGTCAAAAATTGCACAATAACTCAATTGTCTTAATTTTAGAAATTTGGACCCAGTTTTGTTTATTTGATGAGAATTTATTTAATTTCTTTTTTAAATGATTTTCAAAAATAAAATTCGCCCGAATAAAATCATGATTTTAATCAAGTGATTAAATTAGCTCAACCGAAATTCAGAGACATCTATCGGAATTTTTCACAACTATCTTCCGAAATACCTCGCTTGGTCGGTTGGCAGGACTGTTACCGATTGTCGCTCACAGTCCCACGTGGGTAAGAGCGGGTTTTTTAAATTTAAAAAGGGTAATTGGCAACACTGGTCACTTTTAGAAATAAATTTTTGGATTTAACACGTGCGCAAGAACTTGCATACCTAAACATAAAAATTGGATTAATTTTAAATAATTATTATCTTTTTTTTTTAGAATAATACCTATGTAAATGGAACCGATGGGGTAAACAGCATTATGCAAAGTTCAAGCAAACAGGTAACGTTAACACCGCACGAGAAATTGGCGTAGAAGGTCGACATTGTTGACAGGAGTAAATGCGCATGCTCACAGGCAAGAGTGTGTAGAAATTAGAACAGGTTAAATTTTTTTCATACAACTTAGATTTTCGAGGCAATTTCTTGTATTACACTAGACAATATTTCTTGGCGTATAAATTGTTCAACTTCTTGCGCAATTTCTAGGGTAGTGTAAAACCCTGTAGTGCCTTGTGTAAAGCTGGCTTAACCGACACCCGCATGTCTGTCTCACCAAGTTGCTGCCCGATAAGATTCAATGTAAAATGTAAAGTTCAGCAGATAATAGAGACGTTTATTATTATTATTATTATTATTATTTATCAAGGCAATAAAGTATTGTGTTCTTGTGCATAAAGATGTATTTAGTAAAGTTGCAGCGGAATAATTAATATAAAAGCATCAGTAGGCCTTTTCGGAAACTCGCTCGGGTTACCCGGTTAATTTATTTTCTCACTCTTACATGCACGGGAAACAGAGTCGTTGTTTCTCATATTTCTACCCGGGTTATGCTCCGAGCGAGTTTCCGAAAAGGCCTAGTTACAAACGCAAGCCTATTTTGAATTTCAAAATTCGGTAAGTAACAAGAAACTCATGCATGACTATTAAGAAGTAGTAAAAAATCATTTTAAGAATTAAAAAAAAAACGGAATTCCATCGCCGATAACTGAAGCAATTACTTTAATGTAGTGATTACATTTACATAACTTAAAAGCAAAAGGTAAGCAGCGAAAGTAGATTAAATAATTTATATAAAACGGAGAAACACGCTATGCAGCGTTGCATTGTGGCAAACAGATGATTTTTAATTTAATTCAAAAAATTTGATTTTATGAAAAGAAATTTACGACTTCTGCATTGTGCATAGCACAAGCACTTAATTAGCAGCATTCGGATTTTCCCGCAGACGGCAGTTCCCAATCAACTTAACCTCAACGTTTTACTTCGGAAAATTAAAGAAAAAATAAATAAAATGAAGGAAGCATATCGGGAATTTTAAATCTGAAGTGGGTTTAACCCCCAACAACCCTCGCAGCCAGCCTCTGCGTGCAAACCCGGGCGAAATTTACGAAAATCAAGGGTGTTTGACGATAACGTGAATTGATTTTAATTCGTGCCGTAAAAGATACTACTTACTTTAGTTAACTGAACACTGTTAATGACCGTTGAGTATCGTAATCCCTTAAAAATTTCGATTCTACAGAGGAGCCGAGAGCGACACACCAACCCGGCAACCGCCATTTTTCAAGACTAACTCCTAAATTCTCTCGTATGGATGGACCGGCGCATTTGTACGTGAGAAAATGAACTATATTTATCTGCGAGTATTTTCGTCATTCATTTAAGCCCGTCCTAGATATCAAATTGTCTGACGAAAGTAAACGTAGGTAAAACTCCTAACGAATCATTCTATTGCGATAAACAACGCAAACTAAATTGCAAGTTTAAAGTCAACAGGCATGAAATTTCAGATTGTCTTCGAGATAGTTCTACCAACTCAATAAAGTCGGGAGCTATTTTCGGACAAGATAAAATACAGCAGCGGACAGTAAAATCCGGGCACGTCATTTGCGCAATGTAAACCTTCCTTAAATATGTATTTTCGACGTTTAGTTCATATACAAAATGTCTGACATTTAATACAAATTTTAGAGTTAATAATTCGCATTTATATTTGTCTATTCTGTATTATGACAAAATACATTATCTGAAGTGCACATTTTTTAGAGCAACCGTAAATGATAGATTTCCTTTTAACTTCTCTTTGAATCGCAGCGAGAATAGTTCGATTAGTCGATACTAGATGGCGCCAGGTACATTTAAATATTTGAGGAACATTTTTACCAATTTCTTTTTAATGATATGAGAAATTAGAGAATGCGTACTTATTTAACATAGCAGGAAATACAACAACGTCTTTTTCTTTTGAAAAACGCTGAACGCTCTCAAACTGCAGCGGTAATCCGCTAGGTGGCGCTAGTAAAACGATATCGTTTGAACATTTTATATTTTGACAACATTAGGTCTGTTTGTTATCCTGCACTGGTGTACACCAATGCGTACTCTTTCGCAAAATACGCTCTAATCCAAACTGAAATGTTTGCGCGGAATGTCAGT
This sequence comes from Dorcus parallelipipedus, assembly GCA_958336345.1. Classification (NCBI taxonomy): domain Eukaryota; kingdom Metazoa; phylum Arthropoda; class Insecta; order Coleoptera; family Lucanidae; genus Dorcus; species Dorcus parallelipipedus. The sequence continues at coordinate 28,066,832 of OY284483.1, forward strand.
ATGAATGAGTTGGATTCGTATTGACACGTTATCAATGAATTTAAGATTCATTAAAGCATACTTTGTAAAAAAAAGCGTGCACTAGTGTACACCAGTGCAGCATAACAAACAGACCTATTATCTGTAATGCGCACTTTTATGAGAGAGAAATAAAACATAAATGACAGACTTCTTTTAACGTCTCTTTGAATCACAGAGAAAATAATTCGATTGGTCGATACTAGATGGCGCCGAGTTCATTTTAAAATGTGACGAACATTTTTACCAGTTTTTCTTTACTGAAACGAGAGATTTAAAAATGCGTACTTTTTCAACATAGCAGAAAACGCAAAAAACTCTTTTTCTTTTTGTGAACGCTCGAAAACTGCTGCGACAATCCACTAGGTGGCTCTAGTAAAACAATGCAGTTTGTTTATTTTACATTTTGACAAAATGCAACATTACTTGAAGCTCACATTTTTTGAAAAAAAAAAACCATAAACGACAGATTCTTTGAATCACAGAGAAAATAGTTTGATTAGTTGATACTAGATGGCACTGAAGCGCATATTTTTTGAGAAAAGAAATCCTTTAGTGACAGACTCTTTGAATCACAGAGGAAATGGTTTGATTAGTTGATACTAGATGGCGCTGGGTTCATATTAAAATTTAAGGAATTGAAGAATGCGTACTTTTTTAACAGAGTAGACGAAAGTACGAAGTTTTTTTCTTTAAGTTAAATTTGCAGCTCCTGATTTATCTAAGTCTCAATAGAAGGCATCAAATACTTGTCATAAAGCAAGAAAAAAAAATTGTAAGTTAGATAAGTATGCAATGCCTACCGACTGTGCTTGCATTAAAAAAAAATCTGTAATTCTAGTGAATTTGGTTCTGCTCTAAGTCACTAGATGGTGACACAGAAGATAAGTCTATTTCGCAATGACAGAATTTACGACAGCTTTGCAAAGTCCACTACGAAACAGTGATATTTGGTACTAAAAGGAATATGGAACATAAAAATCCTCGCAAAGGATAAGTCCGTTTCGCAAGTTCAAAATTTACGTGAAGCTTTGCAAAGTCCATTGCGAAACAGTGACGCTGGTACTAAAAGGAACATGGAACATGAAATCCTCGCAAAGGATAAGTCCATTTCGCAAAGACGCAAAATACACGTGGAAATATAATCGTTGCGCTGTCCAATTTGGAGGAAAAAGTGTAGAAGACAAGAGAAGATAAGACTCTTTCCCTTGACACAGAAGATAAGTCCATTTCACAATGCCGCGCAAACAATCCTCGCGTTCTGCAGTTTGAATTGAAAGTCTCCAAATAAACGTAAAATTGACATCGTAGAGTATGATAAGGCCAACTCTCTAAGTACAACAGATAGGTCCAAAACCGAAAGACGAATGAAACCGATGGTAAACAGTCGGTTTTTACACACTTCTATGAATGTCTGACGTATTGAGGCGAACGAGGTAAGGCCATCTTGCTAAATAGGGCAAGAAACGAAGTCCAAAGACAAGAGAGTGCAAGAAAACGTAAAACTGACATATAAGGTAGAGTAGGGAAGTCAGCTCACAAGGGTGCAGTCCACACAGAGATAAACAGAGTTCAATATGAAACAAAGAGTATTGAAGAGTCTAAAATCTTGAGGAGCAGGGACTTGCAGCCAACAAGTAAAACAGTCAAGAAGAAGATGAACAAGACAACGGCAGGAGACCTAAAAGTGGGCAAGGCCAACTCTGAAGTAAACGTACCAATCTTGGTTATTGATTAACGAATGTCCAGTAAAAAAATCAAACCAGAAGGTTCAGTAACGCTTGTGTGCGCCTATGAGTGTTTTCTTTTTACAATGCGGAGCTTCTCCGAACTACTCGTTGCATAAACGCGTTCTTTTCATTTGGGCTTTGAACACAAGAGCGCCAATAGTAGATACTCCCCACACCCCTCATGCTCTTGCTAACGAGTTGGTGCACGAAGCTTCAAAATGATGTCAAAATATTTTCTGAGGTTATGTGACATGTCAAAGATTGTTCTCGTTGTTTGAGTTTGATTTTTTCGCCGGTAAAGTTATCTGAAATCACAATGTAGGTGATATATGATTGCTGAAAGTGTTACGGCTGTCAGTGTCAAGCCGTCAACAACCGGAAGTTACTCCAGTTGTACCATTTAAAAATAAAATTCAGCACTGCCAACTCAAACAGTGATTCTTGACCACTTTGTATTAGTTGCTGTTAGTATATTAATCTGGTAGATCCACATGTAATGAATGTCAAACTCAATTTGCGTCTATATTCACACCATTAATTTGAACGTGCTTGTAACTGTCACTTTAGAAATAAATTTTTGGATTTAATACGTGCGCAAGTACTTACATACCTAAATATGAAAACTAGGACTAATTATAAATAATCACTATCTTTTCTTTTAGAATAATAAATGGAACCAATGGCGTTAGGAAGCCCACCGTCCAGCCCAGCTTCCCCGAGCATAAACCCGAACTTCCTCCCTTCGTTTTTAATGGGCGACACACAACCAAGCACGCCGAACCCCAACGTTTCGCCAGGGCGAAACAAGACCCCCAATTTAAAAGTGGGCTTCACCAACCCCGGAGAGGCCCGGAGCTTACGCCAGAAACTTTTCAACCAGTCACTGAGCGAGACACACTTCAATCAATCGCCGTACAGTAACATCCACGCGGACAAAAGTGGCCCACCGAAGCAAGGACTGTTCGACACCTTCGAAACGAAATCAGCGGTGCCCCTAAACAGCACCATGCAAAGTTCAAGTGAACAGGTGACGTTTGCACCGAACGACAGCTTTTCTAGAATCGGCAACGATACGTTAAATTATAATCAGGCCGTGATGAATTTGAACGAAAGCCTGAATAGATCGACCGCTAATAACGTGCAACAGTCCGTGTCGTCGGGTAAAATCGATACCTTGTGGGTGACTGTTTTTGGGTTTCCCCCCAGTGCGACGAGTTTAATTTTGGCTCAGATGATGAACTGCGGGTGCATCGTGGAGAAGAAATTTCCAGCGCAGGGTAACTGGATCAATTTGAAGTACGGTTCGTTTCACGAAGTGTCCAAAGCCCTGTGCCTGAATGGTAAATTAATTTCGAGCAATATTATGATCGGCGTTGTGCCGTACGTTAATAAGCAAGAGAACAAAGAGAATGTTAACGCGGGAGTTACTTCGCCGATGAGGGCAAGGTCCTTGAGGCATTCGTTCGTGTCGCCGCCGAACTCTAACACGGTCATTACACAAAATGTGCCTCAGAAGTCGACGGGCTTGGTTACAAAAGCGATGGAGTACGTGTTCGGATGGTAGTAGCAATATTTCATAGGTACATTAAGTTTCGTGATTATGATTATTGTGTGTAAAACACAAATTTTATGTTATGGTATTTTTGACCACACTTTATATATGTATGTTTGTAATTTTTGTACTTGTGAATTTTTACACAAATTTTTAAAATACATTATGGATTCAGCATTTAATAACTTCTTAAAGAAATGAATAGATTTCTTAGTAGTGTTGCCATCCCTCCCAGATTCACCGGGATTATTCCGGAATGTAATACTCTGTCCAGCTGTTGATGAGGAATCATTATATTATTGAGAAAAATTTTTGGTAAACAATATTCTACTGAAGCGAATTAGGTTTGGCAACACTGGTCTTCGTATTAGCATTTATGGTATTAGCGTATTAGAAGACCGCTAATAGCGTTTTCGATTCAGCTGCACTGGTTGCACTCAGTTTTTTTAACCCCGTGTAATAACATGAGATGAACATAATCTGAGTGTGCACTAGTGCGATCAATCGAAAACGCTATAAAATTACAAAAAAAAATGTGTGTTGTCAAAAACATAAACAAAAGACGATCGATTGTTTAACAAATGCAAAAAACAAAAAAAAATGATCGACTAGGTGTTTTTTTTTTAAATTTGCCGTCGAAGTTGGCCGTGACAAGGTGCTTATTGTAAACCTTAATGTAAATGTAAATCTTATTTTCTTATTGCCTTTTTTCGCTTGTTACAACATATCTCATTCTTAGTGTCTTTTTTTGTTTATTACAATTAATACAGATCACATTCTTGTGGTGTCCTATTTAACTGTTGAGTTGAAAACCTCCAAAGCTATAAGGAGTGCAAGTTCAAATGTCAAGTTAAACTGTCATGATGATGATGATTTGATGATAATGATAATGATGATTATGGTGGTGGTGGTGGTTCAGTGATGTATCAAGTGTTGAGATTAAGAAAATTTAAAAAAATCTATTAAAATAATTAAACTAATATAAACTAAAGACGATCGATTTTAGGGCAATAATACAGTAGATTCATAAATTAAAAAAGAAACAATTTGAAATAAAAGAAATAACTATTATTAGCGTTTTCGATTCACGTGCACTCAGTGTATTTATATCTTCTTTTAAGCTCACGTAATAACACGAGATGAAGATACTCTGAGTGCTCACTAAGGTGGTCAATCGAAAACGCTATATTTTCCTTCCAGAAGATCAACAGATTATACAAAAAACTGCAATAGCTGGCGCTGTTTAATATCTCGCACAAACACAATTCATTTAATCCTTTATTGATGATAAGTGACATTTTCTTACCTCCGTAAAAACAAACGAAAAACTTGTTTTAACAAATTGCGTTGTTAAATGTCCGACAACAACGCAAGTTATTTTTTGTTATCATCCAGAAATGACTGTCAGTTGAAACATTGCTTGAAAGAGGACATTCAAATCTATCGATCTGAACAAACCCCGAGTTCTGGCCGGACCGTTTTCTATAGAAAGTCGAATATAAATTAGCACAACTTTTTATTGGAACGTCCCACACCAGAATTTCTTGCAGAATATGAAAGAGGACATTCAAATCTATAGATCTGAACAAGCCCCGAGTTTTGGCCGGACTGTTGTCTATATTAAACGGTTGGTGAGTCGACTATCTCAATAGATGGTGGTTTTTTAATGTAAGTGGCTGTAGTAAGTAGGACTCTAGTAAGTAGTATAAGTGGGTTTTCTTCTACAGGAGGAATGTTCATGTATAAAAGAACAATTGTAGGCTGTCTAAGGGCTATCCTATCAGCTTCTAGCTTCTTTTATGAAATGAAATTTGAAATTCCCTTTTTTAGAAAAAAATCCTTTAAACCCTAATTTGAAAAAAACCTTTAATAAGGAATTTATTATCCTTTACATTGTCAACAGGTGGCACTGGAGTGCAAAAGTATTTAAATCATAAGCGTAGATTTCAATTTCAATATTCATTTCCGTGATCAAAAATAATAAAACTCATTTACTTAATACAACTAAAAAATTAATTCTACGTATTATTTCCGTATTCAATGCTTCCTTGAAAGAGGAACCCCTTAGAATGGAATTGGAGTACGGCAGTTAAATTTTAACAACTCACATTCTAAGGGTTTCCTTACTGAAGGAAGCCTCGAGGAATCACTATGAATACGGACATTAGTCTTTTCTTTAGTGTTAAAAAATCCTGAACAATCCCCTAAATTTCCCCTTTAATACTTACAGCGTTTTCGATTGACCGCACTAATGCGCACTCAGAGTATCTTCATCTCGTGTTATTACATGAGGTTAAAAGAAGATGCAAATACACTGAGTGCAGCCGGTGCATGTGAATCGAAAACGCTATTAAAATCTCCTTAAATTTAGGATAAAATTCCCTAAGATGGCAACACTGTTCACAATACAAACTCTGATACAAACAGAGTACATGAGTAGCGACAGCTTTTGAATCTCCCATAAGGAAAGCATTTAAATTAAAAACAAGAAGAAATAACGCAACTTTGAGGATAGATTATTAATCAGTATGAAATTCTGCAAAAGTGTCAAATTTAAACCTCCTATCTCTTATAATAAGTGGTGAGACTCGAATTTGAATCACCCTGTACGTAAAAAATTGTAAATATAATTTTTGCAAAAGCAAACAGTTACGGTAACATTTTACAAATGTGTTAAGATGATAATAAGTTTTCTGTTTTGTTTTGGTATACTCAGTAACTATTTATTTATAACTTTCAGGGAATAAAATATTCGCCTTCGTGTAAATAATGACAACAAATAATCAAGAAGGGAAATTGCGGCACGTATGATAGAATGGAATGACAGCAAAGTCCTTTTTTATTTTTATATAGAAGAAAATGAACAGCTGAGTAGATTTGGCTGCCCTGGAACTCGGCGACTGCTGTAAGAAGAACGTTAATGTAGAGAGTAAATTAACAAAATTATTTTCAAACACATATTTTTTTATTTAAATTTGCGAAAGTGTAGATTATGTACTTATATGTATATGAATTACTTCACTACCTTTAATTACCCTAAACATTATTATGTTACAATCAGAGAATATAATACATTAATATACTTCTACTAAAGTTCTAATTCACAGTGCACATATAAATACATACAATGCAATTATAATAATACATAAAATCAACATTTCTGACTTTCAACAATAATTAAAATTTATCATGAAAAAATAATAGGGTCCGTAAATAAATATCTAAAGTGTCAAGAGAATCTGTACAACAAGTTAATGCACGAATGATAGTAGTCGTAGAGAAGTGTATGTTATTTTGGGGCTTCTATCGTGGCGTTCGCCAAGTCTGTCATTTTCGGATACTTTGTGTTTTTCTTATCCAGTTTGTCTTGCGACCACAGGATTAGTTTCAACAGGGTTGATATTTTCGGCAGCGTCGATTCCTGATGCTCCATTTTTAATATTGCTGCGTTGACTTCACTCGCCACCTGAGAAAAAACAACTTAAATTGCAGTTAATTATTTAAAAGCTATTTGCAATCAGATTTTACACTGACTGTTAGCTAGTTATGTGAATTGAAACTTTTAGAAAAATCAATAAAAAAACTGACTATTTCAGATATTGGGATGTTTAAGAAAGTCCAAATTTACGTAAGTTCAAAATCGATTCGGCTGCCATCTCGCTTTCACAAAGCAACCACAAATTCATAGACTTTAGCAGATTATGGACTTTAATGATAGAGTCGCAGCCTAAGTCCAAAATTACAACACTGCAATTCATAAGTTTACGTATGTCCAAGTAATTCTTGTTGGAAGTTCAAAATCGATTCGACAGCTTTAGTAGATTATGGACTTCAACGATAGAGTCGAAGCTCAGGTCTCCTCTAAGTCCAAATTTACGTAAGTCAAAGTTGGAAGTTCAAAATCGATCATCTCGCTTTCACAAAGCAACCACAAATTAATAGAATTTGGCAGATTATGGACTTTAACGATAGAGTCGTAGCTCGGGTTTCTTCCAAGTCCAAAATAATAACACTACAATTACGTAAGTCCAAGTAGTTCTTCTTGGAATCGATTCGACTATCATTCATTCATCGAATTCGGTAGACTATGGACTTTAACGATAGAGTCGAAACTCATAAGTTCAAGTAGTTCATGTCGTAGACTTCGTGACTCTTTTAAATTCAACATCGATTCGACTATCTCCTCGATTTCACAAACTTACCAAAGATATCATAGAATTTAGATTGAACGCCGAAGTCCAAGTGTTTCGTAAGTCCAAATATAGGACGGTGTAAGTTCGGATTTTAATCGTCGTTTGGTTTCGAAGTGGGCGAATCCAGTACGCAACTTCCGCATTTACGCGGTTTAATAATAAATCTTTGAGACTTAGAGATAAGAAGCCTTCAAAGTCCAGTAAACCTTGGAAGTTAAGACTTAAAACATTTTGCAAATTAGAGCGTAGAAATCGGTACAAATAAAGAAAATGTGGGCGTTAGTTTCGCGCACAAGTCCAAATTTGGCGTTTCCGTCATTCCAGATTTAAATATTTTTGTAAGTCACCGTTTAGAAATTTAGTGATTTAAGGAATTTCGTAAGCCTGATTTTAGACGACTTAAGAAACCGGGCGTTGGCGCCGTATAAGTCCAAATTTGGCTTCCTTGTAAGTCCACATTTAAATAGTGTTATAAATGGGTCAAGTTGTTACGTGGTAAGAAACTTGATGAGTCCAAATTTTGTAGCCTCGGATTTAAGTAGTTCTGCAAAGGCGGGTTTAAGAATCAACACCGAGCAGCTCAGACTTACAATTACGCAAATTCGTAAGCAGCCCGGCGTTCGTTTATAGAAAATTCGGGTGTTGCTTTCAACTAGGTCCAAATTGGTCAACTCCTAAGTCTAAACTTAAATAGTACACGATTTCGTAGGTTCGAAGTTAATACTCAATTTAAGACTTTAATAACCTCAAATTTTGTGATTTCTGTGTGGCCGTGTTTAAAAGTCCAAATTTGGATAGTTTCGTTTGCACAGGTTTACGTCCAATACGAGCCATAAGAAAGCATCTGACCAAATTTATTCAAAGTTTTAATCCAGATTTACAATGTTTTAAGTCCAAATTTACGCCACGATTTTAAGTCCTTATTTAGATAGCTTCACAGACCTGATTATTTTTTCTGTTTAAGTCCAAACTCATGCAACTTTGTTTGGGTTAGGTGTAGACTAGTTTCGGACAAAGTTGAAGCACGGTTTTAAGCAACTTGAAAGTAGGTCCAAGCGCGTAAGGCCAAAGTGACTCACTGTTGTAAGTCCAGATTTAAGTCCAGGCTTTTGCACGTCCAATTTTTGGGCAAAGCTAAAGCAATTGGAAAATAAGTTCAAGTTTAATAGCGCGTTAGACCAAAGTGATTCATTGTTGTAAGTCCAGACTTTTGTATGTCCAATTTTTAGCAATTGGAAAGTAAGTCCAAGTTTAATCCGTGCGGACGGCCATATTGATTCATTGTTGCAAGTTCAAACTTAAGTCCAGACTTTTGTACGTCCAGTTTTAGAGTAAAGTTAGGGCATGGTTTTAAGCTATTGGGAAAGTAGGTCCAAGTTTAATCGTGCCCTAAGGCCAAATTGCCTCACCGTCGTGAGTTCAGATTTAAGTCCAAACTTACGCAATGTTTTAAGTCCTCATTTAAGGAGTCCCGCAGATTGGACTTTGTTTAAGTCCAATTTACTACATGTCATAAAATTTGATCACCTATCCAAATATGTAATATGTTGTAATTCAATAAACTGAACATTCTGTAAAGTGGAAAATTATTTTAACAAATAAGTACAGTTTTCAGATAAATACGAAACAAAATCTTTTTTTCTTTTCTTTTGAACAATCTTCTGGCACAGACAATAGATCTCTCCAGACAGCTAATGAGATAGGAGCAAAATGGACGTTCTAAAAATAGTTTATTAAATGCTCAATAGGTGTCCCTTGTATGCACAAATTTGTACAGTCACTAAATAAATACAGTACCGCAATCCATATGCTTAGTGTATAAGATAAAGAAACCGTGTTTTTACACTAAAATGGCCGACTTTCTACTTTCATCAACTTTAGTGACCACTTTCGCCAATTCAGTGACCACTTTGGACAACTTCAGTGACCACTTTGGTCAACTCCAGTGACCAGTTTGGTCAACTCCAGTGACCAGTTTGGTCAACTCCAGTAACCACATTGGTCAACTTCAGTGACCACTTTGGTCAACTTTAGTGACCATTTTCGTTCATGTGCTTAATGTGTAAGATAAAGAAAACGTTTTTGCACTAAAATGACCGTTTTTTCTAGTTATTTTCTTTCCGGCAAGTTTAAATGGTCGACATTTCTAGTGACTTTTTTTCCGGCAAGTTTAAATTGTCGACTTTTCTAGTGGTTTTCTTTTTGGTAAGTTTAATCAAATTAAACGCTTGTCAAATAAAATTTTAAAATGCCCGAATGTGTCGTTGTTAGGGTTAGATGTTTAAATTTCCCGCCAATATTTTGCACTAAAATGGCGGCTGATTGCGGTACTATAACTATTTAGTGACGGTACAAATTCGAAAACTGATCATTTGTCACAAACCATTTGCTAATTCCCACGGCTTCCTAGATTAGTAAAGCCCAGTGTGCTTTACCCGGCTAGCCGCATTTCAAAAAAAGTTGTTCCTGGAAAAATGACCTTGACGCACTGTACTGTATCGCCCTCTGGACAATTTTCAAGTAACTATGTGTACACGTCAATTTGAAATATTTATACGATTTGACGGATAATTCAAATAATTCATTTTAAATTTGATTTCGTTATTTAAAAAAATGCCTTTACGGCGGAGATGTTGCGTAAGCAATTGCAATTCGGAAGACGTTTCTTTCCATTGCATACCAGCAAATATGGAAGTAAATTTAAAGTGGAAAGAGATTTTGTTAAATCATACAGGTACAACATTAATGCTGTAAAATTACTTTATGTTAAAAGTCGTTACGTTTCTTTAGATTTTGCACCTTTATCGGAGTATGCGGTAGTTTGCAGTAAACATTTCTCCCACGACAGTTTTTTAGTTACGCAGAAACGTAAATTATTAACTGCAGCTGTGCCTTCTATATTTGAGGTTTATTTATTAAAATATACACATACATATCAATTACATTAAATAATAAATTTAGTTTGTCAATGAAAATCTAACTTGTTTGGAAAATTTAACGCCTGAAGTACCATATAAAATATCTGGTGCAACTCAAACATCAGCACCAACCATTGAAATAAAAGATCTAATATATACTAATAAATGTCTCACACAAAAATTAAGACGTTTACAAATACAGTATAATAAAATGAAAGAAGAATTACAAACACAAAAGCAGAAAACACAAAATGTATATTGGAAACATTTAGAACAAATTACAGAAGATGCCAATCAAATGAATCCTCGTGCAACATTCATATTAGATCAAATTCGAAATTATAAAAAAAGCTTCCCAGATGGTCTGAGATTACAGTTCGACATTGTATTGCTTGGAGATTTTGTTCACCAAAAGGATATAAATTTCCAAGTAATTCAATTCTTAAGTTACCAAGTCATACCACTCTAAAGAAATATATGGGAACTGACAACAAAAATTTAATCAAGGATCGCTTAACATCAGAAATTAAAACATTACGTGCCTCAGAGAGAGTATGTTCACTAATTCTTGACGACATGGCAGTACATGAAGCAGTGTTTTATTCCAAAACAGAAGATCGTATATTTGGCTTAAAGACTATTCCCCAATCTCATAATGAAATAGGAAATAAACCTGTTATTGCTAATCAACTGCTTTGCTATGTAATTCAGGGAATGTCAACAAAATATATAATACCAGCAAGTTACCATTTTCATAGACATTTAAACAGCAAAGATTTATACAAATTAACATTAAACGTTTTAAAATTACTGTCCGACTGTGGTTTTATTGTGATAAGAATGGTAGCTGATAACCACAGATCCCATGTAGCTCTTTTCAAGCATTTCGACAATGGAATGCTTAAGAATGTTGTTTCGCATCCTTACAATCCAGGACTTGAGCTATTCTTCAGTTTTGACCATTGCCATGCAATAAAAAATGCGAGAAATTTAATGCTGGCTCATGACATGACATCATCCGATGGTATAATTTCAGCTAAATACCTCTTTGATTTGGCTGAAATTCAAGAACACCTTGTGATTAAACCAGTTAGATACTTAACAAAGAAACATCTTTACCCTTCTAATTTAGAGAAAATGAAAGTTAATTTGGCTGTTAATCTGTTTTCCCCTCAAGTAACAGCAGCTTTGAACTATCTTATTCATCATGGTGGTGCAGAATATTCTCACTTCAAAGACTGCATTGCAACAGTAAAATATATGGAAAACATGTACAAATTCACGATGTCAGCAATAAAACTCAATATATCCATCAAAGAGAACCGAACACTGCTCCATACACAGATATTCAAGATGCACGTCTTTCATGGCTGCTTAATGAATTCACCTATTTTATTGCTGACATACAGTTTACATCAAGAGAAGCAGGTATGGCTGGATTAACTAACGAAACAGCAGAAGCTTTAGTTTTCACAGCCAGAAGCATCTCTCTGCATCCCATATTTGATTCGTGATTTAAATTTTCATTATGTGTTAACCAGGTGTTTTAGTTCTGATGCTGTAGAATCCATTTTTGCAAATATTCGACTTCGTGGTGGTTCAAATGACTTGACTGATTGTAGAGCAGCTGAATATGCACTCCGGCAAATTTTAAAAAGTGGTTTGATTGAAAATGTAAACACCAGTAACACGATGAGTAAAGTTCATTATGCCAGCACTGCAAAACTTGGAAATATTCAGGAAAATTTAGAAGATAATGAAATTAGCATTACCTTAAGCGAGATAACAATTAAGAAATTGGAGATGATGAGGGAGTTTGAAGGCAGTTATTTAGGTTCTCTTTCGATTGAATCTGCAGCAATTGCATTTTTATGTGGGTATTTAATCATGAAAGTTGAAGAGTCTGTGGAATGTAATTCATGTTTGTTTACTCTGCATGATGATTCTTGCAAGAAAACCAGTCCTCTCCTTGACTTGATCTATAACCAGGACAGAAGAAAACTGAATTATCCCTCTGAAAAGTTTGTTGGCTTAATTCACTATGTAATACAAGTTATCCTAGAGATATTACCAAGCTTACCTAAACAAGAACTGGAAATAATGTCCAAAATAAATCATTTCTTGACAATAAACTACTCCATCTTCAGAATGAAAACATATTATACAATAACTCAGCAACTCAACTGCTACGGTCACCTGAACAGGCCCTATTGATTTAGTTTCAGCAACAGTTCCAATGTGTCAGATCTGAAGTTGCAAACTAATAATAAATTATTTTCAAATGTACAAAATACACATAACTTGCAATGCTTAAAGGTGTCTTCCACTTAGCATTAAATTTTATGCTTCAATCACATCAAAATTCATAGTCAGAATTGAAGATTTCATCGTTATGCAAACACCCATCACAATAACCATTGCCGAAGCCAGCCAGACCAAAGCTTAATAAACGATCATTACTGATCGTGTTGATACTGCTGCCACTACACAATTTATTTAAGAGCACTAATAATCTTATGATCATGACTTACTTCAACATCATCCAAAATCAACTTTGAAATCGTGACTTGACAAATAAGAAATGTCAAATGATGTTTTACTGTACTGTAGCTCCCTCTAAGCACAGAAAAAAAGCTTTGAACTAAGAATGCGGCTAGCTGGATGAAGCACACTGGGCTTCATTAATCGAGGAAGCCGTGCTAATTCCGAAGCTCACATGGCTCATTTACCGCCAGATGTCGCTTTTAAGTAACAGAGAAAAAAGTTTTTAAAGTGGGGCCAGGATGCGATAATGTAACGTACGATTATAATATGCTGTTAATTCTCCTTTTAAACTTTACATTACACCCCTTAGTAATAGAATTTGTTTAAATGTTACTTATATTTACAGGTTTTGGTTTTCCACTTTGCTATTGTAACAATAGCGCCATTAGGTGAGCTGTCTCGAAACTAAACCTAATTTGTTTCCAAATTCAGATGTCAAGTTTAAAACAGGTCTTGCAGAGTCATGATTGTTAATACCAACCAAAATTGCAGGATTACTCAATTTAAAAACAAGATAATACAAGCAACTTCTTTTTTACCTTCTGTCGATGGGCAGGCTGTAAAAGATCACCAAACGGACTACTAATGGGATCTTCAAAAGCCAACAAAGCGACCGTCCTCTCGAGTTCAGCGAGCACGGACGGATCTTCCTCTCCCGCTTCGCTTAAATGAGACTGTGCAAATGCGAGCGCCTCCTCGACCCTGTTATTCCGAATCAACTCGATTAAATGCAACTGCTGTAAAATGTAACGCGATTATTAATTAGTTGAATTAACGGCTTCGATGGTATTTACTTGCAGATGGAAGTACAAGTAACGGTCATTATCCAACAGCTCAGGATGCAATTGGTTAACCAGAGCGGTGGCCTCTTGTATTCGACCGTTGATAATGGCGTCTCTTATATGAATCCGGTCGTCCAAGGAGTTCAATTTGACCGAAGGACGCACGCCGGATTCCTGCTGGAATTTCTCGGCGGCTTCTTTAAAGCCCTCTGAAGAAAAAAAGCGCCGTCAGTAACGTCGTCGGCAGGTTGTAAACAAGACGAGACACTGACCTGTCACCAAGTAATTCATTATCAGCTTGTTCATGCTCGTCCTACCGATCTCGTTGCTTTCCAATAAACGCATCCAATCTTCCTTTGATGGAATTTCGTGCTTTTCGGAAAAGCTCATATTCTATTGACACGGAAAAATGACGACAACACAAACACGATGAATTTGTTGTGGCAATGGCAGTACAACAATTTTTGTCGGTAATGTAGAAAACTGTACAGGTTTTCTCTATGCTGAACTGAAGACAATTAATTGTGGATCGCAATATGTATTTCAAAAAGGATAATCATGCTACAATAAAATACTATAAAGATTACCGTATCCATTAACTTAATTTTCTGCATTTTAAGTTAGGAGTCATCGGTTGACGTTTCATAGCGCGTCCTCTGTTGAGCCCTTTGGCAATTTAACTACGCAGTAGCACGGCTATTAGAATAAAAAGAGCAAAGTTCTTTATCCAGTTACAGTTGGTTACAGTCTACAACAGGGTGACCAGATTGGGCGATTAATCGCCATTTGGGCTATTTCAGTTGTAGTATTGGCGACGCAAATTTATTGAAGGCGACTGGCGATTTTAAGGCGATTCAAGCTAATAAATTAGGCGATTTTGGCTATTTTGTAATTTTCGTTTTCTAGGGTTTTGTTATATGAATTTTTCGGTTGGTTAACTGAATATGAACAAACAAACAATTACAATGCAATTGATTGTAATGGAGCATATTGTAAAATTAAATAATTGTACATAATTCCTTAATCTTTGCTTGTACACTCTGCAACAACTGATTAATCTCACGTCAGTTTTTACACTTTTTGAATTTGCATGTTAAGTTTTTAATAACTGGTTCTTGATTTTAAGAAGAATCAGAATAAAACTAGACAAAATACTGTAGTATTTACCTAATAAGTCGGCAATGATAAAAACTAAGGTTGGGAATCATATTCGAATAATTCGAATATTCGAATACATGTGCACTCTCTATTCGAATACGATCAAATTTAATAATTCGAATATTTAAATTATTCGAATAATTCAAATAATTCGAATAATTCAAATCATTCGAATTTTCAAATTATTCGAATAATTCAAATCATTCGAATTATCTAATTATTCAGTGAATTGAAAAATTCAAACATTCAAATATTAACTTAATCCGATTTTTCGAATATGTTTTGTAACTACTTTTCTAGTTGCCTTCATTATCGACAAAAAAAAATATATCACAAACTCTTTTAAACGGACACTAAATGGCGCATAAACACTTAACGTTTCGCAGTCGTTCGACAGCTTCGTCAGAAGTGAAAAATATTTTTCACTCACTGCCCAAGCTGTCCATATTAGCTAGCCATACATCAGGATTCATTCATGCCATTCTTTCTTTCTTTCTTTCTTTCATTCGTTCTAACCCACTAACACAAACTATTAAATCTTGGAAATAATGGAAGTATAAACAAGTCTACACGAAACTAAGTATTCGTCGTGTTGGTCAGGAACGTTGGAACATCCTTAACATGATTCCCGAAATAAGTAAGAATGTTGGCTGGTCATCTCGTACTTCACTAATACGCGTTCTTTCCTTCGCGATTACACTTTCCGACGGGAATGAATGCTCGTGTATGGTTAGCTATTGATTGATGTGTATACTGTGATCCAGCTATTAATAGATGATCAATATCTTTTTCCGACCTATGGAAATAAAATCGTATATATTTGATTATTTCATCATTTCAAATGTCATTATTTTGCCCGGAACGAGAATTCGACATGTCCGTGCGTATTTTGACAAGTTTTGTAAATCAGGCTTTTATTGAGGTTATATTTATGTCCAAATAAATAAATAAAATTTCAATTAAGCGTCAGAATTACTAGTGACGTGCATTAAACGTCAAAAATATTAACGTGAGGTTTACATTATGCAAATGACGGATTTTATTGTCTGCTACTGTACTTATACTGACCATAAACCTGATTATACGAGTAAATATAAAAGCAAATTTCAATTTAAAACAAGTGTTTGAGTGTGAGTTGAGTTCGCCCTCCACTCAAGTGGTGTTTCTGAATTTGGAACATATTTGGAACTAAAGTAACAATCAACGAGTTAAGAATTAATAGGAGGGAATCTACGACAGTTACCAAAATCTTCGACAGTTACCACTTTGCGGTTGGCCAGTTTCTGCAATAAGGCGGTTTGTTAACATCCGTTGTCGTAAAATACTTGCCGGATTTTGTGATTGTATCTGAATTTATGTGTTTATTTAGCAACTGTGATTAATACAACTGAAATCAATAAAAACGATAAATGTAAAAAAATGCCACATTTTTTTCAATATTTCCATAGTGTGAAAATGACTTTATTTGAAATAGGTTAGAATTAGTTGACGCTATTTCACTTTATAAATAAATAGGTTACATTTTCTGAATGGTATTTATGTATTGTCAAGTAGACAATTAATTGATAAATACAACCAAATTTACAATTGGGAAAATGTCATTTACCGTTTCTTTTTTTTTATTTCAGCTGAATGTATATGCAAATGATACATTGAAAGATTATTATAGACTTCAGTTAAAAAGTGAATGCCTTTTGGATTAGTTTTCGAATTTTTCGATGATCAGTGGCAATGCAAGTAAGTTCCTTCCAAGTACTTTTAGTCATAGAACTCCAGTGTCTAGAATACAATTGACATTTCCAGGATCTTATTCTGTTAAATTTAGCGAGGTACGTGTATTATAAACAATGGTGAAGTGTGCGCCTCTGTCATACAGGGGCCATGATTAGTTACCACTTTGAACAAGAAACTACTACTAGTGTGACTCTCTCCTGGTTATTCTTTACTCGTTGGTAACAATGATTGAAAGTTTGCGTCTGAAATAGTTTCGAAATATCATTTCACAACAGCCATTTACTTCTATAAGTGTATCAGTAATGATTTATACACAATACGCCAATAGTTTCTAAATTTGTTACAAATCGGTTGTGATTGCATTGCAGTTTAGTTTAAAAATTGGTCACGAGATGTCGCAACCTAAACTATTGATTATTATTATTATTAATTGGTTTCGTTATTAGACTTTATTGTAAAAAAAGAGGATAATTAATGAAAGAAACACTTATTTAGACATATACTTTAATTAATACGTTCTTTTTACATAAAAATATTTCGAAATAAAAATGTGCGGCTTGTATTCCGTGTTTTTTACGTATCGTGAAGGCTTGGTTACAAATGTTACAATAGTAAAAGAAACTAAGTCATCATCGGTGTTATTATTATTAATAATACAGCGGTAAACGAAGCTTCTTGAAGCATATATTATTGCCGTACATATGAGTGTGCATGTATGCAAGTCGTGTGGTGGTACATCGCCACATTCATCATCAGAAATAAATACTATTTACAATAATAAGTACATAACAAGGGACCAAAGTTAAAGATCATCCTCTTTATTCAGTCCGAAATAAGTTTCAAGTAACAAACTTAAAAGTAGAAGTACATATACAAGTGGAACATACCATTATTTACATCATTTTTATGATGACGAAATAAAACTTGTTAACAACTTCTGCTCCGTCGAAATTATTATGTTAAACTACTCTTCCAAAACATCTTATTCCAGGTGTACGTAATATTTAAAGCAATAAACATATCCGTACGAAAAAACTAAGAACAATAAATGTACTTCGAAATTCAAATATATGGATTATTTAAAAAAAATAAACTGATGTTAACAAGTTGTATTTATGGGGAGAAAAAAATATTAAAACTCTGACTACAAATTTTCGCTGCAATTTTGATCAGCTGGTGCGGTCAGCCATTGTCACAAGGTTTGATAATCATGGAGGATTCCACCGGGTGCAGGATATAACGGTTGGCTCATGCTGGGATTACCTAAGGATGGATAAGACGTTAGCTGTGGTGGTATGATCGGTACCGAAGGGGCCGAGTACACCGCCGATTTGTGGTGAGATCCTTCGGCTTCACTGTCCGATCCGCTCGAATCAAGATGTTGTTTTTCAGAGTTGCCCTGTGCACTGAAACAAAATAAAATATAAACCATCTCTCGTGTGGACTTTTAACGAAAAACGTTTGAGTAGCACTGGATCTGATTTAAGTGCCCCCAGCTAAGCGAAGTTTACTATTATGTGCAATTTTTTTTAAATCTCTTATGTGATCAAGAATGTACAACGTTAATAAGTGAAACTTAATCGATTGCACCTTGTATATCTGAAGATGATTTATGAGCATAATAACGCCTTTATTTTCCATAATTTATGCAATAAATTATTATAACACATTAGAAATTATATTAGCCGCTTACAGGCAATACTTTATACGCAGCCAATAAATAAAGTGTGCCAACTCAACGAGCTTAGCGGGCCCAAGGTCTTATTTCTCTTCCTTTATTTCATCCTGCCTCTTTTTTTCTATATCTACATGTTTTGGTCTTTTGTTTAATTTTCCACCAATCTCTTGGCCTTCTCATCCTTTTTTTCTCTCTAACGTCATACCACAATATGTATATCTTTATCACCTTCACTCTGCACTGTGGTTTCTGGGCAAAGTTGTCGACAGTTACCTCATTTGCAGCTTCGAACCGAGAGAGAGTTTGCTCGAATACTAGAAGTTGTTATCAGGACCAGTCGCATTGTAATATATAAAAAAAAAAATTAAAGTCAAAATGAAGATGTTGCAAAAAGTACTTAAGTATGTCAATCCCGTGCTCTTTCCTGGTGATTTAATATACCGGAAATTATACGAGTTTAGTTTAGTTTTCACGTAGCATTCGTTCAAATAAATGAACCTGGCAAAGATTTATGCTCGAGCGGAATATCGTTGTAAATAAATGAACTCCTCGTGTATATGTTTCTGTCATCCAAAAAATAATATTGTTTTAGGGTTTTCTAAATTAATACGGAATCAAAATATTATGACATGTGTCGTATTCAACTAACTGGCATTAAAAGTTATTATTAAAATTCATCCATTCAACGATATAAATCCAAAGACACGATTTGTATTTATTCTAGTTTAGACAATCGTTCGACTTACAAAAGTAACATTATGGAAAGTAAATAGGAGAATGAAACTCGTAATAATAGCCATAGTTGAGTTTCGATGCGACAGGTTTGGCCCATGGCTGGCCAAAAGGTTTTCTCGTAATTAACATTTTCATTACTACGAGGGCATAGTTTTATGTTATCTTCCTAGCTACGAAAAAACCAGGTATCCCATCAACAACCCTTTATTTTTCTAAAGTAAGTATTGGCCAACCCAATGTGTATATCCTGTAGAGAATATGTGGCTAGTTAAAGAAATATACATATAAAAAAAAACAGTCTAAATATATTAAATAACAAATAAATATCCTTTCAAATAAAGAAATATATAATAAAGAGAGAAATGGGAAACGTGCGGGAGAAATTAGCCCACAATAAGGTGTATTCGAAGTTTTATTTTATTTGTGGATAAATATGTACAACCCAACCCACCCCAACCCATAATCACTGAATCAAAATTATGTTTATATAACAAATTATTTTAACACCATGTTTATGGTCGTTTCGTATACTTGTGTTAAAATGCATGACATTTTATCGAATTTTTATAAAAAAAAACTAACCAAGGACAGAGTATTTATGAAGAAACTACTAACGGCACGTACGCGTCTAACGAAAAATTATTTGCATTTGCGTCAACGTCAGACTATACGAAGTGAAACGTAAAATTAACCAGAGACAATAAACATGAGTATTGTTTTATTTGCGCGGGTCTGCAAGAAAAATAACAAGTCCGATTTTTTATTGTTTTTGTTGAACGCCGTAAAACTCTAGCGCAAATACTAACAAACACGGGGGAAAATAAATACGTTTCTTGTATACGTCTGTATCACAATAATCCGTTACTGGATACGATTTTAATTTTCGTACGTAATTATTTTTCAAGCATTTTCGATGTAATTCCCTAACACAGGTGGTGGTAGTTGTGTATACGCTTACGGGTGTTCTGCTGGTTGCGGATGAACTCGGCGTTTACCGGTGTCGGGTTACTCGGTACGAGCCCGCAGGTGTAACTTGATCTGACAAGAGTTGATGTGCCTTCCACCAGTAGATCCGGTGTAGGTGGTCTCGCTGCAGTTTGTAACTCTGGCTACAAGGAATTCCGATGTTTTACGTGTCCATATTTTAACGCGACACGTAAAGTACTAACGTTCATGTAACGCGCGCGAGACAATATTTTCTCCGGGATTGATGAGGGTCTTCTTTCGTTTAGACTTTCACTTGAAGTTAAGGGTCATTTAAAAAAAAAGTAAACGTAGTTGGATCGAAATTCAAATTTTTTTTCCTAACTAATACCACAGGTTATAAAACTCGACCGCTGGCTCATCAAAAGTTCTAAATTTGGCGCCCCAATTTGGAGACAAACTCGGTGCTAGTTTGGAGACAGCTCACTACATATGTGGTAGCGCTACTGTTACAGTAGCAAAGTGGAAAACCGAAACCTGTAAACGTAAGTAACGTTTAAACAAATTCTATAACTAAGAGGTGTGATGCAAAGTTTAAAAGGAGAATCAACAGCATATTATAACCGTACGTCACATGGCCCCACTTTAACCTTATTTCTCTGTTGCTTAAAAGCGACATCTGGCGGTAAATCAGCCAGCTTCGGAATTAGCATGAGTATTTAATAAGCTATTTTTAAAGCCTCCATTCGTTCCTATCTCGTTGGCTATCTGGAGAGATCTATTGTCTGTGGTATTCAGTTCAAAAATGTCAGAGTCCATCAGTCATTAAAGTTGTACATTTGACATCGATCATTATTTCGATGGGCAACCGTTTCTGGAATAAACCTATTATTGTGTTCAGTCTGTCCAAAGGCACTATTGCGAACAAATCGATGCAGCTTATAGCACATTTATGTCGACGATATGGTGATAATCACAAGATACAAAAAAAAACCATAAACGACAGACTTCTTTTTTCTTTTTAACGTCTCTTGGAATTACAGAGAAAATAGTTCGATTGGTTGGTACTAGATGGCGCCAGGTTCATATTAAAATTTGAGGAACTTCACTTTTACCAGTTTCTCTTTAACGAAACGAGAAATTAAAAAATGCTTCCTTTTTTTAACACAGCAGAGAACGCAACGAAGGTTTTTTTTTCTTTAAATTAAATTTGCCGCTCCTGAGTTACCTAAGTATCAATAGAGGGCGTTGAATACTTATGACAAAACAAGGCAAAAAGTGGTTGTAATTTGTGCTTGCTTAAAAAAAAACTGGCTCTGTAGCGAATTTGGTTCTACTCTAAGTCACTAGATGTGCCTGCAGGTGATCATAAAATTTAATAGCGTTTTCGATTTACCTGCACTGATTGAACTCAGTGTATTTGCATCTTATTTTAACCTCATGTTATAATAAGAGATCAAGATACTCTGAGTGCATACCAGTGCAGTCAATCGAAAACGCTGTAAGAGTTGCTCTCTTTATCTTTCCCTTTTTGTGTACGCTCTAGTGACAATCCACTAGATGGCGCTAGTAAAACGATACAGTTTGTTTATTCTATATTTTGAAATTTAAGTTCCGCTCAAAAAATAAAAGTAAGTAATGATTTTGCTGGTAGGCAAAGGTAAAGGAGTTGCAGGCGAAATTTCTGTTTGTTAAGTTTAACATTTCAAATTTTTCTCGACAGAAACATAACCTCAATAAAAGCCTGATTTACCAAATTTGTCTAAACATGTACGACATCACATGTTAAATTCTTTCCCGGATTTTATTGTCCGCTACTGTACGTACAAAGGGAGAGATGCGAATGCCACTAAAAGGAAAATGAGCGAATGGAAACTGTTAAGCAGTAAATAAACCAAAAGAAGACCAAAATCAAGGTGGAAACACCAATAGGTGACCTACAGTTACATATGAGGAATTAAGAATTGAAGAGCAGACAGACTGACAGAAAGAAAAGAACGGAATGAGTTTGTAACTAAAGCAAAAAGAAGAAGAAGGTTACAGAAGAGCCCTCAAGCATATTACCAAAGAGAATGCCGACGACGCAAGAGGAAATAGCATACATGAAGGAAACGTCAGTATTGAAGAGGTGGGCCAACTTCACAGAAAAAACGAACGCATCAAAAAAGAGGAGAATAAAAATGTAGGCAGAAAAGACAATGACTAAAGTGATTGTTAATGACGAATGTAAAGCTGCAAATAAGAAAACAAAAATAAGAAAGACTTGGAAAATATACTGAACAGGAAAGAAGAAGATGAAAAACAAGAGCAACTTTAAAAATATTGCAAGTTGTAAATGAGGATGAAAGAAGAATCCAGAAAAAAATATTAGGCAAATGGAAGCGGGGGAGAAATAACTTAGCTAATAGATGTGTCACAGGGCAGACATGAGAGGGAAGAAACGGTAATTTAAAGAAAAAGAATCGAATCCAAGAAAGTAGTAGCTACACAAAATAGGGCGTTACGATAAAGATAATGGGGGAAAGGGAAAATAAAAACGAAATGCCAAAGAAAAATGTAACGAGAAAAGAAAAGGCAGTTAATAAACACGTACTAAAACGCACATGGAAAAAGCAAGGTGTATGTATTATGTAAGAAGCGGACAATAAAAAAGATACCAATGATATTGCTTAATCACACGATTAACTTGATCGAGGGGTTAACTACGTTTTATGAAACTAGGCCTTAGGTGACGAATGGGTGGATTCTGCTCATATCTGTAGACCTCAGTTTGATACGATTTCTTGTAACTCTCTAAGATAATACCACAGAGACTTATGAGTAATCCTAGAGACCTAGAAGAAATCAGATCTTTTAATGAACTTCAAAATTACACACTTTCATAATTCAGTTATAGGTTTATAGACCTCATAGTTGCCACAGATATGAACAGAATCGATACAGAAATTACTCATAAGCTTAACGATCTGTGTCTTCTACCCGTCAACGAAATGACCTAATGCCGCCGAAGTAGGCGTAGGCGTATTCCGGACTATAACAGCATCAGCGGGTGAGATGTGTGCTTTGCAGGACTATTGCAGCACCAGCGGGTGTGTACCGCCAGACTATTCAGCACTAGCGAATGCTGGCTTGCACTGATGCACGTTCTGTTTTTTATACCCTTATTTTGTGAAGGGGTTTAGGCAACTCTGCAACATTGGTCTGTTTGCTTGCTAGAATCAGTCTAGAATCAGCTAGAAGGCAGTCTGTGATCCTGTTTGTTGGCCAATCCCATTTTAACCGATGTAATCGTGACCCTGTCACGTAGAGATGTCAACGTGATGTTTCGCCTGTATCTGTCATCGTAATATTGGTTGATGTCTGTGTAAGAAATCGAGCATTTCATAATCATTAAGCTCATTACGTAAATTAAATTCGATACAACCTCACCTAAGTGACGCGACGGCGGTACATATGTTCACTTAAAAAGTGCAGTTGAAGAACAATCAGAATCAGAAACAGAAGATGATGATGATGATGATGAAACCGAAGTTCAATGGATGGGTCCGCGTAGTTTTCTCCACGAGGAAGAAAACCAAGAGCCAGTGATAGATGAGGACGATAATTATGAAGGACGCATGTCTGAACCATTCATGAGGGAAGAAGAAGAAGAAATAATAGATGAAGAAAGTCGTCTCGAGCAAAAATATATGTGATAAGAGGCTGCGTTCGGAAAATTTCCAGCTGTATATTGCATTACCAAGCAGTTCCCGAATTGACTCATCAAAAAACCGCATTATGTAAACATAACTAGAAACGAACGATCCAGGGATCGGAATGTCTGGTTTGAAATGATATAAAAAGAAATGGAACTTTACATAGCCAGCAGCCGTGTGATCGTATACATCGCTCCCAGAGTCCGAAGGCGAAATTAACATTGACACAGAATGTCACAGTGTGTGAACAAACTCCGAAAAATCCGTCCGTCTCTCCATGGTTAGGGTGAGAAAAACATTCATTCAATTGCCAATTTGTTATGTTATTAGAAATTAATAATTGACATCTAGAAGACATAGTGTTTCGACGAGGCCTTGTAAAAATTGATAAAATTGAGAGTTAAGGATAATTCATCCCCTTTCTGTTATCATTTTTAACCACCCGTCCCTCATAGTTGTAATTGTGACGTTTCTTGACGACGTCTGTCAATTTGACGTTTGTCATCGTGACGTTTCTTGTCGTCTGTCATCGTGACATGATTTTGCTGGTCGCTAAGCAATGTGTGAGGCTCCACACAATCACAACTCCATGCAAAGAAGCCGTGTAAAGTACAGAAGCTTTTTTTTACATTCATCAAATTGCCCTAGGGTTTCTAAATACCTTTCGAATCTACTTAAATTAAATTATTTTCTTCTGTTGAAACTTTATTACATATGTGTATTGACTTAAACATAATAATTCGTTTAATTTACTAAAGCAACGAATAAAGCTCGCAATATTCGTAAGATCTTTTTTTTTTCGGTGTCAAGTTAACGACAGGAAAAATCGATTAGAAGTATCTCGGGTGCAAAACCACCCTGACGAGGCAAATTGATGGCTAAATAAATACTTATTGGGCCCTTTTCCCGAGGCCTCAGCCGGCAGTCAACGTGACAAGTGGTGCCCATATGTTTACCGAATACCGCCCAACCCCCTTCTTGCGGAGATAGGTTTATGCCCTTTGGTTTTTGTTCGACACTATACGATGCGACAACATCCACACACATACCAGACACTCTCGAAGTGAAATTCAAGAAATTTTACCTACATTATTTGTACCTACATATTCTCTAATTATTTTTTCTTTGTCTATTGTTGGTTATTCATTGTTTCATAGTTTCATCGAACTTATTATCAAAAACTGTTTACTAAAGAGGGACTAATGGTAGACGCGCCAGCTTTCAGGCGTGTCTGCAGTTTTGTGTCTGAAATAAATGGATTGCAAACTAACCTGTACCATCGTAATACACATAATATTACATGCCTAGGCAGTTGGGTTTTATGACACGTCACATTATTTTCAATGAATTAAATACAAAGGGTTTCTCGCTGACTATAATTAAGGTAAAGAATAGTCTGTATTTTTTTTTGTAATTAAATCGAGTTTCAGCTTCTACAAAATACAAAAGTACAACCTATTGATGAGCGCGATCGTTGTTCGAAATAGAAGCCGACAACGGTTTCCCTTAAGCACCCCCCGCGTCCCTAACAAGGGCGCTGTTGATATCGGGTTTCACCAAAACAACGGTGTCTGTTCAAACATCGCCCATCGTTTTAATCAACCCCCCCGTTCCCCCTCTACGTACGGTTACCGTTCATTTGTCATGTTTAGCACTGCAGGAATAATATTTTCATCCTCAAGAAACGACGGAATTTATACCCTTTAACATTTGTTATTTTCATGGTATTATTTTATGTCATGTACATAGAGAATCAAAAGCAATGTCTCCCCTATACACGTTAAACCCCTTCTGACCACTAAAACAAGTAAACGAGCAAGCACAGAATAAAAACATGTGTTCGCTTTACCTTTTTAATCACGGCTTAAAATTTTAATGAGGGACATTACTTTTAACGCTCGGTGTACAGAAAAGAAAAAAGTAGTTTATTTCATAGTTAATTTTAATATTAATAAGAAAGTAAATACCCCACAAATATTCATTAGTTGATTTTTGCAGTCCTCTTTACGTTAATGCAAACTTTATTGTTATTAAATCAACAGCGATGATTATCATTCAAATTTGAGTATCCTTCTTGAATATGAAGGAAACATCATGCATAGATGCGTGATATAATCAACTTCATGATCACGTATTTATAATAAAATATTTTATAACTTTTAAAAGAAGCTTTTTTATTATTATATGCAAATTTATTTGTCGATTGGTATCTGTGTTGTTGCACCGGAAATTAATTAAACTATCAGATAATTAAGAACGGAATTTTTACATTCACGCGATTAAGAGCGCGTTTATTTAATCGATGCATAATTTGTAGTCATTATTTTATGTGCAATTACGAGTATCTGAAAAGTCGTCGTTTCTCTGCTTTTAAATAATTAATTAATTGTTACAAAAGCATGTTAAATGCTTTCGTGTCGCTTTGGAAGAATTACATTGTCCACGAAGGATCCTTTCGTTGGTTTCTTTTTTAAATGAATTCATTTAATCAGTAAAGCATGGATTTTTCGGATTATACTTGAAACTGAATAGCGCCATCTATCTTCGTTGGCGCCAAACATATAAAACGTTGGTGTTGTTATTTATTTTGAAAATGAGCTTTCCTTCAAAAAAGCGGAATGGAAACAATCGCAGTTTTTTTTTAATGGTTTTTGTCTCAACAAGGAAACAAATGACAGTCGACACGTTGTGTAACTAGAAGACTTGTGTTTACAAAACGTTTCGACATTTCTGTTAATGAATAGCAAAAAAAGAAATGCTCTTGAAGTTCACGGAAAGTTTTAAAATCGAACAGCGCCATCTCTCTGTGCAAGGGCCGTCTGTATTTCACAGTGCCATCTATCTTTCTATCTTTGTAGCGTCGTACGCATACGATTTACGTACTTTCACATGTTTTAAATGATAATTGCCCCCTCTGAGGGAGTGAATTGGAAACAATCGAAGATTTCATGATTTTTGTTTCAGTAAGGCAACTCGCTAACACGGTGATGCGGTGAAACAATATGACAGAAGAATCATATTTGAATGAAAAGGAAACTTTAAAAAAAATATAATTGCTACAACTTTCAACAGATGGCGCCACATCACTGCATGGAAAGGTCGCTTTCTATACGAAATAATGTTCTAAGGGACAAGCAATATGACAGTAGAATCATAAAATGTTTGTGAATTTGAATGAAAATAGTTCTTAAAAACAACTGCTATAACTTCCAATAGATGGCGCGTCACAACGCCTATTTTTAAGGTTACTGTATTTAGAAGGTACCGCCATTCATTTCCGCGGCTTCGTCCCCCAAATTAAAAAGGAAGCGATGAAACGCTAAGGAAGAAAAAGGATAGGTACATAACAAGTTACTGTTGCTAAGGAATTTATGAATGAATTTGATTAACCCCAAATTAAAAGAGATAGAAAGTTGGCGCTACCTTCTCGATACAGTAACCTTACCTATTTTGGACTTTACCTATTTTCACAAAAATGAAACTAAAAAAAAAAGAAATTGGCAACTGCTTCAACTTTCAACAGATGGCGCCACATCACCGCATGGAAAGGCCTCCTTGCTTGTGCATTATTTTTGTAAATATGTTAGAGGACAAGCAATATGACAGTAGAATCATAAAATGTTTGTGAATTTGAATGAAAATAATTCTTAAAAAAAAAACTTGATAGCTGCTATAACTTTCAATAGATGGTGTGCCACATCGCCTATTTTTAATTTTACCTATTTTCACAAAAATAAAACTTAAAAAAAAATTGGTAACTTAAAAAAAAAAATTGGCAACTGCTTCAACTTTCAACAGATGGCGCCACATCACCGCATGGAAAGGCCTCCTTGCTTGTGCATTATTTTTGTAAATATGTTCAAAGGACAAGTAATATGACAGTGGAATCATAAAATGTTTATAAATTTGAATGAATTTCTTTTTTGCCAAAAAAGTGATTCTTGATTGATAACTGCTAAAACCTTCAATAGATGGCGCCATATCGCTTATTTTCACAAAAATAACGTTCAAGAGGCAAGCTACATGACAGCAGAATCATTTGTAAATTTGAATGAAAATATGTAATTCTTTTAATAAAACAAATAACTTGATGATTGCCATAACTTTCAATAGATGGCGCCACATCGCAAAATATCGCGTGATTTTTAAAAAATGTTGACTCTTGCCATTGATTTACTACGAAAAAATTATCAAATTGTGGTGCGTTCACAATAAGCACCTTGTCCCTTCATAATTATTATAAAATGTTTGCCTAATCCTTTTTGTGAATAGAAGCTTCCCCATTGTTAATTTCTTTGTTTAAATTTAAAAATTGTCATTTTTGCTTCTTCATTAGTTTTATTTATCATCGACCCCTTTTTGCGAGTGGGTAAATAGTCCTGGTATGGGTGATTTGATAGTGTACGAAAAGAGGACCTTTTGCGCGTGAAAAATAGAAAAGCCCTAAAAGGGAAAGCTTTGTTGTTAAGTCCTCGAACAACTCTATCAGGAAGGAAACCATCTTGTCTGGATTTTTTGATTTAAACCCCGATTGATGGCTCCTATTTAAAGCGTCTTTTTACAATACATTCCCTACCGCGAATTAAGTGGCGGAACTACAATGCGCCGAACCCCGTGACGCGGGGGGCAGAGTTATAGTGGATCCAAAATCCTCCTCGTCTGTATTTTCTTTACCCATTTTTTAAATTATCAACGTAATACAATAAACATTAAATTCACCATGAAAAGACCGAAGCGCTGTATCGTATCGTTTTAACGTCACGTGGTAGGGGCCAGAATAATTTGCGGGGAGGCCAAAAATTCCTAAGAACCTCCCTTCGATTTCTCAATAAATTACCATGTAACTAAAATAAGCATTAATATTATTTTTTTATTATAAAACGACAAAAGGGGAGAAATTATTAAACGCCTAAATTTTTTAGGCTGCCTTAAAGTGCGTCTATTTGCCTGCCTAATTCAGTCTTTTTAAGTGCCCAAAAATCCGGGCTTTAGTCGTTAAATTTCAATAAACATTTTGAGTTTTCCTTCATTTAGATAGAGCTTTTCGATATTCCCCTTTTCATGTACTGCGTCGTCCTCCTTTATAGAGTTCTTCTTATCCCTGAGCGTCTCCGTTTTATTTTCCCCAGGATTTTCATCTGACCTACTTTGATTTTACTTTTGCGTCTCACCATTTTTCGCATGACACTTCCCCCACCCATACACCAACATTCATACATAATTTTAAACTTTTGCTATGCATACGTACAACCTCAATCAAAAGTAATGAAACGCTCAAAACCGAAACGCTGTAGTCAGAGAGAGAAGATATCGAGTGAGATGAAGTCTTACGGCAAGCGAATGTTTCCGAAGTCCTTCGGAATTCCACAACACGTTGCGCTCTCTCTAACTCGGCATCGTAACACTCTGACTACAGCGTTTCGGTTTTAAAAGTTTCATTACTTTTGATTGAGGCTGTACATATTTAGTTTTTCCTTGGAAATTGCAATTTGAAAACTGTCAAATAAAAAAAGGGTTACGTTTCTTTTTCCGGTTTTTATTAATGGAGTACGGGCGCTTTAATTAAAACGTACGTAATCACCATGAGCACTAAAAATACAAAGTATTCTAGCTCGCCGTTGTATACGTCGTAAATCTGCCTGAGTCAGAAACATTATTTTAGATTCAATAAACTCGAAAATAACAGAAAAGCTAGGCGTAAATAATTTATTATTAACCGCCGTATTTATTTCCAGAGGAAACACACCTACGTCAGTTTCGGATTTCCAATTGGAGATAAATTCGGCGCACATGTCCCCGATGGAAAAAAGGCACCGAAAAGCGTCGTCGACGTTATGTCGTTTTTATGGGGGAATTTTCTAAAACGTGTCAAGTGCGTTAAGAGGGATTAAAGGAACAGAGGTGACGACACATGTACACCACGGCGTTAAACAAGAGTCTAAAGGTTTCAAGTTCGCAGTTATTTCTATTTCTAGTGGTGTTGGATGATGCCTGGAAACTGAGAATAGCCCGGCGCGTGTTATGCTATTTTAGACTTCCGCCACTCGACACCACACATTCGATACGTGATTGTGGAATGCGAATTTTAAGCTACACCACGGATTAGAAAAAAAAATCCGCCACGTTTCGTTCTTGACGAAAATTGGATCTCCTCTGATGGTATTAGATAACCCATTAACAATAAGCGGGTCCTCCTTTTTTCCCTTGTCTTTTCCTTGTGCTCGCAGTCAATTAATGAACCCCTTCGTTTAAGAAACCTGCACGTCGTAAACTTTACACACCGGAGTTTTAAATTACGAAAAGAAGCCGTAACCTTCTTACTTTAGCTCGGCTCTATGACGAACCGAAAATATACTACACCTACCCATTCACCCCCAAAGATTAAACATTTTTCTGTTTAAAATTAAAAATAGAACCGGAGGGTTTTGCTACCACCCACCGATAATCCACTTCTTGTTTTATTTGTGCGTTTATTTAATATCCCGGTAGCACTGGCTATGGACATATTTTGTTAGGTATGTCGTAGCTTAAGTTGGCAGTTGCTTATCGAATTACGCCGAGCGATGGTCAAACAAACCGACGCCTAAAAATAAGAAAAAGAGACGCAATTACGTAGTTTCGGCGAACGTGTTGTAACTCGTAATAATAATATTCCTGGCAGGTCACAAAAGCTAGGCGACTGCGATTTAGATTTATAAATATAAAGCGGACTACGACGACGTCGCTGGTCGCCGGCACAGAAAGAATATTTGTTTGGAAATTAGAGAAGTGGGCTAGAGACGACGCCAGGTTATGCTAAGCCGACGGCGACGCCAGAAATAGCACGTGAGTCATATGACCCGACATCCGACACCCGGTCCGCAATGCCGCAACACCGCAACTGTGTAGACGACCACAATCCAATTCTTCACACCCACTTATTCCGTAGGTTTCGTTCGGGATTAGGAAAGAAGCTAATAATATATTTCACCTAGGACAGCGTTAGCAAGGTCGTTATTTTGTTACTTGTAATTTAAGACCGTCCGTTCCGTTCAAGTCAAAATCCTTTCATTTTGGTCCTCAACTTTCTTAACAAACAGTTCCCTGTTTCTTTATTTTATTCTCCCGATCGCCATCCACATCTATTTCGTCACTCCATGACCTAGGAGGACTATCACGTGATAGTTTGCAAGCGAACAATCACTTCGGCCATGAGGATTCGCGATCTTCACTATTGGCTTGATTAATGCTTCAATTTAAGGCAAATGTCTCATGGGTCTTAATCATGAATCAAGTTGCGTGCAGGTAATGTCTTTGGGGTCTCCTTAAAACTTGAAACAACTTAAAGAAATGGTCCCTTGCCTCTTAATCATAAAGTAAATTGCGTGAAATGTCATTTGGGTCTTAGTCTTGCAAGAAATTGCAGGAAACGTCACTCAGGTCTTATAAAAAGTTAAAAATTGTCGTTTCGGTCTTCTCAATCGCTAAGTAAATTGCAAGAAACGTTGCTTGCGTTTCTTTAAATCATAAAACGTCATTCGGGTCTTAATCGATTGCAGAAAGTGTCATTTGGACCTTCTCCAATCTTAAAACTGTTTAAAGAAAACGTCCCTTGGGTCTTAATCATGAAATAAATCGCAGAAAGTGTCACTCGAATCTATTTAAAATTGTCTCTTGGATCTTAGTCATAAAGTAAAGTCATTCGGGTCATTAAGGAAAGTGTCACTCTTGGATCTTATTGTTAGTCCATAAAATAAATAGCATGAATTGTCATTTGGGTCTTAATTTGGCACAGATTGTAAAAAAAAGTCGTTCAGGTCTTATTAAAAGTTGAACAATCCTCATTTGGGTCTTCTTAATCACTAAGTCAATTGCAAGAAATGTTATTTGAGTTTTTCTTAATCATAAAACGTCATTCGGGTCTTCATCGTAAAAGAGATTATAGAAAATATCACTTGGACCTTCTCCAATCTTAAAACTGATTAAAGAAAACGCCTCTTGGGTGTTAATCGTAAAATAAATTGCAGAAAGTGTCACTCGAATCTACTTAAAATTGTTTCTTGGACCTTAGTCATGAAGTAAAGTCGTTCGGGTCCTAATTATGGCAGAAATTGCAGAAAACGTCATTTTGTTCTTCTTAATCGCAAGCAAATTGCAGAAAAGGTCATTTGGGTCTTTGTAATTAAAAAAAAAATGCAAAATATGTCATTCGGGTCTTTTTAATCCTTACGAAAGATTTGAAAAAGTCATTTGGGTCCTCTTAATTCTGTAAGCAATAACAAAAAAAACATTGTAAAATGTGCCACTTAGATCTTAATGTCATTTTGGGTCTTTTCAATCTTAAGGGAAATGCAGAAAAGATCATTTTGGCCTTCTTAATCATAATCAAAGTAAATTGCAGAGAATGTCATTTGGATCTTTTTAGTCATAAAAGAATTTACAATGAAAAGTCGTTTGGGTCTTTTTAATTGAAGGAAATGTCATTCAATGTTAATTCTTTTGAAAGATTTGAAAAATGTCGTTTGGGTCCTCTTAATTCTATAAACAAATCGCACAAGAGCTCATTTTAGTCGTGTCAATCACAAAAAAAAATTTGCAAAATGTATCACTTAGGTCTTAACTATAAAACAAATGCAGAAAATGTCATTTGGTTTTTTAACGCCATTTAGGTCTTTTTTTTATCACTAAAGAAATTGCAGAGAAGACCATTTGGGTCTTCCTAATGTTAAAGAAAATTGCACGAAATGTCATCCTGATCTTTTAATTCTTAGGAAAAATTGAATGACGTCATTTGGATCTTCATGATTCCAAACTAATTGCAAAGAAGGTCGTTTTAATCCTGTTGATCATAAACAGTATATTTTAAAATGCGACACAGGTGTTAATTATACATATGACAAATGCAGAGATGTCATTTGGGTCTTTTTAATCGTTAAGGAAAATGCAGGAACGATCATTTGGGTCTTTTCAATGTCAAAGAAAATTACAGAAAATGTCTTAGACATAAAACAAGTCACAATGAAAAGTCATTTAGGACTTTTAATTGAATGAAATGCCATTTGGGTCTTAATCACAAAACAAAATGCAGGAAACGTCGTTTTGATCCTCCTTAATCGGAAACAAATTGCAAAAAAGATCATTGGGGTCTTGGTGATTGCTAAAAAGGTCATTCGGGTCTTTGTGATTGCAAAAAAAGACATTGTGGTCTTTGTGATAGCAAAAAAGTCATTCAGGTCCTTTTAATCCTTATAAGAAAATTGAAAAGTGTCAATTGGGTCTTTTTAATTCTAAAGAAATCATTTTAGTCTCGTTGATTCAAAACGTATTGCAAAATATATACGTCACTTAGGTCTTAATTGTAGAACAATTGCAGGAAATGTCAATTGGACTTTTTTAATGTCAATGAGGTCTTTTTAATTGTAAAATAAATTGCGGTAAAGATCTTCGTAATGTCAAAGAAAATGTCATTTGGGTTTTGTGAATCATAAAACGGACTATGAGGGTGTCATTCGGGTCAAACCAGGCAGCACGATTTTTTTGCTAACCTCTTTCAGTTAGAACTCTAGAAATCGAAGTCTATCGGACACGATCCCATCTGTGGTACTGGTTTTTTTTTGTACACATACATCCTTTCTCATACATTTTTCACGCACACACGCAATAAAATGTCAATTGGGTCTTTTTAATTCTAAAGAAATCATGTTAGTCTTGTTGATTCAAAACATATTGCAAAATATATACGTCACTTAGATCTTAATTGTAGAACAATTGCAGAAAACGTCAATTGGACTTTATTAATGTCATTTAGGTCTTTTCAATTGTAAAAGAAATTGCAAAGGTCTTCTGAATGTTAAAGAAAATGTCTTTTGGGTTATGTTAGTCATAAAACGAACTGTGAGGGTGTCATTTGGGTCAAACCAGGAAGCACGATTTTTTTGCTGATCTCTTTCAATTAGAATTATAGAAATCGAAATGTCATGCAATTAAATTGTTGACATTCTAGTTCTTATTTTCTCATCGCACTTCGAAGTACATAGTTCATCTCTACCTATCCTCTTGTTTGATCATTCCCAAGTCAAAACTATTTCCGATATTGTTTGTTCAATTCTTTTATTTATGTTTTTATATGTTTATCCCATTATGCTCTAATTTGATCTCACTTTTTTCAATTTGTGGCTCAAAGCCTTAGTCATTTCATACATAGGTACATGGTCTCCATGTGTGGATGATAGGAATCTAATCCTTCCAAACGTGTTCTAACTTGCTTATGCATAAAATATTAGGCCTGTTCGATAGCTTTGCACTTTTCTACACTTTTTGCACCGATCGCTCCTGAGAGAGTGTGACGTATATGACGTAACATAAGTAGGAGTGGAAAAATAGAGTAAAGGTGTTAAAACTGTAGAAAGTGTTATCGAGCAGACCTATAGTGTCTAAAGAAAACTTCGCAACTGATGTGAAACAAGAAACCTATCAGATTTTGATTATGATTTCGATTCCAAAACTAAAGAAAATGGTGAAAGTAGGTTTGAGGATAATGACAACTGTTTCAAGGATAAACACTTCAAGATCTACATCACTTGATAGTTTCTTCAAGGTTAAATTAAATTAATTCTTTAGTCAAGCAAAACATATGAATTAAAAGAAGAAGACTGAAACTATATGACCTTGCTTATTATTATTTACGCCGCGCTGTCTAACGTCAGTTAACATTAATTATAAATTAATTTGGTGCTTACTTGTCTTTGTGTTCCGCGGCTCTATCTCGTTGTCTTCTGTTTTTGAACCAGTTGGAGACTTGTGTCGTGGTAAGCCCCGTCGCCTCTGCCAGTTCTCTTTTCTCTCTCGGGCTGGGGTAAGGATTGTGGGAATACCAGTCTCTCAGGACACTTCTCGACTTCTCCTTGAAGCAGTAACTCGTCTCTTCTCCGTCCCAAATCGTCCTGGGCAGGGGAAATTTTCTTCGCACTCTGTATTTTCCTACGGCACCGAGGGGTCGTCCTAACAAAAAAAAATCGTAAGGATTTGATGGAACCTAAACCGTTCGTAAAAAATATGAACAAACAAACCTCTGAGCCTTTCTGCTTCGATGTAGTGCGCTTTCAGCCATAAGGCCTGCAGTTTCGCATGATTGTGCGGACTGAAAGTGTGACTTTCCAGAATGCGATACAATTCCTTGAAATTGCCCCTGTGAAAGGCGACGATTGCTTTCGCTTTTAAAACGGACTCGTTGTTGTGCAGTTTGTCGCAAGCCGGTAATGACCACAGAAATCTGCCGAGACGTTCGACATTGCCCGCCTGTTGCAGAACCTGTAACGAAAACGTTTACAAAACGTTAACACCGAGCGAATAATTTAAACTGTTGCACTCTTAAAGTGATTAAAAGTCATTAGCCCGTTTATTCCGGTTGCTTGTTAGAGCGAGGAATGCGGTAAAATAAAATAAAATAAAATAGAAGACTTTTCTCGCAACGTAATAAACTAATTTATCATTGCATAGTAAAATTGCACACGACATAGAACGAGAATGTTTATTACGTCTGCCTCAGGTGCAGAAGTAATAAATCTTTATTATTAAGTACATTTTAACAGTAACTAAAAAATATATGCATTTCGGTGTTTCCATAATTAAAAATTACTGCCCTATCATTTATTGCGCACAATAGTAAACTCCGCCCAGCCGGGGCTTATCTAAGCGAGTGCTTCTCGAAGCGTTTTGTTATAATTAAACTAATTGCATAAACTAATTTAACATTATAATGAACGACAAGGATTTTCTGGAATATAAAATAACGAATTAGCAATAAATTTCTGTGTCTATTTATAAATCGCACGTTTGCGTTGTTAATAACACAAACATAATTCCGCTCTGAATCGAATTATTTGCGAACAATTGACGATAAGAGATTCATTAATGAAACGATTATGAATGAATGTAGTTTTTTTTTGCACTTTCAACTACGCCTCGGTGTTGTGACCTTTGCTTAGAGTTACGATTTTTCCATTCATTCAGAAAACGCCGATAACCAGAACGGAAATGAATATTTAATCAATCAACGTGTAGAATTCTTTTCTAATTACGGCAATGTGGTAATGCAGAAAACATTTTTTTTTACTTCCAAGTAGGTACTCGATCACGATTCTAATTCTGAAGAAGTGTTTCTATTATTATCACATAAAAATAATATAAATTAAAATTAACAGTAAGATTTCCATTTAAATAAAAAAAATTCGACGAAATTCTTAGGATTTATCTTTTATATTTTTCTTTATGGAATATTTTACGCGGAATTAATTGAAACTTATTGATCATTTCGTGGAATGCCTACGGTATCCAATTTCACGTTGTCAAACATGATGTTAGGCGTTAATTTTGCGTGATCGAAAGACAATAGATCATATCTCGCATTTTTAAACACTATTTTACTCGACACGACATGTTACGAATCGCTTCCTTCAACAACAAGAAAAAATGTATCAATTTGAGAGCCGGTATCATAACAACGCAAAAAAGCGGCTAACGTAGGAAAATGCATGAAATTTGACTTCCTTTTTTTAGCAAACACATGCACCGAAGACAAAACGGAAACTATTTTAGCGATAATCCGTAAAATAACAATGACAGATTCTGATGATTAGTACAAAAAAGAAACTCCGAAACCTCCAAAAATCCCTCAAATTAATCGTATTTAATAAAATAAGTCCTTTTGTTCCTTTTGGGTATAAAAAAATTCCCAAAGAGGGATAAATCTCTCAGGTTGGCACACTGCCGGCGATCAAACGAACGTGCGTTCAAAAAAGTCCGTTGTCGAGAAGGCCCTGAACATGCTTTTATTTTATGACGGCACGTCGTAGCTTAGTACGTATGTTCAGGGTTGCCAGTGTGCGGGCAATTACTCGAATTACGGGTAATTTAAGCAACCTTGCGGGTAAAAAAAATACGTGGGTAAAAATGGGTATTTTCAAGGAAGAAAAAAAAACAGATTAATTTTTAAATTTTTGATTTTGTTAGTGATATTTCAGCTTTACTATTGGCGACAAAGAAATCCACATTGTCGATTAGTGCTGCCAACTCTACCGATAATTCTGTACATACATCTACCGATTTAGAGAACTCAACTTTTTTTTTAGTTTTTATTTTTTTGTAATTTTATCAATTTTCTTTATGTATTTCTAGATCGTCTTTTGTTTTACTTTATGTCAAAAATTGCAAAATTTTAAATCTTTCGTCTCTTGTTTTGTTTTTCATCAAAAAAATGCACAATTGTCAAATCTTATTTTTAGAAAGTTTTATTTAATGAGAATTTTTTAATTTTAATTCTTTTAAATTTTATTTAATGAGATTTTTGTATTTTTGTTATTTTTTTATAATTTTATTCAATGAGATTTTCTTTATATTTATGTTTATGATCGTTTTATTTTTCGTCAAAAATTGCTTAAATATAAAATCTTAATTTTAGAAAGTTTTGTTTATTTAATGAGAATTTTTTAATTTTTATAATTTTTTTGTAATTTTATTTAGTTTTTTTTATTTTTGTAATTTTTTCTAATTTTATTCAATGAGATTTTTTAAATTTTATAAATTCGTCGATCGTCTTTTGTTTTACTTTACGCCAAAAATTGCCTAAAGTTCAAATCTTAATTTTAGAAAGTTTTGTTTATTTAATGAGAATTTTTTAATTTTTATAATTTTTTGTAATTGTTATAATTTTTTGTAATTTTATAGAAAGTAGAAAGTATTGTTTATTTAATGAGAATGTTTTAATTTTTACTTTTTTGTAATTTTATTTAATTTAAAGATTTTTTTAATTTTTTTCTAATTGTATTCAATGAGTCTTTTTATATTTATATTTTTTTAATTTTATAAATTTATCGATCGTCATTTGTCTTATTTTACGTCAAAAATTCCACAAATGCCAAATCTTAATTTTAGAAAGTTTTGTTTATTTAATAAAGAAAAATTAAGTTTTATATTTTTTAAAATTTTTATGATTTCCTGTAATTTTTATAATTTTTTATAATTTTATAGAAAGTAGAAAGCATTGTTTATTTAATGATAATTTTTTAATTTTTATTTTTTTTTGTTATTTTATTTAATGAGATTTCTTTTATTCTTATTATTTTAGTTTTTATTTTTTTTAAATTTTATAATAATTTTATAAATTTTGTTTCTCGATCGTCTTTTGTTTTATTTTACGTCAAAAATTGCACAAATGTCAAATTTTAATTTTAGAAAGTTTTGCTTGTTTAATGAGAATTTTTTTGATTTTCGTTATTTTTCGTAATTTTATAAATTTTCTTTATTTTTCGATCGTCCCTTGTTTTGTTTTTCATCAAAAATTGCACAAATGTCAAATCTTAATTTTAGAAAGTTTAGTTTATTTACTAAATTTTTTTAAATTTTATAAATTTTCTTTATTTCTCGATCGTCTTTTGTTTTATTTTGCGTAAAAAATTGCACAATAACTGCCAAATGTCTTAATTTTAAAAATTTGGACCCAGTTTTGTTTATTTCGACAATTAAAAAAAAATTTTTTAGAATGATTTTAAAAAAAATTCTGGAGAACTAAAGAAACGAGTTTTCGGAAAATATGAATAAAATAAATTATGTTCGGATTTCATAAAGTGCACTCAAAATTTTATTTTGTTAGGTTAGCAACAATACACATATTACGTAACGAGCGTCTAAATAAAAACCTGGTCAAGTAGGTCATGATCGACAGTTTATGCATTACATTTACATAGCAGAATTACTAAATGTAGTCTACTTGACCAGGTTTTTATTTAGACACTTGTTAGCTACGTTCGTAGACATCTCAAATTACAAAAGAATACGTTCAAATTGACTCAAATTGACGTATGTTTGAAATTATGTTCAAATTATAAATATAACCTCTAAGTTGACGTTTGTCTGAAATTATATTACATGCCAAGTGCCAACCAATGTTGCCAACCGTCAAAAAACAAACAGAATTTCCGTTTATTTAAATTAAATTAAAAAATAACTGAGATTTTTAAACTATTTTTACTTTTAAGAACCAAAATAAAAGAAAATAATACAGAACACACGTTTCATAAGACATTTTAGAGTAGAAGCTTGACGTAAAACTTATTTTTTAATACAGGGTGTTACTGAACGTATGTCATTAATTAAAACCACAAATAGTACTCAAGAAAATAAAAGAAAATTTGTTATGTACCATTAACCAAAGATCAATAATAGCATGGATAAAAATAATTTTTCTTTTTCTTCAATATTCTGTTAATTGTTTTGTGAACAGACAATTTAATTGGACGTTTAGCAGTGTACGAAATTATTGTATTTTAATTTCATTTTATAATACACAGAACATACCAAAATAGAGTATAAAAAGGACCAAAATAATTATCTTGCGTTTGTAGTAATCCACACTCATGCTGTGTTGATCCGACCAATACTGATGATGACTTCTTTGGGCGACTGGATAAGAACGTGCGTGGATATTACAGGAAGTGCATCATGTTGTTATTTATTATCCCATTACCCATCAAGAGCGATAATTAATACAAACGACAAGGAACGCCACCACATGTAACAAGTATGATGTATTAAGATTCTGAGGCGCACAATAAGAGAACCTGAGGATATTAATTAGCGCGATAAGTGCTGGACTAAACAAAAATAAATCTCGGTTGGGAATTCGTAAAACCTTAACAAGCTGGGAGCCCACGCGGCCAGCTCACCCGATAACTTCGCGTCGCATTCAGGCACGACTTTCGAGCCCAGCAAAACACATTATATTGTTTTGTTTAAGTCGAGAAATTTGTAATCTGATTATGATGGTTTAACATTACGTTTCTCTGATATTAATTATATACATAAATTAAAGTTCATTACATTGTTAAGACCGCAGAATGCTAAATAAGCACAGCAGATATTCCATCTGGTCAATTCCGGCAGCTGTGTTGTACTTGGAAAATAAAATTAGTAGACAATCACGTTTTATAAAAGTCTGGTTGGGGAACTTGGCCAAAAAAATAGGGATGTCACTTTGAAACGATTAATTATTTTTCAAAATTCTAATTTGTACAACTGGCCCGCTACATATTCCTCTGAAGATTTTGGCAAACGTTCTAAATTGGTTGGCATATGACAGATCAAAGAAAATAATGGAAAAGAACTTGCCTATTCATAGATTTTGGGGCAGTACTAGCGGAGATGGGGGGGGGGTGAGAGCCACTTAAGGAAAAATCAATATATTTTGAAAAATATAGAGTGTTTTCTCTCCACAATATTAGGATTCGAGTGAAAGAATACCTAATAAAAAGTTAGTCGAATGCTACTTTCCAAAACGCAAATAATTTCATAATTTTCTAAAATACAACTCCATAATATTTTCATAGATGGCGCCACCTCAACCAATGAGGATTCGAAGCCTAATAGAAAATTAGTTCAATGTCACTTTTCAAAAAGCAAATAGTTTCATAATTTAAGTCTGGTGCTTAAGATGTACAGTTCTAATTTGTTTATAGATGGCGCCACCTGCGATTTAAATCATGGCCAGCTCTATTAACATTCACTGACGTGCATGTATGGCCGTTTCAATTCGCTTAAAATTCAGTTCCGAGAAAGCATGTCATGGAGTACTCCCCTCAGCGCTCCCTATTAAAGATACTACACAACTACTCATAGTAAGTAATGACAACTGCAATTACTTAAAAACTCACAAGAGGCGCTGAGTGGAGTACCGTCAACATTTTTAAAAGTCGAATTGAAACGGCCATACATACACGTCAGTGAATGTTAATGTAGCTGGCCATGTTTAAATGTAACAGATTCACAAAACTTTGCATAGATGGCACCATTTCATGTAATTTTCAAATGATAGGAATCCTCATAAAAAATGAGTTCGACGTTACTGTTAAGAGAGAATTAATGCTTCGCTGGTTTAAGTTTGGCGCTTAAAATACAGCTCCGTAATGTTTTCACAGATGGCGCCACCACAACCAATTAGTATTCGAGTGAAAGTATGCCTAATAAAAAATTAGTTCAATGCCACTTTCCAAGAAGCAAATAGTTTCATAACTTAAGTTTGGTGCTTAAGATCCGTAGTTCTAATTTTTTATGGATGGCGCCACTTGCAACTTAAATGTAACAGATTCACAAAATTTTGCATAGATGACACCACTTCATGTAATTTTCAAGTGATAGGAATCCTCATAAAGATAACAAGTTCGACGTTACTGCGACGACGGTGCCGCATAAAATACTGATCCGTGATAATTTTCACAGATGGCGCCACCTAGACTAATTAAGATTTGAGTGAAAGAATGCCTAATAAAAAATTAGTTCAATGCCACTTTTCAAAAACCAAAACACTTTCATAATTTAAGTCTGGTGCTTAAGATCCGGAAACTTCTGAAATGTTTTATAAATGGCGCCACTTGCGATTTAAATTTGTCGCCTGACAAAATTTGACTTGCATAGACGGCACCACTTCTTGTAATTTTCAAGTGATTCAAGTTATTTGCTAGTTTCAAGTTGACACTTAAAATACACAGTTTCGTGTTACTTTCATAGATGGCACCACCTCGAACAATTAAGACTTGAGTACTTTCACTTGTACCTACATGGTTTTCGATTAAACACGCCTTCACCTTCAAATAGATTCTAAATCCCTTTCGAGTGGACGCACCTCCATTATTAAATCGTGTCCGAGTAGACTCACCTC
The DNA here is from genome assembly GCA_958336345.1 of Dorcus parallelipipedus. Taxonomy (NCBI): domain Eukaryota; kingdom Metazoa; phylum Arthropoda; class Insecta; order Coleoptera; family Lucanidae; genus Dorcus; species Dorcus parallelipipedus. The sequence goes on from OY284483.1 coordinate 28,108,182, forward strand.
TAGTTGACGGTTCAGAAATTGTATTCCAGTGTACATACCTCCAGCAAAAAGTAGCCGCTTGAACAAGGAAGTGCAAATTACGCCAATTTATGTAAATGTCCTCTCGTATGCCATCGTAGGTTTCCGGACAAAAATTGTGTCTGCGATGATCTGATTAGTATGAAAACTATGCCTCACCTTGTGCTATTGTGTCGTTCATTTCACCTACGCCCATCTAAAGGGACAACAGCTTCAAGGGCATAGAAACCACTCGGCAAGGTTCGAACGGAGTATCTTCTCTTGAATGAGTTATTCACTCTTTGCTTCCAAATCGCGTTTCAGTGAACTCACCTTCATTCTTAAATCATCTCTAAACGTACACATCTCCTACTCTGAATTGCGCTTGAGAGGGCGCACCTCTATATCTAAATTATCTCTGAGTGGAATCACCATCGCGTTTGAGTGAACCCACCTTCAACGTTGAATCATTTTTGGGGGAGGATACACCGTTAGTAGATGATTTAGAAATCATGTTTGAGTGTACCTACACATCTCAAATTCTCTCACTTTTTCACTCTAGTCTCAATTGCTTGAAGTGGCACCATTTATGAAGCAGGTAGCGCCATCTATGAAAATTCCACGGAATTTTCCTTGACTGGGCACACCTCTGAGTGGAGACATCTCCGGTTCAGAAGCGCGTTTAAGTGAACTCACCTTCTTTCTTAAACTCAACTGGGCCATAGAGTTGCTAATTTATTCAACTTGTTTTACTATTACGTGCTTTTAAATAAAACCCGTGAAAAATTCGATGAGATTTCGATCCGAAACGTATTTTCCTCATTATAAATTCCACATAATTAATAAACCTCATTTGATTATTTAACCTTTCGGATTACGACGTCCAAACACTCTCGTTTGATTTCATTCACCTGCGAAATCTCTCAACGCCATTAATCAGCGTAGAAACACCACCGGTAACGAATGGCATTAATAAATTCAAAACACAAATATATAAACAGGATTGTTAACGCGAAGTTTCTTTTTTCGCTTTTCAAAACACACCGTCGCCCACGCAATTATATAATCAGCATCAGCCGTGAGCGAACCGAAAGAATTCGTGTTGCATTATTTTGGCTCCACGGTAGATATTCCATATCGAGTGTACACGATATGGAATAAACATTTGATTAGAGACCTGGTTCAGATGATTAAAATATAATTCTATTGGGGACGTGTTCATTCTACTCGACCAGATTAAATGTTGTACTAAATTTTCCTGTGCATGCATATTTTACCTGAAGATAAAAGCCAGATTTGATTTCAGAATTCAAAAACTTCCTGTCGAGTTTTTTTTTACAAAGAAACAGGCAGCAGAATTGAATGTTGGGTTTATTTGGAAGACGAACAATTTCGATCCTTCATTTTCCTGCAACTTTCGTATTTCTTGCCACATCTTTTTGCTTAAGTATGGTAATTACTACAGCACCAGGATCAGATTCACAGGAAAGAAGAATTAAAATATAATGTCCATTTAAAGAGAGACCAGACTTATATAGACTAAGAAGGGTATATCTGAGGAACGATTGGAATACAAGTTTTTCTCCTTCTTTCCTTTAAAGTTGTTCGGAAACTGTCAAAAAGTCCCATTGAACAGGTGTTCAGGAAGCTTGAGGGCGAGAGTAGCATCAATTTTAATTGATGAGAGTATCATCAAGAACAGACTTTAATTTCGTCAAGAAAAAGGGTCCTCAGGTTCATTGCATTAGGGTGCTGCCGATTCTCGCGATTATCACAAGAGTAAAAAATGTAAAAAAATAGTGAGTTTTTTAAATCTAGTACGATAATGCTCAAAGGAGATTTGATTGAGCATTTTACTTTACTCGTAATAGAAAGTCATCGATACACTAAAAATTATAAAATGTAACAGTACAAAATCGAAGGATTTAAGACAAGAACGAGCAAAATATGCGCGTACGTTTTCAAGTTGAGATGAAACACACGGTATGTAGTTTTGTATTGCAAAAAAAAAAATCTTAACGTTGTTCGTTAACATACACATACATTATGATATATGTGCATATCTTATGCAAATGTTACATTTATTTTAGCTTGCTTTAATTTTTTAGGTATCGTAACTAATTATAAACTTGATACATTGGTTTACAATATCAAACTGGTTTCGACAAGTAAACTAACATCTTTTCGTATACGACTCAATTCAACTCCTTGACGAAAATTACAAAAGTACGAAGAATTTTTTTTTGTTGTAATCATATTATGTATAACCATAACCGTATGAAAGTTTAAGTTTAGTATAACATTTAGGCCCGATTTTACAATCGTCGGATAAGCATTATTATTGGTACAACGTGACGTAGGTGTGACGTAGATATGGAGGAACATTAAAAGATATTTGGCGCACAGTTATTCCGTTCTTATTCCACGATTGTAAAATTGGGCCTTAGGCCCAGTTTTACAATCGTGTGCGCCACGATTCGGGCCGTAATGGTACAAAACTTTTCCTTCCTGGTTATAAACGAAAGAAAAAGTGTCAAATAGACGTGTGTGATAGACGAAGGCAAAAACATTTTTTAGATTGCAAGAGAAATGGTGTCGTGGATTAATCAATTAATTTAGTTTGTTTTGCTTAGTTAGGCCTGATCTTTTCATCTCCAATTAACTGTATCGGGCGATTAATTCTCGTAGTAACGATTGTGATCAAAATTGGAAATAAACGGTTAGATAAAGTTAACTGCAGATGAAAAGACCGGGCCTAAAATTGATAAATCAATCAATAAGTAAACTATATTATATACCTCTAGATTTTATGAATTTTTTTGTCTCAATGAATTAGGATTTGTAGCTTAAAGCGAAATAGGTAACCAAGGAAAAAAATTAAAGTGCAATCATTTAGGTACAGCATAGAATTAATGACAAAAAGATATTCTGCAACGTATAAAGTTGGATATTACGAATGCATATTTCCTAAAAGGATGTAGGAGATGCTTTAAAATTGGTCTAGAAACTAGACAATCTTTGAGATATAGATAAGGGATTAAAAAGTAACTGGTTATTGAATGTTAATAATTTTTCTCAAATCTTCAATTAACTTGGAAAATTAAAGATGATTTTACACCAAATTCTCCCAAAAGCAGCATTATGCCTCTTCAACAGTGAAAATTAATGGCAGAGGTGGCACATTTTCAGAATTAACAAAAAACTTTACTGCTATACCAAGAATGTAAAGAAAAATTGTGTGCATCTTGTAGCACGCTTGTCCCTTATTAAAAGAAAAAAGTCCTAGGTGCGCTTTTCATTTAGTCTCCTAGTGTATCAAAGTTTGCTCAAATGTTAGGCAAAGTAAATCCAAAAAATTTATGTTACATAGAAAAATTATCTAATCTTTTTGGCAATCACCTTCATGGTCATTCACGACCCTAAATAAAAATTTATCCTTTACTTGAAAATATGCATTTGTATTTGAACAAAATAATTTTAAAATGTCGCAGACAAATCATTCGTAAATTACTTAATAAAAAAATATATAGGGTGTCCTAAAAGAATTTCATGTTATAGACGAATATATACGTTATTGAAAAATAAACAAGTTAATCTCTCAATAACGAATAACGTAGCAATATTTTCGATTATTCAGTTTAATGATTAGAGAGTCCCATGACATGAAACATATATTGTTTGGCAGTTAATAACAAAACATTTAGTTTAACGGTTGATGAACATAATGAACTTCAGTGCTTCAGAATATGTGGATATGTATGGTGTTTATGGTTTTTGTGATGAAAATACTAAGGAAGCTTGCCGACAATTTACTTTGACACTGTTTTTTTCGTATTTATTATAATTTATTTATTTATAAATTTGTAAAATTGTAAACTTTCAGAAAATCTTAATTTTTTATCGATAACGATAACGAGTCGGAGATATGTTTACATAAACTTTTGTGCTTGGAATTTCCTGTACGACCTCTTTCCGTTTGGCACACCCTGTAGTAGGCACAAGCGAAACACCCTGTAGTGACTGCCAAAAAGTGGGCATCAAATGGGAAAAATCAAACTCTGATGATCAGGGGTGGTCGAAAAAGGATTACAAATGGGCCAAACAAAAGTTGTCACTTTTCACGTGACTTTTTTTTTTGCTTTGAAAAAAATATGTATATCTTTTTCTATTTTGGTGCTTGAATGACTACATTACGACACTCATTTGGGTTTCATAAAGTAGCTCATTAAAGCATTCAAAATTTTATTTTGTTAGGTTGGCAGCTAAATTTGTTCACATTTCAAATTACAAAAGTAGCTTCCAAATTGACACATGTTTGAAATTGTCGATATCTGTTGGCATTTTAAATGATAAACGTAACATCACAAATTCTTTAAAACGGACACTGAATGTACGCACTACCACTTAACGTTTCGCTATCGTTTGAAGCTGTCAAACCATTTAACGATTCGCTATAGTTTGAAGCTGTCAAACGATAGCGAAAAGTTAAGTTGTGGTGCGTATATTCAGTGTCCGTTTGTGATACAATTTTCATCGGACAAGAACCTGCTTCAATTAATGATAAACATAACTCAAGCACTTTCTTCTATACGGCAACAAATTTCTATTCGTCGCCTTTATGCAGAGTTACACAAATAAAAATCTCTATAAGTTTGTTTAAGAACGTAAGATATGAAATACTTATTAATTGAAGTATACAATGTTAATAAATCGAAGGGTCTATAACTCTTGTATATAACTTATGAAGGTTTGCGTCTGGAATATATAATCGTTGATAAGTTGATATAAGAAGTAATAAAACACATTATTAAACTACCCCAAGAAATAAGTAAATTAACGCACCCTTTTAGCACAAAAAAATTGATAAAGTAACAAATCTTTAGTTATTATTATCTAATCGCAGTGTACAAGTTTTCAAGACATTAATAATAACAAGTGATCAAAAGAAAAACGAATTAGGGTTGACGATGCAATCAAACACGCATTCAGTTCATCGGACGTTCCTTCGGTCACTTTTGACGTTTTCAATCGCACCTAACCTTAATTTGAAATTAAAACGTCCAAAACAAGGAAAAAAAAAAGTTTTACGTTAAAAAAAATCAAAGAAAACGCGTAAAACGACCACTGCCTGCATCGAGGAGACACTTTTGAACGTTAAACGACATTTTCGGCGTGTTATTTACGTCACAATTGATTAACGGTTAATATCAGTGTGACGTTATCCAAGACATACGTTTAAATTCCAACACCTACCCTTTCATTCATTTTTATTTTGACCGCTGTTTATTTACATAACAACGAAATTTATAATACATGGTTGACAGCGGTCAATTTTTCTACGTTTTTGTGTTGCTCATGTTATAGAAACTATTATTGATTAATTTCATAGTTCAAAATTATTAAGCTTGATAAATAAATAATTAGAAGTTATGCAAAAAGTAAAATAATAAAGAATTCTCACGTTTAATAAGTGGCGAGTGGGGGGTTTACCGAACGCACATCAACATCTTCAATTTACTGTTATAACAGTAAAAAAAGTAAGTAAATTATACAGGGTGTCCCACGACATACCGGCCATAACCTAAGGGTGTGTTACTTATGTCATTTTAAGTCAAAAGTGTCTAATGAACATATGCTGTAAACTTAGTCGTAATGAAGCTACGGCAATTTTAAGTAAGTAAAAAGTGAGATAGAAAGAAGAGTTTTTTTTTTTAATTTAATTATAATAACTTCATAAACGTACCTACTGAGGAAAGAATTAATTTGGGCCTATTGCGACAGAAGTTGCTCGAAGTGTCCACCTAATTTTTGTGTACACATTTTAGCTCTTCTGATAATTTAAGAAGTAACTCTTTTAAGAGTACTGTGACAGTGTCTGCACCATTCATAATTCTAACAGTAAGGTCTTCTCTGGTGTCATAATTTTTGGCTTAAACGGGGGGGCTTTTCAAATGTCCCCAAAGGAAGTAGTCACTCCACTCTTCCTTTTCTAAATACTTAAATCCTATTCTTAGAGTATATCCACCTACAAATTTTGAAAATGCTTGCATATTCGTTAAGACATTTTTGACTTAAAAGAACCTCAGCAACGCGCTCTTAAGCTACGTCATGGGGCAGCCTGTATAAGAAAAATTATTTAAAATGGCAAATTATCGTGTTTTTCTTTTGATAAACACGAGATTTAATTATTTGTAAAACCGATGATTTTGTTATTGTCGTTGTTATTATTATTTTGATAGGGGCAGAAATTTTGATTTCGACACCTTAAGATATTTACGTTCTTCGGTCGTCTGCCAACTGCAAATAAGTATAAAAATAGGAAAAAGAGAAACCATAATTTGCATTTTTTTTTAAATCTAATATTGACATAATGAAAAAAAAATTATAGTTATTAAGGTATCAACGGCGTTATAATCATTTGAACGTCCGTGGTGCCTTCAAAGTTTAATATCCGATTAGTTTTATATTTCGTTAGATTTACAATAATTACATAGATTTCTTTTTTTTTGGAATGGCATATCTAAGCAATATAGTTTGTTAGTTGTTTGTATATTTTGTAGATAGTTGATTAAAATGAAAAAAAAAGAGTTTAGTTAATCTCTCAGAAAGAGTACTGCTGAAGGCTGCAAAGGCAGAGGAAACCCTTATACCCCAAAAAACAAAGCAAAGAAAAAAAACTATACAAAAAAGAGTATTCCCGTTGTCAAGAATGGTTGCCTTAACAATTTATATCGACGGTCTCAAATCAGTAGGTACCTTGTATCTGTATTTTTTTTTAAATTTAGTTTTTTGGCGCTTGTGGTAAAAGATTCCAAAATGCACCATTAGATGATAGATTAGCTGAAACCCGTGAACATGTCGATGTGGAAATACAGGGTCGAAGCGAAATAGAAATAGACTATCAAAATGAAGAAATGGAAAACTATGATGAAGGCGATCAAATGCAAGGAGAAGATGATGAGAATGACACTGATGTCAGTGAAAATACGAGAGAAGAAAGTCAAGTTGAAAATACAAGTTAACTGCCATCACAACGAGGATCGAGACAAGCATATCTCGACTAAAAATCAGAAGCTTACATTTCGCGACACTGTACGAGAAGCAAGAAAAATGGGACCAGCTTGCAAATCAGAAACCTGTCAAAAGTCAAAGAAAAGACTGTGTAATGAAATAAAAGAATTGGTTAGAGGAAACTTTGTCCCGCTATTTTTTGGCAAACCTAAGCTGGAAAAAAGAAAGTTGCAAATTCGATCGGCAAGACAGTGACCCAAAGAAAAGTAACTGCGGCTGATAGTGCTGATACGTCTAGAAGGTCAAGTTCATTTCTCTACACTTTAGACATTGGTGAGAAAAATTTACCCGTGTGCAAAAACATGTTTCTGCAAACTTTTGGGCTTAAAGAATGGACAGTTTAGAACTGGGTGAACAACTCCACTTATGGAATGACATCAGTTAAAATGATAACAAGACGTACAAAAATGAAAGGGAACATAGAATTTCTTTTAAAATTTTTGGAAGACCTTCCAAGTCATTACTCTCGCCGTGACACTACAAAAATGTACTTAGAACAAACATTTTCCACTTTTGCAGATTTGTACAGATTATATAAACATCATCGTTACTTTGTCTTTGAAATTGTTGGTTTGGTGTAAAATTATTACAGAATTAACATCGATGTTGAAATTGTGTCCAGGAAGAGTTCTGCGGAAGTGAATTTGAGGGCCTAGAAATTGAGAAGTCATTGTTCACAGCAACACACACCGGCGTTATCAATGAACATCATAATGAAGTACGTTAACAAGTTAAAATACGAATACATATTTAGTCCTCGAAAAGACTAATGTGATCTATGTGTAGAATATGAAGCAGGAAATTTAGAAAAAGATAAGTGGGGAGCTCACAGATTGGTAGATTATTTAGTTCGAAAATATTTACAAGATCCAGACATAACCCCTAAACATCAGGGACAGTACGCATCTTTTAAAATAAGTATCTTTCAACATAATTTTGAAAAGGTAATGGATCCATCACAATGGCCCGATGGAGCGTGTGCAAGTACCTGAGCAGGTCGAAAGCGATGAAGAAATAATATACGATGTGGACTTAATTTTACTTAACGTACAGTCTTAAGCAGCGTTCACAATGACTTAACGTAACAAAATTAACCTCTAACTACAGGTTTGAAGCGTTTGGTTTTCATGTAAATACTCAAAATTCTAAACTGAAACTAATTGATGTGTTTCATTATGAAGAGTAAATCATTTAAATTTAGAGTTACTTCGTTTACATTAACAAACAGTGCATTCGAATTATTAATTTACGTTACATTAAGTGATTGTGAACGGGTATTAATGCTGACAAAATAAATGCTATTGAACATGAGTATGTATATAAATATGAAAACCCGTCTTTTCTGTGTCTAACCGAATTATGGGCAACTGAAGAATTAATTAAATCCTTTGTAACTAGTGGATTTGCCCTAATCAGTTTTTACCGTCGTTCCGATTTAAAAGGTGGTGGTGTCGGAATGTGGAGTAAATATAATTGTAATGTCACTGCGCTGTAGATCTTAGCAAATATTGTATTGAAAAACATTTTGAAATATGCGCAATTAAAATAAGTGGCCCACACAATGTACAATAATTCTGACATGTTATAGATCCCCGACTGGGGGATATCAACATTTTTATTAATAGGATTGTGGATATTTTTGAACACATCTATAAACCTAATGTAGATATTATTTTGTGTGGTGATTTTAATGTGAATTTTAAAATTGATAGTCATTCTGATCTGATTTATTTGACCTGTTTTCTGTGTTGTAACCCGGATAACAAACACTACTTATCGATAATATTTTTTGTAACGGTGACGATTATGGTATCTGCTGCGTGGTAGATAATTGTATTTCAGATCACAGAACCGTCCTATGGCAAAGTAATATTTGCAAAGAAAAATCAAACAACCTATATGCTCATAAAAGGTGTTTCAGAGAGGATAATATCAGGAACTTTTACAATGATCTTATGAAGGAGAATTGGTCTGCATTATACAAAGAAAATGATCTCAATTATATTTTCAGTTATTTTTATAATAAATTTCTGTTTCACTTTGAAAACAATTTTCCTTTTCAAAAAAACACTGTAAATAAAAATAAACTTAATAAGGCATGGGTTGATGAAAATATCAGAACCTTTAGTTCTAATCTTAAAGACTTATTTTTACTAAAATCTACTTTTCCAATACTGATCTACATCAGATTGCAAAACATAATCATATCAAACTTGTTTCAGCTGCTAAAAAAGCTTTTTTTCAAGAAAAGATTTTTAATTCCGACAACCCGAGTAAAATGGCTTGGAATGTGATCAATGAGATAAAAAATGGTAATGCTAATAAAACCAAAAACATACACTTTGAAATAAATAACGACGACTATAATATCGAAGATGATCCTCATAAAGTTGCAAATTTATTTTCAGATCATTTTAAAAATGCTCCATATAAATTAATTGAACTCTAATGTTGGATCAGGACAAAACATTGTAAGTACATGACAAGTGCATGTTTTTATATCCTATTAGCGAAAATCAAATTGAGGAAATTATTATAAATAAATTAAAAAATAAATAGTCACCAGGTCCTTATAGTATTCCCCCTATCATTCTGAAAAAAGTATTATCAGCTATAACAGCTCCTCTTAGTTACTTAATTAATCTTGCGTTTCAAACAGCCTCTTTTCCAGATGTTTTGAAGACCAGTGAAATTCTGCCCCGTTTACAAAAAAGGAAATCCACAGATTATGGACAATTGTAGGTCAATTTCAATTACGTCAATTTTTTCAAAAATTTTTGAATGTATTTTTCTGAGTCGACTTTTAGAGTTTTTATTAAATTAATGACTGTCGACATAGTTTTTTGCCTAAAGGCTGTTTTACATTATACTTTTTTCGTCTAGAAACTTTGACAAGTTCAATACTAGAACTAACTTGAATAATGTAAATCAGAAAAAGTCATCCAAGTTTTCGTACTAGAAACGTCTAGAAACTTATTTCCAAACTAGTTCTCAACCTATTTTTCGTCAAAGTTTACAAACTAGGCTTGCGCATAAAGTAAATCCTAAAAGATAAACATAACTGTGATTGAAAATATAACCTCGAAGTACCTCTGCAATAACCAGTCCTGACGCCAAATTCTAGGTTTCGTATTTTGTTTTTGCAAATAATAAATATGCAGAATTTTTGAAATTTTCTGAAATCTGGTTTGGTTTCTTTTATAAAAATTCATTTTTGAGCATTTAACTTCTCTTTAATTTAGATACTAGATTCTAGTATTCAAACTTGTTCAAGTTTCTAGACGAAAGAAGTATAATGTAAAACAGCTTAACCTCTTTTTGTCACATGGCTCAAATTAGGAACGTACTATTTTTATGGGTCCATAATTAAAATAAGTTAAATTTGTTTACTATGTACCCTGTCTTTCTACTGTTCCAACATAGGAACGAATATTACTTCAGTTTTTGTGACCAGCGTGGCCATCTATGGGATATTTAGCACAAATTATATTCAGTAACAACTGGTTGTGACAGTTTATTATATTGTCTGTATTATATTTTATACTTTCCAAACTGTGTTTTATTCATAGGAGACAAGAGGGATACATTTTATTGTACACACATTCTCTGCTCTGAACAATTTTAGATCATTCTTCATGAATTTTAAAAATAGATTAAAAAATATCAGCGTTTGAATAATTTTGATTTTGATTCTCAACTTTTTTTGGTTTTGCTTAAAATTTGTAGTAACAGGAAACATTAGATGCAATTGTTTGTTGTTCTCATGGCTATATCAACAAAATTAGAAATATTTTATCTAATAAATGGTAAATCTTTATGTATTAAATTAAAAATATCTTATAACTGAAAAACTGTTAAAGTTAGGTATAGGGAATGCTAGTATAGTTCGACACAGCATTTAATTCCACATACGATGGTGTATTAAAATGTTGGTCGTTCCATTTGAAAAAAAAGTATTTTTCTGTGTTTGAATATCTTCGAGTGGAGCGGTGTGTTTTAGACACCCTGTAGCTTAATAGATTATGCTTATGGAATTTTTAGGAGCCTTAGTGCTTCAACTACAATATCAGCTATTATAAATAAAATTGCTTCAATCATAGCTGTGTTATAATTTTTTGAAAATCAGATCCAAATTTTTAAGAAAGTTCAAAATATCTCAAAAATGATGCATTTTAGAGATAGGGAAATGTATCGCAATTTAACATATTTTTACATGTAGAATTCAAAAACGTGATAAAAAATATAGCATTTCATTTAAAATAAGCGAGTTGATAGCGACTTCCGGTACAATCGGAAGTGATACAAAGACAATTTTATTTTATTTAAAGAGATCTCTACGGAGAACCCTTGCCCCTTAAATTTCAAATATCTACGTGAACTGCAACCTTGAAAACTTTTAACGAACGGTTTATGTGGATAAGCCTGTATAGGTGTCCCTCAAGGGTCGATACTGGGTCCTATACTTTTTCTGATATACCTAAATGACATCTCATCATTGGCATCTGAAGGTATTAACTTTACAGTATATGCTGACGATACCACTGTTGTTGTTTCAGATATATCCCAAGAGACAACAGAAATAAAATGCAATTTACTTCTAGAAGACCTACACGTTTGGTTTAATAGCCATGATTTATATTTAAACATGAACAAAACACAATATTTGGGTTTTCATAATTATCAAAGAAATTGTAACGTACCTAACTTGAAAATTGGTAATTCCGAAGTGTCACATACACCTTCAATAAAATTCACTTATTCCGACACACCACTACATGTATGTACAATGGAATCTAATAAATTATTTATTATTATTATAATCCAAGAACTAAACCAAAACTTATCTAAAATCAAATTTAGTCGAACGAAGACAGGTATCAAGATTAATTTCTCAGTGTTCGTTTAAACTAAGTTTATAGTTTATAGTAGGAGTTTAGCGTAAAGACGCTTTTCGATTAAAGATTAAGCAATGCCAATAGCAAATTCGTATGATAGAGTTCTGAGATCAATAGATGAACTGATGTCCGTATTCACAGATAAATCTCAAGATAGACTTAAGGAAAAAGTGACACTTAAAGCTAACTTCATATCAATTGTGCGTCGCAAAGTTACATTCTTCAAAGTAAAGGTTTACTTTGGCTTAATCTAAGATTTGTCTGTGCATACGGACATGAGTCTATACTTGAACTGGATTTGGAACCGACATATTGAACAACCGGCCCTAAAACAAGATCAAGGGGTGAACTGAATTCACCAGAACTGAACAGATGGAGATAGTTTTATTAGGACGTTAAAGCTCCTTCCTGTTATCTTATGAATCAGAAATGATTGGTTTTGAAAAATCAAGAAAGTACCATTTAATTAACAAACAATGTTAATGTTGTTATATAGCTCAATCTCTAAATACCGAAAATATTTCCGGTTGAATTTATTAGTCTAACAGGGGCGTTTAGAATCAATTATTGTAATCTACGAAATCTTACCTCGCATACGCACGCAACCTGTTCCTGGGTAAATCCAAAGCTCGGTAGGGGGCTGTGTCGCGGTGGTGGGCTATAGGGAGGCGTGGTTCCGGACCCGGGGGTTCCGTAGCCCAACCCTGCAGACAACATCGCACTCTGTTCAACTGGCAACGTTTATGCGACGCGGCACATCATTTTCAGAACGCACTCGCTTTTATCGAATCATGTGGATGTTGGGAGCTTTCTTCACTGAATAAAAGAAGAAAAAAAACGAAAATTTGTTTGAAACTACTTTATAATTAATGTAGGAACGTTTGTTACTAAAACATTTTTTTTAAATACAGCACGAGTATGATTGTGAATTCTGAGGTTCTAGTTTCGTTCGACTCGCGTTACATTCCGGTTAATTCGAAGTATAGGCACGAATATAAAAGTGACGCGATATTTTACCGAAACACAACACCGGGCTATCACAGAACTCTGTCTAAACGTAAGGAACCTTTTAAAGAACTTTTTTTTGTACGTGTGCACGTTCAACAACGCTCAGCGACCGACTGCTAAAAACGAGGAACGTTTTCCGTATTAGAAAGCTTTTGGGCGGATCGAAGGTAGTCGAAGATTACTGGGCGGGGCGTCCCCGGCGTAAGGCCCAATTGGAAGTTGGTTTTTCGACGGTGATGAGTTATCTGCATGAGTACGAACGAGAGGTGCTAATTTGTTGATATCTGGACAGGTTGTTTTGATCCCCCGAAGGCACTTCTGGGGTGTATTTTATCTGCCGCTTTTTTGTTATTGTAAGCGTGCAGAGGAGGAGGAGGTGCTTAAATCTGCTCGAGATTAATACTTAACTTCGGTTATTTTCTGATTAACCCCTTAATAAATTCGAGTATTTTATTATTTTCAATTTATTTTTTAATTACTCTTACTTTTCAATTACTATCAGCGTGAAATAATTTTGACAATAACTTTCTAAAGTGAAATTATTATATATTTTTATTTTATATAGCCGAAGTTTTAAAGTGTCACATAAATAATAATAAATATATACAGGATGTATCATAACTAGCTGTAAGTATTTAAGACAAAAGTTACTTGGAAACTCATTCACAGTCGCAATATCTTCTCAAATAATAGAATGCAAAGAATTTGCTTTTATTAAATGCGAATTGTAAGTACATCGGGAAAAAGGCAAAACATTATTTAGTCAATTAATTTATTGTAGTTTGTATGTATTGGTGATAAATCTGGACTCCTTGAGACACTTTTCTCCTCTAGGTAACCAATACTAGAGTGAGAAAGAGATTCAAATATCAAAGTACAATAATAAAAAAAAATACACACAATACAGTCAAAATTAATTCGAGGAGAGAAGAAACGGTATTCTGTACGTACATTTAAAGCTTTTGTTAGTTTCTGATGTTTCTTTAGGTTTCGGCTTATTGACCGTTGAATCTGAATTCATTCAATAATCCAAAATTTGGGACATTTCAATTTTAATTTCGAGGACGTTTCGTTTACGACTCACCTAATTTTATTAAAACTAAACAAGAAAAAGAACGCTCACAGAAAGACATTTATGTTTCCTACCGTATATAAATGAGACTAAGGAGAAAATATTATATTCAACAAGACACCGAACTGTAGAAAAATCACGACGAGATTTAAACACATCACATTATTTATTTTATTTTTTTTGATTCGCTGTAACTGTAACGAAGAGTCGACTAGGAAAGAATTATACTTGTGAACCGATAGATGGCGCCACTCGCGTTCTTTTCTTAAATTTCGCCGCAACTACAACAAAAACTGACGAAGAAAAACAAATTCTTACGAACTGACAGATGGCGCTATGTATTTCTTAAAGTTCGCCGTAGCTAGAACAAAAATTAACGAAGAAAGACATATTCTTATGAACCGATAGATGGCCCCACTCGTCGTTCTTTTTTTAAAATTTTGCAGTAACTAGAACCGTGGCCAGCTACATTAACATTCACTGACGTGTATGTATGGCCGTTTCAATTCGACTTTTAAAATTTTTTATGGTACTCCTCTCAGCGGCTCCTGTGAATTTTTAAGTAATTGCAGTTGTCATTAAGTTACTGTCAGTAGTTCTGTAGTATCTTTAATAGGGAGCGCTGACGGGAGTACTCCATGGCATGCTATCTCGGAACCGAATTTTAGGCGAATTGAAACGGTCATACATACACGTCAGTGAATTTTAATGAAGCTGGCCATGCTAGAACAAAAGTTGAAGAAGAATGACATATTTTCATGAACTGACAGATGGTGTCACTCGCTCATCTTTTTTTATTTCGCTGTAACAAGAACAAAAAGTTGACTTATTCTTATGAACCGATAGATGGCGCCACTCGTCGTTCTTTTAAATTTGCTGTAACCAGTACAGAAAGCGACAATTTTTTCATTTTCTGACGTTAACAAGAAAAAACATTCTTATGAACCGATAGATGGCGTCACTCGTCGTTCTTTTTTTAAAATTTTGCAGTAACTAGAACAAAAGTTGAAGAAGAAAGACGTATTTTTATGAACTGACAGATGGTATCACTCGCTCATCTTTTTTTATTTCGCTGTAACTAGAACAAAAAGTTGACTTACTTTTATGAACCCATAGATGGAGCCACTCGTTCTTTTTAAATTTGCCGTAACAAGAAAGAACATTCTTATGAATCGATAGGTGTCGCCACTCACGGTTTTCGTTCTTTAATTCAATTTTTTAAAGTTGGCAACGAAAGACATTCTTATGAACCGATAGGTGGCGTCACTCGTCGTCGTGGACTCGTGTGCACATTTTAGGACAGGAAGTTAAAGCTCAAGGTCAACCCAACCCAAGCAAAAAATTAAGAAACTTTAAAAATTATAACTAAAAAAATTAAAATTCAAGAAACAAAACTGAGAAAAGATAACGGTCAAGGTAAAAAAAAATTCAATGCCGACCCAACCCAACCCTACTCGGTCCAGGCAAAAAACTAAAATTGAAAAGAAAAATTAAACCACAGAACCGAACTCAGGAAAGTTAAATGTCAAGGTCAAATGCAATTTCAAGGTCAACTCAACCTAACTACTCAACTCGAGCAAAGAAATTTAAAAGCAGTGATAAGAATTAAACTTTCAAGAAAAACCCAAGCAAAAATATTAAAACAAAACAAAGAAATTATCAGGTCAACAAGCGATCGAAAGATGTCGCTACTTAAAGAAATTATAATTAAGAAAACATTAAAACTCAAGAAACAAAACAAAAAAGATAATTGTCAAGGTAAACACCAACCTTCTCTATCCTACTCGGCCCAAATTAAAACAAAAAACTAAACGGTAATATCGATATATCGATAATTTATCTGGCGTCTCTAAGAGGGGTAAAATGACATCACCCGTAACAGTCAAATTTAAAATGTTTCTATCTCACGCATAGCGATAGTGGGCGTGCCATTTCTCTATTATGTTTGTTTTTTTCTTAGTACATACGCCCAAACCTGTGTCCATGTGCGGATGTCATCATGTTACTCAAGGGTTTTACCTGGAGATATGTTGTTTAACCACAGGTACTGATTGTTAGTTTCAATTCATTGCGTAAAATTACCGTTTTTAATTTCTGATGATTCCGACAACCACTGCCAATTTTTTCGCTCGTGTCTGTACATATAGTTGTGCATGTGGGTGTTTTTTTTTTAATTTGGCGTCGAAGTTGGCAGCGACAATTTTTATTGTTTGTTGTAATTCTAATTTTCTTATTGTCTGTTTTCGTTTGTTACAACGATCACATGTGATATCACATGTGATATCCCATCGTATTGTTGAACTCGTGTTGAGCAAGGTTAGGTATGGCAAGTTCAAATGTCAAATTAACATGATGATGAAGGTTAGGCTTCGGACATTTCGGAGCGTTGTCATGGCTACGCAATGAAGGGCGATTTTTCATTGGTCCTCGTATTGCGTAACCATGGCAACGCTCCGAAATGTCCGAAGTCTGGTGATGGTTCACAATTAAATGTTCAAGGCCAACTTCGACGCCAGATATTAAAAAAAATACTCTTTATAAAGGGAACTGATACAATTGTTTGGGTAAATCGATCGAATTTTTACTTACATTTTATTATTAGGCCTTAAACTTTTATACCGACTTCTAAACAATACTCTGCTTTAAACATTCGATTGTAAAGATTTCTTAATTTTCATGGTTTTTTTTTAAATTTTTAGTGGCGCCATCTATGAATTTTCTAACGAACTCCATTTTTAGAAGCGTCAAATTTGAACTATGTACACGTCGCAAATACATAATAAAGTTTCCAAAAAAGAGGAAGTTAAAATGTTTAGAGATTTTTTTTTTAATTTCTAATGCCGCTCTCTATAAGTTTTCTAACGAACTCCAGCTTTAAGGGCTACACCTTGCAAACAATAAATTTTGTAAAAAGAGAAAATTACTTTTAGACATACGACTTCAAGGTAATATTTTTTAAATAATTTTCTTTGCACGTAAAGCTTTCTGAATTTTTCAGCTTTTTGTCACTTAAAAATATTTAGAGATTATTTTAAAAACTTTTAGTGTCGCCATCTATGAGTTTTTTTAACGAAGTGTAACTTTAAGAGTATCAAATTTAAACTACACGTTGCAAATACATAATAAATTTTCTAAAAAGAGGAAATTACTTTGGACATGCTACTTCAATATAATATTTTTTTAATAATTTCGTTCGTATATAGTTTTCATAGTTTTTCAGTTTTTTGTCACTCCACCGTTAACTTATAGCGTTTTCGATTGACTGCACTAGAGTTTACTTTTGGACATACGACGCTAACTTAAAAAGACTTTTTAAAATTTTTAGTGGCACCATCTATTAGCTTTCTGACGTAATGCATCTTTAGAATCGTCAAATTTAAAGTTTAGACTAAACTTTTGTTTGACCTGATCACTTTGTTCTAATTCAAACCCGTACGTTTCAATTTTATTAATTCAACATTTGTTTTCTGATTTTGATTGAATAAATTTTTCTACAGAATTTCAGTTTCTACGCCATTACACTGTCCTTAAAAAAAGGGCCCCGCAATTCTTGCTGAACTCGGGCCCCGGCATTTAGAAGGTCGGCCCTGTGTTTCCAAACAATAATGTTCCTTTCACTGTAGGTACTAATCTGTCCTTTCAAATTCTTAGTACATGTCCACACATCAATAACATCTAGAGATGATCTTCACGATTGCATGAGATTTTATGTTGTTATGACCACACGTTTTCTCGTAAATACATTTTTTTTTCGGAGCCTAAATTTTGCTTTTGTTTCGGAAACTTGTTGCACCTTTATAATATTGTGCAAATAGGTAATACTAATACTTCGAATTAAATAAGCCTTTTTTCCTTTTTCAGTCAAAGGGCGACTCCTTAAATGTTTTGGATAAAAGATCGCGAATTTAAAATAAACAGCACAAATGTCATCAATACTAGAAAACAAATGCAAATTGAGCCTTTAGAAAAGTATGCCCCATTGTATCTTTGTAAAAGCTTTGCGAATACTTTCTTTAATTGTAAAACATACAATTTTAAAACATACAATTCCTTAAAAAATTAGTTGCTAACATAACCGTCATCAAAATGCGTGGGATTTGTGTTCCTTGGGACCACACGTTTTCTCGCAAGTATTTTTTTTCGGAGCCTAAATTAAATAACTATTATCTATTTTAGTCGTGCAAAATCAAAAATCGTTTTGTAATAAGGCCCATTGCAACGCTGTTATAATAGTGATCTGTGACTTTAGTCAATTTTGACATTGTAGTAATAAACTAATAAGTGTTTATTACAAACATTCACAACAGTCAACATGCCTCGTTCTGCGTTGAAACAACACGATCTATATTCGATTTTTTACATTAAAAAAAAAATCAATTCATTTTTGCTTCACAAAATTGACAAATTAAATTTAAATTTAACACGAAATTTATCAAGTAAAATGTTTAACGAATTGTACATATATGTAAGTAGAATATACAGAGATTAATTCGCAGGTTGAGAACACAAAAGTATATAAATACTTTTTTATTTTATTTAGATAATTTTGTTACATAACATTGATAAGAAGTGATCAAATGAAAACTGAATTAGAGTTGGCGATGCAACCAAACACGCACGTGTCGTTATTTAGTTCATCGAACGTTCCTTCAGTCACTTTTGACGTTTCTACAAAGCAAAAAAAAAACCTTTTATTTTTAAAGAATTAAAGCAAATGCTTAAAATTACCTCTGGCCTGCATCAAGATACTTTAGAATTCTTTTAACAACTGCGTGACTAACGTTAAATAACATTTCTGGCGTGTTATTTATGTTACAATTGATTGACAATTAGTGTCATTTTCCAAGACATGCATTTAAACTCCAACGCCTACTATAATTCGTTTTTATATTGTTTACCGGTTACTATTGTAACTGTGTCCTATATTATATAAGTTTGTGAGTAAATGAACATCATCATGTGACAGAAAACTTTTTTTTTCTGAAGCAGTGTCTCGCAGCTTAAGTTATGAAAGTCATTTTAAGTCGAGCGATTTTATTTTATTCTAGACGACTGCATTTTATTCTTATTATTAGCATTGTACTAATAGTGTTACAATTAGTTCTAGTGTATCTATACAAGAGTATGTGATGTATTATAAATTGAAACATTTCTCCTTTATACTTGGAAATATTCATATTTTGAAGTGTTTACGGTTACATAATTTTATTGCTGTAATTATGAACGCATCTTTTTGTTCCTCTTTATTTTATATCACTAAAACAATAAACAAGTTTGACTACATATCAAACAACATTTTGCAACTATTATCATCTGGTTTTCGTAAAATAAATAAATATAAAGTGAAGAGGTATTTTATGTATGTATGTAAATCGAGGGCAGAAATGTTTGGGTAAAGAAAATTGTGTATGGCATTTGTTTTCTGATAATTAAGATGTTCATTACACACAAAATGCATTTGGGTAGGTGGTAACATGAAATCCGATCCGGCCCGGAGTTTGCAATGCGCATGCGTCCTGTACTTCCGGTACGGTATCAGATGTACAACGCGCATATCAGATGTCGCGCTCCTCCTCCGAACGTCATCATTTAAGGGTAAACTCCATGGACAGAATAACAACGATGACATCTTGGATAATTCGCTGAATGTTAATTTAATAATTGACTCCGAAAATAAACGACATTTCAAATTTTGGCAGAAATTGATTAAATCGATTCAAAATTTCCAGTATTAAGAGTGGTTCACGAATTGAATTCTGATTTATGAGATAAACCATAAATCACCACGACCCAGCAGGATTCCACCACGGTCCTAATAAAACCGTACGTTCCGGTGCTGTTTCCACAATATTTCATTAAAACGTCGCCGACACTTAATTAAAAAACGAAAAGGTGATTACGTCAGGCTTTCTTCTGGACGTAATAACAAAATGATCCCTGGCTCAGGACAAACAAACGACATTTACCCGCTGTGTATTTAAGCTAACGGAAATAGAAGCATTTTATATTTTCCTATCGATTCTCGATAAACAGAAAAACATTGCGCCTTGCGACTTTGATACGGTTACCGAAGCCAAAAACAATATGACGTATTTCAGTGGATATGGCGGGATGGAATAATGGTTGTATAAAGTAGCCGTACAAGCTGGTGTCAAGCCCCATTGCCGCAAGTAGCTATTATAACCTTTCTAAACTATTATCGTCCTCCCCGGGGAGTTGAGCACCCCGACTCAGGGTTGTAACAGAAAAAGTTTTTAACACATACTTGTGTAATGAACGCGTTTATTACACACGCAATTGAATAATAGTTGCATCAATTGAAAGTGTTTTATCTTAGTTGAATTTTATATAAACTTATTTCCTATAATGCTCATTTATTTAAATACGTACATACATCACAAAACAGTTGAAAATAATTGAAGGCGTAATAATTTACTGTTGTTATTTACGATGAAATAAAAAAATTGTTCAGTTCCTTACGGTTTTATACATCAACTAATGTTTATTCTCACTTCACTTTGCGTATTTTAATTGATTCGCGTTCATTAAATTACAGTGTCAATTGATTCGTTCAAACCCGTGTATTTTGCTTGACTCCACTCTAGTTGACCGCCGGTCGTATTTACAAACTGTCTTAAAAAGAACTCAAACGCGTCATACAATGATGAATATGCTCAAAACCAATTTCAACCGCTGTTCTATGTCCTCTCATTTTTAAATGTTCAAAAAATAAGTATAATACACTCCTGCACTCGAGGATGATGATGAGTATATTACACCACAAACGACAAGGGCGTAATTCGTGCATTCGAGGAAGTCGTAACCATTTGTAGATCGTTTCGTTGTTAAATTATTGCGGCTGACTCTGCCACAATGCTCTAGTTAGCGAGGTCGTTTATCTCCCAACTTCGGAGGAAACTGCGGAAAATGTGACAGATCCTACGAATTATGCCCTCATTGTTCGCGATTGTCTGACCGAAGAGGGATGATTTGTCTCTTTCAAGTCGCGCACTTTTTACTGATCTATGGGAAAAAAGGACAATGTAACAGATTAGGAAATACGTTATGTTTTGCACACGTAACAACTGATTGGGTAAGTTTCAAAATTTATTGTGTGTTTGATAATTATTGTAATTAATCGTTACTTAGTACAATGTCCATCGATCACACTTAAAAATTTTGTAACGCCAAGTTGCTTAACGTAATAAGCAAACTTGTCGGTTTCATTTAGAAGCGATACTTCTTCGGAATGACACGTATGGGTACACATGTCAATGATGCACCATTATGTGCCATTGTATTAAAATTAGTGCGGTAAGAGTGGGCAAATCACATGTCTCATTCAAAGCTCCGACATAATGCCAGGTATTCGGAAATGTCAATAGAGGACAAGGGTTTATAGGATTAGGGAAACCGCTTCTGTACTTCACCCCAAGCGTATTTCTCACGCATGCATTACAACATGTCTTCATTACAATGGTCGTGTCCTTTGATACGGAACTGTAAATGTCACCCTTTGGATCAGCACGAACTATGTACCACATACTTCTTATCAAAGACCTACTTATAAAAGTATACGTAATGTAATTGTTAATAATTAAAATTTTTTATACAATCTTGTTACTTAACGTAACCGATACACACCAAAATACGTATATATTACCTTCCGCAAATACGGTAGTATCAAATACCACCGGCAAGGGTCACTCAGTTAGTTCTGAAGGGTGAACAAATAATTTTCTAAAATGTTCCAACTATGATAGGCCATGGAACTGGACAAACAGGAAGCGTCAGAGATAGCCCCAACTGAAATCCGTACCTACCCCTTTTCCGTATTTTTCTTTTAATGAACGGACCACTTCGCGCACCTTTGGCCCTTATCGAAAATCCGATCGCTCTGAGATCCAAGAGAAAGAAAGGGTTGACGCCTGTGCGTATGTTATCTTTTTGTTGCGAGTGCGTTTTATCAGATCGAAAATAAATCAAACGGGGGGAACAATGCGAACCGGTTGTTGACGGAAACATTTTATGATATTCATGTAAATAACAGGAAAAAAAATGTGCCTGCCGGGAATAAATAAAATTGTATATTTGAAACTCACACTTTCATTACACTTGTGTATATTTTGAGGATCTAAATTTTTATACCTCTTTGAAGTCCAAAGTATTTTTTAAATATTTCTTTACTTCATCGTCTACAGTGGGTGAAAAGATTAAGATGATTTACGTACGGTAAAAATAGTAGATATTATTATGTTTATGCAACTGGAAATATTATAGTGTTATTAAAACAATAAATTTATTGTTTATATAAGTCTTTGATGTATTTATGGTTTATATAAATGTCAAGACCTATAATAATTGAAATGACATTACCAAAATTAAAGAAATGTACTTGCGATTGCGCATAAAAAATGAGAGCTTAGGAAATCATCAAGTGACGTTGAGTATAACGTAAGTATAAAAAATTATTTGTTACATACATAGATAAGTGCGTAATCGAAAAGGAAATACCTCAAGGTAACGTTCCGGGACCTCCGCTATTTATTTAATTTTGGTTCCAGGCGTGACTGTGTTCTTAATAAAATCATTTTTTGTCCAAAATGTGAAGAAGATTAAAATTTAATAAAATTATTAAACACTCTTTATAAAAGCTTTTTATGATTAAGTACTATTTGTTTTAGTTTCTTAAATATGTATACAGGGATATCCACATAAACCGTTCGTTAAAAATTTTCAAGGTTGCAGTTCACGTAGATTTAAGGAGCAAGGGTTTTCCGCAGAGATCTCTTTAAATAAAATAAAATTGTCTTTGTACCTCTTCCGGTTGTACCGGAAGTCGCTATCAACTCGCTTATTTTAAATGGAAGCTATATTTTTTATCACGTTTTTGAATTCTACATGTAAAAATATGTTAAATTTCAATACATTTCCCTATCTCTAAAATGCATCATTTTTCAGATATTTTGAATTTTCTTAGAAATTTGGATTCTGCAATCTGATTTTCAAAAAATTATAACACAGCTGTTATTGAAGCAATTTTATTTGTAATAGCTAATATTGTAGTTGAAGCTTTAAGGTTCTTAAAAATTCCATCAGCATAATCTATTAAGCTACAGGGTGTCTAAAACGCACCGCTCCATTCGAAGATATTCAAACACAGAAAAATACTTTTTTCAAATGGAATGACCGATATTTTAATGCACCATTGTATGTGGAATCAAATGCTGCGTCGAACTGTACTAGCATTCCCTATAGGTAACTAACTTTAACAGTTTTTGAGTTATGAAACATTTTCGATTTAATTCATAGAAAATTACAATTTTAATAGGTCAAATATTTTTAATTTTATTAAGATAGCATGGAAATTATAACAACGATTACTGTTACTACAAATTTTGTAGTCAACCAAAGAAAATAGAATTTGGCAAGTGGAAATTCACAAATTTTAATAGTTCTTCAATCATCCTTCTCTTAGGACGCTTGTGATCTTATAAAACGAAAAAGTATGAATTTCATTACTTTAAATTGAAGAATAAAATAGCTGCTAGTTTGCAATTCTCTGGATTAGCGTAAAAATATTTTAAAACCATTGTCGTTATTTGTTACTGATTTTCGTACATTTTATTTTTCCAAATTGTATAAAGTTAGGTTCAAACTTTCCAAACTGTGTTTTATTCATAGGAGACAAGAGGGGTACATTTGATTGAACCCACATTCTCTGCTCTGAACAATTTTAGATCAGTCTTCATGAATTTAAAAACTAGATTTAAAATATCAGCGTTTGAATAATTTTGATGTTGATTCTCAACTTTTTTTTTGCTTTTGCTTAAAATTTGTAGTAACAGGAAACGTTAAATGCAATTGTTTGTTGTTTTCATAACTATATCAACAAAATTAGAAATATTGAACCTAATAAATGTAAATTTTTATGTATTAAACCAAAAATATCTTATAACTGAAAAACTGTTAAAGTTAGGTATAGGGAATGCTAGTATAGTTCAACACAGCATTTAATTCCACATACGGATGGTGTATTAAAATATTGGTCGTTCCATTTGAAAAAAAGTATTTTTCTGTGTTTGAATATCTTCGAGGGGAGCGGTGCGTTTTAGACACCCTGTAGCTTAATAGATTATGCTCATGGAATTTCTAAGAACCTTAAAGCTTCAACTACAATATCAGCTATTACAAATAAAATTGCTTCAATAACAGCTGTGTTATAATTTTTTGAAAATCAGATTGCAGAATCCAAATTTCTAAGAAAATTCAAAATATCTGAAAAATGATGCATTTTAGAGATAGGGAAATGTATTAACATATTTTTACATGTAGAATTCAAAAACGTGATAAAAAATATAGCATTCCATTTAAAATAAACAAGTTGATAGCGACTTCCGGTACAACCGGAGGTGGTACAAAGACAATTTTATTTTATTTAAAGAGATCTCTACGGAAAACCCTTGCTCCTTAAATTTCAAATATCTACGTGAACTGCAACCTTGAAAACTTTTAACGAACGGTTTAGGTGGATATCCCTGTATATGAGACTAAGGCCAGTATTCATAAACAAAACTTAGGCTATGCGCTCAATAATAATTCGCTTGTAATTCATGATCTGTACGCATTTCAACGTGTTGCGGACGCACAACCAATATGGGTTTAAGTACAGTTTATCAATTACTTTCCATAAAAGAAATCTTTGCAGTACATAAACAGATATTCGCAATGTTTTAGTGAACGCATAGGGTAAGTTTTGTTTATGAATACGGCCCTAAGTATAAAACGTTATCTTTTTTATTTTTTATAATTAATAATAAAAAAATGTATTTGTTGAATGGCCACACGAAGTGTAACTATACATATTCAATCAACTACTGGATATTACAAAAATAACCTCTAGACCAGCGGTCGCCAACCTTTTTAATTTGCCGAGATACTTTAATAGTTTTCGAATAAAAAGCGAGCTAACTAAACCTAACCCAATACTCTCACTATGCTGAACGTTATAACTATGTGTAATTTACGGAATAGGTATTTTAGATTTTTCGAATATGTTGTGCTGTGAGCTACCGGTAGCTCGCGATCAACGGGTTGGCGATCGCTGCTCTAGACTGACATTTGTATGACATTAGCACAATATGACGACATTTCTGTTTTTACATCTAAGAAACCTAATATACACTATTCTAAAGTTAATTTTTTGTTATATGCCGATCGTATTGATTTGACTTAAGAAAATATACGACAAATTGAAACGATGTGACATGACAAAAGCCGCAAGGCTGTTTTACAAAAACTAGAACGATCGGTATATAAAAAAATGAACTGTGGCACCATTTTCTGTGATAATGTAAAACGAGCTTAATACTGCACTTTGTAGTAACAATACGGCGAATATTTTTACAATGTAAGGCTGGGTTTACACTGACGAAACGAAAACGTTTTCTTGAGCTCTTTCATAATCTATTTCAAACGTATACCTTGAAGCAAAAACGTTTTGACTGAAACAGTCCTGGCGTGTTTCAAAATGCGTTTTGTTTTGATGTATCAAAGTGCGGTTTTCTAACAAAATCTGTTTTTCTTTCATCAATGTGCAAGTAGCCTAACTTGCTGCGAACCAAGTAAGCAAATTCTTTAGGTTCAGCCAACCAATTTCCATTGTCTTATGAATGACAATGGTAGGTGACTGTATCAAATTTACGCTTTACAAATACACATCGATTTTATACAATACAATTCTGTGGATTATTTTAGACCTTAAACACCGTTTTAAAATAATTCAGTTCCCATACATCTTAACAATACAATTTGAGACAAAGTATGTATATGGAAAGCAAAAGCCATAGAATTCATTAATTCATTGTTGGAATAAGTTTATTTTTGAAAATTCAATTAAGCTACAATCAAACTATTGTTTTCCATTGTAATTACTTTTTGAACTCGCGGTATATTTCCTGTATGTATCATCAATATTAGAGACGTGGCAAAAATTTGTATAGTGTATAGTGCTCGAAATTAGTGTGGTATTCAGGAAGCCACTCAAATTCTTATAAATTATTCAAACACTCCGTCAAGGTGTACCCTACTTGTTGGGGCAGAACGCATGACGGTAAGGAACCCAAATGATTACCCTGTCAATGGGGATTAGTTTCAACGCTTTTGTACGCACTTCTGGTCCGTTGGTCACAACAAAAAGGCCGTACTAATTCATTTGATGTGGCATTTAAGAAATTAAAAGTGGATTCAGAGGGGGGGCCGAAGTTTTCCTACATTCCTTCCGTATTTGTTCATTTAATTACGTTATGATTTACCATAAACAGAAATAGATTACATTATTATTAGTAAGAATTATAGAAAGGAAACGAAGGACATAAGAGGATGCGAGATATATTCCGACCATTACCGGGTGCCATCAAAAATAGAAATAATTTGAGAAAAGGAGAAACAACAAGAAGAGGGTAAGCCTAAAAGTGAAAATAAAAGTTATGCGATAAAAGAAGTAATTAGAGCATACAAGAAGAAATTAATAAAATCAGAACATCCCAGTAGAAGACATATGGAGAATAATTAAAGAATCCATAATAAAAACAACTTGTGGATGTATCAGAATAGACAGATCCAAGAAACAAATAAGGTGGTGGAATGAGGAAATTCAGAAAGGAGTAAAGTCGAAAAGATAAAAAGGAAGATATATCTTGGTGAAAGGAATAATGAAAACTATAACAGGTACAAAGATCGAAAGTCAAAGGGGTGGTGAAAAGAGAGAAGCAACAATCCTGGGAAGAATTTGGGGGAGAAAATGGAACGTGGTGGTAAGGATAATTAGACATTATTTTGCGGAATATTAAAAACGTTAAGGAAAGGCAAACAAAACGGAAGTATGTACATGAGAGTAATAAATGGAAAGATTTTAGAAGAGGAGGAGGAAATAATGAGGAAGTGGGAAGAGTATTTCGAAGAAATGCTTAATATACAAGAAACAAACACGGCAGTAGAACAGGAAGAAAACAGGGAGGCAGCAGACAACAATGGAACGAAGGCAAACAAAAGGAAAAAAACAAGAAAGATTGGGCAAGACTTATTCATAGGTAGAGACTTATTTATACCTGAATTGTTTTTATCTTAGGGGTTTATAAGATCAGGATGTATTTATTTCACGTGTATTATTTATGTAATACTAGTTCGAATTTTGAACTGCAAATTTTGGGGAATTATACTTGGATGTTTTGATAAAACATTTTGTATCAATGAACATGAGAGTTGATAGGTTTGCAATCACATCAGCGCCAGTTAATTAAATAAAAAACTGAGTAGATAATAAATCAACGTGAATGTAATATGCCATAATTAAATTAAATGCAGTGATTATCTATCATCAGAAATATTTGCTGTCAGCGCGTGATTTATTTATTCGTCACCTTAAAAAAGCCCGAAAATTCGTCCGGAATATTTAATCGAAATTGCTTTCCGCAGAGACGAGGCCCTCGATAATGCCTTCCACATACTAAAAACAGCTGTCTGCCGAAGGTAACTTGATACTTTTAAGAGGCAGCGTCCGTCCTCGTCGCTCCGACGCGGCTCCCGAAGGTCCCTTCTTTTCGCTCTCATGGCAGAAAAACAAACACATTAAAATGAACAGCGCTGCACATTGACAATGCCTATAAATAGACCATATACTTCTATATGGGTTTTAGAAGAGTGTTATCGTACTAGCATCTTTACTGGACCCCTAGAAACGGTTTACAGGATGTTCGACTGCAATTCATGCCACCTCGCTCGTTTCGTCCTTCTCCTGTGCGGTGGAAAGGCGACGGATAAGACGATACGTGTGCGAATTAAAGGGAACTGCAGTAATTATGATGTCAGGACAATTGCTCTCATTTTGATCAACTTTGTTGCCCTTTTCTAAATTGCACTTAAGACTCTTTTATTTGCAGTTATTGCTCGATGGGCGTAAGGTAGACATTCTATTATAATTCTTTTTTTTGTTAATCCTCTAAATTACAGCCAAGAAACGATTGACGATAATTTGAATATTTTCCTTTCCGCTTTAGATAACTTCAAGGATCTGCAGGCTCTGAAGAACTGCGTTTATATTTGCCTATTCAGTTCTTTAATTATTTATGATGTAACTGTCTTCTATAAAAAAAATTCTAAATAAGAATCAGTATATGTACACATATCCTATTAATAATTGCTCAATTTGAATGTATGTTTCTTCAGATTCCGAGTAGAAACTAATTAATTAGGAAGTTAGTTAATTTGTATAAAAAATTCAAATGACTTTGGAATTTATCTACGGCCAGCTGTGGCAGGGAAATATTAAAAATGCAGCAGAGTGTTAACACGACGTTTAATTAATCGGCTTATTCTCGACACGTCAACGCCGAACCCTTCACCGATGCTATCTTATCAAATCACTTACCGGAAAGATTACCGAGTAACTTACAACGATTTATGATTTAACAGTCTTGTTTTAAAACGGTTTTTGTGTACGTTTAATTGAAATTACCTGGGCTGAATACTTAATGTAATAATGAGTTACATAACAACATTTGTTAAAATAACTACAAATTAATTTGCTTCTAGAGTTGCATATTCTTGTGGGGTGATGTTTAAATGCAAGCATTTACTTGTTCCCGTTGAAGCATACAAATTTTTTTTTTATTATTAGTTCGATCACGTTGTGTTTCCTACGATGCTTTTTGATACTAGAGAATAATCAAACTGGAATTTTGACAAGTGTTTCAATTAAAAAACCTATCAAATATCAACAGCTTCATCTTGCATCATCAAACAGCTGCCGAAATGACTCGTCAAAAGAGCCGCTATTACGTAAAAAGAAACTTTGTTTATTTTAAATCGAGAGAAACATGACTAAGAGTAGTCGATCCAGGGGAATGCCTCGAAGACTCGTGGAAAATTGTGCCCACTTGAGCCCACGTACAAGGTCTTGTTCATTATCGGAATTTCCTGTATGAACCATATAAAAGACGGCTGGGTTTCATGAAAGGTCATCACATAGCGAGAAGTAGTCTGGTCGTGCGCATCACCCTGTATCCAAAGGCGTAATTAGCATTCACAGAATGTCATTCATAGCGAAGGGTGTGATTAAACCCCGAGAATGCTGTCTGTCTCTCTGTATCCAGTACCATGGTTTGGGTGAGAGAACATTTAATTTATTTGCCAGTTTGTTTTGTTACCAATGACGACACTTAACAAAAGTAAAAGAGAAATTGTAGAGTATAAAAGTAAGAACGATCAACCGGACCCCCCGAAAATAGACAAATGGAATGAAAGTTTTGAGATTAAACACTTCGTTTAAAAACTAGAAGAAAAAAAAACTTATGTGATGATGTGGATCATATTTTAATGTCCCCCTTTATAAGAAACACCAGAATGTAATAAGTAATAATAGCACACCAGGCGTGTTAACAAATTACGGATCTCAGAGGACGAGAAGAAGTGTTTAAGAGCCTCCGGAGACTGTTGGTTAACGTTGCAGCACTATTATCTCGGACTGGTGATGGTGGAACACTTAAATTGGACTTCCCCGAGGATTTCCGCCCATTCCGTTCCCGACCGCGGTGTTTTCGTATCGCGAATTAATAACATTTCAATTTAAATACGCCAGAACGTAACCCGACACCGTGCTCCGAAGGGGGACGGTAATCAATAAGAGTATTATGGTAGCCGACGGCGAGATAGGTTCGTTCTATTTCGAATTTTCTGTGTAAATTGAGCCGTTGTAATAAACCATTTGATTTATTTCACGTCGAGTATCATCGCAGGTGGGTATATTTTCTTTGAAATTCAATATTTTTTTTTGTTGAGTGTATCTAATTATGAAAAACAAAAAAAAAAAATAAACAAACCCGATGAAAAATTGATGAAGAAAGTCTTTGTCTCGGTAAGAAATTTCATTGGAAATAATTTCTAGGTTTCGGGTCACCCTGTATCTTGGCGAAAGTGTAATTACGCAGAAGCCTGACCTTTGTAACCTGGACTGTTCCAAAGAGTCCGCTTCAGGACGCTAAACAAGCCTGGGCAACCCTATTCGTTGAAAACAAGACTGCCCCATGTCGAAAGTGAGATTGGCCAATAACCCCCCCCCCCCTTCCCACGAACCGTTCGCGTTGAACGTCGCCCCGATGCGAAATTCCGCAAGTCGTTGTGGCTACTCGCTTGCATTCAGACCGCACTCGTTAGGTTTAAATTTTTCATTAAACGGTGCTTGTTTTGAAGTGAAAAAGGAAACGGGTATGAAACCCGGATTTTAATTTGGTTGCGGCGAGCCTAGGCTTTCTTCTCCAAGCTTGTTCCATCGTATTAAACTGCAAGTACATTTTAGAGTCACATTGGGCGTAATCCGTATTTTCTTTTATCTACGTTTTTTTTGGAATTACTATTTGGTTCTTCTTCCCCTCCCCCTCTTTCGTTGGAAGTTGGAAGTAGCATTCACAGATTCATTAATTTATTGTTTTTAAGTTTGCCTTGAAAAAAAAACAAGGGTATATACATGGATGTAAAGAAAAAATAAATATTGCCGTCGGATTAATTTATTATTAATTCTTAATTCAACATTCAGATTCCTATTATCAATTGCTGCCAGTCAAGAGATGTTTGTGCGACAGTTAGACGCTAAGACAGCATTTTTAAATGGAAAATTAAAGGAAGTCATTTATATGAAACAGCCACCAGGGTATGAAGAACCGAACAAATTGGATTATGGACTGATTGAAGAAGAAAAAATGTCTAATCATACGAAGCCTATAGACACACGATACAATTTTGTGAATGACTTTGTGACTAAAGGAAAGGTACAGTGTACAGTACATGCTGGCAGACCTACTTACAAAACCACTATAGGCACAAAAACTAAAGAAGTTGCATCTTGTGTGAAGTACTGAAATAAAGTCACCCCCCCCATTAATTCCGGACGGTCACAAAAGTTCCGTTGAGTGGGAGATGCCTGGCGATCTTGGATGGCGTCGCTATATATCGACCTTGGCCGTCCATTTTGGTGTTTGGTAACACGACGGTTCATCACGGCGCGAAAGGGCGCGCTCCTTGGGACGAAAGTGGTCACTGAAGGTTGGCGCAAGTGGTCACTTAAAGTTCACGAAAGTGGTAACTGATAATTCCTATCTCGTTGGGCTGAAGCCGTGCTGTCAATTGGAATGACGCGGCGCTCCTGTTACGCCTAACCTCGACGGACCACAATTTGACGTTTGCTCCTTGAATGACCAAATTTTATCAATTTATTAAATTGTGTTCTGTCATATTGTAATATTGAGTGTTTAAAAGACAAACGGCGTTGACACGCGATGTTAGTGTCGAATTGTGTTGGCCACTTTAATGCGTTTTGTAAACGGATCCGTACTTATATATTTTAGTTTATGTATTGGTTCTAAATTGGTTCTAATTGTCTTTTCTTTGTATTTGTTCCGTCAAAAAAAAACGAGAGAAAACAAAAGGCGATCGATCGTTTATAAGAGAACTTTCCATTTCCATTGCTTTGTGAAAAACAAAAAAAAAACGTGTTCTTCATCCGAAATAAAACCAAAGAGCGTCCATTTAAGACGAATTTCCTAAGAGAAATTACAACAATTTTTTAAAGACAAACAAATGAAAGTGAAAACAAAAACAAAAAACAAATAAACGCCTGCTCTCATTTTATTTGTTATGTCAAAAAAAAACGAAAAACAAAAGGCGATCGATTGTTTACGAAAGAACTTTCCAAATTGCCATTGCTCAGTGAAAGACAAAATCAAATTAATGCGACGCATTCGTAGGCCCACCACACATTCATCTCGATTCTTTTATTTTATTAAAATTACTTCAAAACAAAAAATATCGGGCGATCGGAATATTTTATTAAAATTAGTTCAAAACAAAAAATACCGGGCGATCGGAAGTTCAAATAAGGAAATACCGGAAGACCAAAAAACTGTCAAATAAAATGATGATGAACACTTGATTTTTAATTTCCTTTTTTTTTAATCTTCTTCTCGATCAGATCTTCACTTATTTTGAGAATGACAAACAAAAATACCGAGCGACCAAAAAAAAAAAAATTAAACCATCAACAAAAGTAAAAAAAAAAACAAAAACAAAAGACGATCAATTGCGTGCCGAATTTACATATAAATATTAAGTACGAACGCTTTTGTTTCATCGAAAGACACGAACAAATGAAAAAAAAAACAGAAGACGATCGGCACTACGTAAGAAAATTTTCACTTTTATTTCTTCGTCAAAAAATAATAATAATCGCACTATCTCGACCTTCGAATATTTTTTCTTTTTGTCGAAAACAAAAAAATTCTTATCTGCAAGTGAGTGACGAACAAAAAGCGGCCAAATGTCAACGTCATAACGTCACTTGTTCTTAGCCCATATCGATCTTGTTTATTTTAAGTTGATTGAAAATTTTAAAAAATACCGAGCGACCAAAAAAAAATGATTACTATTTCTCATTTTTAATTTTTTTATCCTTGTCTTAATTAATTTGAAATTAAAGGCGTGCGTTAACATAACCAAAAAAAAATTGGCCTAATAAAATAAATGCCGCGGGTTCTTAGGTTCACCGCACATTCAAACAAAACACAAACTAATACCGGGCGGACAAAAAAAGTAGCCCGTGTATGAAATATATTCAGCGGTAAATCGTCAATGGTTTTCGAAAGTAGCACAAAAATAGATTTGACAGCTGTCAAATAATTTATATTATCAAAGATATATTTTGACCAATTTTTTGAGGTTGTGCTTAGTTCAATATGTGGTGGGCCTAAATGCGATCAACATTTCAATTATGTATTGAAATTGAATGTGGGAAAGTAAATTTGACACTGTCAAATAAAATTTAGGGAGATGAACTTAATTTGCACGTTTCAACATTTTTTGTAACCATGCTCGCAAAACCACGTCGAATATTTTGTGTTTCTTGTGCTGTTGCTTTATAGTTAAGACCGCCCTGTGTTAAGGGAATGTTTTGTCGTTTGTGAGAAGTTCTTGGAAGACGCCGCGTTTCTTTTGTTGGCCTGCTGATAGTGGTCAGTGAGGTAAGTTCTATGGAATCAGCTTCCCCTCTCGTTATTGAGTTTCTCTTATATTTGTGTTTCTTCCACTAGCACATTAGGTGGGTAGGTTAGGATAACCTCCTGTTCGAGTTTTTGGGGCTAGAATAGCACCCCCCCCCGGACGAGTTTTGCTGTTGATATCTTGAAATCCTGTCTACTTTGATCTCGTGTTCGCAGAAGAGGAACCTCATAGGGCTCGCTCCGAGAGCTGCACCCCTTCCGTGGTCGGATACATATCGATGTTGGTACTTATCTTCATCCAAGCTCTTCGTGGTCACCCAGGGAGACTTTCATTCATCATCAATTCAATGCTGATAGTAATCTTGCACATTTGTGATTTGGTTGTTTTTTTCGTAATCAATGGGTAAATGGCCTCTAGAATTCGACTTATAAAATGTACCTAATCGTGTTTCAGCTTTTTTTTTCTTCAGTGTGGCCAGTTATTTATAATCCCATCTAATGAGTTATCACATGTTTTCTTTTTAAATGAGAAACTCAACTATTAATCAAGCGGATGAATTTATTAGATTTCAATAATCATTAGTTTGAAAATGAATCCACATAAATAATGTCCACCGGCGCAATATTTCACCCAAAAAGCGTTTCACAAGAACACATTTTTCGAATAAATTCAGGCACGCTAATACTCCGTCGAGCGAGCGGAAAAGTGTGAAATATAAATCACAGAAGCATTACGGCAAAATCAATCTTCAATTTGTTAACAAACCGGTTAAAAGCGATTGCCGATATGTCTGGCTCGTATACGAGGGGCGCTGTCGCTCGGGGCGACCTCCGCGGACAGATTTACGATCTCCGGCCGCCCCTCGTATCGGCCCGAACTTGTGGAACTGTTTTTCTTTTAAATGATACAGCGTGTGGCCGTCAGATTAATGCTTATGGTTCTCTGTTTATATCAAATTAATAAGTTTCAGCGTTTTTACTCGTTTCGAACTTAAATCACATTTTATGTTCCTTTGGCACGACTTGTTCTCGTTATGAACTTTGCAGGTCGTAAATATAGTAACGCTTTAAGTGAATTAATATTTATGATGGGACGCGGTGTAAGACGGTGATCGCAGTTCATGCAAACGTTGAATTATTAAATGCCCTGGAAGTCGACGTTAATTAGATATTTTTTAAAGAAATCACCAGTTATTTCAGTTCGACGAATAGTTACACCATTAACGATCCTTATTTGGGCTGAACCATCAGCTTAATGTTGTAGTAAAAATGCTATTGTTTCCTGGAAAATCTGCGGTAGAATATTGGTCCAAACAAATCACCTTGTGGCACACAACCCCTGACTTCGTGGACCCAATAAAATATGTGGAATGATATTGGAAAATAAGTTAAGAGTAGTAACAAGCAATTGGTATCAAATTACTAATGATTGTTAAAGTTAATTGTTGATCAGTTATAGAATTGTGTGTTATTATACATAGTAGCAAAAACAAATGGGCTACCGTAGATCGTTACGGATCGATAGAGCAATCGATAAATGGAATCGTTTATCAGCTGCTTCGTTTTTAACACTCGAAAACACATCGCAACAATACATACAAAATTAAACCGTGTAAAACGTTTAATGAAAACGAGGTGGCCGAGCGAGTTTACGGCCTGCGCGAATCGCACGTTTAACCGGGAGTATAATTAAGGGCGATAGTCGCTCAAAACGATTTCACTTTAAGTACAGGTGTTAAAATTATCGTAATAGAATCGGAAGGGTGTGGGGCTATAAATTACGGGGCTATCGTGTAATCGTACCGAAGGCGGCCGTTCAAGGAAGTACCTAACATACTGTTTGACATGATTAAAGATATATTGTAATTTAAGATCGGTTTATAATAATCGTATGCATGTACTCATTTAGATGAGTGATGACGTCTGTAATTATTTTTATTATTTATAACCTCGTACGCACTTCGGTATCTCCGCTCGTTAATTTAAGTTCGTATAAATGAAAAACGCTTGCCTACACCTATCCTTACGTGCATGAATATTTTTCGTCGTGATTGATTATAATTTTTAATTTGTGAACGCGACGTGAGCTGTAATTACCGTATTGTAAATTATCCTATAATGTACCACGTAATTCTAATTGCGCGCCTCATAATTAACCAAAGTTAAAATTGATACAGGGTAACCTTTAATTATCACGTGATTAAATACATGTATGCTTTTTCTTCATCTATAATTATTACCACTTCTTGATATTCTTCACGCACATTCACGACAATTTTGCTCTAAGCTGCTAACATATTTATGAAGGGGGAAGTCATTTTTATGGACAATTGTTATCAAGTAATAGTTTTCATTTTGAGATTAAATAATGCAGATAGGAAATAAGGCATTAATCTGTTTAAAAGCATCTAATTGTTTTTGAACACAAGCAATACATTAATAATAATCAATAGTTTAGATCGCGGCATCCTGCGACTGATTTTTGACCTAACATTGTGTGTAAATTGACAAATAGCAATCAATTTGCTGCTTAATAAGTAAATTAATACAAGGTGGCTAAGCATTCTGTCAAAGCATATTTGAAGATTTTTAAATATTTAAAAATGTTGCAAAACGGTTCCAGAATTTCGCAAAGTGCTTGTGTGTGCCTATGACATAGAGCGGTCATGTTTAGTAACCACTTTGGACAAGAAACTAACCGTTAGTATAACTCCCTCCTGTTTGTTCTTACTCGTTGAAATTTTTTTTATGTTCAAACGCAGAGCGAAAAATTATTTTACGCACTCTGTGTACTATTCAATTGACGAATATTTTGGGAATGAATTTCTAATTTAAAAAATTGCGCTTCTAGTTGTCAAAATATTTGTAGTAATTTTTGTAATTCATTAGGTAGAGATTTTCTTTCTCTTTCCAGTAATACATACCAATTTTTTTCTTAAGTTGTATATAAGATAATCAAATAATTTGAAAGAATCATTCTCGAATGAGCAGGCCCTGTTCAAGTATAAAATCAAGTTGTGTAAACAATTGACAAATGATATCTATCTTATGTACACATAAACAACAAATAAATACAACAAAGCATTAACGTATAAACGTATCACATTCAATGTATACCTACGTAATTTTTAATCTGCGTCATTTTCTTTAATAATACTGTTCGTTTTAATTAATATTCGCGACTTAATTATCAACGCGAGAGGTCTCTGTTAATCGTAAAATGGCCGATAAAAGGGTGAACAACATTGCAGTTGCGTTAAATATGAATGTTTGATTGGTGCATGTCTTCTGATGTTTTAGATATTAAACCAATCCGTGAAATGTTGTTCACCCTTTCGATGGTACCAGCAGAGGTCGCCTACTTTGTTTGATTTCGCGAATACCCTAAGATGGCGTTACTTTGAACCGCGTGGCTACTTTGAACAAAAAATAAATTTTGTTACATTGACATAACCATTAAGTTTAGCGACATCTAGTTTTCACCACTCAATTCGTCACACATTTAAGAATGGTATGGCAAGACTGGTTTGAAAATAATTTTTGTGATGTTGGCAAACCTGACATTCAACTTTTCTTCTACAAAACCGACGTTAGGTCTGCAAACTTTTGTTGCTGTAAGTATTTGCACCACATGTTTACAAGAGATGTTTACATGAGATTCCACCGCTCATTTTGCAAACAGACCGCATTGAGAGTTATTCTCGGTTCAGTGTAAATTTTCATTAAACGGTGGTTTTTTTTTTTTTGGAGTGAAAAAGTAAACGGGTTGTTAATTGTTCGCGGCGAGTCCTAGCCCTTTCCAAGCTTGTCCGTCGGACTTATGGCAGGTACGTTTTTAGGGGGTTTTATTTAGACTTTATTTTTATTTGATTCTTCTTTCCCCCCGGACGTTTCACCGGAATTCCTCTGACTGGGAGCCGCCTGGCGACCTTCTTCGTGGTGTCCTTGCTGATGGCGTCGTTATAAACCGACCTTGGCCGTCCATCTTTGGTGTTTGGTTCATCACGCCTCTCGGAACGAAAGTGGTCACTGAAGTTGACGCAAACGGTCACTTAAAGTGGTTACACTGGACACGTACATATCTTGCTGTTCGTTTCTCTAAGGTCTTGAAGACCTCGGAATCAGCTGACGTGCATTCACACCTGGATGATGAAGATCGGATCTTGCATTATTATATTTCTTCTTTGTTTAATATTTCGAACGCATTCTAGTCCCGACTAGGTTGACACGCGAAGTTAAAGTTACTGTTCTTTAGGGTCAGTAAACTTGGCCCCCCCCAGTAACGTTTTTCAAAGTTTTCTTGCACCAAATGATTGCACCCTTAATGCACCCTTATGCACCACCAAAATAAATATTTGCACCCCTCCAGGAGAGAAACTGCAGGCAAATTTCACTGGGAGGGGCCAAGTTAACTGACCCTGTTCTTTATTTACGAGCAAATGGAACCAATTGTTTCGCGTTTTGACGTTGTAGTGTTTTATAACTCTAAGATAACTTTTTATTAATCAATGTTTTTTTATACATAACAACGTGTAAAACTCAAGTTACTAGATCGTCATCTGCTACAGTACTCCTCCCCCAGTATGTTAAATACGAAAACGCACTGGAAGGCGAACTTCTCTACCTTTGGCGGTAACCGTTTTCTGTGTAGATTTTTCTTGCAAACCAGATAAAGTTACAGAAACAGAATTGCTTGTTAAAAATGCTGGTTTAAGTCGATCAATAGATACTCTAACTTCCTTATTATTCAACTTAATTTTGTACACCTTATCAGATCGCTCTAATATTTCATAAGGACCAACGTATGGTTGTTGTAGCGACCTTTTAACGGTATCATCACGAAGAAAAACGTGTGTACATTTGTGAAGTTCTGGATGTATGAATGTTCCTTTTGTAGTATGTCTTGTTGTGGAAATTGGTCGAATTTGTCTCATCTGATTTCGTAATTGTGTGACAAAACCTGCAGGATCTTCTTCCGAACTTCGAGAACCATTTACGAAGAATTCACCTGGTAAATGTATTGTGGTACCAAATAGCATTTCAGCGGTGGTAGCTTTAAGATCTTCTTTATAAACAGCTCTCAGACCTAAAAGAACAGTTGGAAGAACTGCAACCCAATTTTGTGATTGATGGCACATTATGGCTGATTTCAAGGTGCGATGCCATCTTTCCAAGATTCCATTCGACTGAGGATGGTAAGCCGTTGTTCGTTGTCGTTTCATACCCATCATTTTCATTAACGATGATAGTAATGCAGATTCAAATTGTCGACCTTGGTCAGTAGTAATTACACGTGGTACTCCAAATCGAGCAAACCATGTTGAATAGAAAGCTCTTGCTACTTCTTCAGCTGTCATTTCTGTTATCGGCGTTGCTTCTGGCCAACGAGAAAAACGGTCGATCATAGTTAAGCAATACCGAAAACCTTGTGATGGTGGAAGAGGTCCGATGATGTCCAAATGCACCTGCTGAAAACGTTCATCAGGAATTTTAAAATCTTGTAATGGAGTTTTAGTATGTCGATGAATTTTGGAGCGTTGACATGCTTGACATTCACGTGACCACCTCTTAACATCTTTGTTAATTTCTGGCCACACAAAACGTTCGCGAACTAATCTGCAAGTGGCACGAATACTTGGATGTGCTAAATTATGCAGTTGTTCAAATATTGTTTTTCGTAATGATTTTGGAACATAGGGCCTGATTTTATTTGTTGATGTATCACAATAAAGCTGTTTGGTTTCGTTGGGTGGAGTATAGAGTTGAAGCTTAAGAGCGGTTTCGTTGGTCAATAAGTTATTTAAATCCATGTCACCTTCTTGTGCCTCGGCTAATTTAGAAGTATCAATAGCCGTTGGCATAATAATTGTTTCAATACGTGACAAGGCGTCTGCAACTACATTTTGCGATCCTGAGATGTGTATTATTTGTGTTGTAAACTGCCCAATGAAGTCCAATTGGCGAAATTGACGTGGTGTTGCTTTTTCAGATTTTTGATGAAAGGCATAAGTCAATGGTTTATGATCAGTCTTGATAATAAGATGTCTCGCTTCAACCATAAATCTAAAATATTTAACAGCTTCATAAGTGGCCAAAAGCTCTCGATCGTATGCGCTGTATTTTCGTTGTGCCGAATTCAATTTTTTTGAGAAAAATCCTAGAGGTTGCCATGTGTCTTTACAAAATTGTTCTAATACAGCACCTATTGCAACATCAGATGCGTCCACTGTCAGTGCAAGATGAGCATTTTCTGCGGGGTGAACTAGGAGCGTTGCATTTTTTAGGTCGGTCTTGCAATCTTCGAATGCTTTTTCACTTTCAGGTGTCCATTGAACGTTGCATTTTTCATTTCGGTGATTTTCTTTCAAAAATTCAGTCAGTAGTGATTGCTTTTCTGCTGAATTTTTAATAAAACGACGGTAGAAATTAAGCATTCCTAGAAAACGTCGTAATTGTTTGATATTGTTAGGTTTTGGAAAATTTTTAATAGCCTCAATTTTTGAGGGAAGTGGACTTGAACCTGTTGGTGTTATTAAATATCCCAAATATTCAATTTCTGCTGAACCAAAACTGCATTTTGCTTGATTAATAGCTAGACCGTATTGACGAAGACGTTTGAAAACTTCTTTTAAGTGCAAAATATGTTCTTCAGGTGAAGTTGAAGCTATCAATATATCATCTATGTAGACGAAACAAAAATCGAGCCCATAAAGAACCTCATGCATAAAGCGCTGGAAAGTTTGCGCAGCATTACGTAAACCAAAAGTCATTTTAGTAAATTCAAATAATCCAAATGGTGTAATTACTGCTGTTTTTGGAATATCTTCTTGAGATATCGGTATTTGATGATATGCTCGGACTAAATCTATTTTTGAGAAAATCTGCTGACCTTTAAGTTTTTGGACAAAATCCTGAATGTGGGCAACAGGGTACCTATCTGGTATCGTTTTTGCATTTAAACGGCGATAATCTCCACACGGCCTCCAAATACCTGGTTCTTTCTTCGGTACCAGATGTAATGGACTGGCCCATGGGCTAGAAGACGGTCGACAAATTCCCTGCTGCATCATGTAGTCGAATTCCATCTTTGCAATTGCAAGTTTTTCAGGTGTTAGGCGTCGTGCTTTCTCAACAACTGGTGGGCCATTTGTAAAAATATGATGTTCGACGTTATGTGAGATATTCGTTGCTGTAAGAGAGTTTCTTGTAATTTCAGGAAATTCTTTTAATAGTTCGGAATATTTACTATCCGTTGCGACGGTAGTCACTTGTGGTATTTTGCAAAAAATGACTTGCCCTAACGTAGACAGTCCGGTGACATTGTCAATAAGACAGCGACGTTTAAGGTCTATAAGCAGATCGTATTTGTATAAGAAATCTGCTCCGATGATTGCATGAGCAACGTCCGCAATAATAAACCTCCAAGTAAATTGTCTTCTTAGTCCTAAATTAATACTTAACAATTTTGCACCGTAAGTTTTAATTTCGGCACCGTTTGCAGCATACAGTTTATTGTTTGTGGGAGCTAAAGTTTTTGTTAAGAAACGCGGAGGAATGACTGACACTACAGCACCTGAATCGATTAAGAAACGTAAACCTGTGGATTTATCCGTAATAAAGAGACGTTCTTGCGGTAGAATCCCATCAGTTGACGTCTCACACAATGATGGTTTCACTAGTTTTCCTGTGTCCTGTTAAAAGTGCAGGGTGTTTGACACTTTCTGGCCTTTCTTCCAAACTTTTGGTGATAATAACAAAATTCTACATTTAAATTTCTTTGCCAAGAAAGTGAGCGTCCTCTCTG
This sequence comes from Dorcus parallelipipedus, assembly GCA_958336345.1. Lineage (NCBI taxonomy): Eukaryota > Metazoa > Arthropoda > Insecta > Coleoptera > Lucanidae > Dorcus > Dorcus parallelipipedus. Next base: position 28,149,075 of record OY284483.1, read on the forward strand.
TCTTGTGTTGTTCCAGCGTGTATGAGATTTTGACCTACTCCTGTTAATTCGAAGCTCTTCAACCATTTGGGTCAGCTCGGTTACTTGAATCTCTAGTTTTTTGATTGAAGAGGGACTGGGATCTTCTTCCATTTGTACTGCTGCTCGTTTCTCTTCCGTATTTCCGTGAGAACATGACGCTATGCTTTGGTGAATGTGACTGCTGCTCACTTCTAAAATTTTGTCAGCAATGTCTGCCATTTTTGACAAAGATAAATCACAACTGGCTGAAAGTACCACTTGCACTTGCGAAGGCAAACGTTGGAGCCAGAGTGTTCGCAAAAATTCTTCACTGATTTTTCCATCCCCTTGATTTTGCATTTCTCTGAGCAATTGAGACGGTTTTCTATCACCAAGTTCAATACCTAATAAAAGCTTGCGAAAACGGACTTCTTGTGATTCAGTAAATCTTTCAATAAGATATGTTTTTAATGTTTCATATTTGTTTGTTTCAGGAGGAGCTGCCAAAAGATCCGAAATTTGTTCTAAAACTGTCGAATCCAGTGCGCTGATGACAGAATAATATTTGTTGACATCAGATCTAACTTTGTGAACATAAAATTGAGCATCCGTTTGTATAAACCAGAGTTTTGGGTTCGTTTGCCAGAATTTTGGAAGCTTTACGTTTTTAATTTCTGATAATTCTGTTTGGCTTTCGACTTCAGTTTCAGGGTTTTCATGCATTGTCGGGGTAACCAATGTAGTGTTTTATAACTCTAAGATAACTTTTTATTAATCAATGTTTTTTTATAAATAACAACGTGTAAAACTCAAGTTACTAGATCGTCATCTGCTACAACGTTTTATGTCACTTGATACTTGACGTTCTGCACTGTCAGATTAATTGACTGCGCTTTGATTTCATTTATTTAACAAGTTTTTGTGTGGAACTTAGTTCACCCCTATGAAGACATAAAGGTGATTTTTATTTCATTTCGTGTAGATTCAAACCTTTGTACTGGGATTACGTATGCCCCCAGCCCATCTCCACGGGTTAGCCAGTCGCGAGATGAACTTAATTTGCACATTTCAACGTTTGTAACCGGGCAGGTCACAAAGAATTAACAGGAGGGAAGCGACAGTGGGACATTTGATGTTACCACTTCGTGATAGATCAGTTCCTGCAATATGTCGGTTTGTTGACGTCCGCAGTTGAAAAATAAATGCCGGATTTTGTGTGTATATCAAAGTGTAGTAGGAATTTATGTGTTTCTTTAGCAATTGTGATTAGTAGGGACGATAGCTTATTACAGATTTCAGTTAAAAACTGAATGACTTTTAGGTTAGTTTTGGAATTTTTCGATGTTCAATGGCGAAGCAAGCGTAATGTAAGTAAGTTACTTTCAAGTACTTTTAGTCATAAAACTCCAATGTATAGAATAGAATTGAAACATTTCGGATCTTATTTAGTTAAATTTATTGTGGTCAGTGTATTATAAATAATGGTGAACTCTGTGGTTTGTGGTCCGACCTATGACATACAGCGGTCATATTTAGTTACCACTTCGGACAAGAAACTTACTGTTAGTATGACTCCCTCCTATTTATTCTTTCCTCGTTGCTCTAAACTCTAAACTAAAAGCGTGACCAGCCGGATAAAGGACTTTTAGGTCCTTCTTTCGGTTTTTTTTTTTTATTTAAGAAACCATGCTATCCAGTATTTAAAAGTAGAATACTTTCCTAATCCTTTCCTTAGAATGCGCTAGAGAGTTCTAATTTTTTCTCGGAATTTTCTTTTTCCATTTTACGTAATAAACAATGGCGGACTCTGTGGCTTGTGGTCGTTTCATAATTTTTTAAAACTCTTGTGTGCGACCATGTCATACTTAGTTACCACTTTGGACAATTAATATGACTCCCTCCTGTGTATTCTTTCCTCGTTGTTCTAAAGTAAAAGAATGACCAGGTCCTTTTTTTAAACTATTTAAAAGTAGAATGCCTTCCTAATCCCTGTGTCGTATTTTCGTTAACAGAGTTTTTATTTCTTATGATTTTTCTGTTTTACGTAATAACAAATGTATCAACCGATACGTGAAATGAACGAGTCGAACAAAACAGGTGAGCAGTACGCTGGATGAAAGCAGCAACGCGATAAAAAGCAGGTAGAGTTTAAACTAACGACTGGTTATAGATTATTAAAGCAGGAACGTGTTATAATTGGTTGTCACTACACGCCCTGGCTTTGTTTATGGCTCGTCATTTGCATATACCGCACACCAGGTTTATGTACTCGCTGCCAAATATGCAAGTAAACGTCCGACCGCTCGAATAATTCATGTACGGGAGAATTAACGTGACAAATTGTTTGTAATCGAATAAAAAAGTACACGCTCAAGTATTACAAACGAAAAAATGTGTGGCATGAAACAAAACGCAATTTTAACTACCATGGATCCCAGGCTATATAATTATTACATGTAAATCTATATACCGGAACGCGCGTACCGCGAATTAAAAACGCATTTAATTTTGCTAATTACTGTCATTATATTTCCGATGAGCTTCGTTATAAAACGTATTTGTTGTAGAGGCAATAAGTAATCGATATATTCTACCCTGTCATTAATAGTCATTAATAATCGAATTAAGAATAGCAGTTCATTTGGCAGCTGATATTTTAAGGGCTTCGCTGGCAGAACAATTTTTTTTTTCAATTTAATGGTTCACTGAAGGGCGGCTATTTTTATTGAGGATGTACCGGTGAAACTAATTATATGTGAGAATTTCTAATTAACAGTTTTCTAGGAGTTTCTCGCAATCGGGGAGGACATTCTAAAAGTGCAATGTTTATGGCGGGTTTTTAACTTACATTGAAGTATACTTTATCAAAAGTAATTAAAAACTGAAGAAGTTTCATCATATACTTTCGTTTGTTCTTATATACTCATACTTATATGCTCTGCTCGTTCGTCAGTGCGTCTGCGGTTTTTATAAACACATCGTAAACGATAAATTCCGCAAATGTCACGGAAACGAAAACTTCGTCCATCTGTGTATTAATAGTGGTTAAAATACATAATACGTTTCCAGTGATGATATTTTGATACTACTTGGGCATAGGTTGTAGATATTAAAACGAAATAGAATGTGTTATTGTGGGGAACGCGTTTTGATTAAAAAGATTTTCTTTTTATGTACCGGTGTCCCAAATTTAATGATTGATTATCCCCGCATAACACGTAACATTACTATAGTATCCTAGGCAACGAAATTTGCCACGTGTCCCACACGTGCCAATTAATCTTCTTACACACGTGCTTCAATAATGGATTAACGTAATCATTACCGTTCGCGTTTACATATAAATTTCGACCGTTATCAAAATCTGAAGGCGTCCTGTCGAAGTCCGTAAAGAAAACGAATTTTCTACATAATAGGTGTCGTATTCCCTTCCAACGCCTAATAACTTCAGAAACACATCAAAACGTCATGTTATACCGAGAGATTACGGCCAAAAGCACGTCAGATACTTCCGTACGTGTTCCACAGGTACGGAATAGCGGTTTGGGTACGTGCTGGAAATTCTCACCGAAAAAGCGTAGATTCAAATCAGGCGCACTTTTTTAGTTATACCTGCAGACCACAAATTTGTTTATATTTTTAACTTTTATTTTCGAGGATCTGACGCGACGGGGCGCCATTGTGGGGAATATTTACACCCTCACACCCCTAATAAATTATAAGCCGATTTTATCTTCGGAACTGCTCATACATTAATACGGTTCGTATTTCTTCCTCGTACTTAAAATCTCACAAACGCTCACCTGAAATTTTATTGTCCTTTTGAAATACGTTCATGTGTGATACGAACCGTTAAGTGTACGTTTCGAAGTTATTACTTCTCCCTTTTTTTTTTTTTTTTGGTACTTAAGTTTTAACACTGCAATAATTCTAGTAATTACAACTAATTGATGTCCATTACTTTCAATCACAAATGTTTTCTGCTCTAATGTAAACACCGTTTCGTAATGCAATAAATGTAAATTAAATGAGTAACTTACTTTTGTATAAAACCAACAAACGCGAAAACACTTACTCGACTCGCGTGCTCTTCTATAGAGTGCCCCTTAAAATTAGAAAGTAGGCAACACATTTTACTTCCGTGCTTTTAGTACGCTATGTGAACGCAAAGTGATTTCTGATTTGATCGATGTGTTGCCTATTTTGAAAAGCGTTTAGGGGTCCTGAAAACATCGTCGTCATATAAACTATAAGTCCTCCAGGTAACACCATAGGACAAATTGCAAACAATAAATTAAGAACCAAGGCATACAAATTGAAATTGTCAACGTGTGAAATTTCAGTTCATAACTTTAAATCCTATTAAGGCGAACGGATTCCAATCACCATAGATATCCACGAGCGTCAATAAATATATCAGGCGATTTTTCAATCGGAATACCAGCCTGCGTGTGGCATCATAAATAAGAAACAGAGGTGGGAAAACGCAGGTATTATAGAATAAATAAATAATTAAATAAATAACCGCTTGTTAGCGAAGTGTGTGGTACAAGTGGAAGCGAGACGGCGGCATTGGGGGCGACGCGGGCCAGACGAGGACGGCCGAGCGATAAATAAGGCACCTAACAAGACGCTGTTACTCAGACTACCCCCTGAGGTGAAAAACACAAGATAGATACCAGCACTTGAACAGCTTTACAGTTTGCATAATGATCTCTATACATTACACACGCAACGTATAAATATTCTTTTCAACTCAAATATTTTATTTCTCTTAATTAATTACTGTTTTCAGAAGCAGGAATCAATATTTATCGGTAGATGATAATTAAATTAACAGACTTACAAATTTGCTGAATAATCATCACAGGAAGAGCGACAGATACAGGATGTACAACAATAAACTAACCAACTTATAACTTTTCTTTTTAGAATACAAGTATAATTTGTGCAAAACAACCATTTGGTCTATTGACTATATTGAAAGCCATTAAAAAACAACGACAGCAATAAATAATTAACAAATTGACAGTGGAAACGCTTGACTAGTTTAACAAACGGAATAATAAATTATTTTCTGTAACATTTTACTGTATTTTAACTGAGGTCTATGAGACACGTAACGCTCTGGAAATAGATCTATTAGTTTTATTGAGCGCATTAGTTTTCCGCCAGCAGATAAATAAGCGACTTAAAAACACTCTCGCCCATTTTACCGCATACTTTGCAATAGTAAATGTTGTTACACGTCGATAAATCTCGAGTCGTACGGTTTTTACGAATTCTTCCGATTTTTCTCCAGTTATGAAGTGAATTATCGTCGGTGCGGATATAAATAATTGCTCACGTTATGTATGCATGCATATACATTCCTCAATGAGAGGAATCAATTAATTAATTTGCTGAAAATAAAATTTCGTCGTGGAAGTGGTGCGACGATGATTGAAAACGATTCAAAGAACTCCTCTGGATCGTCGAATAAGATGGTTTGAAAATATTGTTACATGACAGATATAGGTACACAAGAAGTTTTGAGCAATTTGGATCTTCAGAAAATATTGTATTTCCACCAATCAAAACAACAATCCGATAATAATCTTACTGATTAAAAATCGGTATGGAAAATTTGAGACTTTGATCTTGAATCTTTCAAAATCGTCATGCGAATTATGGAGAATTAAGTGTTTTGTGGATTGAGGCGACGGGTAAACAATTTTCAAGAACAACTTGTCGTAGGACTGCTCAAAAAATAGGGTTTAAAACTTACAAGGTAAAGTCAAACATTATGTTTGTTATCCATTTCCAATTTTCTAATTCCCATTGACAATTAATAGGACAGCCGCGTTACACATGCTCACATTTCACTTATGCAAGCTCTGCGGAATGTAAGCGTGTATGTTTACATGCGCCAATTAAGATTGAGGCAATTAGAACGTTTGTAAGAAACAAATTTGGCAAGGGTTAATTGATGCAGACACCTTTACTTTGTACCTTGGACCGAACACCAACCACCAGGACAAAAGAACCGATTGTGACGTAGATTTAGAAATGTATAAAAGATAAGAGACCAACCCATAGGTGGTAGTAAGAAAATAGTCGAGTGATAGTTAAGCAGTAACAATGCAGCATAGAGAGTCAAGAAGCAGATATAGTAAAGCAGTAAAAATGTAGCATAGATAGTGAAGAAGCAGTGATAGTCAGATAGTCAAGTACGAGTAATTAAGAGCAGTCATGTAGGTAGCAGTGTAAGGCCCGATTTTACAATCGTCGGATAAGCATTATTATTGGTAACGGTGGTATAACGTGTAACGTGACGTAGGTGTGATGTAGATATGGAGAAACATTAAAGGATATTTGGCGAACAGTTATTCCGTACTTATTCCACGATTGTAAAACTGGGCCTAAGAGTATTGATTATCGGATAGTGAGTGAGTAAGTGTCGGATAGTGATTAGTAAATTAGAAGTGCGTAGGAAAAGTCAAGCGAGTGACTCTACGAGCCAGGGCCAGTCCCTCTCCTAAGTAAAGTTAAGTAATTAAGTTTAGAACTATAAAGTTTAAAGTTAAGTGATCAACGTTAAGTAATTCCGGATAGGTTAAATATAATTTAAAAGGTCTAAGTTTAGATAAAGTAAATTAAATTTAAATAAAAGACATTTCCGTAGTTTATTGACATTTAATAGATTTCTTTTAACGCGACAATATGTTAAAGGCTAATAAACAATTCCCATATCATTACAATATTGTATTGATTTTCATAAATTTCCTTCTACATGGAAGATTTTCTTAGAAAAAACTATTTTAGTTAGTTGGGCCAACTTTACTGAAAGAGGGCTCGTATATTAATGAAGTATAATTGCAATAGAAAAGGTTTTATTTATAAAATGGTAAGATCCTCCATGCCTTTGCAGATTACGATAAAATTAAAGAAATTTTGAGCTGTCAATCTGCATCATTTGAAATACCCGTCTTTCTTAACTTAACATTTTTCAATTTAATCTTTGAATTGGTGGACATCAATTCAACTGCATGTAACATTTTAAATAAATTGATACCGTAACCTGTGCCGTAACCTTTTGTTCTTACCAAAATTAAAATAAACTTTTTAAATCAAATTAACTTCAAATTTTTCTAAATTATAAATTAAATACTACTCCTATTTGTTTTCTTTGTAAAAATCAAATTAATTTTGGTTCTTTGTTTTCTCATTGAAAAAAAAAATTATATTACTTTCACACTTCACTTTGCTTTTTCACATCACTACACTCTCTTTTTGTGCAGGTGTCCTTCAAGCAGTTTTTGGTAATTGACTTGGACATCTGACACCTTTGAGCTTTAATCCTCATCCGTCTGCAGTCAGCTGGATATACAAGACGACGCCCGTCCTGCCCGTCTCTTGCTTCTGGACTGGCCAATATCTTGCCATCCGAGGTGCCGCTGGTTTCTTGTGATGTCTTTGCTTTGATGTCTGCTTGCAACGAGACCTCATCCACCGATCGAAGATCTTCCTCAGCAACCACAATCTCTACGTCTATGTTATTGGGAGTGTTCATTTTTATGTTCTTTTCATTTCAACTTTTCACTTTTCGATACTTTCACTTTTGTACACTGTCTTTTGACCTCGTTACTACTGAAATGAATAATAAAATTGTCTTTGCTTTCAACAATTATTAACTCCCGTTGTCATATTGTCTTTAAACGTTTCATATTTTGTTGTTTAATATTTTTAAAAACCCTATCCTTCGTATCACAGCAATGTGAAAATACCAAATCGTACACGAAGAGTGCACGAGAAGTATACACGACAATAAAAGCCTGAATTAAAGAAGAAACAACGTGATTGGAAATCAAGATGTCGTCAGCCGTTTGTTTAGAATTTACCTGGTTTTTAATGAAAAGCCAAGCCTTGGAAAAGTAAAAGAAGTTTTCCATAAACGTTGTCGTTGCGTCCTGTGAAGTGCCAACTGGGTCGATATAAGTTTTCGTGAAGTTTCTCTCGATAATTCACACACAACATGACAGCTAGGCGAAAAGTGACGCCGTGAGACAAAACGAAATAGGTTGACACGGAATGATCGCAAATGAAGTCAACACCGACCAATAGCAATCGCTAGTTATCCGTATGCCCATATAAGCACTCGACTATGGGATAATTCCGACGATAAATTATTTCGAGCCTGCGCCGCAGCGCTCAGGGAAGACAGGGTTGCCACAATAAAGTTTAGATTGGCCGAAATTCTCAGATGTTGATATTTTATTTCGTGCTTAGTTGAAACCTAACAGAACTCGAAGTCAAAGTCCCATTGCTTACGTGAAATTGCCGAACATGAATCCGACCTGTCTATCGAATAAGAACATTGTTTAGACGGGTTCAACGGGTTCTCATGCACTGTTCAACTTATTTTAATAACTAATTGGGTTTTAATTACTGTATTTTGGTGAACCAATAACATTGATGCATAAATGAAGCAGCCAGTATGTTAAATAACGCGTGATCAATATCTTTTCTAATCAAGTGACCTACGAAAAAAAATTATATCTTTGTTTGATTCATTATTTCAAATGCCATTTGAATTATTTTTATTGCATTCCTATCGTTTTGTATAGGAATGCAATATAAATATGTAATTCAAGTGGCATTTGAAATAATGAACTAATTAAAGACACATAATTTTATTTCCATATTGCTGTGGTATTGGCATATAACCTTTTAGAAATAATTTTGATCTCAGGGCCTATTGATTGAATTATTAAACAAGTTACAACATTACACGGGGTTCCTACGCAATGAAGTAATTTAAATAGCATTGAAACTCTGTAAACATTTATTGAATTGTTTTGTGCAAATTTGTGAGCAAAGTGGTAACTGAGGTAAGTAAAAATCAAATATCTTAGTGACAAAATATATTGAGTTGGTAGTATTGACGTTACACATAAAATGTCAAAGCGAAAATATACACATAACCAAATAATCATCAGATGCAAATGGTACATAAAAATTATAGTCTAATTTGCCACGACGAATTGAAGTTAGTAGAACTCTACCTCACATTCATCATGAACAAACAGGTTTGTTATTTTCAGTGACCGCTAAGGTAAATAATACCTTGTTCCGTGTCCCCAAAAATTCTAAAAATCGTTGAATGCAAAGAATGAAATGTGAGTTGTGTTAAATTATTATTTAATAAACAAATCGTGGTTTATTGAAATTCAGTGTGTATTTTGGATCTGTTATAACAAATACTCAATGTATTTATTCCATTTCGTATTTGCCGACAACAAATCTTAACCATATCAAGTTAGATAAAGACATCTTCTCTGAATATGATAACGTTAAATACAAAAATGTGTTTGTGATAAAACAATCTAACTTCGTCATCAAAAGGCAACATGTAATTATTCCATGTCGTCCTTGTTAACAACAAATCCAATCATACTAGGTTGAATGAAAATCCTCTCTGAGTATGATACGTTAAATACAAAAATGTGTGTTTAAATCAAAATCAACAACAATAATATTAATAAATTTTAAAACTGTTTACCATTTCTAGAAGATGTTACCACAATCACTGACCAAGGAAGACTTGATTCTACTGAAAAATTGTCCCACTTATATAGGGAAATAAGCTCACAAAAACATGTCCCAAAAGAAACTTAACCTTAAAATACAAAATTAAAATTAAAAATTCATCAAAATTAACTTAAAAAATGTGACTCTAAACAATGCAAAAGTATGGAAATTAAATTAGCTTTTCCTAGGCCAGCCAATTAGCCCCAGTCGAAGTGCCTCCACCTTCAACATCTTTACCTTCGCCCCATCAGGGAGGTGCAACAGATATCGGCGCTTGTTGCCTCTTCGGTCCTTAAGGAACTCACGAGGAAGCTTTTTGACTGCTTCCTCGAACTCAGCAGCCTCCATCTGCTGCGGGGCAGGGGTTTCAAGATCTGGCAACCCAACCTCCCTGACCGATGCGTTCTGGACCTCTGGCATCGATAAAACAGGCCTAGCAGGTGGTGGAAGGACATCAGGCATGGCCTCGGTATCAGAGTCTTCCCCAAAAAGCTCACGGAACTTGTCTTTTAACCAATTTGCTGTGTTTGGGGAATCGAGACTCACGGAATCGTCTTCCAGGTTACGTATACTCTGCATTTTAACAAAATAAAGATATAAGTACAAGAAAAATCTTAATGAAAGTTTAATTTTTAGAACTCTAAGGGACCCTGCTATACAAACATGATAGAAATGTGGCACCAAAACCAAAAGAAAAATCATCTATCAAAATAAAACAAATTCAACGTGTGTATCCTTTTCATTTAAAATTTAATTACTCCTAGAAAGGAAAATAACACAGCATATATGTTACTTGATTAGAAAAGATATTGATCACCTGTTAGTTTTATCAAACAACGAAAATTCGATCTCATTTATTGGAACTTCGACGGCTCTCAACAATCTACGCGTTCGCAATCGAACACAAAACACGATTTTTTTTCTTTTCTTGAGTAATTGTGGTTTTAATTAATGACATACGTTTCTTTACGCATAATACTGCATTTATGTAGATTATGAATTTCATTAAGTGATCGAATGGTTCCGTAAATTTTATAAAATTAAGCAGATCCGGAAAGTAAACAAAATTGCTTATGTAATAATTCATCTTCGTGGATTTCTAATGTACGCAGTAAAACCTGCTCTAAATTAAGAACCAACAAGTCATAAACGTACGTTTGGGCGCCGTTATTTTCACTGATATATGGAAACCTTACTTTTTACGCGGCAATTAAAACTTTGGATTGCACCAAATAATTTAAAAAAAGGGAAAACGTATAACATCCATAATTCTCAATACGTCATGCGTGCTCAGTTGAATGTCCGACTAGACTGTTATAACAAAACAATGCATCAGTTTTAAGTCACGTTAGCATTGAAATAATAATGCCCTAGGGTGAGAGAGTTTCTTAATAGTCAGACCTCGTATTTTCCACAAAATAAAATTGTGAATATTTATTTTTCGTCTGCGATTATTTAATTAACGTTAATTTAAAACAGCAATACAAATTTTTTTGTCTGCATGGCAAGCTTGAATTATTTTCACGTGATGTGGCAGTTGTGTTTCGAAGCCGCGTAATAAATCGCAGTTTTTCGTGATTCCCAGTACTTAGAAAATCGCTCCTGTCCAGACTATTAATAATAGCAAACTGCTTTCTTATTAAACTTTGAGTTATAAGTTCCTCCGATAGTCATCTTTAATCTTGTCTTTACATTACGTTAATTTTTTTTCCTCCGTCCGTAATGTATAATTTAAATTTTCATTTACGAAATTATTTATGAAACGATCCGTTTGCACGATACGACGGCGACCGGTGGTGGAGGCGAAAGCGCATAAAATTATGTACCTATGTAAATCGGGCGCGTGGAAAAAATGCAATTAATTTAACGCGGCCGAGTACTTAATGTATTCCTGCTAGAATTCTGTAGGAGGTGTTTAAACATGTGTACAAATAAAATCTTATTGTTTCGGCCGGGAGTCCGCCTTAAAATCGGTAGGGGTCTTGTTATGAAATATGGTCAGTCACATCCGGTAACCGAATGTTTTCTACTTACTTACATATGCTCGAAAACCGTTTACATCACGTGTGAAAACATTCATTTCTTTGAAAGTCTCCTCCTTCATTTGCAAACGCATTTTGCATAACATGCTTGTTTACCATTGCACATTTTCGAACTTGTTAAAGCCATTCAAAATTCCGATATCATCTAATCATCTTGCAAGTATCAGGTGTTCATTTAATATACTGCGGAGGTTATTGAAACTGCCAAGACGTAATGAAAAATGCTTCTCACACCTCTATCCGCCAATTGTCACAACAGATTGAGGTTTCTGTGGGAACGTCCCACAAATTTGTTACGTAAAGATTTTCAGCTCTATCAAATCTTGTACAAGAAATAGGGCAATCTAGAACTCATCCCGAAACATTATTTTTGGAGTGTAGATTGAAATGGCGACTCACCATCATTATCATCAAAAGAAAAATATCAAACGAAATAATTTATCATCGCGTGAATATGCTAATAAATCTAATGAAATAATTATAACCCGGTAAATATTTCTTTGGCTTCTCCATTAGCATACAAAAGCGACGCTGATGTAATGTAAATATTAGTTTCAATGCAGCGAGGAGAATTAAAACAAGGTGACAACAACATGCCTTCACATATAAGGACAGTTCGTTTTGATGGAGCCCATTGTAACGACCTCGTCGAAAATATGGGCGGCGGTAGCCGAACCAGAACCCAAAGCAAATATTTAACGGTTTTTTTTTAACTGCTCCATCGTTATCAAGTACAATGTAATTTGATGTCTGTTAAGTTGCAACTAAAAAGATAATGGACATTAAAGTAGCGACATCTTTCGATCGCTTGTTGACCTGATATTGCAGTAGGATTGACAAATTGAAGCCAGTCCGCCACATAATTAGTCATCCCAATGCAAGGCGGCCATGTGCTGTCAAAGCATTGGCGAATAACCCTAGGACATATCGGTTTGGTTTGCAGTGGAGTTCTCGGGCTACGGTTCTGCTGACGAAGGCCCAACTAGGCCTGAAACAGCTGTACAGAGCCTGCTCGGGGAATCCGCTGCAATCAAAACCGATTTGCACAAAAATTTTAAAAAGATAATATTCAACTTTTTGATCTGAGCAAAAATGTAAGACAAACTTTTTGGTAAGAATTTGAAACGTACGTGGCGGTAAAGTAAATCAAAAACGTTCCCGTAACATTATTTTAAATAGATTGTAAATGAGAAAGGATGAATCAAGGGTGGAACGAATCTTACGATAAGCCCCGCGATGAAGACGCTGAGCGCCTGAGAACCTCATTCACGCTAGGTAGCGGAGCCGGTTCAGAAACACCTGGCGATCCCTCGAGGGTAGGCAACTTAAGTTACTCCAGTGAGCTAAATGAGCGGAACCAAAAGGGGGACTCGCACACCTGGCAGTTGCAAATTGCACAAGCGTTTTTCCTTGTATTATTTTTTTTTCGTTTCATTCGTAATGAAGTCGAGTTTCGGAGTGCAAAGCGGAAGGTTGTCTGTGCAGGCGGCGATAAATAACTCGCGAAAAGGAAAAGAGAGGTACAGACTTTAGAAGAAGCATTTAAAAAAAGCAAGAAGTTGAACAGATCACCACCAAAAGAGAAGCAAAATGAAGAGGATAAGATGGATTTGCTGACAGAAATGATGAAGGAACTAATGAAGGATGCATAAGAAACACAACGAGACAAAAAAAAACATAACAACAAGTAGTTAAAGGAGGAAAACCAGAGAAGACGAAAGAAACAATGAAAGATGTGCAGAGCAGGTTAAGAAGTATAGAAAAGGAGAGAATCAACAATGATATATTAATATCAGGTTTTGATTCACAAGGAGATGATAAAGGTCAACTGAAACATAAGCTGAAACAATTTATAGAAAGAACAACAAAAGTGAAAGTGCAGATTAAAGAAGTCAAACGGACAGGAATAAAAATCGGTAAAGTGGAACTAGAAAACGCATACGAAAAAGAAAGGGTAAATTGAAACAACTACAAGATAGAGTCTACATAAACCAAGAATTGACTAGAGAAGAAAGAGACATACAAAAAAAGATAAAGCAAAGAGCGGAAGAAGAGAGGAAAAAAGGAAAAACCAAAAACTCATAATATGGAATGGAAATGGGACAGGGAACACGAAAAATTAATAGAAAACAAAGCGAACACAATAGATTCAAAAAATTGACTAGACATGAGAAAAGACGGTATAAGAAGGACTTGAGAAAGGAGATAGGACAAGAGAGGACAAGAAAAACATAAACAAAATACAAAACAAGCAAATAGAAAAAGAACAAATGAAGAAGACAATGAACTGGGGAACATGGAATGTCAGAGGAATAAAGGGCAAAATCGTACGTTGTTATTTAGTCCTACAGTATATCTCCGTTTCACTCTGTCGCCCGGCTAAATCTGAGTTCATTCGTAACGACTTCCATCGTAACGATAGTGGGAAAGAACACCACCCTCGGTTTCGCGCTCAGTGTTTCAGTAGCGCTCCTGGCGTGCATATCGTTTATTTGTGTCTTCAATCTTTGTGTTTCTTTAATGGAATTTGTGATTGAAACCTGAAAGGCAATTCTCTCTGAGATTTGTTAAAGCACGCCGAATGAATTTCATGCTCGTTAAACAGCTTTTCGAAGGCCTGCTTCTGTGATAAGGAACAGGAAGTTTTGTTGGACATTTTGTGCGATTGCTCTGTGAGTAACGCTCTCTTCTATTAGGCTTCTAGTGGTAGTTTTATCCGTCAGAGAAAACCTTTTGGGTGGAAGGAAAGGCCGGAATCGGAGTTTGCAACTACTTGAGCCCCCGGCAACACGGCTCACCCTCCGTCCGTGAAAGTGGACCTGACTCGACGTGACTTGATGACGTAACGAAGTGCGTGACTAACCTCCGTTGGAGGGCGTTCCCGACAGATGACTGTCATTACGCCGGATTCTGGTTACAAGGTCGGAATTACTCTATTGTGTTGATTCATCTTTCCGGGCGCCGGCGTTGTAAAGTTTATTCTCATTTGGTTGTTAATCAAGTGAATTTTTTTAGTCACTTTAAGCGCTAATTGTAAATGAAGAGCAGATCTGCTGAACGGTTAAAAACTAACTTGTTAGTTTATTTATTTATATTTCGTGTTCTTTTCATTGGGACCTCTTATAAAATTGTCTATGTTTTTAACACTTAACTCCCATTGTCATACGTTTCATATTTTGTTGTTTACTGTTTTTAAAGACCCTATCCTACATATCACAGCAATATGTAACATGATAAATGTACTATTTAGGTAAATGATAGGGACTCTTAAGTAAACGTCCAAATTGAAAAGGAATCGCTTATTACACGCCATATATTATCTCAGCTCGAAGTGGAACAGGACGAACTAGAATAGATTAATAAATCATCCGCAAAGTACGTGAATTTTTGAGCGGGCAGAATTTCCAAGAGCCGTGCCGTGGTTTCCTTAAAGATACTGCAGTGCACACAAATAAACCAATAAATCAAGAGCAGAGAGCTGTGTGAATGTGAATCGGGTCTGTAATGGAATTCCTGCGTGGTAAGGGAAGAAGGTGTTGCGCTGGACGCGACTATCAACAATCTATAACAACCCATAATGAGTAGCCGCTGCGTTGAATTGATTATGATTAATAGTAGGCACGGTGTTAAAACACTGGATTTTAACCCATCCAGGTGCTTTCGTTGCCTTGCTTGTTTTCATTCGCGGTACACAAAAATAGACGCAACAAAGAACACAAAGGATTACATTTCCGCCGTACATCAAATACACATCGTACTTGTTTTTATTAGGTACTTAATAATCACACTTAGTACAAGTAATGTGACAATAATATGAACAAACATTAATTCGAAGAGAGAAGAAACGGTATTCTGTACATCATTTAAATGACCGCAATTTTTGTTTGTTTGTTAAGATAATTATATACAAAAAATGCACGAAATTCTAAAATATAACCTTTGGAATTACTGAATTTACTACGGTTATTAAATTCCACGTCGAGTAAATTTAATTTTAATGCGAAAATTCCGAATTAAGTTATTAACCGCAATATCCGACACGAACTATTTAATTACACGAACAGTTTCCGTTAGAAAAGAAGGAAAAAAGAAGCGGTACGAGCGAGAGAGGTTTAATTTGGCGTGATTAGTAAGTATACTCATTTTTTCCGGTGTTTCGTGCAAAAAAATGCGAAAAGGCTCGGCATGCGAGTAGGTACATAATAGTTTTCGCCTCGAATGAAATATAATTTGACGGTCACGGTATCAATTTAGCGCCATCTATGTAAAATCACGTACTGTTTATTAGGTATACTCGTATACACCGGCTCCGGTTATAACTTGTTCGTGCATCTTGTTTAAGATCCGCCGTTGTTTTCCGAGATTTTCAGACGTGCAGCTAAAAGGGCGTTGCATAAAAAGAGATGGAATCAACTGACGTACGCGAAGCCGGGCCTGTTTAAATAAGCGCGTTAGGTGTTGTTGCGTTTAAGATTTTTCTCGTCCGCGTAATTATTTTTGTAATTTCACGCCGCCGAGAATATTGGATAGTCCTTTTTTGGAGCGTCGGGGCCAACATTAAAATAATCTGTTTAATTATGAACAAAGTGAGAAGAAGTGCAGAACTTAGAAACGGTTTCGCGCGTTAAATACTTCGCATTACCTTTTTTTCTTCTTCTTCTTCAAAAGCAAATTATCAGTTTATATGTTTTAATGAGCACTTTGCGGTCGCCTATCAAGGCTAATTGCTAATGGAAATCTTATAACGCTCAATCTTCAGCGAAAGATAAATGAATCACATTACTGATAAGGATGATAGCTGCTTGATCGATTTACCTAAAACACTATTTCCGTAATTCTAGGTCTTTGCGTTGAATTAGAATAGACATTCTGGACCGTTAGTCCAAATTGTGGGAGCTTGCAAAATGCACCCTGAGCAGAGCACTGACAAAGCCTCTCGTACAGCAAATTGTCAGGAGCAACGCACAGGCCTATTGTCGGAAGCACATCCAAAGCCTAGCGTGCAGCCTATTGTCGGAAGCATACACAAGCCTCCTATGCAGCTCATTGAAATAAGTTAATAGTTTACAATTAACATTTTTCGAAACCACAAATTCAGAGTTAACTCCAATTCATTACGTCACCAGCACAGTAGTAGTATATATTAATATATATTAATTAAGTATATTACTTGTGTAATTATTGTTTACACTGTCCGAGTTACGTTACGATTTATGTTACCGATTAGGAAATAATGATGTACGTAGCCCAACTTGTGATATCAATTAATAAACACAATAATGATGTCTACTTAGC
The DNA here is from genome assembly GCA_958336345.1 of Dorcus parallelipipedus. NCBI lineage: Eukaryota > Metazoa > Arthropoda > Insecta > Coleoptera > Lucanidae > Dorcus > Dorcus parallelipipedus. The sequence goes on from OY284483.1 coordinate 28,165,982, forward strand.
AAAAAGTACAACGTTAAAGGTATTTCCGCTTTTAATCACGCTGTTTACAAACTTCGATAAAATGCATTAAAACAATTTTAATCTGGGAAAGTGCTGAAGTATTTCATTCATAAAAGCGAAATATCTTCACCGTAACGTGTTTACCGAGCAAAGGTCGATTTACGATTGTTATAAAACGAACAATAACATGAATAAAAAATGAAAATGAATTATTTTTATTTTATATTCGCTATGCTACTTACTAAAGTAACTGATAGTAGAACGTTCTCTTGAATAATTAGCCAAAAAAAGAAACGAACGAAAAAAGAACCACGTAAAAATATATTGCGGTAATTACGACGTTTAATGATAGGGCGCATAGTAACTGTTACGTGAGAAATTGATTATAACTTCTCGCTTCCATTTCGAGACGTATCCCATCTAACGATCGTTGATTTATGCATTAAATATGTTAATCGCATAAATCTAATGAATACCTTATAGCACCTAACGATCGATACCTGCGAGATAATATTTTAATAATAACCGTAATCGTATTTCAAAACATCACATAAATTTACACTAACTAATGATTTCGATACTGAAGTATTGAAAAAAATAAAATAAAAATGATGAAACTGCTGGTCGGAATGCTACGTTTTTTTCATCGACTTTCATGATATTAATTTTACGTTTAATTTGTATGCAGAATGCAAACAAAAGATAACATAATATCACATATTTTATATACATATTTATATATTTTTTCAAGTAATACAATATCGAAAGCAATCTCAATGTGTACACAACTCTTAAGAAACGTATACGTTTTGTAAAATTTAAAAAATATAAAAAGAATAGATAAGATAAGAAATGAAGTAGTTAGAACGGAACTCAAAATAAAGCCTTTAAAAGAAAAGATAGAAGAAAAGAAACTTAAATGGGTAGGGCACCTCATCAGAATGGATAATAAAAGGCAAGTTAAATTGGTGTGGGAAGCAAAACGAACAGGAAAAAACAAGAGAGGACGACCTAGAAGGACATGGACTGACAGTATTGTGAAGATCATAAGGAGAAAGAGCAAAACTTGGGAAGAAGCTAAAATGATCACTAGAGACAGAAGGGAATGGCGGACTTTCATAGAAAATTAATAATTAAGAAGAAGGAACCTCGACACTTACGAGTAGAAGAGGAAATAGATTATGATGATGATGATTTAACGAGAGGCACGAAAGCCGTCTTTATTCAAACTGGTTCATTTTCTTCAAATAAAATAAAAAATAATGAAACTAAAGCAGAACATGAAATAAAAATGAAAAATGAAATAAAAACAGAACATGAATTTTAAAAAATACAAACAATCTGTGGTAAATAAATAAATGTTTGTCGTCTTTACTTTACGTCTTTACTCGGTGCTACTCGGAAGCTACTCCGGAGCTGCTCAAATGTATTCCAATTGCACTTTGAACAGTTCGGAGTAGCTCCAAGTAGCTCGTTTGTGCAATTGGAAAGCGCCTAAAATAAAAAATAATGATATTAAAGCAGAACATGAAATAGAAAACTGCACTAGTACGACACCTGCCAAAGTGTTCAAATTCTACTACTTTTGATAATATTCGTGCTATCAGTATTTTACCAATGTTATCAAAAGTCTCGGAGAAAGTAATGTATGATCACGATGTATGATCAGATTCTAACATATATGTTTATATGTATTAATGCTAACAATATTGTTCCGCCAATGCAATCTGGTTTTCCTAAGGGATTTAGCACTGCCACTGCACTAGCTAATAACCACGGATGATATTTGATTATCTACTGATCAAGGAAAAGCTACAGCACTAATTGTGGAGCGATCAGCCAAAAGCAGGTAAATCCACTTTAAACAGTTTCGAGTTATTAATGAAAAATCTTTATCTATCAAGACCGAAAGTTGAGCTGAGAAATGGTGTATGCATTCTATGAAACTTGGCCATTATACAGTTAAAATATGAGACTTAATTTTTTTCAACTCATTTAGTACGAGTTATCAATAAAATTAAAATGGATTTATCTTGTTTTGCTTGGTTGAAATGGATATATCTGATTTTGGTCGAAAACGTCGTTTTCTTTTTAATTCAGTATGTTTATATACATAAGTAAATAAATTTTGATTAAACTACATATATAATCACCATTTGCATCAGCGACCTTTTACCATCTTTCCGTTAGTAGTTGTATTCCACGATGATATCACCCAACTTTTCTGGATTCAAAAAATTCTAGACATAAAACGACATTTTTTTCCGAACGACCTAATAGAACAAGAAAATTATTTTTATTGCTGTTACTTGAAATAGGAAAGTAAAATTCATTTTAGTTTCTAACCAGGTAAGTGATACGCTGGTAAAAAATGGATGTCTCTTGTTTTGGTTGAATCATAGATTTAAAGTACTGTTGCTTTGGATTTATCTGCTTTTGTTTGATTCACTAGATTTTGAACACTTTTTAGTGAGATTAACCTTGTTTGGCTTGATACTGATTTCACCAATGGATTTATCCCACTCCTATTACTATGAAACCATATCTAACTCATTTTTCATGAAAAATTGATTTATCTGCTTTTGTCTGATTGCTCCACAATTATGCTGGATTTCTCCAAGTATAAATCATAAATCATAATCTGCTACTTGTAAAATTAAAACATGTACTATCGCGGCCTTATAATTTCGCACGATTCGATTTTCCGCTGTAAATATGACTTTCTTTGACGCCTTGTCAAGAATAATCATTTCAAACGTCAAATTTCAAACGTAATGCTAAAGTTGTAGCAATACAGTGCCAAAGCACGTACTTTCTGAAGGAGAAAAGAGTTTTGCAATCGCAAAATTAGGAGATGGTTGGTCGCTACTTTTATTTTGTTATTTCAGTTCTAATACTTTGTTGTCTTGCTGTTCTTAAAATGTAACCAAACAATCTGACTTTTGGTTAAATGTCTTTAGTGTCAAAATTGAGGAAAGAGCCTGTTCTACAAAACTATAATTTAGAGAAATTCTGGCTACTTGATAAAAAATCGTGCGAAATTATAAGGCCGCGATAGTACATAGGTTTTGACATTTCAAGCTGTAACTATCTTGACAGCTACCTTACTGGCAGTTGGTAAATCGTAAGTTTGAATGAAATGAAATCAGATATGATAGAGCAGTCGCACGCTATGACGTTCGTACTGAACCTCTCCAACTTTTCGCTCTAAAAACTTATCTTAATTGTATAATTAACTGTTAACTGATTGTATAATTAACTGTTGAATAAAAATATTATTACATATGATTATTATATCAAAGATATCCATTCAGGGGTTCCTCAGGGATCGATACTGGGACCTTTACTTTATAATTTATATAAATTTGATTTCAGGAAATTAACAAAAAATTTGAAAACTCAGTTATAGTTATAACAGTACGAGAATTCAAAGAGCTCAAAATAATTGCATTCGTTTTGTATATAATTTGCAGAAATATGATCGTCTCTTTCGCATTGAAAGATTTAAACTAGAGCTGGCAACGGTTAACCGATTTTGGATATTTTGGATATTCGCGGTGTACAGCATGTCACTCATGCAAATAGAGTTGCATAACTTAAGTGTGAATCTAAATGAAAAGAAATTTTTCATGCTACTCTATTTGCATGAGTGACATGCTGTACACCGCGAATATCCAAAATCGGTTAACCGTTGCCAGCACTAATTTAAACTGGTTAAATATGGCTACCAGACGAAAGCATCATTTAGTTTGATTCACAAAATTTTATCAACAAATCATCCTTCTTACCTCAGAAATCAAATTTCAGGAACGAGCTTTACGAAGTTAATACTCCTATTAGATTTTGTATTGAATTAAGTGCTCCTAAACTGCATTTACTGCATTTTACCAAAAAAAGCTTTGTATATAATTGCTGCAGACTTTCAAACTGTCCTCCTAAGCCTATTTTTTAAATAAGTTTAGTTAATGTTTGTAATAGTTGTTTCTCTTTTTGCTTTTTGTCTGTTACATTTATTTAAATGCATTCTAATTTTGTATAGTTAGGTGGAAGAGCGGTTAATAGCCAAACCTCGGACATTATACTGAGCATACGTAAATGTCACATTCTAAACGTAACTTCAATTTAAACTCTGCTTAAAAAGTTGGTGCAACCGGGCATTAATAAAATAAAAAATAATGAAATGAAAACAACACGAACAAAAATGAAAAAATCAGAAGAAGAAATAAAAACGAAAATGAAATAAAAACAAGACGCAATTTTATTCACGCGTTTTAAATTTATTTATTTTATTTTATTTTAAGAATTTAAATTTATTCCTTAGGGAAAAAACTTGCTATATAAAATGCCAAGCACCAAAATAGAAAATAATTATTTTATTAATACACAAAACGAAAGTTGAAAGTACACAATTTCTGTTAATACAAAATACAAGGGCGACATCTATCTTCTAGTAGCATAAGTGTGCAAGACGCTGACGTCCCACGGCGTTATTGATGCATTTCGGAAGCAACAGGCAGCTAGTTTTGGTTCATCGCCAACATTATTATAAATTTATGAAAGTATCTTACAATTTAGAAATTGTGGACTAAACAGTAATAAGCATAATTCAATTTGAGGAATTAGAATGTTAAAGTGTTTTATAATTCCTGTAGAGAATACTTTAAATCGGGGTGCGAATCTAAGATATCGGTAAAGTAGAAAACCGCAAAATATAATAGGAAGATTTTATTTTAATTACCCAATTCCTAGCATCTGCGCCTCGTTCAAAGATACATCAAGTTTCTTATTGGTAGAGGGAGCATTATCTATTAAATAAAATGAAAATGACCACAGGCAGATACCGTCTATAACGAAAAGTGATTTATAGAATGCGATTCTGCGTTTATAGAAAATCACGAACGTTGTGATGATAGCCGAGCCAATACTAATTTATCTCTGTCAGTTCAAATATCCAACTGTTATATTACACGGACAATAATGATTGAAAGCTTAGTAGTTTCCCAATCGCGCCGCTGCGTTGTTAGAAACAAAGGCGGCGAATTAAAAAAAAAATCGTAAAAACATAAAAAACAATCAAATTTTTGAAATATTTATTTAATCGTTCTAAATGCAAACAAACACTTTTTTAATTATCGAAGTGACGTGCGTAACATGAAAAGCACAAAATATTTAAACATGACTAAAGGTAATAGATACCGCGTGACTTTTTAAATTTTTCATCAACTCTTGCGCCATGGAATTTGAACGGCATATCGTAGCTTTATTGTGAAACATCAGTGACGTACTTTTCACTTAAGCTAAGACATGCCGTCCAGAACTCATGGCTCTCAAGAGTTGATAAAAAATTTAAGAAATCACTCGTAATCAATAAGGTATGTTAATAACCAACAAGAGTTTTCCAGGGAAACCTAGTTTAATCTTCCAACCACTCGAAGGCTTCTGGCGGTTCTGGTTCCTTTTCGTCGTCAGCTTTTGGGCCACAAGCTGAAAATAATAAAGTGTACGTCGTACCAATTTCAAAACAATAATAGCTAACCTTGAACGGGTTCCACCAATTCCTCCTCGCCCGGCTTAAGATTGCGAACCATAATAATTCCCCCGATGGAGACGTCTTTGAGGGGAACATACTGGGCGCTCTCCGCAATGCTGATGACCTTCAACTGCTGCCGCATGATGCGCGCCGGGTTGCTCAACATTTCAAAATTGGGCTCCGGCTCCTTCTTCTTCTCGTCCTTTTCGTCCTTCTTACCGTCCGTCGTTTTTTTATCGTCGGAAGACGAGGAGGCCGCTTTCTTCTCTTCCGCTTTCTTATCGTCGGCGGACTTCTTCTCCTCGGTTTTCTTGTCGTCCTTTTCTTCATCCTAAATTCGCAACAACGCGCTAGCAAATCGCGCACATTTCGATGGTGCGAGGAAGAAACTCACCAGTTCCATCTTTTCATCGCGGTGCTTCCTCTCGTGTTCACGCCTGCGCTGCCGCGCCGCGATGCTGAGGACCGCGGTGGTGACTTTCTCACGCTCTTCGCGTTTCTTTTCTTCCAGGGGCGCCGGGTAAGCGTAGGTGCTGGGCTTGGCGTTGGATTTGAATTCTAATTTGGGCATCTATTAAAAGTTAAAAGTTAAAAGCGTTCTAAATCGAGTCGGCGTGCGAAAGCTACCTTCAGTTGGGTGTTCAGTCCGATAAGACACGTTGGGGTGAAAGCCAGCGCTAAGCAGTGAGCTAGGGGGAACCAGTACCAGTGTTGTGTGAACACCAAAGCACCAACTACGGCCATCATGTTAGTATGGCCCGTTCTGGATTGTAGAGATAAAGTTACGTTTCTTCCACCAGCATCAATTATTCCTGAAAGAATCTCAACCTCTATAGCTTCTGCGGGTTTCATCAATGTATCGCAATTTGGAGTATTTATAGAAGACTTTTAAAACACAAAATTTATAGTTACGGTGCATCATTAACGTGACCCAAATTAGGGTGGATGCGTGTTTAATGCTACTTTCCTTAGAGTTACTTTATTGTTCCAAAATGTAAATTTACGGCATTTCAGTTTGCACGGGTGTTAACTAGAAAGGAGGGCAGCACACTCCCCTTAATTAAGACTAAAACCAAATGCAAGAAAAGAAATTACTTCGGAATTATAGTTCAATAAGTTTCTATCTATAGGTGATTCGAGGAGAATTACTGCTTCCCTATTTTTACCTCAAGGACGCCTTTATTTTAAGATCGAAATAATAGTAATTAATAAGTAATAATGTTTAAATTGGCTTCCGTTTGGAACCGCGTCTTCTGCTGGTGGTGTTGCTACTGCTTCTCGTTATTTGTTGAAACTGAGTAGGTCGTGGTATTTATAGCGGTCGGAGGGGGTAGTGGGTCGAGACGGTGAGGGGGGTTGGCCTGTTGGGGCGTGTTTCAGGATTTCTATGGATGAACACCCCGATAACCTGAACCGCAATACTGGCTCCGCTCACCGTTCCGACCACTACAAATACCACGACAACAGATATATCTACTCAGTTTCAACGACTAACGAGAATCAGCACCCCTGAGAAAGTTCTTTCGCAATGGAGAACGAAACATGGGCATTAGAAGACGCGATTCCAACCGGAAGCCAATTCAAACAACATAATAATAGGTAATTGTTTTATTATATTGCTGTTGTTCTAGTTACCTTGGGCCAATATAGCTCCAAACTTGGCCATCACGTCTTCATGCTTGTTGGAAATGACCTGGCTGTAGGACTGGCGGAAAAACGTGACCTTCGGACAAGTCTGTTCCGTTTGTTGGATTAATATCATTGCAGATGCGATTAAAGCTCCCTGGCGCACAAAATTGACGGGATCGAACATCACCATTGGTTCCAGGAGCGCAATAGCTTCGCGTAATCCCGTACCAGCGCAAGCAATGCCCAAGGCCATGGCAGCTCCGTATCGGACGTGCGGGTTGTAGCTCTCTGCGAGGAGGGATACTACACTCGGACATTGTTCTGGTGTTCTGCAAGAAAGAAGAACACAATCTCAACTCGAGATAGACCCAGATTCTCAGCACCCCAAATTTCCTTAAAAATCATTTTGGGATGACGTCTTTATGATGAAAGTCAGTGGAATGGAGGGACGTTTAAGGGCAAAGGAGATATATGGAGGAAAGCGATTTCCTTGCCGTAATAAAAAGCGATTATTAAAAATAATTTCCGTAATAAATGTGGCCGTATAAAGTGAACTAAAATAAAAAAAAATCTGAGATTTTATTTCGCGCAGATTAAATTTTTTAATACGACGACGCGCGCCTATATTTCATGTCTACAATTTTATGTTATGGATTTAGCATTATCGAAATCTTCTACTACACGCCTTTATACAGCGTGACTTTGATAGTTGTGACGAGCTTGAAATCTGCAATGTATAGCGATTGAGATACATGTCCTTAATTAACAAAGAGTTAATTGTTTTCGCGAAAAAAACGGCACGGTCTCCATGAAGAAGACCGCCAGGCAACTCTCAGTTAGCAGAACTCCGCAGAAACGTCCGGAATAAAAGGGAGGGGGGAAGAACCAATTAACAATAAGATTAATAGTAGTAGTAGTATTAAAGCCTAGATAAAACATATTTGTCGTACATTCGACGAACAAGCTTGGAAAGACCTAAGAGGTCTCGGACTCGCTGTAACCAATTAACATCCGGGCAAGATACCCGTCTCCTTTTTCACTCCAAAACAAACACCGCTTAAATTTACACAAAATTAAGGATATTTAAACAAGGATATTTGCGGTTATAAAACTTTATAACACACGTTCATCACCTATTATTTGTTCGCCTTGGAAGTATCGTCCTTTCAGATAATACAAATTTGTTTATAGTAAAGTTTCGCCTTTGATTATCTTCTTACCCTTAATAGTTACAATCGAACAAGTCAAATTGCTGCACGTTCAGCCCCATTACGATAATCGACTTGTTCGTTCGGATGATTGAAATTACAAGAACGATGACACGCGTCGCGTCGTGTCGTAATTAGGATTTAATAATTTCGGGGCTCATGCAGATTAGGAGCGGCCTAAATCGATGGATTCGTACAAACACGTCGGGGAATTTATTAGCGTTCAGGTGACGCTAATGACAGGACGACGAGACGCAAACAACAAGTCGACGCTGTGCGACGTCCTCGGCGATCTATTTCTAACGAATTCGCTTCGCGATTCAAAGGACAATGCGAAAGGGTTTTCTCGCATTGATTTTATTTTTGAAGCGCAGCAGGAAAACACGGAAAACTGAACGTTTTAAATAAAGCGGAGCCCGGGCACGTGCATCGAGAAAAAAGGACGAGTAATGAAAATTAGCCTCGCGATCCTCCGACGACGTTAAACTACGTAAAATTTTTCAGTTAATGGGGGGCCGTTGCTGCTGATGATTTTATCTTGTTTACACGAGATTAAATTTTTGCAAGAAAATAATAAATTACGCAGCTTCGTAAGTTATAAAAGAATTCTTTAAATATCTGGAAAATAGAACGTGTTCTATCTCTAAATTTTTGCTGAAGTAAGCGTTAACAAAGTCTCATTTAATTTAAAAACTGTTTCTCATTAGGACTCTGCTGTGCCTACAATTTATGGTCAACGTTAGGGGACACCTGTACAATATTTTTTCACCTAATAATAATTAATAGCGGTCGTGCCATACATGCGATATTTTATTTTCCCGTTTTGCGTTTATGTAACTCAACAGTTAATCAAAGCTCCAAGACACTTACGTTTTATCCCCCGGGGCTTTCACAAAAAAAAAAAACCTGGGAACCGTTGCCGCGCAAATTATCAATGTGATGGCTAACAGAGGGTGCTATGTCAATCCGGTTAATTGAAGCCATTAGGGTGATATGACACTCGGCGCGAGCAGGTGAAGTCGACGTTGGGTCGTATTAAAAATTACTTTGTCAATCATGCTATAACATGTTACTTAAAAGCCGGGCCCGAAATTTCCATTTCAATCAAAGTATTTAATTAAAAGCGAAACTGACCGGTCGCGGTCGGATCTTCCGCGGGGTTGATAAATATTTAGATTTTTCAATTTTACGGGCGACTGCGGTATTTGCGGAGGTACATACAACTCCCACCCGATGTTGAGATTGAGAAATCTGTGTTCATAATAAAATATAATTAACGTATCAGCACTGTATTATATAACCGGGCAATTGTATATACAATTAAACATAGAGCAAGGAAAATATTATGACATTAAAAATGTATAACTAGACTGACTAACAGATGTTGGCATGGCACGCAAGATTAAACAGGTAAAAATTAATCAAACTAACACTCACTATGTGTGTCAACGATGCACGGACGAAAGCAGGAAGTACGATAGTTATAACCACGGCTCGGAACTGTTCTGACATTCTTAAAAAGTATATGATTTTTTTTGCGAAGATACAGCAATCGAATCGGTCTCAAATGGCGTTACAAAAAAAAGGAATAGTCCGAAAGGGGTACGACTACAAGCCTAAATAGCAAAAGAAAGGAACGTACGCACAAAGTTGCCAATAAAATCCTACCTATTCTTTTCTCAACAGCAACAGGCTTAGAGAAGCTTATAAGAAAGCTTGTATTGCTTAGCGTGCACTTAAGCACTTCGATCAAAAGAGCCAACATGATCAAGGCACAAAATGGTGGGCACTTGACTGACAACAGATGTGCCCGCCAAGGCATTAGTAACAAAAGTGACGCGCTGAAGAATGAAGAAAATACACGCGCAGACTAATTAGACATGGACGGGGGGTGCTACGAGACAGCCTCTGTTTTAACCGAGCGAAAGAGTGAAATAGAACATCTCCTTCGTCCATCACCGTTGAATTTCTCATGCAATATACAGGGCGATCTGCAAATATTAAACACATTTTTTTATGAAAATTTTGGCACCGTAACGAGCCACAGTTGCTACATGCCCAGTTAAACCCAAAAAACAAGCTTGACGAACTATTTTTGTTGGTTTTGAAATACTCAGATGGTAGATTTCGTCCTTTCGTTCTTTCATCCCCTCGGTTAGGCATTTTACTTATCAAATACTCCTCGTATCTTAATTTTCTGATTTTGATTTTAATTAAAAAATGCACACAGGCGATAGTTATGTACTAGGTTTTTTATTTTGATGTTTTTATATACGTACCTACAAATTTCGAATGGATTGAAGAAAACAATCAGGCATACATATTGCGAAATAATACGAGGATTAATAATAACACTTCTTCCGTTTCGCTTCAGACGAAGACCCGAAATAACTTTCCCCATCACTGTCGGCGGCGGGTGCGGTCGAGAACAATTCGAATACCTATTTGGAAATTGAATTGATGATGGTCGTTTAATTTGAAACGCGCGGCGGTCACAAACGTTTTCGACCTCTTTCCGTATTTTCAGAGACAATCGAATTTCAATTTGTGTCATATTTTTTCGCACTAATCCGCTCGGCCGTAATTGTAAAAGACGTTTATTCAAAAAATGTTTTCAATGTGGAGTAAGTGTTTTCGTGTTTGTTTGTTGGTTTCATACGAAAATAAATTGCACAAATTTACTGCATTACAAAATGGTGTTTATATTAGAGCAGAAAACATTTGTGATTGAAAGTTATTTCCGTAATAGTTCAAAAATCGATGGGGCATGAGTATACTGAGTACGAAGCTGCTTGGAAGAGTTTCGAGTCGAATTTTCCGATGTCATTATTGAGCACAAAACACTCGAAGGCATCTTGCAATGGTGCGTACAGTCGTTTCGTAAAACTGGAGGTCTTTTCCGAAGAAAAACAACAGGTCAACCACGAGGTGATCGAAACTGCAAGACATAATGAAAAATGCTCCTCACACCTCTATCCGCCAATTATCACAACAGATTGAGCTGAATGTGGGAATGTGCCACAAATTATGTAAAGATTTCATTCTCCTTTACATCTCACTGGCGTCTTCAACACATTTTACACATCGAATAAATAAAACAAGCAAAACAACGAATTAAGACGTGAAGAGTACTATAAAGTTTTAACGACTGTGTTTTTCCGAATTCGATTTAAATAAGCTACCGCTTAAAATAAGCCAAACCAAATTGATAATAAACGTTATGCGTGATGAATATAGCATATTTAAACCGAACAAAAAAATATAGGCACATAGAACGATGTAAACAATGAAGTCAGAGATAAATGTAAAGGTGCGGAAAGACATGCGAGAAAACTTGCGCGAGTTACTGTCCGACACTAATGTCGCTGATGTAAATAGGGTTGCGAGTCGACTCGCTGGAATGTCTGATAGATCTCGCGCTAGATTCTTTCCTTGCCAATCTATAGATGCAGATAGACATGCGAGAAAACTTGCGCGAGTTACAGACAGAACTCACGCAAGTTTTCTCGCATGACTATTTGCACCTTAACGTTAACGACACTGTGCCTATGTAAAGGAGGGAGGAGGAAACATGTAAGAAAAATGACAGGTCAGTCAAGGTAGCAGAGGCAACCTTAAGACCTAAAGCACAACGAGCCCCATGGTACATAAATGGATTCCAAAAAGAAGAAGGAGAAAATGTATTCATCGTAATTTTTACCTTTTTCTTTTAATTGGTGCATTGATTAACTAAATCACTTGCACCCAGCTCTTATGGAAAGAGTCCCTGGATTGATACAACAATTGTGTTATTATAATAATACGTAATGTTGAATCATTATAGAGAAACGTTGAAAGCAGTAATCAATTAGTGACTTCAGCATAATGCGATGGCAGAAAAAAGGAATGCTTAAAGTAAATGCTCTTGCATCTACAAGCGATTTGCTTCTTTCTTTTTGACCTCGCTCTCGTTGCACAGGCGAAATCTGGAGATTGCAGGCGCAGGAGCTGCAGTTTCACGAGGATCCTTGTTTATGAAATATTAGCTTAAGGTATATTACATGGCAGCAGCACTTTGTCTTTTCGTCCCACGGTAAACATTTTCAAATGTTAATTTCGTTCACAGCGTGCTACTTGTCATTTGCTTTCTTTCACATAAAAATAAATAAAGATGTATTTAGTCCAACCATGGTCAACTATAGCTTAGGAGAACTCATCTTCGTCACCGTATACCAGGTAGCGGATTTTCAAACTTTTTTCAACCGACAACGCGACGGTTTCCTTCGCTTCTACGAGGGAAAGTTTAAAAATTATCTGCTTATAGCGTTTTCGACTGCCTGCTCCAGAGTACTCGGAGAGTATCTCCATCCCCCCGTTGTTGCATGAGGTTAAAACAAGATGGAGATAGTCTGAGAGTGCTCTAGAGCAGTCAGTCGGAAAAGCTATTAGACATGAAGAAGACGAGAGGGGGTTATTTAAACATTTTTATTTTCCAACATACAGGGTGACTGACAATTGTCCCGACAGAAAAAACGCATAAGAAAATCGATTTTTGACATCATTTTACAATTTTCTTAAAATTAATAATTTATTATAGTCGTACGTATTTATAGACGCTGAACACTTGAAAATGCCGTATTAAGGCGAAACCGGTCGTGTTGAGAAAATAAAAATAAATATACTGTGCCCAGGCGCAGCTTTTTATTTATATTTTTTTGTTGCTATTTTTTGCTACATTTCTTTTAAAAAGTTTTCCAACTTTCTAATCGTAATTCCTTTTCGATTATAATCTTCCTTTCGTTCTACATTTTTCAATGCATTCGTGTTGTACTTTCATTTTCCTAAAGCTTTTAATTTTATTCTATATTATTATATCTTTTTCTTGATGCAGCCTCTTATTTCTTCATGTTTTAATTTTTCTTTTCCTCTTATGAATTCTATTTCTGCTACTCTCAATTTTCGCCAGACTTTTTATTAGTTTTTCGTATTCTCTGTATACAGCTTGTGAATGGCAGCTAAGGTCATACCCACACTTCGTTCTGTGGAACGGAAGGGCTTAAACGATGCTCTCGCATCATTAATTGCTTGGCTTTCAGTATTGTCACAGCTAGTACAATTGTATTAGATTAAGCGTCGATATATCCATCTCCTATTAAAGTTATTCGACGAATAACTTGATTTGTGGCAACACTGTTTGCTTTAGTTTGTATGAGGAAGAGCTTGATCCGTGCAGATGTAACTGTTTCATGGCCCATTCGTTGATCCCTTCTCTTAATATTTATCATATTTTGTTTCGCATGAAGAAGATGAGAGGGAATAATTTAAACAATTTTATTTTTCAATATACGGAGTGAATGACAATTGTTCCGGCAAAAAAACGCATAAGAGGATCGATGTCACAGATTACAGGAAAAATGCTTCTTTTAAACAGTTCACAATTAATTAAAAATTACCTCAAAATCATGCTGCGGCACTACGTACGAAATACGACGCCAAGTTTTATAAACGCTGCAGTATAATAGGGCCATAAATTTAATGATTATTTTATTGTCTCCTTGCCTGCACATAATGCGATCTTGCCACATATCTCTCAGTTTTATTGCACGTTCAACAGCTGGGAACGAAAGTCTGAGTTGTTTCTTTTACGTGACGTACTTCTTAGTAATAAATAAGGGTAACAAATTTGCAAATAATTATTATTTACTAGAGCGGAATGTACCAGCTGCTTCGTCTACAAAAAAAAAATCGCAAGGATTTAAATCTGGTGATCGCAGGGGTCAATGTTTCGTTTCGTTATCGCGCGGAGACAATAAAACTATTAGGATGCAGTTGTTTAAAACGTCGCTAATATTATGCGAAGAATTTTTGATCATATCGCGTACATGAAGGCACGTCACAGATTATGAGAAAATGTATAAAAAATTCTGTCGAAGAGTTTGTAATTAATGAATTATAAATTTACCCAAAAAAGTAGTTACCTATATTTAGACTAAAAAATTATTTTTCGAAAACTAAAATGGGAACATTTTTGCCATACTCTTGGACATTACTTCTTATCGTGGTTTCATTTAGTCGGGTTAATTAACAGTCAGCCTGTATGGTTTCAATTTTATGGAATCGATTTGCACAGGCAGATGCCTAAAAATAATTCTCTGTATTAATTTATTACCGCATCTTTAGAGAGTTCTGAGCAATATAATTAGTTATTTTAGATTCTCAATAACTTTATTATTACGAAAACGAAAGTTGCGACATCAATACTGCTGAACACACTATTGTGGTACGGCGCATCCGGTGTGTATTTAAAAAAAAAAATTCTTGCGATATTATAATAGATGATAAATTGATAAACAACGCAATAAATCAGGTAAAAATCGGACTTTCAATGAGCGAATTAAATCGCGGTTAATTGTAAATTAATAGCGTGTTGAGTGCCACATTCCACGCAGTTTTTATTATTTTAGGCACGACGCGAACATAAACATTGTTATGATGTAATAAATTTAGTACTGAAAGAACACGGTGTGAAGTAAAGCTGATTTTATTATGCAAAACGTTTAGACAAACTGTTCTTTTACTCCTTAGCGTTGAGCAGGTATAAAATTTGATATTAATTAAAAAAAAAATAATAAGTACTACTCCTAATATGGCGTTTAATTAAAACTTAAAATATTTTATTCGGATTGAATATACGAATATATAATTATCGAAAATTATTGTTCTGATAACAATATAATTTATGGTCACTATTAATTTATGAGTCGTTTATTGTTAATTTTGCGGTTTTAATTATCATTAAATAATGTATAATTATTAAGTAATAAATTGCCGAGGAACTACCGGTTCAATTTCAATTTAGTAACTTCCTATAAAATTAAAAAATAAATAAATAAATAAAATTGACAGTTTCATTTAACGTTCTGTATTTTCATGGCAGTGCACACGTTTTAATAAAGATGTTAACAACGTTTTCTATTCTTAATGCAGAACCTCCCAAGGAACCTCGACATGTCAGATTAAAATGGACGAGGATAAAAAATGTACAGGGTCACAACTTTTTAACGAAACAAAATTGCTCGGTTTATCTTGATCTGAAGAAGTATGCCCTTTTCTTTACTGGACCCCCCCCCCCCCCGTATAAGAAATATTGTATCATATTCATAATCGAACAATATTAGATCGACTAGTTTGATGCATAAGTATTAACTACATACAAAGTTTGGAACATTGAGTGAGCCGAAGGTATTAAAGCAATTTTATTAAGGTCTCTAGTTAACCCGGATTCGTAGAGAGCATGGCGTAACGTTGAAGATTCTAATACAAAACAAGTACTTTTTTATTGCACCTTAACAGCGGTGAAATTGCGAAAAATACAAACGAGCTAACCATGAAACAGCAACAAATGACGCTACAGATGTTGAAGAATTACTTTCGCAGGAAAGTTTTCTCCCGAGAAAATTTAAATTAATAAAGTTCCGCTACAATGTATCATTCTACTCGTCTTTAACAAATTTTCAGTAAGGGCGTAAGTTATATTAATTAAATGTGAAACTGTGTACGTCATTATTATTACTACTCCATTATTATTACTTTATAAAGTTTTGAGTGTTTTTGTTCGATACAAGAAAACTACGAAGAACGATGTCATATATCATGTGTTCATTTAATATTGCGGTAGCATTAGCTATGGAAATATTTTGCTTAGACTCGCCGCCAACAGAATTGTCACTAGTCCTGTCAATTGTCAAGTGTTTTCGTGTTTGTTGATTTTATACAAAAATAAGTTATTTTATATTTCAAGTCACTTCTTCATTAGCATTGAATAAACGTTAATATCCCATTACCAATGATAAGCACCGTGCTGATCGCGATTAAACTCGAAAGTTATTCCTTTGAGTTCCGGTTAATTAACAGGGCCGGGCGAAAAAATCCAATTACCGGGCATAATTTAATGAAAATGTAATAAATGAAAGGGCGAATTTAATCTCGCCCCAACTAAATAAGTAATAAGTGCAGGCGTAAGCACACCAGAAATGGATATTCGCGCGCCCGTAAATAAATAAAGCACAATACACGCGTGTTACGCTAACGGGCACGATAGTTAACGAAGAAGAAATGATCTTAAACTTGAAACAAAAAAAGCTACAACGTAAATAATTGTTAGAATTTGTACATGTACAGGTCCTATAGTTTAAATAGACACTTTAAATAGACACTCTGTACATTATAACAAATAGAATTGGACGGTCTATCACTTTTGAGAAGACACAACGTTAATACAGACAAAGGTCAATAATAACCTGGATAAAAATTGTTTGTCTTTTTCTTAGGAATCATTTTATGTTCGATTGCGAACGCGTACTTTGTTGAGAGCTGTCGAAGCTCTTACTTTGAGACAGCCTACACCTGTTAATTATTTCGTGTATGTACGTTTTTGGAAATTATTGTGTTTTAAAAGCGTCGTAACTTTTTTACGTTACATTTCATAATACCGAGTCATTCGCAGATGTAAAAAGAATATCAAACGAAAGTTACCCGTACTTACTGAAACATAGTTATCATTTTCCAATAAATGAGATCGAACTGTCGTTGTTTAATAGTTATACTCATAATACCGAGTCATTCGCAGATGTAAAAAGAATATCAAACGAAAGTTACCCGTACTTACTGAAACATAGTTATCATTTTCCAATAAATGAGATCGAACTGTCGTTGTTTAATAGTTATTTAAAATACATGAAGTAAATGTGCTTCAGGAGTGGGAAATATTTTATAAGTAAGGGCCTCAGCCTCAAAATAAGAGTTTAATAAGTGGAATGGTCACATCGTGATAAGATTCTTACTGAAACTAAGCTCGCTTTAGTGTTGATGTCTCTTTAATGATTGAGTGTTATGGGACGTCTCATAAGAAATGCATCGAGATTGCGAAGGGAGAAGTGCGAAGCCGCACGCAAATTAATACTTAACGATGATTTCTGCATTCAACACACGTTTCGTAATTACCTTACGGGATTTAAACCTCTAAGCTCCGACAAGTGGTCCGCGCTTGATTTTCATAATCTAGTGCCTGCGATAACTTCATACTTAGAGCTGTAATTACCTCTAAGCAGAGTAAATCTTCTGAAGTTGAGGCGGCAACAAAACTTGAGCACGACGTAGATATATATTCTGGAATATCGAATTTTCAAAATGTCCCTGCCAAAAAAAAATGGGAGTTGTGAGAGTTTGGGAATGAAATAATTTTAACGAGAGATCCTGTTTTCGGAAATATTTTAGGCAGTCCCAGAGAAACTCATTTCTTTAGCCACCAATTTTACAGGCATTTGTTTCTTATCAAAAACTAATTCAACTGGAAAATTCGACGAAGTTTGCATACAACTGATAACGTATTATAAATCGATGAGGAATCGAGCCGGAACTACAAACGAAAATAATTTTTTACGACAAACCCGCTTCAACGTGAAACATTCTTTTTTTCATCGTAGTAATCGCAGTCACTTTATTATTGAGTGTGATTTCTTCAATTTACTTTATTTGGCCAATAGAGTCTCTTGTAGAAGCATTCATGGCCGTAAGTTTGATTTTCCTGTACTCCATAACGATGTGATCTAATTGCAGAAACACTCTGTAGTTTATACATCTGAAAAACACTAAAGATATCGATTGAATAAAATTGCTTTGATGTGCTGCTTCAAATCAATCGCTCGTTCTAATTAACCCAAATAATTAAAATTCAAAGTCTAAATGAAACTCGTGATATCCCACGTGTTTACGTTCGATCCAAATTACTTTCGTTTTGTAACCTATCGAAAAGAACCAATTTTTTATAACGTTTGTCATTATTGAAAATAATCGATAAAATAAACTAAGGCCTGGTATTTCAGTAACAATAAAATTTCAATCTTTAGTTTATTCTCATAGTAACAATTAGTATAAGAACAATAATTATTATTATGGAAATAAACTGAAGATTAAAATTAAACTGTAACTGAAATACCGGGCCTAATTAGGCTCTAGTATTATGAAAGGTTTTCTTTTTAGTTATTTAGGACTGTTTAAACATTAAAATTAAAATTAGCAACGAAAACAAAAAGATATTGAAGTACATAAGGGTACTGAAAGAAAGGCTTTGCAAGTCATTGAAAAGTACATCATCCAACATTTTTAACAAGTGGTGGTCCTTCGAGCCGGATATTCCATCCCAGAAACAACGAAAGAAGTAACCTAGTCCAAGTAGAATTCTATCAACATAAGTACAACTTGTTAATCATTACTAATGTCGACAAAAAATGTGAAATTACATAAAAAACATTATTAATCTCCAATTAATCCTAGCAGCTTTTTTCAATCAACTTTCTCTTTTTTCTTTTAGGTATGAAATACCTGCCGCAATCTTTCTACAGTGCGATATTATCTTTATCACAATTGACATACAAGGCTCGGAGTCAGCAGTCAATAGTCAGTTCAGTGAAGTTGATATCGCAAAGTAGCTCAGTGTTTCGGTTTGTAATTTAACTTAACTTATTATTTTTTTTTCGTTTTCATTTTCGTTGATTATACCGTGAGTCCAAGAAGTAATTACATAAGAACTGTCTATGGGAAGCAAAAGTTATAAATTCTAAAGCTTGCAGTAGGCATTTACTTTTGCTTCTGGTAAGCCTTGTGGTATGGTATAACCAGAGCCGACCGAATATAATATAAATAAAATTAATTTATTTATGAAGAAACCGAATTGCAGAAAAATCACGACGAGATTTAAACGCAGATCTCACGTTATTTATATAAAATATCTGGCGTCTCTAAGAGGGGTAAAATGGCATCACCCGTAACAGTCAATTTCAAAATATTTCCATCCAGCGCATAGTTTCCGACAAATGAAAATGTATTTACCGGGAGAGGGCGTGTCATTTCTCTATTCCGTTTGTTCTTTTTTCTTAGTGCGCCCACACCTGTGTCCGTTTACGGATACCATCATGATTCTCAAGATTTGCAGCTCGGAATAACACATTTTTGTACAGAATTCCGGTTTCTTGTTCTTAAAAAAAAAACGGTCCCATTTAGAAGGCCGGGAAGTTTGAAATATCTTCCTAAATATTTCGCTCGCTTTTTTTATGAATCGTTCCTAGTTGTATCGTATTAGTTCATCCCTAAGTTACGTTTCAAGATAAATAGTCGTCCAGCTTCCATCCGCAAAGGTTCCCACACATCTGAAAACTTTCGAAGCGTCGCGTCGCGTCGTCAGTCTAAAACTAGCGCCGGTGGCGCCCGGTCGAGTCCCCAGCGTCTGCCGCACCAGAGCGCGTTTTAACGCAAAAGTTTCGTCCGCATTGCGATCAAATAAATTCAAGCGTGCCGGAATTTTTTCAGCGCCGAACTATGCCGATGTAATTATTACAAAAACAGAAATTCACCGCGAGTAAAATTAAAATTAAAAAAAATCAAATTTACGTCATGTGTTGTTGGTGAAAAGTTAGAAAGGGAAATTTCTTCCCGTTTGTACTTCAAATAGTTTTTGAATTATTCCACGGGGGTACCACTGCGAATAATGTAAGCACAATCTTTTTTTTTTTTAATTTGAAGTTTTCGCCCGGGCAAACTTTGCGCCGCACCAATTCGTCGTTTGCAGAGACAATTAAAAGTCAAAAATTTAATTTTGGAGTAATTATGTCTGCCGAAAGTAATAATGCCAATTAGATTTTTTCGTTGGGGGCGGCGAGAAGAAAGTTTCGTAATTGAAACAGTTTCAACTGTGAAATTGAGGGCGCCACTTCGGAGGGTATTTTCAACGTGAATTTCAATGTCAAGTTCTGGCTAATATTAATTTCCACTAGAAAAAAATATTTATAGTATTAAAAACAATGTAGTAGTATTAATGACATTTCATTTATAAGTAAACATTTCATACTTTTTAATAAAATTTAATAGAAATGTAATTATATACCGATTTAGATCTTGATGATACTATTTTATTATTTAAATATACACTCACACAATTATGTAATTATTCAATTCTTTAACGTATAAAGTAAAAAAAAATATATATATACATATATATAGCATGTCATAGAGAACAATACAGGGTTACAACTAATTAAAGGTTCACCATCAGGATCTCGTAGGAGGATCTTTATTCATTTCTGAAATATCTGAAAATTCTCATTTACGAAAAACTTGAATATTTCGTTAATTTATTAAAATAAAATCACAAAATTTGGTAATTTTATATTAAATTCGATGGACAATCTGGTACAGTCAGAAGCAATAGGTTAGGATTGACACTTTCGCAGATACGTCTGTATCTTACAATATACTTTATATTTTCCAAAATATATTGATTTTCTTTAAGTGGCACTCATGCCCCCCGTCTCTCCTAAACAATATTGAATCGATCAAGGTTCGAACTATTGGAGCGCAACTGTCAATCAATACTGTCTGCGATGTAGGTAATTCACGATTATTTTTAAACGCCAGGCCTGAATTTACAGGGAATAATTACTACTTTTATTTAAACAACCATTAATTAACTTGTCAATTAGTGATACTGATGAAGGTCGAATGAACAAAATGTAATTTCTAGCATTGCGTACACAGTTTCAATTTGATGCGAAAACACTCGCAGAGGTACATTTCCAAAATAACAGTGTCTTTATAAATATGTGCAATGAAAGAGAGAAACCCAATTTTTTTTGCGTACAAATAAACGATGTGCAGTCATTAGCTAAAGTACATCCATTTTCGTATTTAAACTTTGACTAAATCATCCATTTTAAAATGTCCTCTCATTAGTACTATGTTTGAGAACGTAAAAAGAGTTAAATACGGGCAAAAACGATAAATTTAACGAACAGAAGAAAAAATAAATGACGCAGATCTTACCTGTTCGTTTTGCTAATGAGAGGAGGTGATTAATGATTGGCCAAAATTGTTAGTTTGCTGTTTCGTTGCATTTGCGTGCACGCAAAATTCAAGAATGAGATTATCCAGTTCTCATTTATTTCAAACTAAAAAACTCTCGATTTTGACAACGATTAGTTACAAACAATTAATTAATTAATAACTGAGTGATTAGGGCTTATCAGAAGTAGGAAGTAAATGAAGAAAATCTATAAAATAAAGCAATTCTTATCGGGGAGATTAAATTATGTGTATGTAAAAGAAAATAATTTTCGATAAAGTCAAATACTTAAAATAATTCCCAAAGTTATATTTAAGTTTCGGACGAACTTAATTTAGCGAACGAAAAAGCAATGAACATATTGCACGTCTATTACCTGCGGTCTATCTCTGAACGAAAAATAAATAGAAGAAGTATAAACTAATTCACTTCGTGTGAAACATTAAAATAAAACAGTGCATCTCTAAAAAGAGAAACACAAAGGAGATTTGATGTTTTTCTTTAAGTCGACGTGAAGCTATTTACAATAAAAAGACCAAAGAAAACAAATCCAAGTGAAAAATAAAATTAAATACATAGTTTACATGACAAGACAAGAATTCATTGTTTAGTTATAAGGAAAAACAAGAATTAGAAATTGTCAATTTTCTAAACTGCATTTATTTCACCCTATAAAAGTTTCATGTAGATTTTGGAATTGGTAATAAAAAATGGGGGTTTATTTATAATAATAATCATGATCATCCGCACTCTATGTAAGTACATAGAAATAAGCATGTAAAAGTGAAACTGATAGTTGCTTCCTTCAATCTCGTTACGACTAGCGCTCGCTCTATTTATATCCAGGCGTGAAAACAATGAGAGATGTTCCTGAAAAAATCTATTTTAAATATTTGGAGTTTCTTAAAACTTCAACAATGGAAACTCCTTTCATTAACACGAGGGAAAATTTTAGCCACGAAATAGAAGAGAAGGATTTTTATTTTTCAATAATTCTCCATTTAAGCCCACTTGAAAAAAATTCTTTTGGAAGCTCCACATCTTTTAGATCATGATCTCCCTCGTAGATTCTTTTTAAGTTCTCGAAATAGGTAAAGGTTGATGGGTACCAGATCTGGAGTATATGGAGGATAAAGCTAATGGTGTCGATAAATTCCTTAACTTTTCTTATGTACCTTGCAATTGTCGCGCAAAAAAATTCTTCTTAGAGAGCTTATGAGATCGTGTTTGTCTAAGAGCCTTCTTTAAGTTTTGAAGTGTACTTCGGTAGTCTTCTGAATCGACCGAATTGATCAAGCTTTTTATAAACGAAATACGTCTTCAGCATGAACAGGATCGGGAACTTGATCAACGTAAATTGATTGAGGCTCTCCTTGGGAAACACCAAGCAGCAAATTAAGAGGGTGGACTTGTTTTGGATCGGCACATTCATCTACAGAAACTCTTTGGATCGATGGACTTAAAATCTCAAACTTTTCTAGGCCAGTCGACGAAATTAATGGGTCATTTCAAGCAGCACACGCGCACTGTGGTCGTACGTCGCAAGCTCTGAGCTTCTCGAAAAAAAATCAGGTCAAACATATGCTTGAATGAAAAACGAACTGTTGTATAGCATTTTTATCTAAGTTCAAATAACTTGGGTTTCATTTGTCAGCATGGAATTCCCTCTATTAAAACGTTAATTTTGCATAAGTTCCATCGACCGAAAAAGAATTTGACCTACAAGCTAAGTAGACGTCGGTAATTCATGCTAGACAATTTCCGCGGCGACTAAGCCTGTGTCGATGACCGTATCGGTAATTCATGCTAGACAACTTCCGCGGCGATTAAACCTGTGTCGATGACTGTATCGGTAATTCATGCTAGACAACTTCCGCAACGATTAAGCCTGTGCCGATGACCGTATTGGTGATTCATGCTAGACAACTTCCGATTAGGCCTGTGTCGATGACCGTACTTGTGAAATACTAACTAAACAATTTTGTCAATTAAACTTAATACGCGTGTTAAATTTTGTGTAACTCCTAAAGTAAAACGGAATTTCAAACGTGACAATACGTCCGAAAATCGGTACTATCAGAAAAGAATCCCATCCCGGAAATGCTCCAGAAAACTGCAACACTTTTTGAATCAACGAACGCAAGAAACCAAACGCTAAAAATGGGGAAGGAGTTGGACTTTTGTAGGCTAATCGGTTGTGTGTATGTCAACAGAGCAAGGAAGCGGCGTCCAAATGCAGAAAAAAAAGACATCCATTGGCTCAACTGAAAACGGTGAAATTCAGATGTGAATCAAATTGAAACAAAGAAAGACTCTCCAGAAACAGTGCGCGTGGTGAACATAGTAAACGAGCACAGCAGATTCTTAGTGAATGGATGAAAGTATGGACCATGGTAGAGGTCATACTCACCAAATGGTGAAATTGTAAACGTAGTTGAGCCGGTTTTAACCCCAGAGCAAGAAAACAACAAGGACGAGCAGATGAAATCTGCAGCCGATATCCAAACGTTTTGTAAAAGAACTGGGTGCGTGTAAAACTTTCAAAGCGCAGTTGTAATTTAACTTGAAGGCATCCGCGGCCGTCGTCCATGTTTGAATTAGCTCCCGGTTTGAACCGCGTCACGTTGACTTCTTCTACTGCCGATGCGACGTTTAGTTGTCCTTGCAGAAAAACTTCCTTAGGGCTACAGTTGCCGGTGGTATTGCTGCTGCTTCTCGTTAATTGTTGAGACTGACTGGGTATGTCTGTTGTATCACGGTTCAGGTTATTGGGGTGTTTGAGGATTTCTATGAATTAGTTGTTGTGCGCAGTTGTACTTGCAGGAATGCCTAAGCCGCGCCCTGTCCCATTCGCACAAAATAAGGTGGTCAAGTGTGAAATTGATCATTCAGTGGCAAATGGTATGGTAAAACCAATACAAATAAGCAATTGCGCAGCAGCAATACTGATGATTGGCAAACCAAACGGCTCAGTACGAACTTGCGGTGACTACAAACGATAATCGCGCAGCTGGAGATGGAACAGTACCCAGTAGACTAGATTGGAAGAGGTTTTTCAGAAACTGCAAAACGAAAAAAAATTCGAAAATTGACTTGTGCCGGTGGACGCAACTCCACTTATAACTCGACGTCATGAAGTACGACATCCTCGCCTAGGCGGGCGTACGTCTGGCGAACCAAGCAAAGCCGTATCTGCATGGTATGAACGGCACTCCGTGGAAAGTGGTGATATTCCGCTATCAACCGATAAGTTGGTCGGTGCAGCGTTCCCAGAGTGGTATTAGTGGACTCGGCTAGGATGAATCGCTTCCGTCCTAGGCGTCGCGTCGTGGTGGTCTGGTCCGATTCCGGTACCATAAATGCCCGCGGCGACGGCTTGATTTCCGTCGTGTTGGCTCCGTGGTACCGGTGGTGGAATTCGCTTCTGGAGAGACGACTGGGTTTATGGCGTGCGGTGCCCGTACTTTACGCTGGCGGGTCTTTTGGTGGCCGATGTTAGAGCGACTGGAACTACCCTGACCTTTCGGCAGCAGCAGCATTCTTCCAGTCTGACGTTTCGGCAATAGCGTTGGACGAGCTCCGGTTCAATGCCGTCCTGGCACGCTTTCTACAGGTCCTTAATTATCCGGTGTTCCTGGAACGCACGGCCGGGCTCCGCTTGTGACGTCACGGGTTTAATGATGCACACGTCAACAAGTCTAGATCTAAGTGCAATATTCTTAAAACTGAAGCTTGAGATATTTCAACTCTCATAGCAATAGATGACACTACCAGACGTCGATCCTTCATCTCTAAATCCTTAACTTCTTCTATCATCTGTATTTCAAGATTCTGAAGGCCTTTCACTTCTTGGATTGCCCTGAATGGATTTTCTATCGCAACGAAACCACTTTGACGAAAATTTGACTTCGAGACATGATGGGCAATCATGGTTATACGCTGTCGTCATCTCTCATAGATATTTTTGGGAGTTTACTCTTCTTTAGTAAAAAAAATCGAAGTTCTAACGTTAAATCAGTTCATTTAAAAGTTAGAAAAATTTAAATTATTAGTAAATTATTAATAAGTTGAGTGTATGGATAATTTAAAAGTAGATAATGTTGAGGGTGAGATACGATAATGTTTACGATAACATTTACTGTTTTATAATTAATAAGGTTTAATTTCGCTCTTAAACCGGTTTCCAACAAAGTTTCCCCCTGCATTATGTTTCATTACCGCTCTACTTGTGAGATTTGTTCCCCCCCTGCGGCGCCTACGCGTCATCGTTTATGGTGCGGTATCAAATTCGGCGAATCCGTTTTTCTCCAGAGATGGCTCAATTTAATTCGACAGCGCCAAGTGTGCCAAGAATTCATTAATTGGATGCACCAACATTGATTTAGCAATCAACTTTGATTACTACGAAGCTTCCCGTCACGTGAGAGTGGATGTTATATGTGGACATGAATTAAAGAAAAAAACGAAAACATTTTTAATTATAAATTCGGGAAAACTTTTGTATTTTGGAAGAAAATTCGTTAAAATTAATTAATTAACTTTTACAAATTCTAATTAACAGTTTTACACTCTAACGTTGGAGTGACACTTTCTATACAACACCGCCTGTTTGGTTATTTCAATTTATATCTTGATTAGTTAAGTTCAGTTAATTTTTTTTTTTTTAATGTTCGAAACGAAATCAATACGCATGTACTTCGTGCGTTTATTTAAGAGAGGAACTGAAACTCTTGCGATTGATGAGGATTCGTATTTTTACAATAATGAGATTCTACGATTCCGTCGAAACAAAACACACAATTAAGTTACTAAATAAATATCAAATCGGAACGCGTTCGCGAACGATTTTCCCCTTTCCGCCCACGCAAAAATCAAACGTTCGACTTGAACGTTCCGCGACGTTCCGGCCACTTCAAGGGGGAGAGCATTTCACGCTTAATTAGAATTCTATTTGTTTTCTCTTCGGGGGCGTTAATTTAATGTCGACTTTGCGTACGAGATATTCGCCGCCCAAATAACAAATTACATTAAATTAGACGAACGAATATTTGCCTATCTGTAAATGGGGGGCGCAAATCAAAGCAAAAACAATTCGGCAAATAGTTTGCAAAATAATTAAACCTTCAGCATTTTGCGAGTGGCGTATCAGTGGAGCCAACATAATATATGTGCGTGTCAGAAAGCAAAGCGGGCAATATAAAATAATATGAATATTTTTCCAGCCATAAAACTATGTGGATATGCTCCGAATTTCTAAGTAGTCGCTTCAGTTTTAACCACAGATTCGACACCATGATTTCAAACGTGGTTGTTAATATAAAAGTGGTCACAAATTTAAAATAAAAGAAACCTCGACGTATACATATATTGTACAACAATTAAAGCAGTTGTTAATAATCATTGTAACTGTAGCATTTTGTATCAATTTTAACGTACGTGGTAACAAGCACTTGCTAATCGTTAATAACTAATTGGCAATTAAATTGGTTTTCTGCTCACCGCTGATAATCAAACGGGAACGTTCAAGGTCGCGTGGATGGAATAAAAAAGAATGACTTTTATTTATTTTCCGATGTAATCTCCTGCGATCTCAACACACTTTTTGCCGGTAGTTTTAATAAATTGTATCTTTATCAGTAATAAAGCTATGCAAACGAGGCTTGGCACAAAAACCATTTGATGCTTCAAGCTATAAACAAAAACAATATTGTCTTAGACTGTATGACCTCCTTCATAGACAGCTACCTGTTTTCTTTCATGGGTTTTCAAGTATCAATAAGAGAACGTCAGTGCGTGTGTAGCCGGCTTTACAAACACAGGGTGACTGTTAATGAACTCGACAAAATGAAACCCCGAAGCCATGTCCGACAGTATGCCAAATTCACAGTCATAAGCGTTTTACGGAATTTACTCAGAATAAAGCTTGTAAAACTTGACCCTCCTTAGCAGACTTGTGAAGCTGCCTTGGGATGCGCGGCGTACGATCTCGGGTCTATCCGAACGCCGTCTGTGCTCAGTGTAGACGTAATATTTTATATCCGACAAAGTAGAATGAATTTTTTTACCTCGGGCATCGCTTCTTATCGTGGTTTCATTTTGTCGCGTTATTTAACAGTCATCCTGTAGACGGATTAATTAAATTATTACATCGTGCCAGCCTCTCTCGTATATTATAATCAAGTCGCGGTGTTGGCGCTTTGTTATGTAAACAATGCAAAAACGCGGGAGCCGATTTCTCCATTAGGGCAGACGAAGAAAACCCGGTCGGTGCTTCAAGACGGCGGCCAAGGTCGAAACTTCGTACTCGACAAAACTTGAGAGAGTGCTCTCCATAATTTCGTTTTAATTGGCTTCATGGGCACGTATAAAATTGGTTTCGCACGTCAGAGTTTCGTTTTAATTAACGTAGGTACACGCCAATATGAAAATCATTTCGCAGGGGGTTTTGCATCATGCAATTTGCTGCTGTTAATATGAAGCAATTTAGTATAACATTGTAAAAAGGAGAAAGCGAAAATTTTGTTTTTGGAACTTCCTTTTGTTATAACAGCCGAGATAAAATAAAGCAATTACTTGACAGAATTGAACATATAATTCAGTTAATATCGAGTTCCAAATTGAATCAGACCGGAGCGATAAACCAATAATCGAACTCTCATATTACAACGAGTGCACGATCTGTAAAAGTCTGTATTTGAACAGGCAGAACGTTTGAAATTGCTGTAGCCGTATCACCGTGAAATTATTGTATTGACAATTTAATTAAACATGACTTTTTGTGATGTAAGCATTCGAGCTTCGTAATATTTTTGTTACAATCCGAGCAGCAGGAAAGTAAACCGGTTAACATTATAAGGTGACATCCTTACACCTGACTTATTTTACTGCGAGCAAACAAGGGGGCCTAAACAATACAAAACTAATTGTGCGACCTTATCCCCTTCTCCGCGGTACAAACGCCCACTAACTGAATTTAATATCCACCGGAATGAACGTTCTAATACAATCACAAAATGAATTTCGAAAACGATTCTGCAAAATTGCAACTTGCGGAATGCCTGCGATGTCAGGTAAAGGAGGGGGACGGGACAGTTCTGTTTGAGCTGTTTTCATTCAAAGATCTAGCTGGAAGGATTCCTCATTCGATTATGTTGATAAATCGGGATTAAAGCCTGATAGATTAGTTCCAGTTTTATTGCGAAGGAAAACCAATTCGACTGTATCAAAATCTCAAAGCTCTCGTCTCTGCCCGTTTAGAATTTCTATTATTACACAAAATACTAGGCTGGGAGTGATAATAAATTAAACTTTGTAATAGTTAACAATTTAACTTTGTTGCAAAACTTAAGAGATTAGTTTGTTTCGTTCCAGATCTAACTCCCGACTCTTCATCATCAAAGTAATTTATGATTATACATTTTTGAAGTGAATGTTTCTGAGAAATATCGCAGCTATTATGAGGTTGCTTTTATTTGAATTACTAACTAGATCCTTCTAACTTTGATTAAAAAAAAAAAAACTTTTGTCGCTCGTTTTGTAAGATTAGGCATTATTTCAGTCGTACACTTTTGGTTATTTACAAATAACCATTACGGGGCAGCGTTTTCGGATTTCAATTAATTTAAACGAGAGGACGTTTGAACAGCTAACAACTTTACTAACGAGAATGATGGGATTTACTTCGCAGACCCCCATCAAAACTGATATTACATAATTCTCGCTAAGCAAACAGCGTTTAACTCGATGGCGTAATAAGTGCTGAGCGATTTCGTGGGGATTTATGTCGGTAATGCCTTTGTGTGAAGTAGCCTTTAACTTATCCTTTGTAGAAGCTTTTTAAGTGCAGTTTCATTTCGCCTTGTCCCCCCCCCCCAACACTCCTGTTTGAAGTAGTCTTCTTTACAGAACAATATTTTAATTCAAAGTAAACCTTTGTCATTGTAACACATACATGTTTACAAAATATTAGGAGATAGCAATTATTTTATCGAAATATAAAACATAAAATTAACAAATTGGCCAATCCATTTACACCACCCTTATAAGCTTGTTAAAATCAGTTTTCAAATAACAGATAGCAGTTTATAAAAAACTGCTAACGCAGTAACGCGTCCGCTTAAACCCTTGTTTGTTTACTTTTACTTACAAGTAAATAAGCAATAAAAATGTACAAACAAACACAACTTAAATTTATTGCCAAGGAAATAACTGGATCGACCATATACCCCGGAGAGATTCCAAAAGGTCACACAGTTGGTTAGTACTACTATCTGTTCTACGAATCCTCTGCCTACTACCTGACTACTGGCGGCCGTCCTAATAAAGGTTATGCTACTGACCTAGATTCGGTTTCAGTTGAACGACCCTTCGGAATAAAAAGAAATGATAATACTTAATTACGGCTCGTGATCGCTATTAATCTGGATCTGCGTCGTGATAACCCGTTCTTCTTAGTGGATCGGTAAATAAATCGTAAGAACAAAGGAGGTAATTACGTTAAATAAAAACAAGAAATTAGATTTAATTAATTATTGTAAAAAAAAGATAAAAACTCCTTGTACCAGCCACTGCTGGCTTGGTATAATGAGTGCAAAAAGCTTGCGTTGAAATCAAATACAAAGAAACCAAAAATTACGATTCTCAGAAAGTACAGTATAACCCGCTTAACAGATTTCACTTTCGAATATAGGCGCGGTCTTTCTTTCCATTCACACCGTTGGTGGTTTAATGTCTACGCAGATATTCGTTGGAGGGCTCAGCTCCTTAATTAGATTAAAGATTAATTAAATTTCAACTTAGATCTGGTTTTGGTAGTAGTGTTTGTCACTTCAGGTCGTACTCTAAGACTTATGCTGTTCAATCAACCAACGCACAGTGTGACACAGTGGGCCTACAGTGTACTTATTTTATGGAATTAATTAATTAATTAATCAGATGTTCTGGAGAAGTATGTGATACAAAATGCCGCCCTCGGCGATCAATTTGCAGGACAATCAATAGCAATCACCAGTTTTTCAGGGACTCCTCTTGGAGGTGATGGGAAAACCCTAACACTAGTTAAACTAATTAATTAAGGTCGAATTATGGTTATTTATGGCCCTTTCAGTCTCTCGGCAAATCGCTTCCAATTAACCTGCAAATATTTCGGCAAAGGCCACAGCCTGGGTCACACACATACAGGGTGCCAAGAACTTTGTTAAGAAAATGGCTATGAATATGTAGTTCAAATTGTTCGGCCTCGTAATTTCACGAAATTCGTAACGTCAATTAATTGGCCTTGATTTCCTAGTTTAGATTGTGCTGGCGCACTTGGTTTCAGCGGCAGATATAATTTGCCCCACACCAGTGATTTAGATTGGAGACTTCCCGGTACAAATCGAAAAACAACCGTTAGCGTGTTTCCAACTTGCCCGAGAATATCTCCAAGGGTAGAACTATTTTCGAAAAGTACACTATATTGAATTTCCAGGTAGATTTGGGGAATAGTTAATTGCTGCTGGTTGGTTAAATTACAGCACTGGCCTAATAATTAGTGAAACAAATGTTTTAATACTCGCTTCAAATGTAAATAAAAATAGTTTGATTAAAGTTATCTAAATGCACTGGTAATAATGAACTTTACTGACTCTTTAGACACTAATTAATGCAAATTAAATTATTCTCACTCAATTGATGCCACCAAAGGTGCGATGAAGAAATACAGATAAATGCAAATTACCTAAACGCGCACTCTGATTTAAAACACCTGCGACGCGACGCGCACGTCTTTGGTTTTAATTGCCCTTTCTTAACACACTGTATTTTAGCCGTACCGAAATAAATGATTTATCTAGAAAATGAGTAAATGACTGCAAGCGCTACAGAAAAACCACTAAGTCAGAATTCAAAATATCCAACCGCCCGTTAGAGAGATTCGAACGTGTCTCTCTGTTTTTCGCGCTCCATCCTTTCCAAGTGAAAATTAAACACACCCCACGGACTTTGCAGCTAAATTTTGAAATCACCTCGACCAATGATGATCGCCGCCTTTAGTTCCCAATCACGCCTATTCCAGATGCTCTGCATGCATCAAGCAACCCCCCATTAGCTTATCGCGGGTGGTCTGTCGCAAATGAAACCTTCATAATTTTAACTTTACAAGTGTCCAGGCTGACATTTTAAAAGTATCTGGTGCTTGTTTGAAAGAGACCAGACTAAAGCGAAGGACTTCAACTCGCAATGTAATTTGATATCTTTACCTAATAGACATGTATTTGCAATTTTAACATGTCCAAATTCCATACAAAAATTTAAACGAAACAATCCAAAATGTCAAGTAGATTTGTTTAATGATGTCTGTGCAGCTATAGTGCAATCTGAATGGTGTCCGTCATTATCGAATTCTAAAGAACTCTCCGGGTGGTATACAGCCCCTTGATCGTCGCACTTGATCACCCGGGCCGCATTTTTTTCCGCGTACAGTTCGAACACATGTTTGTTATTTGAAATTAAACATGCAACAATCGATTTTATTTTGACAACGACTTCGCAATCGTTTCACTATAAATTACCAGATCGATTACCCGAGGTCTCCTAAATTTTTAAATAAAAATAGAACGTGCCCAAACAAACAGAGAGCAAAATTCATCCTTTGATTTCTTAATTTGCGCGATAAATCAATCAGTCCTCTGTTAAAACTGCCCATATATCTCCGAGACAAATAACGTTGTAAAGGTAAATCCGAAAAGTAACGGACGACGTATCGCGAATGAAATAATCTTTTGTTAAGTTTTTTTTTTTTGTAAAGCTTGACTCAATAAACAAATCATAAATTCAAAAATCAGGTTCATGTGATCCTTGAATATACATATAATAAAAGAAAAAAATATTTCCAATTGAAATTGGGAGTATATTGAGGAAAGGATTTAGGTTTCGATTAAAACGAGGTAAAACCCCGGGATGGGTGGTATCGGGTATCACTTTCATCATCGCGTCGACATAAGCTCATTAAAATCGCAAATTCAACAAACCGTATAAACACGTTCATTACGTTGATTATTATCGTACACACCACGAGACACAGATTTTACTCCAAAACAAAAAAAAAAGTAATGGCAAAAATCAGCATTATTGTCATTCCTATTCATATCCTGTTTTATTTATTTCCATCGTTTTAATTGAAGCCGTATGTATTTAAAGAAATGTGCGAACGTGTTCGTCGTTATCACATGAGTGAGATCTCCAAAACAGAATTCCACGCGATATAAATTGATTTTATTTTCGCTTTCGTCGGGGTTTTAATGTTGCAGCAGTGGCGCAAAGTATCCCCAACTTATTCCGACGTCCATCGCAATTGATTGAGACGTAAAAGTACAATCTAAAGATGGATCTCTGCGGCGTAATAAAATTAATTGCACAGCTTCTATCAGCAAAATTGTAGTGGAGGCCTAGGGTTATGTTAATCAAAAGATGACGTCACCTACTTTTGTAATAGTAATAAAAAAAAAGATAAAGTACTATGGACCAAATCAATTCCCCTTTTTTACTTTTAACAGACAGGAAGAATAGAACGCTTTTAGAATTCCACAATTTTTTTAAATTTATCAATAAATTCTGCCCAAATGTTGAGGTAACTAAATGTTTGCAGTACAATAATAAGTTATGGGAATTCCAAGTTCCGGGATGCAAATAACCGCCCCCCCTCCCCAAAAGCAAATCAGTTTTCGACCGGCGGCGGCGCTCGTAAATTTTTGACTGTGTTTATATTAAATCTTGCCTCATTGCGATAAAAAAAAGAAAACAAATATTCGTATAAGACAGATATAAATCAGTTCGGATTTCCCCCATTGATTGCCGATGTGTTTATGTTTCAGGTAAGGAGACGACGAGAGGAATAAAATGGCGGCGCCCAAATGATAATGCAGCGGGCGTTCGGGAACGATTCAGGATACGAATTGCAAGGATGTGCAGAAGGCGGTGTTGCATACGACGGAGACATTTCAAATACAGTGCGGTTCTGTGGAGACGTAGGCGAAAAACTTTTCAGGTTCTACTGCGGTCAAAGCGACGAAAGCTCGAATCCGTTCCGCTGCGTGATGTGCAACTCCACAGACAAAATTCGAATTAGTTTTAATGGTGATAACGTAAGTGATTTCCTGCACACGTTTCAGTGTACGATTTCAAATCACAGTGATGGCGAGTGTTGGACGTGCGACGCGACGAACTTGGTGTCCAACATGGCGACTAACGAAACCCTCAGCTTTCCACTTTACTCCGAGTACGACTGGAGCTTTCTGATATTAGTCGTCTTCATATTCACCGGAGGTTTGGGCAACATCCTGGTCTGTTTGGCGGTGTTACTAGACAGAAAGCTCCAGAACTTCACCAACTACTTTTTACTGTCGTTGGCCATAGCAGATCTGCTGGTCAGTTTGTTCGTCATGCCCATGGGCATCATACCGGGATTTTTAGGTGAGTATCGATTCTGAATGAAAACTGCATCGAGTTTATTTAACGAGCGAACTATCTAAATAAATAAATGTTGGAGATGTTGTAGAAACTCACTCGGCAATAACAAACACTTTTTTACAGTTTATTTAAATCAAATATCTTTAGTCGAGTGAAACAATCGCATTCCTAAGGAATGATAAAGGAACTAATTATAGAATTTCAAATTCTGTTGGCTTTGTACAGAACCGTTATGTTAAATTATTTCTTATAAGCGCACATAATAATCATCCAAATTAATTCAAGTGTTCTATTAATTTTTTTTTTACAACAACTTTGAAGCAGAATAGTGACTTCACGAAGCAATTTTGGATATACATAAGTCACGATAAGATACTCTGAAGCCTTTACCATACCAAGATATATGAAAAGATTGTTATCAAAAAGTTACGCTTATACCATGTCAAGAACGAAAGGGATGTACTCCGCCTTGTTACGTTAGAGAAAACGTTGGTTCCCAAAAAGAAAGAAATTGTCCTTTTTTAAGTGCGCCTCCACCACGTTACGTTGTAAGGGAAATATAGTCAACGTAGTTATGTTATAAGGGGGTCGCCACCACGTTACGTTTTCCCTTATATCGAGCACTCGTTTGCAGGGCAGGATATTGACGAACGAATAACGCTGTATATGGAAACTTAGTAGGTATGCACGTGAGATGTAAAAACCTCAACGAGGGAAATTAATTTCCCATCACGCTGAGCATAAATATTTTGGCAGCCTTTTACTTTCGTTTTCCGAAATTGTTAACGAAGTTTTGTCTGCGCGTCTCGGGGGTAATAAATATTCACGGCTTTGGGGGCAGTAAAGCATTGCAGTTATTGCTCGCGAACGAAGCAACCAAACAAATCCCTTTTACCGGTGACTATATACATATGTATTTGGTTATAAATATAACCGTGTTCGATACAATTAAATTTAAAAAAAAATCGCCAAATCGACTTTGTTAATTGTAGCATATCCACGACGACTGACGTTGGCATTAAAATTATTGATGAATCGAGCCATAAATAATAGTGTTTTAATGTGCGTTAAATTTATGAACCGATCACGATTTCCATTCGGAAAAATTGAGGCGAACGTAAAAAACCATTTGGAACGTGATCGAGATTTAAGAGGTGATTTCGGTCGTGACACCGGAACCTAAGCCTTTCCGATTGTGAACTATTCGTCGGATAAAATAACAGGAAGAGATCTATAAAAAAAATACACGCACACACTAAAGCAAAATTGATGACGTAATATCACCGCAGCTTTTCTTTTATCATCTATATACCGTTTACTAGAGAAATAGAATCATTTGAGAAGTCACGTGTCCTCTAAAACTATTCGTCGATTTATTTACAGGAATATAAATAAAAAAATCTTTGCAGGAAAATTCGAAAACTAATTTCACATTACCTGGCCGAGGGTATTCCTGCGCGAGTCGAGGGGCTTTAAAGCCCGTTTCCAATTTCGCTTATGTAATAATCACATAAGTTTCGCGGATATGCATCAGGAAAGTTTTCCAAGATTCCGAGAGGGCGAAAGAAAAAACGAATATACGAGAAATTACTTCTATACTACATCGTATTTCACACATTATTTAGTCTCGTTGGATCTGCGGGGTTTCATTTTGAAATGGGTGGCCAAAATTTATTTGTTATCTGTATGTTAATGCGAGGAATAAAAACAAATACGATTCGTACGAAATTGCGCGGATGCAATAAGTTGTGCTTAAGTTTTCTTTTTTTTTACTACGGCGAGCTGAAAATATTTTATTAAAATAACAACGTCAACTGGAAAAGGAGAAATCCAAAGAGGAATTTCAATTTAGCACGCACAGAGCTTTGCAAATTTAGAAGTGCTTACCGCTTGAGAAACCTTATGAAGGCAGTCGTATTATTTTAGGCTGATTTGGGAAAATAAGTTAGAATTTAAGAACGTGAAATTTCGTTCGAATGTTTATTGTTCTTCAGATTTCACCGTTTATTTATTTTACCGAGATTCGGCATTCTTCTATATTCATTTCACCAAAAATATGTCTTTAAATATCAGACAGAAGACATTATTTATTGAATTATGAATACGAGTTGTTCGAAGTCGTCAACAAACAAATTTGGATGTAAAATGACCACCGGCAGCTTTCAGATCGACCCGAGGTCGTACGCCGCGCATTCCGAGGCAGCTTCACACGTCTGCTATGGAGGGTCAAGTTTTACAAGCTTTATTCTGAGTAAATATCGTTTATGACGCGTACGTTGTGAATTTGGCGTTCTAGTCTAGACATACCTACTTTCTTGGGTAAATTTATTATTAATTAATTATGAACTGTTCCACTTTTTTTTTATATATTTACGCGCATGCAATCACGTACGCATCAAAAAGGGAATCAAACTCGATGTTTTCTTTGTTAATTTAAAGCGAGTAGGAAATACATATTTCATCAAATTTAAATTTATACTTCTTTCCACTAATTATGCGCCCATTTATTTGGAGCGTTATTACCGAATCCAACAACCGCCCTAAATTTTCCGCAATTTAATCCCCCCACTAAAACGCGGCCCTTTAGGTCGTCGCATCCCGTTAACATATGGTAAATTCGAGAACTAAATGGTCCATTATTGCAGGTTTTATATCCGTCTTATCGTCCTCGGAGAAGAAAAATGAAAGCGCTTACGTCAATTAAGTAATTTTAGCGGCTTTCCTTTCATCGTGGACGTAACAAGCGCTACCCACATCTATTTCGTGGCTATTAAGCCCGTCACTTTGATTACGTGTACAATGATCTTAAGCTGTGCCTCACGTTTCCGCCTTCGTATTCCTTAAAAGCACGCGATTTCTTTCCCAGCAGTTACTCCCAGCGAAATGCGTCGATGTGCAATTTGTCCTTAGAAGTCTTTTCTGCGTTCATGTTCTTTATCCTTGTTCTAACTTCCACGTGTAAGAAAAAAGTACAATATTTTAACTAAAAAATGCAGTTCAGAAAAGGATGTCTTCAGCTAAACAAGTGCAACCAAGTACGTAACAAGGAATTTTGCAAACACTTGAAAGTATAGCTCCGAAATGGTTCAGTCACATCCAACAAGTGGATATTAGATGGCCGTACCATTTGATGAAGTGGTACCCAAGAGATGATGAAGACCAGCCCCCACGCCGTAGGGACATGTATTACCAATACACTGTAAGACGAAGAAGAAGAGTAGCCAATGCGTGCTTGTGTACATATATTAGCTCTACAAGCCCTCGTGGCCCAAGGCTTGAGTTTTATTCACTATCTTCTTCTTTTCTGTCGTTTGGCCTCTCTCTCCAGTTTTCTATTCCGATGCTTCTCAGATCCTCTCTAACAGCCTCCAACCACTTTTTAGGCGGGCGACCTCTTCTTTTTTTTTCCCTTCATCTCCCTCAAGCGCCCTCCTTGCCCAGCGGCTCTCTTCCATCCTTGCTACATGCCCCTGACGACGCGACTCTTCTTGCCTTTATTAGTTGTATTATGTTCGGTCTCTGATACAGAAGGTTTCGTCTTCGCCATAGTGTCTCATCTATTTGAACTCCTCCGTAAATCTTCCTTAGCATCTCTCTTTCCCAAATTGCTATTTTCGTCTCTTCTCGCTACCCACGCCTACACTTCGCTCCTCTTGAGACTATCTTCGAAGTTAGGTTCATATGCTGTGTTACTTCCCTCGCCCCTTCGCCTCGTTAATCCTTGGTCCGTACTTCTTTGCCTTCTCCAGGTGTTCGCCAGTTCCTTTTTGACGTCGTCGTCAGCATGGGCTAAGTACTAGTGTTTGCTCTTAAAAATTAATCTCTCTGTGTTCACTCCGCTCTCTCTCTCTCACTACTACCTCCAGAACTAGGTTGAATAAAGCTCTTGACATCGGAGCCCTTTGTCTCAGCCGTCTATCCACTAGAAATTTTCGTGAGATTCCCGGTAGGTTTTGCTCATATAAGTTTTATAGTACCATATTCATGGTGGAGTTCGTGCTCCTTCCTCCTCTAAAGCCTCCTTGGTACTCTTCTATTTCGTCTGTCAGATAATTGTTCAGCCTCGTTCTCTTCCCATATTTGGCTTATCACTGCGTGAAACCGCTTTAATAGCCTTTCACCCCCGTGCCTCTGCCGATATGCCTTTCTCTCCTACGCTTTTGTTTGCTTTTCAGCTTCCTTAACTCCTCCCTCACTTCTTGTTCTGTTGGTAAACCCATCATTTGTGATTGCTCCTTTTCTTCGCTCTCCTCCTCTTGCTACCAGCCTGAAGGACAGCAAATTGTGCGAGTAACTTCGATGTTCTCCAGCACCGCCGACTAAGCTCCTGGAGAAGGGAGGGTTCAACGAAATCCCAAAATCCCAAAAGCAAAGGGTGAACAAGTTAAATAAAATAAAAGTCACCAGCTGAGCATACTTGTTTTTATTTGTACTGCTCAAGGAATGTAATAATAAGAAAGTAAATAATTAATTAACAAGTAGCGAGTTCGACCCAGATGGGGTCTCGATGAGTTGAACAATGAAATAATAAATATAAATAAACTCGTAATCAAGATAAAGAGTAAGTTGAACTTTGTCCGATAAGCAGATCTGCTTTTCGTTTACAGCAGACGAATAAAAATAATTATTGAAAGTCACACTAACGCAAACCAGCGTTTCGGCGACGCAAACAAATACGTCAAAACTAAGTAAAATATCTCTGACTTAATAACCAAATTCAAGTTTAAGCAAACAGTTGTCTAAATGGGCTGGAAGATTCCAAGCGAGCGCCCTCCAGCGGAGGACGTAAAACGGCGTAAGTATTACGTCACGACTCTTCGAGTGTGGCGTCACGTTTGAGGTCAAGTCCAAATTTTCACAGACGAGGGGTGGGCCGTGATGCCAAGTCTTCTAACAATTAAAACTTCGATTAAGGCGTTTTCTTCCACCCAAAAGGTCGTGCATAGATAACTTTCCGCAGGGGTAAAACTACCACTAAAAGCCTAGTAGAGGAGAGTTTACGCATTACAAAATTGCCGATAAGACCTACCCGTTCTTTGTCCCAGGAACAGGCCTTAGAGAAGCTTCAAAACGAGTTTGAATTCTCTCGGCGTGCATTTAAACAAATCTAGGAGTAGATTCCGTTTCAGGCTTCCATCAAAGATTCACATGAAAGGAAGCATAAAATCGTGAACACACAAACGATAGGTCAGCACGCCAGGAGTTCTGTCGGAAGACTGAATGCGACGCGGAAAGGATGCGTTCTCCCCAATTACGCCGAGACGGGGTCGTTACGAGATGAAGTCATTTTTAACCGGCGAAGGAGTGCAATGGGCCCTATTTGAGGCCTCGTCAGGAGGTAGCGTAGCTCGAGAATTCCACTGCAATCAAACCGACCTGTCCTAGTTATCCGCAATTGCGATACATTAGTAATGAATAGTCTAGGTCGCTTATTTTATAACTGTTATTCATGTGAGTAGACTAGGTTTGAATTATGTATGTACAAACGTTAAGTGGACTTTTAAAGTTCGTAAAATAAATCACATTCGCGGTTTCATGAAAACGGATAAAAGAAACCGAAAAAAGCTAAAGCACGTTATATTGCCAGGAAGGAATTTTATGAGGAGATTCTCGGCGAGGCTCCGTATTAATCATACATTTAATTAAAACCTTATGTTTTGACGTTAGTGCTCTCACAATTATTTATGTATTCCGCAATAACTGAAAGACCAAAAAATATGTACACATATATTAAGCTGTTCGCCTATAATTAATTAATTTAATATAACCAGAGGAAGAAAACTTTCATCCGGTAATTTCGTTAAACAGTAAATAGTTACGGAATTCTCCAAATAAATTTACATTAACGAGAATTTATTTATTCTAGGATACGTTTTACGAAGCAGCTGCTTGAATTCGGCCGAATGTTAATAAAGGTTCGAATTTGAATTTAGTGCCTTCCCAAACTGCTTAGCAATTGTAAATCATAGGGTCTACCCCCACCCCCCCTAGTCAATATTTACATATCGTAGTTACAATTAAATCACGAATTAATATTTCGCACGACTTTACACTCGATTAAAAACTTGGGACAATCGAATTGTGGTAAAACGAACGGTATTTAAAAATATATCTTTTTGAAGTTTGTTGGAATGTAGCGACTGTAGGGTGGCCTATTCACTAGGAACAGAGAATTCCGAGTCGATCAAAAAATAAACTTACTAATAAGAGGCAGACAGAAATACGTAAAACAAATTATTAATTCAGTGATCTCATTGTTAAGAAACGAAGCAAAAGCTACGGCGCTGGAATAAAAGCTCGTAATTGAAAATAAACGTGACGTTGTAAAGAGCGAAATTCACAACGTAATTAGGCGGGAAAATTACATGCAAAGACCAGGAGTTTCACCGGCTCGACTTTAAAATGCATATCGTATGGGGGGAGGGTAAGAAAAATGTCAAAGCGCTTTCCCTTTAGGGCCTCTCCGCTCCCGACCTTGTTTTACTTGGAAAACGTCACATTGATATATTTTCTCCGTGCATGTTTCGAACTTCATTCTCTTCCACGCCCTCGTGTAAGTTATACATACATAGTTCGGATTCGCACACTCGAGCTTTTGTGTGTAATATGTATATTTTGAGGATAACCGACACGCCGAATGTGCAAACTCGACGAGCAGATACGTGTTAATAATGACATCCGTGGCTTTCGATTTGAACCTCACCCCTTACATCATCACAACGAAGTGCACGGGCTCGGAAAATTGACACACGTACGACTATTACAGCACCGTTTTGATTTATGCGGCTTTCCCTTCGAGGTAAACAGAACAATCAAAGGAGTTTGCAAATTTTCTTTGGGTCCTCGCGCAAAAAAATCTAGGCATGTGCATGTCCAACGAGATGTAAAATATCACTCCCTTTTTTCACTATATTCGAGGCGCCCCGCTATCATCAAACATTTTCTTATTTTCAGCGTGATGGATGGTTAGAAGACGTTTCGCGTGTTTTTAAGGCTACAAAAGATAAATATAAAAATGTACGCAAACAAGGATAAAGTCCTCGTCGCCCTCTATCTCACAGACGGCCGTCTGCTTTGTTTCTTAAAATAAATTTCGTTTTAATAGCGAATAGTTCAATCTACAACCAAAAATAACTTTTGACCATCCTGTCTAATACATATTTTCATTAACACTCTTATTTTAAGAGCTCACAGGAAATGAGATTGCAGTTTTTAAGTGCAAGTGTAGGTCCTCCGTAAGTAAGAAAAAAAAGTATCAGAGGGCATCTTATTACCCCGTTGCGAATGCCCTTATTTAGACAAGGATATCAAAATACACAAAAAGATACGTGGGACGCTTGGGTCGCAATAAACGACTTAATTACTCCCTACCCAGTAAATCTGAAGACGAAACGTCCACTTGACCTGAACACGTTTGCAGATGGGTCGTTCACTTACCTGAAAAAAAAAAGAAATCGTATTAATTAATAATACAGTTGCTCAGTATTAGGCGCGTTCATACATATAACAACAATAATGCTACAGTAATGAGATTATCATTGTAACGTAACTAACAATAAGACAATGCTAGCTCTGAACGCTTTGTTCATAAGCACATTAACATCTAACACGTAGGTAACAATCAGTTCATATAATTGATTATATTGTCACGATAGAATAATTGTAATCATAATCTAGTGCAATTTTTAATAGGAAATTAATTTACAGTTAATGTGTAATTGATGCGATGTTTGCTATTATTATTATTATTATTATTATTATTTAGTAGAAGGCTCAGATGGTAGATCAGGTGGCTGGCGCGCCTCCAACCTGAATCTGAGCCCTTTGATCCGATTTCTTACTATTGTACTTTTATTGCTTGTACTTAACGCATTAGGATCAATAAATGTATTATTATTATTATTATTATTCAAAGAAGAACGTCAAGCGTTAGCATTTAAATACATACAGGGTGACTGACAATTTCTTTCTTTTTTTGGCAGGACAATTGTCAGTCACCCTGTATTTACCATGGAATAAAATAATGTAAATACAAAACTACTTTAGACAACACTCGCGGCGATTTTATTTTGCAACTTATCGACTATCATGTGAAGTTTGTTTAATATCCGTCGTGGAGCAGAAGACGTTCGTATGTTTAAAGCGTACAAGTGCCTGTCACTGGACACTTACGTTAACGACTTGGCAAGTCGGAGTTGATCGCGAACAATATTGCCGTAAACAGCTAACAAAAACAAGCTTTAAGGTTGCAATAATAAATACGGAAACGATCGTGCAATTAAAGATATTCCGTGATTTTTACGATACACTCTCTGGTTTTACATTTTCAATATTATTGCCTATGTATAAATTACATACTTTTCCTCAAACTAAAATGTGGATGGAAAACTTGAGGGGTCATTTTGCAAAACTTTGAAAATGTGGAAAGTACGTTTTTATAAACAACCACATTTTACCTCTTTAAGTAATTGGTTGAAAGAAATAGGAAAAAGAGGATGACGGTATCGAAATATCGCGGCGCAAATATTTACAAAATAATTTATTAAATTATTTACTCTTTAAAAAAACATTATAAACGTAAAGTTGTCAAAATAAGCAATTTTTCGCATTCTTAAGACTGATTCATACGCGCAGATGTGCTCGTGGTGATGCTCGAAATATCATGTCTCTCTTCAAGCTGCTCGAAACGAACTTAAAGTCCCTCTCGCTTTAGAGTAAACTATCATATTATGTCTTTTCGAGCGTCCTCTTTTCTTTCACAGTTTGAAAAAGCACATTAACTAACGGAAAAAAATCGCATGTTTTCTTTCGCATCGGAAAACTTCAGGCATTTGATCCTTGGCGTTACAGGCCGCGATTAAATAAAATTTAGAATGTCATAAATAACGCGCGCGTAAATTACATTCAAAATAAAATATACGACAATAAAATGCCGAATAAAAGCTCGCGGTACCGAGGCAACGCAAGCAAATATTTACTCGTCACTCCAGGAGTCGGGCAGAAACTTTCAGCGAACGGCAAATCCAGCCGAATATATTTTGTTTTGATGCCTTTAAATATAAAATAAAAATTTCGTGAATCATTTCATTGAGGACGATTTACGTTGATGCGAAAGTGCGAAAGCGAAAACGTTTTATTTTTGTAACATCATAACAAGACGCTTACAGGTACAATGGTTAAAACGCGAGCTTTCAAATAAACTTTCGATTGAAACGTGAAATACGTAAATAATTACATTGTCATTCGAAAAGAATTCTATTTATGTTAAACTTAAAGAAGTTAGTTAATAAGTGAAGTTTTATGAATTTGTTTCCGTCGTTAATTTGTGATATTAGACAGGTTTGATCAAACGAGAAAGAAATATATTCATAAATACCTATGGCACGGAGGCGGAGTCATGTTAGGATACGTGACTAAATAAATTCGTATTAGTCAGGTGGTATCAGTTTTATGTATTTTGGTAATAAAACATAAGTTATTACGCCGTTTTAAATTTATGCTTGCAGTAGTAAAATTAGGCGGAATCTAAACAGTCGGCTGTTAAATTTCTTTTTAAATATTTAGCTAAACGGTGCAAAAACATATCTGCGGCTCAGAGGTCGTCGTCGTCGTCAGCTTGGAATCGAATCCCTAAATAAGGGCGACTGTACAAAACAGATAATAAAAAAAAAATGAATCCATCTACATATCAAAAAGTTGACATATTAAGCGCTTTCTATTTACGCAAAATCTCACTTAATCTCAGTTGCCTCATTTCGACTCAGAAAAAATGTATTGTTCTATTTGGAAGTTAAGAAGTGAGCCAAACTGAGATTTTTACCTCCCCCTTACCCCAACTGCACAACCTCGGTAGGTAGTTCACTTGGCTCAGTTTGATGGTAGGGTGAAGATAAACGAATCAAAATATCAGACACTACCAAACGAAAAACGTTTTATGAATGACGGTTTTATAAACATAAAGGTTTAAAAAGTAAGGTTAAGTACGTGCTGTTATACGTGCGAACGATAAATTTGCATAAGTTCTAGTCTGTGGTTCTAGTATAATAAAAAATGTCCCAAATAAATTATACAACAGGAGACCAATGAATATTAAACGATCAGGGTAATCAGGGTATGATAAAAAATGTTGTATA
The DNA here is from genome assembly GCA_958336345.1 of Dorcus parallelipipedus. Lineage (NCBI taxonomy): Eukaryota > Metazoa > Arthropoda > Insecta > Coleoptera > Lucanidae > Dorcus > Dorcus parallelipipedus. The sequence continues at coordinate 28,209,803 of OY284483.1, forward strand.
CTACAAAGGATAAACTTATTATTTATTTGCACTTACCCTGTTAACATTAATTTTTGACGAACTTATGAAATCGCTAGCCATTTTAAGGTTATTGAGACTTGAGACTCACTAACAACTGAGCATCGCGTTCTTTTTGACACTGCAAATCCAAGTGAGATTTAAGTGAAACAAGTAAGTTATCTTACTTCGGCTCAGCTCAGTTTAATGCTAAATAGAAAGCCCTTATTATAACTTGATATGTAATGAATTTTTAAATAATATGCAATGTTAAAAATAAATACCGCTACAATACCCCCTTCCTAGTCTACTCAGTCGAACGATAATTATATAACATTTTAACAGAACATGAATAGAACTTAAGAAACTGATTACGATAAGAATGCACGAAGTAACTTGCTACCTACCTGAAGGCCAGCAAATTGTGCGAGTGACTGACGAATCTCCAGCACCGTTCGGCAAAGCTTTTGGAGATGGGAGGGTTCGACGAAACCCCAAAGCAAAAGGCGGGCAGAGTGAACAAAATAAAAAGCACCAGCTGAGCACACTTGTTTTTATTTTAAATGCTCAAAGCATTTTGGTAAGAATAATAAGCAGGTGTTCAATTTATAAAGTTAAATGTGACCCAGACGGGGTCCACTGAAACGAACACGCAAGTAAATAAATAAACTGACAAGTTAGAATATATCCGATGAACCGGTTCTTCGTTTACAAATATCGTTTAAGGCGATTAAAGAAGTTCACTCGATTAACAAATAAAAGAAAAATAAAAATAACAACGCCGCCATAACTCAACAGAGTAGTTAAAAATAATCAAAGTAACTCCGTCCTTGTAGGTACCCAGGATCCGCGTAATGACATACAGCTCGACAGGGTTGTGTTCATAAATTGCACTCTAGGGTCACTCTCGGCTAATATTGTGGTCTCTCTCGCATAAATGAGTTTATACATCTTGTTTCTCACACAAGAATCATAAAAAAACTAAATCAGGCATGTGTTTCCATAGCAACAAACACATTTTCTACACTCTACTTAAAAGTGGCGCGTGAAAAGTTCGCTCGTTGTCATGGAAATCATGTAAACACTAGACTTCTTAAAACTGATAAGCGAGACACAAAATAAGTGAAAAATTGTGAGTGAGAAAGATGCGATTATACACCCAAGGTGCGCTCGAAGGTGTGCACACAACCCAGCTGTCAGTAGTGGGAGACGGACGTAACTGCAGTCAATGACATACTTCGTCGCAGATATTACGTCACCAAGTGGCGTCGTCTGGCAGGTCCAGTAGGGTCAACTTTGACAGGCGGGGAGCGGGGGGAAGCCATTTCCGCTTCAAAAACCGAAAACCAGCCTTTTTTACGCCCCCAAGGGTTATTAGGGTTTTAGTAGATAAGTAAAACTACCACTGGAAGCTAGAAGCCTAGTAGAAGAGAGAAATATGCGTTACTCACGGGAATCAGTTACACAAAATGGCCTTCAAATCGTACCAGTTCCTTTTCACAGAAGCAGGCCTTCGAAAAGCCGTTTAACGAGCTTCGGCGTGCTTTAATAAATCTCGGAGAGGATTCCGTTTCAGGTTTCAATCACAAAACTCCATGAAAGAAACACAAAGATTGAGCGCGGCGTTCTCTTCCACTATCGCTACGACGAAAGTCGTTACGAATGAAATCAGTTTTTAACCGGACGACAGAGTGAAACGGGGATATACTGCAAGAGTAAATAACGTATTGATGCAATATTGTGGAATATGATAAAAGTCACGTACGCCTCCTGAAGTTATACATACAGGGTGGCTGCCAATTATTATAGAATAACTTAATTGGGTCTTTCAGCCGTAACAAATTGTTCGATTACTTTGCTCTCTCGGCTAGGCTTTCAGGAAATCGCACTTTTCTTCCAGACTTGGTTATCGTGTGTGTCCCATCTTCTTTTATTCGATCTTCGTGATTTTCTGAACGTACCCTTGTACCGCGTTGTTTCAATTCGGAGTTTCGATCGGTAATGTACTTCTTTCTTCTTTGTACGTCAGCATCTAATGGGTTGTTTGATGAGGTGCTACTTGATTTTAATTTATTTAATGATTCTGGATCTCCAAAAATACAGGTATGCAATGATTATATGTATTCTATCGTGATCAAATAAGGGACGTCCCCGTATATAGGATGTTAAATATATCTATACGCAAAGGAATATTAGAAAATTACCACCATAGAGCGACTGTAAAAAATGCTCCTCCTATGTATATTAAATTCATAAATGAAACCCGCATGCACAGAAATTCAAATTCAAAAGCTCGTTTTTGTTGTCACGTGCACACTGCAAAAATTGCATTCGCTTTAAAAACGCACTTGAATAGAAATGCAATATGAAATACTTGCGCAAAATCCTAGCCAGATGATAAACTGTACCGAGCCAAGAGTTGAGGCGTAAAAATAAAATAAAATTTGAAACGTTAGGGGAGGTAAAAACAAAGCCTAATTGATTGAAATTTGTGTTACATCAAGAAGTTTAATTACTGATGAGAGCAATTAATTGGGCGCTATTTAGAGGAACAAATTGGAAATGCTAATTTGAAAGGATCCGAACAGTCGATGGAGAATTTCGGATAAAAGAATTAAATCCCTTTTAAGGTTATTAAGACGGGCTTTCTGATTAAAATTTCGCGGCAATGAAGTGAAAGTTAATTGCAGGGCAAATATTATGTACTTATACTTTGTTTCAGAGAAGAATATTACATTTTTTGTAACGTTTAACGTAAGCGGTGAAATTCTCTTTGAGAGAAATATGCACCTACCCGCGCTTTTTATTTAACCTTACAACATGTTTATCCAGAAACTCAAGCTAGCATTAAATATTAAGAAAATAATCTCCAGAGAGAAATATGTTTTCCTGCCGCATAGTCGCCGTCCATTTTTCGTTCGGAGCAGGAGCAGCAGGAGCAGCGGCAAAGCGTCGTGATTTATGTCCTGCGTTGCTAAATAATTATCCTCGGCCGACATTATTTTACATGAAATGTATTGCAGTCTATTATGACACGACCGCGGAGAGAATTAGTGCAGAATTCAATAATTTATGTTCGACGTGTCCATTGAATTTATTTTAAACGCTCATTTTAGTTAAATCAACAAAACCGTTTTTCATTTCACAAATATATTATACAATATAATACAATCACTGTAAATTAAAAAAAAAATCATTATACATAATACGTAATGTTGTGGAAACAAACGCATTTATAAATTATTAAAACCCCGAGAGATATTTTTATTACGTATAATTAAATTTATTATCCCGCACATACGTTATAAATTATGGAGATTTTATTCGTTTATTATACATAAATAGAGCTTAAGCTCGTATAATATCTAAAAGCTTTGAATGGTGATGAAGCATTGCCGCCATCTATTATTTTCGCACAACCTGTCTGTACCTATATCTATGATAGACAATAGTTATATGTTAATGGGGGCAGGACCTTAAAAAATTTTGACTTCTATTACAATTATAAATACTGAACTCATGTCGTTAACTAAAACCACAAATAACAGTCATTGTTTTGTATTAATCCCTACTTTATGAGATTCCGAAATAGCTTTTAGCTTTAGCTCTACAGTGCAACAACTCGAGTGTAGATATCACAATGGTTTAGGTCAAAATAAACAAAAAATGTTGGGTAAGTTGGTTTCTTGATGTTCAACGTTTTCTAGAAACAAATTTAATTTCAGCTTCGTAGAAATAAATATTGAATTAAAATTTCGAATGAACTGCACTCAAACGAGCGTTTCATATGGTTTAAATTGCCGTGGAAATTCGAGGTCAATTAAAAAAAAAAAAAACTAGAAATAGAATTAGAAAAATAAAAAAGAAATTACCGGCGACTTTTACAGGAATCAAGTTTAGCACGGACCGAGTTTAAAAAGAAAACAGTCTGTAGACATTTTATTCAGGAATCAAGTTTAACACGGACCGAGGTTTAAATAGAAAAGAAATTACTGGCAAGTTTAGCACGGACCGAGGTTTAAAAAGAACACAGATTATAGGCGTTTTATACGAAAATCAAACTGAACACGGACCGAGGCGTAAACAGAAAATTTTTGCAATAATCAAGTTTAACACTGGGTCACCGAGTGGCTCAGCGGTTTAGCCTAGCCGACTTGGAAGTCGTGCCGCTAGGTCGGCGTGAGTTCGAATCTCACCATTGGCCATGAATGTTTGTGATGTCTAATGACTTAGATCCAGCTATACAATCTTTGTGACTATCTGGAATGGCTTATGGCCGAAAGACAATAATTGCAGCATTGCTGCGCAAAGCAAAGAAAGAAGTTTAATACTAACCGAACAAAGTGAAACAAGAAGGAAAGTATTTGACTCATTGCGTTTAAAGCCAGTCAACATATCCCGAAGAAGTAGGCGGGGCAGATGATGAAACGTCGATAAGATGGTTATACGTATAAAAAAGTTGACAATGATATTTACCCAAACACATAAAGAATCCTCTTCAGTTAAGATTTTAATCGTCTTATTAATTTTCAGTCTTCTGGAACAGGTTAAAATGTGCCTCACGGACTTATGTCTGGTCCCTTCACTTTAATAATTAATTCAAAAAGTGTGAAGTGAATGTGTAGTTATGAGGGTTTTAATTAACAGAAGGAAAAGCAACTCTTGAATCAATAGTCGTGTATTATTTTATTAGTTGTTACATATTAATGTTTTTGTGATTTTTCAAAGGCAAAAGGATGACAACGATTAATAATAAGTAAATTACAATAATTAATAAAAGCTACAAACTTACAAAGTTTAGAGTGCCGTCGTAATAAAACTCAAAATTGAAAACATAATTTGGTCAGACAGTGGACGAAGACTAAATAGAGCGCAAGATTCACTCAACATGTCAAAGTCCTGTCCAGTCTGGCTAACCTTACAATTTGTAACAACTAATAAAAAAGAACACTCAGACTGTTGGCTCAAGAAATTCCGTTTTCATTACTAAGATTCGGTCAAGAAAAATTACATTATTAGCTGCTCGAAAACATTTGCTGAAATCAGCGCGTTTGTTATCGTCGAAACTGCTTTTTTTTACTATTCAAACCTCGGTCCGTGTTAAACTTGATTCTCATAAAAAATGCCTGTAATTTCTTTTCTATTTAAACCCCGGTCTGTGTTAATTAACTTTATTATTGTTTAAAGTACTTATAATCTCCTTTCTTTTTTAACCTCGGTCCGTGTTAAACTGATTTTTGCATAAAGCACCGATAATTCTTTTATTTTTAAACCTCGGTCCGTGTTAAACTAAGTACTTCTAAAACTTGCTTGTAATTTCTTTTCTGTTTAAACCTCGGTCCGTGTTAACTTGAGTATTGTATAAAGTGTCTACAAACTTCTTTCTTGTTTAACCTCGGTCCGTGTTAAACTTGATTCTTGTAAAAACTGCCTTTAATTTCTTTCCTTTGTGTTTTCTGTTCGATCGTGTATTTTGCTTGACTCCACCTCAATTGAACGCCGTTCGTATTTATAAACTGTCTTAAAAAAAATCTATTACGCCTCGAACAATGACGAGCATGGATCAACAATTTTTTTTGTGAAAACCCGAAACCAAACATGATATAAAAAAATACCTCTTTTATTATTTGTGCCAGATATTCGTGCTTGATCTTGAATTAATCTCAGTTAGTAAAAATCCCGGTTTAAAAACATTCATTATCTTATGTCATTTACAAACGCGAAAAACAGTCTCCCAAGTTAAAAATACCCAGCTGAAATGTTCCAAATTTTAAGACAAATTACCTTTGATGAATGGGTTTTGTATATTAGGAAAATGGCAAAGAGCCAAACTATTAAATCTTCATACATAGGAAAGTATCACCACCAGTAGTACAAAGTAACAAGATGATGATAGTTTCATATAACATATAACCTATCAGTAGAGTAATTCTTTTTAAATTTCTTGCTAATAATTACGAGTTAGGAGTTCACGTGTGAACTAAATTGTGTAATCGAATCACGCAGAGTTACGAGGGAGCTCATTATCAGCTGCAGCTGCTGAAGTGCATATGATAACGACATTAATAAAACTTTCAGTGTAAATGGCTCCAAATTCAAAGAGCTAATTACGGCCACGTTCACGTACTTCGATAACCGCTTTAAAAGCAACAAGGCCAACTTAGTTATTACTATCAGTTTGATTTTAAAGTTCCTAACTCCTCTATCATGAAACTTCGGGGGTGCACAAGATAATACCTACATTGCGATTTGGTTTTCTCCTTCTCGAGTTAAATTCTTATACAAGGTGATTCTTGAATAGAAAAAAAAAACTAATAAATTTTTTATTCGGGCTTTACGGATTTCAGTCTCCGAAATCCCGACGTAGGTCACAAAATGTAAAACTCGCGTACTCACATAAATTCATCTGTTCAAGTAAAACAAGACAAGGGAAAAAAAATCCGCCGCCGACAGCATCAGGTACTGCGTGCAAAATTGGTTTTCGTCTACACCTACATACGCCCAAACCCTAGAAGAATATCATTGCGTAAGTAATGAACGAGAGAGAAAGGTGGATGTTTATATCGAACTGTTTACTCCCGTTAATTTAGGCGGGCGCGTAATGAAATGTAAATGGCTTACATAATTTATCGTTCGCTTAGTTAAATTAATAAGTCGAGTCGGCTTAAGTCGGTTATGAAGGGTCTTCTCCGAAGGGCCTTGATCCATATTTTATCATAAGATCTTCCAGGACCTATAGGAAGTAAAACGCCGGTGATGAAATATAAAATACTAATTATTTCGGCTTCCTTTTAAGAAAAAGAAACCGCAAGGATTTTCTGAGCTCCAGCGCTCGTATTTTGTTTGTCGAAATACCTACCCAGGTGGAAGGACGCTTAAAATGAGGAAAATAAGAAAATGCAATTCACTAAGACACCTGAGAGATGTACATACAACCTTGCCTCATTCATAATCATAAAAGAGTTTATGTGAGTGATGTCGAAGATAAAATACTTTCAGTTCTACATAACACGTCGAAAACTACATCTTTGCAAGATGGAATTTTGTTTTTAAGAATATCACAATTTCGATTGAGAAATCGTGTTACAACAGATTACAATGTACTTCCTACCTGTCGGATTCAATGAACGCGATCAAGTGGTAAGCGCGCGGTAATTAATAAACAAGAAAGGACAAGAGGCGAATCCTTAACAGCACTTATTAAAGATGGATGAACCGAAACTGAATTTGCGTTCTTGGATGCGCGTCAATTGTTGAGGACGAGGTAAACCGATCGCCTTCAATTAGCACTGGTTTTCGTAAACCCCGGGCTCCTTGTTTATCGCAACTGAAGACGCTCCCCTGAATTAAAGCAATTAATTATGTGAAATCCAAAATGCGCATTTGTGCCACATCTCCCGACGCATTCCAAATTAAATTTACGTTGATTTATGCACATTAAACGCCAGCGAATGGCATGCACGATTTAACGTACTTATCTTTTCTTACTTACAACAAAAAATAATTTAATACACAGCCTCAACCAGAGATAAACGTCTGAAGATATAAGAAACGAAAACACACTCGCAAGTATTTCACTAGAACAAACGTATACATAATACTCATTCACCGAACAGCGATTTGCAGATGCTTATACATCACATTTCAAAAAATTTTCTAACTTGCTATTACCAGAAATCTTTAACCATATAATAGAATTGCTTTTCATCCCACGCTACTTGTCAAACTATTTTTAAATATGGCTCGTCATTTAATTAAAATGTGGGACATACGGTGAACGATCCCAATAAATTTCATCGTTACGTATAGATACAATCAAAGAGTGCTTTTTATTTATTAATCGGTACAATAAAATTTTATAATCACTGTCTATACATGAAAGCTCGTTCAATCACGCACCGGCAGTTATTTGAATGTGAAACGTAATTTACGGCGCTGAAAACGGGCCATATTCAGTAAAATTCATATTCACAGAGGATAGTTTCTATTAATGATTAATTAGATATAGACTGGAATTTAAAACTGAAAGGATTAACTTTCACGAGTAACTGATATGGCAAAAACAGACAAGTTATGATTCGAGCAAGAATAAACAATATGCTACGAGAGTGAATTAAGTATGGTCCTACTTAGCTTACACAGTATTTCTTAAATTACAAGCGAGAGTGGGATGAATAATATCCGACGTAAGATACACTGGGATTTTTTAAAAATTCATTTGGCTGAAATCGCCTGGAGATGAATGTTTACGGTACATACTTTGTTTACCAGATTTTATAAATCGTCATTGCTTAATGCTTTTCCAAAACCTAATCCCGGCAGTTGGATATTAGGTAAATACGGCGCGTACTTGGGCGTGTTACAAAATGTAACGCATGTGTCCTTTTCTTTTAGGTTTTTCTTTCTTTCTTCCTTATGTGTGTTTATTTGTTTCTACGTCTTGCTGATTGTTGCTCTTTCTTCTACCCTTCGATGTATTACGATTACTATGTGGCTACCCGAACCGAATAGCGTTGGAGTTGATTTCGTGGGCCCCCCATCTTTAAGTTGCCGCAAGATCAGTGCGAGAACGGTTACATTTACCGCTATTACTTCACCGTCTGCTCGGACTTGGACTCACCCAATCGCTGTTAGTGAGTTGCGTCGTGAGAGGTTGCTCCCCCGGATTCGATACTCTACGGTGTCACGTGTAACCGTTACAACAAAAATTATTGCCGCAAAAATTTCGACCCGACAGGTCAGACGCGGCAACCACTAGTGCGTGATAGCAATGGAGAGAGAATGAACAAAAGAAAGGCGGCGAAATGGGTCGGACTTATCTGTGACGATCTCAAAGTAGTGGTAGCGTCTATTATCCCAGAAGCTCAGTGAAGACGGTCGTGGGTAAAGGCCACTACACAATGGATTTGCATAAAACATAAGACATAAGCCGTAACAGTAATTCGACCTATGTAAAGAAGTGCGGTGTAACACAATAGAGTGTTTTAGCAAGACGTTAGGACAAAAGAGTCGTACGTTAAAAGCTAATTTGCTTAGCAACCTTGTGGATTTAGCCAATTAGATATCGAGTTTCAACGTTTAACGTACGTAAAGTTTAATGGGACGTCTTGCTAAAACTCCCTAGTAGCTCCGTAACGAGAACAAAGCTTATGTGTTTCTTACGGCTTATGTCTTATGCAAATCCATTGTGCAACCGGCTTAACCAACGTTAGGCACAAGTGTTCGTCGATAAAGAGGGCGGAATCTCCCAGGTGTTAGTTTAAATCGGAGAGAGCGCCACCTAGCATGTAGAGACGTTACCGTAGTGAAATAGGCAGACGCTAGGAGAGGCCAAGAAAATGAGTGACTCGCCGGTGCACGGATAAAACAAAAATAAATAGGCTCATTAACGCATAAAGAGTATAACTGCAATTTAGAAAATAAATGTAGATAACACCATCAACAGTCTCCCAACACAATGGAGAACGATAGAGAGGGCAAACGGCCCAACTGTAATTAAGTACAAGCGAAATAAATAAATTAACCGTACGCATACGGTACCAACCGCGACGTCCACACGACACATAACAAATTAAAACTTCATCAAATATAAATGACGTGAAAACATGTTACTTTAAACAAAGAAAAACTGCCAAAATGCAAATAATATATGAGAAGAAAAAAACATGAAAAATATTAAAACCTAATTCATAACACAAATGCAAGTGACAGAGCCAAGAAGGGCTCACACAAACAACAACTAAATGAAGAAAATCTACGGCGCAAAAAAAGCCGTAGACAGAGATCACGACGCTGAACTCGTGTAGTCGAAGAACTCGTGCAGTCGGACAAATTACGACGCGGATACCCCTTCCTGGCCTTCCTACCCCACAGATGGTTTAGGTAAAATAGTCCTCCGTTCCAACGTCCAGATAAACGATTGACCGGCAGAAGGGGGGCTGAACCTTAGAGGCGGCTTAATCCCCCAGGAAGTCGTAAACGTCCTTCGGGAAGTCCAAACATGTGTCGGACAGGTATGGATAACAAACCCAATACAAAGGGAGACCCGGTACGAGCGGCTAAAGGAGAGAAAACGAGGCAGGCACAAAATTACGATGGTGTCCGAGCCGAGGAATACGAGTATGCTCAACAAAAAAACTTACCTCGTAAAATAATGGAGTTTTACGAGCGTGGAAAAGCGGGAACAACTAAATTCAAGAGTCGGGGAACTCAATCGAAAGATCCGTGAAGCGTTGGGATAAATGCTAGCCCGAAGATTACGCCTATAGCAGCTTGATCCTCCGTAGAGCTTCGTTCCATTAGAGCCAACAATATCATAAAGTACGACAGGAACCACAGGCGAGAGTTCGACCACGAGTAACAAAATGTCGTCGGCGCGCCGACGTGTCACCTTGTTTATTGACTTTTATGGACAACTAAATAACCAATAAAATTGTCCAAACAAAAAACAATTTAAACTTATTGCCAAATTAAACCGAAAACTGAACTGAAAAGGTTTACTTGCTGAGAATTTCCAAAAGGGTCACCAAAGGTTTTATTACTGCAATTAGACATGCGCTACCATACCCATCTAGACACTCGGCTACAGGCTACCTGAGATTTACTGCCGGCGCTAAAGGCCTACTCTACCTGCTTATGTCTGAGACAACCTTCCGGGAATCCGCAATAAACCTATTAATGTTATAATATAGCTCGTAATCGTCAATGCAACACTGGCCTTACGTTGTTGTAACTCAGTTCTTTTGGTGCGGCGGTGAATAAACTTGAGAGATTAAAAGAACTAAATACGTTTAAATAAAATGCGCAAGTTAGCTTTAATTAATTATTGAAAAAGAGAAGAAAAAAATGTCACTACCAACTGCCACGTAACAAAACAGAATTTTCCTGTATTTAAATTTCTTAATTTAATTTGTTACATAAACAAGCCAATCAAGGAAAAGAATTAAAGCAAACAGCGTACAATTCTTACATTACAGCAAGTTCTTTCACTACAGCAAAAAAATGTAAGAACAAACAATATCAAAGATTTTATAAGCATCTAGATATTTTTATGATACTTTAAAAACAACTCTACTATTCAGTTAACGAAATTCCATAGATTAATAAAATAAAATGGAATCAAATACAAACCAACGAAACGAACACGTAAACAAGAGAATGCGTTTTCAGTTTACTTCCCCCAACCATTCAAACAGCGTTAATTTATAACGTGTACATTTAATTTATCGCAGTGTGCTTTTGATATATTGCAATTACAGTCGAAATGCGGTAAGTGCAGTCAGTTTATTGAACGAACATACGATTTCATTTGCGACAGTTCTTTGACAAAACACCTGTCATGATTTTGGTACACGCAGAGATGAAACCACACCATGTTTATAAAACATGACGTGAACGGCGAATCAAAAAATAAAACAAACACTAAGGTGTTTAATCAGGCAGTGTTTATATTAGTGAATTCTATTGTTACTATTCAGTTCGAATACTCAGAAGATATTTTTGGATGAATTTTATTTAGTTTACGCGTGTATCAAACTGTACGTTCTAACAATAAGCAGAGAAAGAAGTCGGTTTGTTTTACACAGTGTACTTAGGCATCATGCGTTCATTTAATATTCCGGTCCTATTTTTGTTGGTTTTATACAGAAATAAGGGCTCATTTACTTTATATTTATTGCATTAAAAAATGGTGTTTATATTAGAGCAGAAAAGTGTTTATATTAGAGCAGAAAACATTTGTGATTGAAAGTTATTTTCGTAATACTTCAAAAATCGATGGAGCATGGGTATACCGAGGGTATACGAAACTGTTTGAAGGAGTTTAGAGATGTTACTTCGTATATGATGAAAAAATAAGAGTAGAAAAACTCTATTTAGATTAAATTCTCTCATAATTGCTATGAAATGAAACCAGCGCAAGATTAAACCCACACAATATGTGACGGAAGTAATTAGAAACTGTATGCTGACGCGCTCCATTGTAACGTAAATGGAAACGAAACAATGTCTTGATGATAAAAGAGTTATTTTTCTACGAGCAGATAATCCTCTGAAAATATTACAAAGGCAAACGCTGTTCGAATTTAAATCGCGATGCGAATAGAAAACGATCCGCGAAGTAAAATATATCCCGGAAAAAGCACATTGGGAAGCGTCCAAGAAGTTCAGATAAGTCATGGCATCGAAAGCTTCCCCCTTTCCATCAACGTTACTTCCGAGATATTTCCTTGCTTACTGTATTAATAAATTCCAAAAGATGCGCGCGATCGCAGCCGAAAGAAAAACGTACTTTCCTCTTCTCGCAGCAGAAGACGAAGATTAGTTTAAATTAACCGCGGTCATAAGAATTCAAGTTTACGGATCTCTTGGGATAATTGTATACCCGACCGTATTATCTTGAAGTTACTGCGTCACATTCTTTCTATTTTCGCCGTGGCATAACGTAAACGTTACTTCACTGAATCACCCGTTTATTAATTGCGGGCGTTACGAGCAGGCATACTTCATGATCTCGTAACCGCAAAAAAGTCCAGGGCTACGAAAAAATAAACAAGATTTCAGCGACGCGCACACTATTAAAATGGGGGAGGGGGGGGGGGGGGCATCAATATAACGAAACATTTCACACGTTTCCAAATGTTTATGGACACATTGATATTAATGATTTTGATAGAAATCGATTTATATCGTTGTAGTGTTTTATACATATGGTTAGTTCGTAATATGCGTGAGATTAATCTTCATTATGACAGGGTGGCTTTAAAGGCAAAATTGAACTTGATTTATTGCGCTGGATTAATAGTTTAAAATATCTAGGGCCAGTGTTTTCTATCACTGGTGGTAATAACCTATGGTAATAGCTACAATTATAAAGGTGTTTCTTTCTATAGAAGCTAACCGTGAGGTAAGTTAACTAATTTAACAGTTTCAATGAAGGTGCACCAAACTCGGTATAAATATCGACAAAAGAAATAAAAGTTTCGTAGAGGTTTTTTTTTTAACCAATAGATTTTGAGAAACCCGAAGGCAAAGGAGAATCGTACCCTAGATGATGTCGAACGCAATCCTTAACCTGCCTTAACTTTCGTCAAAAGAATCGGTTTATTATTTTATTGCCTCGTAAAATGTCGCCTCAGATGATGTGATGAAACACGTTTAGTCCGTTCTGGTTATCGAATGATTTTTAGATTTTAATAAAGAGCAACATCAGAAAAATCATACGTTGTTATTTAGCCCTACAGTATATCTCCATTACACTCTGTCGTCCGGTTAAAAACTGAGTTCATTCGTAACGACTCCTATCTCAGCGCATAGTGGGAAAGAACGCCGTTCTCATCATTCTTGCAAGAGCGCTCCTGGCGTGCGTAACGTTAATTCGTGTCTTTAATCTTTGTGTTTCCTTCATGGAGTTTTGTGATTGGAACCTGAAACGGAATTCTTTCCGGGATTTGTTAAAGCATGCCGAGTAAATTACAAGCTCGTTAAAGAGCTTTTCGAATGCCTGTTTCTGTGAAAAGGAACAGTTATGTTTTGTTGGTCATTTTGTAGGTGCTCTGTTGGTAACGCGCTTCTCTCTCTTCTATTAGGCTTTTAGTGGTAGTTTTACCCATCAAAGAAAACCTTAATCAAACTTTTTTTGGGTGAAGGAAAAGGCCGGAATCGGTGTTTAGATCTAATTGAACCCCCGGCAACACAGTTCACCCGCCGGCGTTGACTCGACGGCACTTGACATCGGCGTCCAAGTACGTGACTGACTGCACTTAACTTCGTTGGAGGGCGCTCCCTCACCGTCGACACCTGACTGTCATTACGCCGGATCCTGGTTGCAAGGTCGGAACTACTCTAATTATTTTTAATTGTTCTATTGGGTTGATTCACCTTTCCGCGGCGTTGTAATTTTTATTCTCATTTAGTTGTTAATCAAGTGAATTTCTTTAGCTGGTGCTTTTTATTTTATTCACTTTGCCCACCTTTTGCTTTGGTGTGTCGTCGAACCCTCCCATCTCCAAGAGCTTTGCCGGAGCGGTGCTGGAGAAATGTCGGGCACTCGCACAATTTGAATTAGGATTCGTCAGATGGCCGAGGTTCTAAACATTAGTGGGGAAAGAATTTTTTACGTAATTCATGAACATTGGGAGATGTCAAAGGTGAGTCCTTCGGGTGGTCACTTCCTTCAATAAACAACGGACCGTTGAAAGTTCGCAGCAACTTTGGGCTGTCTGCGAAGTTCAAGAAGAGAACTTTATTGAGAAAATTGTGACAGGAGACGAAACGTTGATCCATCACTTTGCCCTTCAGAGCAAACAAGAACCAGTGTAATAGAAGCACACTCATTCGCCAACACCATACACATTACATAATTATTTTGCTCATAAGTATCCAAAGAGCGTCGAGGATTCCTTAATTAATTACATTTAACATTTCACATTATATATTTTTACAAACTTCTTCCTATCTCTTGTCATTTCTTTCGCTGAGTTCCAGTTTTCTCCAAACAAAACCAACCTCCTACGCTTAAGGCCACCATTGTTCGTGATTCCTTGAAGGATTTAGACCTCGAAGAGTTGTAGCGAAAGTAGTAGCTCGCACAAACAAATTTACTTCCCAATTAATTTGGTATTTAACCCCCCCCCCCCATTATGAGATTTGAAACTAACAGTGAAAAAAATGGAAAAATTTAAAAATGTATTCCGAGATCTGGTTTTTGTGAATTTCGTAATTGTTCGGCAAGCAAAAAAATGGCACATACTTTAAATTAAAATAAACATAAGCAACTGCGAAATTATTAGGCCAATAAAAAGAGCGAATGCTAAATTATAAATGTATATCATGCGGAAGAGGAAGAATTAATTTCGACGTTTCGATTTCTGATCTACTGCGCATCGTTTATTAATTTAACTGTAAATTTATGGTGTTTATTATAAATAAGATTTTTATGTAGGCCAGAGCCAGAGTAATAAAACAGCAGCCTGCTTGGATATTATCGTGTAGAACTTTGGAGTAACTATGTACCATTTGTTCAAATAAATTTTTAAGAGTAAACTACAACAACGTATTTATTTGTTCAACAATCTATTCTTATACGATTGTAATAGGTATAGCAAAGCTTTCATCCCAGAAGCTTGCACCTTCACTCCTTATATCTATAATATCAAAAAAGTCAAGAGACAAGATTTAGTATGCATGGTTGTATAGAACAAAATGTTGTAAGTCGATGCACGTGTTTATTTAATTTCGCTTATATCTGAAGGGTTTCAAAATTGGTACAGAATAAATTTCCACAAAAACAAGGCAAAAGAAAAATCTATTATTAGCAATTGTAAGAAATCGAGCATTTCATAATTATGTAAATTCAGTACGTAAGTTCAAGTCGATAAATCATACCCCAAAAAAAATATATATATATAAACAAACGTTTTCACCGATATGAGTCAGAGCTGACCTTTTAGACCACCAACGTAGAGCACATCTGTGTTTTATGTAATGTATGACTCATACGCACGTGTTCACTAAGGCAAATGTCAAAGAGAATGACTCACTCAAGGTTGCAGAAATGCAAGCAAACTACCGAGATGATTCATCGGGAAGAACAGATGAGTCATCGGGTTTTCCCATTCTCCTTGCAATATATAAGGCCCCCGAACCTTGTAGAAACAAGACATTGCTAGTGAATATGTTTTCATCGACATCTCCATAATCGAAGTGAGTGTTGAATTCCATCAGTCTCTTTGTACCTGCTGCGATGGTCTAAGGGTGAGAAAGTATCGTTTGATTTTATTATTTTGCCTATGTTTTAATGTTTTGTAAACTAACATTTGCTTAATTTAATTATGAGATGCTGTTTTTCTTGTTGTAAAATTATTTTGAATCTGTTTTATGTTCTCCCATATATTGTTCTATAGTAATCTGAATTTGTATTTAAATTTCATATTAAATTGACTAGAGTGCTGTATATTAGATAATCACTTTTAAAATTGTCAAAATCAATTTTTAGTTGTTATTTATTTTGAATATATTGTGACAAGATGCAAGTAAATTCATGCATTGGATTTATTACGCAAACTTGAGATAAGAAAAAAAATGCATCTCGGCGGCGCCTACAGATATGACCTCGACACACGACGCAGGTGCTAAACCTTGAGCGCGTGGGAACGGATGTCAATCATTCGTCGATAGAATTCGGAATTGCTCGACTTACACTTCCTATAAAAACCCCGCGATCTGCATATAAAGGAAGATCATAATCAGTTGTCATAACAGTATGTAATTTCTTGTTGTTGTTAGGTTGTGTTGTGAACTAAGAATGTGAGTACTAGGGAATCCAATCCCGGGATCCCGAGATCGGAAATCCCGGGATCCCGGGATCGGAAATCCCGGGATTTGATTTCGGGATCCCGAAATCCCGAAATAATCTCGACTTATTAGCATTGTGTTCAAATGGTTTATATGCAGTATGTAGTTTTGAAATTCTTTCAAATCAAACTATTTTAGGTACATAAATGCATGATCCAATCGTTACTCTTTATAAAGTATTAATTTATAAAGTATACACGTAGGTTTTCTCCAACATGAGTTTTGCAATATAAACGAACGATTTAGAGGAATCTGATCTGTCAGATCTAATAAATCTGTAATAAACGAACGCACGTACCATATGAACTTTAAATTTTATTTTTTAGTCGATTGACATGAAATTCCAAATATGTCATTTGATAAGTATGTTTTCCATCACATTGAAAAAGAACGTTTTTGTTTTTCAACCATGATTCATGTAATGAACGCTGTAATGCGATGGAATAAATCGATAAAATAATTATTTTGCTTTTTAACATTTTTACAGCATTTCAAATTTCATCAGGACGTAACTCATTTCTTTTCATGGAACCTCATGTGTTTCCTGGTCTAGCTCAATTTTCTCCCGAGTACACTAATAATAAATATTGCACTCTTTTTATTAAATCATTTAAAATAAATGTTTTATTTTTTCGTGCTCGTTTAATTATGTTTCAAATATATTTTCCGTTGTCATGGAAAGCAAAATTAACAAATGATGTATATTCGGACTCGCAACGATCAGTAGATTCAAAACATGTAAAAATATATAGGATACTTATTCTATTTAAAATAAGAAAGTTGATATTACTTCCGGCGAAACCCGAAGTCCTATGATGATCAATAGAACGTTAGAAAATTCATTAATACGTATAATTTATATTTCTAAATTTCATTTCAATCTATTAAAAACAGACGGTGTGAGATATCCGGTATTTGTTATTATTTTGTTAATAAATATCGATTAATTTTACTACATACATATTTGCAATATATTTTGTAAAAATATGAAACTGTTCGGAGGAACACTGAATCCCGGGATTTATTTCGGGATCCCGGGATTATCAGTTTCGGGATCCCGATCTCGAAACGAGATCCCGATCCCGAAAATTGGATTCCCTAGTGAGTACCTATTCTAAGTTAAACTTGTATAATTATGTTCGCCTTTATTTAGTTATGTTTAATATAATATTTAAGCTATGCCCCTTGTTTCGATTTATACCGTAACAATATTTATTTATATAGATTTTCTCTTTATTTTCAAGTCAAGGGTATTCTTAAAAGAAAGAACGTAATTTTTTCGTTAATCCCGAAAATTATATGTGTGGCGGGGCAAGGGCTAAAATCTCATCCCATTTAAAGAGGATTCCATAGCATTTTCTGGCTGCAAATCCTAAAACCAGTAACGCACAAACAAAGAAATTGCTATTTGGGTCCTTTGTGGGTTGATTAAAATTTTGGTGAAAGAGTAAGGAGAAGTGTAAATTGTTGATTATTTTGAGTGATAATAAATCTTCTCTCTTACTCTCGTTGAGACATAGTGTTCCGACGAGGCCTTGTAGAAGTGGTAAAGTTGAAAGGGAAAGGATAAATTCATCCCCTTTCTATTATCATCTTTAACCTCCCGTCCCTCACACAATGTATTACAATTTTTATTTCAAAATTATCAACGCTAAAGACAAAATAAGCAAAAAATACAAAAATTGTCTCGAACATTAAGGAAGATTCACTATCACCCTGTATCAGCACAGCCCAAAGTAATTCTAATATCGTTCTATATCACGTTGCTTACAGCATGCACGAAATCTCATATACGACGTAAAAGGAAACACTGCAAAGTACCGTCGTTAACTCTAGGATCCAGGAAATTTTAAAATTCCGCATCACGTTAACATGAAAATTTGTGTGTGGCCACGGCGAATTGCAGGAGTTAATGCATTAGCTCGTACGTAGCGAGCTAGCTCGAAAAAAGCAAATAAATGATGCTTCATGCGGCAAAAACTACGTCTCCGACTGACATTACTTGCGACAGGACATTTAAATTCGGACGGTCGTTGCAGTGGAACTTTTATGCGGGCATTTTTATTTTTTTTATATTAAAGCTAACTAAACTAAAAATCAGCGCTTGATATCCACCAATTACTAAAGAAGGGGCTTTGGAAGGCACCCCAGATTTACGACCTCATCCATTATCTCTATTCATTACTAGGACGTTTCTGCATACGGTAGTCACTTTTAATGCTTCTAGAGATCTTCTGAGTGGGCTCGAGGTTTCGCCAAAAATCATTCCCAAATTCCATTCGCATAAAAGACATTATCATAGTCACCATGATTTTTTGATTCTATTTTTCAAAGCCTTTCCACTCATTACGAAAGCTTGTCGAAGTTGTTCGTACAAGCTTTATGATCTTTCGGCGGCAATTCATCAATTTCTGCACCGAATAAATTTCAACGCATATTTTGTGACAAACGCACGAATCTGCGCGCGACCAATCAATTTCAGATGACAAATTTCGCGGAAACCGTAAAAATTAGAGCAAACACGTCGGTAATATAGGCCATAAAGTTTTGCAGTAAATAAACCCGGACACGTTCCGGATAGGATCTGCCACGATATAAATAATTGGAAAACGTAAATGTTAGTCGTACGTGGTTCTTTACATTCAATAATTTATAAAGTGGCGCAATAATTGATAGGAATTATTATGGAATAAATTTAAACAGTATTTCCAATCGCAATACATATTTGTGAGCGTGCTGATAACCACTTTGTATAAGTGATGATTCTGAACTTAGCAAGAGAAATAACTTTTGCAATTTAATTTTAAGACTTAGCAGTAAATAATTGTCAAATTGACAATTTTTAAATAATAATCTAACAACAAACAATAAGGTTTTAAAGTTGAAGAAGAAAAAACTTAATTTTATCATAAAAATTTTGCGCCGGATTTAACAAATTCTTAATTCCGTGTAATCAGTTTTTAAATAACGCAATTTATGTACCATATACATTATAACTTGATCTACTAATAATAAACCGACGAGTTTCACAGATTCCAGTTAATTATTTTACTTAACACCATCCATCTCCATAAACCCAACCGAGCAGTCATCCCGGCGGCGCAGCCACTTCAAAAGCCGAACGATCACGAGCTCAAGGCGTGCACGTATTTCTCATATTAATAATAAAATTGTCAATAATAAATAATTCAGGCAGTAAAGTGTTTGGCAGCCTCCCAAATGGGGGGGGCATTCTGCAAGGAGCGCGCAAAAACAATCTCCCGAAACAGAAGCGCCTAAATTTAAGCAGGATTTGAGCTTCGGCGATACATCATCTTATTGACAAGATCGAATATCTGTTAGTTTGAAGCGAATGTCTGATCTGACACGGAACGTGCTATATCTTAAAATCTTTTCGTGGCTCGTATTTCCTTGCGGCAAGGATTTCATTAATTTTTCAGTTAAAAATAAAAAAAAAAAAAAAACAAGGTTTGCATTACATCCTCCAATTGCATGCTATTCCAGTTAGTACTTAGGATGTAAGGACAGGCTTTACGTAACAATTTGTGGCACGTTTCTACAGAAAGCTCAAAAGCTGTTGTGATAATTGGCCTTTACGAAAACAAAATATTTCCATAGCCAATGGTACAGGAATATTAAATGATCACATGATATAATATTCACTAAAAATGTAATATACAGACTCTTAACGTTTCCAATTTTGTGCAGTGGATCGATCACCTTTCAGGTAAGGTTGACGACTTGAAAATACGTTCAGGTATTTTCAGTACTTTCATATTTAAATTCACGTATCGTTACCGAGAATAAGATTACGAATTCCTGGAGAATTGAACGTTTCAGTGCGCAGATAACGGCGATGCCAGCGTCCGATATACAAAACAACAACAACAATAGTGCAGAATTCGACAAAGAAACGCCGTTATTTCTAAATTATATACCTACGTGAAAATGGAAAATAATTCCGCGAAGCTTAAACACGAACGCTTTTCAAATAAAATATTCATTTTCAACTGTCGCCCGAAGTTGGCGGAGAACAATGCGCGCTCCCGAGGAGGAGCCGGGCTTTAAAACATCAAAAAGCTGTCAGAGCAAACAACAACTGAAATGCACAAAAACGACGCGCGTAAGTCTCGCGGACAATTATGGAAACGACGTGATTTAAACGAAAGAATGAGAAAATGCTTTAGATGCAGTGTTAGTTCAACGGAATGTAAACAGCGCACACATAATTATTACTTACACGCGCTCCACTGATTTAACTCATCGTTTATGGGGTAATTTTGGAAAACTCCCGAAGCCAGAAATTTCTCATGTATAAAATTGCATCGGATTTTAAATTTGCTTAGATAAATCACAAACAGACATTTACATATCATTTAAGAAATTAATACGTGTAATTATTTGGTTGATGCAGTTTGTGACGCGCCCCCCCAATTAGACTTGCTTATTGTATATTACTTACAAGTAAACAAATAATAAAAATGCACAAACAAACCCCACTTAAGATTTATGGCCGATTTTAAATAACTGGGCCGACCGGAGGACCCGATATACAGAATAATACCTTTAATTAGGGCTTACGTGATCTTGTTAATAGGAAACTACGTCGTGATAACCTGGTTCTTTTGGTGGAGCAGCGAGTAATTCTTTAGAACAAGGAATTTGACACTTTAAATAAAACGCAACAATTAACTTTAATTAATGATTTATTGAAAAAAAAAAAGGAAAAAAAATGGGAAAAACGGAGATCTTGAGCGAAAAACCCTTGCGTTTGTAATCAATACAGATAAACAAAAATTACGATTTTCAGAAAGTACAGTATAAATCGTTTAACAGATTTCACTTTCGAATATTGGCGCGATCTACTTTCTTTCGATTTAATGTCTACACAGATGTTTGTTGGAGAGCTCTGCTCCTCAATTAGATTAATAATTAATTGAATTTCAACTGAGCTCGAGTCTTGGTACAGTGTTCGTCACTTCTGATCGTACTCAAAGACTTGTTCAGTTTAATAAACCAACACACAATGTGTCACAGTGGGATCACAGTGTACTTAATTAATGGAGTTAATTAATGAATTAATCAGATGATTTAGAGAAGTATGTGATACAAATGCCGCGATCAGCGATCAATTTGGAAGTAAATCAGTAGCAATCACCTGTTTTTCAGGAGCTCCCTTGGGAGACGGTGGTTTAACCCTATCTCTAGCTAACCTGATTAATATGGTGCGTGTAGTGAGCCGAACTTCTTCTATTACGTCACCTGAGCGTTAATTAATTGCTTTGAGGGCGGTGCTCTACCCACTTGCCTGTTTTGTTCAGGACCCTCTGTATGTCGCTCTTTCGCCGTCTAACCTAGCTAATTAATTTATAGCGCAAGGAATTAGTTGACAGTGTTTGCACTCCACTATGGGTGTATTTGGCTTTGCAGTCTCTAGGCGATCGCTTCTAATTAACCGACAAATCTCTCGGCAAAGACCAGAGTTTGACCCTCCCCCATATACAGGGTGTGGAAGAAATTTTGTTACGAAAATGGCTAGGAATGTAGTGAAAATTGTTTGGTTTCCAATTTACCCTAGGGTAAAATGATTTCTAAAAGTACACTGTATTGAAAGCCCAGGTAGATGTGGGAAATAGTTAATTGCTGTTGGTTGATTACATTACAGAATTTGTCTACTAATTAAGGAAACACTGACCCATCAATTTTTCTAAGATGAAGGTCACTAGTGAGTTTTAATACTCGCTGAAATGTAACTAAAAATAGTTGATTAAATTTAGCTCAATGTAACGGTACTATGAACCGTACTGATTCTTTAGTCTAATTAATGCAAATCAAATTATCTCTACGCAGATATTACCACCATAGGCTGAAGTAAATAAATAAATAAATAAATAAATAATAAATAAATAAATGCCTAAGGCGTATAATCCGTGTCCACTTACGCACACTGCACACCTTTTTATTTAATCACTCGCGGAGCGACGTGCGCGTATTTATTTTAATTGTCTCTCTTAACACCCTTTTAACTATACCAAAACAATGATTTAACTATAAAATGAATAAGACTACAAGCGCCTAAGGTAAAACACAACTAAGCCAAATTAGAATTGAACTCGACCGTTCTCTTTAAAGCGCCAATGCTTTCTGCCGTTTCTTTGCGTTCCCTATTCCCACGATAACAATGAAAACCACCCCCTCGGACTTGCAGCAAAATTCGGAAATCACTTCGACCCATGGTAACCGTTGATTTGAATTCCCCACGCCTCTCCCAGATGCCAAAAATGTATCAAGAGCCCCCCCTATTAACTTATCAGCAATGCACGCTGTTTGTCTGTCGCCAATGAAGTACCATAAATTTTATTATTCGAGTGTAAGAGCCTGGCATTTTTAAAGTATCTGTCTTCTGACTGAGAAGGACTCAGACTCCAGCGAAGGCCTCAACTTGCCCAGTAATTTGATATCTTTAAACACATGGCCATTTATCTGCAATTTTAACGCGACAGAATGTGTCCAAAATCTACGAAACCAATTTAACTTATGAGTAATTCGATATGCCTTTTCCGTTAATGTACATGTTACCGTGATTTTAGCGCGACAAACTTTTGTACAGAAATTCGAAACACAAAGATAAGGCTACTTCACATGGCAGATTTACGGCTCTCTGTGTGGTCCCTTATTACTCGAAAAAAGGGACTGCACGTCGCCTAGCATTGCTGCTTATCGCTTGAAAAAAAATACCCAGAATACGGATATTTGTTCGTTAATTGAAATAGAACATGTAACCACCGCATTTGTTTTGAAAACAAATTTAGCGAACGTTTCAAGTTTTATAGGGACCATGACCCTCTGTACACAACAATCCAGATCAAGTAGAGCAAGAACTGGAGACCGAGAAAAAAAATTGAAGAGTTGATATTATCATGGAAATATTTCTCATTGTGTCCAGTAAATTCTATCAATGGGGTTTAATTTGGCAATTTTTTTTTTCAAAACCGATTACATTACAGAAATTTTGCTTGTATAAAAAAACTCTTTTCTTATATAATTCGTAGAGTTCGTAAAACTTGTTCTGGTGTATGTCAAGTTGAATAAAGAATGCAATATATTTCTCATGAAATATGCCTGCATTCTCGTATATGCACTATATCGTTGAATATTTGGCCAGCGGATCAGATACATGAAGTTTGAAGGCGGAAAATGAACATCCCGGATTACGAGGAGTTTCATACAGAATATAAAATTCACGCGCTATTGTAGAAAATGCAATTTTTCCCGAAAATTATTAAGCAAAATCAAACTCAGGGTGACCGTTAGTTAACCCGATAAAAAGAAGCTGCTACCTACCTGAAGGACAGCAAATTGAAGGCGTGCAAATTAATTAGAAAATAAATAAAATAAAATCACCAGCTGAGCACACTTGTTTTTATTTTAAATTAACACATGAACAAAAATAAATCGCACAAACCAGACAGGGTCTCAATTAGTTTAAAAAAAAAGAAAGTAAACGGTATTCCGATTAATTAAATTTTTAACCGAGAAGCAGATCTGCCTTTCGTTTACAAAATTGTGTAACGTGGCTATTCAAAATTATTCACTTAAAATAAACAATTTAAAAAAAGTAAAACAAATCCGACCTTCCAATAAATTCACTTTGATACTCGGCTCACTGCCAAAGTGAGGTTGGAAATACTAATCGAGATACAATCCGGCGCGGAGGACGGTGTTGCCAACTGCGTCACTACGCAGGATGACGTCAAGATGTCACGTCACGGTCTCTCTCCTATTGACTTGCATCGTGTACGATCGAGTCCAACTCCAACGAGAGAAAGGGGTGGACAACGATATTTCGACGTTTAGCGGCTAAGGCTCCGCTTTTTCACTCAAGGGTCGGTCTCAAAGTGCCTAAATAGTAATAGATAGACTCTGTTTTAACCGGGCGAAAGAGTGAAATACAATATCAGATTACTGCAGCCACACAAAATCACCTCATGTTGAAACATGCCGAAAGATACATAGGAACATACGGACCTCTCGAGTTCCCACGCAATACAGGATGACTGGCAATACTAAAAGGTGATTTAAATAAATTTTTCACCCGGAACATACGAACGTTTAGAGTTTCCACGCAATACAGGGTGACTGGCAATACTAAAAGATGAATTAAATAAATTTTTCACCCGTAACAAAGCGATGGCAGAGAGTATGGAGAAAACGTTTAAAAAATTCTTTCTGCTTTAGTTTTTGAGAAATAATTAATTAATCAAAAATTAGCTCTAAATCGACGATGCGCCTCTGGTTAAAAAATAGAGGAGCAATGAAGGAAATAAATGCCATCATAAAAGTTTTATGGTAAGTACGGCGGCGTAGCGTCGATCGTGAACTTGACCTTTTAGCAGAATTTCACGTCAACTCCGTTTTTAGGTCAACGCACGACGCCGCGAAACACGAACCTCAAAATATTTACTTGACAAATGCATGCACATCACCTGGAGCAGACTACTCCATGCAAAAGATCACGACGGTCCTACTCTTAATACATGCTTTGACTATTAAAATCGATTGTTCGATAAGGCAATGCAAAATACAAACGACAACGGGAAACTGCAGTAGAAAACCGAGAAAAAAAGAAGAAAGTTAATTGAAGAATAAAATGAACTATCAAGAAACTCCTAAGCATAAATGAACATGACATATACATTTATAAAATATTTACTTTTGCATAAATTTTCTCGCTTTCGGAAGTTAGATTGCAATTTCAAAACACAGACAAGCAAAGGCGCGTTTTCTAATCACAAAACTAATTTATTCTCATCCACGGTATCTACTTTCGCCTGTATATGATAGTATACAAATCTTGGAAATTTACGCAACAATGCACTCGCGAGAAGAAGCTCTCAAATGCACATACAAGATATCCCCGGAACGGTGCAATAGAAGCATTTCACCGTGACATGTAATATTTATGGCGTGTTTTCACGTGTATTGTGTCCTTCTTTTTACTATAATAAAGTTCTCACGTACATTATGTTCTGAAAGTTTGAATAAAAACCATAAATCAAGCAGTATATTTTATCAAAATTTTGTTGCAAAATATTATTGCACAGCGTCACATTTGAATATAAATAATCTTGTAGAAGTTGAACCAAATTGTACTTTGTTGTACTTACATGTTTTAAAATGATTTACATTTTATAGTTTTTTTTTTAGTACAACGAAATTTCAAGCTTTAAATACACGTGCTTAAATCTCGTGAAGACAAAGTTTTTCAGTGGAAACTTTTACATTAAATTTACAGCAGTCTGAGCATATTAGATAATGTGCAATGGGAGCTTCTTAAATAGATCCCGCTAGTTAGATGAAAACTTTACGCGCTCTTTCTCCGAGACCGGATTAATTTTCGATGAAACTGTACCGAACCTTCAACAAAATTTCAACAAAGTGACTTAAAAAATCGCTTTGGAATGTACGAGTAAGTCTGTATAAATTAATCCTAAATTTCTTGAAATAATTAATTAAAGGGATATGTTAGTGTATTAACAATAATTAAATTAAACACTGACACAAATATTTAAGACAGAAAAAATTTTCCGCCGCAATCGAGAATCGAACTCGAGTCTTTTGGTTAAGAGCGTTTGGCACGAATCCAAAAGATTCGAGTTCGATTCTCGATTGCGGCGGAAAATTTTTTCTGTCTTAAATATTTGTGTTAGTGTTTATCTCATTTTAATTTAATTACCTAAATTTCTTACTACGACTGAAATGCGACTTGGTAGTCTATTTAAAGGTTTCCACCGTACAAAGAAAAATGATATGATGCTCCATCCTAGGAAAAAAATAATACCTTTCATACGGTTTTATTCACATCTAAAAAGACTGGAAATTACATCTATTCATAGGCATATCCACTCTCGTACGCTACAGGGGTGAGAGAGGGAGAGAAATCGCTTTCATATAAAGCACATATAGGAGTTCTCGAAGTAAAATGAGTCGAACGATGCCTAGAATATTACTTTTAAGAAATTCAGCGGGAGAGATATTTTATGCGGGTTTCGAGAACAAATAAAACGACAGGGCAAAATTCGAAACCTCAATTACGTAAGAGTAAGGCCCGCACACAACGGCGTAGCTTCAATAAATTATTTACAATATTTTTTTTGACATTAAATATCTGCAAGTGTATACAAGAAGTAAATTGTTTGATTCGTTCCCAATCCCAATCAAACACCAAAACGATAAATTTGCTACGGCCCCAAACAAAACACCGCGACGAAATTCGCTTGCTCACGTGAGCGCAGCGAATTCTTCCAATTAATAGAAAACGTCTGTTTACACTTGCCACATTTGCCGCATTATTCTTGTATCTCCTTAGAGCTTTGAGTAAGTCTTTGTTTACAGGGCGTGTTTGTTACTCGTCATTTACGGTTTACGTTCTGTATTTTTCTCTGCCGGAAAGACATTCGGATGTCAAGACGGATAAATATTTACGAGAGCTTAATTATTGCACGAGGATTTTCATTCAGTGATTAAATTTAAATCGGTAAATACCGCGTGTTTTTAAACTGAACTTCATCTAAAATCAGCGGACGTAAGTGAGAATTTTAACAATTACAATTCGTTTTCTAAGAAAACTGACGGTATCATCATAAAAAAGAGAATACGTTTTCAGTTTACTTTCTCCCAACCATTCAAACAGCGTTTTATTTATAACGTACACATTTAATTTATCGCAGTGTGCTTTTGATATATTGCAATTACAGTCGAAATGCTATTAATAATAATAAACCTATTAATGTTATAATATAGCTCGTAATCGTCAATGCAACACCTGGCCTTACATTGTTGTAACTCAGTTCTTTTGGTACGGCGGTGAATAAGCTTGAGAGATTAAGGAACTAAATACGTTTAAATAAAAAGCGAAAGTTAGATTTAATTAATTATTGAAAAAGAGAAAAAACAGTCACTACCAACTGCCATGTAACAAAACAAAATTTTCTTGTATTTAAACTTCCTAATTTAATTTGTTACATAAACAAGCCAATCAAGGAAAATAGTTAAAGCAAACAGCGTACAATTCTTATATTACAGCAAGTTCTTTCACTACAGCAAAAAAAAATGTAAGAACAAAGAATAGCAAATATTTTATAAGCATCTAGATTTTTTATGATTCTTTAAAAACAACTCTACTATTCAGTTAACGAATTTCCATAGATTAATAAAATAAAATGGAAGCCTTCAAATATCAATAAAATCCAAATTCACACTAACGAACTAATGTAACCAAATACAAACCAACGAAACGAACACGTAAACAAGAAAATACGTTTTCAGTTTACTTACCCCAACCATTTAAACAGCGTTTTATTTATAACGTGGACATTTAATTTATGGCAGTGTGCTTTTGATATATTGCAATTACAGTCGAAATTCGGTAAGTGCAGTCAGTTTATTGAACGAACATACGATTTCATTTGCGACAGTTTTTTGACAAAACACCTGTCATGATTTTGGTACACGCAGAGATGAAACCACACCATGTTTATAAAACATGATGTAAATGGTGAATCAAGAATCTAAAACAAACACTAAATAAAACTCAAAGGTGTTTAATCAGGCAGTGTTTACATTAGTGAATTCTATTATTATTCAGTTCGAATACTTAGAAGATATTTTTGGATGAATTTTATTTAGCTTACGCGTGTATCAAACTGTACGTTTTAACAATAAGCAGAGAAAGAAATCGGTTTGTTTTACAGTGTACTTGGCATCATGCGTTCATTTAATATTCCGGTAGCATTGGCTATAGAAATATTTTGTTTTCGTAAAGGCATGTCGTCGTAGCTTGAGCTCGCCCCGAACAGAATTGTTAGTAGTGCCATTCGTCCTGTCGAGTAATTGTTTTCGTGTTTGTTTGTTGGTTTTATACAGGTAATTTATTTTCAGGACTCATTTACTTTATCTTTATTGCATTACAAAATGGTGTTTACATTAGAGCAGAAAACATATGTGATTGAAAATTATTTTCGTAATAGTTCAAAAATTGATGGGGCATGGGTATACCGAGTACGGAACTGCTTGGAAGAGTTTAGAGTTGAGTTTCCCCATGTCATTATTGACCACAAAACACTTGAAGATAACCTGCATTGGTGCGTACACTTGTTTCGTGAAACTGGAGGTCTTTACCGAAGAAAAACAAGAGGTCAACCTCGAGGACGTACTGCCGAGGTTATCGAAACTGCAAGACAAAATGAAAAATGCTTCTCACACCTCTACCCGTCAATTAACACAAAGGTCGAGTTTTCTGTGGGAACGTGCCACAAATTGTTATGTAAAGATGTTCTTCTCTATCCTTACCGCATGACATCAGTGCAAGAATTGCTGTCCGGTGATTCCATACAGAGATTGTCTTTCTGTAATCTTATACAAGGTGTAATCGAATAAGTTTCCGTAAGTTCTTCATCACATAAGGAATTAATTCTGCAAATATCAATGGCTTTGTTCAAAAATTAAAAACTGATTTACCACAAGAGCGCATCGCCTTTTGTTTGAAAACCTCTGCTCTTTCGTTAGCGCGTCTGCGGTTTCTATAAATACATCGTAAAACGATAATTTCTGCAAATGTCACGGTCACTGGGCCAGTCTCACCCGCAACGCAATTCGACAACGAAATCTTCATCCATCTGTTTCATTAGTTAATGGATAATAATAATAATTCTGAAACTAAGCTAATGAAAGAATGTATTAGAAATGAATATGTAAGACGTGTTAAACTGATAACAAAAAGTGAGTTGAACGCAAAATATAAAGCTAAGGCCATCGGAATGCTAGCAGTACCCGCGCCACAATACAATTTCGGAATCATCAATTTGACAAGAAAGGAAATCCGAGATATAGACATGAAAACCAGAAAAATAGAATGCACCTTTCCAGAGCAGATGTAGACAGACTCTACTTGTCCCAGAGGATTTAGGCAACTAGAAGCAGTTTACCAACAAGAAATTTTCAATATGGCCTTATATCTGAAATCCAAACAACAAGAACCCCAAATCAAATCAGTACTAAAAGGAACAAAATCAATGATGAAACAATATGAAGAATTTAGAAAAAATCTACAGATCACAGATATGTTATCAGGAAACCCAACAAAACAACAAACACTAAAAACCAAAAATTAAATTGAAACAAAGATCAAAATGGAAATCGACACCAAATGGATAGGAAAAGCGATACAAGGGCAACAAAGACAAACCACTAATGAAAATACGTCCCCCCTCACTAATGCGTGTGAGGGACGGGTGGTTAAAAATAATGATAACAAAAGAAAGGGGATGAAATCCTTTACTTTTAATTTTATCAATTTTTAGTACAAGGCTTCGTCGAAATACTTTGTCCGTCTAGATATCTCGACGAGAGTACGAGAGAAGTTCTATTGTGATGCCCAAACTAGGTCTTAATTTCCAAAATTAATCACACCACAATAATCAACAATTTTCACATCTTCTCCTCACTCTTTTACTGAAACTTTAAATAAGCAAATGTAAGTTTATAAAAAACATTGTCAAAATACACAAGTACTCACCCAGTACTGGATATAGAGACGGACGGACTTTTTGGAGAACAGCAACACACACTAAGATATTCTGTAAATGTCGACTACGCCTTCGAGCTTATGGAGATGTACTCCACAAGACGGGCACCAGCAGTCTTTACGACCAAACTACCAGAAGCTGTCTCATCTGTGCTTTGCCACGGCTTCTTTATATTTAGTTTTTCTAAGGTCAGCCCCGATTACGTAGCATTTCATATGTGTGTGATTTTTCTATGACTCACGAGGTCGACTATCAATGTCACTGCTGTTCTTAGAATTTGCAAATGTCAATCGTGTCTCATTTAGGGCAAGGTTCTTGATAAACGACCCGCCGCCACAGTCACTTACATAAATTTTTTATGTGGGCGGATTTCTCTCGCGGTCGCGTTGCATTGAATTCAACTTCCGTACTACGCTTGATAATTATAAGATGCTTGGATTCTTACACCTGGCTTAGAGACGGATTGATGAAAGCTGAAACTGAGACTTCCCTATGCGCAGTGCAAGATCAAGCCTTACGTACAAGATACATTGAAAAAAAAATTATAAAACAAGAGCGGACACTAAATTCCGCATATGCCAGAAGGTAGACGAACACATCGAACATATTACATCCGCATGTAGTGAGCGAGCGAAAGTAGAATATACATCCATGACAAATATACAAGATGACAAAATATGTCAATACTTACATACAGCACAAAATTGTAGCGACCGCATCAGATGAACCAACAAAAATAAACGGTATAATCACCAACCAGATGAGGTCATGAATGTTGGAAATGTTACGATATTGTGGAATCAACCCATACGGACAGACAATACTGTGCCTGCGAATAGGCCAGATATCGTAATTAAAGATGTAAGAAATCCAAGCATCTCATAATTATCAAGCTCTGTGGGGAAGTTAAATTCAATTCAAACGCGACCGCGGAAAAATCTAAAGATTATGTAAGTAAATATAAAAGCGGCTCGCTTTATCAAGCCTTGGCCGAGATGAGACATGCATAGGCGCTTTGATGCGCATAAAGGAATAAGCGCCGATTGAACTACGAATTATTTTTCCGTGGTTGAAAATCCGTCCATCTCTCTGTATCTGGTACGATACAGATTTGTTTTTTTCAAACAAAAATTTTCTCGGAAGATATTCAGTCTGTTTCGTTTTCGTTGTATGTATCTTGTATATTAGACCCATGTAATATGAACTGGTGAAAATAAATAATATTTAACTTCAGTTAATAATTGAGGTTTGTACATGAAACAAAACGTATCTTAATTTTAAGCAAACAAATTAATTTTCAAAACTAATCAATTATAAAGAATGCTCTCAATTTACGGTCATCAAATGAAAGCTTTAGGCGCCCTTATACAAATGGAGATATTCACAGTTTAAATGTAATATATTACAGTGAACAGGAAGCATCAATTCAGCAGCGTGTAATTAATGCTACAATAAAACGAATCTGCCGCTGCCTATGAAACCGACTTTAATTGATTCGGTGTAACAGGCACGGATTCAGGCGTGCCTTAAATGGCGGCTGTAAACGTCACTGCCGGGATGTAATGGGATTTTTGGCAGTTAAAATACAACATTGAGGAAGCGTAGTAGTACTCCGAACTACACATTAAAATGCGATAGTAAATTTTTATACGAGTAGTAATTATTCATTGTCGTTTTTTTTTATCTTCGGTCTTTTCGGAAAGTGCGCCAAAATGAAAAATTGAAGGTTCGCCAGACAGATAAATCAATGTAAAAAGGGTGCTATCAGAAAACGCGCGAGTAAATGGAGGACGATAGCCGCTAATAAAGCGGAAAACACCATCGCACTGGTGATAGTGAAGGTGAAAGCGCCCACGGATGGGAACAATACACTGCAGAATAGGACGATTTATCTCAGCTGTAGAGTACAATCTGAAACATAGTGGATGACCGGGATTATAAAAAAAAATCTAAAATGATGTAATACCGGCAGATATTGTCATAAAATGCGTTAGCCACAGACAATGAAAAATTCTACCAGAGAATTCAATTGTACATACGATGGACAAACTCGTTCGTCGAAAGAATCGGCAATCATTTAAATAGAAAATCATTAATTTCAAACAATTAATTATTTTATCGGTTTAGTAAAATGTCCTCCCCCAAACGACGGACTTCTAATTGAATTCGGCGAATTTTCTTTTCCGCATTCCAACTCGGCGTAAACTCGCAAGACGCAAGGGTTGTTCGAAGCAATAAGGGATGATGCGAGCACACACAAGTTTTGCAAGGTCATTCATTACTAATACCCACATAAGTTAGAACGCGCATGATTCAGACACGTTCCTGAGTGAAGCAACCAAATATAAACCGATGGGGGTTGTTGAATGCTTCCATTATCTCATCTCACGAAATAATCTCATTTATAAGTTACAAACAATAAGGTGCAAAAATTTATACGCGTAAAAATGTATTTCTTTAGTTTATTTCCTTGCCTACAATTGTACAATTGTTTCTATAGAAATAAACCAAAGATTAAAGTGAGTAAAACTTTAATGGGAAGGTTTTGTGAAAAACCCGACCTAATAATATAAATTCTTTTTAAAAAAAACCCGAACTTCTTCATGCGAATAATTAGTTGATGAAAATTAATTATTTTAAATGGTACAATAAATTGTTTTTTTCTACGGCATTTCTCATTATACACTCTCTCATACATCCGCACACACATGCACTCAACTCTGGCGTTAGATAATTTCGAATGTGAAGGCCGCGAGTGCCACCTACGTTCAAAAATTATGACAACGAAAAAAATTGGTCTACGAAATACACTGCAAAATTCATCGATCATCATCAAAGAAGAGTCTCTGAGAGGAAAACCAATAAAGTACGAAAATAATAAAAGCAAAGAATTGTCCAAAGAATTTGTATTTAACATTTTTTATACATATAATTATAAAATGTATAGGTTAGGTTCCGTTCAAAATATAAGCAAAAACCCTGTACAACTTTAATATTTTCAAATTTAAACTGGGAGTGAGCACAATTGTGCAGAAATATCCATCTTTACATCGTAATACTTTAGAAATATTTTTCCTGTAGCAAATTCTCGGAGTAAGAATGTGCCTCTTGATCCTATATTTACGGAGTAAAATGAAACGTAAATAAGAGGTGGAAGGAGATAAGAGCTTCCGAAGAAAAAGATTTGTAAGCCCGCCATTGTTGCAGTAACTAAAATATATTATGCATGAAACATGCCAAGAACTTGTTCGCGGACGCCGTACGTTTCCTTTTTTTTTGTCAATTTAAGACTTATATTACGACACCTACATATGCGGAGATGTCATTTACGATGCTCCATAAGGTTCAGAATTTTTTTTTAGAGAATATAATTTTTACTTCCTCATCTCCAACCTTATTGTTAACCAGATCACTTTAATTGCTTTTACATTTTTAAAACATATCGTAAGTGATTTAGATTTAATAAAAAATTTACCCTTTTGCAACTTAATAATAAAACAGCTTGGACAGTAAATCTATAATTAATTACACGGGAAGAGAGCAGATTTTATCTCTTAATAGCGGTTAGAGTCATTAAGTGGGCCTAAGTCACAAATTCTTTCGTAATTTATATCTTATCTCTTCTGACTGAAACTTTTTCCCTTTCGGAAATTACCTCACACACGAAAACTCCAGAAAATTTTTCATTTACTTTTCATAATGTTGAATTTGATGAAAGGCGAAAGTTATATCACGAAACCCTTTTTTTTTTGATATGATGGAAATAAAACAGGTTTAATTCTCAGAAACGGATCGGATTAAAATTGTTTACTCGCTGCTTTGTTTGAAAATGAAATGATTTGATTTCATTGTTGCAGGTGGACATTGGCCGTTCGGACACATCTGGTGCAACATATACGTAACGTGCGACGTCCTGGCATGTTCGTCTTCGATCATGCACATGTGCTTCATAAGTCTGGATCGATATTTAGGAATTCGGAATCCCCTGAAGACGAGACACCGATATACGAATCGAACGGTGGTGATTAGGATAGCTCTAGTTTGGCTAGTATCTATGTTAGTTTCCAGTTCAATTACAGTATTAGGTAAAAACGATTAGACTCAGAGGTATTTCCTTCTAACGTCCAGTTCCTGTCTGTTCCAGGTATAATCAATCCAAAGAACATTATGCCAAAGGCGAACGTCTGTGTGATAAATAACCCCGCGTTTTTCGTATTTGGATCACTGGTCGCGTTTTACATACCAATGGTCGTAATGGTCGTGACGTACGCCCTTACGGTGCAATTGTTGCGTAAAAAGGCGCGCTTTGCGGCTGCACATCCTGAAACCGATCAGTTCCGGCGATTAGGGGGACGGTTCTTTTCCAAGCATGACCGCGCTTCCACAATAGCCACGCATCATACGATGTGGAGAACGACCGGGAATGCAGACAGGTGAGTTTGAAAATGGGGCAAGGCTCGGCTAAACGCGAAAGAGAGCACATTATGAATAATTACTGAAGCATTAAAAACTGCTCTCATTAAGTTCGTAATAGTCGTAAAGTCAATGAAAACAGATGAAGATGAAGAAGAAGAATTCAGAAATGAGAGATGATAAAAATTTTATGACGCTGTAAAGCGCCGAGGCGTTCACGGAAAAACATACAAGGCGCCATAAACTTTCTCGTAATTAGAGGGATAACAGGGTTTTTATTTAAACATGCAGTGTCTTGCATAATGAGGAACAATACATTATAAAACTGAATAGTAATTAAAATTAAAATAGCACTCATTAACATATACGGGTAGTATAAAAAATTCCTGAAATTGTGCATAAAACACATGTCACCCACGTACCTGGTTGCAAATTTGTTGAGCGAGCAATTTAAATTACGTCCCCAACTGGCGGTTAATCTCAGTGGAATAGGTCGGGGTCATACGTAATCCCGACATGAAGGACAGAATTTAAAAATAAATAAAAATCACCAGTACTGTACCCTTTCGTCTTTATTTGTGTCAGAATTTTAATCTTGTAAACAACATAAAGTCCACCCAAGTTTAATTAAATGTGCGATAAGTAATACCAAGTTAAATAAAAATGAACCCAGGAAGCGCGGATCCGCTTTTCGTTCACACACAAAAAAGAAATAAGTAACAAATCTAAATTAAATGAACGCCCCATAATGTCAAGGTTTCTTGGGTTAATTCAACGCCAAAAATATGATTAAAAGCAATTAATATTAAAAAAAAAAGTATCCGATTGTCCAAAGACGCATACGCGTCAGCTGTACCTACAAGAGTCGTCCGAGTAACAAACGACCGGCAGGGTCGCGTCAAATGTGTCACCCAACGTTCCGGAGAACCAATTCCGTCTAACGGCGATGAAGCTAAGCAACTATCAGTCTCTAATGCGTAGAAGGGAACTTAGGATGCACTCGGAGTAATATTTATAACGCGGTTTTTCATTTTTCATTTAGGCTTTGCTTTTTATTTTACCGAAGCTTTGATTTGGGACCAACCGGCTGTTTATCTTAAAATTCTAGAACAATCGTTGCGATTCATCTCCGGACATACGAGCTGGAGACCGATACCCCACTGCTTGGCATCATCGTCGGAAGAGGGAGTTGGTTCTCCGGAAAGCTGGCTGACACACTGGACGCTACCTCCCGGACGTTTGATACTCGAACGACGTTAGTGCAGCTGATGCACACGCATTTTGGACGACGGAAGGCCGGATTCTTTTATTTGTTTCAATTTAGTTCAAGCAATGTTGTCATCGCGGAGATTAGTTTCACCCAGATTTAATATTTTAGTTTGTGAGCGAAAAACGGATCCGTACTTCATTTTAAATTTCATTTAGCGATTTAATAATTTGTGCAATTTCCTACTTTATTCTTATTCATTTTTTATTCTGTATTCATTCATCATAATTAGTTGTTCTTTCAACTTTCATCTTAGTATGTGTTTTTTTTGTCTCTTGGCTTATTCTCTACTCTAGATTTTCTTCAATACCCGAATTCATAGATTTCTTCTTGTTTCTCTGGTGGATTTGAACATTGGAATACTATATCTTATTTATATTTATTAAAAAAAACCACAAAGAGTATAGGACCTAGTGTAAAAATTTGTTTGTTTTCCTTAAATATTGTTGGCTTACGTTCGTCACGATAACCATCCCAATTAACGAGAGATTTGGCAAAATCCGGGGGTAATTTAAAACGAATTTTCAGGGCGACCACCAACATGCGAATCAGCGCGTCACATCCCCAATTATCCTACGCAAACGGGGGAAACAACACGGGCACTTCGAGCGGAGGGCAGAGAGATCAAAGCACCCAAACGCCGGAGAGCATCGCGAAAGAAACGAGGAATTTCAAGCTGCGATCGCTAAAGCTGCAACTGAATAACGTCCCGAGCAATTTGAATTTCAGGTAAGTCTAATTTTCTTTTCTGTTTTCGAAGCACTAACGTCAAAGTTATTATGCGATTTTGCATGCAGGGAGGACTTTTCAACAGGACGAGCACAAAAGAAAATATGCAAACGCATTATTTGTTGTTGACTTGAGTGCTCGCCGCTCCTAGTATAAAGGAAGTTGGAATTTTATAGAAAAAATTATATTTTAATATCCTCGTCATCCTCAAATTTCTTGCCATTTCAGTTTATTTTTATTATTAATAAAGACTCTGTAATCATTGAAGATTCAGACCTTGGAAGTTTTTTTTTTGAGCCCCAGGTTTTGTTTTTGAAAAGCCGTTTTATTATTATTTTTTTAGAGCCCCACGTAGGGCGCCAATAATAATAATAATAAAGTCAAAATAAACTTTTCTCGAAGTTTATCAAAGTGTTGCAAACCGCAGCGGCGTTGTGTTTATAAAGTATTTAAAAACGAAAACTTTCCGAGCTAAGTTCCGAAGTGAGTTCGCGATTTTCGGCGGTTTTTTTTTTGCAATTAATCTCGCAACGCAATTTCGATTTCGTGTCGGCGAAATACAATTTCCCTAAAAATCGAGTTAATGCCGAGCTCTTTTTAGGCTGTTTAACTTCGTCAACGGAGTTTAATGCCGACGCCGGAAATAGCCATGCAATTAAGCTCGATAACTTTATTTGTAAGCTAACTTTTCATCAAACGCTCACAGCTCAATGCAAAAAACAAAAACCAACATGTATTATCTCTTTCTTTCAAAGAGTAAATAACACACTTGAAAAAGAGAAATTGTTAAAATATTGTTAAAAGGTTTAAGAAAAAATTCTTCCTCTTTTTTTTTAAATTAAAGACAACAAAACTATGTGCATTAGCGATTACAACGCATGAAGTGTTCGTGATACGGATATCTAATTACTCGTTTACCTTGTGCCACGTCTCCTAGGTAACGAGAAGGATGACCGAGATTGCACCACTTACTTGAATTCGTTATTGAAGCTTCACAGGAATTCATTTCCCAGTCGCTTAAGCTCTCCCGCAATAATTTGAGTGAAATTTCAATCTAACACGTAAATATATAATAAATATAAATATATATAAATATAATTCAAATAGGAGGAGGAAATTAATTAATTACAAACTGTTCCCACAGAATTTTTTATACATTTTCTTAGAATCGACGATATGCATTCACGTACGCGATTTGATCAAAAATTCTAAGCGTATTACGTTTAAAACAATTGTATGTAATAGTTTTATTGTCTCCGTGGGATAACGAAACGAAAGATTTTATTATCAGCTGCCTGCCGGGCCGTGCCCTGACCCCTGCGATCACCAGATTTAAATCCTTGCAATTTTTCTTTTGTGGACGAAGCAGCTCTAGTAAATAATCAGGACGAATTAACAAACAATTATTTACACAATTATTTGCGAATAATTATGTCGCGCAAAAGAAATAACTCAGGCTTCCGTTCCCAGCTGTTAAACGTGCAATAAAACGAAATTGAAATGTGTGCCAAGGTCGCTGGGTCATATTCTGTGACATTTAATTAAAGTACTTACTGTAAGCGTAGCAAGAATATAATTATCACAAAGTTACGTTAGAATCAAATCATAACATGTGAGAATAATTAATTTCACCGAAAGTTACAAAGTATGCGCGAATCCGAAAAGCAATTTAACATCTCGCGTATAAAATTAGAAGCTAGTCAATTCACAACTTCCAACATTAAGAGAAACTTGCGCCAAGTATCACATCGCAGTAGAATTAAACTTTAAACGTCTCGGAAACAATTACGAGACGTTTAAAATCCATTACCGAATGTGTCGTGTGATTCTGAATTAATTAATCGCCGGAATCGGGATTTTATAATTAATTCACTATTAAAAAAATTAGCTTCTGTATTTACCTCGTGTCACCACCGTCTAGCTACCGTCCCATTAATTGAGTTAATAAATTTCAAGTGGCCCGTTAGTACCGAACAACCTTACGGCGCGAAATACATTACGGAATGATTGATGACCTGAAAAATAATGGGCAGCAAACTTTGTTGACCTAGAACATGCGGCAATAACTTACGCAAGGCCCGACGACTTCGCAAGCAATAATGATTAATTAAGAATCGAAAACGAAAATTGAATTAATCATAAAAAAATTGATAATAATAAGTTCCGTAAATTTGTTTAGAAGAGTTGGGGTTATTCAAATGAAGATGTCATCCCTTTCATAAAAAAATTTGCATAACACTGCAAGTTTAATCTAAATCAAAACGTCCCCTCGCGTACAGTTTTTATTTTATATTTCTGCACGTATAATTCTGAATCATTAATGAAAGAAACTGATTCGAAAAATTTTATGCCGGACATAAAAACGTCCTCACTATACATACACCATTTTCAGAAACGTCGCTTCATAAACCCATAGAATATTATGTAAATTTAGAGCGAAGCTAATAAAAATAAACGTAAAATTTTAGCATCAAGGTTTTTTTTTTTTTCAATTTATTGACCGCATCCGCTTTTAAATATACACGGTGAATCCAACATATTGCAGTTCCACATAATTCAAATTAATCAAAGAATTTATCCGGCGCTAAATATTTTATTCCTCGTCTAGTAATTGTAATGAAGTTTCGGAAAAATTAAGTTATATTAGTTGAATTTACATACAACAGGAAACTTTAAATTTAAAAAATAATAAAACGAGCGGGTTTATGGGCAATTTGTGCCAGTACAGAATTTTTATTAAAGCTTTTTCTACGGATATAACATATTTTCATGCGGTAATATAAGTTTACCTACTTACATTTTGTTGGAATATAAAATAAATTACGTATTTATTACGATGATATTTTAACTTACACCGCCCCATAAAATGACAAGTAATGAATGTTACGTCACACCTAAAAGTCCTCAAAAATATTTTGAATCTCGCATATCAAGCATAAATACAGGGTGACTATTGACAAAATGAAGCCACGATAAGAAGCGGTGTCACAGAGCATGGGAAATTGTTACTCTCGGACATCGCTTCTTATCGTGGTTAATTAACAGTCACCCTGTATAAAATCTTATTATTTTTTTAAGACAACATCAACTCTTTACATCTCAGTTTGACTTAAAATAATTGAATTAATGGAGATTAAAGTAATCTCTTTCTGGAATATCTCATTTTAAAAACTCATTAAATCATTACAAACATGGATAAGCGTGAATTTCCGATTTCTAAAAACTAATCCTTAAATAGCGCTTCTCGTGATTTAAAACGTAAACCTAAAAGTACGCCCCGATAACACGTTCTTGCGGTTAAAACGTTTGTTCTACAACAATAGCTCTGTCTCGAAGGATTACGTTGAATTTCAGGTGACAGTACACCAGTGACTAGTAAATTTGCATGAGACTGGAAGCATACGAGGCGTGCTTAGATTGCTCCGGAAACGCGCAATATGCGCTTTTGAATTTCCCACACACCCAATCTTTTTATTCCGGTAAACGGGTCCGAAACACTAGGCGTATTAAACAAAAAACGAAATATGACAGAAATAACATATCTCTTGTCAGTATTAGAAAAACTAAGCACCTTAAGTAGAGCAAGTCCAAAAACTTTTGAACGACTACATTATGTTCCTAAAAAATAATGCCGTTATAGTTGTCCCTGAAGTTGATGTTTGAAGTTTAATAAGAAGTGATCAAACGAAAAATGAATTAGAGTTGGCGATGCAACTAAACACGCACGTGTGCATTCAGACACTTTGACGTTTGTACAAAACAAGAAAACAGTTTTATTTTAAAAATTAAAGCAAATCATCACTGCCTGCTGCATCAAGACACGTTTGAACTCTATGAATAACTGCGTGAGTGTTATTTGTGTTACAATTGATCACTATAATATGACGTTGCATTTAAATTCCTAATTGATTAATTATTGATCGGTTGTTACTTTCTACTTGTAACGCACGCTGACCATATAAAGGAAATATTTTCTCGTTGTATTAATTACCTAACGTATTAATATTACTTAGCCTCCCCGTGTTGTTTCAGATTACTGACAGGAAAAGTGAAGAGGAAAAACCTGGCAGCGAACGCGGTGGCGACCGAGCAAAAAGCGTCGAAAGTGCTCGGCTTAGTATTCTTCACGTTCGTCTTGTGTTGGTCGCCGTTTTTCATACTTAACATAATTCTAGCGTCCTGTGGAAACTGCGTGCCGGAACATGTGGAGGTGTTCTGTCTTTGGCTGGGCTACGTCAGCTCAACCATCAACCCGATCATATACACCATTTTTAACAAAACCTTCCGAGCGGCGTTCATCCGATTATTACTGTGCAAATGCCAAAGGTAAGTAAGTAAGTTAATCATTTGGATCTGGTTTATTCACTTTCATTTAACATAACCTTCAGTTTATTCCCATGGAAACAATTATTTCTACAATTGTTACTATCGCAATAAATTGGAAGATGAAGTTAATTGAAAGTGAATAAACTCGGCCTTCGACAAACACTTTTTTTAATGAACTTAATAATTTAAAAATGTTTAAGTTGTATATCTACTTTAAAAGCGTCCCTGAGGTATCTTCGTCACACGACAAGGATTATCTCTCTGAATATACCACACAAGTATTTGGCCAGAGCTAAGTTCCTTCCTCTTTGTGACGCAACAAATAGATAAACTCGCGAACACTAGAAGCCTTCCATAGTCTTCGTGTAAACTTACAAGTCGTGCAATTAGGGTGTGCGAATTAAAACATTAAAAGCGAAATTCTAAACAATAGACGATAACTCAAAGTCATGCATTATCAAATAACAATTGAGACAAGATACACAAGTGATTGCATATAATTTCATCAAATTATTAAAGGACACACTTTAGACAAACGCAAGATTTAAATGTAACTACAGAAAAACAGCATTTCATATATCAATTAAGCAGTGGTTAGTTTCTAAAAAACATAGCCACAATGGTAAAATCAATTAATATTTTCTCACCCAGCCATGGTACTAGATATGGAGAGACGGACGGAGTTTTTGGAGAGCAACAGCACACTATCATTCTGTGAATGTTGGTTACGCCCCCTTGGACTTGTGGAGTTACACCCGACAAGACGGGCACTGTCTCCTCTCCGTGCAATTCAGTCGCCTTTTTATATCGGAGAATAATAAACTCGACGTCACGAAGTGCGATTTCCTCGTTTAGGCGGGCTAAGCAAAGCCCTGGGATAAACGGCACTCCGTGAAACGAAGTGAATTTCCGCTGCGGGGATGTCCAGCGGAATCAATGGGCAAGTTGGTAGGTGCGGCGTTCCCGGAGTGGTATTAATTGACTCGGTTAGGATGAATCGCTTCGGTCTTAAGCGTCGTGGCGAAGTAGGCGGGTGTCGTTTCCGATTTTGCAACGGGCTGGCCTGGTCCGATCCCGCTACCATAGATTGCCGCCGTCGTCTCGGCAGGCAATGGTGACAAAACTCTTGAAATGTCGTACGCCGCCCTGACCTCGTTGAATGCCTTCTGGTATAGTGCCCGGCGGCGGCGCGTTGGCTCCGTGGTGCCGGTGGTGGAATCCGCTTCTGGAGAGACGACTGTGTCACCAAATTTACTTTTAACTTGACTGTCTCAACCTTACCTTGACCAGATGACAAGTCTGCGCTGTATCTTTCACCAGCTTTTCCCCTCGGCTAGCAACAGTGAGAAAGGGGTGAGTCAATTCGAGGTTACGAGATTAAGGGCGTCAGGACGGACGATACCCAGCTGATCGACAAGACCTCGTCGGCGTCCCCGGACCGATTTGGTCGTGCAGAAGGCCAAAATACAACTCGAGGCTACGCTTGACTCACTGGTACGTGAAGGACCCGGCAGGCGGGGACCCTGCTAACCAAAGCGTGAATCCAACGGCTCCGGCCGTAGGTGACCATTGTGGACGTTTGATAGAGTCCCTATGGGTGTGACGAGCCCACCGTCCCGACTTGGCGTACCAGCGCCTGGTTTGCACGAAACCTAATCTGCAGGACGCGTCCGAACACGGACGTGGCCGAACTTCCAACTAGTGAAGTCAACTGGTACTGTGGGGACCGGTTAACCCGGAGGATACCCTCCCCTCCTCTGGAGTGGAGCGTGTAGAGGGAGACCTCCGCCGGTCGACTGGGTTGGACTCAGGGGGGCAGTGGTTGCCAGCCGGCATGCTTGGGCTAGGGATGATGTCCATCCATCCCGACGTGTGAACTGCGGATCTCAGTTCCGACACTAGCCTGGTTAGCTAGTAGAGATTGGTTAGGTCTCCCTTGACCAGAAGGGGCGAGGGGCGTGCACCCCGGACCACTCTGGTAGCAGTGAGTTGGATGTCACTTCATAGTGCCAGCCACCGAAAGGTGGGCCCGCCCTGCGCACTGATTGGGCGTATCTCAATCCGATGGCTCTGGTCGGGCCCAAGGGGATAAGGGCTAACTCGCTCAGGAACCGCTTGATGAGCGATACGGTGTGTTACAGGGAACTGGTTTGGTCTGGTCTGGTCCAATGCTGGTGAGCTGGATTGAATTGGCTTGCAGAGGTCGCATATATGGCGGAACCACGTTCCCCGTAGGCTCGAAACGACGCAAAGGAAAAACGCTCGGAAGCGAATGGAAGTCGACTCGGCTCGAGTCAGACTCAAAACGGTACAGTAAAACGGGAGCTAAGACTAGAACTTAAGCTAGCCGTCAAACTAAAACTGGAACTAGACGTAAAAGTCTGAATAGAAAGAAAGAAAAGGTCGTTAGCGTCCAAAACGACGTCAGACAATTCGCTTAATTTTTACCTGAGTTTTGTAGTTTCTCAAGCTTGGTATGGGGCTAAAATACCCCAATACTCGTTCGATGGTGTACTAGGGAAATTCCGGCAAAGCCGTGGATAAGCTCTCCTTGATCTTCAAAGCGAGGCTTCGGTAATTTGTTCTAGCGAACGACACACACACACCACACAGGACCGCGTTCGAACGAGAAATGAGACTAGGGCGCGGAAGTTAGTCGCGGGGACGCCGAAGATGCCCGTATGCCATAAGCAGTATCCAATGGGTTACAATGAAAGTATTTATATGGTTTCAGGAATGAGATTTCTTTAATAAATAGGATTATGGTCACACGGTGAGAATTGTGGGAAGCGAGAAAGAGCGGACTCGAGACGGGGCAGACGATGCTTTGTTGCCCCGTTTTTCCGTAATCGAATTTCAAAACGTAACAACTGAGTTTACCGAGTGCAGTGCCCGTACTCTTCCCTGGCGGGTCTCTCGGTGGCGAAGTTAGAGCGACTGGAACTACCCTGACCTTTCGGCAACAGTATTCGTCCAGCCTGATCTTTCGCCAACAGCGTTGGACGAGCTCTTGTTCACTGTCGTCCTGGCACGCTTTATCCGGTGTTCCTGGAACGCACGGCCGGGTTCCGCTTCTGACGTCACGGGTTTAATGATGCTCACGGGCTTCTCGCGTGGCCTCACATGTGTGCCAGTTGCTCCATGATTCATTGTGACTTTCTGAAATCGTCTGGTCATACGCTTGCATAATGTCCGACTACTCCGATGAGTCATCTATGCAACTGCAATTCTTACAATTTGCAAAGGTCCGTCATAACTCATGATAAAGTGAAGCCTTTGTCGAAGCAAAGCGTTTTTTTACATAATTTTTATGTGGTTGGATTTTTCCGCGCGAGTTTAATGTTCTTAATGATTATGAAATGCTGGATTCTTACACTAATTTACTGTGTATAGAAAGCTGAGGCACTAAATACAATATTGAAAAATTCAAAAGCATCTGTTTCCTTTTCTTGTATGAAGTTATCATTCAGATTTACGATTATTTCAATTTCACTCGGGTTTCCTCTCCTAACGATGCAGCGCCCCATCGAAGACAAAAAAAAACAGTCCAATAAACGCAATAAAAGGATTCAATATTTACACCCTTTCACGTCTGAGTTCATATTCGCTTGTACCCCCGACGAGCTAAAGCCGAATGGTTACACGTACCAGATAGCGTCATATTTCAGTGCACCGACATTGTCTGCAAAGAGAATTCAAATA
Organism: Dorcus parallelipipedus; assembly: GCA_958336345.1. Lineage (NCBI taxonomy): Eukaryota > Metazoa > Arthropoda > Insecta > Coleoptera > Lucanidae > Dorcus > Dorcus parallelipipedus. Next base: position 28,254,176 of record OY284483.1, read on the forward strand.
AAGTCGCGTCTAGAGTGTTCAATATTTCAACTGACACCAATATTCCGTCGTGTGTAGAACGAGGCACGTGGATATTTTTACGAACGTCAAAAAGGTGTGAAGAATTAAAATCCAGTGCGACCAAGTGGAAGAAAAAGCCATAAATTTGGGATAGAATCAAATTCAGTTCGGGGAAGTGTAATAGAAACAAAAAAGGAGATGACTTGCAGAAATTTATAAATTTTTAATTGATAGAAAGCATAAAATACAATGTATTATGTTATTTAGCCACGTGATCTCGTGCATTAATTACGTGCATAATGAAGTTTTTGATCATCGACGTAACACAAAGTTTAATAACAATCAAAAGAGCAGACTTCTTTTAATCAGTTCAGCACAGCCGCGCTGCTGATGAGATTAATCTAAAGCGTGAGTTGGATAAATAGATTTGAATGCTTTGAAAATTTAATCTAAAACGTGGAGCTTTTAGAAAGAAAAAAATCGTTTCTCTCGTCTCTACTTCGGTCCTTTAGAATGATAATAATTTTAAGCTTTGAAAAACAAGGTACGAATTGAAATGGAACGCATCTTGCAGGTTTAAAGTAAAATTAGTAAATGAAGTTTAAATAATAGTTTTAATAAGATCAATTTTCTTATTTTTTAGATTGTCACGTCCAGTTCGTTACCGATCAGTCAATGAAAACCGAGGCGCCGCAAGTCTTTGCACTCCATCAGCGTTACCACTGGCAATAAGTTTGCAAGGAACGCCTCTGCTTACGTCAGCATCCACCGAGTCATCCTACATTGTCGCAAGGACGCCGTCCTCGAACTTCAGGGAGAACACCGATTCGTACGATGATCACGACTGTTAGGCCAAAATCGGTGATTCCGGGACTTTAAAAACCACCAGCAAAGGACGAAAAGATTACAGTGGAAACAAGTGTGGAACGTGACTTGCACAAGTTTTACAATTCGTCTGAAACTTACTCCTCATCTGTAAAGCGGGCGTATTCACTCACTCACTCTCTGTCGATATTTATTTTTCTCATCTTTCAAAATGTACCACTTAAATACAAAGAAACTGACAATCCCTACTTAGAGAATAAACGTTAACATGTTTAGCTGTAACATGACAGGATTACGAAACATTTTTACAGAGCAATAATCTATTGGAAAATTCAGAACCGAATCTGCTTTACTTTTGTATCGTATCGTATAACTTTCTTTAAGTGGATGTTATATGTACTTACTACAAATATATCGTATATATCATATAAATTATTATGTATTTATTAAATTTATAGAGAACAGTAAGACCTAGTATCTTTTTCTATTTCAACTAATAAAATCAACTGACAGTACAGGGTGACTGTTAATTAACCCGACAAAATGAAACCACGATAAGAAGCGATGTCAATGGGGTTTAATTTGGCAATTTTTTTCCAAAACCGATTACATTACAGAAACTTTGCTTGTATAAAAAAAACTATTGCGAGTGTCTTATATAATTCGTAGAGTTGATAAAACTGAACTAAAAATGAATTTCACTAACAAAAATACAGGGGGACTGTTAATTAAACCGACAAAATGAAACCACGATAACAAGCGATGTCAGAAGGTATGGGAAAAATATATAAAAATTTATTTCTACTTTAGTTTTCGAGAAATAACTAACCTTTAAGTTGGATTTCACGTCATCTCCGTTTTTAGGTTAACGCCAGAACTCGAAAATATTTACATGACAAATGCGTACAAATTCCCCACGAAGGATAACAACGGTCACGCTTTAAACACCTGGTCCGACATGTTAAGGAATAAATCACTAAAACGAAAAACGATTTAAATCTCCGTGTTAAGAATTTCTAATAATTTTCTTTCACTTTAATTTAAATTGTATTGTAAATGAAGTTTATTTCCACAAGAAACGAGTCCTTCATCACCAAAATTTATAACATTATAATCAATAAACTCATTTGTAATCTGTTTCGATTGTTAATTATTATAATTTCGTTTCTTGTATGATATGTGTCAACACAAATCTATAAAAAAATTAACAAATTCAAGGCGCGTTTGCAACTCCACATCTTGTGCCTTTAGCGCTGGCTAAAGCTGTGTGCAGACTTCACAAAGGAATCAAATTGTCTCGTCGCGCTCTCGTAAAAATTCCGCACGAGACCGTATGAGAGTATTCGCCATTGATCCAGTTGTTCAAAATCGTCAGTAAACATATTTGGATATAAAATATTACGTCTACACTGAGCACCGACAGCATTCGAATCGATCCGAGGTCGTATGCCACGCATCCCATCTGTCTCTATGCAGTTGAACACGTCTGCTATGGAAGGTCAAGTTTTACAAGCTTTATTCTGATTAGATATCATGACACGCGTACGCTGTGAATTTGGCGTTTTAGTTTAAACATACCTACTGTTTTCGGTAAATTTACAATTTATTAATTACAAACTGTTTCACAGAATTTTTACGTTTTCTCGTAATCCGTGACATGCATTCACGTACGCGATTTGATCAAAAATTCTACGCATAATACTAGCAATGTTTAAAACAAATCATATCCTAATAGTTTTATTGTCTCCACGAGACGAAAGATTTTACCATCAGATGCCTGTCGAGCTGTGCATTGGCCCCTGCGATCAACAAATATAAATACTTGCAATTTTTTTTTCCTGGACAAGGCAGGTAGTACATTCCGGTCTAGTAAATAATCCGCACGAGTTAACAAACAATTATTTACACAATTATTTGCGACTTGGTTACCCTTATTTCATACGCAATTCGAGATATTTTAGAAATTACTAATAATTACGTCGCGTAATAGACACAACTCAGACTTCCATTCCCAGCCGTTAAACGTGCAATAAAACGAAATTGAGATATGTGTCAAGATCGTATTGCGTGCAGGCGAGAAGTCAATAAAATAATAATCATAAAATTTATAGTTATTATTCTGCTGTGTTTACAAAACGAGGCGTCTGTTACGTCCCGTTTTTGCGATAACGATTTCTTAATCTTTTATATCTATCTTGGCTTCAGTGACCGATATCTGGTTACAAACTCCAAGGTTTTAGTTTTTTGCCGTTTGCAAGTTACTGATAATTTTTCTAGAATTCACAGTGGAAGGGGCATGTCTTCGATATCCGGCATGCTCGTATCTCGCCTTCCTCTCAGAAGCAATATTTGACGCACACTTCACGAACAGTGGTCGCAATTTCGTTGGAGCTTACTTTGGAGTTTGTGTTTTGAGTTTGACCACCCAAAGGCTATTGGGGATCTTATCGTTCCTGAACAACATCTAGTCCAGTGCTATTATAGCAGACAGAGTCTGTGTTCGTTGAATTTTGTTTGAGGACGCCACGTGCTATCGAGCCCGACGCGTCGCAGTTTCTTTCCACTCTAGGCCCTTTAAAAGTTACATTTGAAAAGTGATATTATGGATATGACAGCGGCTGTAAGTATGAGTAGTAATGGAATGTTGAGTTAAGCCTCTTTTCGCCCTACAAATTGCTGGTGTTATTCTATTAGCGTTTTTATTATTAATAAACTTTTGTCTGTCAATTTCAATTTTAATTGCACCACTGAATTCGTAATGTAAATGTAACCAAACAGTACAGGTTAAACTGATGTCATTCTTGTCGACATATTCGTTTAGTTTCGTTATATTTTACATTTTAATTGGTCAGTCATAAGGAACGGATCAAATGGGGCATCATCATAATTTTTGTGGTTGCGATTACATTCGTTCAAGATATAAATGTTCCAAGTTTGTTACGATTGCAACTAAAATTCCGATTACGATCGAGTTATAAATAGGTCTTTAAGCTGTGAAAATCTGCCTCACTTCTTCGTGACCTTGACGTAACTGTTTGGTTTTCCCCCAACAAGTTTTGACGTGAATACCACCGTTTCCGAGAGCCTCTTCTACCATAACACCGTCGTTCGCCGTCCTGGAACTCTTGTGGGAGCTGCCGATCCGTGTTGAACACAAGTTTAGTGTGTCGCAGCCTTTCCAGGCCAAACATATCGTAGAATTGGTGCAATTTGAGACTGGTATTGTAGTAACCCTCTGTATTTATTGCGTTACGTTGCATTACGTAAATTGTTGGGCAGCTTTGCCTTCCGAAGGCTTTGGTTTCTTCAGAACCTACGTTTATCTGCACGTGACTGTAAATTTTCGTTCTTGAAATTGCGTTTACTCTGTCCTCTTGACAGAATTTATTGTACATTATTTTGTGAACCGTGCAGGATATCCTCACCGGTGAATTCGCGTTAATTGACGCTTTGTAAATACTGAATTATTTAACGTAACGACTTTTATTCTCGAGCGCTTTGTTAAGGCCGCCTCTGTATTCGACTTCCGAGCGTCTCGCTCATATTTTTGGGCCACATTTCTGTTGTAATTTAATAAACAACGTACCATCGTTTATTGTAGTTCTTATTTATTTCTCGTCAATATACAGGGTGACCGACAATTGTGTCTTTATATAAGGTGTCTGACAAACACATTCGCTTTTCGGGTTTAAACCTGAGGGAATTTCGAGCGCTTTCAACAACATGTGCAGTCCTAGCGGTGCCGCGTTTTTCATCGTGCTACTTGGAACGTTCTTCGATAGGTGGCGCCTCTTTTACATCCAGGTATCGAGCTACCGACAATCCATTTGTAGCCCACCCCATCTCCACTGAACTGGGCATAATTCCATGGAGTTTTTTTTAACATCAACGACTTTCCCCAGCGCTCGCAATTTATACAGGGTCAACTAGATAGATAATACAGGTAAGTAGCTTGATTTTGGCGTAATTTTTTCATTAATTATTATAAACTGTTCAAAAGAATTTATTAAACCTTCTTTCCGTAATCTGTGATGTCGATTCTCTTGTGCGTTTTTTTTGTCGGAAATCAAAGCAACCAAAGAATGGTATATTTATTTAACGAGCGCATCAGCAGGCTTCCTGACTTCTAAATAAATATCATATTTTCACATCCCACATTTAAGTAGGGCGTCAAAAGATCGCCTATTGTCATGATAACAAAATAAACACAAGATTTTTTAAACGGACGAGCGAGATACAAAAGCGTGAGTGAGAAAGATAAAATCATACGCTCCAGATACATGCAACGCATAATTTTCAAACGCAACATGTATAATATCAATCACAGTTAAACTTTTGAACATTTTGTTGAACGTACATAAAATATCATTAAAATGTTGGTGCTACAAATTTAATTTACGAACAAAATCATCGAAACGCAACACAAATTTAATTTAATTTTTCATAATCAGAATTTGAAAATAGATTCGATACAAACACCCACAGTAAAGTACATTCGGTATTAATCAATTAACAATATTTACATCATTTTTAATCACAATCAGCAATGCAGTTGGGAGTTAAAACTAAAAAAAAAGTGCTCATAATTCCGAATGTATTTGTTGAAAGATACATCCATCCACATTAGCACAGCCGAGACTTAAATTTGCAATTAAAGTTCCCTCGCGCCCCTTTTTAATGAAGTTCTGCGTTTGATAATTTCCAGTTTAATACCACCTGGGTTCAACGACACATCTAAAAAGTAAGATGATGAGGTGATCGTCCTAATATTAAGAAGTCTGTCGCTGTCAAGCCATGACAGTCAAAATACGACCCCGACAAAATGAAATGCTCATTAAGCTCCTGAAAAAAAAAACCCGTGCAGGCGAAACTTTAAAACTTCCTTGGTCTTTAAATTATTTGGCCGTTCTTTTTCTTTCGGGAAGCCGGGAATTTTCATCAATCTTGTTGTTGTTCGGACGAAGACGTCGGAAACATTTACATTGCGCTTTACAGAACTCCTTCGATTCAAACTTGATCTCTTTGAATTCGCCCCTTTTTTTAAATTAGATTACTTCACCATTTCTGATTTACTATGATTAAGAAGGGCAAAAAATTACAACATGAGCCTTAGAGAATGGGATAATCTAATCGGTTTTATTATCGCTGTTCATTAGAGCGTCTTTCAAGGAAGATGGGTCTATGTTGTTAGTTGCGTTAACAACTAAAATACTCGACCGGGGAGTACTTTATTGAGTCTATTTGTCAGTTTCTGATAAATTATCTGGCGGTGTTGAAAGGGAAATGAGATAAAAGCCAGGCGAAACGCGTGGATGTTTCGTTAAAGACCGTGCAGGACCGCAGTTGAACGTGTTATTTTAAACTTTATGGCCCTAATTTCACCCGAGAATTTGCTGGAACTCAGTTTAGATGAAAAGCTCCTACACATCATTTATATTTTGATTACTGATACGCATACAGGAAATTATGTTGAACATTTTTCTACTGGAGAGTAGTTATATAGGACAACCTATTTATAATGAGCAAGCAGCATTTTTAATTATAATCATACTGAAGTCGTTACGTTAGCTAAGACTTAAGAAGTAACTAAAAGATTCATTACAGTTTAACACTAGCAGTTAAAGGTTTATTAAAACTTCGGTCGTTAAGCTAGAAAGCCCCGGGCAAACTTTATTAAAAACAAGAAAAAACTTCATTGTCTGACAATTTTGAATATATTTTAACGTGCAAAGAGCGCCCACCCGCGCAGCGGACAGGAAAACTCGCGTTCCGCGGCGACCCCAGAGGCCTGACCTTATATACTCGCTTAAATGCAATTACGTGGAAAATTAAACTGCGCCGGGGATGCAAACGGCGCCTTCAATTATGGGGGAAACGTGCAAGGTTATGCAAAATTTTGCAATCACGAGCACTTTCCACGCGAGCGAAATCGCGCTTTACAATTATAATTGATGTCACAGTTAATTCCGACGCGACGGCTTTTTAAAATACATCAAAAAGCTTCAGAACGGATTCGTAAAAAATTGATTATAATTACCTGCAGAGCACGCCGGATTGTATCTCGATTGGTATTTCCAACTTCTCTTGCACAGTGAGCTAAGTGTCAAAGTGGATAGTCACATTTGTAAACGAAAGGCAGATCTGCTTCTCGGTTAACGATTTAATTAATCGAAATATCGTTTACTTTCTTTTCTTATAATTTCATTGATACGAATTACTTTTATTTAAGTGTTTTGAGTGACACCAATTAAAAACAAGTGTGCTCAGCTGGTGATTTCTATTTTACGGGGTTACGTAAGACCCATGTCCATCTCCACGAGCTAGCCAGCTGTGTTGGAGATATTACGTTGCCCTCCTACAATTCGCTGTCCTTCAGGTAGGTAGGGAACTATTAATAATAATTAATAATAACTGTGTATTATACATGGGAATACAGTATAATCTATTCGTACTCATGCACCCCCGATAATTTCAGTCAAATGAGCCGAAAACTCAGAAGGCATTCGCGAGCATTTAGTGGCTAATTAAGGCTAATGTACATAATAAAGCTGCCAACAACAAATTACCTAGAACGATCCTTTGAGAATGATGTAGCGTCATAAGACGTTAAGGCTTCGCATTCAATTACGTTTTCGATAGCGTCGTGTACAAATGAAAACAAAAGCACTGGAAGGAACATAAAAATAATCGAAACAAAGAAAACATTTATGAAAATGCAATTAACTTCCTTCCTGCCTGTTTATGTTTCGTCGGACCTATTTTTAAAGTTTATTCGACGTTGTTTCCCGTTCCCAGTCGAAAACAACTTTCCGTTCCCAAGAACGCCGGCGAGGAGGTCTTTGAAATTCATGTCGACGCGCCGTGCTATAATAATTTTACATATTTTACGAATCGCAAGTGTATTATTAATTTTGTTAGTCTTTTATGAAATTTCGTCCTTGGTTTCAGCCGTTCTCTTCATGTTTCTTATTTGCATAATCTTTGAGTCTTGTCCTTCATAAAAGTTTCCGTGATTACCACTAAAAAAATTTAATAAAAGAAATTTCGTACAGAGCAAAACCTAAAACTTACAAAGAGATTATAAGATTAAGGTATTGTACCTATTTGGATGATAAATGGTATTAAGTGTATGTAGGTATGTATATACAGGGTGTAATCGAATAAGTACAGAAACTTATTTGATTGCATACTGTATATTAAACCGTTTGTTTATCATATAATCTCTTTTGTCGTGTTTAGTTAAAAACCTTGAACTTACGGATCTTATAACGTTGATCACGTGCACGTCCGTACATATTAGTATCTGTTAAATACAATGTAGGCGTAACTGAATGGGAAAACAAATTTACGGGCGCATAAAAAATGTCAGGACTTGCAGAATCACCGCCACCGGTGGAAATGACGGACGTAAACAGTTCAGAGTTGGAAATCAGCATTATAAAGTTGTGTAGTAAAATAAGAAGCGCACCGCAAATTTTACAACTCTAATGCACTTATTCGACGAACTGATAAAATCACGTGCCCACCGGCTTTCACGACTCCAAGTTTCGGTTAACGAACGACGAATGGATAAATAAGATAACTGCGGCGCCAGCAAACTGAAATAAGCACGAAAGTGAATTATCCCAAACGCAATTAGCTTAAGAGAAAACAATATACGAGGTGAACGTAATTTGTGTGCAAAAAAATTGAGCGTTTTCAGTAGTATTGGTCCAACATCCATCGTTTATGGCCTTTTCTACTTTTCGCGATTGATCAGCCATTAAAAAAACGCTAACGTGTTGCCTCCACCATGTCGATTACATCAAAAGACAACATGTAAAAAGGAGACAACATTATCTACCAACTAAATGAAAAATCTGTACGCAGTGAAACACGAAAATGAAACGCCTACGATCGAACGTTTCGAAGCCCAGCCCTTGGTTTGTTCGAAATTCATCTATGATGACGTACTGTTAAGATCAAAGAACGTGCAATATGTGGATTATAAGCGAGGCGCACGAAAAGTTGTTTTCTTTTTTTTTAATTCGCATCATCTCGTGCAGCTCGTTACATTCCATCCATTCCGTGATGTACCGCAATTTGTATTTGTGAACGTACGATCGTTAGAACTTCGCAAAAAAAAACCTTCAATCAAACTTATTGACGCAGGTATTTACTCTGAGAAAAATAAAACAGAACTTTGCCTTTTTTCAAGTTTGCAGCCTTCGAGATTTTCAAATTTACCTTCACTTCAAAATTTTGCCTTGGGAAAGCAACTACTTTTTTTAATTAAAATAAAAAATACTTGTCTAATATTGGTTGGCTGCTTCTCGTTAGTGGTTGAGAGTGCTTCTCGTTAGTCGTTGAGACGGTCTCAACGACTAACGAGAAGCAGCAGCAATACCATCAGCAGCACCAGAGAAAGTTCTTCTGCAATGGAGAACGAAACGTCGGCAGTAAAAGAAGTCAAGGTGACGCGGTTCCAACCGGAAGCCAATTCTTACATATTGTCGCGTTAAAAAAGAAGATAAAGTTTATGATTATGGATTATAGATTACGGATTATGAATTATAAGATACGGCAATGTCTTTAATTTTATGTTATTTAACTAAATTATTTTAAACATAATTATCCTACGTCTTTTTAAATTATATTTTAATCCTAACGTTACTCACTTATCTTTAACTTACAAACTTCTTTGAGCTAACCTTAATCTTAGCTTTACTTTACTTTCACGTTAGGGGGAAGGGCCCTTTGTTTTCTTAAAACGTTCTAATTGCCTCGACCTTAATTGGCACATGTAAACAACACACTTACATTCCGCAGAGTTTGCATTTATGCGTAAGTGAAATGCGATTATGTGTAACGCGGCTTGTCCTACTCAACTTCAATGGGTGCTAATCCCGCATAATTTTGAAATGCACATAATTGCAATAATTACGAAACGAATTAAATTTACTTATTTTCCCAGGTAATGACATCGTGACAATATCTAATTATGTTATATCATAAATGCTGAAATGAAAACAAATGCTCACAGATTTATAGCTCTTTTTTTCCACTTTCGCATTGCATCTGATGACCTAAAAGAGAAGAACGAGTGCAAGATAAATTGGGGAAAAGCGTTCGCTGATTGTTTGATATGGTGCAGAGCCTCACTTAGCAGACACGCTCGATCAAACAAATATAACAAACCTGCCGTAAAAATTGTAAAGCTACATAGACATTGAAATTTTTATTTAAAAAAAATTTGGCACCTTAGATTGAAATGTACAAAAAATCCTGTCTCTTCTCCGTGAACAGATTTTTTCGGAGGATAATTATTGCTCCGCTTAAAAAGTGTAAAACAAAAATCCGCTTTGTTTGTCAACCCTTCATCCTCGTTTCTTGTGAAATTCAAGCGCTCCGTCGGAGTATAATTAAGCAGACAGCAACCTCGAGCCCAAAGGAATATGGATCCTATTCGATTTCCTATTACGCAATCTGAGATTGCGGCCAGGATCAACGTCCTCAATTACATTCTAATTAAATCATCTTCAGCTTCCTACCGCTTGTCAAAGGCGAGCCCGATATACTTGAAAGGGTTTCCAAAGGTTAAGTTTGTTACGAGAAAAAAAAGGGTAAGTTTAAAATTTCGCGCGAGTTATTAAATTGAGATGAGAAAATAATTGAGGCGATAAACGCGAAATTAAAAGGGATCTCATATATGAAACGATAAGAATCAAGAAGTTCTGCCGAGCGAATGGTGCTAATTTAGCTCGAGCGCGTTACACGGAATTCTGATAAGTCTGGTTAATATGCTGTTACCAGAACACCCCGTTTAAATGCTAAAGCAGGACGTAAAATTTTATTAACTAAAACTCGTAGTTCGCAAAACTGCGTAATAACAACATCAGCTCCGCCACAATCTTGTCACTGCAAAATTAAAATCAAAACAACATTGCAGATATACATTTTTAAGCTATCTACTAGATATACATGTGTTACCGAATAAGTTTCACTTTTATTATACCTACTATTAATACACAAGAAAAGAAGCGGCATCCAGGGGGGGTAAAGGTCAATAATAACTCTAAGGCCCGTCGGATAAGCGTTATTCTTAGAATAACGTGGCGTAGGTGTGACGTAGAACGTTAAAGGATATTCGGCGAACTGTTATTCCGTCCTTATTTCACGATTGTAAAACCTGGCCTAAGTGAAACTTAACTGGTTACACCCTGTATGTATAAGAAGCTTCGCAATACCTTTTTATATTATTTGATTAAATTTCCATATGTTGTCGTATATTTTATCAAGTTTAGAATTTAGGAAAGTACGCATTTTCAATGTATCCGTAAAACACGAGCACGTTTGTTTATTTTATCTTATGGGGTGCATCTCAAGAGGGATGGAAGGAAAGAAAAGCGCCAGCGCGCAGTCGAGGCGCGGTCTTTGAGGGCTATACGTGTTGATAATGTGGGACTAATTACGCAGACGGGCTCGCGAGTGTTACAATGAATTGCAATGACATGAGAATATCATGAGGGATCATTTCTCCTGCATACGGCATTTGACCCTATCCGCTGCTGCAGATGCGTGAGTAGTAGATGCCGGTAAAACAACTAGTTGTATGCCTGACCAGGTGATTGCCCTGTGCTTTCAAAACGGTCATGACTTGGTGTTGACTGCGCTCGGGTCGGTGTAGCAACACTGTAGGAGGCGGTAGCGCCAATGATTCTGAGAACGTACGCTCAGAAGGCAAGGTATGCTAATATCCACCTGGGGCTTGTCTTTATGCATGCGAAGTACGAAGATGGACATTCGAGGACACCTTCTCCGTGAATTCGCATCCCAGCAGGGAGCTTCCGCATCTAGAGGCACCGCTGGAAAGGTGCGGGGCCGGGAGAGGGCCCCGGTGAGTAAATAAGTCCTATAGTCTTGAGTTGATACTCGTAAATGGTTAATTGTAATTTTGCATGACGTCCTTGTCGAATCGAAAAGACAAGCCCAGATGTTAAGACGTTTACCCTCAGCTCCGCAGTGGACGAGAAAGAGAGAAAGAAAGCAGGGAAAGAGAGATCTAACCAAAGGGTGAGTGAATGTTTATTGTAACTCGGTGCTGACATTGTTATCAGTTCATGTTATATTTATGTTTGTCATGTCTAAAACAAAGAAAAAAAAAACTAGCCAACAAACGTTTGATGTTTTGAGTTTTTCAAATTGGCAATCCGATTCGCGACCGCCGGTACTTCAAACGTACATCAAACAGCAGAAATAGTAATTTTAACATAAAAGCATAAAGTCGCGCCGAAAGGGAACTGATATTATGATATGCGGTTGCGTGCCAACCGACAGACGATTTATGAAATGAATACGAAGTAGGACGAAGCAAATCCCATTTCACCGCCACTTGTTAGGTGGAGGAGAGCCCGATGATATATCTCTCTTTAGCCATATCGATTCATTAAAATGAATGCAGCGAGCAAGGTCGGAAGCAGCGTAGTAGAAGTTAAGCATATTATGAATATGCAGGCGAAGTCATTCAAGGCGTGAGTTGTTTTAAGCCACCACATACAATAGACTTGCAGCACTTCGCATTATAACGCCCTTGCTAGATAATACTCGGAGTTATGGAATGACCTAACAATTTGTATGTGGATGCCAAAAGTAAAACTAACAAAACTCAACATTGGTACCCACTACCAACTAACGTCTAATCTATTAAATATGCTAAACTAATCAACAATCATAAAGCATTTATTAAAAAAAAAAAAAGCAGCTATTGTTTTCTTCAAACGTTCTAATTGCCTCGATCTTACATGTAAACAACGCGCTTACATTCCGCAGAGCTTGCATTGATACGTAAGTGGAATGCGAGCATGTGTGACGCGGCTTGTCCTACTAATAGTCAATGGGTGCTGATCCCGCATAATATTGAAATGCACAATTTAAATTTACTTATTTTCCCAGATAATGACATCGTGACAATAGTCGACGAGCTGATCATGAGTGTGATAGCTAGCAGAAGAGAAGTGCACCCTCTTGTCTTATTGTGTAAGTGACTAAGCCATGTAAGTTTCCCTTAATTATTGTTAATAAATGCATTGTTTTATCAAGCTACGGCCCTCATTTTCCTCTCCTCCTGTCTCACCCTGTAAGGTTAAGGTTTTTAATCTATAAAATATTTCAAAATCATAGAAAATATCTTTCAAACAAGAGAGGCCGACTCAAATACGCACACCTACACTATCTTTTTTTTAATTAAAAAATCAAGGATTCGTGTAAAAAAAATACAATTGAAACTAATTTACGAATATGCACTAAACGTGCGAAAGAAACTTTTGTCCTCACATTTCAAATGCAAATGCACTTCCGCTACACCCCCACCCCCCCACCCTACGATGACGACCGGTATCGCGAATATTCACGAAACTTTATTACAATTGTAGTTTAATTCTGCGTATTTTCTGAAAATGCTGCCGGCTGCAGCAATGCAAATATGAATAAACTCTCGACTAGATTTAAAAAGTTTTATTTACTGCGTTATAATAAAAAAATATATATTGTACATGCGCAAGCGTACCCCGTCATCTGCAGGAATATTTTTACTTCTCACATAACTTTCAGGTGTCACTCTTAACTCGTAAATCACAACGTAATCCATAACTGAAATTCAAAGCAGGATCACGCTCGGAAAATACAACGGGATTACTTCTTACTGTCGTCAAACTAATTTATAAAATAAAATTAACATCTTAATCCTTTTGCAAATGTTTTATACAAAATGTGAGTGAGCTAATTTTTTGAGGAAAAATAGGGGTTTAAAGTAAGCACATTTTTTGGAAAAACTAATGAAATGCACATTTCCAAAAAAATTACGTTCTAGTCATAAGCAGAGACATCTGTTGATGGATTTGAAAATGTGTGATAGCACAAGCGCAGATTTCGTTCACAATTCCTGAAATATTGATTTACACTTTCACCCCCTACATTCGAAAGGACGCGCAGACTTCCTCGAATTCCTCAAGTATTGATTTATTACGTCCACCCTCTATGTTACAAACCAGAGGACAACACATGTGCAGAGAGGATGTTCCTGCTGTGAGTTAGCAGATTTCTACAATCGTTCAATGTAGAGCATTGTAGTTAACGCCTCCAGTTCCACAGAATAGTTTCGTGCCTAGATAAGAATCCTTTCTAGAAGAACCAGTCAATAAAATTTATCTCGATTACAGGAACTCCATTTACCAAGGTACATTGGTTCAATATTTCTCCGCTACATATTTTTATTTAAAATCTCTGGTATTTTCATAACACTGATTTAAATTACACAAAGTGGAACAAAACGATTCTCATGTGGTTACATTTGGAATTGTTTTAGATATAAATCTTTTTAAATTAGTTCTGTCAATAAATAGGAATCCTTACCACGGAAATTTAAATTGTTTTCGTGTTGTAGTGATTTATTTGTTTACCTGTCAAAGCAGGTGTTCAAAGTGGCGTCGTTGTTATCCTTTTTTAATACAGTTTGTGCGGAATAATTTACTTTTTATTATTTTGGAGTTCGTAGTTCAGGTGATCACGTGTTACGCTGAGAAAATTCGCTGCTTTAGTTACTTAATTATTGTTAGTTCCTTTCATTAGAAACGCATCAATAAAGAGTTTGGTATTTTTGACACCAATTTGTATCTACATGGAACCACTGCGCGCATTGGGAATTATTCTCGCTTCCGTGTAATTTTTCATTAAACGGTGTTTATTTTGGAGTGAAAAAATAAACGGGTATGTTGCCCGGATGTTAATTGTGCGCGGGGAGTCGTAGACCTTCTTTTAGTGTACGAGCTTGTTACGTTTTGAAATTCAGTTACGGCGAAGCGGCAATAGGGCATCGTTTGTCTATGTCTCGAGTCGCTTAGCAACCTCGGTCTTCTGCGCTTGCCACGCAACGCAGAAATTATTAATCGATGTACGTCATCGCGTGAGGCGATTTTCATTTGTTGAGACACCCATGTGATCGTAACCTTTATAGCCAGCCATTGGCTTCGACTTGGTTTCGCGTTCCATTTCATTAAACGTTCGACGTTGGTGATGTCGCGTGTGTGTATTGGTGAATTACCAGAGTTCTTGCTTACAAAGGAAGAAGAGATCATCCACGGCTTTGCCGGAATAGAATTCTAACACCACCGAACGAATTTTGGGGTATTTTTAATCCCACTCCAAGCTTGGGACTACTTCAAGACCCCTGGTAAAACTAAGCGACTTGGCTGACGCCATTTTCGACGCTAATGGACATTCTTTCTTTCTCTTTAGGCTTCTAGTTCCAGTACTAGTTACAATAATACTTCCTGTTTTATTTTACCGTTTCGAGTTTGACTCAGGCCGAGTCGATTCTCATTCGTTTACGAGAGTTTTACGCTGTTCCGAGTCTTCAAGGGGACCAGTTCCGACGGGCTCTGCGAATCCGGTTTGAACCAGATTGCCGGCGTAGCAAACAACCAACAGATGGCGTCGTGACTGCCAACTTCACGCCGCTACTGAAGTTGACAAACGAACGCAACTGAGCCTTAACGGCAATTTCGTGAGTTAGTTACTTACATTTCTTGGGTTTAAATTCTTTTGAACGGTTTATGTATGCTTTACCGGAGAGCGAATTTCGGCTTTTATGCACTGTTGCACCTACTGATGTAGCACGTTGATGTAAATAACGCCAGTTACTAACCATTTGACGAATTAAATTTGTTCTTGAACGAACACCCTTGTGAATTAATGTAATTTATTGTTCGCCTTTACGTTAATTTGATTATCAATTAAATGCTAATTAACTTTACGATTGCGTTTATGTGCTACCTACCTTACCATAACAGTGAGTTAAGCCAAGCCCCTTAATTCGATTAGTAGCTCGGTTACTGTCCGACCTGGCGCCCTTAATTATTAACATCTTAATTACCCACCCCCTTCTCACTATCGCTAGCCGAGGGGAAAGCTGGTGAAAGATACAGCGCAGACTTGTCATCTGGTCGAGGTAAGTTTGAGGCAGTCAAAGTTTATTTGGTACCGCGTTCAGCGGGGCGTACACCATAAACCATGCATTTCCCGTCACCGCTTTAACAGTAGTTACTTAGTACACATGCATTTGTAGGCACCTGTTTGTGGTGCACGCTGCACGCTCCGCCCCGCTGAACGCCATGAGAGCGGTCACTCAGGCCGTACACTTAGGCCTCTCCAAGCTTGTCCGTCGAATTTACGGCAGGTATGTTTTTAGAGTCGTCACATTGGGGGCGGCGGTCGGTTCGTAATCCGTGTTTTCTTTTTATCTAGGCTTTTACTACTATTATTACTTAGTTCTTCTTCCTCTCCCTCCACATTTATTCCGGACGTATCACCGGAATTTCTCTAACTAGGAGCTGCCTAGCGATCTTCTTCGTGGTGTCCTTGTTGAAAAATCTGACGGTGTCGTTGTAAATCGACATTGGCCGTTTATCTTGGTAATACGACGGTTCATCACGCTGCACATCGCTCCTTGGAACGAAAATGGTCACTGAAGTTGGCGGAAGTGGTATGACGAAAGTGGTTACACCGGACACGCGTCCTGCTGTTCGTGTCTCGGTGTCTTGACAATTCCGGAATCAGCTGACGTGCATTCACAGCTGGATGCTGATTTATGTAACTTGATCCTTGTCAGATTAACTGACTGCGCTTTGACTGCGTTTTATTTTCATTTACTTAACAAATTTTTGTGTGAAACTTAGTTCACCCCTTTTATGACAAATAAATTTCGAATTAAAATTCAAACTTGTATTGGGGTTACGTCTGATCCAGCCCATCTCCATGATTAGCCGGTCGTGAGATGAACTTAATTTCAACAATTTTGTAAACAGGTAGGTCACACAAGGCATTTCCGTTCAAAGGTCAAGTTTATAACCGACGCCGCGCCGTAACAATCATAAAACTATAAAATACTTTGTCACCAAACATTAAATTTGATTTACTTGCCTCTTACTTACCACTGACAGATGACAAGCTTCTGCTGACGTAACGTATCAGCTGTGCCCCAGGCTAGCAACAGCGAAGAAAGGGGCGGGTTAATCAAGTTGGTAAAATTATTAAAGGGTGCCAGAAGACAATTCTTCAGCTAAAAACGTAATCGACAAGTCGACGTCTTCAATCGACCAAATCGGGCAGAAAATGAATCAACAATAAATGCAGAGGTGAGACTTTACTCACTTGTGTGCGTGAACGCAGAAATTAAACTCGTAGCTAAATTGCAGCAATTTATTACACAAGTCAAATCAACACTTTACACTAAAATACGGGCAGTCAAATACGGGCGGTAACCAACGGCGTTACCAGAAGGCTGTCACGTGGTGTGCCACACGAATGAGCGTCGAGTAGTAAAGAGGAGGGATGCAGGGTGGCCACCTGTATCCAAACGCGGTTCACATATCACTTTGCTTTCGCGTTTTCTTTGGCGCGAGATTTGAACGTAACAACTTTATTTATTTCATTCGTCTACTGCTCAATCTTAACCAGGCACGTATCGTTATTTTGGGCATAATGTTTCATTAATTATTTCTGGAAAACTAAAGTACAACAAATTTATTCCACTGACAGTAAATGATTATCAGTCCAATAAAGTTTCTTAATTTTCTTTTTCTGTTTATATTAAAGCTAATTTCGTACTGCATATATCTCTGCTGTGAAGTACGCGATTACCGCGATAAACACGCTTCGCCTGTTATTCCCGAGACAAACAAATTAAAATGACGTCAAGTTTGCAATGGCAAAAATGCTTGACAGGAGGAAGTCAATATTACAGTATGGAGCTCAAGTAATCCGACCGAACGAACGGGGACTGCCCACTTATACGTCACAGATGTCGATAACAATTGGATTTATTTACTTTATCAAAACGTTACTTCTCTCTTTAATTATTTCGCGTCACGAATGGCAAAGCAAATTCCAAAACAATGTAAATAGGGGTTACTCTCTACTCTAATATAACTCGAGTAATTCCGTTCGTTTTTTATCTTTCTGCTGCGCTGTAAGACCTCAACGTCGGACAAGATAAGTTCCAAAAGTATTCGGTAAAAATTAAATTACTTATCAAGTATTATCTCGGTACTCGAAATGGGAGCAAGGATGAATTAATGAGATCAAAACGACAAGGAAGAAGTAATTTAAATTTCTTAAGACGGCTCTGGAACTTCGGGATTGAAAACTCGGAAAGTTATTATTTTAACCTTTTCATTTTTAGGATTAAATTCAACAAAACAGGAACGAAAAAATTATCAGTCAAGTGTTGTTGATTGGAAGACGAAATACTAAAGTGCATATAGGATCTTCTGATTAATCTGTGTTTATGCATATATTTTTTTTACTTTGTACGGTACGATCAAAATGTTTGGTGAAAACTTCATGAGAGTCAAATGTCATGTAGCTCACTCGAACCCCAGAAGTTCTGCTAAAATGATACATATTCACAGGACTGTATCTTCTCGAACTAAGAGGTTTAATTAAGTGCAAGCCACTTACTTACGCGATATGCAGCAGCAGTGAATATTTTCAGTGCGCAAGGGAACTTCTGAAACTTCATTAAAATCGTATTATGCTGTGCTCAATTTCCAGCGTACAAACGAGGTAAATGAGGACGTAATTTCGTTGTTTTAATAGTACACGTAATTTATTTGCAATTTGTTTAAGCTGTTAAACAAGAAAAGAAAAATGCTGGTACTAGAGGTTACCAGGAAACAGAAAATGTTGAGCAGTTAATTGAAAATACATCATACAGAGTGGTTAAGCTAGAAAGAAGCATGTTAACTGTCAAAGGAATATTTTTGGGTTTGTTCCTTTATTATAACTAAGCGGCGGGACAGTCGTGGGGTTCAAAGTCCAAACGCCTACTCAAGTACGGCGCGCGCTCGATCGTACGTAAAGTTACGCGTGGATATTTATTTTATTTCAGTTAGTAAGCGCCAGGCGACATCCGCCACTGACTGTTGTTTATGTATTTTGTATAATTTTTTCGCTCTAATTAGGTCATTCACCGTACAATCAATTAACGGCACAAATTGGCAATAATAACAGTAGCAGCAACTTTCATGCTTTGGAACACAACGTTCCGATTGCTTTGTAAATAAACAAACACGTAAAATTTTTGTCCGCCCACGCTTCCGATTCCGAATAATATTCGCAAATTTTTTACGCTATACACGAAACAAAGTACAATTTACGTAGTCGCCTCATGTGACGAGCATAAAATTTCGGAAAACGTAAAGCTGGGTACACATTGGCCGCACCGCATCTGTATTGCAACGTTGCAATACAGGTTCGTTGAAAATAAAAGTTAATGCACCCGTCATGCACCTCGAACACACCAATGCGGGTGCATTAACTTTTATTTTCAGCGAACCTGTATTGCAACGTTGCAATACAGGTGCGGTGCAGCCATTGTGTACCCAGCTTTACGCTTCCAAACATAAAAGCGGTTTAATAGCGCGGTGGAAGCAAACGTGCTTACGAACGGAGCAAATTTTAGTGACATTACAAAAGCAAAAAAATAACAAACAGAGAATTGTACTTTCGGGCGGATCTCTGGAGAATCAGGCAATGCCGATGATGTGAGTTCGCAATTTTGCGCTAAATTATTTTATGTTCGCAGAGCTTCTAAATTCGAATATTTCGGGGAATTACCAGCACGTATAATTATCGAATCAACATCGCACACACGGAAAATGTACGTGACACTGTTTTCAGTTACACTTTGTAATATAAGTAATTAGGAAGATGTGTATCGTTACACACTTTTTTCCTTTTAATGGACGTCGAGTGTTAATTATTACATATTTAAGCAAAATATTTTCCAAAATAAATTTAATAAACGTAACAACGCACTTCAAACTAGCTTAGAATTAAAAAGTACTTAATACTTATATAGGGTGATTGTTAATTAACCCGACAAAATGAAACCACGATAAGAAGCGATGTCCGAGAGAATAGGAAAAATATTTAAAAAATTATTTACAACAGTTTATAATTAATTAAAAAATTACTCCAAAATTAAGCTGCGGCATTGCGTACGAAATACGACGCCGCGTTTTATATACGCAGCAGTATAATGGAACCATACATTTTTAATCACAAAATCTTTTGACCGGACACTAAATCGCGCACTATACACTTAACGTTTCACCGTCGTTCGACAGCTTCGTCAGAATATAATATAATATAATAATATAATAGTAATAATATTTCTTTATTGCGCAACAGACACAGGTCCATTTCACTCTTTCGGCCGGTTAAAACTTTAACGACCTCCGTCCCAGCGTAGTTGGTCAGAGCGCGTTCTCTCCGCTACGGTCTCATAGCTCTAGAAGATTTCTCGGCGTGCACATCTATTGTTTGTGTGTTCATGATTTTTGTGCTTCTTTTCATGTGAATTTTTTGATTGAGGCCTGAAACGGAATTTACTCCGAGATTTGCTTAAGTGCACGCCAAGTAAATTAAAGCTCTTTATAAGCTTCCCTAAGCCTGTTCCTGGGACAAACGGTTTTATCGGCAACTTTGTGCGTATGTTCAGTTCGGAACGCGTATCTTTCCTCTACTCTTAGGCGCCCAGTGGTAGTCATACCCCTCTCTTTCTGACAATTAACGACGACCTTTTTGTGTGGAAAAGAAAGCCGTAATCGGTGTCTTATCCCCGGTTGCCCAACTTTTTAAGCAAAGCTTAAATTTAGGTGATGTTTAGACTATGACATTATTTATAGATTTAATAAAATGTTAGTCACAATCTAATTGATACTTAAGTTGAAATTTATATGTCAATCTGAATGTATTTGACTTTATACTGAGCATATGTAAATTTCGCATTCTAAACATAACTTAAATTTAAGCTCTGCTTAAAAAGTTGGTGCAACCCGGCATTAGCTGCTAAAGGTTCTGGCATCATGGTCCACCCCTCGTCCAGTAAAAGTTGGACTTGACCTCAGACGTGACGCCGCAACCGGAGAATTCGTGACGTAATACTTAACGCGGTTTTACGTTATTGGCAGCACTGTCCTCCGCTGGAGGGCGCTCACTCGAATACTTCCACCCCATCATTGACAACTGATTGTTTAAAGTTAATTTTGGTTATAAGTCGGAAACATTTTATTTATTTATTCGTTTGCGTCGTCTAAACGCTGTGTTACGTTAATTCAATTCTAGACAAGTGACTTCAGATATTTATTTTAAGCCTTTTCCTGTAGACGAAAAGCAGATCTGTTTCTCGGTCAAAGTTTTAATTGTTACTTGTTTTATTTTATTACATTTTTGAGCATTTCAAATAAAAACAAATGTGCTCAGCTGGTGACTTTTATTTTATTACATCTTTCCCTGCTTTGGCCAAACATTTACAACTTCGCGGGATTGTTGTGCGATCTATCTATCTACCAGGACGCTGAGGCCGAAGCGAAGACAACGGACTCGGAAGATTCACGGTATTGTGCCACATTTAAGTTCTACCCTCTTCTGGATATTTATCTTTTCGTTTTTGTCTAATTTACGCGATTACAACTCCATTTCTTGTTGGAGTTTCTGTATTGGCTTTACATTTATTGTTGCGTTTACTTACGCTGTGCGATATCTTTTCTTTTGTGCTGTCGCAGCGCTTTTCGCTGGCGGACGGTTTTGTTATGAAAATTCCGTGTTTTTCCGGCATTTAATTTTCGTTAAGTCAATGTGATTTGTTGTCCGTCAATCTGTGAACGGACGCGTGGGATCCTTAGCGTACGGAAATTTAATTTGCGCGTTAAATTTTATTAATATTTTTTTATCTTTAAGATAGGAAAGTGTGTTGACGTCTTTTGCAGTTTTATTCGACTGTTTTCTCTGTTTTCACACTTGGACCTCGGCGGGACAAGTTTTCTGTCCAACGTACCATATTTCAATTAAGTTTTTTTTTTGTACTTCTCTCTTTGCGTACCGTAATTTCGGAATTGATTATTCGGAACGGATTATTTCGGCGTTGAACCAACTGGTAAGGGGGAATTTCTCTTCTGTTGGGGAGATTTCTTTGGTTGCAAGCGGATGCGATCAACAACAGGTGACGCCCTTTTAGATCCACAGTTACCTGTGCGAAACTGTCTGCCCACGGCCTTCTCCACTGACTCGGGATTTTGGTCGCAGCATCTGGCGATCCAGGTAGGTTCGTTTGTATCAGTTTCGACATTCCTTTTTATTATTCGCCATCAGGTAACATGTCGTACACACCCGACTTTTGGGACTAGTTGGTGTCTTGTGATTTTTTTTGCTTCGTGATTTTCATTCTTTTTTTGTCCTGTTTTGGTTTTCGGTTCATTTGGTGAGGGTATGCGCGACAAAAGTGTTGGAAAGGAATTATTTTTTAAACATAAATAAACAATAGCGGTTAATGCAGACGTGTTCGATTGCACACAGACAGCATGCCTCGGGATGCGCGGCGTACGACCTCGGGTCGATCCCGTACTCTCGGACATCGCTTCTTATCGTGGTTTAATTAACAGTCACCCTGTATTGTTAAATTTAGGCAAACTGAGAAATTCTGGCGCTCCTGAAAGCACCCGTTAATTGAAAAATTAAAGGACGTCGAGTCTTAATAATTCATCATTACATCAGGGCAATAACAAAATTGACTATTTATTGCTCGTAACTATGTAATATGAAAAGCACTCACCAAAAAATATAACAGGAAAAGGCGAACATACCTGGAAAAAAGAAAAGTTATATTAAATACATTTTTAAATCTAGTTTTAAATAAAATTGCATGCATAATTCATATTCACGCACACATACAAAACTGAAATTACTGAAATAATTCCAGTTGCAATATAATTTCGGAGTGACCAAAGGGAGAACGGAAAAAAATTATTTTGTTTGAATTCGAAACACTAAAAACAATTTTATTGCCACTCTTTGCGAACTATGCGTCACAGTAAAATTAAACAAATATGATAAACGGTTACCACGTAAACAAATTTTGCAGCGGTGAAAATAATTTATTAGTTTCACTATATTACCCAATATTGAGCGTTAACAGTATTTATAATTAAAACGCAAGGCAAATTATACGATATTAAATAAAATTCTCCGGATACACAAACAAAATTGATATACTCGTACATAGTATTTTTATAGTTACGCGAAATTGTGATAGCCTACATAGTACATCATGAGCCTTACGGTTAATGTAAGGGGGTTGTTACATGAAAGTAATATCGCGAAGAACAATATGTTATGAAATTAAGTGACTAATATCCAATCTCAAGAAGCGTGCGTCTTTATAAGAAGGATATTGTCGCTTTTATTTACTTCGGCTCCGAGGAAGGAAATAAAAAGAGTTTTACAGTCTCCACTGTATGTGATTGAACTTCTATTAAAACCGCTACGAACAATAAATCCTTTAATGGAGTATTTTCGTTTCACCTCGTCATCAAACTAAGATAATTCGAAGCTAAACGAATTTTCGTTTTAATTTTGGCCTAAATGTGAGATAGCTCAAGTAAGTACCATTTATAACTAATAGTCAAAAATTTCTCCATTGTCTCTATTTGAATTTTATCACTGATATTGTCACGATGTCATTATCTGGGAAAATAAGTAAATTTAAATTCGTTTCGTAATTATTGCAATTATGTGCATTTCAAAATTATGCAGGATCAGCACCCATTGACGATTAGTAGGACAAGGCGCGTTACACATGCTTGCATTCCACTTACGTAGAAATGCAAGCTCTGCGGAATGTAAGCGTGTTGTCTACGAGCCAGAGCTGGCCGGTCGGGCCAGGCCCTCCACCTAAGTTAAAGTAATGTAAAGTTTAAAAGAAATCTAGATTAAATAAGTTCGTTAAGTTTAAAGATAAGTGATTAACGTTAAGATTAAATTAAAATAATTTAAAGGTCTTAGAATAATTATGTTAAAACAAATTAGATTTAAATAAAAAGTAATTAAAAGACGATTCACATAATTCTTAATCCATAAGTTTAAATTTAATTATTTCTCTTTTTCTTACGCGACAATATTGTCTTTACAGACGTTGAATGTTCCATATTTAACAATTTATGTAATGTGTTCTGTATGTAAAGTGTATGAAACGCAACGACTAAATTTACCATCACAGAAAATTCTTTGTGTAAAATTTCTTCTATTTATTACTTATTGAAATGCGAATTACACTTCGGTAGAAATGAAGTTATTTGAAAATTCATGAAACAGACTGCCTTTTGCATAGAAGCGCTGTTTTTCAATTAAATTCGCTTGCAATCACGGTGTCTGACGCTTTTGTGACAGAGCATAATTGAAAAACTTTGCTTTCAGGTCATGCACACGTCTGCAGGTCTTAAACGCATCTATTTGTGAAAATAAATACTGCATATTACAGTCACAAACACGTGCGCACGTGTGTCCACATTTCGCGAAACTAATTACCTACGAACAAAAGGCATTTCGGATTTGTCTTCTCCATGAAAATAACTGAAGTGGAAATGACGCGAGAACTGTAAAAAATATTTAAAGCCAATGAGGAAAATGTTATAACGGACCAGGTGTTACGGTTCAATTTTAATCTTCAAACTTTAAAGTTGTCTTTGGTAACTTTTTACGAAAAATATGGTGGCTGGCTATTATGGTGGCTGGCCATTGTTCGCGTTTGTCGAACTTTGACGTCCATTTTGGAACAGATTACGAGTACACATCGCAGACGTCGGTTGAATACTTTTGTGCCCTGGGATTCTCGAACTGGAGAGAAGTGATCGCTCCCGACGACAAAATGACGCGTTTCTCGAAAGGTTTGTATAGTTTTAAGCGAGAGTCTACTCTCGCAAAACGAACCCCCTCTCTCGTATCGAGAATAAGACCCCTGGTGTGTTGCCTGATAGTTTAGACCCCCTGCGATAAGGAGTTTTATTAACCTCGGTAAGAGGTTTCTGAGAGTTTTAGTTTCAACGCCTTGTGGGGGATAAATTGCGCGTTGCTCGAATCTCGACGCACCACGCTTCTATCGTAGGCCCATTTGATCAGTGAGGTAAGTCTTATTCTAATCAACTTTCTCTTACATTTGTGTTTCTTTCGTTAGCACGTTGTGTGGGCATGTTTTATGGATTAGAGTCACACCCTTGTTCGAGTTTTGGGTACTTCCGGACGAGTTTCGCGGATGCTATCTAATCCCGAGATCCTATCTACTTTGACATCGTATTCGCAGAGAAGGACCTCTGTTCGGAGCTGCCGAACCGCACAGAGCGCTCACCGAGGATTGCACCCCCCAACACACGAATAGATTGGCGGAGATCGTGTTGGTATCGTTAAAATTTGACTTTGGGTATTTATCGGTGCCTCCCAAAACAATTAATTACCCGATGAAGGCTTCTGGTTCCTTTCGAACCCGATTTGTAAAGTTGATATTAAGTTACACTCGTTTGTTCTTGCAGGGTAACGTGATCTTAAATGCCTCCTAGAAAAAACTTCAATTTTTTCTTTCCACTTAATAAAATGTACTTTTAAATAAATGCACTTCACCGCTTGTGAATCTTTCGAGTCGTAGTAAAGATGCGCAACTTTTTTAATTCAAACTCAGAGATATCCGAAATCTTTATAAATACGTTCGTCGAGTTCTCCGCGAAAGAACAGACATTTACATAACGTAATACGTCAGCCACATTGTCAAGGATAATAAATTGCCTTACTTCGCGTCGTATCTATGCAAGTACCTCCTAAATACAATCTGCTTTGACTTTTTGGTGTATCATGTTGTATAAATGAAAAATTAAAAAGTAGTATCATCTCAAATTGTCCCTCCGCAGCCCCCATCATATTTCACCATGAATTGTTATTCCCAACTCTAAATGCGTTCATATAATATGACGTTTCTAAAATAATTGCCATGCCACAGCGGAAACGTCGGACATTTATTTTCGTCCAAATTTCCGTTTGCGAATTTCGCGTTCGGCCATCGCGGCGCGCGCCATACACTTGACCATTTACATGTTAAAGTGAAGAGAGTACGTTTTGAATAAAACAGGGGCGTGCAGAGTAAGGCCCACGGATTAAACGGCATGTGTGAATATGTAAAGCAAATAAAAACAGAGAAAGCACCGCTGGCTTGTCGGGAGTTCGGGACAAATAAATATTTGTTCGCTCCTGAACGGAGAACCTGAAACGCTTTCTTGCATTTCGAACCTCTTCACCAACGCGCGAATGAAATTCAAAGCCACTCGGACATTTGCATGATTAGCCACATAAAGAGTAATAACATTTTTTTTTATTCACCACTAAAAGGAACGCAAGCATTAAAATATGTGACAGCTTTTCATATGTTGAGAAAAAACTTTCATTTTAGTTTTTATTGTCGCAAACCTATTTGTTGAAACAATTTGGAAAACGATGTATTCTAAACGAGTGAGCATGGGGAGACGTGATGACGTAATAACTCTACTGGCACAGTCTGTATACGCATGGAAATAATTAATTTAACTTGCAAGACGAACCCTCGTCATATTTAAAAACTGTCTACCTTATTACTTTTAGCTTGTGCTGAATAATTAAGCTTAATCGTTTCCAGAACCGGCCATTCAGATGTGAAAATAGAACTTCTCTTGTCCGTCCGGCTGAGTTATTAACGTAAGGTTTTTCAAGGCAGATCAGTGTCACTTTAACCGACTTGTAGAATCAATTCCACCGAGGCACGTAAATAAAACACCGCATTCGAAGGCATCCTCTCCTAATCCACCTTGGCAACTTCGGCAAATTCCGATATTTGAGCTCAATTACACAGGTGATGGATCCTCGTTGTTTATTCAAACAGCTCAGGGCGACCGTGGAATTATTATGAATTATAAATTTCCGGACAATATAAAAAATTAATAAACAAAATCGAAATGCAGTTTCTGATTAAATAGTAAATAAAATTATGGGAAACGTTTTTGTCTGTCACAGAGAGAGTAACGGAAAAGGACCTCACTCCCTTCTGCGATTATACAGGGTATACTACAATCTTTAGGAAATATTCACACCTCGTGATTCTACATTCAGAACTATAGACAAAAATATTATTATTATTATCATTTTTAGACTCTATCGTCTCCATTACTGTGCTGTTTCTATTTGAAATAAAACTTGCTTATGTTAGTATTCCAAACGTGTCATGTTAATTAGTCCCTTATTATACAGGGTGCATCGTTAAACAGCCTCTTTATTCATTAAAAAAAAAAAAAAACTTTTATAAAAGTTACAGCTCATAACGAGTTCTATGTTAAGTAGTGTAACGCGCCCGTTTAAAATCCCCTTATTTGTTTACGTTTACTTACAAGTAAATACTTAATAAAAATGTCCAAACAAAAACAAATTAAATTTATTGCCAAAGGAAATAACTAGACGGACCGTATACGGAGTAATTCCGAAAGGTCACACAACTCTTCGCAATAATAAAAAAAATGATAGTAATACTTTTAAATACGGCTCGTGATCGCTGCTAATCTGCACCTACGTTGTGATAACCTGTTCTTCTTGGTGCGTAGGTAAATAAGTCGAGGGAACAAAGGAGCTAATTACGTTAAATAAAAATACGAAGTTAGATTTAATTATCTATTGCAAAAAAAGGTAAAAACTCCTTGTACCAGTCACTGCGGGTCTGATATAATGAGCGTAAAAACCTTGCGTTGAAATCAATACAAAGAAACAAAAATTACGGCTATCAGAAAGTACAGTAGGACTCGCTTAACAGATTTCACTTTCGAATATCGGCGCGGTTTACCTTCTTTCAAATCACACCGTTGGTGGTTTAATGTCTACACCGATATTTGTTAGAGAGCTCCTTAATTAGATTAACAATTAATTGAATTTCAACTTAGATTTGGTCTTGGTACTAGTGTTTGTCACTTCAGATCGTACGCTAAGACTCGTCCTGTTCAATCAACCAACGCACAGTGTGACACAGTGGGCCTACAGTGTACTTAATTTATGGAATTAATTATTTAATTAATCAGATGTTCTGGAGAAGTATGTGATACAAAATGCCGCCCTCGGCGATCAATTTGCAGGACAATCACCAGTTTAAATAATAAAATGTCTGCAGTTTTGCAATTTCTAATCGAATAATACTTAGAGACAAAGAGACACGTATTGATTGAAGCTGTTGAGCAAAAACGAGGTAATATATTATTGCAGGCGACGACGACGACGCAGACGATATCAATTATAGCATATTATTATGTCTCAACAAGTAAGTGAACGCAGTTTTTTGTGCTGAGCCCAGAATTTTGTGGCAGACACACAAAAAACTGTTTTGCACCGAGTAACTATATTTCTATCTACAACTACTACACATTTGTGTACAACGTGAACAAAAAAAAGCAATCTTATAAACTTCTTAAGTAATGCAGATGAAACTTTATTTGTATTTAGAGAAATCGGGAATTGCTGTTGGAACGTACACAGAGAGAAATGACAAAGTGAGATTTTACATAATAATGTATAAAACGGAGGTGAAGACATTATTAACAATTGTCGAAATTTTTTAAAAAATTCAGATATTTTACCTTACAATAAATTTCCATAAGTGTGAAGATAAAGTTTCAACACTTTGTTGTATAAAATTCTACATCTTATGTAAAAATGAGCTACAACAGGCTGTGAAGATTTAATTTTCACATTTTGTTGTACAAAGTTCAACGCATTGTGAAAACTATCATGGAATCGCAATGAAAAGTTTTCTGCAATTTGAAAATGAAACAGTCAGGAACATAGGATCTGTGCAGTTGTGAAGTTTGATTGGTGCATGTTTCTGTTTCTGTACTAGCAGAGGTCGCCTACTTTGATTTCTGTGTTGATTGACTGTGTTAGTGATATAAAGGAGTACTTATTAGGGTCGGTAATAGTAAGGTTAAAGAAAAATAAATAATCGAGAACATTTCCTTATGGGAGCTTCAAACTTCAAACCAAACGTTCTTGGATTATTCATTCATTATTATTGACCGTTTAATCGCCGACTCGTTCAACTTTCAAGGCCTTAGCCTTAATAAAAAATTCATATCAATCTTAAAATAAAATATACTTACCTATTTTTATAAGTGCCTCTACAGATCTTGTTTTTATCGTTGCACCATAAACGCAGCAAGGCAAAAGTTTCGAAAAAATAGTTATTACTGTTTGTATACGCATTAAAACTTAAAAAAAAGTTCCACAATATTTATAAAGTTGTTTGTATAAATGATAGATATCCGCTTTTAATCTTCTAAAAATAGTACACAGTTTATATTTAAACCGTAAATCAAGTTGGTACGACTTATAAAACACACCCACAAAATCAATTCCTGTCAAATTCACGTTAAATATGAACAATAAGTTGGTAACAGTTGCGGACGCGCTATTAAAAATCAATTCATTCGTATTCGAACTGGCTTTTACGAACTGTCACAGGTGTAGGTATTCGTTAAATCAAATGCAATGCCTTTGAATAAAAAAAAAAGAAATTCAATATTTTTCCATTACACAAGCCCAAGGCCCACAACATAATAACACGATTTTGTGCGCTTCGTCTTTAAAAGTAAACAAGTTCGTTGATGTTTAATTTCATTACTTTCGGCAGGAAATCGATAATGAATTTTACATGTTTATTACGGTTCGGAAATCAGCGCGTTTGATGCAAAATTTATTACGGCAGCGCTAAGAAATAAACGTGCCACTTCTTTCCGCGGAACACGTGCGCGGTTATCATTTACACGTAATCAAATTGCGAATAAATTGTACCTGAAAGAGCACGCAAACAAATTTGAAGCCGATTCGTTCTTTCAGAATGTCCTGATAACGTGTTAACGACCGATTTCAAAAGAACGTACGGAACTAACGCAGATGAAACCGTTCGGCAAGAACTCAGGGTCAACAAACGTAAAGATAATAAAATAAACGCAATTTTCTAAAAGTTAATGAATTGCAATAACATGTGATGATGAAATTTGTGCAAGAATTGAGGCTTGCTCGGACAAAGGGCAAGAGATTGGGCACTCTATCATATGGGTTATCTCGCTGTATTCGCCGGTTAGCCGGATTAAGAGCGGAGGATCACCTCACCTACACACGGCATTGTACCAAATCCGCCGGTTGCAATACATACCTGACCTCGTGGATTGCATTGTGCGTCCCAAGAGCGGTCATGACTTGGTGTTGACTGCAGATGTTAAGACGTTTACCCTCAGCTCCGCAGTGGTCGAGAAAGAGAGAAAGAAAGCAGGGAAAGAGAGATTTAACCGAAGGGTGAATGAATGTTTATTGTAACTTCATCCTCTAACATTGTTATCAGTCGATAATGTTTAACTATCCTACAATACTTTGATTAAAAAACAGAATTTAAATTATTTACAAACTCACAATGGAGTTCCCTATAATTAGGAGCAACCTCCGGTTGTTAAAATTAATTTTACGCTTCAGCGACTCTCGCGTTAAATTCATGAAAGAAGAAAGAGATAAATCTTAAGAACCGTCACGAAAGATAACAATAAATTTTAGGACGCCATTTATTATCTGTGGGAAACTAGAGCCTGAGTGGAAACTACTTTTGCACTAGATTTCCACGCGTAGCGCATGACTATGGAATTAGGGACGGAAGGAATAGTGTTGTACCCAACGTGACAGATGAGAAGTACACATTTTGTAACGAGCACATTTTATTTCTCCCTTATCGGAAAAACGAATGTGCTGGATATATTTTTCGAATGTGACCTGAATTTTCGTGAAAACCCACCCGCTTGAAAGAATGCTAAAGCACGTGCACTTTGTTACTGGGAATTATGCGCTTGGGGAAGATTTTTCTTGACTACTTACACACTTTATTATAACGTCGACATTATACCATTAATATCAACGAAAGCAATTAAGAAAAACTTTATTTTATAGTGCCACTCACCATCACTTGAACGATGTAGTTCAAATATAAACTTTCATTAAAAAAATAAAAATAAAATATCTTCTTAGAGCTGCAATTCTTTGAAAAAAAAAACTGTAAAAGTTAAAGGGAAATCCTTTGCCATCCAATTTAATTACTACATCCTCTAGAAGAGCATCAATTTCAGAGGTTTCCATTTGAAACGAATTTACGGGGTCTTCCAACTTTGCTTAGACAAAAAATATATTTCAACGTCTTAAAAATCCTCAGCTCCCCTGGAAATTTATCGCAGTCAAAGCTCACATCTGTTACTTCGTACTTCTTGCATTACAAAATTCTCATAAATCCTGCGGGACATGTCTGAGGAATCCCTGATTTTCGTGACACTTCTGGTTGTGCTCCTGTATTACGCAAAAACTTTTCACGTATAATTTAAACCGAAAGCGTCGCATACAATAAATTGTGCGCAACGTAAAGTTTCTTTTTAATACGTGAAGGAGACAGAGTTAAAATAATTCAATTTTATAAAAGCCCATTTCAAGCAATCAGTCTAAAAACCAGGTGAAGTTCAGAAAGTTTTGCACAGATGGAACCGCTTCATATGACTTTCTTGATGACTTTCAAGTGCCAGGAATCCTCATAAAAATCAACTCTACGCTATTATCAAAAAAAAAAAAAACTCGAGATTAAATTTAGCGCTTACAGTACAGTTCCGTGAATTTTCCATAGATGGCGTTACCTGCTCTTCAAATGGCGCCACCACAGGCAATTGAGACTAGAGTTAAAAAAAAACTGTTCACAAAACTGGCGAATTAAAAAAAAACAGTATGATGATAATTAGACTACGATTTAAATTTGGGGCTTAAAGTACAGTTCCGTGAATTTTTCATAGACGGCGTTACCTGCTTCATAAATGGCGCGACCACAAGCAATTGGGACTAGAATGAAAGCCTAATTTAAAAAAAAATCAACATTCATAATTTAAGTCTGGAGCTAATGAGCAGCAACGCGCCGATCAAGAGAAGCCGTTATGAAAATCGCTTGCAAATTCAAGCGTACGGAACACAAGCGCCATCTCTCGCCGAGTAGTAGACAGGCTTTGAATCAAATTCATTTTTTTTTTCTTCATAATTTAAGTCTGGCGCCTAAAGACGAAGTTCTGAATACTGTTCGTAGATGGCGCCACTTAATGTTACCAAAACTTGAGAGTTGAAAAAAGGCAGTTCTTCTTCTTCTAATGAGCAGCAAGAGAAGCCGTTATGAAAATCGCTTGCAAATTCAAGCGTTCGGAACACAAGCGCCATCTCTCGCCGAGTAGTAAACAGGCCTTGAATCAAATTCCATTTTTTTCATAATTTAAGTCTGGCGCTTAAAGACGAAGTTCTGAATACTATTCGTAAATGGCGCCACTTAATGTTAACAAAACTCGCGAATTGAAAAAAAAGACAGTAAGAAAAAAACAATATAATAATAATTAGTTGACGATTCAAATTTGGCGCACAAAACTTCTAATACGAGAAAATTTTGCGTGTGACTTTCAAGTGATAGAAATCTTCATAAAAAAATGAATTCGAATGCTTTAGCAGTTTACTTTACTTTACAAATTACTTCAACGCTACTTCCCAAAAAGCAAATATTTTCATAATTTAAGTCTGGTGCTTAAGATTCGGAAAGCTCTGAAATTTTTTAATAGATGGCGCTACTTGCGATTTAAATTTGACGCCTAAACTCGTAAAGTTTTACATAGATGGCACCACTTCACGTGATTTTCAAGTGATAGGATTCCCGGTAAAAAAAAGAATGCGACGTTAGTTGCTAGCTTCAATTTGGCACTTAAAATACATAGTTTCGTGTTACCTTCATAGATGGCAACACCTCGAATAATTAAGACTCGAGAACTTTCACTTCTACACGATTTCTCATTAAACACACCTCTACGTTCCAACAATTTCTAAATTCCGTTTACGTGGACGCACCTCCATTATTAAATCGTGTGTGAGTGGACTCACCTCCAGTTGACGGTTCAGGATCTTACCGCCTTTGACTTCCAGAATGTGTTCTTGTAATTCGTAAAAGCCATAAATCTAGAAGATACGAAAAGACAAAATTGCAAGAAGCTTTTGTCTTTTGATTAAAAAAATTGAGACAAAATCAAAATTGACTTGGTCGGAAATTCTTAGTGCATCGTCAAACGAGTTTGGGGTGAGTTTCAGAAGCCTGCCAGGGCCTGGTTTTCCTAAAATCCAGGTAACGTTAGGCTAACGGCATGACGACATCTTGTTATTAATTATACTTTTAATTCAGGCTTTTTGGGATATCTTCCTTTTGGATATGCTTTTGGTGCTCGGTTATTTAACCGATATTTTGGAAGCTGACGCTATCGAAACTCCACTTTCATCTCGCGGGTCCGTACTGCCCAATCGGAGAACGTGTCCGGCTGGGGGGAGGTGACCGTTTCGGACATCGCAGCGAGACGTAAACGACCTTGATCTGCAGGACACATTCTTGGTTCCGTGAGTTTGTTCAGCATATCTTTATTAACTACTTCGTGACGCTGCGTTGCTAAAGAGCGAATTTTCGACAGATATGCATCAGCGTTAATTATTTGATGTAAATTGTTGCAATAGAAATAATCCGGATTAGATCTGAAGTATCGAGTTAAGTAAATAAACAAGGTGTCAACGTCAGTCACTCGTAGAATTTGCTGCCTTCATTACAGTGAAATTTTGGCGAGGGAAATATTTTCTGCTTTTTTTTAAATTTATTATTATTTATAAACCACTGTCTCTTACTGTTCTTAGTTTCTTCTTTCGGTTGGATTTTCTTGTCTATATTTTCTGTGAGTACGTGGTTTCTTATCTCTGAGCGCACTTTTACAAACAATGTGCAGATTTGCTTATAAAAAAACGAATTCATTTATCAACATTCTATTATTATAAAGGACGAATTATTAACACAAATTTTTACAAAGTTCGGTGTGAATTACCTGTCGTAAATTATTGTTACACCTTTGAAAACGTAACTGATTTAATTCATCTCATCAGTAGTTAATAGACCTGTACAACGCATTCATCATCAGCTGTGCAACTGTTTGTTACTAGTTCACGGTCAAGTTTTACGACGTAACACCATAAATGTTTATTGCATGCTTTTCAAGATGTATTCGCGGCGAGCTTAAGCTACGACATGCCTTTACGAAAACAAAATATTTCCATAGCCAATGCTGCCGGAATATTAAACGAACTCATGATGTAATTTAATTTGTGTTCGATCGGCTGAGACTCGTGAAGCCATTCGTTCTTGCCGTCACGGTAAAAATAAGGAAGTTATGGACCATTAGTATCACCTTCCAACGTATCTGGGTGGCATTTAAAAGCATTAAGTACTGCATCGAATTGACGTCAGTTTATTCCAAACATGCAAATCGATCGAGTTTTTCTCTGACGGGCAGTGGCGTCGGAAGTTACGTGCTCGTAACGAAGTTAAACCGAGGCCGGTGCAGTCTCGATAGTTTCAGGAAATTCATAAAGGGGCCGTCGCCGATCGCTCTTAATCGCGTTAGAATTTATGCCCTGCGAAAATTAGTCGTCCGTTCCTGGACCTCCTCTCTCTCTCCCTACGGAGCGCGGAGGTGCAAATGAAATTTCAAGACGTGACAGAGTGGCGATTAAAATTTTATGTTTCTTCTTGTAACCGAACTTTACAAATACAATATTTTACCTGTCAAAGCAGGTGTTAGAAGTGGTTGGTCGTTGTGATACTTTGCATGGAATAATCTGGTTCAGGTGACTTACGTGCAACTGTCAAGTAAATATTCTGTAGTTAGTATGAAGTGTCGTTAATATGGGTTGGTCGCTCGTTTACGGGTCAATTAAAAAACTATGTTAGAACCATGAAACTCTTTATAATATATAAATGATTACATTAAAAATTCAAACAAATAGTTTTCTCTGATGTCAAGTCATAACTACTTTTGTTCACATCCTTGATTTTCATTTATACACCAAATACACATCATAGTATTTCACGGCGTCGGGCGTTGACCTAAAAACGGAGTTGACGTGAAATTCCACTTAAAGGTCGAGTTCGATCGATGCTATGCCGCTGCCTACCGTAATCCCCTCTACTTTTTAACCAGAGGCGCATCGTCGTTTTGGGGTTAATTTTTGATTAATTATTTCTCGAAAACTAAAGTAGAAAGAACTCTCGGACATCGCTTCTTGTCGCGGTTTCATTTTGTGTACCTACAGCTCGGAATAATAATAAAGCAAGCGGAATCACCTCAAAAGTATGCACGTGTAAATTTTCCAAACGAATAAACAGTTATTTTACAATTTGAGGAACACGTGAATATTTATCCGCGTTTCAATAATATTTAGAAAAACGTCCGCTTGTTATTAACAGAACTATCGTTCCCTGCTATTTTAATTAAATTTATTAAATTGAACCCGCGGGTGGCTTCATATTAATTAGTCGCTCGCTTATTACTATAGACCGGGTAACTTTCTCAGATCAATTTTATTGTTTTAATATCAATTTCGGGAGACAATAGTACCGAAGCGGCGCGCACGGAGCAGGTTTCAGATAAGATTGCGAAATACGTGGCGAACATCAACCCCTAACTAACAAAGCCGAAATGTAATTAATGACTCTGCAGATACATTTCAGGACGGGACGGGAAATGAGTGGGCGACAAAATCCATATTTTAGTCTGTTTGTCATACGTAATATAAACTTTACGCGTGCATAAAAGCAGAAGCAAGCATCTTTAACAGAATCCGTCCCGGTCATTTCAAATTCATCAAAAATCAACAACTGAAAAAGTTGTTTACAAGAGAGGTAGTGAGTAGGTAGATACAATAGTTTACAGAGCTCGTTTCAAAACATCCGCCCACCTACCAACGGGCTAACTTGTTTCCAAGTTGGAAAGCTTTTAATTATCACAAAGACCCCCCCTCCCACCGTATCCTTAAGTTAAATTTAACTGCACGGTCCGAATTTTTTGAGAGCTTATAAAAACCAGTCTGAGAATTCTGATACAACATAATTTTATTACAATTTTGTAGAGACTAAACAACACTCGACATGATCTTGAATTATACGACGAACAAAGCGGGAGGCAACTCGGAGAATTTTAATTCCGTAACGCCCGGAACCAACTCATTAACTAAATTGGATCCCGGAAAATATTCAGTACTCACAAATTTTATGCCATCATCGTCAACGTATCACTTGTGAGTACATCTACTTTTGTTTCTTTTAATACATTTAACGTCGGTCCTTTCTAATAAAAAACTATCTCTATGCAATCGTCGGTGAATCCTGTTGAGTTTCTTAAAATTTTCAAGCGTAACGCAACTTCCAGACAGATTCTCATCGTTGCAAAAACATCGAAGCAAATTTAACTTTCTCTCAAAGTCCAATAAAAAAGAATCGCTGTTGCTTTTCACCGGCGAAAAAATAATCTCCCTTTCTTCTCGTGCTTTCACCTTCAATGCATCTTCTGCTTTAATCTTCTCGATGGTTTCCAGTATCTGATCCTTTTCCGCGTGTGAGAACCCATCGAGCGTCTCCATAAGATTCTTGGAGCCGTTCGCCTCCTGTATTTGTCGCACCAGTTTCTCCAAACGCTCCACGTGGTTTTTACTCAACTTGTTGAAGTGATCGCGCAAAACGCCTCGAACGACGTGCAAATTCGGCAAAGCCAATTGAAGGATCCTCTGCGAACAATCGCTTGATCCATTAGTCCTTATTTTGCACTGTCTGCCCTTACGACTGTCTTTTCCGCTTCGTGACATTTTAATGGTGCGAGAGATGAGGTTCTTCGCGCGTTCCTGAAATATCGACCGCTGTCCGCATGACGGATATGTGACAGTGACAAATTCCGTTTTCGAATGGGGCAAATTTAATAATAACAGGGAAAGAAAGCACGCATTCTAAAAAAAAAGTAGATAAGCGTTAATCGATTCGCAGATAAGCCGAACAAGAAAAGCACTCATCGTCGTTACGCTCTGCTAATGTATAGGAGGTTCGAATTAGATTCCGCATTTGGCGGAAGCCGATAAGCCCGGAGCCAATTAAAATCTACAAATAATAATACTAACGTGTTTGCTACGAACGACTGTGTATGTTAATCAGAGCATACATAGATTGTATATCCAATAGCTGATTTACGCTCGCAAAACGATCGAGTACGCAACGTCTGTTCTAATAACATTATCGAATGTTTTCGTGACTTACGTATGTATCAATTATACGCAACAGGTGGAAACGTAAAGTGTTTTGGCAGAACTGAAATGAAATCGTACTCTAAATACACTATCCAAACTGCGCTTAACACAAGATTTAAAAAAAAGAAACTCATAACTTGATAACAAAGTAGGTCAAAAAATAAGCATTTTCCTTTAAGAAAACTGCAGCTTGACGCCTAGTGAAAACTGCATAATAATAACCGCTTGAAGTAAACGATAATTTATCGACACGTTAAAACTTCGTACGCTCATGGGTCGTAAAAGTTCGGCTGTAAGTAAAAGGAAATTTCCAAGCTTCGGTATCTCACGTGAAGACAAGAAAGAAACTGTGACGTCGCGTCGTAAGCTCGAGTGCACGAAGTCGGCGCATAATTTTAGCATAAGTGCAACTAATTTGTAAAAGGCAAACGGTTCGGCGGATATTTTCAAGCGTGAACTTCGTGAAACGG
This sequence comes from Dorcus parallelipipedus, assembly GCA_958336345.1. Classification (NCBI taxonomy): domain Eukaryota; kingdom Metazoa; phylum Arthropoda; class Insecta; order Coleoptera; family Lucanidae; genus Dorcus; species Dorcus parallelipipedus. Next base: position 28,291,546 of record OY284483.1, read on the forward strand.
TAATAGCTTCAAGACCTGCTCCGTTCTCGACGTGAAATATTTGTCGGGAACATGGCATGTTACGGCGAAAATGCCCGTTATACATCAGCTTAAGGCGAACGCGAATTCTGCTGAGAAAATCGTGAAATTAAAAAATAACTTGGAAGCAAAAGTTGTGTATAATTTCGCCGGGGGGGTTGTACGCACTTTACCTTGGCCGTTTATTTACGATGACTAAAGAAAATATTTCTTTTGGCTTCAAATAAGAACAGCTCTCCGTCAAGGCGCTATATTACAACAACGATATTTCCCGAAATCATTTTCAAGTTATCTGAATACGTTGTACAATGTTTTAAAACGTTTTAATTACGACGCGTCCGTGGGATAATTTTTACCGCAATATTATGCCACTAGACCAGACGCTATTATTTATTCCGGCTGTATCTTTCCATTTCACTCTGTCGCCCGGTTAAAACCGATTTCATTCGTAACGACTACCGTCTCAGCGCCTAGTTGAAGAGAACGCCGCCCTCGCCTTCGCGGTCATTCTTGCAATAGCGCTCGTCGCGTGCAGACCTTTTCTTTATGTTGATGATTAGAATCTTTGTGTTTCTCTCATGTGGATTTTGTGATTGAAACCCGAAACGAAATCGTCCCCGAAATTTGTTGAAAGCACGCCGAGCGAATTCAAGCTCATCTTTAAGCTTCTCTAAAGCCTGTTTCTGGGATAGGAAACAGGTATGGCCATTTTGAGCGAATGTTCTGTGGGTAACGCGCATCTCTCTCTTCTACTAGGCTTTTAGTGGTGGTCTTACCGCCGTGAGTTATCCGACATCTCTTTGGGTGAAAGAAAAGGCCGGACACGGGTTGTGACGCATCACGGCATCCTTTCCGCCAGTGAAAGTGGACCTGACGTTTCAACGTGACGCTACTTGGTGACTTAACACCGGTACCGAATTACATCATTGGCAAACCTGACCGCCGTTGGAGGACGCTCTCTCACCACTGACAGTTGGTTGCCTTTACGCAAGATTTTTGGAAACAAGGTCGGAAAGATTATTAATTACTTTCAATTAGCTTGGATATCTCATTTTAACGCGGCGGTGTTATTTATTTATTTTATTTTGCTTGTTAACTAAGTGCTCTTATTTATATACTTTAAGGCGTAGTGTAAACGAGGGGCAGATCTGCTTATCGGTTGAATTCTAACCTATTTGTTTGCCTGAAAACAAAGTTTAATTTATCATTCTCTTGTTGGATTCTTTGGACCCCGTCTGGGTCGTTCCTAAACTTTGTAGTTTTACCATTTTATTACTCATTTTATTACTCTTTGAACGTTTCTAAATAAAAAACAAGTGTGCTCAGCTGGTGATTTTTATTTTATACTACGAACCCTCCCATCTCCGAGAGTTTAACCGAGCGGTGCTGGAGGAAGATCAGATTCAGGTGGGTAGCAAAAGATGCTCCAAATTCTACTCCGTCTATAAGAACGTTCAACATAAATCGTCGAGCGAAGGAGAAGAAGAAGAAGACAATGAAGGAGAAGAAGAACACAATGAACTAGAATGAAACCTAGAATGATCTACCGTAGATGGCGCTGCCCATCCTTACCGCAACCGGAAAACTAAATAAATCGTGATAAAATTGAAAAAAAAAAATTGAAATCGACTTTTTTGTTTTTGTTTGCCAAGTTCGAAAATGCGAGCAATTAATTAATTAAATTAATTATTCCGCCTTTCAACAGATGACGCTGTTAACCTAAGAACAAATGCAAAATTCGAAACTTTCAAAACAAAATAAGAAGAAGGAAAATGATATGAGAACGTTCAACGGAAATCGTTGAGTGAAGGAGGAGAAAAAAAAGAAGAAAATTAAACGAAAATGAATCGTAATGAAAGAAAATTAATTATTCTGCCTCTCAACAGATGGCAAGGGCGTAATCCGACATTTACAGAATGTCATTGTGTGTGGTTGATCTCCAAAAATCCGCCCGTCTCTCTGTATCTAGGACCATGGTTTGGAGTGAGAAATTAATATGTTTTTAGAAATATATAAGATGTACGTAAATTTCAGATGAAATAATATGTTGCATGCGAAACGAAATTTTTCAGAATCCATTCTTTCATTCGTTCTACATTTCATTGTGATGCCTTCGCGAAGTAGTTCCGCGAATAACGAACACAATCAATTCGACTGCTGCTGGATAAACGTATGTAAGCGCACGTCGACACTATTAATCTTAAATTGTTAGTGAATAACGTGAATTACTTTCCGACCGTTTAAAAATCAATTTCGCCGGAACGAGTTAAGCTTCCCGTGAAACTTACTTACAGTGGGCGGCGGCGGCGTTTCGAGAAAGATATTCTCTGACATTGCTGTTGTAATAAACTTTTACGATAAGAGGATTACCGCTGCTTAAAAAAGTTCCCCTAGTAAATTATGCTGAAAATGCGTTCTCAATACAAGTTAGGATTTGTAATTCGACACACTTGTTTCGAAGTACACGTCGCGCGATGTCTCAACTGGGTTTAAAAGTCGAATTAATTTCACCTGTTCTTGTAGCAACAGAGGGAAAGGTAAGCTGAAGTTTACAGTCGAAACGTATTCAAAATGGCATGGCACTGCGAACGCAAACGATCGGAATAAATTTCGTTTCGTTGGGAATAAATTTTCGCCTCGTTCGTCCGCGTGTATCGTAAGGATCTCTTTTAAGGGCCCGTCAAAAATACACGCTTTATTTATGTACATCCGGTTCGGACTGACCTGACAGATTTTATCGATTAGAAAATACCGTTACCCCGACGTGTGCCAATCACACGTGAGATATATTGCACATTTTTGATCCATAAAGTCGATAATTGGACTGTGCGATGTGAAATGTAAACTCTTTTCAAACTGACGACGTCAGCTATATGTTCCATCAAAAAGAAAACGAAGGAAAGTCAAATATCTATGTATTTTCTTCAAAAACAACAAGAGGACCTTCTTCTTCCTCATCCAGCATAGATAGAATCTGGATAATTCCTGCGAAGTTATCATTTGTTTGGACCTATAAAAGAGTTTTTAGGAGAGGGAGTATAAACAAAGTAAGTAAGTATAAACAAAATTCTAAATCATAAACTTAATTTTGGTCAAAATGAAAAACAAACATGTATCTACTGTATACAATCCAGAATTTACGTACACATCCGAATAAATTGAAAGCGACGCTGAAACATCCCACCCTTAAAAACTTAACACCCGACACAATGATTACTTTCCAAAATATTCAAAAGATTCCCGTACTCCGTGAAATTATGAGTTTCTGTGAGCGACGTTTCAATGCCGAACGGCAAGTTGTATAAAGAAAATTACAAGCCGCGGCGGCGGAGTTGCAAGTAAACAGTTTCATAATACAGTTTGTTTTGTATTCAAGCGAGCCCGGGTTCAATAAATCCTCCGGGAAAACACTTGCGAAAGAATGAATTAGGAAGAAAACACGCCCGTGGGAAACTCGTACAAGTTCTCCGTACGAGAAGCCTTAAATTGTTTAACGCCCATTCCGTGAATGTTTTTTTATATACATATATTCATCGCTTCCTTTAGTTCAATCAATTTTTTTTTTTTTCATCTACACGTGAAAGAAAAAATGATTTCCAATAAAATCTCAGTCTGCAGTTAGAATTTGTGAAAAACCTACTAGTATATAGTGTTACGGATGAAAATCCCGTTAAAATCCTTTTCAGTTTTACACCCTGTATTGCGTAGGAACGCGAAAAGATCGTTATTTGCCATGCGTAATTAAACAAGAGCCTTCACTACGCACGCAACAAGGAATTGTTTTCGTCTCCCTCAATTTCCCATGCGAGTCAACTGTCTTCTTCTATCAACCGCCCTCTTTATGTAGCCCGTCCATCTTTAGAAGCTTTAGAAGTAAACTTTGCAAGCCTTGCCAGTCCTTCGTTAGAACGTAGAGCGTGCGCGTCGTGGTGTGGTTTTTCTTCTAGATATTCAACAGGCCGAAAATGCTTTGATTCGAAATGAACGGTAAACAGCTTACTGGATTTTGAAATCGTCACCTTCTGCATTTATAAGCATTGTTAATGTTTGTCGAAGTCTAATCCCGACAAATTGAGATTAGGTAAATATGGCGAGTATGTGGGCGTGGTTCAGACCGTAACGCATGTTTTCTTTTCTTGTTAAGGCTTCTTTTTTCTTCTATCTCTGGATTTCTGGCGTTGCTGTTATTATTGTTTGTTACGTTTCAAATTTGCCGCCAAGACATCGTGGCGATACGATATCATCCAGCTGCATTTTAGCACAGTTGGCTACACTGTTCCCCCTCATTTACATCGCAAGAGGGGAAAGTTGCGTGATGCGAACGCTCAACATTCATAGGCTATGGGGGTACCATGTGACTATGTTATAGCTCACCATTGGTTATCGTCGGCAATTTTCGCGCGTCTTAACGACCTCCACCATCTTCAATTTCGTCGCGACCTTTCTCGTTCGAAGCGTGGTGCAACCCAGACGTGTTTTACGTGCATTGTAAGTTATCGGAATTCTTGCTCTTTGGAAGAAGCAATTCATCAGCGGCCGTGCCGGATACCATCGAACATACTTGGGGATAGTTTTAACCTCAGTTGGGACCCCAGTTTTCTCAGGTAAAATTTGACGACGAACAAGCCGCTAATAAAAATCGTTTCTTCTATGTAGGCTTCTGGTTGAAGTTTTAGTCGAGGCTTTCGGCTGGACTTTTAGTCGGTGATTTAGCCGAAGTGTTAGTGGAATTTTGTTGGAGCGTTGCCGTGCCTGTGGGAAACAGCCTTTGATCAAACCATCCTGACGTTTCCCGAGTAGCAATTTTGGACGGTGTTTTACCGACTCCCTGTGAGACCACTTTGGACGGTGTTTTACCGACAATGGACGTGACCACCAGGTGGCGTCACAACCTGCGATGACACTTCATGTCATGCTTTAATTTTATCAAAAGAGGTTAAGGTATTTATTTATTATTTTTCTTTCTTTTTGGCAACTCGTGAATTAGTGTTTCCATAAACAAAGAGAGCGAATTCCGGCTGTTCATGCGCCTTTAGAACTATTGCTTTTGCGCATCATTGTAAATTTTACTTACCGGTTGCGGTGTGTTCTAATCGAACTTACGTACCGAATTAGACTAGTCTTTGTTATGTTAACTTAGACATTTAGGGTTAACTACCCTGTTGTAATTATTGTAATATTTGTTTGATGAATTAAATCTAAGTAACCTTTATTGTGTGTTTGTGTCTTTACTTTAACGCACCAGTGAGCAAAGTCTCGCCTCTGTTTGCTTTTGATTTCTCTGCCCGATTTGGTCGATTGGAGACGTCGACTGATCGATTACGTTTGGCTGTACAATACAGTCTCCTGACGCCCTTTAATACTTTTTACCATAGTAATTAAACTCACCCCCATCTCCACTGTTTGCCAGTCGAGGGGAACAGCTGATACGTTTAGTCAGCAGAACTTGTCTCTGTCAAGGTAAGTGAGAGGCAAGTCATTTAAATTATAAATTTGGTGACATGTTAGTACGTCTAATACAAGTACTACGATCATCCCGCATTGGGTAACCAAACCTTCGTGGTGATATCTGGGGCCAACCATCTAGAAGTCATTGCAGGGTCAGTCCAACAACGACGGTTACATTCACCGCCATTGCTCCCCCGTCTGTCCAGACTTGGATTCACCCAATCGTTGTTGGTGATTTTCGACGAGAGAATAGCGACACGCCTTCTTGGCTTCAGCGGTCCTCCGCCGAATTCGATATTCGCTAGACATTGATGACGACTGCCGATTTGTGGGGCGCGGACGATGTAATCATGGTTGGAATATTTTTATGTGACATTGTGGTAATGAACGCTTTTAATTTACTTTTAAATTAAGCAACCTTCTGTTTCCCGAGGTTAAAAAATTACGTCGACTTTGTAACGGAAAGTCGGGCTTTTATATTGGACAACCTTGTTGCGTTAACTTTCCTTTCTTTTATTTTATTTTATTTCGTGCTACATATTACCACAAATAAAGACAATTATGCTGTATTGGTGAATTTTATTTTATTAGTAAATTCTGTTTCTTTACTTTTGGGGTTACGTACAACCCATACCCATCTCCTCGAGTCTAGCCGGTCAGGTGGTGATTTTAATTTAATTTACACATCTCCAGAAGAGCCTGAACGTGTTCAATGTTAGAAATTATTTATAATACATTTTTCTGAATATACGACCATACATTTTTTTTCACTTAACTTGTGGCAACGCAATAACAATAACGACAAACTTGTTAGACAGGAATAGAATGAGTTTAAATAAGAAAGTAAAAATAATATACTATATGTGCCAACAAAAACAAAACATACCTACCCATTAAGCTGACGTAAAAACAAAATAATAATAGACCTACAATTCCAATTCACATACTTTTTTATTAATTAAATTAGATAAGGTGCAAATAATTACTCTTTCATGGCATGCCTTCAAATTACAGTAAGCTGTGACTTTTTTTAAAAAGTTGGTGACACGCAATACAAGAGTGAGAGGTCAGTTGTCAATAACTGTCAGTGTCACATTATCTGATCGTGACATCACATTAAAAAAAATGCGTAAAATTCGGAACAACAAGACTAAAGCTTAAAGCACAAATGTACCCTGCGCTTCACCTTTTCAACGACTAACGAGAAGCAGCGGCAACACCACCAGCAGGAGCAGGCCCTGAGGCAGCAGAAGAAGTCAACGTGTTGCGGTTCCAACCAGAAGCTAGTTCAGACACAAACTTAAATCATTGATTAATTGGTCCTCTTATAAAGCCTTCGCGTTACTAACATTTCATATATCTTTCTACTTAAGTAATATTTTCTGATATTGTTCATTTTGTTACAGTATAAAATTCCGTTAGATTCTAGAATGTTCCAAGATGGCCGCCAATACAGTCCTTGCCGTGAGTCCTTCCTGGTAGAAAGTATTGATTTTGCGATGGGTCATTCTGGATCACTCCCCCACTACAAAGTCGAATCGTGTACGATCGCAGGTATAGTTTGCTCCTCGCAGAGTGCACATCGTCGAGCCAGTTTGTAAGTTCATCAAACTGGAATGTTTGGTTGAATGTTGAACGGAAGATATTATTCCGAGATTTAATAGGAAGCAACTCAAGGCACCCTTCTATGCCTATCGAAGCCTGATTTCTGTATACAAGTCGGGTATTTATGACAAGCAAATTCCGTGCGCAGCTTAAATCATAACGTGAGTTTTACTTTTGCTACTTGAGCTTTTCCTTTTGCTTTCATGTGGTTCTATTAGGTTAGTGCAAAAGTAATTGCGGTTTTCCTTTTTCTTATGTTTACCGTTTGATGTTGGACTAAATTATTTTATAAATATGTCAAATTAATTAAATGAATGACTTATTGTTAGTATTTACTGTTTATTTTATATTCAATTTAGGCTATCGAACTGATAACGAACAGAAAGCAAATTCGAGTAATTTTTTGTATGAGTTTGAAAGGGGACGAAAAGCAACGGAGACAGCTCATAATATCAACGACGCATTCAACCCAGGAACTGCTAACGAACATACAGTCATACAGTGGTGGTTCAGTAAGTTTCGTAATGGAGAGGAGAGTCTTGAAGATGAAGAGCACAGTAGTCGAGCGTGGGTTGATCGAAGTAAAGTTTGACGTCAACCATTCAACCGCTTCGCCATTTGAAGCAAATTGAAAAAGTGAAAAACTCGATAAGTGGATACCACACGAACTGAACGCAAACAAAAAGAATACGCCGTTTCCAAGTGTCATCTTTGCTCATTTTGCGCAACAATTTCTTGATCACATCCTGCCTCATTCACCATACTCGCCGGACCTCTCTCGACCACTTTTTCAAGCATCTCGACAAGTTCTTACTAGGAAAATTCTTCAACGACCAAGATGTTGCAGGAATTGCCTTCCCAGAAGTCGTCGACTCTGAAACTCGGAATTTCATGTTACCGTAATAACAAACCTTGTTTCGCATTGGCAAAAGTGTGTTGACCTTTGATTGATAAAGTTGTGCTTGAGCCGAGTTATATTGATGTAAAGTTAACAGTCAAAAAACGCTGGTACTTTTCCACCAACCTAATATTTCGGGGCTTGTCGCTCAGGTAAAGCGTTCGGATTTGTTTTAACCAACCTGTAAGTAGACTATCGACAACACAAGAGGGACACACCACACTGAGACGTGCAATGACGTGTTGACACTCCTAGCCCTTGGTACTCGGACGTCTTCGTCAGCTAATGTGAAGTTTGATTAGATGACACATCGTGGCGTAACGAAACATCGTTAATGCGTGCATGTAGAATTATTTAGTTTTGCTGTTTTGTATTTTTTTTTTCATGTAAACGAAAAGCGGATCCGTGCTTCGTGTTTTAGCATTACCTAACGTTCTACGTTATTTATGCTTATCGTTCATTTAATTAAATCTTGCGGTACATAAACGTTGCATTGCACTAATAGAAACAAGTGTGTAATGGCTGGTATCTTTGATTTATTTTATCTTGCCTGTTACTTCGGGGCATACTTTACGTAGGACGTCGCCCGTCCCACTGGATTAGCCGTTATTTGGGACGAACTTAGTTCGCCTTCTCAAAATTAACAGCCTTTCGAGTGAAACAGGAAGTGTAGATCGAAATCAGTTTGGTAATGAGATGTTAATCGTAGTTTAAAGTTGGTCAGGAAGAGATGGTGGGACCCAAGGGACTCACTAAAATCAATCAAGATCGATTTTCAACGACCAAGTAAATTACTGATCAATGGCTTGATGAAGAAGGACGTCTTCTAATCCTTCAAACTAAATAAGATCTTTTCACAACATCATGTATTACCTACCAATCTGTTAGATTTAAAGTGACGTGAAGTTGTTTTCAGAGACGAATTGTTTGGGGATGCATCAAGCAGCATCTAAGGGGCTTGATATGCATCCCCAAGCAATTCATCTGTGAACTGTTGGAGTTATAGTATGAGAGCAGACCCCTTTTATATTTAAGGAGCCTCATATTCTTCAGTACCTTCAAACGTTCGCAAATTCGACTTTCCAGTATAATCATGTGGATGTTATAATTTCGTCGTGACATACGCTTATATGGTTATATTTCGTTAGCGAATGATTTATAAAATAATCCTCTTCATACAGTTCATTCTTTTCCTTAAAATTAAGTAGCTGGTTCGGGTTTATTCGAGTTCTTATAGAAAGTAGTTGTACCTTGATCTCCTCTAATTAATTACGCGAAGTGTTTCCCAGTAGTTTTTACATCTAGTTTCTTAATCACTTAATTCCAGTTCTCCGAGCCCGCGAAGAAAGATCATTTCCATTTAACAAAGTTGGAAAGCTTTCATTTTAATTGCCGTCCTTAAATTAAACGTCCTTTTCGGGGTTCGAACGAGAAAACCATTGTGAGAGGGCCGGGTATTGTTTCTTTATGCGCCGGAGGGAGGTAATCGGAAAAATAATTGCGCTTAACGTCGGGTACCTACAAAAAGAAGTCGCTAATGCAACAAGGGGTAATAAAGTTGGAGTATCAAAGGACGTTACGGTGTTTTCCTGCAAGTGCCCGTTACATTTGCGCCACAAAGTTGCCGCTGTACAAGCGCTGCTTTACGGTGGGAATTAAAGAGCGAAATCGCGAAATTTATGCACTTGCTTTATCTTTAAGACCCAAAGGCGTTCTGAATATTACTATCGAAAATTCTGAAACATTGCAGCAACTAGTTCCTAATATGTAACGAGCTCTGGCATGGAAAGATTTTAACGAAAAGAAAATAAAAAAGTACCCTTGATGGCTTTCAAACAGTGTAGAAGTATTACCAATACTAAATTTTCACAAAGCGGTAATATGTATGTGGAAATTCTCAATGCGATGCATCCCAATGGCCCTCGACGCTTCAATGCATCTCAATATCCCCCTATAATAACCGTTCTGACATGTGAAGCGCCTGTATAAACACAGAAGCCATTCATTTCCTGATGAAGCTGGCAACTTGTACATCAAATTGCAATACAATCAAGGCTTGTGTACCTCCATCAGAAAATAGAATTAACCGAACGGAAGAGGCCGATCGGTCTTGTAAATGAAAAAATATTTATATTCTATCGGCGCGAGCATAAAAAACGTCAGCATGTTATTAAAGAGATAAGTCAGCCCGTCAAATAAGTTGCGTGGGCAGTAGATATATTCAAATATAAAATATTCAGGGCTTCGACGAAATAGAATATTCATCGAGTGCGCGGTGAAATTCCGAACAGATTCTGAAATCTGATCATCCTTAAACTAGCTCGACTGAGACTTCTTGGGGCAGTTTTGGCCGCAATGCAGCACGGGTCAGCAAATTAACTTCAGGAAATTCAAGAAGTACTTTAGGAATGTCTGCATGCACGTTACATCGGAGTACGAAGAGATGTTCGGTTAGATTTCTCTTTCCCCGCTTTCTTTTTCTCTTTTTCGACCACTGCAGAGCTCAGGGCAAACGTCTTAACATTTGGGCTTCGCTTTCCGATTCGATAAGGGTGTATCTACTCAAGAATGCAGCGGTGAATCTAGATACGGTAGCTCCCTACAGGAACGCGAACTCACGTAGGTGTCCTCGAATGTCCAAATTCGTACTTCGCATGCATAAAGACGAGCCCCAGGTGGATATTAGCACCCTCTGCCTTCTGAGCGTACGTTCTCAGAATCATTGGTGCTACTGTCTCCTACAGTGTCAGCCATACTGGCCCGAGCCCAGTAAACACCAAGTCATGACCGTTCTTGGGATGCACAATGCAATCCACTCTCCAATCTCTTACCCTTTGTCAGAGCCATCAGCGGACACCGCGAGATTTGCACATTACTCCAGCTCAGAGTATCATCTATGATCAGTAAGCCTCAATTCTTGCACAAATTCCTTCATCACATATCATTGCACTTCATTAACAACACTCGCCTAATCTTACCAACACGTTTACCACTCAAAACTCACCCGGAGACTGACTGCCACTTTTTCTATATCCCTCTGCCTAACACATATCCCCATATCATATTACCAAACCATAAGACAAAATAAACAAACGTGCTCGTGATTTACGGATACATTGAGAATACGATAGAATGAATCGCACAAATTATTAGACGAATACCTGTCATCACATACACAGATGTTATGTTGGCATGTTAACTCACAGCTTAAAAATGTAGACGAATAAACATTTGGGAAATCTTCACGGGGATATTCCAAGAAAGACAGTTTCACCTACGCCCCGAGCCAAAATACACAAGCTCTGGTCTGTAGGTCGGTCGCATTAATTACATTTAAATTTGCCTTTTACTTTCAGGTCGTCGTGTTTATTTGTTAATTTTACGGTGATTTATCTCCTCTGCACATAACAATGAACGTAAACCAGTAACCCGTGTTTTGAGCGAATAAATCTCCCCGGATTGTTATTCTAATTTCAAGCTGTACGTGTAATTTATTAGGAAAGGAAACCGCCGGGCTGTGAATATTTTCGGGAAATATTGAAAGCGTGAATTTGTGTGTCACTGCTCTTATGTTCAATGAAAATGGATTTTGATGATTAAAGGCCAAAAATCTAATAGGATATTGTAAACGACTTTTCTGAATAGTTTGGAATTCAAAAAACAAAATCTCTATCAAACAGTATAAAAAATGTACATCCATTTGAAAAAAAAAGTTAACTATCATTTGACGTAACAGTTGACACTAAAACAAAGTGAAATACTTAAGAATTTATAGTACTTATGAAGTCATTTTATATTCAAATCGAACTGACACAAAACAAAACTGACGAAAGAGAAGATGTTTTAAAAATATGTAGAACTAATTAAAAATTTACTGGAAATGCACGTTACGCCCATGCATAAGACGATAACGTTAAAAGCATGCAATAAACATTTATGGTGTTACGCTGAGAATCAGAGACGTTCAGTTGTAAAGCTTAACCGTGAACTAATAACACACGAGAACACAGCTGATGATGGATGCACCGCACAAGATTATTAACTGCTTTAGAGATTAATTAAAACTAACGTCGCGCACACTCTCACCAAAAATAACGAAGCCCTAAATTAAACCGATATCAAAACCAACCACGAGGCACAAACGGACAAGTCGCAACGAAACCCGCAGTCGAGTGTGTACGGCAGGTTACCTGAGGGCGAAAAATAAAGAAAAAAACCGAAACGGGATCGCCCGATAGTTGGGCTGTCGCTACGACCAAAATTCCGTGTCAGTGGAGAAGGTCGTGGGTAAAAAGTTTCGCACAGGTAACTGTAGTTCGAAAAGGGGCGCCACCTGTTGAAGATCGCAACAACTTGCAATCGAGGATTTCCCCCAATTCCCCAACAGGAGAGAAAATCCTGCTTACCAGTCAGTTCAGTTCCGGTATGATCCGTCCCGAAAGGGGGTAAGTTCCGCAAGATAAAGAAATTAAAAGAAAGACGCACGCCACGTTAAACAGGCTTTAATGAGAGATAAACCGTCAAGGGGCGTACAAAGCGTCCCATCGAGCGGAATGTCATAAAGACACAACAGCAAAATAAAACAAACAACATCCACGCGATACGCGCAAGAAAAACTATGCCGTCCGCTAGGGATCCCACACGTCCGTTTACAGACAGGTCTGAGAAGCAGTCGTAAACATATTAAAGAAATTAAACTACGGTAGTAAATTGTAAACAACAAAAAAAAACACTTAAAACTAGGCGCCGAAAGAATCCGGTGTTAAATCAACAAAATCGCTCGCCACTACAGATGCGGCGACAGCACAATTACGACAATAATCAAAAACAATCAACCCACAAAAGATGCAAGATGGAACAAAAACCTCGGACGAAATCAAAGCCGTGTCGAAACGCCACTGAACGTGACCTAAAGCGTAGTGAAAAACGCAAAAAAGTATTCAATGAGGTATGATACCGTGAAGCCCTTGAAGTCAAGGAAATAAAGATCGCTTCCGAAAATTCAGAAGAAGTCACTCCACGCTAGCGTAAACACTCAAAACGGGGGGGGGAGGGGTAAGCTACTCGCTACCATCCCGTAATTACTCGTTACAATAACAGAACAGATACGAACGAATTAAAATCAATCGAAATGACAGAAAATAAAATGCTGGCTTACCTCGGCATGAATAAGCCGAGCTTCCGGGATTATTTAAAGCGTGGTACACGCGTTGACCCGACCAAAATCCAAAAAAAAGATGTCTTTCCCAATCCGTGGCTTCTCGAGTAAATCTCACAGAACCCCAACTAGGCGCGGTATCACCAAAATTCGTAAGTCCAAAACCGCAGAGATACTCAAGGGTTCAACGATGAAACACACACGGGAAATCAAAATGCCGTCTTTGGGCACACCTTGCTGGCCAGTACAAAAATCCTAACGCGCCGCTCCGCGCCCAGAATTCCTCGCGCTTCCTGACTCAACTTAAGTATGAACCACCAACTCAGCGCGAAATTCAAAACCACCAAACTGGTCAATCGATGCACACAACGTCGGGGGCGGTTTGTAAAGAAAATAACGGTGACCGAGAGGAATCGACCGCATGATACTGGGCCTTAGAAAGATGTCCAAATGTTTATGATGGACACGTTGCTTGTGGGAATAAACTTTATTTACAATACATTTTAAATTAAAATTAAACAAAAATACTAGAAATTCTTAACACGGAGATTCGAATTGTTATCATGTTGTAGTGATTTATTTGTTTACATGTCAAAGCATGTGTTCAAAGTTGTTATCCCTAGTTTACACAATTTGTACGGAATAATTTACTTCAGGTGATTTGCATGCATCTGTTAAGTAAATATTTTGGAGTTCGTATTTCAGCTGATCACGTCCGACGTCTCGCCGTAACAATCACAAAACTATGAAACACTTTTATGACTGTATCTATTTCGTTCATCTGCAGCTCTCTTTTAACCAGGGACGTATCGTCATTTTGGAATAATTTTTCATTAATTATTTCTGGAAAACTGAAACATAAAATTTTCCCCATGTTCTGTGATGTCTATTCTTTCAATAGCTTTTATTTGTTGGCCTTCATTCGGCTTGACTTGACCACTGAAGCCAATCGAAACTCGTTGAAATTGAAAGCCTTCTAAAATTATTGAATAATGACTGAACTGGGAGTTATCGAATCTATGGCAAGCGTATTTTATTTGATGCTCACTGTCGAAAGGCAAAGTTTGCGAACTTCGCCCGCTTTAAAGCAATAGTTTTCCGATCAATCAATTAAGCGGGGATTTCTAAGTTGAAGACGTTTTAATTAGCCGATGATGTGAATAGTTTGTTAATTGATTAAAAACATAAAATAAAGCCATTTAAAAGAAGTTCCGCATGGCGGAGAGGGAGGTAGTTTCATCTTAAGGAAAACTTTGAACGAGATAATCTTCCTGATGAACACAATTTTGTAATTTCACAAAGAGCTGCTTCATTAAAGTTTTCAATTAAGTTTCGTTAAGAGAAAATTTGATGTAACTGCTAAAATAATTATTATATTTTTATACAGAGTAATTCATAATAGGTATCATAAAAAAATCTCCTTTATATCATGTGATCGTTTAATATTCCGGTAGCATTAGCTATGGAAATATTTTGTTTTCGTCAAGCTTAAGCTCTCCGCGAACAGAATTATAACTAGTGTCATTCGTCCTGTTAACTGTCGAGTAAGTGTTTGTTTGCGTTATTTGTTAGGAAAAGTGTACCTATCATCAAAATTATGAAAACTTAGTTGACCAATCTTATTAATTTGTTTGGGTAAATTAAACAACGGCTTTTAACTAAATGGGTTTTATTTTCGGGAAATATGACTAATCCGAAAAGCGGAAAAGTGTAAGGCGAAGGCGGCAACATTTATGAATGACTTCTCATGGTGACATTAATACCGACCGAGATTCCGGGAATTTCTTAGTCTCCACCACGGAAGGTTAGCATCTGGACACGATAGTGTGAAAACCACCTTGCGACGCAGGCGCGCGATGCGCAGGGTCAGCGCTTCGACGCTACTCCGGTTCGCCACTGACACACAACGCGACGTCGCGACGCTCATCGGACGTTCGCGAGGCGTCAGTTTTCGCGCCGCTCACGAAATGACGACCCGAGACGCGCGCGCGTCCCGCGTTTCTATCACACGCCACTCGGCCTGAAAGAACTTTTGCGATCCGAACGAGAAAAATGTAATAATCATATTAGATCGAGTGTTACGATAACTTTTCCCCAAAATACAAAAAGAAATGAAGTCTAAGAAAAAAAATTGTGAAACGAAGTGATTTATGATACGAAGTTAATGAAACGACGCTCATGACTCAAACCATACGCATTAACTTTCGATAATCACTGGGGGTTATAAATTATATTCAAAGGCCCCATTGTTTACGTACGCGAGTATAGAGAAACCAAAGTTTTACGATCCCGAATCAATTATAAACCCTCTAGATACCCACAATTGGGTGTACGTTGTTAAATTCATGGAAACGGATGATGTGTTAATATTTCAATACTCCACCTACGACTTTGACGAGCAAAACTTTGAAAGAAACGACTCGAGTGTGTGGCTTTAAAACTTTCCTTTTAGTTGGACATGATGTGCCTCGAAAGACTAAAATAAAACAACCAAAAAAATATATATATAGTTCTCGCCGATAAACATGAACGAAACGGCTCGATACGTCGAACCCACGATATACAGGAAGAATTACGTGCTGCAGCAGGGGGAGGAGGAAGAGGAATTCAACAATTGGTGGGCACTTCTGGCTCTGGGTTTAGTGATAGGAACAGCTGGTGGCAATATTTTAGTGTGTCTTGCAATTACTTGGGAACGACGTCTCCAGAACGTCACCAATTACTTTTTGATGTCCCTGGCTATTACGGACTTGATGGTGGCCGTTCTGGTAATGCCACTTGGAATCTTAACTCTAGTACGTGGTAAGTTAACAGAAAAAAAAACGTAGCTAATTCATTTACCGATAAAAGAAAAGACGGGTGTACATAATTAATTATTTGTGGCAAATGTCGAGAATGACAAATTAGATTTTGATGAATTTCATCTTCTCTGTCTTGCTTTAATTTGAGTTTTAATTGCGCGCTGAAAGGCCTTCGGAACGGGAAATGTTGTGGCAGATTCCGTTATCTTCCGCAGTACGATCGGAAATAATTTCGTAATGATGAGTTTACGCCACGAAACATAAAAACGACTACACGTCGTTCAAAATTATCGCTGACATAAATCGACAAACTATTATTTGTGGTTCGAATGTAAGACAAATCGATAAAAATGTTGGTGATAAATTGAAGTCGGCCGTTTTCAAGATATTAAGTCTAAGGCTAGTCTGATCCACCTAAAAAAAAAACTTCTTTCCCATTTTTTCGGTATTAATATGAACTTTCTGATCAAATAGCAAAATTGTTGAGCGAGCAAATTAAGTTACGTTTCCAACTGCGCCGGCTAATCAGTGGGATGGGTAGTAGAGGTCACAACGTATCCTCAAAAACAAAGGTCTGAATTTTAAATAAAATCAACTTCACCAGTACTTACACACTTGTCTTTATTGGAGCATTTCAAAAGAAAAACGTTCAAAACTTAATAAACGCCAGTACACAGTATATTACGAACGTTCGACAGAACGCGCAAGGCTTTAAAACTCAAATGAAAGAAACGTTAAAGACACGAAATACGGATCCGTTCGTTCGTTCGCAAGAAATAAGAAATTAAATAGCAAAACTGTACTAAATTAACTCTGCATGTCAACACAGTCTATACTATAATGCGTCCAAAATATTAAAAATATAATAAAATAAAATCCGACATTCAACTTCCAACTGTGAAAGCACAACAGTCCATCGAGAGTCATGAAGCCGTTCGAGTAACGAACGCACAGGAGCACCACCTTGCTTTCCGGGAAATAAGCGCCCTCTAATGGCGGGAGTAGTAAGCGTCTCTAACGGCGGGAGTAGTAAGCGTCCTCTAACGGCCATGGCCAGCTACATTAACATTCACTGACGTATATGTATGGCCGTTTCAATTTGACTTTTAAAAATTTTGACGGTACTCCCCTCAGCGCCTCTTGTAGGTTTTTAAGTAATTGCAGTTGTCATTACGTTACTATGAGTAGGTCTGTAGTATTTTTAATAGGGAGCGCTGAGGGGAGTACTCCATGGCATGACTTTCTCGGAACTGAATTTTTAGCGAACTGAAACGGCCATACATACACGTCAGTGAATGTTAATGGAGCTGGCCATGTAACGGTGGGAGTAGTAAGCGTCCTATAACGGCAGGAAAAGTAAGCAGCCGTGTTTAATGGATGGCCGATGTCGGTCCACAACGACGACATCAAAATTCCAACCACGACTCAACGAAAAAAAACCAAGTAGCTCCCGGTTAAACGCTCCAATGAAACGTCCGAAACATCTCTAGATAAATGATCGTATGTTACGACCTGAACTGCGTACAGCGGGTGCTTATATGAATCATACCTGACCAAAAGATCAGGCTTGGTAAGGCCTGGAAGAAAGCCTTTTGTTGCTTGAAGCGCACATTTCATTTCCGAAGTAAAATCATTCGTTCAATCTTCACTTTAAACAATTTCACAAACAAGGCGGGAAAACACAAAACACGAGGTGTGTGCCAAGCTAGCAGCAACAACATTGATGGAGGGGTTTGACGGATAAGCACTGAAGCGGAAGTTGTTAAGAGTTGTGTATTCGTGCAATATTTTGTAATTTTTCGAAATTAACGATAAACCAGTAACGTATTTTCGATTCCTACAATGTACAAGGTGATTCGGAAAGCTAATGATAATTTTAATGAATTTTGAAACCGTAACAGCGAATTTCATAATTTTTGACTTTCTTTTTTAATAAACCTACGATGTTCTTTCCGCTCTTTTGTGTCTTTGCCTGCTATGGGCAGGGGTTATTTATTTTGAAATCATAGATCAGTGTTGTCAGAAAAATCTAAGCTTCGCAGTAGATGGATCTTCAATTTCGTAATAGATTTCTGCGTTATGACGCAGTTAGGATTATTTAAAAACAATTGTTGCAAATCGGTTTTGATTACAGTGGATTCCTCTAGCATCCTCTACAATCAAAGCTTAATAAAAAATGTTTACTTTTAAGAGATCTATAGAAACGTGAAATAAAAATTTGTACGTTCCATTAAAAAAAGTATAAGTTTAAAGGATAACTCACTTATGGAACATGATGTGTATGTGCAAATGATTTACTAATACAGAACTCATTATAGTCGATAACTTTTACACGCAGATTACATGATACACAAAACGTATATTTTGTAAAAACAAATTTTCTGATTTGATATAAAATAATATGTGCATTCTGAACGTAAATATTTTACTCTGCGATTTTCAATTGAAATTAAAATTCGAAGGGAGCGACAATATTAAAATTTCTGCACGAGATGTTTGCCTTTTTGCAAAATTAAAAATTCTCAGAAATTTTACCTCAGCTAAGGTTCGTCTGACCCAGTTTGCATTTTTTAACCTGCGCCTAACGTGTATGCAACCAGAAACACATGGCAGCAATTAATAGTATAAGTAAGAAGTTATTATAACTTTTGCGTGCATCATTGGCATGGATTTTTTCAATAGCTTCTTAACTATTGACTATAAACTAAAGTATCTTAACTGTTATTGTTTTTGATTCGGAAGATATGAATTTTCAAGACTACAAGATAAGCAAAGCCGTGAATAATTATTTTGACTAAAAAAAAGTGTCTCTTCGGTCCAGAATTAATGTATTTCCTTGTTTGCTACAGGTTATTTATAAAGTTAAGACTTTCAAAACTTTCGTCGTTTTTTCTTCTAATTAGAAGCAGAAAGTCGGACATCAAACACCGCCCTCGCATATTTTATTATCCACGCAATCGCCCTGCCCTTCTCAGTTAATTCACATTTTACAGTTCTCTACGTTTCGCATGAAACAACTTGACAACTAAAATAAGTAGTTATCTATTTGAAAACTCTTGGACTTCTTTACTACGAGGTCCGACGATAAAATTTGGGAAATCGTCGTGCTTGTTTTCACAGGAATGCATAAAAACTCTATTACGTTTGGATGATGTTGTTACGCTAAAGCCTTATTGTTAAACTTTGGCAGTCTCTGTTAACGTGTATTTTTCTGGTTTAACAGCGGAATATAAAACTTCAACTATTTACAACCGAGCACTGTCATAGTCCTTGTAAAACGTAGTAGAAGAAGCAAATATTCTTCGAAAGAAGTACGTTAAAAAATCTATATAACAAGTTATAATAATTAATTAAAAATTTACCCGGAATTTACGGACGTTACGTCCATGCACAAGACGAGAACCGAAAAATTCGATGGTAGCATCTGACCACTAATTGCATATACCTACCGACCTACCTAGGTAGGTACCTACCTACTGGCTGCAAATTTAAAACGAAACAGAAATAATCGCGAATGACATAATTTAAAACTGGAGCCCGTATTTAATATGCAACATTAAAATGGTTTAAATGGCGTGCAAAACACAGACTAGACTGGATTAACAGTGAATTCACACCGGTAAGGGCATAAATAAGCATTACAGTGTTACAGCAGGTGTATCTGCATTCATTTTTTTGCTGCGATTGCGGCGGTTTTTATTCTCATAAAAGCATTACTACGTATATTTCGGTAAAATTTAAGCTTTATTCGCTGAAAAACACTGAATTTATTTGCTTTTACATCAGAACGTGCAATTGATATATGTAGATAGATATGCGGTGCTGAGAATCATTTGGTGTAAGTCATCATCAAATCTCCACTTCCACTTCTGGAGATTTGGTTATACCTCAAAACTAGGGATGCACCGATATATCGGTAAATCATGGCCGATATTTTAGCCGATTTAGTGCGGTCGCTACGATATTCGAAAGTGAAATCCGTTAAGCGAATTCTAAAACGCAAGAGTTTTTACGCTCAATGTTCAGATCCCGCAGTGGCTGGTAGAAGGAGTTTTTATCTTTTTTTTTCTCAATAAATAATTAATTAAATCTAACTTCCGCATTTTATTTAAACGTATTTAGTTCCTTAATCTCTCAAGTTTATTCACCGACGCACCAAACGAATTGAGTTACCACAACGTAAGGCCAGGTGTTGCATTTACGATCACGATAAGGTTTATTGCGGATTCCCGCAAGAGTCGCATCAGAACGTAGGCCAGATAGAGTCATTAGGGTATTTCCTTTAACGCCGGCAGTTATCCCAGGTAGTCCTGTAGCCGAATGTCTAGACGGGTAGGGTAGCGCATGCCTATTAAAGGTAATGAAACCTTTTGGTGACCTTTTTGGAAGTTCTCCGCAAGTAAACCTTTCAGTTCAGTTTATTAATTTGGCAATAAGTTTAAATTGTTTTTTCTTTGGACAGTTTATTGGTTATTTAGTTGTCCATGAAAGTCAATAAACAAGGTGGCACGTCGGCATGTTACATAACAGCCAAAGATTCCATAAAGTATTTATTTATGTACTGATGATGACAGCCTAGAAGTTAAAACATGTATCTGCGTGGGTTGAAACTTTTTAATATTTAACTTGTTAAAACCGTCAAATTGATAAATTTAACTTTCCTCTCCGATATGAAAATATTCTCGCGCCAACCTTTCAGCCGGTTAATGTCCGACTTCCTCCGAAAATATGGCATCCTCGAATACGATAAATCGCAATCAGGAAATAACGTAAATTGATATTAAATCTTTGAACTAGCGAAGGTCGGAAATAAAGTCGGTCGTCCAGGTTTTTAATCTCCGGCTTCGAATCAAACGTCGTTTAATGTCGACCATTTCGCAGGCACGAATGTAAATGTAATCTTCATCTTTCGGGCTAAAAATACAACACAGTCCTCATCGGAAAACTCATCAGCAATTTTAGTTTTGCGCGAAGGCATTACCGTAACCATCAAATAAGTATTTCATATTACAGGAATTAAATTTGCGATTCTATTTGCTAAAAATTATTTAGTTTCACAAACACAGACGCACACCCCCAGGCAAAATCCATGTAACTAATGAAGCCCGTCTGTCATTTATATCTGCAAATCTCCGCAAAGGGCTGATTACGCGAAGAGACGAAATTGAGTACCACGTTATCCCTTAATCTAACACCATTACACTAATCGATTCTACGACGTGAATCTTTGCTTTATGCCGAAGAAAGGAGAGCGATTATATTTGCTTTCATTGCCTTATCGCACAGACAAATTTCTTGCTAAGAACGATTGCTTTAATAATATCACAGCACATAGATTAAAGCACAAATTTAAAAATCCAGCCCATGATAGTCTTTATGTTGAAACTTCTGTTATCTATATTTTTTCCTCAGCTATTTTTGCTTATCTTGCTAATGCTAAAAGGCATTACGCTTGGAACTAAAACTTAGCAGACGAAGTTAATTGAAGTCCCAAATTCTCCACGTGTTTCAGAGAGCACGTCGAGTCACCGTTCCTCTTCATCTTCCTCTTGTTTACTTGTTTAATTGCAATAGTAAATATAACAAGTTACGCACACTGAATTCATTTGGAAATGCTGAAGTACTGGCAGTGTTCGCTTTCGTGTCGAAACTTGTCTAGACTCATTTTTCCAAAAGATGTTCTCTGCATAATGAAAACCAAAATAATTTTTAAAAACAATGACAAAAAGAGATCAAAATAAAATTAAGTTACGCTGATCTTCAGTCATTTTGCTTCCAAAATAATGTCACGATGGAACAATTCTAATCATCATCTATTATTGTGTAATGTAAAGTTTTTCTATTCCATCTCGTTCAAATTCTTATGCCTTTTGAACTAAACATTTCAATCGCGATATGTTGTTAAAATATACTTTGAATCACTGTCTTCGGATGTTGACTTCAACATCAACAAAACGCCTTCGTCAATTCAACAATATCTATTTCATTTTGGATGATATTTCTAATTTTTTTTTCTTTATTAATCTTTACCACGAAACTTACGGGGGGTGTTCATTAACACTTTCATTACCAACACAATCAGAAACTTGAACAATAGGGCGAATATACATGGTGCATAGTTAAGTTTCCAACTCCGGTCTACCTGTTCCATTATCCGCGAACATTATTGGTTCGCTAGTAACTATGAAATTTATTAAAATATTTATCTCACTTGAACTAATGACCTCGATAAATAACAGTCGTGAAACTAATTTACAATGCTCAAGCTCGCTCAGATATTCTCGTCGGCTAAGGGCCATTCAAAGACTCTCCCCTTCAGGTAAAACAAAGCCCTGCGAAGTTACGCGCCGATTAATTCGTGAAACGCCAAAAATTTTGCCCTCTCCCCCCCCTCGAATTTTTGCAAACAATGACAAATGTAGCGTTACTAAATGAGGCATAATTTATGACGGAGGACGGTGCACAAACTGATAGCAAGAATTTCACGCTAACAGCACTTAGCTGCCGAGCGTAGCTTATTGTCGAAATAAATGCGACGCACATTTTTCATTTCAAATATTTAAACATGGCCGACAATTCGAGTTGCAATATTAATGGATTTGGGACTACTATGGCTCTCGTGATAGGTCATCCATTCATCTTATATTTCATTTATGGCAAAGAATGATGGCTGAATGGCAACTTTTGCGAGTACTCTTTTCTTGTACAAGATTTGGTGCAATTTTCTCCAAACAATTCAATTTATTCACAGTTTTGACATAGTATAAAATATAAATACTTAAAAAACTCATCAAATATTTTGAACCGTTATTACTGTCAGTTTGATATAAATAAGTCTGCACAGCGTACGTTCATTGTTTAAATAATTCCGACCGTTTAATTCGCATCAATATTTCAAGCTACGCTCAAACAGAATTACGAATTTCTAGATCACAAAATATTTTACGACTCACCCGGTTCAACGGCTGAAATCTAAACTCCACGATTTAAATTTAGAATTCGAAACGCTTACATCGATCAAGAACGTGTATAAGTAGAGAAAAATGGGGGTACGTCAAACATTCAATAACGTTTACTTGCGCATAAAAGAAACAAAGAGAATTGGACGTGTCACAAAATCAATATGCTTTTGCTTTATTTCCCTTTTAGCACTGCTAAATATCCTATAAAAAAAAACATCGTCGATACATGGTCGCCATAAAACCGAAACAATAACGAACATGCAAAAAATTTAAAACTTTACACAAGAATGCTTTTATGTCAATGGAGTTATTAAACGATGGAACGGGTCAAAGGCGTAAATGTGTTTCGAAATCAAAATTAATTTTGGGGTAACGCGTGCGATTAAAAAAAAATTAAAATGTGAACACAGTTGTGACATTCCAAAGAGACAAAGTAACTAAAATGTGAACCAAAAACTAAAAAAAAATTGCAATATCGAATATGCTGATCCGATCACGTACTATTATTACTGAAAAGCTATAGTCACAAATTGAACATCACACTGCGTCACCAAAATGTAAAACTACAAAGGAAATACTTTTCCATTAAAAAAAAAATGTGCTAATGACATTCAAATTTATTAAAGCAAATTAAAAGAAAATAAATAATTAATTGATTGATTGTTGTAGCATACTTCAACCCTTTTTTTATTTTTCCTTCGTTCAAACATGGCATACATTTTCTATCGTTTCTAAAATAGCTGCATATCCAGCGCGCAATAAAATGAATTTCTATTACATTCACTTCCGCGATAACGAAGTCCTCAAAAGTGAGATAAGGATTACAAGGAATCCTTTACGGGTTGTAAGAGTTGACCCCGTTAAGTAAATCCAGGAAACACCAGCAATAGCAGCATCATTTGCAAACGTTCGAAGGATCTCTCCCGAGGACGTACTTTAAGCTCGGAGCGCTAAGGAAACGCAATAAAGGGAATCAAGGGGATGTGGCCAAAGCAATAAAACGAGATTTTGATCTACTGCTTAGAAATTATGATTTAAACCATAAATCGATGTAGCGAATTAATTGCCACAACTTACAGGAAG
The DNA here is from genome assembly GCA_958336345.1 of Dorcus parallelipipedus. Lineage (NCBI taxonomy): Eukaryota > Metazoa > Arthropoda > Insecta > Coleoptera > Lucanidae > Dorcus > Dorcus parallelipipedus. The sequence goes on from OY284483.1 coordinate 28,315,519, forward strand.
ATTCAAATGTACATAATGTGTAGTGGGAAAAAATGTTAAATAAAAAAGAAAAATTCGTAAACGGAACATTTTTCCAGTTACTAATTGGACACACGAAACGTTAAATCACATCCCACACGCACATAAAGTCACACGTAATGGAACAGGATGTCGTCGTGATTTATTCCCAAAAATACGTCGACGCATTGAAAAATGATCAATTGTCATCTAAATCCGAATTCATTCAACACGCTTGGAGATGATCCCTTTATCCCTTCGGGCCGCTGTTTTCATTCGGTACTGCAAATAAAAAGCTTGGAAAGCCGCTCGTAAGATAAAAAAAAAACCGAACGTATTGATATGCATGGGCACATCAATACGAAATTCTGACGTAGTATCCAAAAAAAAAAAAAACAAGTCGAAAAACGTCGTTAATATGTGAAAATGCTGTGGGGGTGACAAAGCGACCTCGGCGGGTACAAAGCGGCTTTGCCTTGCATCCGTATTATTATTCATTAGGTGTGAGGAGGCCCTTTGTACTCGCGGATAAACGAATCGTATTACGTTCGAATTGCGAAAGGCGAGAAATTAATTTCGATTTAGCGCAGAACAAGAAATTGTATGCCATGAGTATAATGTTATATTTACAAGTGTAAAATTAATAACACTCACTAAATCAAAATTAAAGGAAAATACTCGCACTAGGAATTTTAAACGCGGAGATTTGAATCTTTTGTGTTGTGTTTGTGTTTACCTGTCAAAGCATGTGTTCAAATGGGGTCGTTGTTACCCTTGTTGGATCATTTTTGAACACAACATGAACAAGGTTTATTGAAGGACAACAGCAAACAGAAAAATATAATCATGAAAAAGTATTTGCATTTAAATAAATAAAACTCATGCAAATCTAAATGTTTTTCGACATTTTAATAATGACCTTGTCGGCATGCTCCTCGTACTGCATACCGCCTAGGGTGTGCTAAGAGCAGCTTAAAAGGGTTAACTCCCTGGTCAGTAAAAATTTTCGTTAGATCTCCCTCCAATCTAAGCTGCGCGTTGACTCTGACGTGAACCGTCAATTGCCGCTATTCCAATTTCAGTCGCACGGACGTCTAACGAAAAATTTTACAACCTTCTGGTAACACTGTCCCTGGTAGAGAACGTCGTTTGTAGCGTGTAGAGTGCGTGGGAACTTTTTGTGGTTGGATGTTCCTCTGCTCTAATGTGTGGAGTGCGTAGGAACTCTTCAGGACGATCGAATACCTGATGTGTACCTCTTTTCTTCTTCTACAACGGCAGAGGTGTGTGTGGTGGTGAATGCTTCCGACAACGGCTGCACAGAAGGCTGTGGATGTGCTTCCGACGGTAGCTGCACAGAAGGCTTTGGATGTGCTTCCGACAATAGGTGCACAGAAGGCTTCCAACAATAGCTGCACAAAAGGGTTGAGTTGCTCCTGACAATTGCTGCACGAGAGGTTTGTGAGTGTTTCCGACAATAGCTGTATAGAACGCACTGAAGCCGCTTTTATAGGGCTGTGTAATCGAATCAGATGATCAAAGGGCCAGATTCGTCAGGAAGCAGTCTTTTTATATTTACTCCAGGGGTTGTCTTAGCGATCAAATTTTATTTATTTATTATTTTTATTTACTTATTTATGTACTATACAGTGTGTCCCAGGAGTTGACAAGAGGACCAAAAACTTTAGTTTCGATTTTACGACAATCCTTCATTAATTAAAAAAAAGTCTGCTTGTCGAACTAACTAGTTTGATATTTAAATAAATTTAAAACTTTTTCTGTCAACAGTTAACTCTAAAATGCAAGATAATGGTACTTCTCTCTTGAAGCATTTTCACCTTTTCTTAGATTATTATTAGTTTATTCCGTTGTTGCGGTTGGAAAATTCATTTAAGTTATTCATAGCATTTGCCGATCGCCCTGTATTTGTGTGGGAATCAAACGGCCAAGCTTGGCCTCCGTGACTTTCCTAACATTTCACAAGATTTCGCCACTAAGCCATACGCTGCTATTTAGTCCTACAGTATCTGTCTATTTCACTCTTTCGCCCGACTAAAACTGATTTCATCCCGTAACGACCTCCGTCTCAGCGCATAGTTGGAGAGAATGCAGGCCTCGGCTTCGCCCTCGGCGTGCTGCCCTTTTTCTTATTGGTGATTACAATCTTTGTGTTTCTTTCATGTGAATTTTGTGATTGACGTCTGAAACGGAATCTACTCCGAGATTTGTTAAAGGCACGCCGAGTAAATTCAAGCTCATTATTAAGCTTTTCTAAGGCCTGTTTGTGGGACAAAGGACAGGTAGGTCTTGTTGCCAATTTTGTGCGTACGTTCTGTTGGTAAAGCGTATCTATCTTTACTAGGCTTTTAGTGGTAGTTTTACCTTGGTTGAGAATATCGCCATCCCTTGGGTGGAAGAAAAGGCCGGAATCGAGTTTGAAATGTAAAAAGTGAGCAAATAAAGATCAGATTAGGGTAGGCGGTGTAAAGAAAATGTATGTCTGTGATTAACTGAATTAATTAATGTAATACATTCATGAACTGTCAGATTTATTGAGTTTTTATTTAATCATAGACATACATTTCCTTTGCACCGCCTACTCTAATCTGATTTTTATTTGCTCACCGTTTATAAAACCCTCAGCATCCCGGCCTATCCTTCGTCCGTGAAAGTGGACCCGACCGACCTGCATACGCGACGCCACTTAACACCTGCGTCGAAATACGTCATTGACTGCATTTACCTCCGTTGGAGGGTGCTCACTACTGACAGCGGTTTTGCCTTTACGCTGGATTTTTTGTTACAAGGTCGGAAATATTTTAATTAATTTTATTGACTTGTCGACTCACTTTAACGCGGCGTTGTTATTTATTTTATTTTTCATGTTAATCAAGTGCTTTACTTTAAAGCTTTGTTGTGAACGAAGAGCAGATCTGCTGATCGGGTAAAAACTAACTTGATCGTTTGCTTGCTAACAAAGTTTATTTAATTACATTTCGTGTTCGATTCACTGGACCCCGTCCGGGTCGTACTAAACTTTTGTAATTTAACCATTTTTCTTATATTTACCAATTTTGAGCTTGACAAATAAAAACAAGTGTGCTCATGTGGTGACTTTTATTTTATTCGATTTGTCCACCCTTTGCTATCGGGGTTTCGTTGAACCCTCCCTTCTCCAAGAGCTTAGTCGGCGGTGCTGGAGAAACTTCAAAGTCACTCGCACAATTTGCTGCCCTTCAGGTAGGTAAGTAGCACAGTCGCATTGGTTTGGTAAAGAATTTTTTTCCTGTTTTCTGTTAGCAAAATTTCTTTCGGAGGTAAGGGTGGAATTTCCGTACGTTAGGAGAGGTGGTTGGCCATCCTTCGAGCTTTGTGGTCTTTGTCGTCGTGTTTGGCAGATCATAAGTACGGCTAAAATTTTGCACTCTTTGTGCTTTAGCTTTGTAGTCAAGGGCGCCCTGAGTTGAGGGTTTTAATGTCGTTTGTGAGAAGTTTCTGGAAGATTTAGTTTCCAAACGCTTTGTGGCAAATAATTACGCGTCATTCGAGGATCGGAACGCCACGTTTCCTTTGTCAGCTCGCTGATAGAGATCAGTGGGGTAAGACTTCTTCAAATCAGCTTCCTTCTTGTTGTTGTTTCTCTTATATTTGTGTTTGTTCCGTTTTATGGGTTAGGATCACCTTGTTCGAGTTTTTGGGGCCAGTTAGGTTTCTCCCGGACGAGTTTTGCTGTTGATGCCATCGTAACTTGAGATCCTGTCTTCTTTGACATCGTGTTCGTAGAGGAGGACACCTGTTTGTAGCTGCCGAACCGCATGGGGTACGCTCTGAGAGCTACACCCCTTCCTAACACACCTGGAAAACTCAAAGTTTTTCTTTCACCATTTTTTTCTTTATCGGTATATTCAAGAATCACCTGTATGGTTTGTGTTTGAGAAGTGTTACAGCAGATTTAGGTTTTTCTGGTAAGTTAAAAATACTTTCCAAATGGAATGACTACTAAGTGGACCTCGTGAATTTCGTACTACAATTCCCGTAGATCACTAGCAAGATTCAACTCGCAGCTATTCAGTATTTACTTTTTTTAACTGTCGGGCAACTTCCAGCACATTTTTCTCTCGAATCGATTATTTACGTTATTCGGGAGGCATTTGCTTATTGATTCAAGTTTCTCGTATTTACTTGGCGCTGTAGGGAAGGCTCGATTGAGATCTGGCAGGTGTAATAAAACACCTGCATGCCTCTGCGGGGTTAATTTAGAAGACAAAGCGCGATAAATTAATTTTACGGCGCAAAACAAAGATTAGAAAATGAATTGTGTTCCTGTGCTCGTCTTGGCTTCTTAACGCGCAACGAAATATTTGGCAGAAGCGCGGAAACAGGATAAACAATAGAATTATTTTCGAATAATTGATGCGTGTTGCTTAGGTGAGTAATGCGAAATTTTTTGCGATTGAAACTACTCTATTTTTCGAATAATTTAGGTACTTTATTTCACGAAAACATTATTTTAAATGCTGGCAAAAATCTATTTTAAATCGAGTCATTTAAAGCTTTCACCTGCTTAATGGATTTCAGGATACATACAAAGTCACAGGAGCCATTAACAAATCACCAAAAATTCGGTTCTTTTTTTCACTTCAAATTTGAACTTAAATTCGATTTCGATTCATCTACCCATCACATTTTCCGGAGTTTCCTCAAATCATGCGTAATATATTTTCACTGTCATCCAGATCGAAATAGAATTCTATCTTCGATTGATTCCACACGCAGAACAAGAAATTCGTTCCCGTTTCGTCACGTACATACATATACCGTGCGATGATGTTTCTATTTTGTGCCAGTTCGTAATTTCTAAAAATGTAGCATGTTCCGGCTCTTTGTTTGTTTTCATACACTTTATTAAGGTATAAAAAAATTTATGATTTTTTTACAGATTCATGCAGCGCACAAATTTTATAAATAAGTTTAATATTTTTAACGTCAACGTGAAACGGCTCGAGAACTTTCGTCTCAGATAATTACGTTCTAATTTACTTCGAGCTTTCAATTTTAAGTAAATTCCTCGTGAATTGTTTGAATTTCTGTTAAATTCATGTTTCCACGATTAAAATATAAATCGACTCCTCCAGAATTTGCATCCGCACTTAACCATAAGTAGCTAATGAGAGCGGAGGTGTATTTTGATTGTAAACAGACGTGAACCGGGGAAATTAGTCAGGTGTGTATTTACCGGGGAAATCGTAGAATACCGTTGTGTGATTAAACGTCTTTCGGATGTAGGGCGTCAATCGCTCTTGCGTGGTATTCCCTGTGATATATGAGACGCCAGCCAAATTTAGCGATGACATTTGAACCCTTTTCATGCCCGGGCTTTGGCTTCATCGTTGGAATAATTTACGACTGCATTTCCGGTCAATTTCGAACGCCCAAGTTACTATGGCAAGATATTTTCGAATTGATTGTCACACATCTTTGATCATCGATTCTGTACGGGATTACATAAGAGCTTATTTCTTGGAGAAAAGTAAGAAAAGAGCGTTCAAATAAACAAATCGAAATATTCCTCCACAACATTTTGGCTTGACCACAATGGCAAGAAGATTCGAATAGAAAATGAAGAAGTAATAGAAGAAGAGGTCAGCGTCAAGTATAGGAAGAGAGACAAACACATGGAGAAGACCAACATAAAAGGAATCACTTTCTTTCATCGTTAGACCAAACTACCCTCGTATCTAATTACGCGATATTAATTTTTTTACACGTTGATTTATTTTACTGTATATGTATTTTACTTTCAAATTTAAATAGGGGCATTCCTCCCAGAACGAAACCTGTAAGGTGTGATGAAGTTCAAAGTAAACAATGAAACAAGCGTTTACATTTTACGCCATGATAAGCATGAATTAGCTCAATATCTCGTAAGAACTCGTGTTGACACAATCTCACCCCTTTACCTGCATGCCGAATTCAAAACGAACTTCATAATTTATTTACCCAAAACATAATGTGATTGGAAACATTTGCGTAAGTAGTAGGCGGCTATGTCGTGCTTATGATTGAGAAGACAACCGTAGATGCGACTGGAAGGGCGCCAAAATTTAACAGGAATAAAAATTTTATGTAGACACAACAAGAGTACAAGACTGCAACATGTGTCCCAATACTGTAACCGCTATTAATGTTTACAAAGTATGGAATTATTATCGATTATCTAATGAAACAGATGGACGAAGATTTCATTATCGAATTGTGTTGCGGGCGACACTGACCCAGTGATCGTGATATTTGCGGAATTTATCGTTTTACTATGTGTTCTTAAAAACCGCAGACGCGCTGGCGAAGGAGCAGAGGTTTTCAAACAAAAGGCGATGCGCTCCTGTGGTAGGTCAGTTTTTAATTTTTGAGCAGAACCATTGATATTTGCAGAATTAATTCCTTATGTGATGAAGAACTCACGGTATTATAAGTGAAACTTATTCGATTACACCTTGTACAGAGCATGAACGTCCAAACAATCTTTTGATGTTAGAACAATATTGTTCTTTTATTTGTCCCAACCTTGTTTAATCTCGTCGTTGAAATTTCGTTGCGTTATTTGTACAGAAATTAAAACATTAACGATTTAATGCTTAGCACACGGTGATTCTATAAATAATGCAGAGCTTAATATATTATCTCACAGCAAGACAAATTTCGAAAGCTTGATTTAGTACTCCTTGATTTTAATCTGCGTGTAACACAAAATAATTTCGGGACAAGAACAAGGAACTTAAATAATATCAGGTATATAAATACGCCGGATATAAATACCGCGTAATCTACGTCAGCTCGAATAAGTCAGTTTTAGACGCGTAAATAAATTATGAATCTCGATTTCAGAAATTTCCAATTCAAATAAATAAATCAAATTTTTCTTGACTGAACTAAGAAGGCAATTAGTAATTAGCTTGCGCTCATAACAACTAAAAATAACCCTCACGTACAAGTGCGGGTATAAATATTGAATACACCTGAAATAGTAATATTACGACACACACTTATTGGGGTTTGATGTACGCGCGAGTAATCGAAATTTAATTCCCCGCCGTTTGAAGAAACAACACGACTCTTTTGAATCTATTTCTATAAAATATCGACAAAACAATTTGCCACTATCTTTAGTAAGGTGAGGTAACTGTTTGTTGTAATTTAACACGTGCAATGACGTAGTGCTGCATTCGAATAATATCAGCTGCACATTGTATCACACAATCTGCGAGGTTACTCATAAAAAAAGTCGGCATTATGATCGGACAATCTTGGAAAATCAAGACAACTCATCGGGTAAGTGGCCCACATGTAGAGTTTGTCGTGATCGGAATTTCCGGTATAAACGGAACCATTTTATAATTTTATGATTAAGTTTATTTTACACATCACGGATTTTATTTTTTTAAAGTTTTCTGGTTTAACTCTACTTACGACTTTAAGAATTTCAAATTTAAGGATTATCCATGATATTAGTGACTTACAGCGTTTTCGAGTGATTGCTCCAGAGCACTCTGACATCCATCCCCTGTTATTACATGAGATTACAACAAGATGAGAGTCAAGAACGCTATAAGAATTCGTATCAATTCAATACATATTTAAATGGTGACCTTCGAGCAAAAAAGTTGCCAGCATATTGCCAGCCCCCCGATAAACGATCGAAGGGATTATTTTCTACTTACGTTGCAAGAGTAGCATGCATTAGACAAATTTACGTCATTGGGTCAAATAATTAATGTATAAATAAATTTTACATAAAGTGCAATCGATTTTGGTTGGCTGCTATTTGTAGAACTAACTTTAAAACCAATAAAACAAGAGGGTTTCAGTTACCGTGCATTTACAAAGTCGATACATCGCAAAAACAATACCGTGGGATGTTTAATGCAAAATGTTGATTTTTAAAACGCCTTCAGGCGATAGTTAACATTTATGTACATCGAAGGGAAACGCACAGAACACTCAAAATAAACATAGATTATAACAAGCATTTATTTATGTTTCATCTATTTTATATTACGCGGTTTCTTTTGTCGTCTAAACGCAAAATAAACATTGATGGAACGACGTGAAAATACAGAACTCGCTGCACTTTGTTTAAGTAGCTTCTGACCACACCTTATTAACATTTATTTGAATTGCAAATTAGAAACAAATCCATACAGTGCATGAACTACTAATGTAAAGAAAGTCGACGGTTATTTTTGACAAACAGTTTCTAGTAAACTCCACCGCAAACTTTACGTAAACTATTGCATATTTTACGCGCTCATGGCGCGCCCAAATTTAATTATCAGAACTTTCAAGTCCTTCCCGCAGATTTTGCGAAACGATTAACTTACATTAAAACAATTTCATATTCTATAATCGGTTGCTTACTGTAGCTTCAGGCAATACATAAGTTGATTTAAAAAAAAAAACCTTCGTGAAAAAAAAAATACAGGCCGTGTTTAATATGCGAATGTAATAGGGGCGTAAAAAAACTGTAATGACGAAGTTGTTAAAAATAATAATTTGCATTTATAAATTTCTAGTTCGCCTAATTTACATATTGAAATTATATTTTTCTCGGGATTCAAATTAGCCCTAATGACGTTTAAAACACGCAAAGCTCATTCAAGTTCTACGTTTCGAATTTTATAAGTACGCAGATGTAATATGTATTTTGATGAACTGAAAGAAGGGCCGAAAAAATTGTAAACGGTTTAAAAAATATTTATTTTCTAGTGCCCTATGTTCAACGTTATTAAAAAATTATTCTATGTATACGCGAAGCTTCGCGATTTGAATGTGACGTTAAGCTTGTTTTTTCATTGCTGAATGGTAGGGTGCGGAAAATTTATGATGTTTCACTAAAAACTCTTTAAATTCAAGAGCAATAAATTATTAGTCATATTTGGCCGACATCATAAGTAGTAAATTGCTGTGGTAGCAGGAAACATTATGCCTATAAGCATCCCTCTACATATAATCAAGTATCATGTGATCATTTAATATTCCGGCAGCATTCGCTATGGTATCTTCATATTATACTGCAGCTTTAATTTGTTGTTCCTGTTACGACTTCGCGGTTCACGTTGCTTATTTTTAAAACACTTTAATGTCTACGATCATTTAACACAACCATATTGAGCTGTACACTTGTCTAATCGCTATATTAATTCACTAGCTACACACATCGCTTTATAAATAAAAACTGATTTAAATATCTCGCTGCCTCGGGCTTATCTAGCAACTCACGCTATTCTGGAATAGCGGTGAACTAACGTAGAACATTCCAGCAAATTCCATGACCATTCCGTGCGAGTCTGGAATACACTAGAATCTTATCGGCATCATACCAGTCTAAAAATAGAATTTACTTCAGGAAATGTAACACTGCTTCCTCCTTAATTCTGTACGTCCCGAGCAGAATATGGAGCCAAACGGCCTATGTGGACCACTTTCATCTTCCCACAGGGTAGCTTCCGTATTTTGTACACCACGTCATTAATTCTCTTGATTACCTCGTAGGGTCCGCCCCAAGGCGCTTGCAATTTGGGACACAGTCCATGCATCCTTCTGGGGTTGTACAGCCACACTTGGTTCCCTGGTACCGGGACTTCATTTTGTCGGTGACCAGACTGATGTTCCGTCGCACATATTGGTGAGAGCTCGCCAATCGATTCTCGAGGTCCTGCAGATACTCGTGCAATTCAGACCACCTAGCTTCTGGACGTCCAAACTTCAAATCACATGGCAAACGCATTTCTCCTCCAAACAAAACTCGATACGGCGATTGCTTAGTAGTGTCATGTATTGCGGAATATGCCATTGGTTTGTGGAGACTACTTTGGCCAAACGTTTTTCTAGAGTTCTGTTCAATCGCTCCACCATGCTGTCTGATTGCGGTTGTAACGGGGTAGTGTCCATTTTAAAAATGCCAAGCATCTGGCTCAATTCTTGAAAGACGCTTCCTTCGAATTTCTACCTTCATCGGAATGAAACTCCATTGGCATCCCAAATCTTGTCATCCAATTCTCTACGAGGGCGATTTCCTGATTGGGCAATGCCTAACCTTCTGGGCATTTAGTGAAGTAATCGGTTAATTCTGCGTCTCCCTTTCCCAAGTCGATTAGTTTTTGGTTTAAATTTCCTTGTCGCGTGCCTGGTCAATTCATAGGAATCGCAGTTGGCTCGGTTGCCTTCCAGAATGTTCGATGATTAACTTCCGGTGTGGTTCGGGTGTTGGTCGCTTTGCTCGTCCGCACGTTTTGATTCTCCATTTTGTGCCGTGAAAAGTCACTCCTGTTTGGGTCAGTCTATGTGAAATTAACGTAAAGAAGCTCGCATAAGGATCTGCGACTGCAGATGATTGTTTGGTGGTGTTGTGTTCCCCCTTCGCTGTAGCGGATGCGTTACGTCTTGATTTCTCAACCTCTTTCTTGTCGACGCTCGTAAGTTATCTTTCTAATTCTCTTTTATAGCGCTCGTGGTTCCTGTCCCGCGAATTTGTGTTTATCGTTTCGTTTCCTTGTAATCAGCTAGCAGTACGGGATCATCACCCGGTCTTGCATGCGGAAGTCACGGCTTTACCACCGTACAAAGCGCTTTAGAGCCCGTTTTACGGCCCTCTCTTCGATTGCGTCAGTCCATGAGTTTGGGAAACGTTGCTTATAAACTAGGTGGCGCCCTTTCTGGTTTTCAGCATCTGGGAAGTCCCCTCACATTTTTGACGGACACTGTGCGTATCTACCACGCCCACGACCGTCTTCACTCAGCTACTGGGACAGCAGGCGTTCCCTTCGGCTAAGAACTTCATAGGTAGGTCCGACCGACTCTGCCAAAGTATTTCTATTTGTAGATACACAAAATTTATTAAAAGATATGCTAAAATATGCATTCGGAAATATTTACGAAAATAATTCGAGTTATTTAAGAGGGGAGAAACGTGAGCCGGTAGCTCATCAAAGAATTCAGAAAATTAAGGGGGAATATAAATTCCGAATTAATGTGTATCAATTTATTTCAGTTGCGTAACATTTTCCCAGTGATTAAAATTTAATTATTCATGCTTAAGCTTTGAGCGGGAGAATAGTTTTGCAGGTCAAACTTCATCCGAATACCGCTCGTTAATTAGGAGAGGTAGGTATTATTAATTTACTTTCGCAGTTTGTAATGGCGTTGAAATGAAGTTGTATTATTTTGATTGTAAAAGAACGAACTAAACTACAGTCCACAACAAAATTAAAAATATTTAAGTACATACTACACTTAAATGATTCGAGTAAAGAAATGATCGATCGTTTTTATCTCCACGTGAGTCAATTAGTCCAGGAAAAACCACGAGAGAGAGAAACGACGTTTAATTATGAATTAACGCCGACGATAAATGCTATTTAGGGATGACCGGTGGAAATATGCTGGGATATACGGCTATGCCCAGTGGACACAACCCCTTGCATAAATATTCCCCGGAATATCAATTATTGCCCCGAAAAGTGTTCGATTTAGCATCACGGCGTCATTTTAAATTGCGGCCGGCGGTTATAAATTACCACGGGGCAACCGGTTTCCCCTGAAGTCATTTTTCACAGCAATAATTAATTTAAAAAAAAATGCAATCGTATTTTGTGGAATATTTCGGAAAAGTCCGACAAAAAATTGTAATTAATCAGAACAGAAGCTACACAGGTTTGCGGGGAATTGACAAACAAAAATGAGTACTTTGAGGACATGCAGTTTATTCTGAACAGGATACGTAGTAGCTACGAGAACGAGTGCAATAAATATAAGAGCGAATGCATTTGTATCAATAAAAATCAAGCTAGATTTATCGCCACATCCGAAAGTGTAAATTGTACCTACAACATGAAGGAGCAAACTGATTTATAACAACTCTAACAACACTACAGGCTATTTAAAAAATGTATAAAAGGTGTTTTTAAATTGCTTTTTATGACAGAATAGCGATTACTTCAACTATTAGGAGGATAGTCAGCTCTGTCATAAATCAATTTATTACTAATAGACAAGCAACCCCTCCAGATCTGATTCTGAGATATTTGAAATTATACTCAAGGAAATGAAACTGACAACTATAATCTCAGCTGATATTACCTCCTTGTTACGATCCTGCGAAATCTTCTCGTAATGTTGAATCCTATTTACGACCCAAACCCCTCGCGGTGTCCGCTGATGGCTTGGATGAAGGGTAAGAGATTGAGCACTCTATCATATGGACGATATCGCTGTATTCGCCGGTTAGCCGGATTAAGAGTGGGGGTCACCTCACCTACACACGGCATTGTACCATATCCGCCGGTTGCAATGTCAAAGACACAGGCTAGCTGTATGCCTGACCTCGAGGATTGCATTGTGCTTCCCAAGGACGGTCATGACTTGGTGTTGACTGGGCTTGGGCCAGTGTGGCTAACACTGTAGGAGGCAGTAGTACCAATGCGATGCCCAGATGTTAGACGTTTACCCTCAGCTCCGCAGTGGTTGAGAAAGAGAGAAAGAAATCACGGAAAAAGAGATCTAACCGAAGGGTGAGTGAATGTTTACTGTAACTCCGACCTCTGACATTGTTATCGGTCGGGAATGTTTAACAAAAAAAGAAAAAAAAAACTATGTAATGTAACAACTATGAAAATTACTTCGTAAGAACTTTATTTATAATTTCTGTTATCACAGGTTGCATATGATTTACGAGCATTAAGAAGAGATTATATACAAAACTCTTCCGCGACGCGGTCTTCTCAAAATATTTACCCTAATTCGATGACGATGAAAGACGACTGAAAGATTTAAACTTATTTAGAAACGCCTAAAGTTTGATTGAATATTTAAAGAGGAACCGCGATCGGTTATGTTGGCACACATACGGTATAAATATTTTAGCACCAAACCATCGGATTTTGATGTGAATGCTCTGCATTCCCTTTTAAATTCTCTTTGCTACCCATAACCTGAAATTATAAGCTAAAGCGTTTTTATTATTCGTAATTCAAAGGAAATTAACACCTGAAAATTGCTTTGCGAATAACAAGATCGGTGTCACGCAGAGAATTATATTTATCTACACGCTACCTGTACCGAAATTACCTTTCACTCCTGTCCATTTTTGAAATATGTATAAAAATACAAGTTTAATATTTTCACGGGCAATTTCAGCGAACTGAAAGAGAGGAGCTCATTAAATGGTTACGAAACGCGCTAGCATTGAAATCGATTCATTCCTGTACAACGAGCAAGTGAAAATACAGTTCTGCGGAAGCGATGATGGAATTAGTGGTTTCATACATACATTAATTAAACTGCATTTCGCTCTGCATGTCACAGAATGCATACCGAACAGAAACGTTTTCGTAATGAATTAAAATTTTAAATTGCTCATGCGTGTCGGCACCGCATTTCGAAATAATAAGTACCCAACAAAATACTCAATTAAAATGGGACAGAACAGAAAAGAACGAACAATGAAACGTAAAAGCTTCGCAATAACGAATCTATAACAAAGCTAATGAAGTATATTCATGTGAATAGCCCAATAATAAAAACCATATTATTGTATGCACATACATTTATGTACATATAAATCTGCTGCAATTTCGGCTTTTTATTATGTCACAAAGAGCTGAATGCAGTTGTTTTTTTAAACTAGAATTTTGGCATCGTAGTTTATCGACGCTTCGCGAAACACAAAGATAACTTTCTACTCCAAGTGATATACTTATTTATACTTCAAGCGTTGGAGTATCACGGAAAAAATGTTTAATATTTGCCCACCTTGCCTTCTGGGCGTACATTCTCAGAATCATTGGTGCTGCCGTCTCCTACAGTGTTAGTCATACTTAGGCCTTGCCCAGTCAATACCAAGTCATGACCGTTCTTGGGACGCACAATGCAATCCACGAGGTCAGGTATAGAGACCGTTCTTGGGACGCACAATGCAATCCACGAGGTCAGGTATACAGCTACCTCTGTCTCTGACTTTTTCATGTCTAGCAAACCTAGATGTACATCTTGATCTTTTATTAATTTCTTTTCAAGTGCTTGTTGTATCGTGAAAATATGGTCTTGGGGTGCTATGTGCAGGTCTGAATCCATTTACTCATCTTGTAGCTGTGGTTCTATTACCTCCCTTATCCTCTTTTCCATACTGTTTGCGTAAGTCCTTCCCATTGAAATCCTTTTTTATTTTCACAAGCTTCCTCTTCATCTTGTTCTTTTTTGTTCCCATCCTCGCCTGGTCCATATACTACCACTACCATTTTAGTTTCCCTTTCTCTTTCTATTTCTAGGATTAACATTTTTTCACTAATGTATTCCCATTTTCTAATATCTGGTATCCCATTTTTTTTTTATTAGACGTGCTACTGAAGCTCTTGCTCTATCTTTTACTTCCGCTCCTTTACATATCAGTAAATCCCCGTTGTCTACCTCTTGTGTGCCTTGTAATCTTTCATCAATTAAACTAAAATACATAAAATTTTCAAGAAGCTTCGAAGAGAAATCGCGTTACTTGAAGCGGAAATCTCATCTCGTGTTTCACCCAGTTATTTTTATACACACGAAATAATAACCGTACAGATCTTTAATGGCGGCACTCGAAACTTTTTGCGGTCAACCTTTCGCAGGGGAACCCCCCCCCCCTCACAAGATTTCAGCTCAAGTGGAAGCGGCATTCACAAATTAAACATAAAAAGAGATTTATTATGCCGCACGTGACATTTGCGCTCCGCGTTAATGTTTCGCAAGTATTGATGTTTCGTCAACGGGCTACCTTGATGAAGGCCTGTATAAATATTATGACGATGTACTAAAACTAATTAACTAAAGTAACGGTAAATATTTGATGATGTTTAAGAAAACGGGAAATCATTAATTAATCACTTTCTAGTATCACTCGTTAACATTTGGATTATAACAGTGATAGCTGAAGGCAAAACGAGTTATGTGAAAATATCAATCAATTGGAAAGAAGGTAGATTCAAATGTATAAACGTTCAACGTCCTTTCTTTCATTCCATAAAACAGGAAACTTGCAGAGGTATCTATCTACCTCTTTCGTGTATTTTTCCAGCCAGGAACGTAATAGCTTCCCCGATACACTTTCATGACATATTCCCGATAAAAGGTGATGGCAAAGCAACATCTTCAAAGAGCAACTTATTTATTGCCAGGCATTGATCAGCGGAAATGTTTTATTTCGCCAGTAACAGGCGACGTATCCGAGAGCATTCGACATAAAGTGGCAGCGGTTGTACTTCCTACAGACAAAGGAGTCAAAGAATTCTTTTCGAGGGCATTCGATACAAAAATGTGCAGAGATATTTTTACAGTTAGAAAGTACTCTTGTTTGAGGGAAAAAAAATTAAGGAGTCTATTTTTTTTTAATACGGATATGGAGTAATACAATGGCGCAAGTGAATATCGAAATGTAACAACTTCCCCCAGGCAGGCTTCAATTCTATGCATTGATATTTCAGTAATACTGAAAAGATATATTCTCGATTTTAAATCCCGATCGGAGTTATGAAAGGCTCATTACCAACATGAGCAAACAATAGCCCATTTCCGCTGGGCCGATTTTATATTTTCACCGCAACTCTTGTACCATCTGCAATTCAAAAATAAACCACAGAAACTTTTTTTTAATTCGTCTGAAACATCTATTATACATGAAGTTCTTTTCCTTGATCTAGTTTATGAATGAATGAATGAATACTCGATGCTACAAATTTTCGGAAACCAAAACCTAAAAGACACGCAGTATTTCTACCGACTTTTCATGAATAACATTTATTCTCGAAAGGATATTTTTGGTGTTAAACGAAAAATCAATAATCGCAGGGAATACATCCACACCGATGAAATTTGTATATACATATATTCATATAACCTTTAGCTTCTGCGAGAGACGCTGAATATATGTATAGGCAATGTTGTTCTATTTTTAAATTTAAGCAATCATGCATACATATTTTTCTATTCCACGCTGACTGAATGAGTGATGATTATGACTTACACACACTAGCATGTTAAGAATTTACAAGCTACGAAATATTTACAAACAGAATTCTATTTACTTCAGCTATTAGTTCTATTCTAGAATTATATTTACTTCAGCTATTAGTTACTTTATTCCTGTATTCCTAGATACCAGTTTAAGGAATGCTTCCTATATTCTTTCTGTTTGGAAAATCGGACAAGGAGCACGTGCAAATACAATCCATGTATCCTCCGCAGTGTAATCCTTGGGATGTTTGGATAGTGCTAGTACTATTAAGCATATCTAAACATGAACCCCAAAGACCGAACAAACGAGTTATATTCGCATCTCACGACCCACATGTGTTACCTATTCGACACTTTTGCTCCGTGGCCCGGAATTTATGGATGCTAAATGGACTGAAAGTGTCCTCGTCACAGAAGAAACGAATCAAACTCCGGGCGATATACCGTATCTCTGCGAAAACTCCGCACAAAGCCTCTTTTTTTGTGATATAATGGTGTCGTACAATTTCCGCCCGTGCCGAATAAATCACGGGCGAGAATTTCTGCGCCTTTAATTTCTATAATATTGCTTAGCCAAATTCATTAAATTAATTGAACGCCGAGATAGGTGAGGAGATGTTATCCGCGATGCTAATGGTTTCGGATATAAATTGCTTAATTTCCTTTTGAGATGTTACCCGATTAAAGGCGCTAAGGAACGTCCAGCGTTATTACCATTAATCCTTATTAAATCAAGTAAAATGTTTCCGGAAAAATGAACGGTTGCCCTTCATTTAAATTATTTTAGAATGAGTCGTAATTACCGCAAGACAACGGCTATGTAAATCCGATTAAAATCAGTTTTGTTTCTTGTGATAACAACTGATGGTAGTCACTAATTGAATGAAACCTCCAATATAGACTTTAAATTTATACCATACGTTCAAACCCGTATATTTTGCTTTACTCCATCTCAATTGAACGCCGGTCATATTTATAAAAAAACCGGTGGACAAAGGCCGCAAAAATGACGGGACCACGTTTCCCGTAGATTTGGAATAGGAGCACGGTAAGACTAAACCGGGAGCTAGAAGTAGAAGCCTGGATATAAAAGAACAGGTCGTCAGCTTTCAAAATGGCGTCAGACAATTCGCACAATTTTTACCTGGGATTTGTAGTTTTCTCAAGCTTGGTATGGGCCTAAAATACCCCAAAGCTCGATCGATGGTGCACAATTGGTGTAAGGAAATGCTCAAGAAATTCGGCCGAGGAACTGCAAAATCCGTATACAACATCGTAACACGTGACGAAACTTGAATATATTCGTACGAACCGGAAACTAAGCAATAACCAACTGTTTGAGTGATCCAAGATGAACCGAATCCAACAAAAGTTGTTCGTTCACGAAGCACTTCCAAGAAAATGATTGCTTGTTCCTTCGGCTGTGCTGAACATGTCGCAACCATTCCTTTAGAGGATCGAAGAACAGTTAATGCTGAATGGTATACAACAATTTGTTTGCCAGAAGTCATCGATGAAATCAGGAAAAACAACCGAAAACGTCGCATCATCCTTCATCATGACAATGCCAGTTCTTACACAGCACGTTTAACAATTGATTATTTGAATTGATTTATCGCCTAACGACTTCTTTGTGTTTCCGGTGTTGCAAGGTAACCCTTGTAAATGCTATGGGCCAACAGCAAAATTAAGAAAAACTCTTTTAATTGATGTGTTTGCTGCCTACCGTTATTACCTACCTAGTTGAGCATGGATAAGATGCGCACGCTAGGGGAAAGCCGTTGATGTTAAAGAAAAACTACATGGAATTATGTCCAGCTCAGTGGAGACGGGATGGACTACAAATAGATTGTCGGTAGCTCGATAACTGGATGTAATAGAGGCGCCACCTAGTTCCAAGTAGCACCGCCAGGACTGCACGCGTTGTTTAAACATAGGTTTAAACCCTCAAGACGTATATGTCTGTCAGATAACCTGTATAAGGTACAACTGTCGGTTAGCCTGTATATTGACAAGAAGTAAATAAGAACTACGATAAACGGTGATACGGTGTTTATTAAAACGCAGCAGAAATGTGAGTGGTCAAACTCAAAACACAGGCTCCAAAATAAGCTCCAGCGAAAATGCGACCACTGTTCGTGAAGTGTGCTCCAAATATGGCTTCGAAGATGAACGCGGGACATGAGCGTGCCGGATATCGAAGACACAAGAAAAATTATCAATCATGGAAAGAGACTAGGAACAAGTTGCAAACGAAATAAAACCAAAACCTTAGAGTTTGTAATCAGATAGAGCGGTCACTGAAGCCAAAATAGATACAAGAGATTAGGAATTCGTTATCGCGAAAACGGAACGTAGCAAGTTCAAAAAATAAAGTTTTTATGAAGAGTGTGGCGTTCCTACAGTGTAAAAAAAAACTATTAACGATTTAGCAACTTTTGATAAAAATAATGTTTATAGGAGCGTAAAATAAATTCATTTTTAAAGCGTTGTAAATTTTAATTTCTTGAAAACATTTCAGGGAATTTTCTTTTAGGTAAATAAGTTTAGAATTTTGCATTTTCATTTTGAAAACTCGATTGCCGCGCGTTCGTTAGCGTTAATAATTGCCAAGAAGCGAAACGTAAGTACCACCAAATTACTAAAACAACTACGTTAATTCGCTTAGCGAAACAAAACAATTAGTTCGCATTGATTCCGCCGCGTCTTTGCCAGGGAAACTCGAGTTATGCAACGGGCGTAATTAATGCGGAAAATTCCATGGGAAAATCTGGGCGCGCCGAATTGCGAAAATCTTGCAAAAGTGTTGGAATATTCTGCTTGCGTGGCACTTCAAAGAAATTGCTCGCGAACGGATTATCTACACGCTGCAGTGGAGGAATGCAAACAAATATGCTTTGGAGTTTTATTAAGAAACTGTTAATGCTTCATTAAAGTTACTGCTGAGAAAATTCCTCCGGTACTTACAAGTCCTGGGTAATGTACATCGTACGTGTGAAAAACATTAAAAAGCACGCTTTTAAGTACAAAAATTAAATATACAGACTGATTAAATTTATTTTACCTTGAATTTTCCCTAACTCAATAAACAAACGAAATTTTATTACATTCAACTTTCATTATTAGATATCTTGGGCTCTTGTGAATTTTCTTAATACAGTTTCATTACTTTTCTCGGCCTATTGATCTACTGCTTATTTTATTTTAAAAAAATTGATTGTTGCGAATTTGGTGCAGCAAACTTTCAGACCAACCTAGTCAATCTTTTTTTCTTTTTTAGATTTTGTAAGTCTCCGTGACCGAGGAATATTACAATCCTCAAATGTCAAGTGCTTTCTACAGATCACGAAAGTTGAGGAATAGCAATATTCATACTCGTACGCTTTTCCTTTTACGTCGAGTACTCTCATATGCGTGTATAAAAATCAATACTACAAGATAACCTGAAAGAAAGTCCCTTACTACCGCGAACAATATTACATCAAAGATCACATTCAGCATTGAGAATGGACGCGGAACTCTCAAAGAAGTCTTAATGAAATCCAACCGAATAAAATTAATTTCGACCCCCCCCCCCCCCCGACTGCGACTTGCGGAAGGAGAATTCTTGTTATTAATTTATATAAGAGCCTCTCGTAAAACGTAGGGGCAAGCGAGTATATAATTTTGCATTCCGCCATCAAGTCGAGTCATGTCAGGAAAACGTTTTCCGGTTCGTCCGGCAAAGGTGGACATAAAATATGAAATACGCCGATGTTCCTATGCTTTCACGCATAAACCGGACGGCGTGATATTATTTATACGGGCGCAATATGACTTCATATTCAATAATAGCGACGGGCCTTTTATGACACAGCTTCCGAAATAGGTCGGAAATATTTTGCCGAAGTTTATTTTTCAAGAGAAGAAAATGTACATATAAGATGAATGACAATCGTTGTTTCTTTTACGCGACGTAATTATTAGTAATTTCTAATTCTTCAATTCTGCGCTTCGTATTTGTGACTGCCTGTCTCCACGCGGCCCCTTCGAACTCGCCGTGGACCGCATCGAGGGAAGGGCTTAAAGCAGTTCCACCGGCCTAAGAAGACCTCGCTTCCTGCAGGCGTACTAATCACGGAATTCTAAGGTGGGAACAAACCAAATTACTTCTTTTTCGTTTCATTAACAACACATTTTCTTTGTATTGAATGTATTAATATTTAAATTATTATTGTTCCTTTTCGTTGCGCTTGTTACGTTTGAAATTCGGTTACGGAAAACGTCTGCAGCGTCTCGAGTCTGCTTGACAACCCCACGCTTTCTCGCTCCCCTCGATTCTCATTTGTTAGAGGACACCGCGTGAACATATCTTTGATAGCTATTGGATATTGCTTATGGCGCACGTGCATCCTCGGCATCCTCCTGCCTTACTTTCAGGCACTCGGTTTCATTTCTCGCCGTTTTATCGCTTGGAAAATTATCGTAGCCCTTGCTTAGGATTAAGAAGAGCTTATCTACGGCTTTGTCGGAATTTCCCTCATGCACCACCGACCGAGTTTTAGGGTATTTCGGCTCTATACCAAACTTGAGAAACTACAAATCTCAGGTAAAAATTGAGCGACTTGTCTGACGCCATTTTGGATGCTAACGACGTTTTCTTTCCTTTCTATCCAGGCTACTAGTTCAAGTTCTAGTTTATGCAGCAACTGAACATTTGGTAGGTACGACTAAAGGCGTAACACCATAGCAGACGTGTTAAATTACATACAGGCAGCATGCCTCGGGATGCGCAGCGTATGACCTCGGGTCGATCTGAATGCTGTCGGTGCTCAGTGTACACGTAATACTTTATATCTAAATTTGTTTATTGACGAATTCGAACAACTGGATCAACGGTGAACACTCGTAGAACCTCGTGCGGAATTTTTACGGCGAGCGCGTCCTTTGTTTAGTCTATACACAGCTTTAACCAGCTGACGAAATAATGCGAAATTGAAACGTGTTCTAAAATACGGTCACATCTACATAAGCTCTGCAACAAAGATAAATTAACCGAAGCGTTACATTACGAACGTTTTTATACTGCAGCAAAACAGATGATATCTTTATAATCCAGTCAAATAAAAACACTGGGCCGTCAGTGCGTGGTCCGCGCAAAATTTTACTTTAGCGAGATTAAAAACGAAAGCCACTTCATTCTTATTAATGCCTTTCGGGGTATTTTATTTGTTGTTTTTCCTTTGTAATTAGGAATTATATGTC
This sequence comes from Dorcus parallelipipedus, assembly GCA_958336345.1. Taxonomy (NCBI): domain Eukaryota; kingdom Metazoa; phylum Arthropoda; class Insecta; order Coleoptera; family Lucanidae; genus Dorcus; species Dorcus parallelipipedus. The sequence goes on from OY284483.1 coordinate 28,336,798, forward strand.
AACACCCTAGGCAGTCATTCGCATAACGCCCTATGACAAATGCTTCGAACGTTCGCCTGTTTTGGCGACCGCGAATATCATAAATATGGTGTTTACGAAAAAAAAAACATTTTTCAAGTAGCTTCCGGTATAATTGGCAAAAGGAAATTGAGGATTCAGAAATTAAAAATATAAATTTTATTATTTAAAGTCTAAGATGTAAGTAATAAAAAATCGACGCTAACTTTGTAATTCAGAAAACGATCGATACTCAGATTTAGTTAGGGCCCCAGACATTATAAAAGCAAGTACGTGGGAGGACGTAATATCATAATTCCCAAGCAGCGATAAGATACATCAAAAGAAATTTTATTTTCGCACTACGTGCCAAAGTAGAACGGCACGGGAAAATCGTGACCCGCTTTTCCGATCGCAATTTTCTTTTCGGGGATCTGACCGAAACGCCATAACAAACAACCGAGATTTGCCAACGTCGGTTTTAAATTAGGGGCTCGCAATCGGAGCCCCGCTGAATTTACGGGCATTAATTAAATCCACTCTAGATTAAGCGACAAAAGATCGTGTGAATTGCATCTAATTAATTAAGGATCGCAGAAAGTAGTGCCGGCGACGACGCCTCGCTCTATTGCGGCGATGGAAATAGTTTAGATTCTCAGATTTAATTCTTGGGATAATTAAAGCCATTCATTACGCTGAAACTTTGAACATATTAATAAATCAATGTACAGCACTGGAGGTAAGAAACTTGCCGCAGTTTAGGACCTCTTGTATTGAATGAGACACATTATAATAGAAACTGAAATTAATACATTAAATAATATCCAATATAATCGATAACGCCAAATTCGCAGCATACGTATGTCATAAACGTTTTACGATATTTACTCAGAATAAAGCTTGTAAAACTTGACCTTCCATGGCAGACGTGTTCAACTGCATACAGACAGAATGCCTCGGGATGCGCGGCGTACGACCTCGGGTCGATCCGAATGCTGTCGTGCTCATTGTAGACTTAACGTTTTATATCCAAATTTGTTTACTGACGACTTCGAACAACTGAATTTGTCTTGAATTTGTTAAACTTTGGGATAATTAAAGCTATTCGTTACGCTGAAACTTTGAACATATTAATAAATTGATGTACAATACTGGCCGCAGTTTAGGACCACCTGTACCGCGAGAAACTGAAATTAATACGTCCAGTATAATCGATAATTAACTCGAAATGTGGACATATGGAAATGTAACCTCGATTTTGGTTAAAATTTAATTCGCATATAGAGAATATGCACGCGACGGAAAATCGATTACGTTCACGGTTTTGCGACCGCAAAAAATCACTACTTTCTGCATTGACATGATAACAAAAGTGGTATCCACGATGCAAAGAGTTTGCCGTTCGCATTTTCGCTGTCCTCAGCTGCCTGTAATGACTTCGAGTGTACTAGAAAGGCTGCTTTAATAAAGTACTTAAAAGTGCAGACAAATTGATTCGCCATTTCGTTTCAGCTCACAATCGCAAGCGTACCTAGTTATTCTGCGTGGAAGTATTATTATACAAAGGCGAGGGCGAAGCGATAAATTTCAATGCATCTGTATTATTAAGCCCGTACTTCAAAGAAAGCGCAGATAACATAAGGAACGAATTATCTATAGAATGTCGACAATAAAGGCTCAGTCGAGAGGAGTCGGAAAAAATACGACCACGATAAATTAGAGGAGGATTTCTAACGATATTTATTCCAAAGGATAAATGACTTTTACTTAAACATTGCTTGCAATTTCCTTTAACTTAAATTAACACAAACAAACTCAAAATTCGCCAATTTGTCAATTTTTTTAGCAAACATGAACGTGTAAAGAGCTGATCAATAAACTCGATCATGGTTTCTGGTAATTAGAGCTATAATGCAAATCAAAATTGCGCTAATGTATATGATCCGTGTTAAGCCTAGAAGCGGGGGATCTAATACGACACTCATTTCCTTAGATTATAGCATTATAAGGGGGATTGTCGAGGGAGATTTCCGAACAATTTCCTTCTAAACATGTAGAACCAACGCCTGAGAAATAAGAAGGGCGAAACGACCACAAGCCACTCGTTTTATGTACTTCTCCTATGTGTCGCTGCCACACAGGAATAATTACTCATTTTATACGAGCACTAACTCAAGTCACTTTTAGTGCAAATGCCCCGGTTCGAAAGTTTCAATTAATTCCGCCTTTTACGGGGGGGGGGGCACAAAAATTCTCATAATTTAACATTAACTTACGAAATTCACAAGTAATTACGTTAATTGTTTTCTTGCATTTGATGTCAAACACCCTGTAGTCTCATGTTGATGCTACTGGTCTGTTTTAAACATTTAATAAATTTCGTCCTGGCTGCTCGAAAATTATTAAATGAGACGTAGTAATCGCAGGCTTCAAAAATAGAAGCACATAAAAAATACATTATAAATTCCATAAAACGCGCTCTAAGCTTTTATTGTAGACTCCCTAATGGAACTAACATAAAAGAATTTCATAATCTGAAACATAAATAATCAATCCGGCCAGAAGGACGCATAAATAATAATAATAATAATAACGCGGGCATCTGAAAATTTTGTTACCTATGTAAATCATTCGATGTTTATGATGTCAAAGAGTTGTTTGCGCTCTTTCGTGATGAAAACCGCTGAATCTCAAATAAAAATCAATTTCACGATTATTTAACGTCGATGTAATTAAAATATCCCCAGTTCGAATGTTTGAACTTCATTAGTTCATTTCAACTAGTAACTAAATTGAAATCATTGAGAATTAATGTGCTTTTATGTTCGGTAAATTTATTTTAAAAAAAAATTATTTCTATTATTATTTACATTTAAACATACAATTTAAGAATTAGTCCGTTTATGTTCGTTTTACAATATATGTATATGCATTGTAATCATATTAACAAAAAGAGACGACAGACCATGTAAAAAATAATCAATAAAAAAAGGGTTGTCAAAAATATTGATCAAAAAATCTGTTTTATTGAAAATATGAAATAATACCAAAGACAAATTTAAAACGTAACTGAAAACAACGCGCAGACAATAGTAGCGTCGAAACTACCGATAAGCCCTTCGCTACAAAACACAGGGTGACTGTTAATTAACCCGACAAAATAAAACCACGACAAGAAGCGATGTCCGAGAGAAATCAAATGTCAAGCTCACAAGCCTCACCGAGCTAAATTTAACTCAAATTCCAAAGGCTATAGCCAAGTTGCAACCTGAGAAGCTAAGAAGTTCATCCAGCTAACTCAGTCGACAAGCTCAGAAATTTCAGTGAGCTCAACTGGCTTCAGGTTCTAAGTATTTCAGCCAAGTTTCCAGCTAAGAAGCAGAAAATTAGTTGAGTTAAAAGAAACTCAAATTCGAAAGTCTTTAGTATAACGTCAAGCAGTTGAGTTCAATTAAAATTGAATTTCCGGAATTTGAGCAAAGTTTCGAGCTTAGAAACAGTAGAATAGTTAAAAGAAAATAATTTAAGTTCAACTCAACTGAAACTCCAAAGATTTTAGCCCAATTTGAGTTTTAGAGGTTTTAGCCAGGTTTCAAAATTAGAAGCAGTGGAGAAGCTGAGAAAATTGATGAAGTTCAATTAAACTGGGGATACAAACATCTTAACTCAACATCGTGAAGAGTTAACAAGCTCAGAAGCTTCGCAGAACTCAATTGAAATTGAAGTTCAAAGGTTCTAAGCCAAGTTTCAAGCTTAGAAGCAATGGAAAAGCTGAGCAGAATGATTGAAGTTAAAAGAAACTGAAAATCCTATTTTAAGGCCGTGTAGAAGTTATATAAACTTAGCAGCTTAACTAAATATGAGTTTCAAAGATTTGAGCCAGGTTCAAGTTCAGAAACAGCGGAGAACATAAGACAGTCAGTTGAATTTAATGAAACACAAATTCCCAAGATTTCACATCAATTTCAAGAAGGGAAGCAATCGACAAGCTCAGAAGTTTCGCTGAGCTCAATTAAGTTTGAGTTGTTTCAAAGGTTTTAGCCAGGTTTCAAGATTAGAAATAATGGCGAAGCTGAGAATCGAATTCCGAGGGGTTTAACTGAATTCAGAGGCCCCAAGGCAGTTGATAAACTCAAAAGCGCAATTAAATTTAAATTCCAAAAATTTTAGGCCAGTTTCAAGCTTCACCGAGTTCAATTAAATTTGAATTCTGGTGATACGAGCCAGTTTCAAGCTTAAAAACTGAAAATCCATGGGGTTCAGCTCAGTTCAAGGCCGAGAAGAAGTTGACACGCTCAGAAGCTTTACTGAGCCCAATTAAATTTAAATTCAAAAGTTTCCGGCCAAATTTCAAACTCAAGCAATGGAGAAGCGAGTTCAATAAAAATCAAATTCAAAAGACTTCAGCTCTATTTCCAGAGTGCAAAGCAGTTAATAAGCTCAGGAGCTACGCTGAGCCCAATTAAATTTAAATTCCGAACGTTTTTAGGAAGTTTCAAGCTTAGAAACGGTGAGGAAGCTAAGAAGCTTTAATTGAGTTAAAAATGAAATTCGTATTTCAAAGACTTTAGAGCTCAGTTTCGAGATTGTGAAGTAGTTAATAACTCAGAAATTTTACTGAGCTCAATTCAGTTCAAATTCCAAAATATTTAATCAAGTTTAGAAGCAGAGGAGAAGCTAAGAGGCTTAATTGAGTTTAAGGAAACTCAAAGTTCAAAGACCGTGACCCAGTTTCGAGTAGAGTAGTTAACAAGCTCAGAAGCTTCACTGGGATCATTTAAATTCAAATTCCAAAATATTTCACCAGATTTAGAAGCAGATAGAACTTAAGTTTAATGCAACTCATATTCTAAAGACTGTAGTCCAGTTTCGAAACTGTAAAGTATTTAACAGACTCAGAAGTATTTATCAGACTCAGAAGCTTCACCGAGTCCAATTAAATTCAAATTCCAAAATATTTTAGAGAAGTTCCAAGTTTAGAATCTAAAAAGCTAATTAAGTTTAATGCAACTCAAATTCTAAAGACCGTAGCCCAGTTTGGACGCAGTAAAGTGGTTAACAAGCTAAGAAGCTTCGCTGAGCTCAATTAAAGTGAAACTTTAAGCCGAAGTGCGCAAGCTCAGAAGATCTGGATTAAACTCAAGCTATTCCAAAGGATTTAACCAAGTTTCAAGCAATGGGGAAATCGAACTGAGTTTGCTTACCAACTCACAAATTAACTGAGTCTAATTAATTTTAAATTCAAAAGGTTTTAGCCAAGTTTTAAGCTTAGTTTCTAGTTAGTTTTCGTCGGAACAATTGTCATTCACCCTGTATAGTTACTATAACGAAACTGTGATATTTCAATTCGATTCTTTCAATTTTTTTTTCCTTTGTCGATATAATCAGGAATCACCATGTGTAATATGAAAATATTTATCTAAGGTGATCATAATTTAAGGTCTTCAATTCTATATCTGGAAGCATATTCACTAAGAAACTGTGATTAATTATTCTATTTGGTGTGTCTGCGTAAAATTAATCGCTCTAAGGTCAACACTACACTTGTTAGTTGCACTATTTTATTTTCGCCGATACGTCCTCGAAAACTCGTCCCCCAAAAACAAAACAGTAAACAAAACCGATGATGGATCGCGCGCGAAGGTCACACGTCCGTTTTTATCCCGAAAGCTCTGGAAAATCCCGGCGACGCTATAAAAACCAAATTTTCTCTCGATCGCTCTTCACGAAATAAAGTCGCGCGAACGAAAATAAAAGTTAACATTACAGGAGGGGGGCGGAGGGGCTTTATTAAAAACCAGGGCATTAATTCGGGCAACTTTCGCGCGCGCACATAAAGTTCTTCCGTTATAAATCGGCTTATTTTCTCTAGAATTTTACACAAATCTGCGAGCAATTCCCACTGATTAAACGGGGAAAAACTGAAAAGCTCCAGAAATATCGAAACTTTCTTCGAGTTCTGTAATCTTTGGCAACCTTAATGCTTGCCTAAACTAGACGAGAAACGCCACAACTGTTTCAATTTTAACGTGTTTCGTCTTAAATTGTGCGGAATTATTAATGGGTTTGCTAATTTTCTAAGAAGTAGTTGGGTGTGACTTGATCTATATTTTCTTTAATTAATTAAGACGTTAACTATTAACAACGGAAGACTTTTCTCTTCCCCCCTGCCTGCATTAGCGAATTTTCATTAAACTTGAAACCACATCACTTTATCTAATCACGCAAAACAGCAACAATAACTCTCAGCTCAACCGTAGACAATCTAATCTGCAGGTTAATTTCTGAAAGGGAGATCAACTTGGTCGTAACACGATTATACGCATATACGCTCGTATAATTCATCACGAAATCGCAACAGTAGAGAGATAATTAATGCCGATGAAGTAACAGAGGTAGTAGCAGTTTGTAGTTTGAAAACTAATTTTAAAAAAATTTGACTATTTTAGAGAAGTTGCTGAAGCGAATATTTGAAGAAAAAAATGAATTGAAGATAAAGATGAAATTAAACTACGTAAGTTTTGAATGGGTTACAATTTAATTCCGCACCTTTCATAACTCGCAACGGTTTATTTACCCAGCCCTCGAAGGTAAACATTTACCTTGTAACATTTCAGGTAACGTAATTAAACCAAAAATTAATGTAAACTTTAATGAAATGTTCTGCAAAATACTAGTGCAATATTGAAACAATTTTTTTTTTCAATTTACAACGCCTGTACGCCCTAGGCCCAACGTTAACAGGTGTATAAGAACTTGGAAAACTAAAAATAAAAAAAAAGTTTGCAAACATATCGAAAGTGTTTAAAAGTTTTGCGCAGGAAATGCTATCACAAGAAAAATATTCGTTTTTCTCGTTCAACCCCCCACACTCAAACTTACATTCGCGGAGTTGAATGTTTTTTTTTGTTCACACTCAAGTCGCTGCGGGCTTTTAAACTTTTTTTAATAACTCAGGACTCACAGACTTTTATCACACGTGTCGTTACACCCTTATAAAACCTTAATTGCAAACGTACTTTAGTGAATTTGATTTTCTAAAACGATTCTTTTGTTCCAGGTCATTTTCCTTTGCCGTCTGTTTACTGTCTAGCTTGGATATGCCTGGACGTTCTATTTTGTACGGCATCAATAATGCACTTATGCACGATAAGCGTCGATAGATACTTATCTCTGCGGTATCCGATGAAATTCGGAAGAAACAAATCGAGGAGGAGAGTCACCCTGAAAATAATTTTCGTGTGGCTGTTATCGATAGCGATGAGCCTCCCTTTGAGCCTTATGTATTCTAAGGTGAGGCTTAAGCTCCGGAAACGAGCTCGATTTCTAACGTCGAACTGTTTACGTTGCAGGATCAGGATTCGGTGCTTATTGACGGCGAATGCCAGATACCGGATCCGTTATATAAATTTATAGGTTCAATTATATGCTTCTACATCCCACTCATCGTGATGCTTTTAACGTACGCGTTGACCGTGCGACTTTTAGCAGAGCAAAGGCAAAATCTCGGCACCCCCGACTGGTCGAGTGGGTGGCTAGGTGGTCCAACAACATTAGGTAAGGGCATTTCATATATTAACGTTATAAACTACTTACTGCTCAATTGCTTGTTACATTGAAACCTGTCACAGAATCAAAATAGAACAAAATTGATTCATACGTATAAAATGCGAACACAGACTTCATCTGTTACAAAAGCACTGGATTAGCACTTACAGATGTTGTTCACGAACGATAAGCGTTCGGGTGGTCAAACTCAAAACACACGCTCCAAAATAAGCTCCAACGAAAATGCGACCACTGTTCGTGAAGTGTGCGTCACGTATGGCTTCTAAGATGAACGCCGGACACGAGTAAGCCGGACATCGAAGACACGCCCCTTACGCTCTGAATTCTAGAAAATCAACAGTGTCCCCAACTGTTATTGAAACAGACTAGAAACAACTTGCAGACATAATAAAACCAAAACTTTAAGGCTGATTTTTCTGTTCGATTTTATATTCGAGTGAAATATTTATTTACGTTTACATTGTCTGAGAGAATTGCCTCCGATATCTGATCGCCAGGACACCAACTGTGTTGCCAATCTATGGTTGGAAACAATACTTTTTCCTAGTGCACTGCCTATTGCGCTATTAAATCGAATACAAAATCGGATGCGAATAGACACAGTTCTATTCTTGAAAAATCGAATACAAAATCGGAAGCTCTCTCGAATGTTATAAGTCGAATGGGAAAATCGGATAGTGCAAAGGCAAAAATATCACGTTTGAGCTACTCGAAACTGAAAATCGAATGCACACTCGGATAGTGTAAACTAGCTTTTAGAGTTTGTAACCAGATAGAACGGTCACTGAAGCTAAAATAGATACAAAAGATATAAGTACTATGCGTTAATATATTTTTTAGAAAAGGGGAGGCTATGAAAAACAAAATCTGAGTCTTAGCTTGATTCGAAACTTTTATTCTGATATTTGCTTCCTGACCCCTGTCAAATCTGTTAGTTGTTTAAACGCTCTTGAACACTCTAGTCATGGGTCAGCAAGCAATCCAACGGCATTTGAAATTAGTCGTTATCATGTTAAAGAGTTTTAACAAAGCCTTATGTATTCAACTGGAAGATTTTTTCTACTATCGTCAAATGTAGCTTGACATTTCAGTTTTGACATAAGTTAATTTCATTTAAGCTACGACTTAGGTTTTACTTTTCCAAGACTCCTCTAATCTAAAAAATATGTTAACGCATTGTATAGATAACGATAGTATTCCAAAAGTTGCATATTTAATAGACTAATGTGGCAAATTAAAAGTTTCATGGTAGAATTAAAGTATTTTTGAACGACGGTGTTATGGCAGAAGAGGCTCTGGGAAACGGTGGTATTCACGGCAAAACTCGTTCGGGGAGGACCAAATGGTTACGTCAAGGTCACGGAGAATGGACGCAGATTTTCATGCTAACGGAAGAAACAAGAAAATAAGTAAAATAGAACAACGAAATTGAAACTGAGCCAGTCCTTGTAGAGAGAGGGCCTAGAGCGGAAAGAAACTGCGACGCGTCGGCTGGATAGCACGGACTTTATCTGCTATGAGAGCACTGGATTAACACTTCCAGATGTTGTTCACGAACGAGAAGACCACCAATAACCTTTGGGTGGTCAAACTTAAAACACAGGCTCCAATATAAGCTCCAACGAAAATGCGACCACTGTTCGTGAAGTGCGTGTCAAATATGGAGCAAGCCAAATATCGAAGACACGCACGTTCCGCTCTGAATTATAGAAAAACAACAGTGTCCCCAACTGTTACGGAAAGAGACTAGAAGCAACTTGCAAACGAAATAAAACCAAAACCTTAGAGTTTGTAACCAGATAGAGCGGTCACTGAAGCCGAGATAGATACGGGTCGTAACAACGATTTACTGAATAAACTCGTAATATAAGTAGTAGGTATAGATAACGATAGTATTCCAAAAATAGCATATTAATATACTGGCGTTGCAAATTAAAAATTTCGTAATAGAATTAAGTGATTTCAAGTACCTACAGAGGCGCTAGGTGTTTTGCTATATTGAATTTTGATGTCGAGTTAAATGGAGATTTCAGCTACACAGCAGTAAAGTGATATGTAATTAATTTTCAATTACAGATCGGCGATGTACATGGAGAAAGCTATTAAACCCCACGCGGCGACCCGCCACACCGCAACATGCTCACTCAGCAGCATCAACAGACACTGATTTGACTACCATAGACACACACGAACTCTGGATACAAGAGAGCGAACCCTCTCCTTGCACAATGTCTGCACTCGGTCAATTCGGGGCTGAAATGCTGAAGTTATCCCGCGGTCTGGAAGCCGCCTCCAACAGTTCAACATCACGCAACTGTCGGCTTAATTCCGACCAGAGCACCTTGAAAGCGGGGTAAGTGCGTTCATTATCAACCCATCTAAATGCCACATCAACGTCATTTCGGGAAAGTAATGGAAGCGTTACTTAGACGAATGAAAAAACTTTCACGTTTCATCAAATATATAATAGAAGAAATGGGAAACCCTCGAAACCGAATACAAGCTCCAATACTTCAGTTACAATAGAGCGATTACGGTTGATCGATGTTTTGTAATGACCCTCTCTCCCAACACATATCCGATTTGTCATCAACTTGAATTACAAGTTATAAATTAGTCACAAATGAACTAATAAATTTTTCGACGCAAAAAAGTCTACGTGCCACGATTTTCAAATCCATATATTTTTTATGAAAAGTTTTTTCTGACGGGTTCTGGGGTTCTATTTTCATTATCAAATCAATTATTTCTTTCTTACCAAAAAAGTAAAAGTATTTCCAGTTCTTAATTCTGTAAAGTTAGTTTGTTTTTTCTTCTTGAAATTTAATTTACTTCGGTGCTCCTACAGTGTGTTGTTTCCAACGTACAAATAATAAACTTGAGTTTTATCAATGGGTGAGAAAGCTTTCCCAGAAAATGCGATTAACGATAAACAATTCCACACATAACCTGTTCTTTTAGTGTTCGACGATTTTATGTTGCGATAAAATAACACACACGATTTTGATTACTTTTGTTTTTAAACCGCTACTAAGTTTTGTAAAAAAAATTACACATTTATTTATAATTAACACAAAAAAAAACTTACTTTTTTTCTTGATGCTAGGAAAATGTATCAGATGTACTCGTAAGTACTAAACAATAAATGGCTGTTTGAACAATGCAACCGCATTGACCACGAAATGAATCACATACGTTAATCTCCGTCATAATGTTAAGAAATTAATGTTATTGATCGCGCTAAATTTAGCTGCACTAATGTCTGTAATTTATAGATTTATTGTGTAACAATTTTAATGTCACATACATTAAAATTGTTACACAATAAATCTCCTACAAATACAAACCAATCGGGTACTCCCCTTGAAAGATGTTAATTAAATAAAGTGATTTAAATATTTTTTTATTTTAAAAATGTTACGGTAATAATTTAAGTAACATGAAATAAGGGTCGTAGCTCAGTACAGCAAAACATTTATTAACAAGTAATTACAACTACAATTACTTACATCTTATTTTGGTCACTTACAGACAATTCAGACTACATGACACTCTGACTAGATGGTACTCCAATGCTGCTAATGTTCGGCTTGCTGCCTTTTTATAGGAGTTTTGTTCCCGGGGCATTACGTAAATTGTCGCCTTGACATTTGTCTTTGGATTTGCACACGGCACACGAATGAATCATACGCCTTGACATACGTATGTAACATACGTTACATAATTGCAAATTATTCATTCTTATGTTTATGTTTCGCTCGACTGATTTTCAGCTGCACATTCGTTGGTGGTCTTCTCATCCGAGTTACAATATTTTTTTATTCTCAATACATATTAATGTAATTTTTCTAACGCTCACGTGTTGTCCAATTGAATTCCATTCCGTCTTGCCTGCTTACCTCACGTGCTTCTTTCTTCCTCCACTAATTTCGAACACTGCGCATGTACGCCTTTTTCGGTTGTAAACGAAATTAGTCGAGTGATTCCTTACATATTTAATTACAAAATCAGATTCTACTTTATCTATTGAAAATTGATTGCTTCTTCAAATGTAATTAATTTTTTTGTACTTTAATTGATATTTGTGCGCGCAAATTATAACTTCTGTCCGATTTTCCCGCGTTCAAAGGCCCGCAAATAAATATTCAACAGTCCCACTTAAATTTGCGCCGAACGCATCCGCTTTAATTTAATTAAACGCACGACGGCAAAAAGTATGACAGTAAATGTACCCTTCGCAATTACAGGCACAATTCGCAGTGTGTAAAGAAGGAAGGTCGGCGGGTATAACGAAACTATAAACTTCGCATGAATGAGCGCGGAGAAGCTCGAAGATTCTGAAATTTACGTTTAACGTATATGCACACATGTACCCTTAAATATTTACTTGCGCGAATAGGTTAAATAATGGTTGCGTCGCGTCGGGTTGGTTTAAGGGAATATTAAATGAATGTTTTCATGTCGTGGGTGTTCTTACCCGCCCGCCCTCAATCAAAACCTACTGATTACACGTTTATTTATAGACCGTCTGCTGTTTCTGTAAAAATTCAGTGGGTTTGGATACATACAGGCTGTGCATATATAGGGTCCGTCCCTATCTTTTCTTTTAATTAAAACACTTTACTTTTCAAGAAGCTCCTGAGAGGTGCAACAAGTCCTACACAAATTAAAATATTAATATTAAATCCTCTTAGCCAAATTAACTTGTAACAGTAGTTCATTTGACCTACAAGCTTACCTATCTCACACGAATCACCCCAAAAGTAGAAAACGCAATTAGAGAATTAGATCACCGGCCAAAGTCAGCAGATTAATTACCCTGCAGAAACGCGGAAACAATCCCTCATAAATCATCATGTTTAGTTTCCGCGCAGAGAGAGAACTTCGTAAATAACGAAGAAACCTCGACGCTATGTGGATACGACAATACAAATTACACGAGGCAGATTTTTCCTTGGCTACGAATATTTAAAAAAAAAACATTAATCTGAATCGATGGTGCTCGAAAGCCCGTAGATTTTAACTAGTGGAACGTAAAATTTCCACCGGAAAATACTTCTGCCGGAAGGAAAGACGTAAGCTAAGGATATTCGTGCCTGTATTTCGTATATTAAGTGGATGTATTCTCCCCAAGCTGCATGAATAAATTACTAATTCATTAGTAAATATTTAAGAGAGAAAATTATGCTATCATAATGTACAGTACAATATTTATACTAAACAGCCATTTTGTAACCTTTTTGTTAAATTTATTTCTCCCTCCAATATCATCATTACTTTTCTCCGCTGCCACTCTCACTTCTTTTCCTTGTACTTTCCTCTGTCAACCTGTCCCCCTGTTCCATTCTCTCAGATCATATATTTTCTTTCTGCTTAATTCTTTTTATATGTCCCTTCAACCTCGATTGGCTCCCTTATATCATTTACTAGTTACTTCGTGACCTCTCTTACTTTCCTTGAATCCTTCCCAAAAATCTCCTCGTTCTTTTCCTTGCCGTCCAACTTTCAAGCGCAACAGATTCCACGCATTATCAAATGGCGAAAGGTACCTCATTCGATAGGACTCATTGAGTATGACACACATCCAGTCGCTGAGTAGACAAGGTCAGCAACTTACTGACTTAATCCTTTCTTTTTACCGAAAGGTTCATTGGAATCGAGTTGTATCATGAAGTTGGTCTTCTCGTTTAATCCCCTCTTTTCTCAACTACAACTCTCACTTTCTCGTTCCATGTTTTTCTTTTTCCAGCTTCTTCCACTTCATATATTTTCTTTACTAACCCATGCTTGTATGCGTCCCATCCACTTCAATTTGTATCATGTTTAATTGTACCTGTCATTCTTAATTTCGAGTCTTGTCTTTTTTTCGACTTTTCTGAGAAACATCAACTCCAACTAACTCTTGTTTAGTTTATTTCTCTGCGCTTCCGTTACTGTCCCATTTGCACAGACAAAAGACCCACACAGATACATTGTATTTAAGTTTTATTTTGTTCAAAATGTTTTATTTGAGCTTCCTACATTTTTTAGGGTAGATCGTTTTGATGACCTGATTACTTGAGAAAACGAGCTCAAATTTATAATATAGATCCGTTTCTAGTGTCCAAAACGTAAGTCAATTTTGAGAGGCTATGAAAACGAAAGGGTTTGTCTTAACATGAATGTGTCTAAATATTTTTTTGAAACAAAGCCAAAATCAATTTAAATTGAAACATTTCTGGAGGGCGCCAGTTTCAGCATCTCCTGTAATAATTTAAATTAAAAATTGTTCCCCAGTGATACACCTTGTTTGGGTTCACACTATGTAAGGAAATAAAGTCTGAACCAATTTCGTTTTATATTTTTTCAGATCTGCTGAAAGAATTCCCGACAGCATAGGTTCAAATTCTCCCCTGCTAACGACGGAGTCGCCATCCCCCTGGTTAACCAAGAGACGAAGGGCTTCGACTTTTCATGAAGGTGACACAAGAGATGAAAATCCCTCGCCCAAATGGAGGAGGAAACGAGGTTCCAGTTTTCACGAGATCCGTTCCGCAGAAGCAACCCAGACGGAAACTAAGGCGGCGGCGGAAGCTTCGGAAAACAGTGCGTTACCACTTCCACCCCCTTGCACCTGCCCTTATTTCGGCGAGAAGCAATCAGATAAATCTCCGCCGCCGCGTCCGGCGGACGTGAAAATTATTCCCAGCGAACAAATAAGCAGGCGACAATCTCCGAATTTATCGTTGGAGATGGAAAAGCAATCTCCCTCAATTAAGAAGCCGAGCCTGAACAAAAATAGATTGAATCCAAGTGCGGATGTGGCCACCAGTAATATGATGGTTACGTGGGAGTCGCCTAGGCGAAGTCACAGGAGAGGATCTAGTTTCGGGAATACCCGAACGAGCGTGTTGAATACTCAGCGGACGCCACTGTTGTTAAGACGTTCTGTGACTCTTAGACACAACGGTCATACCGGAACTGGTCTTCAGGATAAGGGAAAGAATCCGTCATCACCGTGCCTTCTTCAGAGATATAATCACAACAACGCGAGCACCACAAGGGGTGGAACTATTAGGTCGCACCACAGTCGCAATTCCAGCGTAATATCGCGGAATTCATCGCGACACGGACGTATCATAAGACTGGAGCAGAAAGCAACGAAAGTGCTGGGGGTTGTATTTTTTACGTTCGTTATTTTATGGGCGCCGTTCTTCGTTTTGAATCTTTTACCAATAGTGTGCGAGCAGTGCGAAAAGAACATACACAATTGGGTGTTTCAGTTCGTAACGTGGTTGGGCTACGCCAGTTCCATGGTGAACCCCATTTTCTACACGATATTCAACAAGGTCTTTCGGCAGGCGTTTAAGAAAGTGCTTATGTGTCGTTATCGTAACCAAACCTGGAGACCGCACAGGTGACAAGCAAAATTATACAAAAAAACTGCCGTGGTAAAGAAAAATTAAAAATTAGTCTTGTATGTAACGTTAGTAATTATTTTCCTGTTGTAACATTTCTGTGGCAAAATAGTTTTGTAAGATAATTAAATTAGGAGACTTGGAAAGCTGTGGTCATCATTAATACTTACTACATACTTCCTCTGGCCTAATTACTTGAAGCGCCTTGCCTTTCTTATGTAAATAACTACCTTTGCGCAAGAAACTTTTTATAGTAAATTATGTAACCTAGTGAAAATACCAAAGAAGTCATTATCAGTAGTAAAAAAATAGAGTTGTACAAGAGACATAGTCAATGCACTGAAACTTGTGATATAATATTAGGTATAAGATGGTTTTCAAATGACCGTCATTATGGGGGAAAATAATGCTTCTTTATATTAAAAAAAATAAATAAACAGATGTTTATATGTTATGTATTAAGAAGTTAATGTAACATATTTTACTCTGTAGAACAACAAGACACTTGTACAGAAATATTCCTACGTACCGTAATAAAAATAATTTACTGTTCGAAAGGCTTTTATTTATCCATTTAAAAGCGTCTATATTTAATATCCAATTCCGAATTACTTCCTCGGCTTGAAGCGGAGAATAGCGAAAATATGAAACTCGAATCGATTATTATCAGGTGTGTATAGAGGCAGTTGAATCGGAAGCCAAATATTGACTCAATAATTCGCTTTAAAATTTCAGAGCTCCTCTCTCTCTCTATTTGCATTCTCGATGGCACAAACTTCGTTTATATTTATAATGAAATTAAAATGCACGGGAGCTTTTTAAGGAAGATTTACGAGAGCTTCGAGCTAATACAGAAAAAAGAAACTTTCAAATTGTGCACCGAGATAAAATTAAAACACATTTGGAAGTTAAAATGTAGGCAGATAGCGAGTCTTAAACTACGCGCGATAAGAATGGGAATTGCCTAATTTCGCAGAAAGTCGAGAAAGTAACAGCTAGATTCTAATAAGGCTATACAATGATATTTTAAAGTCAGCCCAGACTCCGGAAGAAGAAGAAATATACGCGAAGGGAAAAAGTTACTTCTTTTATCTTTCTGTGAATAATAATAGTGATGAGGGTTTATAATAAAATATTAACCAGCAGACATATGTATGTACAATATTGAAAATTAATTTTGCATTATTTGATAATAAAAAGTGTTTAATCACACGAAAAAACTACTGCTGAAGGCTGCGGAAGCCCTTGTATTTAAAATTAAAAATAACTGTACGAGAAAGAGTACTTCCGTTTTCGTTAATGAAGATTACTTATAATTTATACTGTTATTTTCCATAATAGAGTGCCTCGTGTTGTCGTTGTATAAATTATCAAGTTTAGAATTTAAGAAAGTTTACGTTGTCACCAAATTTACTTTAAACTTGACAGCCTCAACCTTACCTTAACCGGGTGACAAATTCTGCTGTATCTTTCACCAGCTTTCCCCTCGGCTAGCAACAGTTAGAACGGGTGGGCCTAATATGATGTTAAATTCTTAAAGGCGCCAGGACAGATTTGGGACAACTGATAGACAAACAACCTCGTCGGTATCCCCGAGCCGACTTGATTAGGCAGAAGGCCAAAACAAAATAGAGACTACACTTGACTCACTGGTACGTGAAGGAAGGGTAACGTAAACACGCACTTAGGGTTAACAAATTCGAACTTTATTAAAGAGGTTAAACCTGTGCTTGTTCAACACAAAATTTAGCTAAAACGCAGTAAATCTACAGTTAACAATTTTATTCACTCTCTATAATTTAATCCTGTACATGCAACACTGCATTTAGCCGAAATTCGCTCTCTGATAAGGCATGCATTAACCAAGCGATTTAAAATGGAGCAAATAAATAAATAACTTACAATCTTCCTGAGGAAATTAAACAGTCACTAACGTCCGTCACTTGCCTAACGATGGGTAGTTGGCGGTCACCGCGCCACCTGTCAGACGTTTTGCACTAAGCTGATTGTGAACAGATACATTAAAACACATTTGTCAAACATTTGCACGGCTAATCTGCACTAATTTCCTGCACTAAGTCAATTCTGAATACTTAAAAGTATAAGTTAGAAGTAGAAGCCTGAGTGAAGAGAAAGAAAAACCGTTAGCGTCCAAAATGGCGTTAGATAATTTGCTCAATATTTTACTTGAGATTTGTAGGAATCCCAAGCTTGGAATGGGGCTGAAAATATCCCAAAGTTCGTTCATTAGTGTGAATTCTATTCCGGCACGGCCGTTAATAAATTCTCCTCACCTTAAGAGCAAGAATTTCGATACTGCATAATCACGTAACTGCACACCAAGAAAGCGAGTTTTTCCCCTTTTGCTTGGTAAGCGAGGGAGAACAGTGTAGCCAAATAACTCGGGACGCAGCCGGACGATGCTCTGTTGCCCCTTTTCAAAACGTGTCAGGCAGAGGGATGCAGGCAGGCAGATAGCAGGCAGTTTCCGGGTGAGCTTTGAGTGGTAAACGCTTACTAACGTTCTGCTAAGACGCGCTAATTAGGCAGACGGTGTTACGGTTGAGAAATTCATTTAAGTTTTTCATAATATTTGGCAGTCGCCCTGTATTTGTGCGGGAAGTCAGAGTTCAGTTCGCCTACGTGACATTTCTCAATATCACAACCAAACCATACGCTGTTATTTAGTCCTAGAGTATCTGTCTATCTATCTGAAACTGATTTCATCCCGTAACGACACTCGTCTCAGCGCATAGTTGGAGCCCTCGGCTTCGCGCTCATTGTTTCAACAGAGCCCCTGGCGTGCTGACCTTTCGTTTACAATCTTTGTGCTTCTTTCATGTGAGTCTTGTGATTGAAGCCTCAAACGGAATCTACTCCGAGATTTGTTAAAAGCACGTCGAGTGAATTCAAGCTCCTTATTAAGCTTCCCTAAGACCTATTTCTGGGACAAAGAACAGGTAAGTCTTGTTGGCAATTTTGTGCGTATGTTCCGTTGGTAACGCGTCTCTCTCTCTCCTCTACTAGGCTTTTAGTGATGGTTTTACCTCTATTGAATTAATCGACGTCCCTGTGGGTGAAATAAAATGCCGGAATCGGCGTTTGAAACGAATAAGTGCCCCGCCCGTGAAAGTGGACTTAACTTGTAGACGCGACGTAACACCTTTGCCGAATTACGTCATTGGCAACACTTACCGCCGGTGGAGGGCGCTCTCTCACCGTTGACAGGTGTTTGCCTTTACGTCGGATTTTGGTCACAAGATTACAAATATTATTAATTAATTTCAAGTACCTTCTTGGTCGTCTCATTTAAACATTTTTACTTTCTTTTATTTTAATCAAGAGATTCATTTTAATTACTTTAAGCTTTACACGTGAACGAAGAGCAGATCTGCTTATCGGTTAACGTCTAATTTGTTCGTTTGCTTGAAAACAAAGTTTACTTAGTTTCATATCTTGTTCGATTCACTGGAACCCCTTCTGGGTCGTATTCGATACTCGTAAATTATTTATTTTCTTCTTTCGGTGACTTTTATTTTATTCAACTTGTCCACCCTTTGCTCTTGGGGTTACGTTGAACCCTCCCGTCTCCAGGAGTTTAGTCGGCGGTGCTGGAGAAACTTCAAAGTCACTCGCACAATTTGCTGTCCTTCAGGTAGGTAGCAACGGGCTCGCGAGTGTTGTTAATGAATTGCAATGACATGTGCTGAAGGGGTTTGTGCAAGAATTGAGGCTTGCTGATGATACTCTATCGCGAGATGATACCCCTCGCGGTGTCCGCTAATGGCTCGGACAAAGGGTAAGAGATTGGGCACTCTCTCATATAGGTGATCCCGCTGTATTAAGAGTAGGGGATCACCCCACCTGCACACGGCATTGTACCACATCCGCCGGCTACAGAGGCATGAGTAGCAAATGCCGAAGACACAGCTAGTTGTATACCTGACCTCGTGGATTGCATTGTGCGTCCCAAGAACGGTCATGACTTGGTATTGACTGTAGGAAACGGTAGCACCAATGATTCTGAGAAGACAAGGTACGCTCATTTACACCTGGGGGTCGCCTTTATGCATGCCAAGTACGAAGATGGACCCTCCCGGCCATTGTTTTGAAAATAACGCCCTAGGGCATTATTTCAATGCTAACGTGACCTAATATTGATCCATTATTTTCTTATAATAATCCAGTCGGACATTAAATACCATTAAATGCCATTCTGTGTTTGTTTTTCACTTCGCCCTTCATTAATTAGATGACAAATTATGTGAATTAGACAATAATTACACCTATTTACTTATTCACCACAGGCGGTAGATGTTTGTGTGTGATACGTTTACGTGAGTAACCAAGAAAATTTGGAACGTATTAAATTTTCCCATACAACTTACTATCTCCCATCTACATTGTCTGTTTGTAACACTTGAATGGGGTAGCACTATAACAGCAAGAGGTCTAATTTGCGGCAAATATGTTACAACTCTAACCAAAGTTCGCATGAAACAGACGGAAGATGCATGACTACCTGGCATAATTGTGGTTTGGACGAATATTCCGGCAAATATCCCGTTTCCACTGAATGACGTGTACTTAACATCGCTCGTGTTCTATTGGGCGGGCTCATTTCACTTCGGCCTTGCATTAACTCGAATCATTGTATTGCACAAACGACAGAATAAAATCTATTTCCAGAAAAGAAGTCTGGTGTTTGATCGAAAATGTTTCAGCAGCACTGATCCAAATATGATTTCATTTGTGTCAGTAGAGTTCTGCATACACATAAATGTGGACGTTTTACGAATACACACGTAAATAATTCATCCAGAAATACGTGAATTATTACTGGGAACGTCGGGTTCACGTCGCCCGGCATTAGCTGCAAGTGCACGAGGAATCCGAACATGGTTTTCGTGTGTTGGCTTACATTACGATGCATCGCATTTGCTGTCAAGAAATTCTATATCCTGCTGTAATGTATTAATGAGAAGGTCTCGCTCGACCTGGGTAACATGCGCTTCTGACTAATTAAATCACTAGTTATCCTCGCGTTTAACTAGCAAGATTAATTTACGGCTGACATTTCCGTGTTCGTTATTAAAAACAACAATCTTCGAATGGATAACAAATGTCTTAATCATTTCAAACCTTGCGAAATGATTCGCGATAAATTCTAGGATTATACAATGTGGAAACCGATTTCTGACACATAACAGTTTGTATAATGATCAGGACAAAGAAGGGTGCAATCAATTAAGTTTCTCATACTGTAACGAAGTCATAACATACTTTTGGGATAAATGTCAATAACATATCTCCGGAAAAATATACCGTTGGTTTTTACATAAAACGTTTGAGAAACGCAGGCTTATTTATATAAAATTGTTTACTTTAGTTTCACTTCAATAAATAATCTGCGACCATTTCAGT
This sequence comes from Dorcus parallelipipedus, assembly GCA_958336345.1. Taxonomy (NCBI): domain Eukaryota; kingdom Metazoa; phylum Arthropoda; class Insecta; order Coleoptera; family Lucanidae; genus Dorcus; species Dorcus parallelipipedus. Next base: position 28,357,185 of record OY284483.1, read on the forward strand.
GCATTACGCTTTTAAGTAATTTTCATTCTGGCATTCTATTCGAATTTGTTAATATTGAATTTTCTTTATGTTATTTAATGTTTCACATCATGGAGAATATTTTCGCCATAAAGCTGACATCTTAAGTGGGTTTTCATATCTTTTAAAACTTCATTTATTATCTTCTTTCTAACTTCGACATTCTCTAGCCGGAGTTTTTTTTTTTTTCTTTTTTCGTTATATTGGGGCAGCAATGTTTCATCCGGGGCCGTTGTTTGATGTCCGAAGCAATATAAAACCTTCGGGATTTATCTCGCCCGAACTTGAAGCCGAGGTGTAGAAGTAATGCCAATATAATTCCGGTAATACTCTCTGCCATTGACTTATTGACTTGCGGTATTCTCGGATTCACGTATTCTGCTAGGTGAAAGTTTATTCTATTATCGTTCGTACTAGCCAATCAAATTAAATTTAAAGTTATCTGTTCTAAATGGATTTTTTCGTTGATAATATAATGTTTTACGAATCAGGTCATCTTACAAGTGCGAGGGCAGTTTGGAGAGACAACAAGAGTAATTTGTGCTTGCACACGGTGCAATTCGGTCATTTGTATTCAACTCGCAACTCGCCAAGTTTATGCAAATGATGCACCAGGTTACTTTCAATAACACTTCCCATCACTCGGTAATTTGAGACTACTTGTTGCGGTATTGGAATTGATCGATTGAAAGGCTTTGGATTCAATAGATTCAAATCAGGGCGCATACAACAACGGTAGGTACTTCACGTGAATTATAATTTATAACCAAATCTCTCATACATAACCTTCTAAAGTACAGGGTGTTTCAGGATCAACCAAACAAAACGTTTCGTTAAAAAAAACTCGCTAAACCCAAGAAAAATTAAATTTCACGTTTAAAAAACTGAAAAAAAGAAAAATATTTTAAAGGAACTTATAGCAATTGCGGTTTGAAATTAACAAATAAATTATGAAAGTACTTTAAATGAAAATGAACTTGAAACGTCTATCTCTTAGTATAGTAGACCTGATAGCCGAGTGTGTGCCAGAACTATTCCAACTTTGCCATTATGAGCTTGAATGCAATTTGTTATACACCTTTTAAAAGTTAAAAGTTTCCCAACTTAACGTTGATGGTGCAACAACTAGAACATCAATTTTCAGTTAAAGCCTTTCACGAGGAACTAGAGTTAATTAAAATTATCGAATGTTGTTTCACAAAAAAACTGTTGCCAAAAACTAATTTATAAAACATTGTATTTATTTCGTTCATCTGCTGCTCTTTATTAACCAAGGGCGTACCGTCGTTTTAGGGATAATTTTTCATTTAAACAGGTAAAAAACCAGCATTTCGTAACTCATCAAACTCAATACGTAAACTAAATTCGATACAACGTCGCCTACGCGATTGCGGAAAATTTGCTCACCTCAAAACGGCTAGGCTTTGCCAACATGAATCAGAACTGACCTTTATAGTAAAACTGCGTTCGATGACTCATAGTGTTCCATTCGCAAGATTTTTCCTAGTCAGTAGTCGCGTGGTCATATACTATCGATATCATAAAAAACTAGGACAACTTTTAAATCCAGTAGCCATGCGTTTCCATTATTTTATTATATTGAATCTTACTTTTTGTCAAGTCAGTAACAGTATTTTTGTTAACGCTCAAATTCTGAGCAATTTGTCTAACTGTGACACCCTTTTCTATGCAAGCAGCTATCCTAGCTTTTCAAACAATATTTACTGTAGGTATGATTGACAATGAGTGATCATTTCAAATAATTTTAAATTTATGGTTGGTAGCAGTTTTACACAACTTAAAAAGTCTTGTCCTAGTTTTTTATGATAGCAATAGTACATCTTCCACTGGGAGACTCTCAGAGGCGAAATTAACATTCACAGAACGTGTTAGTGTATGAACAAACTTCGAAAGTTCGTCCGTCTATCTGTATCCAGTACCATGGTTTGGGTGAGAAAACATTAATTTAATTGCCAATTTGTTATGTTATTAGAAACTAACAGCTGCTTTATTTGATTTACAAAATGCCATTTTCTTCCCGTTATAAAATTATTTTGAATTTGTTTTGCATTATCTCGTATATCATTAATAATTTTACTGAATTATTATATGTAATTTGATCATACACGATTTTTTCGGAAGAAATAAAAAAAAACTTACTAACGTAGAATGGATCTAAAATGAGACTTACCGAAACTGACATTTATTTTGATCCGAACACCGTAAAGAAACATACCTGAAACAGAAATAGAATATGTATTATGACGACTGCGGTAAATAATGAAATCGATAACGGTGCTCGGTTGTTAGCGATGGCCATCACAAACGCATGTAAATTATGTTACGGTCATCAAAATAGAATGTACGCGATTAATTTGATTACTCGCCCGAACACGTTTTTATTTCAGACAAATTATATTTAGTGCTTAATGCGATAAGTTCGAGCTCTGAAATATTTTCCAAACATTCAATTACATATTTATTCAGACTGAATAAAAAATGTGGCACATTTTTGAAACTTTCTTTTTCGAGTTTATGTAAAATCCATTTGTTGTTGTACAATTTATCAAGTTTAGAATTTAAGAAAATTTACGCACTCTCAATGTATGCGTAAATCACGAGAACGTTTGTTTATTTTGTCTATGGTTTGGTAATAAGATACGGGGATATGTGTCAGGTAGAACGACGTAGAAAAGATAGCAGTTAGTCTCCGGGTGAGCTTTGAGTAGTAAACGTATTGGTAAGTGGTAATGGAGTGTCGAAAAACAGTCAATTTGCGAAATAAATTAGTTAGACAGTTTTAGCCGCCGAAAAAAACGACGAAGAGAGGGATCTTGAAGAAAGGCGTACATAGTACCACCCTCTCGAGGCGATTGGACATAGCTGAGAAGGACCCTACCCATTCGACCTCCGTTAATTATCAAGTCGATTGGACGTAGCCGGGAAGGACCCTACCCATTCGACCTTAATTAATTAGTTTAGCTAGCGTTAGGGTTTACGATCACCTCCAAAAGGAGTCCCTGAAAAACTGGTGATTGTCCTGCAAATTGATCGCCGAGGGCAGCATTTGTAATTAATTAACTGATTCCATTGATTAAGTACACTGTAGGCCCATTGTGTCACACTGTGCGTTGGTTGATTGAACAGAATGAGTCTTAGAGTACGATCTGAGGTGACAAACACTAGTACCAAGACCAAATCTAAGTTGAAATTCAATTAATTGTTAATCTAATTAAGGATGAGAGCTCTTCAACAAATATCTGTGTAGATATTAAACCACCAACTGTGTGATTTGAAAGAAGGTAGGCCGCGCCGATATTCGAAAGTGAAATCTGTTAAGCGAGTTCTACTGTACTTTCTGATAACCGTCATTTTTTTCTTTGTATTGATTTCAACGCAAGGTTTTTACGCTCATTATATCAGACCCCAGTGGCTGGTACAAGGAGTTTTTACCTTTTTTTTGCAATAAATAATTAATTAAATCTAACTTCGTATTTTATTTAACGTAATTAGCTCCTTTGTTCTCTCGACTTATCTACCGACGCACCAAGAAAAACAGGTTATCACAACGTAGGTCCAGATTCACAGTGGTCACGAGATTATAATTATTATCAATAATATTACGGTAAAGTTTCTCGTTGATTCCGAAGGGTCGTTCAACCGAAACAGAATATAGACCAGTAAGATTAACCTTTAACGCCGGCGGTAGGTCCTAGGTACTTAACAGGTAGCGATAGATGGGGTATGCATGATGAGATACAATAACCAAACATCTGGATGACCTTTCTCGGAATTCTCCGAAAATAAGCTTTCGGTCCAGCTATTTAATTGGACCATAAATTTAAGTGCTGTTTGTTTGGACATTTTTATTTGTTTACTTGTACGTAGAAGTAAATAAACAAGGATTTTGAAACGGGCGCGTTACACACGTTTACCCTCAGCTCTGCAGTGATCGAGAAAGCGAGAAAGAAAGCAGGAAAAGAGAGATCTAACCGAAGGGTGAGTGAATGTTTATTATAACTCCGTCTTCTGACATTGTAACAACAAAAAAGTACTATCCTACACATCAATAAATTATAACACGTTTCAAACATTAATGGCTTTTTTTTAATTAAGTTTAATATTTCGGCAGTGAATGTAATAAATTTTTATTAGAAACGAAATTCCCCCCGCTGTGGATTAATTACATTTCCGGAATAAGTATTAATAAACAATTTGTAAGTTATTCACGAAAGTTCTGCTAATTTACATGCACAATACAGGCATACATCTTAAGGCACTTTACTAAGTTAACGTAAGACTTACTACGCCCTTTGTCTTCGAGATTCCATCAGACTTTCCTGTACGGGGAGGCGGCGCGGCGGGGGCGATTTCCAAATTTACAACCGTTTTATTACCATGTTAATATTAATCACCGTCTCATCCCGATGTAAATTACTTAGAGCACGCCGAATTAATATGAACCACGGATGCATTAAAGTGTTACGGCTTTTGAAGATTATCATAATTCAAACTGATGAAGGGGAACGGCCATATTCTCGCAGAATATGGTCTTTAAAACTAGAAATCTCAGTTTTAACGCCAAATTGGAAATTAATTCATAAAATTTACGTGTATCATCAACACCTTGAGAAAATAGCCGAAACTAATTAAACTCCGGCGGGTTGAAGTTTTTATATGTATATCGAGGAACCATCCGGCCAAAATTTCAAAACCCGACGCGAATCAAAGTTTTCTTTCAAGTTTTCGATATTGAACGATTTATCCACCGCGAAACTAAATAAAACAGCGCGTCAGCCGCAAAACGTACTCCCAAACTATTAAAGGATAAATCGAATTAACGAAAGATTCAAGTCCCTCTAAGTAATTAATTACTTACGAGAAGACAAATTGTGAGCCGCTCTATGACAAGAAAATACTAAAATCAGCCGACAAAAAGTACCACGTCTATATAACTTCGTTGTTAATTAATTAACAACAGTGGATAAGTTTAGACGAACTTGGAAATGAAATGAAACTTTTTTTATCCTTAAGGGGCATTATAGCAAAAGCGACCAGAAGATTTTCTAGAATATTCCGAATTCTTGAGAATCCATACAGTCTTGAGGTGATTTGTAATTCGATCACGTAATCTGCTAGTCTTGTGAGTGTGCTATAATTATGTAGGATTTTTCCTTTTATATAAGAATATTGTAAGTTTTAGTGGAAAAGAATATTTTATTTTTCATCCGTCAAAAATATACATCAACAACTTGTTTTTTTTTAAAGAACAAACATCGACATGCGATAAAAATGAAGATGATTTAGTGTTAAGGGATGATTCATCGAGAGTTGCTGTAACATTGCCGAAGCAATATGCGGAAGTAATATAACCGAATTTTACCCATTTTATATAAAATGCTGATTATACATTTTAGGTTTATATAAATAGTCAAGCACGCCTAGCGCGCGGCACTCTATGATTCTATTTCACGTAACGCTTGTACGTACGTAACCAATGTAACTGTTTGCTTTATTTGACGGAATAAAATATTTAAAAACAAATTGTTATAAATCGACAACATAACTGGCGCAGTCAGTCAGATATTAGTTACGATCGATTATCGGTAAACCTAAAGTGATTTTAGTGACTTTTACGCGAAATCGAACGGCGTATTTCAATACTTTGAACTAACCGAACCTAGTGAGTGAACATCACGAAGGGAACCTGCCGTCATCGAAAAGCACATTAGGAGAGCGACTTCCTGGACGAAAACCTGGACCTCTCGACGATGATTACAGCTTATTGGTGAGTCATAGATGTCGGATACGGATAGTTCGGATTCAGTCTTAGAATACAACAGAAACCGATCTAGATCTCCTTTTAGTAGGAAAACAAAAAATTTGGAATTTTCATCAAACAGTTCTAATTATTTCAAAATGCAAAACACACAACAAACTGTAATTCCAGCAGTAAATGCTTTAAAAGTGGAATATCTCAGTATTGTACCGGAATTCAAAGGAAATCCGAGTGTATTGACTGATTTCATAACTTCCAGTGAACAGTTAATTGCGCATTTTTATAATGAACAAAACGTTGATGATTTTCAAAATGTCTTGCTATTGCGTTCGATTAAGAACAAAATTAAAGGCGATGCCGCTACTAATTTAGCGTCGTATAATATTACTAGTTGGCAAGAATTAAAGGAAGCTTTGCTTGCTTCTTACGCGGATAAACGCGATCACCAAACATTAATTTTAGAACTTTGTTCGTTGAAACAAAATAATCTAAAGCCATTGGAATTTTTCACAAAAATCCAAAATAATTTAAATTTACAAATTAGTTATTTACAAACTCATGCAAAAAACGAAATCGAAGCTAAATACATGATAGAGTTTTCTCAAAAAATGGCTTTGCGCGTTTTGCTGAAAAATATGAATAATCCTTTAGCTGATCATTTAAGCACTAGAAATCCTAGTTCGCTTAACGAAGCTTTATATATTTTAACGAATGATTTTAAACTAAATGACATGAAAACTTTGCCGCAGATTAAGCATAAAATTAATCTTCCGCAGTTTTCACAGCCACAATTTTCGAGACCGCAATTTTCGCGACCACAAGTTCAAAATGCTCAAAAGCAAACGAACGTATTTAAACCTAACAAAAATTTTGTACCACCAAAACCAACTCCGATGAGTATTTCTACTAGAAACACGGTTCCTAATACTGCTTATTATAAACCAAATTTTCGTCCTCAACCAAAATGGACTAGCGAAGAATTACATAATCAAGAAGATGTATTCGAAAACGATGCACCAGAATATATTTGTGAAGATCAAAATTATTTTGAAATAGATCAAACCGAAGTAAATGAAATTACCGAAATTGAAAGTAATCCCGATCATTTTTTTTACGATAACAGCCGCGGAAAATTCATTGAACTCCTAAATATCGATAACTATAAATCTCAATTACCCTATATTAATATTCCTTTTCAAAATTTTACTCTAAAATGTTTAATCGATTCAGGTTCAACAAAATCATTTATAAATCCAAGTGTAGCTGAAAAATATTTCTCCAAATTTATTAAATATGACCCCTACATAATTTCAACAGCACATGGTATTACGAAACAAAAATATAGTATTTCGATCCCCTGCCCAAATATTTTTAAATTAAAGAAAAATACATTTAAATTTCATTTGTTCGATTTTCATAAATATTTTGATTGTCTTTTAGGAATCGATATTCTTAAACAATTAAACGCTAATATTAATTTACATTCTAATGAACTCGTACTACCCCATACTAAAATCAATATGGAATTTAAAAAATTATCAGATTACAATAATTGCGTAATAGTTGCACCGAACTCTGAGCAAAAAATTTCTAATGTGAAAAATGGATTAGCCTTGTTCCCGCGAAAGAAACTTGAGAATCTCGAGATACCTGAGAGTTTAGTTAATGTCGAGGACAGTTTTACTTACGTTGCAGTTAGCAATCCCACGGACGAATATGTTTCTGCTAATTTATCAAAACCGTTTGAAGTTACTTCCGAAGAAAATTTTTACGTCTCAAATCTTAATAATATCGGACACGCAAGAAATAAGTTAGATTTGACAAAAATTAAATTAGATCATTGTAATAAAGATGAAAAAATTAAAATTACCGAATTGTTGAAATCTTATGGTGACGTCTTTTATAATGAAAATGATACTTTAACATTTACTAACGCGATAAAACATGATATAAAATTAAAGAACGACACGCCGATACACACAAAAACTTATCGATACCCGTACATACATAAACAAGAAGTACACAAACAAATTAATAATATGTTAAAACAAGGTATCATTCGTCCATCACAGTCTCCTTGGTCCGCACCAATTTGGATCGTGCCGAAAAAATTAGACTCATCCGGCAAACGCAAGTGGAGAATCGTCATTGATTATCGTAAACTTAACGAACAAACTATCGAAGATCGTTATCCGATACCTAACATAACCGATATTTTGGACAAACTCGGACGCAGTCAATACTTCACAACGCTAGATCTTGCATCTGGATTTCACCAGATCGAAGTCAATCCGGACGACATTTCAAAAACCGCATTTTCAGTGGAAAACGGACATTACGAATTCATTCGAATGCCCTTCGGCTTGAAAAACGCGCCGTCTACATTTCAGCGCGTAATGGACAATACTTTACGAGGAATTAACGGTCGAAATTGTATTGTATACCTCGATGATATAGTAGTATTTTCGACTTCTCTCCAGGAACATATACAAAAATTGTCTTCCGTACTCGAAAGATTACGAAAGTTCAATTTCAAAATTCAACTTGATAAAAGCGAATTTTTGAAAAAAGAAGTAAATTATCTTGGACATGTTGTCACAGCGGACGGTATTAGACCAAACCCGGACAAAATAAAAGCAATAATTGAATATCCGATACCACAAACACCGAAACAATTAAAAGCATTTTTAGGATTATTGGGATACTATCGTAAATTTATTAAGAATTTCGCAAAATTAACAAAACCTCTAACTACAAGATTAAAGAAAAATAACAAAATTGACATTAATGACACTGAATATAAAAATTGCTTTGAACTTTGTAAAAATTTGTTGACTAATAACCCTTTACTTCAGTATCCGAATTTTGAAAAACCTTTCGTGTTAACAACCGATGCTAGCAATTATGCTATAGGAGCAGTCCTGTCACAGGGTCCCATTGGATCAGATCTTCCTATTGCTTATGCTTCGCGCACCCTGAACGAACATGAAATTAATTACTCAACAACAGAGAAAGAATTACTTGCAATTGTTTGGGCAGCCAAATATTTCCGTCCATATTTGTATGGCCGTAAATTTAAAATCGTAACCGATCATAAGCCCTTGCAATGGCTCTACTCACTCAAAGAACCAAATTCTAAATTAATTCGTTGGCGCTTATCTCTTGAAGAATTCGATTACGAAGTCTGCTATAAACGAGGAAAATTGAATAGCAACGCGGACGCCCTATCGCGAATCCCGAATTTGAATATACTTTCTTCTAAATCAGCGAAACCTAATTTTGATTATATTAATAAATTTAATGAAGAACTATCGCAAGAAGATGACGATGATATAAGATCAACAATTGTAGAACCTCCCGTTCAAAAAGATCAAAATTTAGACGATGATGATAATACTGTTCATACTAACAATGAAAACCCAATATGTAGTATTTTAATATCAGAAGATCCTTTAAATTTTGGTAAAAATCAAATAGAATTCATTTCAGTAAAAAATAACCCTTCAAAACCGAAACTTATCAAATTGTTTGGTACAAGTAAACAAAGATTTATAGTTCAAATTTCTAAAAATGAATATTATGAAAATTTTGTCAATTTTATAAAAGAGTATATCGTACCCAATGTACACTACTATTGTAATTTTGAAACTGATGAATTATATCAACAATTAAATCTAATATTACGTGAAAATTTTGATAGTGCCATAAAATTCAGAAGATGCTTAAAAATCTTGAAAGACGTTGAATCAATAGAGGATCAACAAGAATTATTAAAAAATTATCATCAGGAAAAATGAAAATAACCTGCAACATCAAATTAATAATCAATATTCTGTTAGCAATCAAATTATTCAACAATTTAATGAAACTTTAAAAAATATTAGACATAATGGATTGACACTCTCGTCAAGAATAATGCAGTTGGGTAATATGGTAAAAAAATCAATATCTCAGACTGATCTTCTCTTTGCTAAAGATATATTAAATCAAATTATTCACCTTTTAAGTGTTGTTTTGAGCATTCTGCAAGACATTGAAAACTCAATAACGTTTTGTGAACTTAAAATTGTACATCCAAGTGTGATCACGTCTTCAGAGTTATTGCTCGAATTACAGAAAATATCACCGTTTTATGAAAATAAATTACCTTTTAAAATTTCTCTGAACGAAATTCATAATTACAGAAGTTTAATTAAACCTTCTTATTTTATTAGAGGCACCGAAATAACTTATACATTATCGGTACCATTATTTGATAAAATCAATTATACATTATTTTATTTTTTGCCTATTCTAACAAAAGATTATGAAATCATTATTCCAAATTCTAAATACATCCTGAAGTCTGAATCTCGGATTTTTCCGCTTTCTGATGTCTGTGACCTAATTAATAAGCAGTACTTATGTTCTCAAATAAAACGAACATATCAAGATTCAACATGTGAAAGGAACATATTGACGAGCAGTAACTTTCTAAATTGCTCTCACTATAAGCTGCCATTTGAAAATATACTGCAATACGTCGCCGAGATCAACCAATACCTAGGAGCCTTCCATACACCGGTCGTATTCAAGTCAAATTGCAACTCCGTTTGGACAACGCAGTAAATCAATGGAATATTCCTGTTTGGAAGCGATCCAGCATGTCAATACCTCATTGAAAACCGAGAACTGCTTTTCAACGACACCACGTTAGGACAACCTCTGGTCTTTGAAGATTTACAACTTACCACCTCAAGGGTCAAGCAAGAGGACCTGCCCCAGCTGAATTTGAAATCCATCAACTTGGCAAAAATCAATACTGTTAACACACCTCAAATTTTGGAAGAGGATTATGTCAACCCCAATCCATGGCATTTGTCAGGGACCATAACTTTATATGTAATTGCGATATTTACAGGATTGGCAATTCTTTTTATCAAACTCCGATCAAAGAAGCCTGTTGAAGTGGAGCAACGTCCAACAATCACGGTTCGATCAAGGACAGCACCAATCGACGCCAAAATGTGATCTCCCCGGAGTGTCGCTCTTAAGGGTGGAGGAGTAATATAACCGAATTTTACCCATTTTATATAAAATGCTGATTATACATTTTAGGTTTATATAAATAGTCAAGCACGCCTAGCGCGCGGCACTCTATGATTCTATTTCACGTAACGCTTGTACGTACGTAACCAATGTAACTGTTTGCTTTATTTGACGGAATAAAATATTTAAAAACAAATTGTTATAAATCGACAACATAACTCGGACGGATCTTCAAGAAAGAACACGTCCAAAACTTCCGGGATTGATGAAAGATGTTTCAACTGTGGTATGTTAGGTCATCGTTCAAAAGATTGTAAATTTATAAAGCTAGGTAAGAAATGTTTTAAGTGTGGTAATTTTGGGCATGAAGCGAAATCTTGTGACAAGCAAAGTCAAGATAAAACTTACAATATTCTTATATAAAAGGAAAAATCCTACATTTATAATGGCAAACAAACTTCTATTACTTTTTTTTTAAACTAGAGCAGGAAGAAAATTGCGACGTTGCTTGAAGCAAAGTGAGAAAAACAGAATTAAGCAGAGCCGAGCCTCTATATAACTTAGTACCTACTTTCTGAATTAAGACTTTGAAACCCTGTAGATAATTATATTTGTGATTCATTTTGATTTGTTTACTTTGTAAACAGCGGCGAATTTTAATTTTAAATCACGGTGTAATGAAATTTACACCGTACCGAATTCATTCGGAAACTTCCTGGATTATAAAATGAATATCAGCTTGAAAATGTTTGCTTATAAGCTCAAATTATATTAATTGCTTTTCTTTACTGAATTCTAATGTAATGTGATACACAAGATAGATTTTTCGCAAATAATAAAGAGAAGGAAAAAATAGAGGATGCATAACATACAGGTAATTGTTTTAAAGTAAAAACATAGACAATGTAACAGACAGAAAGAGGTATGGACAAGCAAAAGAGATGGAGGAGGTCCTTATGCATCCTCACCCTTTGCTGAGGCTATAAATTTTGTGCTCTATTTGATCTCGTTCACTTTTTCTATGATTTCATTTTCAGATGTATCTAAATATTCTCAATTAACTCAATAACTTATTTTTAGAACCTACTGTCACATAAATAACATATTAGTTTTAAACAAAGCTTCCTCTTTTACTGAATAATAAATTATAAACTTTTGCATAAAATCATACGTACGCCATTTTTAATTAACATCCAATCTATTAATTACGAATGCCATGAAATAACTCCAAACATGGTTTCGCATTCCTTCGATTTTAACCAAACTAAATATTATTCGCTCTCGAAATTTCGTACGTACGTGCAGGTAATAATAAATACCGAAAAATAAAAAAAAAGCAACGGAGTATAATACGTAACAATAAAAGGAATCCATCGTAAAATATTTCATTCCGAAAATATCTTGATGTTAGGAGTTGAGTGGAAAGTTAGATTCTATAAAAGTACAAATCACGTCAGGTCGTAATTTAGCGCTCTTGGCAGTGCAGGTAAAGGGGTGAGTAAACTTAGCACAGGTGAACAGATGGGCTGGTTGGGGAGCAATGGCCCAATATCGATCTTCGGTGACAATGCAGCTGTATGGGGTTCGGAAGCAAATTTAGAGGAGGTGAAGGGTGACAGGAATGATAAAGCGTCTACTAGAGTCGGCCGAAATAAATTAGTCGGCAAAGACACGTACAGGAAGTGTAGTAACGAAGAAGTAAAATCTGATTTATTTGCGTCTAAATAGAATAATGACACCTATAAATTTTTAACAAGCTTCAATATACTTATATATTAAGGAAATTATTCCAAATTTTTTTGTCACACAATATCATGTCTTTCCTTAACATTCCGGTAATATTGGCTATGGAAATATTGTTACGATTTCGGAGTTTCTTTCAGTTTTCTCCGTCCTGCACTTGTGATAGCACGCCCCCAATTCCATGATTGCTAGCATCAGTGTCAACGACAAACTGGCCCTCTAGTCGTAGTTAGCACAGTAAACTGGAAGTTTCATTTCTTAATTACAAGCTTTCTATTTGTTTCCTTCATATTTTTAAGTAGAGCTGCAGTATTTTCAATTCAAATAATTCCGGATCTTTTCTCGTTCAAGCCGTTCTTGTAAAACAGTTTTTTTTTTCTATAAGTTTCCAGCCCTTTCTCGTCCAACTGATCACGCAGCTCCTTCACTTTAATTTCAACCAGCTTCATTTTCGATTTTTGAAAATTTCCGCTTCTGACACCAACTTGTGACGACTTCGGAGTTCACAAATTGTAATCGTTGTTTATTTTAAAAACACTTTAACGTCTACGATCCTTTAACGCAATGAAAGCACAAAAACATCGAGCTAAACAACACCTAATCGTTATATTGTTATATGTACCTACTTCTTACAAATTTACGCTCTAAATTAAAATGTTAAACTTTGTAGAAGGTGTCAACGTGAGTTGAAGAACTTACAGAGAAGTGCAATAAATTAATACAATGTAAAAATTTTAATTTTACCAACCCAAGAATTTCATATTTCCTGGAAATATTAATATCTCCTGCGATGTACGTTCGCGATTTCGTGCTATTTGCGGATTACATTACGAGAGAATTGTATTTCACGCTCCGTATTTTCCCGTTAAAAAATTGAGACAAGTCATGCGAAGAAGCTCTGCAACTGAATTTATTTTAATGCCGGACTTTTATAACCCCAACTTCCGAGCCAATTAACTACGAAGTAAAAATAATTTTCATACGTACGTTATAACCCCGAGTTTACTTGCTACAGACATTATTTTAACTTTTTCTTGCAATTACCACTTATGTATTTCCATCGAGCGAATACTGTTGGGAGAGAGTTAAATAATTTCAAGATTATTTTCGCAAAGGGACTTTGATCTTTTTGCCATTTTGTAAAACGACAAATTGAGATTGATTCTCTTCTACAAGACTGTTGTAGATAAAGTGTGACCAACAAGTAATGCCCTATTCCTAAAAAATAAAATGTGCACTTAAAATACTTTTTAAAAAATTTTCGAAAAGGATTGTTACGGTGAGAAAATTTCTAGCTTTCGGGTCACCCTGTGTCTTGGCGAAAGTGTAATTGCGTCGCAGTTTGACCTTGGAACTTGGTCTGTTCCAAAAACGACGCTTAGAACAACCCCGAGCAACCCCTTTTCTTTTGTAATGAGACTGTTCCATGTTGACAGTGGGATATATTAAAGGCCTGTCATTGGTCAATGGACCTCACCCCCACTCGCGAACCATTCACGTCGCACGCCGACCCGATTGAGAATTTCGCTCGCTTTGCAATGAGACCACATTGAGAGTTAGGCCCGTATTCATAAACAAAACTTAGGCTATGCGTTCGATAATAATTCGCTTGTAATTCATGATCTGTACGCATTTCAACGTGTTGCGGACGCACAACCAATGTGGGTTTAAATACAGTTTATCAATTACTTTCCATAAAAGAAATCTTTGCAGTACATAAATAGATATTCACAATGTTTTATTGAACGCATAGCATAAGTTCTGTTTATGAATATGGACCTTAGTCTCGCTTCTGTGTAAATTTTTCATTAAACGGTGTTTGTTTTGGAGTGAAAAAGTAAACATATATACGAGGGTAAGGTGAATAGTTCTCGGCCTGACACAGAGATGGCGCTCCGATCAGGAAAAATTTATGTTTCCTGCCTGGGTGCACGTGTCACTAGTTCGTATGACAAGTTTCAACTTGTTCTCTCAAGTAGCTTGTTTACACGAATTTTTGCAGTAGACGTCTTGCGTGTTTTTCGTTAAAATGGATGAACTTGAATATCGTGCGGTCATAAAATTATTCATTTTCGATGGATTAACCCCTAAGGAAATTCATCCGAAGTTGACAAAAGTTTACGGGGACTCTGCTCCTTCCATGTCAACCGTTAGAAAGTGGGCAGCTGAATTTAAACGTGGTCGCACATCCCTCGAAGATGACCCACGTGAAGGACGGCCAAAAACCGCAACCATACCGGAAACCATTGAAAAAGTGCGTGATATCGTGTTGGATGATAGGCGAGTAAAGGTGAATGAGATAGCCGAGGCTGTGGGGATATCGGAAGAAAGGGTGCGAAACATCTTGCACAAAGAATTAGGGATGCGAAAGCTCTCCGCAAGATGGCTGAATGCCGATCAAAAGCAAATGCGCAAACGATTTTCGCAGCAATCTTTGGACCGATTCAATAGGGATCCAACCGATTTTGTGCGGCGATTTGTCACCATGGATGAGACATGGGTCCACCACTACACGCCAGAAACGAAACAGCAGTCCAAGCAGTGGGGGTTCAGCGCCAAAGAAAGCGAAATCGATCGCATATGCCGGAAAGGTCATGGCCAGCGTGTGTTGGGATGCGAAAGGGATCCTGTTAATTGATTACCTTGCAAAAGGCAAAACAATTACAGGCGAATATTACTCCAACTTTCTTGACCAGCTGGATGCCAGAATTCGCGAGAAGAGGCCTGGCTTGAAGAAGCCACCAGGATAACGCACCTGCACACAAGGGTGCGTTGGCGATGGGAAAACTGCGGGATTTGAGGTAAGATTTGCTCGGCCATCCCCCCTATTCTCCTGATTTGGCACCCTCAGACTTCCAACTGTTCCCAAACTTGAAGAAATTTGTTTCTAGGAAGCGCTTCGCATCCAATGAAGAAATTGAGAGGGCCGTAGATGAATATTTTCACAACCTTCCAGACTCTCACTTCCGGGAAGGAATACTGACCAAATGTGTTGAAGTCAAGGGAGATTATGTAGAAAAATAAAATCATTTTTTAACTGAAAGTCGCAGTTTTTCATTGTCAGGCCTTACCCTCGTATTGTCAGGTTGTTACTTGTTTGCGACTCCTAGGCCTTTCCAAGCTTGTCCGTCGAATTTACGGCAGGTATGTTTTTAGAATCACCTCGTGCGTCAGTCGGTGCGTAATCCGTGTTTTCCTTTTATCTAGGTTTTTTTTTATTCCGTCTTCTATCCACCGCCCTCTCATTCCGGAGGTTTGGTAACCGGAGGCGACCTGATGATTCCCCTCAGAGTCACCGCTGTTTATGGTGTCGTAAGCCGATCTTGATGTCGGTTACCCGCCACTTGAGGACACCAGTTTGCGTACTGGTTGATTTTTTGTACAATCTCTTAAAATTGTTCATTTTTGATTTGAACATTGAATAAAAACTGGCGGTTGTTATTTCTTTTCGAATTAAATTCAAACCTTCGTATCGGGATTACGTATGATCGAGCCCATCTCCACGAGTTAGCCGGTCGTGAGATGAACTTAACTTGCACATTTCAACATTTGTAACCGGGCAGATCACAGGAAATGATTGTGTCACGGAGAAAAGTTATGAGAAAACGTTTCGCCTTTACAAATTTTGAACACCGGAGCTTATAGATACCAATCCGTTTAATACAAGCAGCGTAATTAAACGTGATCCTTTCCAGCATTGATTGTATTAAACGTATGTACACACAGAACCTCGGATTTCGAAAGGCTTAAAAGCTTAAATTATAAATGCTCGAATGTAAATCGATTGTGCGGGGTTTAGAATTTTTTACTTAACCGTAATGTTTACTGCGTTTATTTGGAAACAAAGTTTGTTAACATGACGTTACTTACACGCACTGAACAAGATTGATTGTTATTATATATTATTACCTTACTATATGGTAAAGCTTCAGATGTAAGTAAATCCTGTTCTTAAACATTAATTACAAAGCTTAAGGATAAGATTCCATCGATTTTGTACTAAGTACACGAGCTTAACAAATCTCGGGAATAATGATAGAAAGCCATCAGCGGAATATAATATGTGTACACCTACCTAGCGAACAGGAGTAATACAGAACATTTTTTGCAATTTATTTGTGCACAATGGTGATCCATTAAAATGGCTACCGTTGCAAGTGCAATTGGTTTAAGTCTCCCCACGCATATTGCCACTGTGGGTTCCGTGACCTTCGAGTCATAACGATTTACTTGGCCACCAGTGCTAATTTTCAGCACAATTTACTCCATAACAATAATCATCTTAATTAATTAAGAACTTGTTTGAATGCTGTACTATTTAAATGAAGATGGTAAACAAAAGCCATTCCGAAAGGCGAAAACCAGTTCAGTTCAGATATGTGTAAAATTTAGCCAATGTCGATTGTGTATCACAGTTTACCAAACTCACGCACAAGTGGCAATCTGCATTTCACAGAAGCGCGAGGGTTGGTTGCATTTGCATTGCAAAGCTGAATAACGGAGGGTCCTCGGAACCTCTTTAATTTAGAACTTTATTATTTGTTTTATATACCCCGTAGAAATGCTTGAATTTCGCGCGTTGAAAAACAAAAAAAAATATGTGGTTTTAAGAAGAAACAATTTTAAAAAATTCTAGCGAATCACGCAAGTTAAAGGGGGATGACTTCCTAGACCGATTGACGTTTGAATGATGGATTGACAGTTGTTGTATGTTTTGCTTATAACTTAACGTGACACAACCTAGTGTGACAGTTTACGTTGATCTAATTCGAGACCTACTTCACAATGTATAAAAAAATTAAAGATTACTTTAAAATAAATGCTTTTTAATTGGATGATACTCAGACAAAATTAAATGAAAAACTGAAACATTCAACAAGTAATAGGCACTATGGTGTTATAGAACAACTCCAGTTGCGTGAATTTGCTGCTTCTTCTTCATGTCATTGCAGTTCATGCAGACGACATTATAATATAATACCTGTTGTTCCTTAGCATCTGTTGCTGAAGTCTTGTGAATTATACAAGCCGTTGTCAACTAAATTGAAAACACAGCGCGTCATAATATAACGCGCTCTGTTCATACATCTGACGATATAATTCTGTGTGTTAAGCTGGCACGTGAATTAGAAATAAACTCATTCAAACACTTTGAAATTTTCAAATATTTTTAAATGAAAAAGAGAAAAAGTAGAACTGAAGTAAACTGAACACTACGAGAAGCAAAAGGTAGTATTTTTTTTTTTTTTAGTAAAACTGCATCTCAAGGAGACAAACAGCCAAACCAAAAATTAGTGACTTTTAAGATCAATCGTGTATTTAATTCCGAAAGACGACCGTACGTCTTATACCAAACTACTCGGAGATGACATACAAGAAGATTACAAAGGCAAGTTGGATTTTGAAACTGAGGAGTAAATATAATATTTGAGTAAGCAGCGAAGAAACCATTCCGGAAACTCCAGAAGCATTTACTTGGCAGAGAGAGAACGCCACGTGAAACAAAACGCAACACAAAAAATGCAGCGTTCCTTATTGGGGAAGGAGTCCAAACGACGCTGGTTTTTCCTTAAGTTTTAATAAATAAACAATTTTTTTGAATCAGTTAAAATGTTTTATCAAAATTAGAAATGAAAACAGTATACATACATCCATAACCAACTTAGCAGTTTTGATGAAATAAAATATGTATTATGTAAATACGGCTTCAGGCTTCAATACACCGTGTTTACAGCGAAAATAGGATTTACCGGGTAATGATAAACAGTCGGTGACGGGGAAATTTGTCAATACATTAATAATTAATTAATTAATCAACGGAGAATATTGTGATTATTCAATTCATGTCGTTACGCATTACTCCGAATTAATTGTATTACCGGGTGGTTGTATCAGCAGGATTCCTCCTCTCCGTGAGTTATCGCTAATGTAATAATTTGCAGAATTGTTTAAATTAATTAAACTCATTACTTCGACGTGCATGGCCGTGTGCATTGACAGTCAAATTTATGTGCAACACGTTCATTCATTTTTCACAACCCCATTATTTATAAGATTAGGTAGGTATGTACTCTATAAAATAGAGCATTATTAATTATTTTCCATTTTTAAATTGATTACTATGACACGGCATTATTGATTACTGTAGCTATTGGGAGACTGGGCTGGACACTGAATCGCCCTAGGAACTGAGCTGGATACTGAATCGCCCTGGAAGACTGAGCTGGATACTGAATCGCCCTGCGAGACTGAGCCGGATACTGAATCGCAGTCTTATAAATCAGTTTATGTTTATAACAGTGCGGATCAATATCCAGCTAATAGTAATCGCTACGATAGAAACCTATTTAAAAATCGGACAAGCCGCATGAACTCAAGCATAATTTACAAAAGCTAAGATTTTTTAGATATGCTACTGCTGGGGGTATTATTTATAATAACGTCGCAATATAGAAACTTGTCACATTAAGCAGAAAAAGGTCGGCCGTATATCTGCCGAGAAGTATAACAAGTAAAACCTACCGCCTACGAAGAAATGGACTTTACGAATGATTTAGGTGAATTTGAAACCTCCTGGCCGCTAACCTTAATTGTTCCTTGCGGTAGATGGCGGAGTTACATATGCAAATAAGAAAAATTGCCTCTCCGATGAAGAAAGGAAATTATGTAAATGAGCCACGCATTGTTGATGTTCCGCCGCCGTTCACGTGCGCTCGTTTAAAATTACTCGGGGTAAAAAGCAGAACCGCCAACAAAGAAAACAATAACAATAGCGGAAATCTGCGCACGTGGAAAAGATCTCAAATACGGCAGGATGAATAAAAATGCCGAAGCGAGACATGGATTTTCTTGTTGATATAAAAAAGTAACAAGTATGTATTTGAAAAACCACCGTAATTATTCATTTCATATTATAAACCATGCCCCGTTAAAATATTTACATTAGTTTCTTTATGTTCAAGAAATGTCGCCACTGAGTCAAAACATTTGGTGAGCGAAGTACGTTTGCACAGTAGCGAAACTGCATGACTGGGAATTTCCATAAAAACCACATGAGGTGTCACGTCTCAAAAAACTCGCACGTACTAAGTTGGCACTACTCCAATTTTTTTTAGTCAACTTAGGTTTTACTGTGGCAACCCTGACGCCGAGTATTAAGATGTAATACGGTAATTTGTAATCGTTTAGAATCGTGTTACCCTTAATTTTGAAAACCATAGACATAAATAAACAACATAAAAGAATTTTTCTCTCATAAAAAAATCAATTTGGTCCTTCCAGCCGGAACGCAACCAGAAGCAACACCGATAGAGAGCCCGCGTGAAATTATTGATCGTCGTAATCGATCCATTGTCGTGTCCTTATATGGGCACTTAGATAACTACGGCCTCTGATTGCTTGCGACATCTTGCGATGTTTTCCAGCGTCACCCTCCGTTTTAGCACTTTGGCTATGCGTGTTTCTCTGTGAAATACAAATATCTGGGTTTTTGCTACGAAAATTTAGAAGAATTCATATTCGAGGGGGTCGGAATATTCTGGTGCATCACGGAACGACTTTAGAATATCTCTTAGTGCCCTGCCAAGCTTGGGTTTTATTGAAATCCAGGTAATTCTAGGCCAACGGCTTGACTCCATCTTGATTACTAATTACGTTGTGGCGGTTCGTCGCCAATCAAAGTTGTAATGAAACGTTGAAGTACTCAAATTTTCATTAACGTTTAGTATTATAATCTAATGTTGCATCAAATATGATTTTTTACTGCATCTGGAACGCTTGTCAATCGGTGAAACGATGCGGAGCGGTGGTCTCATAGGTGCATCATCCAGTATTTCTGTCGGACGGAAAATCGGCGTGGATTGGTCAACTTGAAAGTAAAAATGGGTCGATTCCTCTGTAGCTGATTGGAGCGAGACCGTCTATCTCGTACGGTTGGTAACGGACTACTGCTAGTGTGACCTTGGACTTCTACTAGCGATTCGACTGGTAGGGTGTTTCGACGTAGATTCTCCGGAGTTGGTGTCAACGGTGAGATACAACGTAGGTTCGGCAATGTGGAGGAGCGGTTGAAAGGTCGACTGTCAGTGATGTTTGCGTGAGATCTGTCTAGACGCTACGTGCCTTACCCAAGTTTGTGTGTATTGGGGCACTACGTGGCTTGCCCGAATGTGTATATTTGTAGGCGCTACGTAGCTTGCCCGAGTGTGTTATTTGTAGGGCGTTACATGGCTTGCCCGATTGGGTGTGTTTATGGGGCGCTACGAGGCTTGCCCGGGTATGTGTATTTACTGACAGTGCAGACCTACTCGAAGGCTTAGAGCAACTAACTTTCGATGCCGCGGTCGCCTTCTTTTATATGGTTTACCCCACAATCGCCCCTCTTACGTCACTGGCCGAGTTCGTGACATGTTTTTCCGAGCGCCGCCCGTTGTTGATGACGACATCGATATACTGCAGCCAATTAGCGTCGTTTTACGTCACTGGCTGAGTTCATGACATGTTTCTCTGCTGTTGATGACGATACCGACAATCTTACTCTTCTGGTGGAATACTCTCTTGGCCCTCGATTAATTAATCCACCCGCAGTTGCGGTTTCCGACCGAAGAGAGATGTTAGCACAGTTTCGTTCCGGTCAACGGCCAATATAAGCGACCTTCGACATACAGGACATACTTTTGGATAGCGTAAATGTATACCACATTTTTTTATTTACTGTTTCGTCACGCTGCATTTTCCTAAAAGAGTGAATTTTCTACCGATCTTGCGTTTTAATTAATCAAGTTTGTAATAAATGTGAGATGATTTAAAATGTCGAATAGACAGTTTAGTTAAATTGTACACACGGGTACGCCTTTTGAATCGTTTTAGTCGCAGTCTATTCGGCGACCTTCTGTCGCACTCTATTTGTCGTAGTGTACTTTTTCTGTGTATCTTGATTAAAGCAGTTGTTTACTGTAACTATTTGTGTTTTTTTGTACTGCCACCTGCATCGTGCACGTGAGTGAAGCAATATCTACTGGATTTATTGCGAAAACTATAGCGAATGCGATATACTTTGAGAATAATATTTCGCTTTTACATCTTCAGCTGGGTAATCGTTCACCCTGGCACCTTTTTTTTTCGTATGAGAGGTTTGGAGAAATCTTCAAAAGACATCATCAACGGTATCCCAGTATCAGACGTGTTGGATTCACCCGGCCAGAGCCTTTCTAAAGGTCTCCAACCAAAACGAAATAAAACTCCTACTCTTCTCTTGCAGCTACTAATTCCTGGAATCCGCCGTTAGGCATTACGTCAGGAATTTCGCATTGGCTGCTAGTTTCTGGGATCAGCATCAGAAATTTCGCGTGGTGTGAATTTCCTTTGTCTATGTTTGAATTGGCTTCCGGTTGGAACCACGTCACGTTGACTTCTACTGCCGACGTTTCGTTTTTCATTGCAAAAAAAACTTCCTAGGGGTTGCTGCTGGTGGTGATACTGCCGCTGCTTCTCGTTAGTCGTTGAGTCGTTGTGGGGAAGCGGTTGCAAGGTCGACTGTCAATGGTATTGAGTGAGATATGTCTGGCGCTTCGTGGCTTGCCCGAGTGTGTGTATTGGGACGCAACGAGGCTTGCCCGAATGTGTGTGCATTGACGGGCTACGAGGCTTGCCCGAGTTTGTTTAGATCTAGGCAGTTTTTGCATCTGTTGTCCCTTTCCTTCTCGTCTGTGGTTTTCTGGATCTTAATGCTTCTCAGCATTTCTGTGACGTGCTGCCTGCCGATTATCTTCGTTTACCAGCAAGATGTCCGCTACGTTTTCTTTAGTGATGACTACACCTGCCCACCTCGGGCAGTCAAAGACCTTACCGTGACTTCTTTGTCACAGTACCAACAGACGTTGGTGACTTGCCGATTTTGTGAGAAGACTCCGTGTCCCGTCATTGCTTGAGTGATGTAATAGTCCACATCCGTGTTCACCCTGGCGCCTTTAATGTCATCTTTAAATCACGCCCATCTCCATTGGGCTTTCTGGGGCAACAGCTGACGAAAAGTAACGCAAACTTGTCACCTAGTTAAGAGTAAGTGAAACAGGAGTAATTCGTTTTAGAGTTTTGATAATAGCAGAGGTCATTATTATGATTATTAATAAATTTTCCTGTTTCATTCTTTGAGAACGTAATTTTCGTTATTCTATTAAATGCCAATTTTTTCTTTAAATAACTTCTCCTGGACAATAGTTACATTTTAATCAAACAATTTGTAATGATTAATCATTGGAATGTTTGAAACGTCCACGTCTCCCTGCGCGTTAACAGCTCCTTCAGGAGGATGTAATCCTGAAGCATCTGACCAGCTAGCTGCACACTGACAGGATAAGTTATCCTGATTAAGCTGTACAGCGAAACACGTCGACATTTTAAAGATTTTTAAGAGTTTTCTAGCAAGTAATTATTTGATACAATCAAAAATTGTCTTTAATAAAAAGTATTTTCTTTAATATATTCATTAAATTTCCCTCGTAAAAAAAGTTAAACAAAAAAAAAACCGCAACACCGAAGCATCACCTCTTAAACAAATAAATCGATAAGGATCGGAGTGATACAAACGGAAAGAAGTTCTCGGGAAACTCTGAAAACCTCGTTGAACTTTAATAAATTTGTATCTGAAGAGAAGTTGCGATATTACACAACTTCTTTCGTGGAATTCAATACGAATTGCGACCTGGGATAGCTTTTAAATGGAAGGATCAGCGGACGAAACCCGGGTTTGCTCCAGATATAAACATTCCTGTGATCTAAATATGGAAACGACAGAAGGAGCGTAATTAAAGTGCCGCACCGGCATTAATAAAACATCCTGTGTTACTACGATTTATTATTCTCTTATGTAGTGGTATTATATGAATACGGCGCTTAAAAAAAAAGTAACGTTACACGCTTTCATCTTAATTGATGTTTCTGGACTACGAATTCGTTCTTTGATGATTTATGGAATAAGTTTAAAGGTACAAAGGCGTCTTAAGCGAAAGAAAAAAAAATGGCCTACACACTTCACGATTAATCCCTTAAAATTCGTTATAATTTCTTTCACAAAGCATCGAAATCCTGCGTGTCTATTGAAATTTTCATATAGTAAACTCCGACACAATGCAAAAAAGGGAAAGAAATTACTTTCTGGCTGACGTGAGCCATTTAAATGCATAAATTATGAAGTTGAAAGAACAGCATCGTCGAAAAACCATAACTAATGGCACGCAACGTGCCGTAACAGGCTAAAGTGTTAAAACACAAAGGAGTGATACAATTTCCAGACACATTAAGGACTATAACGGACACGTAAAAAATGCATTAAACTTTTAACCCCTTTATAAACAGATCAAATTCGTATGGGTGCATTTTAACACCCGAAATAAATAACGAGGAGGTTCCATTATTTTTTAAATCTTGAGAATTAAAGTGTACATCAAAACCAAACTAATGTTTATTATCACTTTACCCTGTGTAATTTCATTAATTCGCATTTATTAAATTATAGTGTCAATCGATGTGTGTATTTTGCTTGACTCCACCCCAAATGAACGCCGGTCGTATTTATAAACTGTCTTAAAAAAAACTTGGCTTTAGACTGGTGTGTGTGTGTGTGTGTGTATCAGTCTGGTCATGGCGATTGCATCTTTTAATCATTCCCCTCATGTTTGTTTTTCTTCTGTGTTGCAGTAATAGCAACTTTTATGTTGAAATTCCTTGTGATCACAATTTTCTTTAATGTGGAAAATTCAATTGATGTATGATGAATCAAGGACTAAATTAAATTAGTACATCAAATCATAAATACAAATCATATTTTCACAACAATTTTCAAATTTCAAAATCAAAATAACATAGCAATAAACCGATTACCAGATAGTTTACGTTCTCGAAAAATGGCTTCAGCCAAGTGATTATTTTTTGATTAATCCAGGCGGAACGGCAACGTGAAAATGAGGTCAAACTAACAGGAACAGTTAAACACGGTAGCCTAAAATTAAGGTCGTTTGTAGAGTTACGTCAGAACCGACGAAGATATCAAAACAACTACACAAAATCCTCTGTACAAAAACTGTTTCAATCACGCAATCCAATCGTTTTAATTGCTTTGCTAAGGCTGGCGCGACGGCGGGACTTAAATTGATTAAAATTTTCATTTAGTTGAATTTGACGATGCATGCAGAAAGCATCTACCGAATAGAGGTAATTATGACATTGATTTCAACGCATTTCACGTACAATTAACGAACGTCACGGAGAGGATGCTACATACCCATTCGTAATCAACTTGAAGCCGGAGATACGATAGAACAGTTTCCATTTAAAGCAGTCGTAAAAATTTTGTCCAAAAAAACATGTTTGAAATAAACATAAAAATTTTTATATGTATAAACTTGAGTGAGTTTGTTTTCAAAACAAAATTTATCCACAGGTAATGCTACCGGATTATTAACACATGAACACAAGTTAGATATCTCTTGCTCTCGCATATATTCGTTAATAATGCAATAAAGAGTGTATAAAAATCATTGTTAGCATATGCTGTGGAATCTAACACCAAAATTTTCAATGTTATCCAATTTCATTAAATACCAAGAGCATATATTCGTTTTTGCGTTGCCCAAAATATAATTTCCAGGAGGCAAAGCTAAGCGCAAAATAGAAGCCTAACCGTAAGCTCACGTACTTTACCCTTAACACCGGAAGATTTACCCCCCCCCCCCCCCCAGATGCGGAGCTTGACCTCAAATTGCCGACGACGGCCCTAAATCTCGCCGATCATATACGTATGCACGATTCAAATTAGATTCGACGGTGCGCAGGTATTAAATATTCGACGAAATTTAACAAAATCGAAGCCCGCGATGGGGGTCGAGGAAAACGCATTAGCCTGAATGGAAAGCTTATTTTTGCGAGGCATACAAAACGCAAACAATGGACTGGAATTAAAGACAAACATAATTTGGTTGCTTGGTAAACACGCGAAGAAATTGAGGCCAAAAACGAATTATAAAATAAAGGTCACCTGCTTTTTTTTTTCAGAATATCACGTTGGTTTCCTTTCCTCCACCAAAATGTTACGGTATTTTCCTTACATGTCTTGGAAATAAGAGGTAAAGCTTTCTGTATACAATTATATAAGTACGAATCTTTCGGAAATGTCAAGGAAGTAACACGCTTTCAGTTCCCCATGAATCATATCCCAAGACATAACTAAATAACTTCCCTGGAAAAACGAAACCCCTTTACATAGTCGATCATACTAGATCATTAGAAGTCTTGTTTTATTGTGTAAAGTGACCAAGCCATGTAAGTTTCCCTTAAATGTATGTAAATAAATGTTTCGTTATACTGAGCCACGACCCTTATTTCAGTTACATAAATTATTTCCGTAAGCGTTGTAAATGATATAGTATTACCCCCAGCAATGACGACCCCTTTATCTGAGACATGGTGTATACAAGTGGCGATTATAGTAATGAAGGTAACATTAGAGGGAGGATACCGTAAAATTGAATTACACACTCGGTGTTTTAGTAGCTGGTTTAGAGAGGCTTCGTTACTAGAAAAATTAAATAAATTAGAAGAGCTAATGGGAAACCATATAATAAATAGATGAGATGTTCCACCATCAAAACGTATAAGGCCTCTACGACATATTGCTGTTATCTGGGTTATTAACATTTAACAGATTTAAAATTGGGTCTACGTTGGCAGACATTATTGCTATGAAATGGGGCAATTTGGAGCTTTTGTGTAGTTTTGGTTTGAATTAGTCTTGCCTGAAGATTTGGGGCCATTTCTTTTCTTCCTCAATTAATTCTTTATTGTTTTATTGATTTATGACCAAACATCAAAGTAATTCCTTGCGCTTGCACATCAAAAAATTACTCCTTCCCTTGTTTGACACTAACTAGTATCTTTTCTTATAAGAAAAACCAGTTAATTGGCACGTTTGCTTTCTCGTTGATTTATTTTTTATTGTTCACACGGAACAATATACATAATTTCGTTAAAATAACCAAGAACTGACGACCTTGCGCTCCAGCCAGCCTCGATTACTTGTAGTTTAAAAAAATCGATTTCAAATATATTGGTTTCTTCTAAATTAAATTAAATTCCTCAATTTTTTAATTACCGCATATTAAATTCGACAATTTCGATTAAAAAAAAATTATTCCAGCCCCACCGTCATCCCCACTCTTTCATGTGCGCTCAACCTAGCGATCGCAATCGAGGATCGCCGGTAACGTAACGATTCACATTTATGTTTGACTAAAATTTTGTTGGTTACAATCCCATTTTACAAGTTTTAAGTAGGGGAGGATAGCATATCTTCATTTTGAATTTTCAATACGTTGCGAGGGTGTTACGCAGCGTCCCTTGCGTGAAGCGACGCGAGATCGATTATTGATTGTCTGGTTGTTCATTGAAGTGTACGTGCGAGTTTGTTCGACGTCCCACCACGGCCATTTTGATGCTTTCTGTATTTCGTGAATTTGCTGAGTAACAACAGGCCATCCTTCGGGATTTTGAAGTTGCGGGGACGTTGTTTATTTCTTCGAAGCAAGAATTGACTCGGCTGAAGCCGGATATTGTGACTTTACAACTTCATCGCATTCCGTCAAGAAAACCAGTTTTCATCGGGGTTTCTTCTTTGGTTTGGGGTTTGGTTGGACCCCTCTCCGTTACTACGCTGATTGCACTTCGACGCTTCGTAATTGTGACTGCCTTTCTCCACGCGGTCCTTTCGAACTCGCCATCGAACGCATCGAGGGAACGACATAAAGCAACTTCACCGGACTAAGAGGACCTCGCGGCTCGCAGGCATAATAACCACGGAATTCTAAGGTCGGAACAAACCAAACTATTTCGTTTTCGTTTTATTAAGGACACATTTTCTTTGTTTTGAATGTGGTAATATTTAAATTATTATTGTCTTTTTCGTTGAGTTATTGTTCACGAAATCGCTGAATTTGTTACTGAATCAATATTCACGTACTTACTGTTACTTTCAACGAAACAAAATTCACGGATTTTCAGTTTGTAATTTTCAGTTTGTAATTTTATATTTTTGGAAACGTTTTGCGACAATTTGCACCATTGATCTACATGTTCTGGGATGTGCAATACACGATTTTCAACCCTTTTATCTTCGTTTCGGTGTTTCCCTCTTATAGCGGTTGTTCTCTTAACTGTGGTACAAATCACCGTGGGTGTAGCTTGGGTCACCTTCAATCGCTGCTGGCGCCCTTTTCCGAAAACGACGTACTGTGGTCGCGGCTATTTGGTTCCCATTTTGGCCCACGACCGTCTCCACTGAGCTCGGATACGAAAGGTTTGGCCCAGGTAATGTTAACTCCACGGTATAAGATACTAAGATACTCTGACATTTTTTTAACGATCAAAAGCGTGACACCACGTGGAACCGTACTTAAACTGTCTGCACTGTGTCTCTATATGACGAAAACAAGATTATTGTTTAAACATATGGATACTTGAATATTATTATTATTAATAAGATTACGTATACATTTGAGTAACTAATGTGCAACTCGATGAAATATTCTATTCATTTTACGTTGTATTAGTTTTCGAAATACGTAAATAAATATTTAAATTACTCTGGGAATAAATATGTTGCATTGCGTATATCAAAAATTTTCAGCGAGCTTTACGTTATCCTGTAACACAAAACAGCAGCAAGAGAATCAGGATTATACGAAATGGATTTCGCTGGCGTTTCCAGATAAAAGGAATATCACAAAGCTACGAAACTAAGTGCAAAGGTCGCCCAATGTAAAACGCATTACATACATTAACGAGCTCATTACTAGGTGTCGGCATTTTATATTTTCTGTGTTTCAAAAGTTGTAACGAAACGGCAACGGTTCTTTTACAACACGACCGACCGTGAGATAATTAAAGTCGCTACTTGCAAATTTATTTTCGCTTCAATAAATTTATATACCTAAATCGTTCTAAGACACAACTAACTGAGAAGCTAGAAATGTAAATTGATCTCCAAGTTTCTCCGATTAATCCCTTTATGTTTTACAAATGCGGAAATCTACGCCAAACCGAATGTTTACAAGTTACGGCCAATTTCCTAATCATTAGCGTTTGCTGAATCCACAATTAGCGCCAAGCTTTAAACCAGGTACGATAATATTTGCTTTAATTATGTGTACCTTTGCTGCGATTAACTTTGTTAAGAACGTAGTCGAGTATTTCGAATGCAATCGAACGAAATTAGCCCCGAAGGTAAAGTGGGCCAAAAATAAAAGAAGAATTTTGCGGGTTATTTTCCGCGCTATTAAATAATTTTTAGTGCGTCGCCCACCCCCAGGGAGATTGACACGGAATTCGAGTGCCGTTCATCGCAAGGAAAACCCCAAATAAAAGCGTTTCGGGAACAAATTTCATTAATGTAGCCCACGCACCGTTTAATTCACAGGACATAAAGGACGACTAATGTTTGGAATAAATTACCCCCTAGTTTCTTCTACGCCACGCTCGCAGCGTCTTAATATTATGTAACAAAACAAAATTTCATATCCGTCATTCGTATAATAACAACTTCACCTAACCACCGCAGGATAACTTTGCACAAGACATTTTGTTGGTGTTATCTTAAGTCACTTATCTGCATTATAATGTTCTAACCTTAAATCATACTTGGCACAGAATTCTGCCTTCTTTTATGTGAACTAATGAAGGAGATAAGAGATTTCCGCGAAATGCAAAAATCGTTACATTATGCAATTTTTTCTCTAAACGAATGAAATGTTCGCTACTTCGCGATGATTACTGAACAACTAAAAAGTTCATCGAATTATTCACAACATTTTGAAGCTGTTCTAAATTAGATCAACTTCAGATTATGTCACGTTAGGTTATAAATAAAACATAACAACTGTTTGGTAACTGTCATTCGTTCAAACGTAAATCGATTTAGGAAGTCATCCGTTTTTGGCTTCATCTTCTTCTTTCATTAAAAAGATCAAAACCAACATGATCGAAGCGTTGAATTGATAATATTTTTTTCATTCTTTTTCTTCAGAGATTTGTATTCCTTATTTGTGGAAGAAAAATCCGAGGCATCTTATAATTATCATAATTATTAAAAGCATATTACGGAAATGAATTCAATGCAACGCGACGGCGAGAGAAATCCGCCCACATAGAAAAATTAAATATAAACTGACCGTGGCGGCAGCTCGTATATCGAAAACCTTGCCCTAAATGAGACATGATTGACACTTGCAATTCTAAGAACTGCAGTGACATTGATAGCCGACCTTGTGCTAAATCACACACTTAAGGAAGGCTACGTAATCGGAATTGACCTTAGAAAAAGTAAATACAAAGAGATCGTAGCAAAGCATAAGAGGAGACAGCTTCTAGCAATTCGATCGTAAAGATTGCTAGTGCCCATCTTGTGGAGTACATCTCCATAAGCCCGAGAGCGTAATGGACGTTTACAGAATGTCTTAGTGTGTGTTGCTGTTCTCCAAAAAGTTCGTTCGTCTCTATATCTAGTGCTATGGTTGGGTAAGAATTTTAATAATTTGATTTTTACTATTTTGGCTATGTTGATAAACTAACATTGCTTACTTTAATTATGAGATGCTGTTTTTCTCGTTTTAAAATTATTTTGAATTTGTGTTACGTTGTCTCGTATATTGTTCTACAGTAATCTGAAATTGCGTTTAAATTTCACATTCGTCAAGTTTATGATCTCTAGTAATTTGACTAGAGTGACTAGAGAATTTTCTAACATTAATTAAATTGTAATGAAACGTTCGTGTACCTACTTAAATTCAACTTGGTGCCAAAAAAAGACTGATTCAATTAACTAGATTAAATAAAGTCAAATGAGAATATTCAACAGGTTTATAATTGAAACGCGCTGCAAGACCGAGAGATCTGGCAAAAATATTGAAAATCAGCAACTCAAAGGCGCCGACGTTGTTCATTAAAGCCAAAGTAACTAATTAACGATCTTTGTCGGCTCGCCCTCTCGAAGGCAAAGTTGCAGTGGGGTCGGGAAAAAAATAACGCACTTGGGGAAAATCTCGTTAGGGCATTTTAGGTCGGCCCCTGTCAACTCGAGTATTACTGATTGGCCGCAGAAGTTTAGATTGCTTGTTGCGCGATAAAGACGGACAGTTGCGCTCGTTTCTTTTTGCAAATAAAAATCTCCTCGACTTACTTTTTTTTATTTGTTTTTCTTTTCATTATATTCGCACAAATGTAATTTGTTTCGGTCTTAAAAAAAATAGCTTTAATACTTTATCGGATCAAGGCAAATGCTGGGTGTTTATTTACTAGTTTTATTTTCTATTTGACTGCCAATAAGTTCTTCCACTTATTAAAATACTTCATTCAAAAAGAGAAGTGTTCCTACAAATTTAAAACTACTAATTTTGATTGATACTGGTTGTTATTCGGTATACAGGGTGTATGACATTGGTTCCGACAAAAAAAAAATGCATAAGAGAATCGATGTCACAGACTACCGGGAAAATGTTTAAAAAATTCTTTTGAACAGTTTATAATTAAATGCAACATTATCCCAAAATCAAGCTGCGGCACTGCGTACGAAATACGACGCCATGTTCCATAAATGCGACAGTATAGTAGGACTATAAAGTTTTTTATTGAGTACTCGCTCACATATCTCAATTCGTTTTATTACACATTTAACAGCTGGGAACGGAAGTCTGAGTTGTTTCTTTTACGCGGCGTAATTATTAGTAATTTTTAAAATAACATCATAATTTACTAATACTACACACTTTTGGTATGCAGAAACATTAGATTTGAGCAAAGGAACTAAGACTTAATTCCTAATTTAGTCCACGTGTGCAGGACACCGTTTATTTACTTTCCCAAACAAACTAAAACTGATGAGTAAATACCGTGAGCAAGCCACCGTATTTACTATGTTTTTGGACATGAAGTAAATACTATTATTAATTAATCCTCGTGCCCTACGACAAATTGCTCTCGTAACCCACCCTTTAACAGATTGCATAGAATAACAAAAGTATCGGAAAAGACCAATATATCAAAATGCAAAGTCTCGACAGCCTGATAGTAAATTTAACGCCGAATATTGGAATATATCTAGCAAATATTGTACGCTCCTCTGAAAACGAACACTCGAATATTGAAATATCGGTTCGCGCCGTCCTTCTATCTCCCAAAGCATTTCTGTGTTGAAAGGGTGTTTTTGTAAAGTACGTATGAATTTGGTGGAAACGTCTGTTCTGACAGCATCTAAATCATCGAAGAATAAACATTTATATCCATTATATCATCATCGGAATAAAAGTAAAGCCGAACGTCGAACTAGATATGCACAAAATGTTGCGGATATGCTGGCATGCATCCATGCTTTCATATGAAGCTCATTTATTCAACTGAAAGGCACGCTTTTAGTAATTACTCTGTGTAACATGGAAATATAAATTTACTTTAACAAAATATGTACACATATATTAATTACCAAAAAAAATACTATTTACATCAAAATAATTAATAGACTTATTGATTTTTGATTGTCAGACCTATCCGTGGTCACTTCTGATTATGAAGTAGTTTTCTAATTAAAACCAATTCACTTATCGTAATGTGTTAAGATTATAGCAAAATATTTTGTGCTGTATCAAGTCGATCATTCAGAGACCCCCCACGTGACCAATTATCCGTGAAAGTGACACCACCAGACTAGACTCGACTTGAACGCAATCCTAGTTAAAACTTTAACGAAAGCTGAAATTGACATGCAGCCGCTTCAGCCGTTTCAATTACTCGTGGAATTACACTCGGAACAGACGTCTGCATGACGGAAATGATGGGTAGCACAACAAACAGCGCGTGTAATCGCAAGGACTTACGCTTTATCCTCAACTTCGAGAAAGGATTAAGTGTTCTAACTGTTTTAAGTAGGAACATTAATTTTCGTGCAACTGTATCAGAGTACGTGTGGGTTAAAACTGGACGGGTGAACGCTCGATTACATAACAACTGATTAATCGCTGCAATCGACAGACGTTATCAAAATAAGACAGGGTTCATCAAACTGTTTACCCTTACGCAAAAAAACATTTAATATCTCTAGAATTTATTAATAAAATGGGTTTAATTTTCATTAGTTGCATTTTTTATATGAAGTTGCGAAACACCCTATATTTCTGATACCAATGCGTATAATTTTATATTGATTTCAACGCATAAAAAATTAATGAACAAACGCCTTTCCGCAATCAAAGCACATGATTTAGATAAAGAGGATATTTAAATGGCTTTTAAATTGTTTCCCGTCGCGTTTTCCATCTGCATCGATCGCTCCTTTTATGCAACGAGCTCGGACAGTGCTATATTGCTTTTCGAATTTACATTCGACGGCCAGGACATGCTTACAATTTAAATTCAAACACCGAAAGATTGAATTTCATTTCATTAATCGCTTCCCGTTGCTACGACATAATCCCGAAAACTAATCGCGCATGATAAAACGTGCAACATTCTTTTTTGCGCGCGACTTTTATTTTCAGCGGTTTTCAACACTGGGAATGGCTTTAATTTTAAATCAGTCACGAACGTGGGAGCTATTTTATTTATATTCCAAATAAAAAACTGAAAACGACACAATAATTCCATCCAATAATGAAAGTTCATGACTAGTAATCAGAGAGATGCAATTCGAATAAAAAAAAGGGAGCAAACAACAAAAAGGGTCTAAAGAATATACTATATGTACATATATTATAAAATAAAATGCAATACAAAAAATGGATTTTTTTTTTATGTACATCTATCCAGCAACGGCTCCAATCCTAAAGGAAGAAAAGAAAAACTACCGTTAATCAAAAATATTGCTCTTTTCACACAACACAAACTAAATCGCTTTCGAAGTTAATAACAGTTAAAGGGTGAAACATAATCGAAGTTTTGGAAGGAGAAAGAAAAAGTTAACAAAGCAATTCATAACTCATTTACTTAAGTAATTAAAACCAGGAAAAACCGAAACGACTTAATATAAATTAATGGACGATGGATGGAGATAATTACCGTTGAACTTAGATAGTACGGTAGCAGATGAATAAGTAACGGGGGGCGTTCATTTTATCACGTTATTGTGAGGAAAATTTCTTAAACGTGCTTCTTTAAACTTATAATGAACGAAACGTTGCATATTAATTTCAGAATGTTTAACGAAACTCTACAACTCAAAACAATTTCTCAGAAAAAAAAAACTTATTCTTATATAAATAAGGTTATTCATTTTCATATTACATTTATTGCATTACAAAATGGTGTTTACATTAGAGCAGTAAAAAATTGTAAGGGCACACCACGAGGATGACCACCAAGCAGCTCTTAGTCAACGGAACTCCGGTGAAACGTTCGGAATAAATAAAGGTGACCAAATAGGAATTTATAAAAAAAAAACTAGATAAAAGAGAACACGAATTACGAACCAAGCGTCGCACGATGTGATGTTAAAAACGTACCTGCCGTAGGATACAACGGAACAAGCTTAGAGAAGCCTGGCAGAAAAGTTTAAACAAATCGGGAGTAATTCTCAGTGCGGTCTGAATGCGAATGAGTAGCCACAACGACTGAAGAAATTTACATCGGGATGATGTTCAACACACTTTCGACATGGGACAGTCTCACTATCACAGAATAGGAATAAATAGAAATTTATTTAAAAAAAAAACCTAAATAAAAGAGAACACGAATTACGAACCAATCGTGGCACGATGTGATGCTAAAAACGTACCTGCCGTAGATACAACGGAACAAGGTTAGAGAAGCCTCGCAGAAAAATTTAAACAAATCGGGAATAATTCTCAGTGCGCCCTGAATGTGAGCGAGTAGCCACAACGACTGAAGAAATTTACATCGGGGTGATGTTCAACGCACTTTCGACATGGGACGATCTCATTATCACAGAATAGGGTTGTCCAGACATGTTCAAAAGCGGATTTTCTTGGAACACGCTATCACCAAATTTACTTTTAACTTGACTGGCTCAACCTCAACCTTTCACCAGCTTTTCCCCTCGGCTAGCAACAGTGAGAAAGCGGTGGGTCAATTATGATTTTACAAAATGAAGGGCGCCAGGACGGACGGTAACCCAGCCGATTGACAAAGACCTCGTCGGCGTCCCCGAACCGACTTGATCGTGCAGAAGGCCAAAACACAACTCGAGGCTACACTTGACTCACTGGTACGTGAAGGAAGGGTAACGTAAACACACAATTCAAGCTTTATTGATTAATAAACTATCGTTTAAATGCACAAAGTTAAACATGTGCTTGTTCAAAACAAAATTAATTAAAGGCGCAGGTTTCGTCAAATCTAAAATGATCAGCTTTATGTACTCTACGATTTAAATCTGTATATGCAACTCTGCATTCAGCCGAAATTCGCACTCCGTAACGGACATGCATAAGCCGGTTAACGATTCGGAATTTAAAATAAAACAAATAACTGACTCGGGGTGGGCATTAGTCGGCATTATAAAGGCAAGTTAACTTTAACTATCAGTTTATTCCCATGGTAACAATTGTTGTTGTGGCAATAAACTGGGAGTTAAAGTTAACTTGCTTTTATAATACTGGACCTCACAAATTTACTGTCAATGCACAGTCGAGATCGCCTGTCAGATTGCCTACGATGTGAAGTTGGCAGCCACAACGCCACCTGTTGGTTGCCTCCAACGCCGGTGAGCCAGCAGACTTGCAGGGTCTGTAAAGATGGCTGAACCAAGTCCCTTGGAGGTTCGAAGTAGCGTAAAAGAAAACGCTCGGAAGCGAAAGGGAGTCGACTCGGCTTGAGTCAAATTCAAAACGGTAACTTAAAATGGGAACTAAGACTAAAAGTAGAACTGAACTAAAAGCGTGAATGGAAAGGTCATTAGCGTCCAAAATGGCGTCAGATAATTCGCTCAATTTTTACCTGAGTTTTGTAGTTTCCCAAGCTTGGTATGGGATTTAAAATATCACAAGAGTCGTCCGGTGGTGTACTAGGAAATTCCGGCAATGCTGTAGATAAGCTCTCCTTTTTGTCTTTAGTAGATTATAATTATTTTAATTTTATTTGGAGCATATTATTTTGTTTCTTTTTTGTGGTGCAGTTGCACTTTATTTGTTTATTCAAATTTCATTACTCAATTGACGTCAAACAATGCTACTTCGGATAAATTAGACTAAATACATTATTAAACTGTTTCCACCACAAAGTTCCAACGCTGAGATGTAAATGAGAATTCATATTTACTCTCGCCTCAGGTAAGCGTACCTGTTAATTACTTCATTTACCGGAGGCTCCTTGGCCAGGAGAACTACTACTCCTAAGTACCGAGAGATCAAATGAATTTATAATCTAGCCTCGAAAGTCGTGCCACTAACACTGTGGCACAAATTAGTAGGAGTAGTTAATTTGATATAATTTACAAAAACTTCATTCGAATCAATATATTTTTTTTTAATTTTGTTTAACTCCTGTTTCCAGTTTAGGTTCCGGTGTTTTCGATCTCTTTCAACACGCGAACTTTTATTCGCGGGTAATCACATTCCGACATCCCTCGACATGTGTGCACGTGCTGCAACAAACCGTTAAACCAACCGTGAAACAGATTATGTAC
This sequence comes from Dorcus parallelipipedus, assembly GCA_958336345.1. NCBI lineage: Eukaryota > Metazoa > Arthropoda > Insecta > Coleoptera > Lucanidae > Dorcus > Dorcus parallelipipedus. Next base: position 28,393,427 of record OY284483.1, read on the forward strand.
AGCGGGACTTGTCGTCCCGTGTCTGCACATGTAGGGCGCAAAACGAGGGGGGGCGACGCCGGGGAAAAACGATTTTTAAAAGCGCGCCGCTTTCTTTCGAAGCCCGAACTTTCAGCAAACCAATCTCTAATCGCCCCCACAAAAGAAGCAATTCTCCGCGTGCAGTTTAGTGGTGGCGCACGAGGAATTTTTGTTCGCGAATAATGTTCAGTTCCGCTGAAAGATTTCCCGATCATAAAATATATATAAAACTCCGCCGCCCGAAAGTAGATCTCTTTAAGGAAAGGTAAACACGGGGAATTGGGGCATTGGAAAATCGCGGTAGGAAACGGAGAAGGTTTATAATTTATAATCCCCTTCTTTAAGTAATCATTACGTTTTTGAATTACTTTAGAAGCTATTCGAAAATTACGTTTAATTTTTGCACTTTATATTTAAGATGGATTTACATAAAATAAACGGAAGCAATAAAGGATTTTAATTAAATTAAAAGAGTTAACAACTTTAATCATACAAAATGATCTAAAATTTAAGTTATACGGGAAGCGTTATAGTATTTCTTCAATATACTTTGAACTGGCGTAGCCATTTTTGTTTCAACACAACACTTTACTTGACAGCTGTCAAATTTATTTCTTAATCTAGAGACCAATCAGTTTGTTTCCTCTTATCAAAAATTGGTGTTTACTTTCATGTATTAAAGCATTTTTAAACTTGCATAATAATAAATTAAGTGATATTGTTACGGTAATAATTTCAGTAACGTGAAATAAGGGTCGTAGCTCAGTATAACAAAACATTTATTAACAATTAATTACAACTACAAATACTCACATCTTACTTTGGGCATTTACTGACAAACAGACTAGATGACACTATGACTAGATGGTACACTAATTATGCGCTAACGTTCGATTTGTCGCCTTTTTATAGGGGTTTTGTTTCCGGGGTTTTACGTCAATTGTTGCCTTGACATTTTTGCACACGGCTCGACTTTTGGCTTTAGATCTACGCACATAGATGAGTCATAAGATTTGCACACGGCACACGAATGAATCATACGCTTCAATATTTACATTTGGAAGTGCAGGTGCATCTTCTGCAACGCGGGTGAGGCATATGTTACATATTTGCAAATGAGTCATTCTTATGTTTATAATAACGTTCCGTCCGGATTCTTGCAGCTGCGGAATCCCTGCGTTGGCGGCGTTATCCATTATTCTTGTTATAGTATCATTTTTGTTGTAAATTAATGTCATAAAAAAATAAGAACCTTATTTACAAAATAAAACAAGATCTTCCTAAGAGGCTCGCTCACATTTGATGAAAATTGCAGATATGTACAGGGTGACTACGCGAGAATTCCTACCCCCTTTAACTCTTTTATTTTTGATTTTAGGAAAAAATTTTTAATACAAAACTTATAGGGACTAATTCAAAGTTTCCTTGTGTGCTCACAGAAAAACAATTGATGGTCGGATAAACGAGATATAAACTAAACGTAGGTTTTTTTTAAATGGAACACCCTGTTTATTATTATGTTTTTCGATTCTAAATTAATTCCTAATGGGACTACATATATAATAAAGCTAATAATGTAGAAGGTGTCTATAAAATAATTCCTGTTTGATTTTTTTATTTGTGAAAAAAGATAAAAGAAGTAGAATTTGCTACAGATATTCACAAAAAACAATTAAGCGACGGATACCTAAAAAATAAACGAAAGTTTTGGTTTTAAATAAACTTTAAATAAAATTTCGTTTATTTTTTGGGTATCCGTCGCTCAACTGTTTTTTGTGAATATCTGTAGCAAATTGTACAACTTCTTTTACCTTTTTTTGTTTCGAAATTGACAAATAAAAAAATTAAATAGGAATTATTTTATAGACACCTTCTACATTATTAGTTTTATTATATATCTAGTCTCATTAGAATTTAATTTAGAATCGAAAAACGTAATAATATACAGGTGTTCCATTTAAAAAAATCTATGTTTACTTTATATCTCGTTTATCCGACCATCAATTGTTTTTCTATGAGGAAACTTTGAATTAGTCCCTATAAGTTTTGTATTAAACATTTTTTCCTAAAATCAAAAATAAAAGAGTTAAAGGGGGTAGGAATTCTCGCGTAGTCACCCTGTACGTCTGCAGGTCTTAATATTCACAACGAACAAAGACTACAAATAAGCTGAGGGCCGCGTGGAATTTAATTTCATTCGTCAAGTTATTTTTATGATTTCATAAAAAATATTTGGCCGTAGATAAAAAATAAGCCGAAAATTTACTAAAGCAATTCTGAAATTGCATGCGGCAACATGTTATGTTAAACTCAGTTCAAATTTCTCCTAAATATACTTAATTCTAGTGGAAGATGATAATATCTGAGGCCATTTAGGACGTGAATGGAGCAGAAGTTACCTCAAGTCCACTTCAAGGGTCAACGAAACCTCAGAAATTAAATTCTCGTAAAGACTTCTGGATTAAAGCAAGTATCTCAGAGTTTATTAATCTGGGGCCACCTCTGAGGCTTACGAAGTACTTCAAAAACTAAAGGAATTCTGAAGTTGCATGTGGAAATGTGTTAAGTTAAAGTCAGTTCATATTTTTCCTAAATATAGTTAATTCAAGTAAAAAATAATATGAGCCTAATGCTATCTGAGGCCATTTAAGACGTGCATGGGGTAGAAGTTACCCCCAAGTCCACTTCAAAGGTCAACGAAACCTCAGAAATTAAATTCTCGTAAAGACTTCTGGATTAAAGCAAGTATCTCAGAGTTTATTAATCTAGGGCCACCTCTGAGGCTCACGAAATCCTTCAAAAACTAAAGGAATTCTGAAGTTGCATGCGGCAATGTGTTAAGTCAAAGTCAGTTCATATTTTTCCTAAATATAGTTAATTCAAGTAAAAAATAATATGAGCCTAATGCTATCTGAGGCCATTTAAGACGTGCATGGGGTAGAAGTTACCCCCAAGTCCACTTCAAAGGTCAACGAAACCTCAGAAATTAAATTCTCGTAAAGACTTCTGGATTAAAGCAAGTCTCTCATGGTTTATTAATCTGGGACCACCTCTGAGGCTTACGAAGTCCTTTAAGAACTAAAGGAATTCTGAAGTTGCAAGCGGAATGTGTTAAGTCAAAGTCAGTTCATATTTTTCCTAAATATAGTAAATTCAAGTAAAAAATAATATGAGCCTAATGCTATCTGAGGCCATTTAAGACGTGCATGGGGTAGAAATTACTCCCCAAGTCCACTTCAAAGGTCAACGAAACCTCAGAAATTAAATTCTCGTAGACGTCTGGATTAAAGCAAGTGTCTCAGGGTTTATTAATCTGGGGCCACCTCTGAGGCTTGCGAAGTCCTTTAAAAACTAAAACAATTCTGAAATCGTATGAGACAATTTACTGAGTACATCTTCATGTGATTTTTTTTAGATGTAGTTGATTGAAGTGAAGGTTAGTACGAATCTGAGGCAACATTTCACTATCTCAGATTATCTCAGACGTGATTAGAAGCGGATCTCTAAATGAGGCCACTTCAAGAATCAATGAGACCCTCAGAAATTAAGAAGAACTCGAGTACCAGTTTGTTGATCTAAGGTCATCTCTGAGGCCCCACTTTTAACAGCTGCTTTGACAGGTAAACAAATACATCACTAAAACGAAAAACAATTTAAACCTCCCTGTAGTATTTTTCTTGCGTTTTACTTTAAATTGCATTGCAAAGTTCTTTACAAAATCTTTACAAACTTAAAAACTAAAGCAACGTATCCGGTCTCTAGTCATTAGCTAATTTTTGAAGATAACTTTATGAGATTATGTAGACTAGAAGGTTGTTGATGTGAAGTAAAACTATTGTGGGTATTTGGCTGGGTTGCTAAGGGCAAACTTGTTAACCTCAAAAAGAAAGTGTCTGGTATTTTTCCCGCAATATTTTCTAAACTTATTTTATATTTTTTGCCCTCAAATTGAATTACGAAGGATTGTTTCGAGGATAAGGACAACCGTTTGTCTCAATGCGTTTTCCTCACATCAGACTCATGATACAAAGATTCCACAATATTCCTGCCTTTATCATGTCTACGATTGCGTCAAAAAAATTAATAAATGTACAAAGATCTGATGTTTGATGCACTTTTAAAACATTAACTGAAAAATAAAGTGACATCAATGTTTTATCGAAAAATAACATCCATCCATCCACATGACCAAAAGAAGTTTGCGATCAATACAAAATCAAACAGCACAATGCCTTAGTTACCATCGACATCAAAGCAAGTTATCACAAAGAGGGAAAAAAAAATAATGTAGTTACATGTTGCAGGAGACGTAACGAGCGTAAACTCAAAAGAAATGAAGTAAATGGAATTTTACCTGAACAATAAGAATCCTAAGGCAGTGACGGCGGCGCGTCTCACGTCATCGTTAACATCGGACACCTGAAAAGGAAAACGGATATGACTACATTACACGAAGTTAGTAAATATTCAGGAGGATTTATACTAATCCGCGGGAAATGTACGGGAAGACCGTCGGAGATACGGATGAAATATGAGTACACAAATATATCTTTAATTTCTCGTGGGTTTTTAAAAGAATGCACGCGGTTCTACCTGACCTACTTTTCTTTAAGAGATTAATTTTCAAAGGGTAGAACTTTTCATAGAGCAGCAATCTCACATTAAATGAGAATTAAATTATATTGAGGTGATTCTAAACTGTAGATATTTTATTTTTTAAAACAATAAAATAATGAACAGAAATTTACAGGAATTTCACGTAAAGCACAGCGTAATCAGCATTGATTTTAATGGTGGTAATTAACGCGGCATCCCCCGGAGTCTTTTTGTTTTTAGTCGGCCATCGTGCACAGCCCATTAAAAATTAATGCAACAACTCCTTGGAATTATAATAAAATTAACAATGCCATTCGCCGAGCCGGTTAAAAACCGTTCCTCAAGGCGTCGTTTTACCTTAATTAATAAACCAGAATGAATTATTATGAAAATAAATTCCCCCGTCGACGACGAGATTACGTCGAGTATTTCCTAAAATGGAAAACAAGTCAAACAAATTAATTTCTACGGGGAGAAAGACATTCCGTAATTTGTTCTAAACTTTTAATGAAATTTGCCGCAAAAGCAAACAAAACAAATTCACTTGAAATTTTATAGCCGTTGATGAACGTATCACCCACTCTGGGACACTTCATTATGCTAAGATTTATGCACCAACCAAAACGATTTTTTGTAAGTAAATTTACAACTACAACCAGTACTGGGATAAACAACTTTGTAGTAAAAACCGAAAAAGAAAGCTGCTGCAATCATCCGCATAGTATTATTTACTCACTCTCCCATCAATCCTAAATTAGTATGTCACTAGCAGAAATTGGTTTAAGCCCATTGATTTCCTATTTATCTTCGCATCTACACGCGAAATCTTAGTGTGGGCGAAATGATTTTTAACATTCGACTGACATATTTCCCAATTCGATAAATTAATTTAGGTATAAATAATAATTTACCTAAATCTAATCACGAGATGCTGAACGAAATTAATAAAAGGACTTTAGGTCATAAAATGGAATGACGAAATTATTTATTTAAGAAAATACTTACCGCAACATGCAGAAGTTTTCGGATAGCTTGATTATGTCCGGTACCACAGTAGGCCATAGCAAGCGTGTACATCCCCGAGCGCCGAAGAATTGGATCCTTGTCAGAGGTCAATTGTGCAATCAAGGGATCAGCCTCTTCCAGACGGCCGTACATCGTAAACGCTATGCCCACAGCCAAACCTCTCAGGATTTTTTCGTGCTGGCTCTCCTGAGCATACTGCGAAAAAAATCAATTTATATCGGGTGATAAACACGGCGAAATAAACGCGACATCTCTTCGTTCGGTTTCCTCCTCGTGGGGTCTTTCGAGTCCCGGCGTTCGGACGAAACATAAATACATAACGAAATGTACGATCACAACAAACGCAAATGTGTGTTAAACAAACATCTACCGTATGATTCAAAAAAAAGTACAAGTAGAAACTATTTGTGTGTCACTAAAAAAAATACTTTGATGCAACTTTGTCCCAACTTGCAAGTGCTAATTACAACTACCTTACTTTTTTTTTCAGCTATGTATTTTTTTATACTTAGCGATATATTTTTTTAATCGTGCTGCATTAATTACAACAGCTGCGTTTTAGCACAGTTGGCTACACTGTTTCCCCTGATTTACATCGCAAGAGGGGAAACTTGCGTGATGCGAACGCTCAACATTCGTAGGCTATGGGGGCACCGTGTGACTATGTTATAGCTCATCATTGGTTATCGTCGGCAATTTTCGCGTGTCTTAACGGCCTCCACAATCTTCAATTTCGTCGCGACCTTTCTTGTTCGAAGCGTGGCGCAAGCCAGACGTGTTTTACGTGCATTGTAAGTTATCAGAATTCTTGCTCTTTGGGAGAAGTAATTCATCAGCAGCCGCGCCGGAACATTTAGTGACACCATCGAACACACTTGGGGATAGTTTTAACCTCACACCAAGCTTGGGACACCAGTTTTCTCAGGTAAAATATGAAGACGAACACCAACGAACAAGCTAACATGACCGCTAACAAAAATCGTTTCTTCTATGTAGTCTTTTGGTTGAAATTTTAGTCGAGGCTTTCGGCGGGCTTTTAGTCCGTGATTTAGCCGAAGTCTTAGTGGAATTTTATTGGAGCGTTGCCGTGCCTGTTGGAAATAGCCTTTGATCAAATCATCCTGGCGTTTCCCAAGTAGCCAATTAGGACGGTGCTTACCGACTCCCTGTGAGACTACTTTGCACGATATTTTACCGATAACGGACGTGACCACCAGGTGGCGTCATAACCTGCGATGACACTTCATGTCATGCTTTAATTTTAACAAAAGAGGTTAAGGTATTTATTTATTATTTTTCTTTCCTTTTGGCAATTCGTGAATTAGTGTTTGCATAAACAAAGAGAGCGAATTCCGGCTGTCCATGCGCCTTTAGATCTACTGCTTTTGCGCATCATTGTAAATTTGATTTACCGGTTGCGGTGTGTTTTATTCGCACTTACGTACCGAATTAGACCACTCTTTGTTACGTTAACTTAGACATTTAGGGTTAACTACCCTGTTGTAATTATTGTAATATGTGTTTGATGAATTAAATCTAAGTAAGCTTTATTGTGTGTTTGTGTTTTTTACTTTAACCCACCAGTGAGTAAAGTCTCGCCTCTGTTTGCTTTTGATTTCTCTGCCCGATTTGGTCGATTGGAGACGTCGACTGATCGATTACGTTTGGCTGTAAAGTACAGTCTCCTGGCGCCCTTTAATAATTTTTACCATCGTAATTAGTCGAGGGGAACAGCTGGTACGTTTACTCAACAGAACTTGTCATCTGTCAAGGTAAGTGAGAGGCAAGTCAATTTAAATTATAAATTTAGTGACAAACTAAGTAAAGATAGGTAAAATAGGTATTCACTTCTTCTTGTTTCATCGGATTGGCGATAAGCGTGTTGTTATATTGTTCACTATTGTAACAAAGGTGGATAAAGGCTGGCTACGCACTCAGTTTTTGATTTGTATATCACACTTTATGTTCGCGCACGGTTCAAAAGTTTGACTTTTTATTTTTATAAAGTTAGCAACCCTGTTGGCTGCCTTGCAATATCCCTCCTTGTTTTCCATTTTTTCACATGCGTTCTTTACCAATTATTATTCACCACAACATCGTTGGGACGACTTGAGTTTGCTCCTCGTCGAAGAAATTTCGTAACCTGTGTACACAGTGAATAGAGCAAACGAAGATTTATCATCAGTGCGATGGCAAATCGGTGAGTCCCCTTTTTTCTTCCATAACCATTAACGCAAGGCAACTGTAAAATTACTGGTCCTTCACAAACATATTTTTGGTCCATTCGAGCACGGATGTTTTACCATTATACTGATATACCGTCCACTAAATTCGCATAAATATGGCAGCTTGTATCGACACGTGTCTACGAGTTTAGGGTGCGAGTCATTCACATTTCGAGAAGCGAGCATTCTTAACCGCCATTTTCCTTGCGTTAAATTGTCGTATTCGTTATAAACTGCAAAACTTGTCGTACTATTTCGATTGTTCGTAGCGCATTTGCCAAATACCTGTCGCATTGATATCATTGAGATTTCATTATCGCATCGTTTCGTTTTCGTAACCTGCAACAAGAAGCACGCTTATGCTTGGCCATTATTGCCGGAGCAAGCGTTTAAGCCGCCATTTTGCACGATACCTACGTGTTCGTTTGTTTGAGCTTTTTCGTTTGAATTTAGGGCCCTTTCTTTTGGAAAGCGGGCTTTGTTCGGAAATATTTTTCATTTAAGCCTCTACTAGCAGGTAAATTACATCGTCGCAATATTTGATAGTGTTGTCTGTTATTTTTGACAAAATTGACTGTACGTCGCAGTTGCATTTTTCTCGATTATTTCGTATAGTTTTTCTTTTTTTTGGCTGTCCTTTTTTTAAACCATGGCGACAAAAATCAAAGAAGTTCGTGCTTTTCGCGCTACCTATTTAAATCAGAGAACTGAAACTTACGAAGTTGCGCGTTCAGCGTTAGAGGAAACGTCGTTTCGGTCTTTGTTTGCTAGACGTTATACTCGCATAGCGACAATTTATGAAAAGTTTCACGAATCACAAGCGCGTTTACAGACATTAATGTCGGGTCAAGCCGACGCTGATTTTGATGCCGAAGACGCAGTCCGGAAAAAAGCTGATGAGATGTTTTACTCAATTGAGGATGCATACTTCACGTTATTCCCTAATGAAACGCAAAGTAGCAATTTATCTACTTCGAATCATAACCAAAATGGAATTCGTCTTCCAAAAATTTCTCTGAAAACATTCGACGGAAAGTTTAGTAACTGGACGCCTTTCATTCAGTGTTTCAATACAGCCATTCACAACAATAATGCAATGTCGAACATCGATAAATTTCAATATTTGGTAAGTTGTTTAACAGATGAACTATTAAACATGGTTAAGGCTCTAGTACTATCTGACGAGAACTATCCTGTTGCATACAATGTGTTGACTGAGCGTTATGAAAACAAACGAAAATTGGCTTCCCACTATTGGAATCAAATAAATTCTCTCAAAAAGTTACAATCGGAGTCAGCAAGCGGTCTTCGAAGCTTGTTAGACAATTTCAGAGAAAATCGCTCTGCACTTTTAGCTCTAAATCTATCTAGTAACATGGAAGATTTTTTATGGTTTAATCTTCTTTTAGATAGAATCGATTTTCAAACTCATAGGTTTTTTGAAACCACTGTTAGGTCTCTTAAGAATGACATTCCTACTTTTGCCCAGCTGGAACAATTCATTGAGAGTCAATGTAACATATTAGAGTCAGTTCCAAACATTTCTTCGGATCGAAAGGTTCAACCCAGCAAACCGCATTCTATAAAATATGAGAAACCTTCAAAGGCAGTATTTTTGACTGAAGCAAATACAAGCAAGGGTCGTACCGAAAGTTGCTTTATTTGTAAAAGAGAGCATATAATACATAAATGTCCTCAGTTGTTAGAAAATAACCCACACGATCGTTTTGGTTTAATTAAGGCGAACAAATTGTGTATTAACTGTTTGAAAAGTAACCATCGTTTGAGTGCCTGTCCTTCATCAGGGACGTGCCATGTTTGCAAGGCCAAACACCACACACTCTTACATTTCGAACAAAAGCCTGCATCAGCCATAACTGACACATCTCCTCGTGAAGAATCCACTGCCTCATCTTCGAATTCAGTAACATTAACAACGGTGTCACCTTCAGGGGGTGATGTATTGTTAGCTACAGCCTTGATAAAACTCACTGACAGTCATGGAAACTATAAAACTGTACGTGCGGTGCTAGATAGTGCAAGTCAAGGAAGTTTTATAACCGAAAAATGTTTCCGTGAACTAGGAGCTCGTTATACCCCATATAAATTAAGGGTTAGTAGTATCAATGATTCAAGTGCACATTTGTCGAAGGGTTTCACCTATTGCATAATAAGCTCTCACTCTCAGTTATCATCGAAGGTTCCCGTGCAGCTACACTTGATCCCACATATAACAGGTCGTCTGCCGACACATTCCTTTGACACACAGGAGTGGACTCATCTATCGCATTTGACTTTGGATGATCCTCAGTTCGCAACTCCACAGGATGTTGATATTTTATTAGGTGCATCGATGCACCGATGGCCGATGTGTACGCAAGATTAATGAAGCCAGGTGTAGTACATAGTTCAAACTGTAATGAACCTTCTGCCATAAACACTATATTTGGTTACGTTGTAATAGGACCAACAACCTCGCGGCCTAGTAGAAACTTTGCTTCTTTGTTTACTAGTCTGAACGATGAATTGCATACAACTTTGAAACAATTTTGGAAAATCGAAGAATTATCTAAGAAATGCCCCCCTTCCGAGGAGGAATTAAGTGTCGAAAATCATTACACATCAACTGTGTCACGAAATGCGACTGGAAGATATATTGTTTCCCTTCCATTTAAAGAAGTTTGTTTACAGTTTCCACAATCTCGGGAGATTGCATTACATAGATTGCATTTGTTAGAGAAAAGGTTATCTCGTGATCCTCAGTTACGTGAGAATTACAACGAATTTATGTCGGAATATGAAAACAATGGCCATATGTCTCTGACGACTTCTTCGGACGCTTCCAATGACAATTATTTTATCCCACATCATTGCGTTCTAAAACCTGAAAGCTCAACAACAAAACTTCGAGTTGTTTTCGATGCATCCTGTAAGGCTGCAAATGGTGTATCTCTGAATGACGCACTACACGCTGGTCCACAATTATTACCAGATATTGTTAGTGTTCTTCTTAAGTTTAGAATTCACCCAGTCGTATTTATCACTGATATTAAACAAATGTATCGACAAATCCTTGTTGATAATGATCACAGAGAATTTCAAAAAATTTTGTGGAGGTTTTCTCCAGACGAACCTGTAAAGGAATATTTGTTAAATACTGTAACGTATGGTATATCATCATCTCCATTCCTTGCAATTCGTACACTTAGACAATTAGCTATAGATGAAGGGTCGAACTTTCCTCAAGCAGCCAATGTGCTGAAAAATGACACTTACGTGGACGATATTGTGTCTGGTTGCGACACAGTTACCAACGCACTTGCAGTTCAAAAGCAACTCATCGAACTATTATCACATGGAGGATTTGAATTGCGAAAGTGGGCAAGTAATCGACCTGAACTAATATCTCATCTTGATTTAAATCTCCGCCAAGAACCTATGTTGTTTGATGAAGAATGCAAGTCGGTTATTAAAATCTTAGGTTTACAGTGGGACCCTACGTCGGACTTCTTTACGTTTTTTGTGAACACTAAAGTCAAAAACACTTGTTCAAAACGAATCATACTGTCTCAGATTACGAGGATTTTTGATCCTTTAGGATTTTTAGCTCCTATCATTTTATATGCGAAACGATTGATTCAGTCTCTATGGTGTTTGGGAATCGATTGGGATGAAACACCTCCTCAACATGTAGGTGAGAACTGGCATCAATTTATGACAGAGTTACATGTCATAGGGAAATTGAAGTTACTTCGTCAGGTGTTAGCAGTTGATTCTATCAGTATACAGTTACACGGGTTTTGTGATGCATCGGAAGTTGGCTATGCAGCCGTTGTTTACATCAGAGCCGAGACTTCTCGTGGTGTTAAAGTTCAACTCGCATTAGCCAAAACCAAGGTTTCACCCTTAAAGAAGCGATCGCTTCCCCAATTAGAACTCTGTGCAGCACATCTCCTCAGTAATGTCATGACTATTGTCTTAGAATATTATAGCGATCATCTTCCATTTTCTTCGGTCTTTGCTTGGACTGATTCGACAATCGTTTTGGCTTGGTTGCAATCCCCACCTTATCGTTGGAAAACATTTGTAGCCAATCGGGTAAGTCACATTCAGGAACGTGTACCTCCGTCTTGTTGGCATCATGTGCGCTCAAATGACAATCCGGCTGACTGTGGGTCCAGGGGTGTATTTCCAAAAGAACTCTTGAACCATGATCTTTGGTGGTCAGGTCCAAGTTGGTTGGTCCACTCTTCTGACCAATGGCCAATGAAGCGTCCATCAGTTTTGCCTGACGATAATGTTGTTGTCAATCAGGAAGAACGAAAGGTTCTAATGACGGTGGTAACAATACAATCATTTGATCATTTACTCAACAACATATCGTCATATCGAAAAATTTGTCGGGTGATAGCATTCATGTTGAGATTTATTTTCAACTGTCGAAATTCTCATGGAAAACATACAGGTCTTATTACACTATATGAAATTCACAGAGCGCAATTAATGTTAGTGAGACATGTCCAGAATATCGTTTTTCACGAAGACATTCGCAAATTAGTAAAAAATGAACCCTGCTCAAAGCAGTTACGAAAATTAAATCCATTTCTTGACCAAGATGGAGTCCTCAGGGTGGGCGGACGTCTTCGTCATTCTAAGTTAGATTTTGATAGCAAATATCCATGTTTACTGCCCCAAAGTCATCGCTTAACGGAATTAATAATTGAGGCGTATCACCAAGAAAATTTACATCCAGGACGTCAAACCTTAAATTTTCTTTTAAGGCAACAATTTTGGATTCTGTCCGCTCGAAAGGCAATTCTGCGTTGTACTTCTCATTGCAATCAATGTTTCAGAACCAAACCGGTCGCTAACGTCCCTATCATGGGTGACCTCCCTGCAGCTAGAATTTCACAGATCAAAACGTTTTCAAAAATGGGTGTCGATTTTGCTGGACCATTTTCAGTAACAATGACTCGACATCGTGGCGGGAAAACTCATAAGGCCTACATATGCATTTTTGTATGCTTTGCTACGAAGGCTGTCCATGTAGAATTAGTGTCCACACTGTCCGCAGAAGGATTTTTGGCAGCACTGCGTCGATTTATTGCGCGACGAGGTAGATGTGCTGACATTTATAGTGATTGCGGGACAAACTTTGTAGGAGCAAATAACCTTCTTCAGTCATATTGTACTTCTGCAAGTTCATCCTTGAACATTAAGTGGCATTTCAATCCACCATCTTCTCCACATTTTGGTGGTCTTTTTGAAGCAGAGGTAAAGTCTATAAAAACTCACTTATATCGTGTAGTAGGGAACCAAATTTTGACTTACGAGGAACTCAATACCGTGATAATCCAAATCGAAGCGCTATTAAATTCCAGACCCCTTTGTGCAACAAGTTCCGATCCCAATGATATAACGGCATTAACACCTGGTCATTTTTTGACACTGGAACCCTTGACAGCACCTCCCGATGAATCATTAACTGAGGTGAACCTAAATCGATTAACGCGCTGGCAGTTATTAAAACGTCTTCATCAGGACTTTTGGGACCGCTGACATAGCCTTCAACAAAGACATAAATGGAACAGGTCATCAGATCCATTAGAAGTTGGCAAGCTAGCTCTGATAAAGAATGACAATGTGCCTCCTTTGGATTGGAAGCTTGGCCGAATTATAAAATTGCATCCCGGTCAGGACGGTACCACACGTGTTGTGACCATCCGTACCCAAACTGGAATTTTTAAACGTCCAGTTGCCAAGATTTGTCCATTACCAACTCAGTAACCACAATTAGTTCTTATTTTCTATACTTGCTTCTTTTCCTTTTGTGTATATAATTATTAGTTTAGTTGTTAGTTTTTTTTGGTAACAGAAAAATAGCGCTTTTTGCGTATTTTGGTGGGCGGTATGTTCGCGCACGGTTCAAAAGTTTGACTTTTTATTTTTATAAAGTTAGCAACCCTGTTGGCTGCCCTGCAATATCCCTCCTTGTTTTCAATTTTTTCACATGCGTTCTTTACCAATTATTATTCACCACAACATCGTTGGGACGACTTGAGTTTGCTCCTCGTCGAAGAAATTTCGTAACCTGTGTACACAGTGAATAGAGCAAACGAAGATTTATCATCAGTGCGATGGCAAATCGGTGAGTCCCCTTTTTTCTTCCATAACCATTAACGCAAGGCAACTGTAAAATTACTGGTCCTTCACAAACACTTTATGCGATTTTTCTTCAATGTCTTTCGGCTATTGGTTGTAACATTTAACACTAATGTAGTCAAAACATCTCTGACTGATGGTTTTGTTTTTCCTGGGTATTTCTATGTCACCAGAACAATATTGTTGCGATTTTAAGAGTTCTATTAATTTTTATTTTAAAGCAAAACACGATATAGTTAATAAACTAATTTTATTTAAAAGCAATACTAATTTATTTATAAACTTACACTATAACATTAATTTATTTACAGGCTTACATCTAATTTATTTTAACAGCCGAGCGAAAGTCTAACGCGAACTTTAATGCCGAACTGTCCAATTCACCGGCTGCCGCTTTTATATAAGCCGGGGCTGTTTGTACGTGAATTTTCCCGAAGGGTTCCAGAATGTCTGGTTTTATTCCGACGCTGGAATTCTCCAGGCTGTCTGCAGAAGCTTCTCGCCTAAGGCGCGTCGGCTGTGACGCAAGAGACAGGCTGGCGCCGACTGGTGTCGACGGATCATTACAATATTTTCTTGCATTTGCAAATTTTAGTTTTCGAAAGATGTCATTGTGTACACAGTACAGCATACCCACTAAGCAGAATAATAGTTTTCAAGATCCATCTCTGCGTAGTTTCAGTATCGCTGATTCTACCATTATATGCTCCGCCCCATCTAATAATTCCCTGTCTTATTGTTTATTGGGCCACTTCTACGGACCTTAAGTCTATTAAATTCCAAGTCTTTTAGAACCTTAAATTATTTGCTGTAACGATGTGTAATATCCCTTGTATTTAGACTCCAATTAACGACTAAAGACTCAATGAATAAAATTGCTGATACGAATAAAAAATATGAGTAAATATCTTCGTAGGGTTAAAATTACATTTTGAAGGCTTGTTCTTAGAAGGTGCATAAGATGTCGCGAAGAATCTATTCCCATAAAATATTGCACTTCCGTAAGAGAATGCTCGGTGTAATACCTTGGCTCAACATTGCTTCGAAATAATAGTTTCAAAATGCCCTCATTTATTTTCTAAAAGCGAAGTAAAAACCAATACAGGGTGTACTCTTTAACCATCAAATGCAAACTTATGTTTAAATATAGTCTTAGTTTTAAGTGGGCCAAAAATAAAGTAATTTTTGAACTAATTTTTGATATGTTAGCAGTTTACTTTTTCTAATTTTTTGATTCTTTTTTCACACTCCGGTTTTAATTAAACTATCCCGCCTTATAAAATATAACATTCTGCGTTTCAGAACGTTTCTAGTATATTCACTGCAGCTTTTATGGCTCGCCTGGCTCGTCTAGCCGAGTGAGATTGCACCGTTATGGAAATTCGGCGCTATGAAACTTTTATGTTTCAATATTCGCATTTTTAACGCAGTTATTCCGTTCTTATGTTTGCCGTGCTATTTATCGCCTTTATTGCCGGTTTTGATATTCTCTGGACAAAATACGCGCACATTTCGCGGCTTATCGGCGTTCTATTACACGAAAACGACGTTTATATGACAGTTCAGCTCATAAAATTGTTATGATCACTAAGAAGTAGTTTGGAGAAAATGAAAATATTAAAGAGAGTCGAAATGTCGGTTACCGTCGATATCCTACTTTCATGCTTTAATCAACTAAAACGAATAAGTAATAATATTTCAGTTTAAATTTCTTATTGTGGTTATAAAATTTCATGATGCATTTTTTAAGTATGACGTTACAAGCTAATAAAATAATATAAACGGGACCATTGTGTTTCTGCAACACTGGCTACATTCTCATTCTAAATACATGACTTTCTAAAAATAACAAGGAATGTAGAATTTAACTCTTATTAGAGTTCGGGCGTAATTAAACCTATGAGACCACAGACGGAAGGAGAGAGCTTTCGCTTCTACCGGAAAAGTAAACCGGCGCATGCGTATTATTTGTTTTTCCGACGAGGATATCCAATTTGTATTTAAATAACGTGTTGCCAAATTTTAAGTCCTTTTAACTATTGCATGTAGGTAACCTGCCAGCTGTGTTTATATTATAAAAGGAGAGAAAGAGAGAGACTCTTATGCTTATCAAATAAGTTAGTCCATGCACAACCAGAAAATTATACAACTTGTAACATTTTTCTTTCATGGAAGTCCATTATTGTAGGAATTTAATTTCTATTTGCTTTTAAGATTGTGTACATTCTTTATTGGTTTGTTCTGTGTTAATTCTAATGTTTAATCTGTATACGAAAGAGCACGTGAATAAAATTAAGAAATAAATGAAGTAAAAATTGTCAGTGCTCTGCTTCGAGTTTAATCAGGGAATTCCGCGAGCTTTAAGTTGAGCTCATGTAGAATCTAATTTGCACCTTATTCCTCTTACTTCACGAACTTTATTAACTGTTGAAAATAATTCAAGGTGGAATTATGCGCAGCTAATTTCGTCTTTTTTCGTCTGGGCACTAAACTAAAATCTAATTATGCTTACCACAAGTTTAAAATTATTTTTTGAATGTTTAATTTCGTTCACTAGCTCGATGAAGTTGTGTTATGCTGTACTTTTTTACTCCTAGCATTTATAATGACAAAGTGTATTTTAAACTTTATGACCCAATTGTACAATGCAGGTTTAAATTTAAGCTGAAGCTTGAACCCATAACAACGATTATTTCAACAATCGTCGTTAAGGGTTTAAGCTTTAGCTTGAAGTTAAACTGACATTGTACAACTGGGCTTATGAGTTATACATAAGAACTAGTCAGATGGCTCAACAAACGTTCTAAATTTGACGCTCCCATTTCGAGACAAACTCGCTTTAATTTGGAGACAGCAAAAATATTCTTAGTTCTAAAAGATATCTATCTAATATGCATCCAAACAAATAAATGAAAGCGTTCTTATTTTGTTAATGACATAATTAAAAATAATTATTTTCACTGACACTGAGGTCATGTTCATTTTTTATAAAATCAAATTGTCTAAATAATTATCTAATGTGCATTGTAAACAACAAATAAATGAACGCGTTATCATTTAGCAATTTCGTTAGGTGTTTTTTTTTCTCTCTGTAAAACATCCAACAATACTCGTTAAGAATTTTTCTCAAACAATTCATAATGAAAGATGACAATTCGTGAGACAACATTTGAATCATCGACGTCTTTATTTATCCCGAAGAAGCGAAACGCAGACATTTCAAACGTTCTTAAAAGCTGTCCGACGGGTATTCGATTAAATTTGTCCTTTTTAAATTAAATTTCATTACTTTTTACGCAGCGAATGTTAATTTTATATAATTCAACAAACACACACTTTTTACAATTAAAATAATGGAACTGCCAGTACAAACACATCGAAAATTGGAATGCAAATTTTAAAATGTCACATAATTTAGGATAAACTCGGTATAAACAGCAACGGTGGCAATTATAAATTTCCATAATGGAACTCGGCTTTTTGTATCGCTGGAAGTGTCTGTGATTGCGCATTAATGAAACATTGAAATCGCATGTTTTATGGAGTGTACAAAAAGGCAGTGTTAATTCAAACCAGAATACTTTAAGTTCTAATACAAGCAGAACACATTCAGTTTCTTATTACTGTGTGCAACTGACGTTAAGTATAGGTAAGTATCTTTTATATACAATTTACTTAATACATTTCTAACTTCCAATAGAAAATAAAACTCATTTTTGCAGCTTTCTTAAATTAAATACAAAGAATAGTTTAAAGATATTCAAAGAGCATTAAAAGTATCAGAGAGTTTAAGATTTTTTTTTGTATTAAGCTCCGATTTGGCAAAAAAAAATCACCTAAAGAAACCCATCTCAAACACAATCAACCTTAATACAAAGTTTCCAGCTTTTTCAGAAAGACGAAGCATACAATGTTAGGAAAGCGATTTCTGCAATTCTGCTTATTCATTACGATTTACATAACGGACATACTCATCTTTCCTTTGCATGTTTTTATTTACCTGTCGCTGTACGATATCAATAAGAATCTGTTCAGGAAAATAAACAGATACTTTTGTTGCCTGGCGAACAAACGTAAGTGCCACCACTCAAAATCAACCGAGAAACTGAAATGAGTTTCCTTCAGAGGCCCTCGTCCTGACGCAGTGGTACACCGGTTCCAAATTAATTCTGTACACGGACAAAGAAAATTTTGGCAAATATTTCGGCAAGGAACACGCACTTTGCGTTTTGAATCATAGGTACAACAACGACTGGATCGTAGTGAACATGTTTGCGGAAGCACTCGGAATAATCGGGGTAAGAGCTCTCCTGCGAAGACTTCCTTACAAATTTAACTTTAACAGGACACGAAAGCTTTTGCCAAAGCGGCCATTCAACACATTCCAGTGTTAGGATACTATCTAAAAATGTCGGAAAATATATTTTTAAAACGAACATTTAAGGAAGATGAAGAGGTCATCGTCAAACAGGTCAACGCTTTAGTCAACAGTCCTCATCCCCTATTGGTATGTAATACCCTATTGGTATGAAATAATAAGTTTCTTTTTTTTAGATATTTATAAATCCTGAAGGCACGAGGTTCAGTTCGCTCAAGCACGAGGCCTCCATGAAATTTGCTGCGCAAAGAGGTTTAAAACCCCTGAAGCATCACCTATTACCAAGGACGAAGGGTTTCACTTGTTGTCTTAAAGCGATGCAGGGTCACTTGCCGGCTATTTACAATTTACAGTTGGGTCTCAGTAAGTCGGATGAGGAAAAAGGGGGAGTAAGTGCCATGTTAAAGGCGAAGCCGGTGACCCCTCACTTATACATAGAGCGCATTCCAATTGAAGAAGTCCCTACGACTGAAATCGGGCAAAACGAATTTCTAAGAGAATTATTCATTAGAAAAGTAATATAGTAGATAATTATACGATACGTCACAAACAAATTTCAGGATAAAATTGCAGAGAGCTTCGCAACGACTGGAGACTTTTTTCAAACGTCAGGAATCGAGAGGGTCGATAAATTTGAATTCAAAAAGATTAGTTATACCTGTTTTATTTTTCTGATCAGTGCTGTCATATGCGGTCCTTTATTTTACTACTCGACAAGATGTTTACTTAGCTGTGACTGGGTGTATCTGGGTGTTGGTACACTTATAATTGCCACCACGTGTAAGTATTTACATAAAATGATGATGATTAATTTGAAGTATTTTGTACTTTCCAGTTTATGCGATGACTAATCGAATGTTTTCGGCTCTAAGTAATCAAAGATCTTCCTATGGACTAAATTAATGGTACAATCACTTACCGCAACCATATCTTCAATAGCAGTTGAGTTCTTTGATCCAAGCATAACCATACCCATAGCAATACCCGCAGCCTCACCGGTGGCAGCATCATCTTGATATAAATTAAACTTCAGCTGGTCATAAACGTCTTGCCGATGAGTGCCCATGGCAGCTAATCCAACGCCGACGCATCCTCCATGTCGAACCATCTTAACACACACACATACAAAAACACATGGTTATACATATAAATGCAGATGCTTAGGTGGGGGGATATTAAGTACCTCATTCTGGGCTTCTTTTAACTGCCCCAAAAGATAGTCTGTGATTTTGGTGCCGTGGTTGGCGTGTATCAGGCCAAGGGCGTACAATCCGCCTCCTTCGGAATACCCAGAGCTCGGCCCTACTTCCTTGGGCAAATAACTCTGCATGAGAGTCAGCGCTTCTTGCTCATGGCCTCTGTGGATTACGCCCAGCGAAGCGGTGGCGCTAAGTTTTGCCCAATTGGTGGCACGAGCTAACCATTCAAGATTATCTCTAGAAAGAAAATACATTTCATTTCATGTGATTGATGACAACGCTTTAAATTCAAAAATTGTTTGTTTTGAATATAATTTTAATAGTTTACTCTGATAACTGTCAGGTTCTATTAATGTTTTTAATTTAAGTTAAGCTTTATCAGAAGTCTTAATGATCATAATTTAAAATAGTTTATAAAAATGTTGTATTTAGACAAAACACTATAATTAAACTAATATAATACCACTTGGTAAAACGTGAGTACTTAGGAACAGTAACTTCAATATTTGGTATTTCACTAAAGAATTTACGTATATCAGCTTTTCTAAACTCTAGATTTATTCCCCAGTAGAATAGCTGGTCTATCAGTTTTTACACTGAGCTGTATGTGAAGAGGTGGATGATCAATACAAAAACATGTAACACTAAAAACAACTGTTTTACCTACAATATGTACCCCTAAGCAGTGCCGACATAAAATAATCAAATATTCTGACTTACAAACCGAAAAAGCACCAGAAGTACACAATTATTTTAAGATGACTATAATATAAACAATAAACTACCAAAGAAACATTTGTGCGAGAAACGCTGATCACGTTTAACACCTCTACTCAGGACAAACACCAACTCGGAAATCAAATGTTTACCTTAAGAACTGGTCGCTGGTAGTTCCACTGTGCATATAAGCGTTTGCAATTACTGTAGCAGTGTGACAAATACTAACACGTACTGCTTCCTTGGTCTGCTTTAGGATGAGCAAGTCGGCATGATTAGCCCTGATCAAAAACTGAAGGTGCAGTTCGATGGATACTTCACCAGACAAAATATTGTGCAACTTCTCAATGCATGACTGGTGTTCTTTCTCCTTCTCGGACTGAAAAATATTTACCTTACGTTAATTCGAAAACATTTTGTCTCATCTTTAAATTAATTCGAATTAACATTGACTAATAATAATCACCAAGCTGTCCAAAGTCTTTTCATCCTTAGTACTTCCCTTGGACTCACTACTTTCTGCCTGAGCCGGCTCGGTCACTTTAAGCTTTAACTTGTCTTCAAGAAGCAATGGTAAAGGAGCCGTGGCACGCAGAGCTTCCAACACGCGCCCCAAAAACTGCTGGGTCGCTGACTCGTACAAGTCGAAAGCGATCTGATAGCCCATGAGCTGATTCTCCTGTCGATCACAGCCAATTAAAACAATTTTTTTGGTGTTACATGCAACTTTACCTCCCGGTCTTGTGCCAGTTTATCGAGAATCTCAACGACGGACAAGGAATCTTCCAAAAAGATGAGACACTGGCACATGTTCACGTAATCAGGCGTCGCCAGACCTCGGTACAGCCCGACCAAAGAGCGAAGGACCGTATTGCGGAAGCCACGGTTCGGAATTAAACTCATAGCCACCTAAATCAATTGTGTGAAGTGAAGGGGCACATAGTTATTTAATGATGGTATTACTTGAAATGCGTAGCTCAGCATTGACGCGACATCATCAGACTGGGTGATGGCAGCTTCAAATATGTCCATGCGTCGAGTTTCCAAAGCCAAACCGACGGCCTGTCTGTATTGGCCATCGTCGAGGCATCTTTGAAACATGCGGTTCACTATGGCTTCAAGACGAACGTCTATCGGCTTTGCAATAGCGCTTCCTTCACAGGCCGCAATTCTTTGCTGGGTATAGAAGTCAATGCATTTGGCTAAAAATAATTACTTGTTTTATATCCTAAAGGTACCCCAGCATCTCATTTATTCAATATACTTTGCAGTAGAAAGATTGTGTAGATTAGATGCAAAAGAAAACATAAGAATAAAGTCTTACCGATAGTTGTTTCCACATATTCGCTACGCGAATTAACGTCAAATAAATCTCCTGCGCCGAGGGCGTAAGTAAGAGAATCTTCGAATGATCCCAGATGGTAATAGACTTTGCTGGCAACGAGGGCTGCTAATTTGTGTTGTTCGAAAATCTTGTCCTCGTGCAGAATTTCACTGAACAAAATTAAAAAAACACGTAAAAAAAAACGATCTTTCCTTTCCCCTACTTACAGTACTTACATTTTTTCAATCGCCTCGGAAATTTCCGGCCAAAATTCGTCGACGATGTTGTCTAGCTTCTTGAGGGCGAAAACTTTTAATTCAGGTCGGGGTTCCTCGAGAAGGGAAATAATTCCCGCTGAAAATTTTGAATAAATTTCACTTTGAGGTTATGTATGAGCGACGCATAAATCAAGCGAATAGGAATTTATTTATTTATTCTCCTTAACGCTTAGCTTCGCATCGGTCGGTGATTTTATTGAAAATCTCGCCTAATTGCTGGAAAAATTTGCGAATAAACGCGATTTAAAGTTGAATGACTTGCAAAACGCATGTGCAAATTCTAGGTTGAAATTCAAAACGTCGTGGCAAAATTTCGAACGTAGTCTTCGATAATTGTCTCACGAAGCGATTTACTTACCGGCGGATGTAATATTCATCGTTCGCGGCTTGATTTACTGAAGATTTGTAATGTGTGCAAATAATTCCGGGCACAAGTTGCACGGAATGAAGTGTTTGACATTTGAATGAAAGTGCGGTAAGAACAGTTCACAACCGGCAAAATTTGCAAAATCTTGAGTAGTGTTGCCAATACCATAATAATTACATACAAAACCGTTAATTGAAGAATTTATGGATAAATACACTTCAGTCAACGACAAAACTATAAAAATCATTTTGACGTCATGTCGCATATGACATGAATGATTTTAAGAAATGGGCCCAAAAATTGTGAAAAATTTAGTGATTTCACGATCGGGTTAGTGACAAATCTAGTGACTTCACTTGAAAATAATTTTAACTAAACCATTCAACAACGCGATTTGTTAAAACATGCCGAAAGCACAACATATAGGTATAACCAGCATGGAAACTGTTTGTCGGCACCTTAATTTGATCTGGCGGTGCAAGATTTTTTTGAACTTGGCGCCATTTTGCGGATGGATCCACCAGTACCGCAATAAAAATATTTTTCATAATCGAATTATTTAGGTTATTTTGGTAATCGGATGACAGATTATTTTTAATTTGAATTATCCGATCACTACTTGAAAGCCTAGAGTTTAAGTTTACCTCAGCATGCATAATCGAGAGCACCTATTATGCTAGGAATTACACGAGACACCACTGATCGTATTCCTGCAATTTAAGGGCGCATTCGACATAATAGGTCTGTTTGGTAACATTACACGGGATAGCATTCGTGTAACGAGTGCAGTAACGCGAGTGTAGGAAGTGTACAGCGATGAAGTTGGTGCTACCAAACTGCTTGAGTGTAGTTTGTGCGGTTTATTTTTCCACGTGTTATAATCGTTGAACTTTGTAAACATCAACTATAACCTAAAATCTTACATGTTATTTCAAAATAGAATTAAAATGCATACATGGCAGTCTATTTTAGTTGTATACGCATCTGGCGAAAATAAAACCTTTGTAAACGAGTATTTTACGTTTTGAATAAATCATTTTGCATTTCCTTGTGAGATTTAGCAAAACATATCCACGTGCGTCGATCACACAAATGACGTTTAATAATCTATTGCGCATGTCTACCCTATCTGCACTCGTTACTCTTTCTCCCGTGCTGGTGTAGTTTGTGTAACACGAAATACACTACACTAACATAACAAACAAGGTAGTGTAACTGCAATGAATAATACCAAACAGGTATTAAGAAAAAAGTGTACACTGGTTTGCACTAATGCAGGATAACAAACACACCTAATGTTCGATGCACGCAATGAGCAGAAGTGTGAAGGAGAGCGACTGTGTTTCAGTGCATGTAAGAGTGAGAAAAAGAAACTCTCCGTGCATCCGAATACAGGTTAGGCAGATTATCCGGAATACAGCGGTCAGTTTGCGCGGGAAATTTTCCCGCCAAGGAGAGTGAACCTGCTGTATACAGGGTGAGTTTTTTTCGATGTTTAGCATTGGGATCTCGGAAACTAGCAGAGCTAGAGAGACGGTTAAATGGGGAAAGATTTGTAGTTTTAGGAGCCCAGTTTAATGCAGCTTTTGTTTTTTTCTTAAAGTTCATGGCTGGCTAGATATTTTGAAAAAACTGATTCTTTATAAATTCGTTAAATGCATATAGCTCGGTTATTCTTGATTTTAGAGAAAAGTTGCAAGACAAAAGTTGTACAGAATTATGTTCTTAATTAAACAGTCGAATTAAATTTTCCATATAAGCTCTTATTTTTCAGTTATGACATAAACATCAGTTTTTTTAAATGGAAACCATAGTAGGCCATGAGTGAAAAAGAAAGGCCTCTTTTTTACCTTTTCAACGATGTAACATTCGATATGGTTATTTAAAAAAACGACGGAGATACGGCAGTTTATCTTTTTCAAAATTGTTAATATGGTTGGCCATGGAAACAAAAGTTTATTGACAAATGCAAGTTATAAATGGTGAGCAAATAAAAATCAGATTAGAGTAGGCGCTGCAAAAAAAATGTATGTCTGTGATTAAATAAAAGGTCAATACATTTGACAGTCCATGAATGTATTACATTAGTTAATTCAGTTAATCACAAACATTGCAGAGCCCACTCTAATCTGATTTTTATTTGCTCACTTATATTACTTTGACGTTTTGTTCGCCATTTCTTTTTTACATACGTTTCAGAATCAAAACTCTAATACCAACAGTGGTTCAATATTTCAATAGCCTCCTAGGAGAACCTTCAACCTTTTAACAAATCTAAACTATCGAGAACAAAAATAAACTAAAAATATTTCTAAAGATGTTCAAAAAGACCACCATTATTTGCAATACATAAATTACGCCTCTTTAAAATCGAATTTACTGCTTTCCTAGTAGAACGTCCGTCATTAGGGGCTATTCTGTAACTTATTAACAGGCTGTTAAAATTTAAGGGTACGTTAAAATTCAAAATAGATTGTGATTCGCTGTTACTACGATAACTGTACTTTTTATTTAATCACAGATATATATTTTCTTTGCACCGCCTACTTTAATCTGATTTTTATTTGCTCATCGTTTATAATTTGCATTTGTCAATAAACTTTTGTTTCCATGGCCAACCATATTAACAATTTTGAAAGAGAAAAACTGCCGTATCTCCGTCGTTTTTTTAAATAACCATATCGAATGTTACATCGTTGAAAAGGTAAAAAAGAGTTCACTCATGGCCTACTATGGTTTCCATTTAAAAAAACTGATGTTTATGTCATAACTGAAACATAAGAGCTTATATGGAAAAGTTAGTTCGACTGTTTAATTAAGAACATAATTCTGTACTACTTTTGTCTTGCAACTTTTCTCTAAAATCAAGAATAACCGAGCTATATGCATTTAACGAATTTATAAAAAATCCGTTTTTTCAAAATATCTAGCCAGCCATGAACTTTAAGAAAAAAACAAAAGCTGCATTAAACTGGGCTCCTAAAACTACAAATCTTTCCCCATTTAACCGTCTCTCTAGCTCTGCTAGTTTCCAAGATCCCAATGCTAAACATCGAAAAAAACTCACCCTGTATATTTATATGCTGTGCCGAAAGTTTCTTTTTCGTTTGCTTTTACAGAGGGATCGGTAAAATTATGTGAAGATAAAAAAAAATTGAGCGCATATGAAATAACAAAAAAAAATGAAACAAAATACGGATCAATAAATAAAGGGAATCAAAAAATTAGATAAAAATAATATATTTTCAAGCGAGCGAAAACAAAAAAACGAAAAGGTGAACAATAAATAAGACAAAAGAAGATCAACAATATCAAATAAGAACAAGAGATTTTAAATTAAAAAAAAAAAAACATTTATAAAGATAAACGGATAATGTGCAGCGCAAATAATTTTGGTGAGGTAAATGGTAGTGTTGTAAATTGGATTATAAACCGGTTATTAACTGGTTAATTATCCGGTTAATAACACCCGGTAAATTAGGTTATTTACCGTGTGGTTATTTATTTTGAATTTGCCGCCAATAGTTTGGAAATATTTCCAAACTTTATTAATATTAGTATTAGTTTTGGATGATTAAGGTTAACTAACAACAATTCTATTTCCTCATAAAATCAAGATTGTGAGGTAGTTTGAGTTTGGTCTTTTCTAAAAGGATAAGTCAAAAGCAATACGATAAAGCCAGTTTTATTTCAGTTTGTTATTTACTTTATTTACCGTTTAATTAACAGGTTAAAAATTCGGTAAATTATATAATTTACCGGTCAATTTACAACACTAGTAAATGGCGACCGCGGTCACAGCAAAGCGCTGTAAGTCAGTGAGGCATTTTAAGCGATCGCTGTCTCAGCGCTGTCCCGGCTGAACGTGCCCATGTTCAAAGGCAAGGTTTACTTTTGCCTTAATTTCTATGGTTATGACATAAATCAAAATTTGACATTGAATTTGTTGGTGTTTTTGACATAACCTGAGCAGCGACAAGATTCTAGGTTATGTGAATAGAAATTTGAATTTGAAATGTCAAATGATGCTTGTAAAGTAAAGGCAGTCAAACGCTCAATATGCCCTTCCCCTGTAGAGTGCCTTTAATAAGAGTGAAGACATACGTGAAGTCAATTTCTATTGGTCGCAAGCGATTTTCAACCTTATTTACCAAGGTCGGTAGTCATTTTCGTGCTAGAAATGGGCATGTTTCAGAATTTACCGGTTTAGTCTACCGGTTTAATTTCTCAACCACCGGAGCATTCCAAACTTCACTGGTTGTATATTTAATGTTGCGTTGGTAGGAGTCCCGAATACCTACAATGTAGTTCTTTGTTTGTTTCGTAATTGATTTCGGTATCGTTATAAAGATTACATTTTGCCATTTGCTAAATTATCGTGACAAACGATAATTTGATTAACGAAACTTTAAATGTAAAACGAATCGCTTTTATAAGACAACATAAGAACAAAGAAATCACAATTAGTTACTTTTTGTATACTCTAATCAAGAAATGTTTTAAAAGTCAAATGGAAAATAATATCCTATTTAACAGAAGGTTGTGAAAGTTCGCCCGTTATCATGGAGATAATGTAAACAAAAGACATCAAGCAGGGCTGTGTTCGGGAACTACACCCTCGAGTGCAAGTTGACCGTGTAACGCATCTTTCTCACGCACGATTTCAAACTCATTTTGCATCTCAGTCGACTATTTCCAGACGTCTTGTGTTTACACTATTACCATGACAACGAACGCACTTTTCACAACCCACTTTTAAGTAGAGCGTGAAAAATGCGATCGTTGCCATGGAATTGGAAATAATGAAAAAACAAGACTTCTTGAAACAGATAAGTGAGATGCAAAATGAGTTTGAAATCGTGCGTGAGAAAGATGCGATATACACCCAACTTGCATAAGGCTGCCTACTTTCAAGAAGCCCAATGCGGGACATACTTGGAGTGAGTTCGAGTTGCACACTCAATGCAGTCAGAGCATAAAAGCATCTTACTGTTAAGGGGCATCTTCACGATACGTCCGGGATGTCATTGCGTCCAGGATGTTATGCGTTCATATAAACTCGCCAGAAGGTAGGCGGAGTTTCTAAGAATTTTATTATTTCGCATGCGCTTAATACGATTTGGTTAAATTCTCTCCGAAAAATCTGCTGCTGAGCCCGATGAGAATGATCGTATGATATGTAGTAAGTACAGTTGTGTCCAAAAAGGTGTTGTACAGCTACGTTTTAAATATCCTTGCTTTTGAACGGCAGTTGGTTTTTTTATTTTTGTGTTCAATGATATTATTATTGCCAGAAACCGTGTATGTAACAAAACAACTTGTACAACAATTTTTTGACTTCATGAATGCACATACAAGTTTACACAGTACAAATTCTGTACAACACTTTTTTGAACACGACTGTACATATGTATGCTAGTGCTAGGTGCTGTAGAACTGTGTGCATTCAACCTGGTACGTAGCGCTTCGTAGCAGGACGCCATAAATATAGCGCTATAAAAAGTTACGTTTACGTAGCTTAGTCCCGGCTGAATGTAGGCATTCTGTGTAAAACTCATAATTGGGGGGTTGGAGCAATCAAAAATGCGGGACAAGCGGGACTCATTTCATATTTTGCGGGACATTTTCGGTAATTTTTTCATTGTGGGATTTGTGTTGCTTATGCGGGAGAGTCCCGCAGAATCCGTGACGGTTGGCAGCCTTACAGCGTTTTCGATTGACCGCACTAGTGCGCACTGAGAATATCTTAATCTCGTGTTATTACATGAGGTTAGAAGAAGATGCAAATACACTGAGTGCAACCAGTGCAGATGAATCGAAAACGCTATTAAACTTGCACTCGAGATTGTAGTTCTCGAACACAGCCCAGATCAAGAGATGAGCGAGACGCAAAATAAGTCAAAAATCTTGAGTGCGAAAGATGCGATTACACGCGCAAGATGCACTTGAAGTTATAGTTTACGAACGCATCCCAGAAGTTGTGGAATTGAAATAATGCAAGTAGAAGAAGCGACACGTTCATTTTAATTAACCTTGACACTTTTATTTCACAACACAATGATTTTTTACATAAAAAAAGCTCGACATTGAAATTTTATTTGATATCTATCAAAGAACAACTAATACGAACAATTTTACTTAGGTCCAATTGTACGTAAAATTCCAGTTTAATTTAAGCCAAAGCTTAAACCCTTAACAACAATTATTGTTGAAATAATCGTTGTTATGGGTTTATAAGATTCGGCTTAAATTTAAACTGGCATTGTACAATTGACCCTAATAAGACGTACGACATTAGGTATATTGTTTATTTATATTTTACATTTGTTATTATTTTCATTTACATAATTTGACGCTGACATAGATAAAATCGAACATATTTAAAAAAATTCGCTGTGCCATCCTTTCTAATAGCGTTTTCGATTGACCGCTTTAGTGCGCACTCAGAGTATCTTCATCTCGTGTTATTACATGACATTAAAAGAAGATGCAAATACACTGAGCGCAACCGATCCCTGTGAATCGAAAACACTGTAAGTACAGTAGGTTTTATTGTGTGGACGATTTAAAAAAGTGATTCGACAAGGGTCCTTCGTCCGTGTATCCTGCAATTTCTTGTGGTATGATAGCACTTTCTTCCACACCTGTGCACGGTCTACACATGCAATCCAACGGGGCTTTCGTTGACACCTGCAAACAATTTACTGTTATAGAAGTTTTAAATTTGCCGCGCTTGACGAAGCTCTGAAAGTAGCGACCTCTGTGAGTCAATCATCATAATATTAGGTCTGTTCCAAGCACGCTTTGCGACCGTTTCGAAACCGTCATCATGCACTCATCAAAGTTTTACACTCGATAAAGTTGTCAACATCGATCATTATTTCGGTGGGCAACTAATTTTGACGGTTTCTTGAACGGTCAGAAAGCGTGGTTGGAACAGAGCTATAATCGACATAATTATTTACGTATGATAATTTGGAATTTTTAAATATTTTACTGCTTTCATTTTATTAAAATTTTATTATTTACAATCAATTGATTTATTAAAATTTTTTTAAAATGAATTCCGTTTAATCAATGCACATATTACAGATTTCTGCATTATCGGCTAATGGCTGATGAAGTGTTGGTTGTTGATGTCCGTTCTGTTCGTGTAAAATTTGACCTTAATTTAACAAGGATTGTCATTGTTAAATAATTCTGTGATTTTCAGACTTTTAACTTTCAAATATAAGCTAATGGTGTGTGCAGAGTGAATGTAGAATACCGGTTTGAAAAGAAGAAATAAAAGGTAAATACGCGGATGTGCGGCGAAAATGTCTGGGGTTTACTACTGACCTTCCTAAACTTTTTCTCTCCAGGTTTTGCTTTCGGACAGAACAGCGAGACGGAAGCTTCCCGTTCACCAGACTCTTGGCAACACATGCATGATCTCTCCATTTGCCAGATTTTGCTGCCCGATACCTACATGTTAGGTGAGTTAATATTAGTTGTGTGTTTGTAAGTTCGTTTAAAGAAAATCCCCATGCTGGGGACTAAAGTTTGGTACACAATAGCAAAATACCAAATGATATTATACAATACTGCTTGTATATGATAATTTGTCACTAGTTTCAATACAGAAATTATTTTGTAAAACTTGAATTCAAGCTTATCAAGAGAAAGTTGGATTTTCCGATTCTTTGTGTGATCTCCAAATCGCAATATTTACATGGAAATATTGGAACTGAATGTCCGTGTCTGTTAAGAATTCTAGTTGCAGACGAGCTTTGGTGCATTTGGTGAAAATTTTGCGATTTCATGATTGATTTAGTGCCGCCGCATCTAGTGACTTAATTCTTAATTTTATAATGACAATTCATAGATTTTTTTACTTTCATTGGTCAAGTATGAAATAAACAATACATATTTAAAAAATGTGATGAAATCGTTCCCCCACTCTACTATAGATGGCGCTACTCTCTCCTCTTTTTTACTACAACCGAATAACTTTAAGAATACATCTTCAGGTCTGTTTGAACCGCGAGTTTTAACTAATTGCGAACTGTTAAAAAGCATCCACTCATTAGAGTTGTACTTCTCAACGAGCTGTCAAAATAATTCACTACTTCGAAGGCCAACTGATTAGAACTGTTCTGAACTGGTCAGAACCTGCAGTTCGAACAAAGCTTTTGAGTAAAGCAATAAAGGAAAAGTAACTGTAAAGAATTAATTTCATTATTGTTCAAACAAACGGTGGCTCTGTTCTTTACTGCACTCATAAAAATTGCAAAAAAAAAAACTGAAATACATTTATCGGTAAAGTCAAACAAAGAGTTGATTTAAAAATTCGAAACTTGCAAATTGAATTAAAATTAAAAGGAAATTAATTGTTCAGGTGATGTACTTCCTATGCCCTTTAATGGATGGCGCTGCTAATTGATTGTTTATTGCAACAATTTTTACAGTTCAATTGTGATCATAGTTTTATAAAAGCAAAATTAATTTCGCTTTAGAAATGAGGTGAATAGGTGAACCTAAAGAAAACAAATATCATTGCCCGTGTAAATTGTTTCCAAACTGTGCAATAGATGGCGTTGCTAAATGCTCCACTGTAGGGTAAAGACATAGTGTGTATCAATCCCCATTAACAGGCCAAATTCAAATAAAAAAAATGTAAAAATAACTAGCTTTTTCCATTCTCCTCTTTTTTTTTTTTTTTTTTTTCGACTTAATATAGGTATCCTATTCGTAATTTCTTAGTATCGAAAAAAATGAGGGAAGACGCTAAAAGACTTTGCACGTAATTAAAATTCCTAGATAGGTTTATGTAGGTAAACTTACAAAATACGAAAGTACCGCAATTCATAAAGCCATAACGTCTGTTTGTTTGTTCTGCACTTTTCGACACATCTTGCACCAACTGCCTCTGCGAGAGGAAAACCTATATACATCTAAGTAAGTAGGAGTTAGGAAAATAGAATAAAGAAGTTAAAAGTGTAGAAAGTGTAGAACAAACCTAATGTAGATTTATTTTTAACTCAAAATGGCGATATTAGCGGTAGTTCATCTACCTAGGGACGTTAGTTTACTGCTACTTTACTGTAAAGTCGTCAGCTGTCACAACCACGCCATCTAGTGGCGCTTCAATTACGGTACTCTAATAATAGAGGTACTCTATTTTACTGTAGGGTACCTTTACATATTATTAAACTGCAACCAAAGAGAGTTTGCAAAATTCTAAACCTTTAAGGTCGATCATTAAACGACGAAGAAAATAAATTAAATAAAAATAAAAATTTTCATCGTGAATCCTTGAGCGAAAGAGAAGGAAAGAACGTTGTAATTTTTAAAAATTAAAAGCTGAAGCAAGTAGTAATGTAAACTAGAAATAACAGAAAATGAAAATTGTGTGATTGTGATGAAATGTTTCGTCCACTGGTCAATAAATGGCGCTGCTCTTCATCTATTGAAGTCCGAGAACATTTGCAAATTTTGAGATAAATTTCTAAATGAAAAAGAAGAGGAATATAAAAACACTATCTTTTAACACCGAGTGATTTTTAATAATTTTTATCAACTCTTGCCATGAGATCTGGATGGCTTAAGTGATTGCACTCTTTTTTGCTGTTTTACAGTAAAGGTACGACATGCCGTCCAAATTCCATGGCGACGGTTGATAGACCATTTAAAAAATCACGCGTTATAAACCTCTGAGTGAGGAAGAAGAAAATTTTTTTTTAAAAAGCTGTAGATTTCTTATAGAATTTTTGATTTGGTATAGAACTATGCAGGTATTATGTATAATGATATTATGTATTATGTATTATAATTTATTATAATGATAATACATAATGGTCACTACAGTTGACGAAAGTGGTCACTGAAGATGACCAAAGTGATCACTAAAATTGACCAAAGTGGTCACTAAAGTTGACCAAAGTGGTCACTGAATTGACGAATGTGGTCACTAAAGATGATGAAAGTTGAAAGTCGGCCATTTTAGTGCAAAAATGTGATTTCTTTGTCTTACACATTAAGCATATGGATTGCGGTACTGTATTTATTTAGTGACTGTAAATTCATAGCGCCATCTAGTGCATCTTCTAATGCAATTAGTGTAATTACATCTCCGGACTTAGTACTTTTATGTAAGTACTTTGATTTGGTTTTGTTCTGACTTCCTATCTTATTTTGTTTCAAAGTTAACACGGAGGAGAAACGACTTTAGACAAGCACAAGTTTTTGTTACTATCTCAAAAATAAATTAAAATGATGGCATCATTAAAATTCCTTTATAATAATATGGCATTCAAGCGATCTTACTATTTAAAATTGTCCATGGTGCGCACAGCACCATCTAGCGGATATTCTAAAGGGGTTACACCTCAAAAATTAGTATTTTGTTATGTACATATTTTTGTTTAATTTTTTATCTTCCTCGCTCAGAGGTTTATATTAAAAGATGGGGTTTTTTATATTCCTATTCTTTTTCATTTTGAAATTTATCTTAAAATTTTGCATGTTTTCTTGGATTTCAATAGATATCAATAGATAGGGTACCTATATAAAGAGAGTAAAGACATAAGCGCCATTAACAGGCCAAATTCAAATAAAAAAGTGTAAAAAGAATGGGCTTTTTCCATCCTCCATTATTTTTTTCGATACTTAGAAATTAGGATACCTATATTAAGACGAAAGAAAATAAGAGAGGACGGAAAAAGTTCCTTATTTTTACACTTTTTTATTTGAATTTGGCCTGTTAATGGCGATTGATCCGCATATGTCTTTACCCTTTTTATCAATAGATGAAGAGCAGCGCCATTTATTGAATAGTGGATGAATCATTCCAATCAATCAAAATGAAAATTCTGTGCTATTGTATCCTTGCTTTAATCATTAAAGAAATTGTACTGTATCCTGCACTTAAATTCAAGTTATATTTTCTTTTTCAATGTATTGGGCGAGAAAGATGTACATAGATACGTATCTGTTTAGTTAGTTCTTATTCACTCTTCTTCAGCCGTTTATCTTTAAGCATTGTTCCCTGGGCAATGATGTTTATCCCTTTTGGGTGCATCTAATTTTTAAGGCAAAATTAATTTTGCTTTTATTAAACTACAATCACAATTGACGTGTAAAAATTTTAAATAACAATAAACAATAAATTAACAGCGCCATCTGTTAAAGGACATAGGAAGAACATCATCTAAATACATAGAGTGTGATAGCACTGTGCCCAGCAGGCAGACAAACGAGTGGAAGGAGCTTAACATTTTATTAGGGAGACGTCTTTTTATTACCTTACTGTACATACATTGATTTAGCTTTTTTCTAAACTTTCTATCTTATTTGGTTCCAAAATTAACAGGGGGGGGAAGGAACTTTAGACTAGCACTGTATAGTTTTTTTTTTTTTTTTTAGTAAATAAATACCTGCAGATATGATGCACAGCGCCCCACACAAGCGAAACTTGGAATCGGTTTCGGTACACATCCCGGATATTGCAAAACATGAATGACCGCAGTCAGCTGGCATTCGTCTGTGGTGCCCGTTGCTTCGACAGTTATATTTCTAAATTTGGGGTCCATGCATATGCTTGCGACAGCAATCAGAACCAACAACGTGCTCCACACACTGCGAGACACTAAAAAATCATGCATTGCAACCTCATCAGTGACTCAAAATACTTCGAATGGGTACCTGTGCGAAACACTCTCGCCAACATGATAGGGAGTTCGAAAAATATTAACGCGTTCTAACGCGTTGTCTCAGACTTTTATAAAATAGTGCGGCACGCAGTTTTGATATTAAATGGCCTGTAAGGTCGAGTCTGTTTAAATACGAGTAGGGATGAAGCATTTCGCTCCCTGCGGTGATGATCCGCAGGGTGGATTGTTGTACCATTTACTGCCTCTTTGATGCAGTGTTTCTCACCATGTTGCCATGTATTTAAATGGATTTAATATGTATATATATTTTCGTGTCAATTTTTTTCCCTCTCTCACTCTTTGCTAATGCAGGATAACAAAACAAACATGCAGTTCGAAACGTGAACATAAATAAAGGCCTTATTGACTTAGATTTTTTAATTTTACATTATAATAAGTGAATGAGGAAATAATTTTTGTAATTCTTTCTCAGGTTGCTTAAAGAATCGAGCCCATAATATGAGTGTACCTGATGGAAACGCCGGTAAATAAGAAGAAGGCCAACGCGAAGAGAAGCCCCTTGAAGACACCCTCGAGAAAACAAAAATTGCAGTTGCTGAACACCGATCAGCTGGTTGAGTTACGTCGACGACTTCTATCGAAAGAAAAAGAGGTGGACGAACAAGTAATCGGTTTAGAAGCGAAGGGTCTCAATACAGATCTGAATGCGGAGATGCAAGCGTTGCATCGTTACAATGACATGAAGGATCTCACGCAGGTAGTGCTTGGGTATTTAGCCGACGCTGAGCAGGTCACCATTGCAGAATTACACAGGCGATATGAGCTACCTTCTGATTAAATTTTAAAACTACTACTAATTTAGGTGAGAAATTTAATTTTTTTTTGAGGTTGACCCTTACACTTGCATGACTTACAATTAGTATTGTAAACAATTTTTTTTTTTAACAAGTCATTGAGTGAGGGTAGTAGTTGCAGGTTCAAGTTTTTTCTTAGACATTATTTTTTATTAAAGTTGCAAATTATACATCATTTATTTGGATTTGTAAAAAAAAATTAAAGTGAGTTTTGTTCATAATTATGAACTTAGTTTAAAGAAAATTATGACTTCACAAAAGATTTCTTGGAAGGTTTGAAACTCAAGTGAATATTCCAAATTATTACATTTATCATAACCAGACTGTGACGTTCGCTAGGACATTTCAGAGTGGGACTTGTTTTATTTCATGCGCACATTTAAGTTTATAAAACATAAGGTTGTGAGTTTTGAAAAAATACCTACACATAAAACAATGCAAACGATCCGACTAGTTATGGACTGATTTATTTAGACCTCGGTTCGTGTACGATTTCAACCACTGTGTAATCCGTAGATAATTTTAAATAGTAAATATGTTTTTTAAAAATATTGTTTTCCGTGCACATTTTTTTTATGACCGTTTCGGTAAAAATTACACCTTCATCAGGCCGCTAACGTCGAAATGAAAAAATTAAATTGAATAAAATTGCAAATATCGGAGAAAAAAATGTCATGTTTGTTCAGTTCCAATGGCCGGGAGAAACTGTTTCCGTTTCATGTTCGTTCAGTCGTAATGGTTGGGAGACACTGCAGCCTGATGAAGGTGTAATTTTCATCGAAACCGGTCGCTAGAATAAAAACACCTTATTTCATCACATACACTTTTTTTAATACGGTTTGAAAAACATAAAAAATGCGAACGATCCGGCTAGTTATGGACTAATTTATTTCGACCTCGGTCCGTGTGTTGAGAAAAACTCATTCATTGGGGCTCTTCAAAAAGTCTAACTTCGAGCTGATTTATTTAGACCTCGGTTCGTGTACGATCTGACTAGTTATAGACTGTGTTGCCAACACCGTTTCGCGGACTTTTTTCTTAATTAGTTTATTATTAATTTTAAGTCATTTTATTATTATATCAATTGTAGGTTAATTATTTCTCATGCGGAAACGGCTAGGCACATAATTAATATCACTCTTTCAACTTTCTTGCTCGCAGCATCATGTTGCAATTTACATTGTAATCATAGACAAAGGCTAGTTTCTGAACGTCAGCCAATCACTATTAGGCCCGGTTTTTCAATATCAGGTTAAACTGTAACTTTCGGTTTATTTCCATAGCGACAGTTGTGTTCTTATGGGAGTAAACTGAAGGTTAAAGTTAACATGCGATTGAAAAACCGGGCCTTAATTAAGTTCAAATAACTTTTGTTTGTACATAGTAAATAGTTACGAGACCGGAAGTACTCCCACGTTTCAGTCGCAATTTCAGGCGTTTCCGCCCGTCGGACTTCGTCGGACGCGACATCAAATTAAAACCCGCAAAAGGCGCTATCCGATGACGTAAAGAAAACCCTGGGTCGGCGGGGAAATAAAAAAGTTTTCTTTGTTTAAACTTTTCAAACCCGAGTGACTCGAGGGATTATGATGTCAGAAGCGGACACCCGACCGACCGAAAAACTCATTTATTGGCTCTTCAAATAGTGTAACTTCGAGCTGATTTATTTAGACCTCGGTTCGTGTACAATCCGACTAATTATGGACTGATTTATATCGACCTAGGTCCGTGTGTTGAGAAAAACTCATTCATTGGCTCTTCAAATAGTCTAATTTCGAGCTGATTTATTTAAACCTCGGTTCGTGTACGATCCGATTATGTAGTTATTGACTGATTTATATCGACCTCGGTTCATGTGTTGAGAAAAACTCATTCATTGTTTCTTCAAATAGCCTAACTTCGAGCTGATTTATTTAGACCTCGGTTCGTGTAGGATCCGACTAGTTATGGACTGATTTATATCGACCTCGGTATGTGTGTTGAGAAAAACTCATTTATTGGGGCTCTTCAAATAGTCTAACTTCGAGCTGATTTATTTAGACCTCGGTTCGTGTACGATTTCAACCACTGGAGTGCGTTCAGAATCTTTATCTCCGAGAGCGTCTTTCTCACTCACGATTTTTTACAAATTTTGCGTCTCGTTCATCCGTTTTAAAACGACTTGTGTTTATATTATTTCCATGAGAATAAGCACATTCCGAACGCACTCCTGTATAATTCGTAATAAATTGAAAAATGAATGAAATTAAATTAATTGATGATTAATGATTTAATTGAAGCAAATCTTACCGAACAAGAACCAATGCATGAAAGTAGTTATCAAAAAAAAAAAACAAATTATTCACTCGTAAGTGCTAAAGAAATGAACTGGGTCACTTAAGAAACTTATATTAAACTTAAATTAAGTGAGAAAAAAATTGAATTAACTGCAGGATAGTGTAATTTTTTTAAAGCTAGATTTATTCGATTTTTTTACTCACGAAAAATGAAATATGCAGAAAGAAACAAAAGAAAGTTCGATTTTCAAAGGCTTCTCGTCAAAAATCGTCGATTTTTTTTTTGTTTTTAGAAAGACAACAAAAAATAAGTAATTTTGAAGAAGCGAATGAAAGTTCTGTTTTTATTGAAAAATATCTAAAATAAAATACTGATTTTTTCATTTAAATCAATGATTTTTTATTTTTTTGAAGAAAATCATGATTTTTTTATCAATATTGCTTGAAATATTTAATTCCTAAATCGCCTTGATTGTGGGCATGAGATGAAACAAGTCCGGTTCTGAAATGTCCTAGCGAACTCCGCAGCCTGATCATCAAGTATAATATATTTGCACCTTTACACCCGATTTTACAATCGTCAGATTCTTAGAATAACGTGACGTGAGTGTGACGTAGATATGGAGGAACGTTGAAGGATTTTCGGCGAACAGTTATTCCGTCCTTATTCCCTGATTGTAAGACTGGGCCTTAAACTCAAATTTATTAATATCCAAAGAGAAATTTGTTTCTTTTTTTTCTGTTCTCTCTTAACTCTCAACTTAATTACTGCATCAATAAAAACACGAATGTGTAAAGTATTATTTATTAAAACAGTTTCCTGCACATACACAATGAATTTAAAAACAAAATAAAACATATTATCGACTGTAATCCCCGCACTTGTAACATTTACATTCCACTGGTTCCCTCAGCCGTATATCCATGGAACTCATGTCTTTCGAAGTGAGTCGAATGCCATCCGGATTGTAGCACTCCGTCAGGGTTATGATTCGCTCTCTGAGGTAGCTCTCGCGACAGCAGTAGCATTCCTAGTGAAAGCTCGAATTAGTCAACATTAAAAGGAAGCGATTTGTAAAGTTACTTTTAAGAAACCGGTCGGTGTTATCACGGACGGTTGCACCTGACTGTTGCAAGTCCCCTCGCATTTATTTACAGCGACGACTCCGTTGCAAGTTCTCTGCAGTCTTCCTAGTTCGTCGAATTCCTCTACGGATATTCTTTTATTAACAAAAAAAAGAAACAAGTTGGATTCGAATAGTCACAGTACCTTTGTTCAGGTGAATTTCAGACGGTAGTGTCTCGCATGACTCTTCGCCTGGCACCTCATTGTATCCTCGAACTGTGTTGAGGGCCAAAGTGATGAGTAAGATTTTGAAACAGCACCTCACCACGGCCATGTTAAAAAGCGACTGTTAAAAATCTATACGGCCTGCCTTTTATATTGCACAAAATAAGAAGTCAGTTTTGATAAACAAGGGGCAATCAATTTTTAAGGTTGCAGTTTAAATGTTGTTGCTTCCTGAAAAGGAATATTCAGTTTCTTTGACTGGGGGGGGGGTACAAATTTCATTGTACAAATTTATTTTATTAGTTAATGAATTACAAAATTACTTCCGTTTATTTCTCGGGGGATGGAAATTGGATCCTTGCGGGTTACACTCACCCCCCACCATGCAAACAAGTTTTCTGTTTTATGCTAAAGACTCAAGTGGCGCGCGTTATTTTTTTTATGTTATTATTGCAGATTTAACTTTCGTTTAATAAGAAGCACACGCCATGTCTGATACGTCGGACGATATTAAAACTGATAGATCAAATGACTCCAGTCAGGACAGTGTCTGCAGGGATTTCGTGCGGGGCACTTGCGAAAGGAAGTTCTGCAAGTACAAGCACGAGAATGATCTGCGCAGCTTGAATTTTTGTTTCGATTTTCAAAATGCCACGTGCCCCAGACCCAAGTGCAAGTAAGTACGTAATGTCATCGATTGTAACTATTTTAATTAATCATGGGGCAGGTTTATACATTGTTCACCGGAGGAAGTCGAGGAGTATAAGAGAACCTGTGAGATGTCCAATCAAATATTAGCGGAGGCTTTTCGCAAGAACCAGCTTCCGGGTAGCCAGCCGGTTTGCAACATGTTTAGGAAAGGAGTCTGCAGGTAAGCACGCTTTATTTATCAGGAAACCAGTACCGTTAATATTCTGCAGAAGGTCAGTATGTAAATATCGCCACATAACTAAAGAAGAAGAGGAAGTCGAAATCATGGAGTTAATCAAAAACAACACGAACCACAAAAATACTTTCAACGGCAACAACAACATCCACGAGGCTCATCTTAACCCATTCGATGTGATCACTGGTACGACCTGAATTTGCAAGTAAATTGTAAGCTTAAGGTGCGTTTCTAGATATCCATAGGCATTCGGCTTTGAATTTCGAGGAGGCTGAATACGGGCCCTCGCTTGCCAAGCGCAGGTTTTTTGGCCGACCGGATTTCATAGACACCAGGCTGGCATCGAGTGAGTTGTTCCGGAAGAGGTCGGAGTTTAAGGGGTACTTTGCCGGAAACCCCCCGGCAATGTTGGGTAGGCTGGATGCAAGGTGAGTGTTTTAATGGAAAATGTCGGAGACCATTATATACTTGACTTTTCAGGACGATTATGCTCGAAGAAGAAAACAGTTTGCTACACAAGGAGATTGCTCAATTGAAGAAGCAGGTCACTTTAAAATCTTTCATTGTCTCTCATAAATATCAATGTTTTTCTTGTATGTAGGTATCAGATTTGACGGCCACGAATGAATTTTTGTTAGACCAGAATGCCACACTGCGAGTTTCCAGTAAGAGGAATGGAACTGTGACAATGCCTGCGGTTACAATAACAAATTCATTGCCACAAAACACCCCCCCACAACCCCAACAGGTAAATTAGTGCTTTAGCAATAACATCAAAAGATAATATTTTTTTTAGGTAATCAGAACGGTTACTGCGAGCGTTGCAACTGTCCCAGTTTCTTTAGCAACCGTCACCACATGCAATCCGGTTTCTGGGAATTCCGTGTCGATTGCAGGTTGTCCGGCTGTGAGCATAGCTCCACCCGCCCAAATACTAGCACCTAGTCAACAAATCCTTGGTAAATTTCATGTATAAAATCAACAATTTCCACTGGTAATTTTTTTTTAGTAACAACGAATCAATCCAATCAGTTGGCCTTAGCAAACAGCTCGCAAGCGCAGCTTGCAATAGCCCAACAAAACCTGGCGAACAACTTGGCGCAACAGGCTCAACCCCAGCTCACATCTCAAGCCCAACAACTAGCGCTCGCAACCACCACTCAACAATTGACTTCCCAAGCCCAGCACATGGCGAACCAACAACTGGCTCTGGCGAGTACACCGCAGCAACTGACGACTCAAACTCAACAGTTAGCCCTGGCCAACACACAACAGTCACACTTGACATCTCAAGCACAACTGGCCAATCAACAGCTTACGTCTCAGGCTCAACAGTTGGCTTTAGCCAACACCACTCAACAATTGACTTCGCAGGCACAACAGCTGGCGCTGGCTAATACCCCGCAGCAGCTGGCCGTTGCAAACGTGTCTCAGCAGCTGGCCTTGGCCAGCACCAGCCAACAGCTTTTGGCACAGCAAAATCTGGCCTCGAATCAACAACTCGAGATGCACCGAAACAACCAGATGAATGCGATCAACACTTCACAAACCATCGCCATGTCAAACACGACCCAACCCATGGTTTCTTACCCCATAATGACGCAGAGCATGAACCATGCTATACAACATTGAGGAACGCAGTGCATTAACTGTTTCCTGTTTTTGTAGTTACGTAGTGAAATAAGACTTCACTCGCTTCGGTGATTTTATTTATTTTTATCACCTATGACTAGTGTGTGTGTAAGCATACTTGTAAACGTACATTTGTATAATTGTGCAGGTACAGAGAGCATTTGCACTATACTTACTATAATACCTACTTTCGTATTGATGTGTATCTCAAATTATTATCGTTAAGCATAAGTTCTTCATCTTTCAGAAATGAGTGTTGGTTTAAATTTATCGTCGATTAGGTAATTAGAATGTAAAAATAAAGTTTTAAGTAGCGTTGTATGTTCGTTGTAATCATTGTGGGGGTTTGCTTTGGAAATAGAATAAAAATTGTGTTTTGTAACGAATTTATTACAAAATTATTAAATTTATTATTATTTGGAGTTGGAATTTTAAAATTAATGGAAAGATTTGTGAAAGTAAAATGCGAGTGGCGCCATTTCTTGTCCAATAGCCAAACTCAAAATTACAGAAATCTGTACGAAACTACAGAATTCTATAAGGTAAATACAGTCTAGGTAGATTTTTATAACATTTTATGAAACTTTAAAAACCAAAGAACTTCCCTCCCCTCGGCTAACACACATTCATTAATCTCAATCTAAAACTTTACGTAATTTGTTATTACTGAACGTAGTCGAAATTTAGTGTGATTTAGTGTCCGCCCCCTTCCCACCCGCGGAGCTTGACGGTTTTACATAGCTTGTTCAGGTGCAATAGTTGATGAGAGGTATTAAGTCACAAGTGCGTAAATTTCTCCACTTTTCTCACAAATTTTTCTGCACACCCCGGACTATTTTTTGTTTATAAACCGTGAAAGCATTTTTGACTAGTGTTATGTAGAATTATGTCAATTTTAGTGTTATGTAAAATTGTTATTTTCTTGTGAAAACATTTTTCACATTTTCTCTTGCTTACAAATAAAACAATTTTTAGTTTGAATAATTTTATTATTTACACCAAAAATTTTTATTATTTTTATTACAGAGGACTACTTGCATTGTTGCCAAATTTACGTCAACACGATTTGTTAGATAGAGACGGCTTTGGCCTAGGACATACAGCGGACATATTTAAGCCGTCCTCCATTTACATTCCCAAAATCAAATCAATTTGATTTTGAACTGAACTGATTTTAAAGTGAACAGAGAGACTCTTAAAGAAATGTTGTTTTGGAACTAAAATTAACATAATCTCAAAATACGTATGAAATCAGATAAAACTGATAACTGATTTAGAAAACCAGCTTGATACTACGGGATGCGGGAGGGGAAACTCAATCACTTCCACATCACTGATCGCCAAATGAATAACTGCACATGGAATGCAATCAGTGATTTCTAAAGCCCATGTCCCATTGCAAAAATTTTACTCCTATAAAATATTTTTATACAAAGTTTTTATAAAAACAGTATGATATCATAATTTTGTGAAGTACTTTTAAAAGGTGTCCCACTGTAAAATCATTTTATAAAATTTACAATCTTATAGTAACATAATCTATCTATAATAAAGTGTACTGTTTTAAAAGTTAAAAATGGATAATTCAAGACAAAGGCGGCTAACTGCTGCTATTGTGGCTACTGTGGGGTGTATAATAATTTTAAAAAAACTTATAGAATATTTTCTACCTGATATAAATCAATTAATAAATCTGTTTGCTGTTCTATCCAGTTGCCAGTAGGGCTGTGCGATAAGATTTTACTATCGAATAATGATAGTTTTCAAATATCGATAATATATCGATATTATCGACACATCGATATTTTTGCAC
Organism: Dorcus parallelipipedus; assembly: GCA_958336345.1. Classification (NCBI taxonomy): domain Eukaryota; kingdom Metazoa; phylum Arthropoda; class Insecta; order Coleoptera; family Lucanidae; genus Dorcus; species Dorcus parallelipipedus. The sequence goes on from OY284483.1 coordinate 28,436,123, forward strand.
AGCCCTATACTCACAGGAGAACATGCCGAACAATTAATATTTCTATTTTTAAAAAAATCAATATTTCCAACAACAATTTAAAATTATTTGTTATATACAAAAATTACTGTACCCGAATTTTTTTGTTTTATTATTAGATACATATAAAACTTTTTTATTTAAAAATATTGAAACTATTTGAGAATAAAGTTATAGCATTATGTATTTCGTAATATTATTTTTTAAAATATGCTATTCAAAGCATATATTTTTCATTTTTTATATTGCCCTTTTATGTGTAATATAATTTTAATTTAGTATAATCAAGAATATTAACACTAAAATTTGGTACTTCTAATTGATTTCTGTACGAAAAATATAAAGTCTGTTCCAGCAAGAGTTCGTAACTAGTTCGGAACCGTTAAAAACAGTTGCCCACCGAAGTAATGACCGATTTTAACGGCGCCGTCAAATGTACAATTTTGATGACTGCATGCTTTTGACGGTTTCTAACTAGTTACGAACTCTTGCTGGAACAGACCTATAGTAAACCACTGTACACGTGGTGTCTATTTCGTTGCTAAATATTTATCGATATATCGAATACTTCGATATATTGGTTATATCGGATATATCGATATGTCTATATGTATCGAATATATCGATATATCGATAATTCCTATTTTACTTATCGGCATTCGATAATAAATTTATATATCGATATTATCGATACATCGATATTTTTGCACAGCCCTAGTTGCCAGACAACTTAAAATTAGTTGAACACTGTAATGAATACACACTAATATAATAAGCATAGCATCACGGCTACACAATATCTTACTTTACTTTAGTTGTGCGATGACCTAACCCAACACCAGGATTTCGGAACGTACGCGCACTTATTTAAATTTGTGAAACCGTAAAAGCCAATCATGTACCGGTTTTCATAAAAATTATAGAAACTGTTGTATTTTATAAAAGCCTTTTACGTGACGTCATAAAAATAAACGAAACGTTAAAATATTTTCATATGACGTCATTTGTATAAAAATGTGGGCTGTCCCACTATAAAAACAGTTTTATGAAAACATTTTATAAAAATATTTTATAAAATTTTTGCAGTGGGACATGGGCTTAAGTGAATTTGAATCGATTCGTGTTCAAATAAGTTGTAAATGGAGGACGGATTTAGTTACCACTTTGGAGAAGAAACTACTGTTCTCTCCTGTTTATTCTTTACTCGTAGGTAGAAAGACAGATATAATTTTTAGGTTAGTTTTCATAATTAATTTATTGTTGAGGCGTATTTTCAATCGCGATACGCAATGAACATGGATTGTGGAGTTATTATCATAATTGTCACTAACAATTTCAGGAACAGTTTTATCAACAAATATGAAAACATAGTACCAACTTCTAAAAATAATCTAGCGGCGGGAAATTCAAACGCCTTTCAAGCTTGTCTGTACACACTGTAGAACAACTTCCCTAATTATTGTATTTTTTAAAGTTTGTATATGCATTTTATTATTGCACTCGTTGTGTATCCCCTTTTCTAAATAGAAAATGCATCAAGGCAGATTTACATGGGGCGCTGAGTGCGTTAAAACATCGGACTTACCGCGCTGCCATTGGATTTGGTTAGTGCACACAAACGTCTTGACGCACTCAACGCTACACGTAAATTCGAGTACAATTAATTTATTTTGTTTAGAGCTTTTGCAATTTTAAAGAAAATTGCAAAAGTACATGATTAAAGGACTTTTTTATTATTTCTGTTCAACTTGAAAATTTGATTAAAAAATTCACAAACATGATAAAAATAACGTGTAAAAATATGCATTTTTAAATAGGAGTATAATCATAAATATTGACATTGAACCACAATTTGCTGCCCGTTTTAATAAAAACAAGAAAATTGTAGAATTAACAAAGTGAAAATCATGTTAAATGTAAACATTTCGAAATAAAACTCCAATGTGTTGGTATTTCGCACTTTTATTATGTCAGTTGCCTGTATTCAGTATCAGTTATAAATGTTAACAGTTTGGCAAAATCCTCTTCTTCAAGTATTTCGTAACATGCTATGTACATTTTTTGAATAAACCAACCGATAATTTTAAATTTCCTCAATCATTCCCTGACCTATATCTTATGAAATATTTATTACAGCAGCACCAAGGAAACCAGCGTTCGTTACTTCTGTAAAATAATAAACCGGTTACCTAGTAGCGAATGCTCGTGGGATACAAAATATGCGATATCAAAATAGTATATTTATAATTACATACATACAAATATAGTACATGAAAAGAAATGATTCCGCTTTAGGATTGCTTCAACTAAATATTTTCGCAAACATTGTACCGCAACGAGCGAAACTTGATTAGGTTGAACCAAAGGATTTTTTTTTTTTGTAATCAACCTAACGTGAAGGAAGTTTATGTACAATTTCGAGTCAGAAAAATACTGTATATGTTTCATCCAGAAAATATATACAATATTTCGTAGAAAACCAACTTTCTGACTAGCAACAGTCGCTCAAAGCAGTTTCAGATTAATTTATGCATTGAAACGAAAAATCTAAAACTGAAGTGCGCAGCTGTATATTTATTATACAGAACAATTATACCTATAAATAACTTAACAGTAAGAAATCTATTGATCCGATAACAAATTAATTTATAACAAATATAAGACAACTTCTTCACAGTTGGCAGTTTTAAACGCCAGCAACAGTTGTTCTTATAGGGAACGGCCCAACAAACCAAGTATCGCGTAACCAGGTAATCTTCAGAGAATTAATTAAAATAACGACATTATTATAAACAATAAAAAAGAGATTAAATAATATAAAATATATATATAAATAAGATATAATAAGTATAAAACGATGCAGTGTTTGTTGGGCCAGGTAAATTTAAGAAAAGAAAAGGTATAAGGTCCATAATCACTTATAAATTAGTACAATTTTTTGGGTCCATAAATCCAAATGTCACAGGGCACTTGATATTTATTTTTAAAGTTCCATCCCGCACTTGTATTTTCTTGAGTCCACAAAAGTTCCTTGTATATTCTATCTGTATAATATATATAATATAAACAATTGTATAAATTTTAACTAGTAGTAAAGTCACTGTTCAATTCACTTAAAAAGTCTCATGTTTCAATTTGTTAGGTCTTAGTTCAGGCCGAATTTTATAGAACTTTTACAGCGTCGTACTAGGCATCCTCCGATGCCGAAGACGAATCCTCATCGGCCTCTTTTAATTGAGTGAAAAAGCTGGTTAACTGTTTCAAAGCAACACCTGCAATGAACCGATCACATTTATAAAATGAACGTACTTAACGAAATGGCATACCTTTGCCTTCCTGTTCAGCCGGGTCTTTACTAGTTTCCCAAGCTACGAAGCTATCGTGTGAAAACACATTCTCTTCATACAAACTATTGCAAATTGATAATAGAATTCCTGTAAAGAAAGCAAATTTCATTACACTTACTTATATATTACACCAATACAAAAGATCCATGTCGCTTTACATTGTATTACATCAATTATAATAAAATTGACAAACATAGCGAGTAAAGCCTTTAATCTCCACAGTATAAAACGCCACCGTAATTAATTTAGTGTATTACGAGGAGCTGGGACTGTGGTACGTGACAAACAAACAAACCTTGTGGATGTTCCAATTTATTAATGAGTGCCTGCAAAGCGTAAAGACACTGGAGTTCATAATCAGGATTACTATCAACGAAACGAATTAACAACTTGTGATGATCTCGCAAAGTCTCAGTCTTCAATTTTGAGTTAACAATGGAATCTTCGAAAACGGCAGTCGCCAGAGTCCTAATGAACTGATTTTCCTTGATTCTATCACCGACATTGGCCTGATGGAGAAAAAAAAAAACTATCTGATTAACACCTAACAGATAATTCGATGATAACTCACAGTTATCCAATTAAAGATGTCGTCGAACGAATTTTTATTTAAGAAGAACTGGATCAGCTTGTTATGTATTTGTTCGTAGGTCAATTCGCTTTGGCCCGATGAAGCGTTGCTTCCGCCCAACAAAAATTCCAATTGCTGAAAGTAAATTTACTTCATTGGCACACGTACGTTAATCGATGAACTACTTACGTTTTCTTTGATGAAAGTGTTCACTTGAGAAGTGGGCATGAAATCTGATAAACTGAGATTTGACTCGTGCCAGATGGAACTTAGGAAGTTCGGTCCCTTTTCTTCGACGACCAACTTGAACGTCGGTGCCAACAACCTCGGGCTGTGACCCTGGCTTGTTAACACACTACTGCACTTCTGTAACCTACTCAGAGGAAGTGCGTTTTCACAGAGAACTGGGGCTGCAAGATAACGTAATAAATAGTGCCTCGCAAAGCAATTGAACGGTGATGGTTTTACCTATTACTTCGGCTAAATAATCCCATATTTTAGGTATGTCTATTTTTAAATCGTCAGCCTGACTCAAAACTTCTTCCAAGCCGCTACAGTAAACATCTATCGAAAGAGTTTTCAGCTTTATTAATCGTGCAAACAGAGTGCCCGTTCGTGTCCTTGCCGTTTTCGACCTTTCAAGGACGTTAAGGTAACTGGAAGAAAAACAGTGCAGTATCAATTTACATAATTACTTTTCATCTTCGTATTATGTTGAAAGGTTACTATCAAACTCCATTCACAGGACGAAAGTCCTTATGGTGTTAGCGAATCCTTCCATGTTATTTCATATTGCACACACCTAACACCGACAAGTCACTTTAATAGTTCTGCCAGCTGACTGGTTGTGCGTCATTTTAATATTGAAAAGCTTTACCTATCCGAAACAAGCTGTGAGAACGCAGATGGTGGTATGGATGCTTTAATATCCTCGTCGCACTCGGTCACCGAGCAGCACTCATTCAAGTACTCCTCCAAAATATTTTTCAATCGAAGCTCCAACAGTTGGGGAGTGATTTGATCCAGAGCTATGCGAGACTTCGACATGGGCGGTGGATTTGATGCTTTAGGCGGGGCCTGCTGGGGTACAGGAGTCGGCGTGCTGCGCTGAGAATTATCATTAGATCTGTGCTGAGATCCTGAACGAGATCCACGCCCATCTAAAGACAACACACTTGAAAATTCGGGGGCCAGGTTAAAGACGTTTAGTTATTACCTTCGTACGTGTGCTTGTAGTTACGTTCTAAACTAGGTCCCTTCGAATTATAAGGATCCTTACTTGCAGATCTAGAACCTAAAACGTAATTTAAAAATAGGGGGAGAGAGAATTTATTGCGGTTAGTTACCTAGGCCGGTTCTCTTATCAGTCTCATTACCAATGTTCTCCAAGGCGGCATACATATTGCCCGTGTTAGGTGGAGGAGGAGGGGCGGTCGTTTTAATATTTGAGCCACGTCCCCAGTTGCCAAACATTTGACTTGAACCCAACGGCTCGTCCATTTGAGGCTAAAATTGGATCGATTAAAAAATCAACTGAAACATGAATGTATTTCATAAATGTATTGCACAATCGTGTTATATTAGTCATTGAAACCAATAAACATAGCGAGCACAAGCTTTAATGTACACAGTATAGAAACGTCATCGTAACCGAGGTTCAAGGGTTACGTGAAGCTGGGACTGTGATAGATTTCGCTAATTTATTTAACTCAAGGTACCAACCGGTTTATTTTTAAGCTTATCGCTTTGCACGGTAAACGCAGTACATCTGCGTGTGGGTGCAGAAGTCCAACCGTCATTATCACTTGGATTATTCCTATTACGCTTTCTATCAGCGTTAGGCCCCGGAGTACCCCGATCATCCTTGCGAGGTGTAATCGGAACAGAGTTCATCGCCTGCAACATACAACAACGGTTGGCACAAATCACTTCGCTATTCCATTAATGGCACACCTGAATATTTAAATGTTCGGTATCTGCCTCCTTTTGAATTTGATCCATCGTTTTGGGATTTAAATCCTGCCGTCTGGGTATCCACTTGGCACTCCTTAAATCTATAACGTCTTGAAGCATAAACCTAAAAGCCACGAGTGAGTAAAACCGAATTCGCAACAACAATTTTATATACCTGACTCTACTACTTATTCTGCCATGTTTTTTATCGACGATTTCCTTCATGATATTAAAAATACTACCGATATCTACTTTCTTCCCTTCAATTTCCTTTCCTACGGTTGTTAATAACTTGCAGAGACACTCGAGGCTCTCCTCGTCCTTATTCTCCAGCAAATTATTCAAGCATCTCAACATAATGTTGACCGTTAGCATTTGCTGCTTGAATAATTCCCCTATGAATCTGATGTTGCCAACGGATTTCCTTCGTATCCTCCTATCTTCTTCTTCCATTTGAAGCTGCATTTCCTTCTTCTTTTCCTAGTAAATGATTTTGTATTATAAGTAACTATAGTGATGGTGGTCGTGACTAACCGGATCGGTACATGCCTCTATTTCCTTTTGCTTCTCGTTCCTGGCGGATTCATCGACCGAATTCTTTTCAAACTCCAACTGACACCTAGTAACTAATAACTTACGGAAATTAACATATTCCCCTTCTTTCTTTTTGCCGTCGTTACTCGCAGGCACTTGCATGAGAGCCAGCTCTCTGCACATGAGGGCATAAGCAACAGAAAAATTAGGTTCATCTACCGCCTTTTCGAATACTAAGTCTATAACACCTTGCAGTCTTTCGGTATTATCTATGGTTAAAGATCGCACTTGCGTAAGCAACGTTTCGAATTTCTGCGGCGTTAACTTATTAAGCACACCACGTACTTTTCTATATAATTCCTACGCAAACAAAATACAATTACACATTTAATATAATCGTTGGTCGATTAATTTTTACCTGAGTCTTCTTTTCCTCATCGCTCATATTAATGCCGGCAATAAATCTAGCAGGTTTCCACGCATTTTCAGTCTCATGCAACTTAACGTCTTCTTTAACACTTATAGATACCTTAATGAGATTATTAGACTTGCCCTTAGAGCCACCACCGACTTTACCCTGTTGACTGTTGCGTTTTGGCGGAGCCTAGTCAAAAAAAAAAAAAAAAGTCATCCCCAACGGTTACACCCTTTAGTTTGTTAGAAACAAATTTCCAAGTCAGAGTTACTTTCTCCTCAAAGTACTTTGGTCCACTACTTTCAATTTAATATAAATCATCATGATAAAATGTTTCCTGCTCGTGTGTTTGAATTTAAATTCGAGTTTATTTAAAAAAATAATTCAACATAAATAACACCCCCATAATTGCATCGGTTAGAAAAGATACGGCAAACAAAAGAATTAAGTGCTACTATTTTCATGTGACCAGTGCTACCAACTGCAGGTATTTATCCCTAATGACAGGTATTTTATAGTAATTCAGTGACAATAGGGCCTATTCTGTATCGAAGACGTTAAAGGGGCTATTCTGTAACTTATTAGGGAGTTTTTGTAACACATTACGATAAAAATAAGGACATTAAAGTAGCGACATCTTTCGATCGCTTGTTGACCTGATATTGCAGTAAATAAAAATAAGGTAACCTTAAACGTTAAAATTCGATTTCAGATAATGTGTTGCAAAAACTTCCTATTAACAGGATGTTAAAATTTAAGGGTACGTTAAAATTCAAAATAAAATCTTGTGATTGGCTGTTACCACGGTAACGAAATTTAACAACCCTTTAAATTTAACGTCTTCGATACAGAACAGGCTCTTAAATTGAAAGGTCACTCTAGAAAAAATTAATTTCAAGCAATGAATTCTGCATGAAAAAGTGCCTCGAAGAAGTTTTCACAGAAATCAAACATTTTCATAAACAAAAAAGTTACAGAGGTTTTTAGAAATCGAAGAATTTTGAAAAACATCCTGTAGCTCCTAAGCGGTACAAGATATCGAAATGGGGTCTTCACCATTAAGTTTGTCTTAAAAATCGAGCTCCAGGAGCCGAGGCCAGTTTTTGTCTAATTCTTCTAAAAATAGATGACTCTTATTAAAAGTGTCAAATTTGGCCCACCCTGTACACTCAAAATTATGATTTCTTTTTCAAATTTTGACACTGACAGTGCGGCTGTCAAATAAACGGACAATACACAAAAAAAAGTATTTTTTTGTCACAATGAAAGGAATTTCTGAATTTTACAAGTTGGCAGCACTGGATGTGACTGACATACACATTGAAACATCAGCCAGCCATTTCATTTTTTTATGTGCCTGCTTCTTGTAGTAAAAAAAAAATTGTATTTGGAATACATGAATACAAGCAGCTAAAATGATGTACAGAGTGATTGCTAATGATTGAGGATACATTGAATTTGACGCCGTAGTTTTTAGTGTATTTCACATTTTAAATGTGGCTACGACAGGGTTCGGAAGTAGTAAATAAACCAAAATATTGCAATAAAAACTACAAAAAACTACATCTCTATTAACTTCAGCAAACTACTTTAAGAACTGCATTATTTTCCACATAATTTACTTTACCATTTCTTTGCTGCATTCTATTCTAAAATCGAATTAAGTCAAATTTAAACTTTAATTAAACTAATTAAAGCTGGCTCTTGTCCGATGAAAATTGTATCACAAACTCTTTTAATAAACACTTAACGTTTTGCAGTCGTTCGACAGCTTCGTCAGAAGTGAAAAATATTTTTCACTTTCAGTTTATGCGCCATTTAGTGTCCGTTTAAAAGAGTTTGTGATATTTAATTAAACTGTTTAAGGCCTAATCTTATAGATGCAAGATAAATTTACTTCATTTTAATAACACTTAAGTCACAGTATAACAGTACAAGTAATTACCCAGTAACGTCAGTGTTAAAAAGCCGCCATACTGTTTGATACCCTCATGGAAATGCAATGTAATTTGCAGCTGGGTAGGTATCAAACAAAATGGCAAATGTGCCAGTTACAGTTGAGTGACGCTACTGTGTAGATTCTTACACTGTGGCCTTAGTAACAGTTGTTTTTAGAAATGTTACTAAAACATTAAAAGTCCCTAAATAATTGGATTTAAATATGTATAACTTGATTTTTGAAGTTTTAAAAGAATAACAACGTATTGTTTCTTACATTTTCCTATATAATCTATTCACGGTCTTTTTAGACTCTAGAGGGTCATGCTTTTTTTTTCGTTAAGTTAGGTACATGAATTTTGAAAGAACTCAAAATGTGACAAATGTAAACTTCTGACACTTTAATGTCAGTCCCATCGACTATTGCTTCTTATACTCTATGATTCCATGAAGAAAGTAAAATAAAAACAAATAATTACTTGTGACTTTTTAATACTAAGTCAAAATGCTAAAAATCATCAATGTTTTTCGGCGTCTGTTTTCAAAAATATAACCATCAAATTAAAATGGAACATATTCACTTGGAGGTACCAACAAAAATGTCACCCTAACATGGCCTACTCTGAGTCTAAAAAGATCGTGAATGGATTATACCAAGCCTGTTTCTCAATCAGGGTTGCCAATGTGCGGGCAATTATCCGAATTACGGGTAATTTAAGCAACCTTGCGGGTAAAAATGGGCATTTTCAAACAAGAAAAAAAAAAAGATTTATTTTTAAATTTTTGATTGAAGACTTGTTAGTGATGTTGCAGCTTTACTATTGGTAACAAAGAAATCACTAAAACCGGAAGCCGACAAAAACTAAAGTAACTAATAGCGTTTTCGATTGACCGCTTTAGTGCGCACTCAGAGTATCTTCATCTCGTGTTAATACATGAGGTTAAAAGAAGATGCAAATACACTGAGTGCAACCGGGGCACGTGAATCGAAAACGCTGTAGTTGACAGCCAAATCCACATTGTCGATCAGTGCTGCCAACTCTATCGATAATTCGGTAGATCTACAGATTTTGAACTCGACTTTTTAACTTTTATTTTTTTGTAATTTTATCAATTTTCTTTATTTCTCGATCGCCTTTTGTTTTATTTTACGTCAAAAATTGTACAAATGTCAAATCTTAATTTTAGAAAGTTTTGTTTATTTACTAAGAATTAATTTTTTTTTTGTAATTTTATAAATTTTATTTTTCGATCGTCTTTTTTTTATTTAGAGTCAAAAATTGCACAATAACTGACAAATGTCTTAATTTTAGAAATCTGGACCCAGTTTTATTTCATGAGAATTAAAAAATAATTTTTTTAATGATTTTCAAAAATAAAAATCGCCTGAATAAAATCAGTGATTTTAATGATGTGATTTAAATTAGCTCAACCGAAATTCAGAGACATCTATCGGAATTTTTCACAACTATCTTCCGAAATGCTTCGCTTGGTCGGTTGGCAGCACTGTTGCCGATTGATTGCCGCCCACAGTCCTACATATAGATTTTAACCTGAAAAATCTGTTGTGCAACGTCCATGTGTGTAAGGTAAGTCCAATAATATTAGATAATAAACAAAATAAATTTGGATTAAATTTAAATATATAAAATAAATAAATAAATAAAATAAATTTTGTACCATTTCATTCATTCATTTCAATTTCATTACTCAATGTGGGTAAGACTGGTTTTTTTTTTAATTTGAAAAGGGTAATCGGCTTAGATTGGATTGGCAACACTGTTCTTAATTCATGCCGGGTTCATGCAACATCAATTACCATTAATTCAACTTTAATTTAAGAACATAACCTATAAAGCGCAATGTTTTTTAGCAATTTCTGTATCATATTTTCCACTTTGGTATTTTTTATATTTTGTATAACACGTATAAAGTGTAAAAAATATCAAAGTGGAAAATATTATACTGAAATTGCAGCAAAACATTGCAGTTTATAAGTTATGTTATTAAATTAAAGTTAAATTAGTGGTAATTGATGTTGCATGAACTCAGCATTAGAATGTATAACAGACCATTACAAAGTATGATAAAGATTGAGGTTATGTCATTTTTGAATTTACTACATAAACCGTTTTGTTTGTTTTGGTTTTCGCAGGCGTACCTTTGAAGTTTGACTTCTTTTTATTTAACTAAATAAATTGTAAAAATTTAACTATCACTAAAATGATAAAGGTGAGCAACAGAGCTAAGTGGTGCCAACATACGGCGATAAATTCAAGTCATCCCCAGTCATAAAAAATCACACTGCATTATAATTTTAGAATTTTTCCCGCAAACTTTAAATCTTCAAACACATGTTTTACATCATATGAAACATATGTAGATTATAAATAAATAAATACGTACACCTCTCTGTGATGACGATTTACTGGAATAATTTGAGCCTCCAAAGTTCGGAACGAAATCGGTTGTTCGAACTCCCACAGGATACCTATTAATATCACCTATCCTTCCTCTATCTTCTTGTGCCACAACCTCCAGTAAATTATCCGGTTTCTTCCTACTCTTAGGATCGTTTCTAAGCGCCAGCAGGAAATCTCTATCGTAAATCTTCTTGCCATCTTGATTGAAAGGTGACCATTGATCTGCGAAATATAAACGATCAACACGTGATAATAAAACTCACACGCAGAAAGTCGTTCAACTTTAGATAATAAAAAATCAGCAACGAGGAATTCCAATGCTATCTCAATCAAATAATTCAGATTAATCAGTTCATCATTAAAAGATTACGAAATTATTTACGGAGACGAACAAAATTAACTGCACTTACCATCTTTGTACGGCAAACTCGGTTTAGCATCGAGATTTATTTCGATTTCTACACTCGGCTTCACGTTCGCCTCGTACTTTGGTTGTATCAACTTGTCGTTGGTTAATTCGGTTCGATCGGTTTCATCTTGCGTCTCCACGGGAGCAATGTAAGGCTTCAACGGCTTCGGGACATCTTTAACGATATCGGTAATGTCCACTTTGCTCTTCGGCAAAGTTTTAATATCGGGTTTGATTGTCGGTAAATCACTGTTTTCGTTTCTCTTGTTGGAATCGTTCACGTTCATCGATATATCATTAGCGTTGAAAGCGTCGCTGCTCACGTTACTGCAGTTGGTTACATTAGTAGGTATCGTATCGGAAGGTGGAGCCACGTTATCGTTGAAGGCGTCCATGTCCGTTCCTTCCTTGTTCGCTCCCTTCATGTTAAGCTCACGCATTTTGTTAGTTTTATTGTTAGGCTTAGATGGTTGCGTTTGCGGAACCGGGACGACAGGCGAGGGGGTCGTTTTCTGCCCCGCAGAAACAGACTGCTGTTGCGCCTGTTTCTGTACATCTTTAGACCTTGATTTTGATTTGCCTGAAAAATTAAAAAAAAAAAAAACCTAAGAATCATTTGTGATTGCCGGTGTGTATAATTATTAAATTTAAAACATTTAAAAAAAAAAACAAAAAAAATTGATGTGGTATTATCAAGTCTGGTGTGGAAGGAAAAACAAAAATGATAACCTGAAGTGAGATAAACAAGGATGAGGTCAAAAAAACAAAGTCTTGTAAAGTTGAAATTTAAAAAAAGAAAAGAAAATTAAATTAAGTTTAATTTATGAATGCGGAATGAAGCTTGTTCGTATTTAATGTGACGTCCACTGATCCACCACGGTCAAGGTTAAGTTATGCTTCGAATTTCTGTTCATACAGACATTATATTTAAAAGTTATTTCACTTGGAAGACTGTATAAGTCCTAATGTATTATTAGTCTTGGCACGGCGACAAGTATTTTAAACTGCAACAACAAATAGACGAATTTCAAGTAACCAATTTTTTATTTTTCAGAACGGATTCAAAAATATAATAGAATTTTTAATGCGATGTTTCTAGTCTGGTAGTCTTCCTGTAATTATCAAGAAATTAACAATCCAAATGAAGAGCGTCTACAGGCAGTTGGATGTAAATGAGCCGGCGCTGTCGTGCGGATTTAGAAGCGACTTTACAAAGGACGTGCATTTTCTAGAAAGGTATTCGCAAAATTCCAGTGTGCCGGCGACGAACTTGTTCACGACCATAACGCTTGCATATTTCGAAACAAGGTGAACCACACTTGCAACTTTCTAAAGTGGGCCGTCCAAATAAATTACATAAGCGCACAAAGTTTAGCATATGCAGAAGAAAAAAAAACTCAAAAGTTACCCCTATTTACTGTCTGCCACTGTGACATGTCCGACAACGCCGGTTCAGGCATCTATTCTTAGAAGTGACGACGAGTAGGGTAGGAGTGCGAGCTAGAGAGTATCAATAACCATATACGGTCAAAAGTTCACTTTCCAATGCAGAAAATTAAGCTTCATCACTTTACGACGAACAACGAACTTATTTTAAACGCGAGTATTAAGATGTGCGGTAAAAAAATATCCTGATTTATTACAAGTAAGCGCATAAACTTAGTACGTATGGCGACAAGGTCACGCGAAATTCACAGAAACTATTTTACGAAATCACACTTAAACACGAAAAATGAAAAGAAACTTGCTTGCGAATCACTAAGAACTAAAAAACATTGAGTATTTCGTTGAACAATATCCTATGGTGTAACTTAAAAGAAAGCAATTCTACCACGTCGCGTGCGACCCATGCGGTCGACGCGCAATGAGGGATCGCCAGCCATTTTAGGTAGAATCGTTTAAAATCGGCGAGGCGACCGATCACGATGTTCAAATTATACTTTGGCGAAACAGAAAATCGAACGGGGGTTTTTGGCGTATATGACAATCGTCTGTCAAAGTTGTTGTCATTAAATTCCGATTTACATCATATTTGCTATGGCTACGATAATTTCCATTTTAGAAAACGTATTTCAAGTCAGACAAGGCGCACATATTTTTAACGCCACCTACGAACTAACGTAATGCATTTTAAAAAGGAAAATGATTCACTGCAGCTTTCATTACCTAGTAATTTAGCAATTTTGAATTTATTTCTGCTCTACGTACTAAAATAATAATAATACAGTATAAATACATTGGCTCTAAACGTAATTTTTTTTATATATGCCGATCTGATCAATCTAAGTTAAAAACACAACGTGATTCCAACTGCAAGCGGCAGAGCTGTGAAAGATAAAAGGAGATAGCTATATAAAAGTTCTTAGCTACACAAAAGTTCTTTTGACAGATTTAATTACCTAACAACCGTGAAAATTTTATGTAAATAAGTTCTATAATAAAAACTCTAGGGAGCAAATAATATCTCTCTCTATGGAGAAAATGTAATATTTCTGTCATGATTTCTGTATCTTAGGCCTGTGTGACACCATGCAAGATTTGATAACATTTTTGTTACAAAGTGAGAGAGATGAGCTACCACAGTGAATTCTGATTGGTTGAATTGGTACTTCTCGGTCACTTCGTAACAAATCTTGCACAAGAAATATCATAGTGTCACACGGGCCTTACTTTTGCTCTCGGTCGTGAAAAATAGTAGGTTATATTATAAGTGAGAGAAATGCAAAATTATACGAGTGTATAATTGCATTTCGCTCACGTGTGATATACGATGTTTTGTCCAACAGTTGCATTTTTTAACATTGAAGAATCTTGAAAAAATAATTTTGAAGTGACATTACTTAAAACGTCAAGCAGACGTGGTCGGTCCTCATGGATAATTGATGATAAACACTATGGAGTGACACTAGAGATCGAAATTTGATTTTTGTCATTGAAAACGCACGTATAAAACACCTAAAAACATGCAACTGTTGGACAAAATTATTTATCATACAATCGATCGGCATAACGTGTAATCCAGTCCAGTTAGTTGTGTGCTAAAATATCAAGTGTTCAATTAGAGAAACGAGAAATCAATAGATGGCGCTGAAATTATAAAGGAAAACAAAGGCACGTGGGACGTCAGATGACAGCTGCATGACAGTGACGTTCATGTAAGCACATAGTTAAGATAACTTGAGGTATACGTTGTTCACAAATTAAAAAACCACCATCTGCTGCATTATGTTGGTATAAAACATAAGTCCCCTATAAAACATTAACAAATTAGGAAAGTTGGTAAAGTATTTGAAGTTTCATGTGAAAGTAATTTGTCAAATCAATTTTATTATTATATTGTTTACATTTATATTCATTTTAACAAGCCATTTCAATGCCTCGAAAGCAGAAAAATATTTTAAGTGCCAAAATGTTATCAAATTTCTAACTAAAACACTGTTGCCGGTTGAACTTTTCACAAGGCAACATCGCCAGTGGTCTTTTAATTTGTGAACAGAGTTAATGGGCGCGTTTAGCGAACAGCAGCTGCTGAGTTGCTTACTCAGGAATCGTTTGTGATTGGCTATTACCTTAATGTGAACCAATCACAAACGATTGCTGAGTAAGCAACTCAGCAGCTGCTGTTCGCTAAACGCGCCCATTCATTCACCGTTTAGTGCGCTAGTTAGTTCATTTCCGTTAGATGTCGCACCCTTTATCGTTTTTCCTAGAGTTTTTCCCAATTGAAAAGTTTATCAAGTAGCCTTTGAATTTTTTTGTGAAGCAGAGGTCTTCAATTAGCCAACTTTCGATTTAAAAAGTCTTATTTGACAGCGAGAGCCATCGTTAAACAAAAAAAAAAAAAAACTATGTTCCGTTTAGCCCTGAAAACAGCTAATGTATAATAAGCTCAAAATATCGACACTTTGACACTTTGATGTTTTAGGATCCCGATTTTGTGTCCTTGACGGCATTGTTCTGGTGTATTAGACGTCAAAAGAATGCGCGAAATATGATTTTGTAAACATTGAATGAAAGAATCTGAAACGTAATTATTTGTGAAAGTTATGCCAGGCAGGCGGGAATTGCAAAATGATTGCAAACACTAAACAAATTTTTAAAAAAGCTTTAAACTTTAAAAACCGTACACAAATTACATCAACCAAAGCCGTCTCTATCTAACAAGCCGTGCTGACGTAAATTTGGCAACAATGCAAGTAGTACTGTTTTACTATGGGAGGCGCATGGGATAATTCATTAAATAACCTGTAAACAACTAAAAATTAGATTAGAGTCGGCGGTGCAAAGAAAAAGTATGTCTGTTACTAACGCGGCGTTAGGCTGATCGCTGACCTGACAGTTCAAGAATGTAATAGGGCCATTTGTACAAAGTAGGTTTAAACTGACGCTCAACTGAACCAGGTTCAAAGTAAACAAATTCGCGTAGGATCTTAAACGATCTTAATGACATGTGGTAATTAATGCATTCATAAATAAAATTTGATGCGTTTTTGTTCACTTTGAACCTGGTTCAGTTGAGCGTCAGTTTAAACCTACTTTGTACAACTGGCCCTTAGATTAATTAATTCAGTTAATCACAGACATACATTTTCCTTGCACCGCCGACTCTAATCTGATTTTTAGTTTCTCACAGGTTATTTGTTAATAAAACTGTTCCTGAAATTGTTAGTGACAATTTTGATAATAATTCCACAAACCTTGCTCATTGCGTATCGCGATTGAAAATACGCCTCAACAATAAATTAATTATGCAGCTCCATGAAAACCATCGCTAACCTAAAAATTATGTCTTTCTGCCTGCGAGTAAAGAATAAACAGGAGAGAATTATACCAACAGTAGATTCTTGTCCAAAGTGGTAATTAAATATGTCCGCTCTATGTCCTAGACCAAAGTCGTCTCTATTTAACAAGTCATGCTGACGCAAATTTGGTAATAATGCAAGCAGTCCTGTGTAGACGCATTGCCCTTATTTGGTGTGGTTTGGTTGTGATTATTTCTTGATCTAAAGAAAGTCTGAAGTGCTAAAACTTATGAGAAACATCATAAAGTTTGTTAAAAATTCAATTAGGATACTTTACTGAATGTATTTATAATTAAGATAAGTGAATTTTAGCATGTTCGTGATTTATAACCAAACTTTTACATTTCATAAATGCTGTGTTCGATCACGTTCGATTTAATTTTAGGGTAAGTTCAGTCACAGAGTTCAGTTAAAAGTCAGAGTTACAAACGCATGTAAACCAAGTAAACTAAACACAAGGTTAGTTTAGTTTACCTGACAAATCGAACAAAATTTTGTCGAAGTGACCTAACCTTGAACTGAATTACCACTCAAATCGAACACAGCTTACAGGTATTTACACACTATTAATATTATTTAAAGTCTCCTTTAATTTGATTACAAAAGCCTTTGAATACAATATATACTTTGGGGCGAGCTTTTCACTTATTTAAATAACATTTGCTAATGCGACGTTGCTAAGGCCCATATTCATAAACAAAACTTAGGCTATGCGCTCGATAATAATTCGCTAGTAATTCATGATCTATACGCATTTTAACGCGTTGCGGACGCACAATCAATATGGGTTTAAGTACAGTTTATTAATTACTTTCCATAAAAGAAATCTTTGCAGTACATAAATAGATATTCACAATGTTTTAGTGAACGCATAGCGTAAGTTTTGTTTATGAATACGAACCCAAGTGTAGCAGCACGGCTTGTAAGATAGAGAGGGCTTTGCATGAACCAATGACATTAATAACATAAGAAGTTTAGAGGTTGATAGAAGATCCACCACATCACATGCGCAAAGAAAATCGGTTCCGCGCGGGAAGACGAGTGACGCTTCTGCTATACTGTGCTGAAAGTGGAACCAGAGTTGTCAACTAGAGGAAAATCGGAAAGCACCAGATTTAGTCCTAAATAGCACTAGAAAGCACTAACGGTTGTTTCCTCTAATAACACTAAAGTAAAAATAAAAGCATTGCTTTATTGAAAAAACATTCATTGTATGTCTATACTTTACTCTATGAACTCCTTGAGAAGCAAACGTCTGAATTCTTGAAAATTTGTATGTCGAGTTTTCTCATTTTAAATTTGCCACTTCAAGAAATCTATCGGACTTGTACACAGATGGCGTCATTTTCTTTCTTCATTAATAATTATAACGCGTGATTTTTTAATTTTTTTATCAACTCTTGCCATGGCACTTGGACGGCATGTCGTAGCTTTACCGTAAAACAGATAAAGGGGTGCAATGATGTACTTTTCACTTAAGCTAAGTCATGCCATGCAGGTCTCATGGCAAGAGTTGGTAAAAAATTTAAAAAATCACTCGGTATAATTACATAATGAAGCGGCAACAAAAAAGAATCAGCGAATCAAAGAAAACGTGATCAATTTGTTTAAATCGCGTTTTTCTCTTTGATTTTTGATTCCTAACTATGTTTTAACGCTCTTCATGTGTAAAAATAAAACGGAAATTCAAATTAGTTTTTTTCTGACAGTTACCTACAGTGTCAATCTGTGTTAAGCAAACCAGGAACGAATAAATTCAGAGAAGGGGGAGCTGTATTTGATGATCTCAATAAAAATCAGGTATAGCAGATATTTCTAAAAAAATTATTGCATGTGTTTCATATTCATCATTTTTTAATAAGTTTTGTAAAAATAAGAACGTGTTTGATCACCTAAGGACTTCTTTCTGATAAGCTTTCGACGAATTATGTAATTATTATGTTTGACGATCTCTGAGCACCTAATCAACAAGCATTTAAACAATTATGAATGACTGTCCTTGAACTCCTTTTAAACGTCTGTATTTTTTAAATTATTTTATAATGAGTTTTCTCGTTTTAAATTTGCCACATTAAAACTTTACACGTAACAACTTCGAGGTTCTGTATCTACTAAATGAGTAGTAATCGTACATACGTTTATATGAGAAATAATAGGTCTGTTTGTTATCCTGCACTGGTGTGCACTAGTGTACACTTTTTTTACGAAATATGCTTTAATGAAGCCTGAATTCTTTAATAATGTGTCAATACGAATCATACTCATTCATACTGACATACCACGCAAACATTTAAAGTTGCATTAAAGCGTAAATTGCGAAAAAGTATGCATTGGTGTACACCAGTGCAGGATAACAAACAGACGTTATGTTTGAAATTCCATTATCTACAACTCGTTTCGTTTTTCGTCGCGACTTTTGAAACACCCTGTATAACGTTTTGTGCGGTACGTGGCTGCTGCAGCAGAAACAATGTAGATAACAAGATTATCGGAAATATCATTTCATAAGTGAGTGACACAGTAGGCATGACCGTACTTAGATAAGATTTCCAGAATACATACTTTTCTTTAATAAACACTGTTGTTTATATTTAGTAAACATTTCAATCAAGTTTATTGAAACAAGGCGGCACTTATAATAATTTTGATAAAATATTATTGCTTACTTGTATTATTTTATTTTTTTGATAAGAAACAATTGAAAACACAATTTCATTCAAACATTATAAAATATTTTGTATGATGTTTTGCTTGAAATGATCTGACGAAAAGATTCGTCACCAATTATTAGTTATTATGTTTTCGTTTAATATCAGAGGTTTGTTATTAACAGCTTTAATTATTAAAGCCTAACAGTGCATTCACTGAACATTTAATGTTAATTTTATTGTATGCTTCTTTTTATAGTTGCATATATTATTTTTTTAAATACATAGTTTCAAGACGTCTCTAAAGCTAAATAAATATCACATCATTTTTTTTAAGATCTTTGTTAAGAGATCAATAAAAACATTATTTAATCTAAGCCGGATCCGTACAATCTGTGGACCCTCTTGATATTTCTTTGTGACCTGGGGCATAGAACTGAATATTTTCACAATTATTTCAAGAAAAATAATGCCTTTTGTGCAATTCTGACTCAATAATTTGCGTGTTTATTAAGTTTCTACCAATCAATTATAATAAATTCGCTAAATCAACAACGAGCATTATAAGAGAGCTACTTTAAATGAAATAAAAACCCATAAATCCTCCGGTAATTACACCGGGCCATATCATGAAGCCGCCACTGTATTACTGGACATATTGGTGATTGTTCACTGATATAAAGCACGCCTATACCATCTGGTTTCAAAGCGAATCTTGATACAACACTCATCTTTAATAATTATTGTCCCAATTTCAACATCTTCACCGAATAACTATTATTTCTAAAAAAGCAATTCAATGTCATAACTAAAGACTCCAAATCTTAGGTCCGTTTATCCGCCCAATTGTATATTACTCACTGCTCCTGCTGATCTAAATCTCAATCGGCCCTAACGGCTATATGATACATTGGTATAACAAGTTTTATCTAAACGAATATTTTCTTGATTTTATTTATTCTTTATTCTTGAAATTATGTCGTATCGTCGAAAACACAAAGAATAACTAAATAAAATATGACGAAGTTGATTCGTGTATTCTCGCTATATCGGAAAAATAATTCGTAGTTCAATCGGCGCTCATTCCTTTATGCGCATCAAAGCGCCTACGCATTCGGTACTATTTTTTTGCCTACGCATTCGGTACTATTTTTTTAAGTCTTTAGTGATAACTCAAAATACGTATATAGATATATATATAGCAGCGGAGGGTAGTAACGGGTAATACGGCAATATTTCTAAAATGATAATCCTAAGGACATCAGGAATGATTTCATGTCACGTAACCTCGTCACATGGCAACATATTATACTCTGTCAGTGACAATGCAGTGCTTTGTGTTAAACCGTTGGAGGATGTAATGCCTGCGATTTACAAAGGCCATGAATGTCAATGACAAATACACGCCGTGTTGCCAATCGCTTGGAGTGAAATATGGCTACAATTAGAAACTAAAATCGCTAATTTCGCTGCAAAAACTTTAAAAAGTCGCTAAATTGTCGCTACTTAAATAAAAATTTTAAAAAATTCAAAATCAACCTTAGGATTTTTTTAATCCCCGTTTTTTTATAAATTGTTCGTTTTTTGTTAGTTTTTTAAAGTTTGTATTAATAGAAACTTTCCTCATCACTCAATAGATGGCGCTTCAAAATCAACCTTTTTTTCTCTCTAAAATTCTAGCTTCTTATAAATTGTTCATTCTTGTTCGTTTTCTTTGTTAAGTTTGTATTAATGGAAATTTTAGTAATCGCTCAATAGATCAAAATCAACCTGAGGATTATTTTTTCCTAAAAATTCTTGCTTTTTGTTCGTTTTTTTTTTGTTAAGTTTGTATTAATGGAGACTTTCCCATCGCTCAACAGGTGGCGCTTTAAAATCAACTTGAGGATTGTTTTTTTCTATTCTCGTTTTTTTTTTATAAATTATTCTTTTCTTTTGGTTAAGTTTGTGTTAATGGCGATTTTCCCCATCGCTCAACAAATGGCGCTTCAAAATCAACCCGAGGACTGTTTTTTTAATTCTAGTTTTTTCATAGATTTTTTCCTCAATGCTCAATAGATGTCGCCTCAAAATCAACCTGGATTGTTTTTTTTTTAATTTTCGTTTTTTATAAATTGTTCGTGTTATTTATTTTTTGGTTAAATTTGTATTAATGGAAACTTTCCTCATCGCTCAACAGATGGCGCTTCAAAATCAACCTAACTGTTTTTTTTCTAAAAATTCTCGTTTTTTTAAATTTTGTTTTTTTTTTTGTTATGTTTGTATTAATGGAAACCTTCCCCATCGCCTCAATAGATGGCGCGGCAAAATCAACCCGCAGATTGTTTTTTTATTCTCGTTTTTTTTTTTAATTAACTAAATTGTTTCGGCAACAATCTTTTATTTGGAGGTTCCTTGTCACATATATTTCACTGTTGGTCAATAGATGACGCTTCATAGCGCTAAATTTCATATAAATATTTTCTGAGAAAATAATGGAGATCAGACTTTAAAAAGTTGTTCTAGTGTGTTTTAAATTATTAATTTGGGTCACGTTTATTTTAATACATAGACGTTTTCGCCATCGCTCGGTAGATGACGCTTCAACGTCTCTCATCACATCTGATTGTTTCTCTAATGCTTTTTAGTTGTGAAAATTCGAATTTTTAATTTTCTTAATGTTTATTGTTTGTCGACGTTTTTTTTATCACATTTGTATTTATGGAAGCTTTTTCCGACACTCAGTAGATGGCGTTTCCAAATCAACGAGCGATTTGTTTTTTCTTTTTCTAGCAAAATTATCATTTTCCTAATTCATTCAATTACTTAAGCGACAATCTTTCATTTGAAAGCTCCTTGTCACATTTATTTCATTGTCGACCAAAAGATGGCATTCATATACATATCTCGACTTTATATAAATTAATTGTTAATTGCTTTAAATTACTAAACGACTTTTGTGTTACGTTTACATATTTTAATAGAAACTTTCGCGTCGCTCGATAGATGGCGCTTCAATTTGTCATCACATTATTTCATTACATTACATTAATGAAATTTGGCTGCAAATAATGCACAGACCTCTCTCAACGAAGCTCCATTTGAGAATAATGTGTGCATTTCTACTTTTACGTCGCTACGGGCTTAAAAATATCGACAGGTCGCTACGGTTGGCAACACTGAATACACGCCACGCCGATTTGAAATAGAAAAACAAAACCTAATTCAAAATGGTCACGTGGGTTGAAATCTTTTTTGATGTCGTTGTATAATATTACAATACACAATTTTTTATATTTTATAAACCATTTGAATTTTCTTAAATCAAAGTGTGTTTTAGAAAATATTAGAGCCTCCTTTTAATACCTGGAACCTAAGGCGCAGTATAAGTACATAATTACCCAGTATCGTCAATTTAACTTTAAGCTTCATTTTATTTCTATGGAAACAATTGTCTTTACAATTATTACTATGGGAATAAAACGAAGCTTAAAGTTAAACTGAAATGAAATACTGGGCGTTATGCAAACGTTATGTAATTCGCAAATCAGTAGGTACCAAACAAAATAGCAAATATGACAGGTATGGTCAAGTGTCTCTACTATGGAGATAAAATTTCTCCATACTGGTCATCAAGACTCATGATAAATCATACATATTTTGTCGTCTTCTATTAAAAAAAAAAAAAAACTTTTGTATGTACCAAAGCTGCAAATACTAAGTTCAGCAGCATTGTCCTCGAGTTAGTTGGCTGGCCTACATACCTCATTTACCACAGGCATAATCTGCATTTCCTATTAATCTATGTAGTCATAAAATACAAGTAAACAGGAACTACAATTGGTTTTGTTATTTTTTTGTTTGATATCTCTGTATAAATTCATGTGGCATCAACTAAATACAGTATGATTCCAAAGGGACGCATGATTCAAAAGAGAACATTAAATACATTTTAAAAATATTTTTACAGTGCGTGGTTTTCTAGATCTAAATGTTTAGAGATGTCACGAATAGGCAAAGCTGCACCTTTCAGATGCACTTACTCATTTTAAACTGTAGATCTTATAGGTACCCTCATTTTTGTTGACAACTGAATTTGCACTGAATTGTTTGGAAATCAAAGTTGACACAATAATAATTGTCAGTTTTTAATACCTTATTTTATTTAGCTACTCTTAAGTTTCTTAATAAAAGTTTGATGAACACCAATTGGACAATAGGACATTATATCACATTGAAGTTAGATTTGTATGCTTTGGATAATGCACATTTATTCCAAGACCAACAATTTAAAGTTGTTTAAATTTTAAAGTTATTTCAATCGAATGTTTGTCAGTATCATCAACCATATTGCCACAGTCAAGACTTACTCCAGTTATAAATTCGTTTGATCTCGTCATACTTAAAAGCTGTAAAGCAAATAACAAAAACGAGAAAATCAATTCGACAATGAATTATGTATATTGAAGAAAACAGTTCTTCTGTGGTGTGAACATCTGCAATAAATGGAAGACACAATAAAAATAAATAAATAAAGTAAAAAGAACACAGGGAATTGATTATGTACGTACCATACGTTCAATAGAGAAAAAACCAGACAAAGTCATTGCAAAATTTAAACTAAGAACGTACAGCAGTGTTTTGCAAAAGTTGATTGTGTTGCATAGAATTTCTTAATTGTCTCTAAAATTATGGAAGGACACTAGTTTACTGGAAAAGGTTATTAATGAGAGTGTTCATTATTTTTACAGCAGAATTAAAAATATTCTTAGGATGCTACTCATTTACTCTTCAATTTCTTTCTGATCAAGATTTTCAAAGCAAATTAAATAACAATATTATTGATTATCATCAACTGTTGTCAAATAATTATGTGCATTATATTTCACCTCATCATTGACTGACACTTGTGAGTAGCACTTAAGTATAATATTTTGTACTGAGTCATGTTCTTAGTCACAAACATAGAATAAAAATCGTAATATTTAAGATGCTGTCATAAATTCATTCTTTCAATGGAATAAAAATATAGATTTTTTTAATAACTTACCATTATCTTGAGTTACAGGCAGAGGAAGAGGATTTGTTACATTTTCTACGACAGGTTCTGGATTATTCATACCAACAGGAACCTTGGGCAGTTCCGTTTTCTCTTTCTTCTGATTCTTTTTCTCTCGTTCTTCGCGTTGATTATTCAATTCTTTAGCTTCTTTAGTGGGTGCTGGGTTGGGCGTGGGCGAAACGGACTCTTTACTATATTTGTACTCTTCTTTATTTACTTTGTAGTCGTCTTTGTTCGACTTTTCAGAAGCTACGGACACATCTTTCGCTAATACCTCTCTGTTCTCCCTCGCGCTCTGCTCCCTCTGTTTTCTACTTTTCGCAGGACTCTCTCTGTCTTTACATTTAGTAATTGTTACTTCTGCTGCGTCCGTGTTCGCAGACACTACGGGCGTAATTTCTTTGGCAGTAGACGATTGAATTGCCGGAACGAATTCTTTCGTTGGCACCTGAAATAATAATAATCATCGAAAAGGTTTCATTTTTTATTAATAAAGACAGTAAGCGTACCTGTAATTTACTAGATTGCACTAAATCAATTCTACTCGCGTTATGCACAGCCTGTGAAGGAGTTTGATATATATTCTGATTATCCATGTGCGAATCAAGAACAGACAAGGAAGTGTGATCCAATTCTTCCATCTTATCTTGATTTATAACCATATTTACTTGCTTAGTGAAAGCGTTTTGTACCTCTTTATTTGGAATATAGGGCGGTTGAGGCGTTTGCCGAGCTGAGCTTTCGCCAGAAGCTGGGTGGGAATCATCTTGCTCGTACATTTCATTAAGCTTATCTTTTCCTGAAAACCATTAAACGCAGCTTCGCAGGATAACATTTAGATTTTTCTATTACCTGTGTTAGGATCTATTATTGGTATAGCTTTTGCTCTTCTCTGCTTATTCCTTGGCATCGTGTGGGGCTGGGTGGTCTGTGCTAAAGGGATAGTTGGGGGTGGAGCTTGCGTTAAACTCTGGGGGGCAGAAGCTACCTGAGGTGGTGGACCTGCCCTTGGTATATACTGAGGATTATACATATCTGTAAAGTTACATACATCCGGTTTTAAAAATTCAAGAATCATAATAAACCAGTAAAAATATTCTACGTTTTATAGTTTTAAGAACAATTTCGTCTGGTCTCTCAGAAATTATTTGCTTGTTTAATATGAGACGTATAGCATATAATATTTCCTATTCCGTAATATTTTAACCTTAATTGAAAAAATACTTACACGGTTGTGGCGTTTGAGGAGACTGAGGATATGAAAACATCGTTTGACTTGGAAAAAATGGAGGTATTAAACTAGTGGCCGGTCTTTGAGTATTACTTCCATAGAACGGCATCGCACAATACATGGGCTGTACAGGTTGTAAGGCCACATACTGCGCGGACTGTGTTTGATACATTTGTTGTTGATTCTGTAAGGAGAAAAAGATATTCAATTAAAAAAAAAGTTATCAAGTCGACGAGTCAATTTAAACTGCACTACCAAAATCATAAATAATTGTCCTACATAACAAAATTATGCTCATTTTAATACCGCGAATGTTTCAGGTAATGTTGGCAAAATGGTAATTTACTTTTCAGTTTGCTTAGATACCTAAATGAGAATGTCAAATCTCTGATGACCTCAGGTTTGTTATAAAATACAGAGTGTTCCATTTGAAAATAGCAAACTTTGTTTATATGGGAAGAACACCCTCCATAAAATATTTCAAACTCTGCGTTCACTATGACATAGAGAGATACATTTACAATATGTGAAGCTACATTAAAATTAAAAAAAAAATTTCCAGTTATTTTAGGTAACATCCGAAAATATATACACAGGGCATTAAAAAAAATAACTCCTTTGTGAGACAGTTACATTTTCACTCCACAACTTCTATATGAAACTGTTCATGAGTTTATCTATATAATATGGAGTTACTGAACTTTCCTCACGAATGTGTCACCCTGTATGTATCAATTTTAACGCAAGAAACATTCATGATTCGGGTGTTTCTTACCTGGATGATTCATACCGACGATTTATACCTGAGAAATTCATACCTGGACAATTCATGCCCCTGAACGTTTCACAAGTAAACGATTCACGTAAAGTTCCAGCCGGTTTTCGACAGCAATTAAATAAGACAAACAGTAACCTTAGTATAAGGAAAATGTTAGTAATTCTATAAAATACTATAATTTGCAATTTTTTAACAGGATAACTATTCACGTATTAGGGCCGCATTACACTATAACATTTTTTATGTAAAATTTGTTACAAAGTGCCAATTCAACCAATCAGAGTTCACTGTGTGTCTCTCACTTTGTAACAAAATTGTTATCAAATTTAACAAATGTAAAACGGCCTTTAGATAGAGAAATATGTAGTGAAGATTTTTTTTTAAATACATATCAACAATTTGAAGAATCAGTTATTTAGAGAAGTAACTTTCTTCCTTTACAGTTCCCTTTTTAATTTTGTATTATTTTATTATTTTCATGTAACAATTGCGTAATATACTTCTACTAATACATATTACTTCAGTTGACTAATAATTGTCGATTCATACAGCGAAACGTCGATCAATGAACGAATTTAAAGGAGAAATAATTAACAAATTTATCACCAAAGTTTTTAACAGACGAGAATGTACTTTAACGCATTTTTTTCAACAACCGACGATATTGGTCAGCGTTTGACATCCAACTCTGTCGAAGGTCAAAAACAATATTTGGTCCAAATGAAAAAAAAAGTTCTTCAACTGTAATTACATAATTTCTTTTTTGAAAGCTTCATCATCATAGAATGTTGAAAACCAAATAGAAAAAGCCGCCCCACGACTCGAAATAATTTCCATTTATAGCAAGTGGAACATCCAAATTGATTCTCATTTAAAAAATTGTAATTTCCTGCCGAAAAATTGGCGCCAAATTCAAACTCTTATAACAAATCGATTGTAAATGAGTAAAATAAAAACGAATAAGCTGTATTTATGTATTTCTTGGCGACAAATTCAAATTTTTAATATTTTTTTTAAAGTTATTCTGCTTATTCTGTTTGAAACTTAAAATTTTAGGCTTAAGAGAGAGTAAATGGCTTAGGACTTCGTTCTCCTTGATTACCACGAAGCGATGTTTACCCGAATAAAATCAAGCTTAGGATGAGGTAATTGCAACATGTCGTTATAATCAGGAAGACGGAAATTCCCTCAAGATAATACCTAGCTTAGCACCACGTCAAAGGCATAGGATTTTATTCCCCGTAATCATTATTTGGAGTAATTTCAGGCTCAAGGGAGAGTAAATAGCTTAGGATTTCATTCCCTTTGATCAGCATGAAGTGGGCTGATTTTTACCCGAATAATGTCAAGCTTAGGATCACCGTATTGCAACTTCTCTTATTATCAGGAAAACGGAACAATACCAAGCTTAGAACCACGTTCTGTAACCGTTTGGAGTAATTTCAAGCTTAAGACAGAGCAAATAGCTTAAGATTTCATTCACTTTGAGCAGCAGGAATTTTACCCGAGTAAAGTCAAGCTTAGGATGACGTAATTGCAATATGTCGATATAAGCAGCAAGACGGAAATTCTCTCAAGACAATACCGAGCTTAGGACCACATCAAAATGCTTAGGATTTTATTCTCTGTGATCACTCGGAGTAATTTCAGGATTAAGACAGCGTAAATAGCTTAGGATTTCATTCTCCTTGATCAGCACGATTTTTACCCGAATAAAGTCGACCTTAGGATGACGTAACTGCACTCTTTATTATTGTTAGAAAGCAATCGGAAGGCTTAGAAGCGCCTAGGATGTCGCTAAGAGCTTAGGATTTTCGTCTTTGTCGGGAGCAACTTTCAACCTGAATAATATCAGCCTTAGGATGACGTACTGCGCTTTCTAGTGTTATCCAAAAGACGGACACACTCCTTAGAGCTACGCCACGCAGAACGTTTAGGAATTCGCCGTAAAATGCTTAGGATTTTTTCTCTGTTATCAACTGGAGTAATTTCCGGCTCGATAGTAAATAGCTTAGGATTTCATATCAGCACGATTTATAAAATCGAGCTTAGGGTGGCGTAACTGCATTCTTTATTATTGCTAGAAAGTCGTCGGAAGGCTTAGAAACGCGTGGGATACACTACAGTAATCAGCAAGAAGTGCAACGTTAATGAACCGAGTATTTCCTATCTTAGAACGGCGCTATTTTTGTCGAGAGCAACTTTCCACCTGAATGATGTCAGCCTTAGGATGACGTACTGCGATTTCCGGTGTTATCAAAAAAGACAGGGGAGACTCCTTAAGACTACGTCACGCAGAATGAATTCGCCTTAGGAAATCGATAATTTCGCCTGCGTCACACAATGGCCTTCCGGTGCAAGCGGTCCTTAGGACGATACAAAAGGTGCTTAGGATTTTATCTACTGTTGCCAAATTAAATTTAAAAAACTGCGTAAACTACTTAGGATTTTTATGTCGGTGCGAATTGAGGCGACTGACATCTAAATAATGGCAACCTTAGGACGGTCAAACGTGCTTAGGATTTCACCCGACCTTCGGATGTCTAGAAGGTGACGCTTATTTCAATATCGGCAAACCTTAGATTTAATTAAAATGTTTAGGACGTCTGATAATCGCCTGACGATCACCTGATTAATACCAACTTTAAGATGAAGACGGGATTTACCCACCCGAGCTTAGCGCCAGTAAGTCAAGGCCCTATGAAGGCGATTTTGGGCGGATAATGCCAACCTTGAGATGAGGAAACAGGCTTAGGCAATCGCTGTGAATTCGGATAATTAATTGGTAATTTTTTCGCAAGTAATGGCAACCTTTGCGTGATGACAGAAGGAAATCACCAAGAGGCCGGAGATCTAAACGACGACATTCGTTTCGGTGTTGGCAACCTTAGAATTAATTAAAACGCTTGGCGTCAACGGGAATTGAGGCGACGCGAGCTTGCCAACTTTAGGATGTGCCGCCAAATTCAAGTTTTTATAATAAATACATGTTTTTATATTTTTTTAATGTGTCATCTGCGTAGAAATTATTTTCTCAATTAATTTCCCGTCTGAAATTTGGCGCCAAATTCAAATTCTTATAACAAATCGATTTCTTGTTACTTTTGTTGTTACGATCGTCATCGTTGCTCTGATACGTGAATGTCAACGTGACGTCTCACCCGTATCTGTCTATATGATGTTGCTTGACTTTAATAATATTATTAAGCCCCCCCCCCCACTTTTTTAATCTATCGCATTATCCAGAATTTTCTCAATTTCAATAATTAAAAAAATATTTTCTCGCCTGACATTTGGCGCCAAATTCAAATTTTCTTGTAACCCATACATATTGGTTCAGAGTTTTTTAAGAAAAATCCAAGAAAAACAATACGTATATACCGGGTGTCCTGCTTAAAACGGATTTTTTCATACCCCTCAGATTTTTCAGTTTAGAAAAAACATTTTGATGAAATTTGATTACATCATGTGGTGTGTATTTGAAAAATAGTTTCTTACATCCAAATCCACATCCACATTCAGTGGACTAAACACAATATGAAGTAGCTAATTGGATTTTACAAGTAGGAGTAGCTATTGCGATTTCCATTAATTTCAGATCTAGTCAATGCAGCCGATTTCGACATTAACAAATTTAAATTCCATTAAATTCGTATTTACCTTTAACAAATAAATTGGAAACAAGCTATATATACATACAACTGCTTTTGTTTAAAAAAAAAAGTTTACTTAATACACAAAAAAGAAACAACTAAAAAGCTGATTTTTACTAATGGTTTTAAGCATTCACCTAATTTTTTAAGGTCAACGGGATTATTCAAAATTACTGGCAAAGACTGCACTACCACTATCATCTACGGTTCTACTACAAGCCTACTTTTGCCTTGCTCTCAAACAACAAAGTGGCAATCCCTTTTCGACTCTAATCTAAACTTCGAAAGGAAATCGAAAATTGGGTTTCAACGACCTACATGACAATATGATGAAGATTAATATTAATAATGAATTTGGAACTTACTTGTCTATGATTAGGCATCCTTGGGTTTTGACTTTGAGGAGGTGGTCCTCTGGAGAAAAAGTTTTGCCCTCCACCCCTCACAGGCGCCTGAGATACATATGTCTAAAAGATTAAAAGGCTTCGTTAATATATTACGTCTTCTTACGATCGGATGTTTTATTTTCTTTTCAGGAGAAAATGAAACTAATCAGGCAACGTGACTGACTGTGACTATGATGCCAACACATGGTGACTTTTTCGTTCTGACCTTACAACACCATGTGCGACATTACATCAAATAATACAATCAATCGTTTGGATAAAACTACTAATGCGGCATTGATCAATAATCAACAACGACACAAAGTGAAAGGGCAAATTCTGCCAAAGAAATTTATTTTTAAAAAAATTGTGTCGCAATTAATCTGTATAATAAAAAAATTAACAAAACTAAAAGAATTTAATAATAGACCATGTTAAAAACTTTATTATTTATTGTTCGATATACAGGTTACACATTATAAAAACGCAATTTAAAATCTCTGGCGCCCGTGTTTATTTTTGCAATCCCTGTTGTTGTTTACTGTTTGCTTGCTGGGAATGTTTTAATAATTTTGTTGGGAGGCAAATAAAAAAAACTTACTGTTTGGTGAAGTAGATTTAGAAGAACAGTAGGTGGACAAAGGGATGATTGCTGATTAATTTTAAACCAATAACCTACTAATTTATTAATTACAGGGTCATTAGAAGATCAAATCAAGAATAACACAGAGAAAACTTCGACTGCAAAGTTAATACAACTAAAATAATAATCAACCACAGCAGAATGCTTAATATAATTGATTCGTTTTTTAACATTTCAAAAACTCGATTCATTAAACGCAACTTTTAATTTTTATTCTTCATACTAAGTACAACATAATGATATAGTTTAGCCAAAACATTTAGGCACATCCTGTAGGTGACACCTGAGTCTACAAATTTCTATAGACGTTCAAATATTCCTTGAACAATTTTCATACAGAATTTATTTTAAAAAAGGAAACGATAAATTACACGTGACCAGATTTACTAACGACGATTAAAATCATTTTCAAATGAGTTAGTTAAAAAAAAGAGATTCATGAGGCATATAAATTATACAGGAAGTACAGTGCGCAAGCATCAGTATATGTAATATGTATACACATACAGTAAATCTACAAAGTAAAAGACAACAGAAAATCTTGATGCTTAATTTACTGATGACTACCATTAGAAATTATCATTGCAAAAAGGGGCCCAAAGAATGGGATAGTGGGAAGTTACATGATTGTTATTTAATTCATTCATCGAGGAAGTATTTTCTTTAGACCGTGTATTTCTGTTAACAAAAAAAATATATTTATTCGCTTAGGAAGACCAATCTGCACAAAATGTACCCAATATTTTCACGCGCGAGTGAAAGTCTCATCCGGCAATGTCTTCCGCTATTTAACACTTTATATCCGTCGTCCTACATTGCCACCACTTTAATATTGTCCAACTTTGAGTAGATGCTGCTCGAGATACTCATGGTGAACAAAAAAAAAATAGTAGAGGTTTAAAATACGTAATTTCAAAAGAATATTAGCAATAATTAGTTTTGAATTGAAAACGTTCAATTGAACTATTTAAAAAAAAATGTTTTATTATTTAAATTTGGAATACTTAGATAAATTCGGAACATTATATCGGGTCCTCAACAAAAAGCTTTGAATTTCTTTGGGGGAGGTTCACTCTTCACATGCCACTGCTTCGACTCTTGTTTTGATTCAGGATCATAAAAATGAACCCATGTTTCATCCCCAGTCACAATCCTGCCGATAACATCTGCTTGATTGTCCCCACAGAGTTATGTATATTTATGTTTCTTTTCGAATTTATTTCTTAATTGTAGTAACAAATTGGGGACTTTTCTATGTTGAAAATGGAACACGTGGTTTGACCGGGTTACTTGCCGCAGCCATTACTGCGAGAACTGTCAAAATTGGATGCGAAAGAACATAAATCGGACAATTTATTTTAATATATTCTTCTGAGAACGAAGATATGTACTACAAAATATATTTTTTGCGTAAGCCACTTGGGCTTACGCGATGTTTCTTGGTCAGTACAATCTTAATAAGTCACAGAAGTCAATGCAGTGACTAAATAAATACAGTACCGTAATCCATATGCTTAATGTGTAAGATAAAGAAACCACGCTTTTTCACTATAATGGCCGACTTTCCACTTTCGTCAATTTTAGTGACCACTTTCGACAACTTTAGTGACCACTTTCATCAATTCAGTGACCACTGTGGTCAAAATCAGTGACCACTTTCGTCAACTTTAGTGACCATTTTCGTTTACAGTCACTAAATAAATACCGCCATCCATAATGCTTAATGTGTAAGATAAAGAAAACGTTTTTGCATTCCGTTTTGCGGTCCACCGCTTATAACGAACTACATTTCAAGTCTCGTCAGTTTTCTCTATATTTGTGGCATTATCGCTTATTACGAACTTCGGATATAGCGAACCGATTTTGATGGTCCCTTGAGGTTCGTTATAACCGAGGTCTACTGTATTTGTTATCATAGTTTTTGTTTTGTTTTTGTTTTGTTACTTGTAGTAATTGCAGCGCCATCTCTTGGCCGGTCGAAGAAACGGACATTCCTTTTTTATTCATTTTCCTATTTAAAATTTTTAAATGATTTGTTATCTTAGACATCGCAGCGCCATCTCTTGTCCAGCCAAAGAAACGTAATCTTTTTATTCATTTTTTAATTTAAAATTTTCAAGTGATTTATGGTAATCCTAGTCATAGTAGCGTAATCTATTGAACAGACAAAGAAATTTTTTATTCTTTATTTTTTTAATTTAATATTTTTAAGTATATTTATGTACAGTGGAACCTCCATAACTCGAATCTCAAGGGACCGGAGAATTACTTCGAGTTATAGAAATCTCGAGTTAAAGAAAGAGATTTCAATTATACACTATGTGCAGGGATATCAGTAAATTTCGACTTACAGAGTTTCGAGTTGTGGAGGTTCGAGTTATGGAGGTGCGACTGTAATTTGTTACCAAAGTTTTTGTTTTGTTTTTATTTTGTTATTTGTAGTAATCGTCGTCAATGCAGCGCCATCTCTTGGCCCGTCGAAGAAATTGTTATTTTATTTTAAATTTTTTAGTGATTTGTACCAATCGTAGTCACTGCAGCGCCATCTCTTGGCCAGTCGAAGAAATTGACATTATTTTTTATTCTGAATGTTTAGTTATTACAGCGCCATCTTGTAACCAGCCGAAGAAACTGACATTATCTTAACCAACGTATACGTGTCGTCCAATTAACTATTAAAAGCTGGATCTTGCCCACAAACGAACATTTTGAGGTTAATCAAATGTTTATCCACTTTTGACAAACGAGAAATTGATTATGCAAGCTACGACATCCGATTTTTTTCCAAGGTGAACTCGAGTTACTTTCTTGTTGAAGTCCCGATACATACCACTTGACATGTAACAATTCTTAAAGGTGTTTGCACTGATGTTAAGAAAACTATTCATCTAGTATAGAAAATAATTAATAAAAAAATTTATGAATTGCACAGTAAATTAACTAAAAATATATTTTACAGAATAACTGAATATTATAATTTAATTTCTTTAATGCTGCTGCTATTACTTCATCCTCGGACTGTGTCTGTATTTATGAATTATTTACACAATATCAAATTAATTGTTGCTTTACAGTTGCTATTAAAATTAATTTGCAATTTTAATTTTAACAGACGATGTACGGCAGCGTTCAATAACCCAGAGTTCTAATGAACCCCCCCAAAAACAAGTAAAATCTTACTCAGGCGCAACT
This sequence comes from Dorcus parallelipipedus, assembly GCA_958336345.1. Taxonomy (NCBI): domain Eukaryota; kingdom Metazoa; phylum Arthropoda; class Insecta; order Coleoptera; family Lucanidae; genus Dorcus; species Dorcus parallelipipedus. Next base: position 28,470,105 of record OY284483.1, read on the forward strand.
TTAATCAAAATCATAAACAACACGATTAAAAGTTAATTAATATTAATTAACTAGTTAAATAAAAAATGACAATCTACCACTTACATCGATTGCATGAAAAATGTTATAATATGGCTCTTAATAATTCTATAAAATAATAATATTTAAAAAAAAATAGTATCACAAAATCTTTTAAGCGGTCACTAAATGCATATGCGCACTAACACTTAACGTTTCACCGTCGTTCGATAGTTAGTGCGCATATTTAGTGTCCGTTTAGAAGATTTTGTCATACAATTTTCATTGAACAAGAACCTGCTTTAATTAAAAAAAAATAGATGCTATTATTATTATTAATATTTTTTTGATGATCAGCATAAACGAGAACAATTAAGTCAACAAATTGACGCATTTTAAGTTGATAGAAAACGACCTTGAACTTTCGTTCCAGAGTGGAGCCTTTTTCTGAAGAAATCTACGTCAAGACAAAACCAAGTTTCCGAGATCTGCATCAGCTAGAACCACAGTAATAATCTATTAGAGGAAATTGTTAATTAACATTTCAATACCACGTAAGCAATCTTCAGTGGTACCAATTAAAGAATTAAACGCAAGGCAAGAACAAAACAATTGCAACTTTAATTGTGAAACACTCCGTCGGTAGTCGTATCACCTCCTGAAATTAGAACTAATAATTTTAATAGAACAATGTAGGTCACCATGGCCACTTATTGAAGAGATGATTTTTATAATGGCGGAAGAATGGAAAATTTAACATAAAAGCAGAATTACACCGAAGGATCACGTGACCTACGAAATGATTTTATTAATAAATTGGTTGGTACAAAAAGTGTAGAAAAGTGCAGAGCTATCGAACAGACCTAATCTTTTACTGTTACATTCTGGAAGACATAACAAAATTCAAATTTTAGGATCAACTGTAAGTCTTACTTTTCGATTGGAAATTACAGTGAAGGCGTCGTTTAAAAAGAATGTCAGATATTGAAGCAGCTGAAGGAAAATCCGAAAAACCCGTTGTCATGAGAAATACCTAAACGTCATTTTTTTATTATATGTCGATTTGATTAATCCAACTTGAAAATACAACGTGACCTCCGACTGCAAGCGGCAAAGCTGTTTCACGAAAGTTAAAAGGAGATAGTTATATAAAAGTTTTTCAAATCATCAATGGATTGATCGACATAATATAATTGATAATAATAGAAAATATAATATAAAAAATGACATGTAGGTAACACCGTTTTCCAGAGATTAAAACTTAAAAAGTTAATGAAGCATCTAGGCAAACCTGTAATTATTCCAGAATGACCTAAAAAAGGAAGCATGGTAGCCGTTTCTGGTTTTATCAGAAATGCCACGAGCGTTATATTAGGTCTATTGACACTTACGAAGGAAAGACTTCAGGTAAATGTACAGGGAGATCGAAATTGATTGTCCTGATCATATACTACTTTGTGTGAGCTTGATGTCAATATTTATACATCTATCACATGAAGGTTGGAACGAAAAGCAGTGCGTGCATGGAACTTACAACCAAACCTAACCTCATTAATAATTATTGTTTAACCAGATTGCTATTACAAAGAAATGAACCATTTTTCACGAATGAATGGCAATGAACAGTCAACAAAAGCTTGGGATATCTAGTAACTTACCCAGATCTCCCTGCGTTGCTGACTTCATTTTAATAATTGAATGTGAATATCAACGTCAAGCTCGTGGAAAGCAGTGTAGGATCAGGACAATCAATTTCGATCGCCCTGTACATGAAAGAAAACGAATTGAGCAAGAATATGTTGTTAAAATTAGAAAAAAGGTAAAAGAAAAGACTGTGAAGAGGACGGCGAAACGTTTCAAGGAAGAAACGAAAAAACGATTGCAAAATTAAATGAAATTCAATCAGAAGGTTGAGAAGAAAAAAGTGACGACGTTGAACAGGGATATAAAGCAGAAAATTATGAAAATGGACAGGCAGAAAGTACCAATTTTCTCACACAAATAAAGACGAAATATGTAAACATGACATTAAAATAGAAGTTATTTAAAAAAAAAAATTTAAGCTGAAGTGAAATTGAAATGAGACAGTTCAGAAGAAAGAGGAGGTCGCGCAAAAACGATGTAAAGAAACAGAAAGAAGTGAGATTGGAAAAACAGAATAAGCCAATGCTAGTGAAAGTGAGCAGAGAAAGGGCAAGGAAATCAAAATTGTAATGAAAATTGATGCAAAGTTGGATGTGCTATTCAATGTAATATTGTAATGAAAGAACTATTTAAATGAAACCCTTTCGTAAAGCTGACATTTTTATGTTTGAAAGGAATAGAACGATTTGAAGTGAATAGAGTTTTTAACCTGGTTCTTCGGCAAGTCAATAGATGGCGCTGTGAGAGTGACAACTTTTGTTAAAATTTTTATAAAGTGTACACAACATACAGAATTAAATATTGCAAAAAATACCATAATGGGCAAAAGTAAATTAGTCAGAAATTCCTAATTAAACACACCCCTTATTTGAATAGGTTTTAAACAAATACAATTTCTTCAGAATTGGTATATCGTAAAAATCATCAAATGATATTGGTCATAACTCATAACAATTGTTTACTAATTAAGCTGTTTTTTAGTCATTGTTATTGTTAGTACAGATTTCAAAATGTCTTTATTATCTTTTAATTGCACAGAAGTTTAGTCTCACTGTTGCCAAGTATTCAAATTTTCTAAACAAAAAAAATGCGGTTTAATTTACACCCAATGAAGTCATTTTGACGAATATGCATTTAAGACCGTTTTACACTGCCCTATTTCTTGCACAAGATTTGGTTCAATTTCTTAAACAATTTATGCAGTAAATTATATCAAAATTCAAAATTAAAATATCATAGTCGAAGAACTTGACTTTCAAAACTTTTCAGACAAAAAATAAATTTATGTACAATGTTAATAATAATAGAAGCCATTTATAAACTGTCCTGTACATTGTTTTAACTGCATCCAATACTAAAAACTACGAAAAATAGAAAAAGAGAATATTTTGAAAAACTAAATATACCTCATGAATATTAAAAAAAAAATATCTGGACATATATTCAGAGGAAGAAACAGGAATTTTGTTTTATCTTGGCATTTAGAATAATGAAGTATGATTAATAAATCAAAATCAAATCGTAATTAAGATCGATTATGTAATTGGAATAATGATGTATTGATATCCCTTTCCATTTAAAATTTTGGAGTTAAAACTCATCCTCTTGCGAGTCTTAAATGACAGAAATTTGATAAACGTCAAACGTGCTGTTTTTTATGGATACCATCTTGGATTCTTACACCGTTAAATAAATCGTCTTCTTCTGATTACAACGATGTATCACGCTTGATGATTTTAATTAGGTTCTGGGCAAAATTTTCGAAATCGTCTGTTACGCAAAGAGTGCCTTGTAAATCAGAAACGACACTTTTGTTTCCAAAGAAAATTTAACAGTTCAATTCAATTTTAGGTGTGATAATTACGTTTATTGTTAATTGCGGTAATAAAATGTCGCTTTAATAAAACGTCACTGTTGGTTCCAGAATTTTGTAACACGCTTGTATACGCCTGACATACAGCGACCAGTTTGGTCGAGAAGCTACTGTTAGTACGACTCTCTCCCGATATTCTTAACTCGTTGGTTGAATCTATAATTTTGTGGTGACATCTATCATAAAATAATAACCATGCTCACTAAATATAAAAATCGCTTTCTTGTTGTTGACACTGTTGGTTCCAGAATTTTGTAAAACGCTTGTATACGCCTGTGACATACAGCGGCCATATTTAGTGACCAGATTAGACGAGAAACTACTGTTAGTACGACTCTCTCCCGATAATCTTAACTCGTTGGTTGAATTCATAATTTTATGGTGACATCTATCATAAAATAATAACCATGCTCGCTAAGTAAAAAATCGCTTTCTTCTTTATCGACAACAGGTGCAAACATTTGATTGAATTTAGTTTTTCAAGTTCAAATACAAAGCTCAAAAATGAAGGCCTGTAGAAAATAACAACATATTATTGTTATTTTCTATTTGATTAAATGGTCGTCATTATTTAAATTTTATTTAGAAATCTAACGTCGTTTTGATCAGAGAAAAAGGCTTCATTTAATCGTGTAAAAATCCAAGATGGTGTTCATAAGAAAATTAAAAGCTCAACGTCGTTTGTTCGTAAATTTTGATAACCTGACAAAGACCAAGGAACAGTATAAGAAACTACAAAGTAGCGTCACTCGTGTATAACTGTCACATTGTTTGATACCTACACTGAGAAAACAAGATGTGTTAATCCAACAAAACATTTCGTTTCAATACGTTCAAACAATTTTTTTTTATAATTTAACATTTATATAAATGTCATTAATTTTATTTTGTATTAATCAGATTATTATGTCAAAACAAGTAAATCAAATAGCTTACTGTTATGTTACACAAATACTTTGTTTACAATAAACCAAATATTTAGTTGTACATTTCTGTAATAATAAATTTTATTTAAAGTAACCACACAAAATTAAAATGATATTTTTGTTGCAGTAACATGTGTATGTATACCTATTTAACAAAAATTTTAGTGTAATCAACATTTTCATTCACAACAAAAAGAAAACTGTTATATCAATGCATTTTGTTTTCTCAGTGTACCGATTTGCAAGTTACATTACATTTCCATACGGGTATCAAACAGCATGGTGGCTTTTTCTTGATACTGACGTTTAGGTGACGCTACTGGGTAATTAATTATACTGTGACCATGGCATATTTAAATTCCTCATAAAAAAGTGCCTGAACAAAGTCTGACCTAAAAATGCCTAGCTTCAATGGTTTTCATAGAAAAAAATAAAAACGAAGATGGTGATTTTTACTTAGCGGACACCCTGTATTATTATAAACGAAAACCTCTAGTTTAAAAAATTGTTTAAGAAACAGAATGGTTCCAAAGCGTGTAATTAACGCGTATTGTCTTCCTGTTATTATTATTATTTGTTAATTACATACATATTTCACTTTGACAGAAACATTTAAAAGCGTGTAATAAAAAACTTTAAAACTGTTAGAACTTCAAGTTGGTAGTTCAAAATTTGTTTGTATCATAAAGAAATCTATAGCATGGGTTTTCGGAATAAAGTACACACAATTCCAAAATATTAAATTGTTGCGAACTCTACATATACAGAGGGATTTTTAATGATTGAGAATAGTTTGAATTTACCGCCGTACATAATTACTACAATGGCACAACACACCCTGCATAGATTTTTTTAATTAGAGAATCTTGATTAGAATAATTCCGTTGTTTCGGAGAAGAAGGGGATAAGTCTAGAGTAGTGAAATGCATTTGGCGATACTGATTTTCACTGTTCAAATAAAAATACGTAATAGCATGTTTAAATAATTACTAAAGGTTGCGTTTAGCAGAAATAATTACCATTTCTTCCGATTTATACCGATTTACAGTGACAGCTTAAACTTTGATCAACTTTCCTGAAAACAGTTAACTCCTGACTTGTCTCCTTTTCCCCTGAAACCATGAAATTGTGCTTGTTATAAAAGCCCGAGCGGTAGTTCTCTTGTTACTTTTTCAATACACGAAATGCGCCAAATTCAAACTGTCCTCGTTAATTTAATAATTCGAAGTGACTTCATATGAAAAGAACTCTTACTTTCAGAAAAAAGAAACACTTACGATGTTCATAGACTGCTGAGACATTTGAGGTACCTTCAGATCAGTATTCGGCGGTGTTGATGATTGAGTTGGTGGCCCTGTAGGTGCCATGCCTCTTATACCCGGACCCTGATTACCCGTCTGGTTCGGTGGCGGCTGCGGAACATACGTCTGCTGTGTTGCTACATGGAAGGTGTCTGGTCCTGAAAGCAAAAACAAATATTTTATCATTTCAAATTTCTTAAAAGTATTGATTACATTACACGTTTGCCCATGTGAACCGGTACAGTCACTAAAATTATGTATGTATTACCGTTCTGTCTATCAGTTTAGCAAAAAACGAAAATAACTAAGTGATACTTACGTTGAGGAGTTGGAGGTCTTGTTATATAACTAAATTGTTAAGTGAAGGACAATAAACGATACTAAATAACTGAAAAAATAACAAATATGAAGACTTGTGGAACACTGCACCGAACAAGTATCCAATACTCACTGCCTATAGTGAGATTAAATTCAATAGTGAAATTTACTCCGGTGGTTTATTCTCAGAAGGAAATTATCTCTCGCTGATAATGGTATTAGTACCTCCCACAGATAAGCCAGCTAGCTATTGAACGTCGCCAATATCAGTTCTATAGTAGGTAGGTATTTACGAATTGCTTAGTTTTACAATGAATAACTAAATTTTGCACTGCCTGAGCAACTACGATGTTGTCGAATATAAAAACCTGCCATATTAAAAAAATTATAATAATAAAAATAATGGAGAAATTTACATAACTACATACAAATTAAACATCTGTCAGATTAATAGGTATATCTTTCAAAAATACTCAAACTTGCCGACTTTTACTTTAATTTAAGGAGTCACGCCCCAGGATTTGATAACAAAGTATCACAAATTCTATACAAATCATACAAAAGTCGGTGAAGTACCGATACTACATGTAGGCACAGCGTTAGCGATATACAGATTCGGTAAATGTTCAACTTGACATCCTGTTATAATGCGTGCGACAGAGAACGCACTAGAAAAATAAGAGAGAAATTTGACGAATGACAACTTTCGTTTTCTTTCCGTCTTATACATATTTAGGTGTAGAATACAATCACGGCATTTGGTGCGTTCATTCCGCCTCACAATGGTTTATCTTTTCTGAAACCGTCAAGGTTAAATTGGATATTTAATTGTATTCAGACTATTTTTTCAATTTTATATTAACATAGTCTGTTTAACATACAGGATGTTACAAATTCGAAGCAGCCTTAATGAACTTTAAATACAATACGTCATGATTAAAAAATTGTGATTTTCGTTAAAGTAATGACTCTACGAGCAGTAAATATGGGCCAAAGTATTACTCAGCTTTCTTAAATGAACAAGTTCGATACTAATAATTTTCAATCAAGGTATTAATCTCCTTAACAAGGCATGTGTAATTTCGAAAGAAGGCTGACTCGTACATACGACTTTGGCCAAATGTACATCCTGTATAAACATAAACTTGGAGAAAAATCTAAAAATAAATTCAATGTCGATAATGTTAACATTTACACAAAAAATATGCACTAAAGATCAAAAGTGTATGGAAGTTGATTTTTTCTTATTACAACTAACTACACTGCTGGAAAGAATCTAGGGATATTGGCAGGAATGCAAATTAAAGAAACTCTTTCATTGAAAACTGGTAGTAATGTAATTATTGTGAAATTTCTAACAATAATCTAACACTATGTGTGAAAAACATAAACATTTCTTAAAAATTAAAAAAATAAAATAAATTAACAAAAAATAAAAAATCCAATGTTTGTTCCTTTTTGTGTTTCAATACATTGTATGCCCTCCCCTGTTGTTTATGACTGCTCTACATCTCCTGTTCATGCTAAAAATCAAATTATCTAAAGCTTCTTGTGGTATTTCCCTCCATGCATGTTCAAGGGCAGCAAACAATTGTCTTCGATTTTGAAACGCACCTCCACCATGTAGAACTCTTCTTTGGAGCATGTCCCAAGCATGCACGATTGGGTTGAGGTCGGGAGACTGTGCAGGCCATGGTAAAACCTCGATAGCGCTTTCAATAAGAAATTGTTCCACCAATCTGACTCCATGTGGCCGCACATTGTCGTGTTGTAGAATAAAATTTTCTCCAATTGCAGCTGCATAGGGAATCACAAAAGGTTGGAGAATGAGATCCCGGTAGCGAACTGCAGTTAATGATTCATCCAGACAAACGAGATCGGTTCTTCCGCCCACACTTATCCCGGCCCAGACCATAATTGTGCCACCCCTAAAGCTATGCACTTTCTGCACGTGTTGGAGTCTGTTGTTTAGACCAAATTGTCTCCAAACACGAAGTCTTCTTGAATCAGGGTGCAGACCAAATCGTGATTCGTCGGTGAAGAGCACATGACCCCATTGCTCATTTTGCCAATCCACATGCTCCTGACTCCAATTAAGTCGCTCACTGCGATTGCCTCTCGTGAGGGGTGGGCATCTTAGAGGTCGTCGAGATCTTAAGTTGACTTCGTGCAACCGATTTATCACAGTTCTGGATGAAACATTAACCCCATGCGCTTGTTGCAGCTCCCCACGCAAAGAGGATGCGGTGGTTGTGACATTTCTTCTAGCATTCAGTTGTAAATAACGATCCTGTCCTGGGGTAGTTGCTCGATGTCGACCAGTATGTCTTTCTGCCACATCCCCTGTTTCACGATATCGTAACCACAACCTTGAAATTACACTTTGCGTCGTCCCAATGACCTCTGCAACATCAATTTGACGCGTACCAGCTTGAAGCATCCCCATGGCTCTCAACATTTCTTCGCGACTTAAATGTTGCCTTTCCATCACTTTAACATGCACTCTTCACTATTCTTCACTACACACATCTGCTGGTTACCACTGCTGATTGATCGATAATATCGATTTTTAAAATGCTAATATTTCCTTCTTGTTGAAATCTGTCATATTCAAATAATTTGAAACAAATGCCTATGGTTTACTTATCATTACACAGCGAAATACACAGATATTCTTTATGAGCTCATTTATTATGAAGATCTTTATGCAACCAGTAATTTATTGTGTATTTTGTTCATATCCCTAGATTTTTTCCGGCAGTGTATTTTCAAGGGTCGTGTCGGGTAAAGGTGGATTAAAAACATAAGGACTGCCCATGTTGTCATTATCATGACGCAGAAACTGACTTGCGCACTAATTACTGATATCGTGATAATAATATAAGAAATGTCAATGTCATCAATTCATCATAATAATCGATTTGGTCGACATGATCAAGTAAAGAATAAGTAAAACAGGTGTTTCTCTTAACAGCTTAGTTACAGAAAAAAAAAAAAAACAACTCGTACACAGCTTGAGCTTATTTTGTATTATTCGAACTCGGTTAATACTTCTTTAGTCAACGTAACGAAATAAAATTATACCTAACAGTAATAGCTAGATTCTACATGCGAATTATAAACTGACCTTTCGTGATTTGACAGATTAAGCGGATAATACATGCATGTTTCTGAATTTTAACGCTAATGAACACAACTATGTACTACAAAGTTGAGCTTGAACTTCCTGTTTTAAACGACATACCGACATAAAAATAGATCGAATATGAACAAAGAATTTGTACAAAGAAACTAAACACACCGTAATTAAAAGTACTTAACAGGAAACAGAATGGGGGGGGGGCTAGAGATGTTTTCAAGTTTTTAACTTAAATAAACGGCAGGCATCTCATGTGCATACATTTTGTCCTAATAAATTGCAAATTAGTGAAAGTAATATTATTACTTATCATTTTATCATCTCTCATTGTGAAATTTTCGACTCGTCAACCAAAACAGATTTCTTTAGAAATACTTTTACAAAAACAAACGGCATTTGTGCTATATTGTGTCGCCTTAACACTATTCTAATTATAAAATGAGAACTAACGAGGTACATTTATTTTTAAACGAAAGAATCCATTTTAAGACTTGATTTCGAAAATTACGAGGAGGTTTTCGCAAGTTTCTGTCCTAACACAGTAAAAAAAATTATCTCACACTCGGAACAGAAAACAGTTTATTCAAATTTGTAGACTTTATAGAGTAAAGTACTGAAACTGATCACTTGAGATTTTGCCATAAACAGACAGACAGTCGGAAAATATTTTAAAATACATAGTCCGACTCTGAAATGTCCTAAAACGCGGAAGTCTGGTCATAAGGTTTGTTCCAACGCCAATTCCTGACTAGCTCGAAACTAGTGGACAACTGCCACCGAAATAATGATTAATTTCGACAACTCCATTGAGTCAATCAACTTCGATGAGTGTATACTTTTGGAGTGTTCCGAACCAATCAAGAACTGCTACTGGAACAAACCTATTATTCCAAGAAAACCTCTGCCCTTTCAAAATACTTTTTTTTTAAATTCTGGCTGTAGTAAATTTGTCCGCTGGAGACTATTCTGGTAAAGAGAGACAATTCAATCCTAACTCATTCATTTTTATATCGCACGGAACGACTTGCGGAAAACTATACAAAGACGTTGCTTTGGAAAAATTTTCCTTGACGCTTCCCTTGAGATTTTCTCGTGGAATTTGGTCAAATGATAAAAATAATATTCTCCTGTTATAGTGTGCTCTAAATAATCCAGAAAAATGTCCGCGTACTTATGCCAAAAGATTTTTAGTTGATAAAAGGCACTTTAATTTACTATTCTGTCTACAAAAATTTATCATCACGGTTTACTATGTAAAATTTTGCGTACCTTTTATTATTTAAAATTGTTTAAATATCCTAGGATAAAATCAAATCCACATTTACTGAAAATTATACACTCTGAATGATTATGTCTTTAGGAAATGATGTACAGTAGTGGACAATAAAATCCGGGCAAGAATTTGACATGTCGTGCACATTTAGTAAATAAGTAACAGCTATTAAGCTGTGGTAAGATCAAAACATGACTTTTTCTTTAAATTTATTCCTGAATCTAGTGATAGTGATTCTAGGTAACATATTGAGGGATTTTCTGTGTCGAAAGGGGATTTCTTATTAACAAAAACTTTTGAGGGATTTCTGCTTCTTGCGCATTGGTACCACTGACTAAACGTCAAAGATGTTAAAGTAAGTTTAACATAATTTTAGTTCTGAAACATCGTTCCCTGAAGAGTCTCTCTGTTCACTTTAAAATCAGTTCAGTTCAAAATCAAATCGATTTGATTTTGGGAGGAGTGAATGTAAAGGGAGGACGACGGCCATCGTCTGACAAAGTATCGGGTGATTTTTTTTTTTATTTTTTATCAACTCTTGTGGAATTTTTGGACGGCATGTATTAGCTTTACTATAAAAGCGCAGGATAAGAATCTACACAGTAGCGTCACTCGAGTATAACTGTCACATTTGCCATTTTGTTTGATACCTACCGATTTGCAAATGACATTACATTCCGTAAGGGCATCAAAGAGTATGGCGGCTTTTTTTGACACTGACGTTTAAGTCACGCTACTGGATAATTACTTAAGGGTCAAACAGAATGCAGCGCCGTTACGCGTCGTTTGCTCGGCGCCAACTGTCATTTCAAATGACATGCGCAGCGGCGTGAAACATCGTTAATCCAACCGAAAAATAGAAATAACTTGTGCCACAAATGGATAAATTTCGAGTATTAATATATTGTATTTGTATATATTACACCTGATGTGTCACATGTTGTATTATTTACATACAGTTGAAAACAAAAAAATAGTAGACAAATACAGTTTCCTGTAATTGATCTTTCTCATTTCTTCTTTTATAAAAGGCGTTTTAAATGATTTTAAAAATGTTTTAAACTTGTCAAATTTGAAAGCTTTCAAATTCTTTTAATGTCATCTGTGAAGTCGCATTTAAACGGTGCCATTCTGAGAAAGAACAATTACAGGAAACTTTCTGTTTACTAGTTTTTGCTTTCGACAGTACAAGAAATTACCGGGGATGAAGATGCGATGGTGGGAGTTATATTTGGTTATGTATTATGACGTTTGACACCGTTAAAGTTGGAAGTGGACCAACTTTTTGCGTACAACGCCGCTTGACGTTAGTCTTTCTGTGCAATGACATTCGAAACTTTGTATTCAACATTTATTTGACGGATAACGACGCATAACGGCGTTGTATTCAGTTTGACTGTGGTAAAACAGCATCAAGGAGTGCAATGACGTACTTTTTACTGAAGCTAAGACATGCCCGTCCAGATTTCAAGGCAAGACTTGATAAAAAAATTTAAAAAATCGTTCGGTATTATTCTGATATCTTCAAAAGCTATCTCTTCCGATGTTACAAGCGTTACAACCAAATGTACCCTTCTCAGCGTGAGAAAAAAACACTAATTTAATTAAAATAATTTTAACAAGCGAATCTTTTGAGGTAAATACACAAGCATTTCAATCTTTTTTATTATTAAATAACGGGTGTCCAAAAAAATTTGTCACATTAGGTGGGTATAGACTGTGAAACGTACGTCTTTGCTAATATAATATAAAATGACGTCATTTAAGATGGCGTGTTTTGCGGCGAGTTTCAAAAATTAACATTTTATCGAAATTATTACAGGGACGCCTTTAAAAATATGGTTTTAACTGATTGTGACTTATGTTACGGCCGCCCTGCATCATTCTTTTTTCTTTTGGACACTCGTTAGTTTCGGTGCTGGAGAAAACCTCGGTGGACACCCCGTATACAATTACCATAAAACAAATCGCTACTAAATATAACCCCTTGCGTTAAGACCATTACCGACCCGTATCTATGACCTACTTCTTCACTGCACTCGCCGCCACTCCTGCATGCATTTTATTGATTTGTCCCACCTAACCTACCTAATAGTTTCGGAGAGCCAAACAGTCAATTTTAGTAAGTACGAAAGCAAAAATCGGAGGAAGAAGACAAATGTATCATTCAGAATTGACTTAGTGGAGAAAATTTGTGCAAGTCGGTACTGCAGATTGGCCGTGCAAATGTTTTCGATGTATCTACTCGTAATCTATTGATTGTGAATAGACACATCAAAATACATCTGTCAAACATTTGCAAGGCCAATCTGCACTAATTCAATTCTGACCAAGCCTAAAGTGTTCATCTTTGTGCAACTAGAAACGAAAGTCGAATCTCGTGCTAGTGAAGGACGAACGTTTTTCGATCAATTTGATGTAAGGTTTAATCACGGACCTACGTATCAAATGGTGATGAAAAGACACTGGATTTTTTTTTTACTTGAAGTCACCAGAGGAAGTCACAAGTTTTCTTTTATCTAGTTGTAATCATTAATTCAGCGCGATGAAACAGGATTTTGATTCTGAATTTGGCATCTCCCCATGTAGTACCAAATTAACAAAGAGAAATAAATTTTAACCATAACGAGCGAGCAACTAATTCATTTTGTACTTTTTGTTCGTTCGGCAAAATGTAATATCGCAGTACCTGCACCGGACTCAAGGTCGTGCTGTATAAATGATAAAGGTTTACTGCTCGTCCTTGTAGCTTTCATACTGTGAAGTCCCGGAGTAAAAATATTTTGTGTTGAATTGATGCAAATAAAAAGCAAATTCAAACAAAAAAAAATAACTTTCCTAAGTATTGACGGGCAACCGTTGAATTAAAGTTTCGCGCATTAATTAGCACAACTACACCCGTTGTAAAGAAAATGTATAATCTGTTCTGAGCACTTACTTTGAGGCGGCATCATCCTATAATGTGGAGGTGGCGGGGGCAATATGCAGATGCCCTCCTGTTTGACAGGGCCATTGGTAACATATCTCGACACCATGCTTGCCTCCTCTAGTTATCCGGTTTACAACAATAAACTTGTAATCATGGATATCGATTTGGCGAATCACAGATAGCACAACAATGGTTACAAAATTTCCAAGCAGAAATTAACGACGGTGTAAAAGGACCGAACCAGATTTAGTTCTGCACGAGAGGCAATTCGATTTTTCATCGCAAAAATGATAGATCGCACCGACGAGCGAAAAGTTGCCCGCTAGCATTTTCGTCTTTAAACGCCGCAAGACCACGAAATTCAAACCACCGTTTCACTGTCAAAATTCTGATTTTTGCAGTGTCACCAGTTCCAAACAAAAGAATCTCACGGTTACAGAACACTTTTTGGTACGCACGAAGCTAATACGCCTAAAATTCGTAAGTTTTTTTAACTAAAACTAGAACATGCCGAGCACGTCTTGTCGCACCAACGACAAAATCGATAAGGGCGTTTTACAAATCACAGAACACGTATCTCATATATCACATTCTTTCTGTCCGAATCGTCAAGGTAATATACAGTTAGGTGTAAATTATGAATTTTACGATGCTAATTTAACTATATTAAGTGACGCGTAATTAAAAAAACGAATTTATTTAAGTCAAAAAATATTATTTCAGAGACACAACGCCATTGTATCGACTGTACCGTTTGGTTACTCATTCGGCCGCCAGGAATTAGCGGCGCATGCGTCTTTCGATTTTTTGATCAATCCACGATTTGAAATGTTTTCGTCTGCATTGGGAAGCGTCAATTTAATTCAGTTTTGCGCGAACGGCAACGTCAAGTGACTCATTTTCGTACGGTGGCAAATATTGCGACCGTGAACTGCAAACACGAGAAAAAAGTGCGATTTACAAAAGGAGCATGTGATTGCATGTACTACCGATACAAAAAACATTACACCTGACAGAACTTGTATACGCGTGGCATACACCACACACACACGAGGCGAACTTATGTAATTCGCAAAAAAAATGACGATTTTCAGGCTAGGAAAATCACTCGCGAGACTTTCGTTACGTACACGTATTAGAAATTAACCTATTAATTATTTATGCCCCCGCGAATGTGCGTACGTGCCACGCGGATACAATTTAGTGCCCGAAAGTTTTCGGCGTTAGAAACGAAATAAAAAGTAAAAAAAAAGGTATCATACCTGTAGTCTTCGACAAAACCATAAAAACAGGTTGCACCATATGGTTTTAACAATCACTTAACTAAATAACATTCTCTAGATGCAGGTGAATGTGTACTGGCTAATGAAAGTTACCCACCACTTGACAGCAGTGCAACAAGGAACTATCTTAATGCTACATGCATTCCAATAAAATATCGTTAATTACCTATTTCATACTTGTTCTTGTGCAGTGCCACTTTAGCAAGGTACTTAGTAATTATTTTTACGTTTTTACCATTTTTCTTTGATTCTTAAAAAAGCGTTGGGAAAGATTGAAGCTAGTGACAGCTGATATGTTGTCTGACAGATGGGCGTAACATCAAAAAAATAAAGGATACGGGGGTTGAGTGTAGCGAGTTTGCGGCACCACTGTCGGCGCCGGCTTCTGATTGCCACTCATTACGGCCCTCGGGCACTCCGTCCCCTATAGCAGCCGCCGCGGATCCGGACTTGAACTATGCATATGTTCACCATATATACATCACAACACTTTCACTGCGTGTCCCATGTCTTTTGTAACGTACGCTCGTATATTAAGAGTTATTTTCACACCGATGATTGGCGATTTTTAAATTCCAATACGGTGATAACCACTTTGAACTCTTCCTAACCAAAGGTTAAGTTACGTTCCAATATGGCGGAATGGTTTCTCGAAAACATGTTTCGTGTCCCTGGTCCCCGCCGTTCCCCAAGGGAATTATCACACGGGCCGCCACAGGCACAGCCTCTATGAATGCTTTACCTTATAAATAATAAACTGTCAGTTAATAATAATTATTAATAAATCAAAATTAGGAATGAAATAAAATGACACGCGGCTTTCACGTTGCTACACACGCTCTCCGTACGGCGAAGTACGTAACTAGACGAGTGCACGTTAGCCAATCATATAGCGCGCTATTTTTTGCGGGCCTAGTTACGAACGTCGCTGCGATTTTTTCTTTTTCTAACGCGTTCGCGGGCTCCCGGGCGTGAGTACGTCCTTTCTTGATCGAAGATATGTTTTGCAAGTGTCAAAATATAACCTCATACTTTGATACATTAATATTTTAATTAATTTAATTGTTTGTGATACAATTAATATTTTAGGCAAAAACATGACGTCGTACGGAAAAGCAGAGACGGAAAAACTCATACAGAATTTAGAAAATCAACTTGACAGGCTTGTAGAACAGTTACAAGATTTAGAAAGTTGTCGGTAAGATCTTCAGAAAGCCAATAGTTACCAATACGTTGGCAGTTTTTTCTGTCCATAATAGACATTCTTAACGTTGGCCCCCTAAACAGATTAACTTCTTTACGCACATTTGTTAAGAGTAACCTTGTTAATGAAGACTACTTTAGTGGCGGACAAAAGCAAAGGGGGGGCCCTTTTGGGTCAAACCAGTCACTAATATCGTTGATGTATGGGTAACTAATGGCATGGTCAATTTCATACATCATATGTATACCTATACAAGCACAAAACCTATTTTTATTATGTAAATAATTTGTTTTTTTGAGTGTTTTATTTTTAATTTGGAATACATGAGCATTCCTCCACAATATAATATCAATATTAGACCAAATAATCCCCGAACAGCATGTCTTAAAAGCAAGCAAGCAACCAAGCATTGCTTAGTGAGCAAACACTTGCATGTTTGTTTGTATTTTACAACCTCATTTTATATGTACTAATCACAAAGATTATTTATTATTTAAATATTAACAAATTTGTGATATATTTTTCTAAACGTGCTGTGGTAGATGTTGCCAACTGTTGAAAAGTGAATTATAAATTCATTACATTTTTAAAATTAGGTTTTGCCGTACTTACTGCTTAGGACTTGGGCGGACTTCGCTCTTACGTTTTTGCCTTTCCAGGGACGAATTAGATTCTGAAGAATATGAAGAAACTAAAGAGGACACGATGGATCAGTTGAAAGAACTGAACAGCACGTTAACTAAACTCGTAAACGGTGACATATCGCTAATAAATAGTTTAGGAGCAATGCAATTGGTACGTTACCTCACTTCATTACCCCTTTTATTACATAAGATAGAAATTAGTTTACTGTATTAGTTGAGACTTCAAAAAAACCACTTAACAAACAGTTTCAGTAACATATTGTCCTGATATGTAAAAGTAGCATAACGCAAAAGTAACCTTACACTGTATATTTAAATTTAAAGAAAACTTTATGCCTTGTTATTATTGATTGTTCACGTATTGTCGCCTTGAAACAATGTAACTAAACTCAAATATCTGTTGCCTTGTATTGTATTTTTTGTGTTATTGTACACAAATCTCTATAGAAACAGTAAATACAATATTGTAAATAGGCTACACAGGCTGCAATTTCACAAGCATTCAAAACACCAGAAGTGATCAGACTTTTTGGCAGACGAGAGCCGAAACAGCTCCGCGAACGACTGAGGAATGTGGAGCTAGAGTTTAAGCTGAATCGACTGAGCTCAGAGGCAAACGACAGGCAGAAGGTAACCCCCATTTTACTCTGACAAATTTGACGTGACTGCCCGACTATTTTACATTGCAGGCCGAAATATTAATAGCCCTGAGGCAATTGGGGGAACAGTTGACGCCTGCGGAGTTGCAGTTCCTCGAGAAACACAACGACATATCAAACGCTTTCAAAAACATCGAGTTTGTCGAGGTCGAAGACGTTTCTTAATAATATTTTGTCACACGAGCAATGGTAAGTCGCCTAAAAAAAATATTGAGGATATTAAATAATTTATCCTCGAGTTGTAATTGCTTGCTTAATACTTTTATAGTCGATCGTACCATTTGTCCAAATAAATTTTTTATTTCTGAACAAGAGACTTAGGTAAATAGGTACAATATATTTCCGTTTAGTACATGTATGGATTCTGTTTTTTCTGTTTGTCAAAAATTTACTTGGACTTGTGAATTCTTGCAAAATAATTGCTGCTGTAAATGCACATTATTATTAATATAAAAAAAGCCGATGTGAACCAATAAAGCTGATCCAGATTAGATGTTTTAAACCATTTTTATGCATCTACCAACCTTTTTTTTGTCGTTATTTGAGTTAGCTCAGGTATTTAATGTTTATATAACAGATGGGTAAATTTGTTTGAATCGTTTATTTTATACATTTCATAAAATTATTCCACTACACGTCTTAACAGAATTACAACTATTTAACTGCGTAAGTTTTGATCCCTCTACTTGCCTACTCTTGCGGCCATTTTATTTTTAAATTGCAAACCGGAATATGTACAATGGCTTCCATGCTACCTCCTGTATTTGACGATCCTGGTTTAAAATTAAACGTTAAAAGAAATAAACTGCACTTCACACTGAAGTTGTTCAAAATGTCTTGTGATTGATAAACCTCAATCACAAATTAACTCTAACTTTCAATTTGTTCCCATAGTAACTACTACGAAGACAATTGTTGTTATGGTAATTAACTGAAGGTTAACTTTAACTTAAAGTTAACTTCAGTCATGTAACATATAAAAAGATAATGATTTAAATTAAAAATTTTATGAAACATAAAGGGACCTTTAAATTTGTATCATCGAGTGCAGATTTATTTCCTTCAACAAGAAATCTTGCCATACTTACACTTTATATTAATTTGTACCTTTAAGGAATCGTTCGAAAATGTCGTATTAGCACAAACTTCTGCTAAATTTATGATTTATGATATGTTTAAATTATAGAGTTTAATCCATCAATATTTACACTAATTTGCTTAGCTATTCAGAAGTGTTAAACTTTTTATAATTTTATTTATACAACATGTACTATGTATGAGTTTGAATTAAAATATTCAAGTTATTTATACATATACATAAAGATCAATCCATTAACTTCACCTTTTAGGGCCAATATTTCAATCACAAGTTAACTTTAACCTTCAGTTTATTGCCATAGGAATAATTGTTTTCATAATTGTTACTATGGGAATAAACTGATAGATAAAGTTAACTTGAAACATCGGCCCTAAATGGAAGTATCCATGTCCAAAGTTCGTTTGTGTATTGCATATGCATTAAAAAAAGCTCAGTTGAAGTGTTGGATGTAATTTTAAAAATATAATTTTCTTTATAATAAATTCTGTTTATACCACGTGATCATAAAATCTCGTCAGTGTGGGGGGCGTGAGAAATACAATATCGTTTATGATGAACTGACCTAGGTCAACACAACGGGTTAATTTTTATTAATTGAGAAATTTATTTTATAAAAGTTGTTGAATACTTCAGTGCTTGTCGTTATAAATGTCATGTTTCTAATTGGTTATGAATCTTGAGAACAAAGCCTGCTATAGTGACGGAATTTTGTGATTCACACGAGATAACAAGTGTTCAAAAAATTGGGCAGCTACAGTTCGTAAAACACGTCCCGGAATTTTTATTAAATGACGTCTTCACAACCCTCTCCAATCCTGGAGTGGCATTTTCTTTTGGACACTTGTAATAACAAAATTAAACTGTATTAAATCATACAAATAAAAAAAGGCAACTGCAGAATTAAACACTCTAAAACAAACAAAGGTGTTCGACAACAAATAAAGATATAACTACACATGTAAATAATTTTAGTTTTTCTTGCAAGGCAATCTACTGTGATTGCTCATACTTTTACCAGTCAAAGAAAATTATCTAATAGTATGGTAAGATACATATAACGCCATATAAAATTTTATCCAACGTCTCTATATAATTAATTAATTAATTTAAAAATCTAAACTCCAAACTATGTGGTCAATTAATTTGATGTTCGGTACAGTAATAAAGTTACAATTATTAAGGTTAAGGCTGTGTTGTATAAAAGGTTTAAACCAGGATGAACTTTAATCCTGACTTAGAATGTGACACTTGTAAATGAAGTACAGCATTTTGTGTGTCACTTTCTAACTTAGGATTAACTTGAATCCTGGCTTGTCCTTTATACAAGGCAGCCTAAGATTATTATGGCATAAATAAAATTGCAACACAAAACAAAAAGCAAAAATAACAAGTACAAATATTGTACATAGAGTCTTTTTGCAAAAAGAGACGAAAGAAAAGTAAATGAATCAAATTTAATCTTTAATCACTAAGGTACAATGGTTTTCACCTCATTAATAACTTGAAAGCAGCTTTATCCTTTACTATATTTAAAATGTTTCTATTAAGAGGTGTTGGATAAAAGTATTTAAACCGATCACGTAATCAATAATATGTGAAATCAAGTAACGCCATAGAATCTATCTTGAATTTCTGTGAGAACTTGAACTGTTCCTTTTGAGATCACGAGATGGCATGTATTAATAAATGTGTAACGCATGTGTCAAGATCGGGAATTTATCTTTTACGTCTGCAAACTTTTTTATGTTCAGCCTGCCAGTGTTGCTGTTGACAGGTCGGCGAACAGTACGCAGTATTCCAGCAGCAATGATAAATGGCATCCTGTTCGCAGTTGTAACACTAGAATTACAATCATGTATAACTCACTCGAAAATGCTACCGGAAAAGTATACCCATTGTTTCTTCTTCGTTTCAGAAATTTGCGTGTTGTGAGCTTCAAACAGCTTCTTCAGGTGCTCGTTGTGGTCGTTGGTGATTCTGTCGATCTCTATCTGCATACAGTCCATGGCGAGCTTGATTAGATGCTTTTTATCACCGCTCTGCTCTAATTTTCTTCTCATCTGAAAGCACACGAACTACTCCCTTTTCTTGTAAATCATATTGAACCCTTACGTTACGTACCTTCTCAACCGAATCACTGTAGGGTTGATCAAGTTGTTGCATTACGTTGTCTGAATTATCTCTCGAATTGAACCCGTCGTCATTCGTAGAAATAAATTCGGTCGAACTGCTTACTTGCTCGAGGCTTCCATCGTAACTTCAAATACATTTCATTTATTAAAAAAAATAATAACAATAACACAACTTTTATGTGAATACTTTTTGCCAAATCTGTAGCTGCTGTCTCTAACAGAGAACTCGACGTCTTCCTCTGCATCGGATATGGGGATTATATCGGGCGAAATTTGTTTCTCTGCCGAACCCGCCTTTCCGGGTACCTTCTCCTTCCGTTTGTTCTTGGAGACGCCCATGTAAGCTGAAATAAACCCAGCCGTTTAATCATGATCGACTTAGAAACAGCACGCGAACAATACTTAAAGGAGTTTTTCTTTTTTGTACTTTATGATCGGAGTTACTTTGCCCGTATTCTATTTCCTGAAACTCATAAACGTCTTTGATTCTATCTGCAGCTTTTCCATCCGGGCTGGTATTTTCTGGTACGCTAATGACATTGATCTCAACTGGTTTTTTTGGTTTGCTTGGGAATGGTTTCCGTCGTGGCTTAGAGGACAGGATTTTAGCGACCTCGTTCGGATTATCCAGCAACTTCTGATGCAAGTGCAATTCCTCGAGGGCCTTGTTGAACGCCAGGCTGCGTTTGATCTGCGAAAGAGCTGTGACGTAACAGTAAACTCAAGCGCAAAGTTAGTCATAATACCTGCAGGCTTTGCATGCTTATGGTTATGGGTTTGATAAAGTTTTTCGGAAGAATTGAACGCTCGTATTTTCCCCCGAAGAATCTTACATCGCTGTGGTTTTCCGTTTCTTTTATTATCTGGCAATTAAAGTGTCAGCAAATGGAAGTATCGATTAAAATTTCTTACTTTTGCCGGCCAGTACGGGTAACCTTTCTGTTTGGCCCAGACGAGCCTGTGTGGAATCCTGCAGGGCAGACAAAACCATTTGCTGTTAATTTTTTCGTTGCTGTGTCGATAACAGTCGACGCAGAGTTTCAGCTCCCCTATGTCGTGACGGCAGTCACGAAGCATCAATTCAGCTGCGCCGTATTCCTGCGACTCAACTTGAAACAATCACTAGCAATTGATGATTTTTTTTTATGACCCAACAATACTTACTACCGTGGAAAACTGACACGTTGTGCTGAATTGTAATCACATCGGCTTGAAACTCGCATAATTTTGTATATTCTTTGGCCTGTATTTTCAATTCCATCACATTCATGTCCATGTGTTGGTAGAATAACTGAGTCGAACGCCAACTCAATTCGTTTTCTGTTAGCCACTCGTACTGATCATCCGGTGACATCGTGTGCGTTAAATTCGATGGTAACTGAAACATGAAACTCTTAAATCTTAGATTTCGTTTAATTTAAATGAAGTTAAACATACCCATGACCTGATACGCTCTAATATGAACGAAAGCAAATGATTTAATTCTTCTTTCTCCAATACGATCTCGTCGTCCATTTTAAACAAGTTGCAGATGCTGCAAATGCTTTCATCGTAAATGTAATCGTTCTCCAGTTCTTGCCTGTTGCCTCCCTCATCATCGCTTATATTAATCACGACTTTAGCGGAGTTCAATTCGTTTTCAAACCGGCTTGAATTCGACATTCCTGTCAAAGAAATGTTATTACTGGAAGAGGGGTCTTCTAGATTGGACAGCTGTTTTTCAATCTCATCGAAGGTGTTGTGAGACTCGGCAAACTGTTCATTGTACTCGTCACCGCTTATGTCTAAAATATTTTGGTCGCTACTGTGCGTGCTCAACCTCTCGCTGATCTGCACCGTCCTGTTTAAATCGATGCTCTGGCCGCTTTGATTGTTGTTGGGGAAGTTACTACTGATGCGTTTATTGGTACTTTGAAACAGCATTTGCTTGTGGCGTGCATTCGTGGAGCATTCGGGATGAAAGACCCGGTGGCAAAGATTGCAAGGTGTCACATCGCCTGCCAGGTGGCATTCTATGCAGTACCAATCTTTCCCATCGTCTACAGGCTTAAAGTAAATATAAATCAATTATAAAAAAATTGTAATTTCTCTGGACAGGTGCTTAAGAAGATTTAATTTTTAAATTTGGTAGAAACTGAGCAGAGCTGAACATTACTTTACTATTTAAAGTAAGATATGTTTCACAGAATTTTTCAATAGGTGAGACTTGATAATAATAATTTCAACATTTTATAAAATACATCAAACTTACTGTGGTCAATTCCTGTACAGGTATTCTGTAGCTTTCGATGTGAATCCCACTTTTGGATCCTTTCTGGCCGGTTTTTTGTACTGCGCTGCAACCAAGAAAACTGAATACATTTACACCTGCCCAACTGTATGTACAGGGTGGGCCAATTTCGTTGTCTCTTGTTGGAATCTCAGAAAGAGAATAAATTAATGATCAAATCTCTATATGGATGTGACACTTCGATTTCTTATTCGTTTCTAATTCACGTCAGAAAAGCCTTTTCTTAAAAAAAAAATATATATTTGTATATACAGGGATTTTTTCTTTTTTGTATACATATCCCCTATGTATACTTAAAAAAAAAACGAGTCAACGCGTTGTGTAATTTTTGGTAAGAATAGTCAGCTGTGGAAAATCAAGTTATTAATGTCAGTTAATGTCAAATTAGTAGCAATTAATTTTTAATTTTTTGAATCAAGACTTTATCTTGAAACCGATATGTACAGTAAAGACGGAAGAAAGGAATGAAGGACCTGCAACAACAAGAAGCGGTTAGCTTCATTTTTGGTATTTTTGTGTTAAGTCCATTTTCTTGTTACAAATATTTTTTGTTTGGTGCAAGATTTCCTAAAAGTGCCACAAATGCAGCTAACCTCTACTTACTACATGTCTTTGTTTTGTTATTAAGTTCCACCTTCTGCTTGCAAACAGTAAGCTAAACGATCTTGAAAAGCACGCACAGCATTTCTGAGAAAATCAGGGTTCAACTCATTGCATTTTCTACTTATGCTTTCTTTTAATTCGTTTAAATTTTGCATTTGAATATTGTTGTAAATTTTTGACTTCAGATAGCCCCAGAGAAAAAAATCGTTAGGCGATAAGTCTGCAGAACGCGGTGCCCAGAGTATGGGGCCGTACCTTCCTCCATCGTTCCGGAAATCTAACGTTTAGAAAATGTCTAACAGCATTTGTGGAATGTGGAGGGGCTCCATCCATTTGAAACCATGGCTCATCGATGGCCAAATTTTCAATTTCCGGAATGATTCTGTTTTTTAATAGCTCTAAAAATTTGTTTAAAGTAAGGTTCCCATCGATAAAATATGGGCCGATAAGCCTAGTATTAACTATTAACTCTGATTTAAATTTCTTAATAATGGTTTGAATAGTTCTAATAAAATAAGTCTCTAACAGTTCTTAAGCTATTCCCATTCTGGTACCACATTAATATTTCTATTTTCTCGTCTTTGCTATACATTTTGAAAATCACTTTTACCTACATTAAATTGAAGAAATTGGTCTAAACTGATATCTGTCAGTTTGTCAATAATAATTTGATGTTTCCAAAAAATAAAGCTTAAAATCAAAGTTAACACAGCTGATGTTTCTAGGCTGCAACGATTACAGTAAAGCAATGCGTTGACCTGTTTTTTATAAAAGTATACATAGGTACTATGTATACAGAAAAGAAAAAATCCCTGTATATATAAAAATATATATTGTATATATATCATTTTCTAACATTCCAAATATTTTTTTGTATATCTCAAACTTTCAATTCAAGATCGGTTAAAAAATTACACAGAAAACTGTAAGTCACAAACTACCATATAATTCGCGACCTAACTGTCAACGCGAGAGGTCGCTGTTAATTTGCAACAAGGCCAATAAAAGGGTGAATGACATTGCAGCTGCATTAAATATGTAAGTTTAATCGGTGCATGTTTTCAACGGATTGGTATTTTAGTTAGTTCATAAGTGGGTAAATATTTTTCCTTAGTGCACATTTGTCATGCAGTAATATGTATTGGAAACATCAGTCAACTTTCTGAGTCATAACACTGCTGTCAACGGTCAGTTGGTTAGCTCATCAACTGTCAAATACTCATATGAGATCAGTAAGATAGGCAACCGTACAGTTGGTTTCAAAATGATTAAAGAGGAATTTAAATGTTACAGGTAAATATTTTTATTAGAAGAAAAATTAGATATCATACACAGGATTATATTAATTTTTAACTTCGATTTTCCTTTTCCCCTAGAAAACTGCTTTCATAAAGATTTACCCCCATATTTAGGCGAAAAATCCCTGTATTGGCAACACTGATGCTCAATAACCTGTGAATCACCCTCGTAGAAGCAAGCTTCAACAGGTGGCGTTGTTGATTGTCTGCAATTACCAGGGTTGCCAATGTGCCAATTACCGAATTTAAGCAACCTTGCAGGTAAAAAAAATACGTGGGTAAAAATGGGTATTTTCAAGGAAGAAAAAAAGCCGGAAGCCGACAAAAACTAAAGTAACTAACTAACAGCCAAATCCACATCCAATCCGATCAGTGCTGCCAACTCTACTGATAATTCGGTAGATCTACATATTTTAAACTCAACTTTTTTCGTAATTTTATCAATTTTATTTATTTCTAGATCGTCTTTGTTTTATTTTACGTCAGAAATTGCACAAATGTCAAATCTTCATTTTAGAAAGTTTCGCTTATTTAATGAGAATTTTTTAATTTTCGTTATTTTTTCGTAATTTTATAAATTTTCTTTGTTTCTCGATCGTCTTTTGTTTTATTTTACGTCAAAAATTGCACAAATGTCAAATCTTCATTTTAGAAAGTTTCGCTTATTTAATGAGAATTTTTTTAATTTTCGTTATTTTTCGTAATTTTATAAATTTTCTTTATTTCTCGATGGTCTCTTGTTTTGTTTTTCATCCAAAAATGCACAATTGTCAAATCTTAATTTTAGAAAGTTTTGTTTATTTAATAAAAAAAAATTTAATTTTTTGTCATTTTATTTAATGAGATTTCTTTTTATTTTTATTATTTTTTTCTAATTTTATTCAATGAAATTTTTATTTTTATTTTTTTAAATTTTATAATTTTATAATATTGATTAATATGATTTTCTTTATTTCGCGATCGTCTTTTGTTTTATTTTGCGTCAAAAATTGCACCATAACTGTCAAATGTCTTAATTTAATAAATTTGGACCCAGCTTTGTTTATTTCATGACAATTTTTTTTATTAATTTCAAAAATCTAAATCGCCTGAATAAAATCAGTGATTTTAATGAAGTGATTTAAATTAGCTCAACCAAATTCAGAGACATCTATCGGAATTTTTCACAACTATCTTCCGAAACGCTTCGCTTGGTCGGTTGCAAGCATGGTTGCCGATTGCCGCCCACAGTCCCACATAAGATGATTTTAACCTGAAAAATTTGTCGTGCAACGTCCATGTGTGTAAGGTAAGTCCGATAATATTAGTATTTAAATAAAATAAATTTTGTACCGTTTCATTCATTCATTACAATTTCATTACTCAATGTGGGCAGATGTGGGTAAGAGCGGGTTTTTTATAATTTGAAAAGGGTAATCGGCTTAGAGTGGATTGGCAACACTGGCAATTACAGTCACTAAAATCGACTTTTGTAGTGATTTTCTGATGGCGCTATTGAATGTCTTATAACCAAAGTCAGTAGATTGATAAAGTATGGACATGGAATGACGTCACAATGCATAGGTCACCACAACGATCAAAACACTCACAAGAGGCGCTGTCGTCGTTGGTTTAATTACGCATTATTTTCATAGATAAATACCATTTGAAAGTTCTAGCAGGATAGCAGCCAAAAAGGGGCAATTAAAAGTTTACTCTTATTCGATTGCCAAGCTTTCGAAAGTATTTATGTATTTCCTTCATCAGGGCTGCTATAATATTATTATGAAAGTGTTACAATTCGCAAAAATATAGGTCTTAAAATTTTGCTTAGATCTAACAATAAGTGAGGTTAATAATGCTAAAGTTCCACATTTCGAACAAGCAGGACCAATTTTTTCATTGCTGAATCAGTGTTTGAATTTACGGAACACCTTTACCAAACACCCTGTATATTGAAAAGATTGTCCCAATAAAGTAAGAAAAGAATCATACCTTTAGAAATACATAAATAAAATATGTGCAACGGCAAAAAATCGGAAAAGACAAATTTTATTATAAGAGACAACGAAAAGGTTCCACCCTGTATGTATGATGCACAATTAATTATTTTGGCCTTGATCACTATTTGCAGTCAGTCAAAAAAGTCTCGATACACTTTATGCTTAAACTTTCAATATTTTATATATTTTTAATGTTTAAAAAAATATATACTAATAGACTATAATCATGTAGATTTCATAGTTATAATAAAGCAACATTATTTTCATGATAACTTAATAAAAGTTTAGAAGGAGGCAATGTAAAAACTAAATTAAACACACAATTATAAATAAACTATAGAAAATAAGTGTCCTTCAACTTATTAATTTCAATTGGTCTTCCTTAGGTCAGAGACCGACTGTATGACTTTAATGATTGGCTTCTACTGAAATATTTACCAGCTCAAGTTGTAATTTGAACATTTCATCTATTGAAAATAAACATTCACTTGGCAACTCAACGAAAATACTTACACGACAAGACCATCTTGTAAAGTCTGTTGGACGTAAAGCACCGCCTGTGAGTGGGAACAATTTCCAAACTTCTGCAGAAATTTGATTATCCTAGGCAGATCAGCAACTTGTCGTTGTGAATTTGCCGATCTAATCGCATTCCAAATGTGCTGAACATTGCTGGGATCAGCTGCTCTTCTGACAGGCATTACCTAGAGAAAAAATTTTTAAAACAACCACAAGACGGATAATAATTTTGAACATTCTGCACAGATCAATCAATTTTGTTGAACCTAACGTTCTATCTAAAAAATGCTGTAAAACAAAACAGTTATACATAACAGCATATGATATCAACATGTTCTTTAAAGAACAGTTATGAGTTATGGATAGGGGTCCTATGCATGAAACCTCAATACACACAAATTAAAGCACTCATAACTTGCAAGCATTCATAACTTGCACCATCCAGTAGTGCGTGCAAAAGAAAATTAAAAGTATAAAATGTATCAAATATACATGTTGATAGGAGTAGTGCATATTATAATAGGACTGTTAGTTTCGCTTTACTTCATATATTTCTTGATGGGGCACCAGTTTAAAATCAAAAACCTAGTTTTCTCTGCATCGCAAGCGCTTTTAACGATTTTAATCGGTGTACTGTACGTGTACGTGTCGGTGTTGTTGTTAAAAGACAAATCCGAGTCCGCATTGAACTTTAATTACGGAAGCGAAACTATTTTAAACGAAACAGATTTGGACGAGTCGTTTCAAGAAGCGTTCCATTTTCAAGAACATCCGGAAGATACAACTGAATTTGAAGTGCCGACTACACTCGAGAATTACTTTGTTGAGGAAGAGGTTCATCCAACAGCTAGATTTCAACATTTTGTTAACGCCTTCAAAGACATGGTAATCAAAGCGAGGCTTTCATATAGAAATCGACAAGCAAGGGAAAAGGAATTTAAGAAGCAAGACGAGGTTAATTTCCAAAGCAAGTGCAATTCGAAAGAAAACCTCTACCATCAGTTTGTGTTTTTGTATTCATTTACACAAGGATTGGCATTCTTAATTAATTCAGTATTTGACTGCAAACTAAGCGCAAGCAAAACATCCCCCAAAAAAGATGAGAGTACAGAAGAAACTCTTGAAAGATCAGCGGCTGACAAGCAACTTGAGGATAAGGTAAAGAAAAGCTTCCCAAGGAATTACTATCTCGTGATATTACTGTCTGTGTTTTCGCTGTTACTACCGATTTTGAGCAGCAGTTGCTTATTTTTCATGGCGGATTTTAAACCGGCGGATTACAGCTCTGCCCGAAATATAACGCAGAAGCTCCTCGAATCGGAACGACTAAACGACAACTTGTTAAATGTGATAAAAAATCCTGTAAATTGGAAAGTTACAAACGACAGCGAAGCTGATGACATAATCGACGACATCTACAAAATCATGAAACACATAAACTCAACCGAAGGAGATAGTTTTAAGCACGCGACTAACATGTACATCTTCGAATTATTGAACGGTAAGTTTCAAGAAGACGAGGAATGTCATCTTGAAACACCGGCGTTAAAAATTTACACTTTTACAATTATCATCGCCGGTTACATCGCTGCCGTTATGTATGCCAAAGTGACCGAACTGAAAATGCAGAGTCACGAATCAAACACAGAAACAGGCGATCTAAAATTACACAACCTGAAAACCAATGAGATCGGTTTTACAACGACTTGGTTGCCTGGCATTCTAGAACTGATTTATCGAAAATATATAATGCATGCTATGATGCCAACGGTGTTTTCGCACCTGCTGCTGATAATTGGCAACTTAGATCACGTTGTGTCTAATTTATCGCGTGTTGCGATGACCAGAGGGCTCGTCAAAAGCAAGAATTTTATTAGACCGAAGGTTTAAAACACGGGACTGTTTGTTACGACATGCGTACGTAAAAAGATTTGGTAAAAATCGCACTTACTAAAGAATCATGCGGAAATTCTTAGTATTTAATTATATCGAGCGTAATTCGACGTTTTTAACTCCCACCAAC
Source organism: Dorcus parallelipipedus (assembly GCA_958336345.1). Classification (NCBI taxonomy): domain Eukaryota; kingdom Metazoa; phylum Arthropoda; class Insecta; order Coleoptera; family Lucanidae; genus Dorcus; species Dorcus parallelipipedus. The sequence goes on from OY284483.1 coordinate 28,499,241, forward strand.
AACTATTTAATAACACATCAACAAAATGGTGTCCATTTTGTAAACATTAACGTCAAATTGATGTTAATTTCACCAGGATTGCCAACTTAAATTCTTCAAGTTTACTTCAAATGCCCAGATTTTAAACTACATATAGAATGAGTAGTTATAGCCCTGCTCGAAGACAAAGGGTGCGTTTCATTTGCACGCTCACATGCTTTGAGCGCTCATAAGCATTGCTTAAATCGTTCCCTTTGACTGTTATCAATTCGCTTATTTTAAATGGAATGCTATATTCTTTATCACGTTTTTGAATTCTACATGTAAAAATATGTTAAGTTGCAATAGATTGCCCTATCTCTAAAATGCATCATTTTTGAGATATTTTGAAATTTCTAAAAAATTTGGATTCTGCAATCTGATTTTCAAAAAATTATAACACAGCTATGATTGAAGCAATTTTATTTGTAATAGCTGATATTGTAGTTGAAGCTTTAAGGTTCTTAGAAATTCCATAAGCATAATCTATTAAGCTACAGAGTGTCTAAAACGCACCGCTCCACTCGAAAATATTCAAACACAGAAAAATACTTTTTTCAAATGGCCAATATTTTAATACAACATCGTATGTGGAATTAAATGCTGTGTCGAACTATACTAGCATTCCCTATACCTAACTTTAACAGTTTTTCAGTTGTAAGATATTTTTGGTTTAATACATAAAAATTTACATTTATTAGGTTCAATATTTCTAATTTTGTTGATATAGTTATGAAAACAACAAACAATTGCATTTAACGTTTCCTGTTACTACAAATTTTAAGCAAAAGCAAAAAAAGTTGAGAATCAAAATCAAAATTATTCAAACGCTGATATTTTAAATCTATTTTTTAAATTCATGAAGAATGATCTAAAATTGTTCAGAGCAGACAATGTGTGTTCAATCAAATGTACCTCTCTTGTCTCCTATGCTTTGGATAATCAAAGGCTGGGCTCTGTATCTTTACTATTCCAATTGTTTATGTATTTTGTTGTATCGTATTTTGATCTTTAATGTTTAAATCATGAACGGCGTTGATAGAAGTATCTATGTACTTTCGAGCATTTTAGTTTATTTTTAACACCGACTTCATACGACACGTGAAGTTTTGTTAATTTAATTTTTGAATTGAGTAGTAATTAAAAACAAGTGGCATTGCTGGAGGCTCTTATTTCTTTCGGTTTAGTAAATTTGTCCCTGTACTTTTGGGGTTACGCATAACCACCGTACAACACATCCCATCTCCAGCAGTTAGCCGGCTGTGCTGGAGATCTTAAATTGCCCTCTGACAATTTGCTGGCCTTCAGGGCTTCAGGTAGGTAGCATACTGTTTATGTGAAAATTTGGACGTGTGAAAGTAACGGAGCAAAACGAAGAACCCTCAATTAGATGCATACGCTACAAATTAGCGCTTCGTTACGTAGCAATAGCGAAGTGTAAGTGCTGGTGGAGTGGTGGAACGCAACGAATGATTACGGACTACATAATTGTGACGTATTTGCAGTGGGGAACTTTTCCAAACAAATAAAAACACATGGCTTTGACATTTTTTCATTTCCACGTAACAATAAAATAAAGCAGAAATGGATTGATTCGATCATGTGTTAAAATTCTAATTGAAATACACGCGATCATTTAAATTTATAATTAGAGTAGGCTATGAATTTTGAATTAGATTGGCAACACTAACTGTTGACAGCTTAATTTGAGTTTGAATTGGGCGCGTTTAGCGAACAGCAGCTGCTGAGTTGCTTACTCAGCAATCGTTTGTGATTGGTTCAAATTAAAGTAATAGCCAATCACAAACGGTTGCTTAGTAAGCAACTCAACATGTTGCGTTCGCTAAACGCGCCCATTGTCAAAGTGACGCTTCAAAATATTAAATTGATTGCCGGTGGTGAATACTTTGAATATTTGCTATGGTTGCTACTAAAACTGTTTCACTTCCTTTAAATTAAAACGATTGAACCCGATAAGAATCCTATAAACATTAAAATATTTACATAACCTCTTCTCCTTTCTTTCGCTTTGCGCAGCAATGCTGCTTTCATTGTCTTACGGCAATTACCATTCCAGACAATTTACTATGTGTTATAGCTGGGTCTCAGTCCGTACAGCACAAACACCCATGGCTAATGGCAGGATTCGAACCTGCGTCGCCGAGCGACACGACTTGCAAAAGGCGTTTTCGGAAATTATGATCCGATTAGTAAGTTCAGTGATCTTGACGTTCCAAATAAAAATTTTACACATTTACTTGTATGAACCGTGAGTGATCCAATTGATCAAACTGACCCGAGATCACAGTTTCCGAAAATGCCTAAAGTCGGCTAGGCTACCGCTAAGCCACGCGGCGACCCTAATACATAACCTCTAATCTGTACAGCGAGTCGATTGGCAAGGTGCACAACCGTATAAAAGAAACCCCGCCTACTTTAATTATAAATTTAAATGATCGCGTGGTATTAATCTAGTACGAATGAATTAGGTGTATATTTTAATTAGGTTTTATTGAAATGCATTCAGACCCAGAGCCGGTAACGAAAAATTATTCGAATCACCACTCAAACTTTTCAGCGAAAGAAAGCGATTCTATTTTCTACTCTTGGCGACACTGCCAGCCTCTACAATTCTTGTCAAATTAATATAGGCAACATTGATTCTTAATTGGCATTTTTTATGGTTGCCACTTTTCTTTTGTATTATTAATATCGTTAAATTCTCATTCAGCAAATAATTCTTTAGTTTCAATAAGGCCTTAGAAAATACTCTTTCATGAGCTGAAACGATATCTAAATTTTTTCAAGATTTCTGAAGCTAGGTTATGTAGCATTCACGTCTCCTAAAATTCTGAATTTTTCGAAACATTGGGCGATCATACATTAAAAAAAAAACTACATAGAACTTTCTTACTAAATATGGCACCAGAAAAGCCTCACGTTAGCGATTTAAGGTTAGCGGTGATATGCTCTAGTAATATGAACCGCAGTATGGAAGCTCATGCCTTCCTGGCCAAAAAGGGTTTCTCGGTAAAATCGTTCGGTACCGGTGATAAAGTTAAGCTTCCAGGTTCGGCTGCAGACAAGCCCAATGTATACGATTTCGGAGTTTCCTACGATGACATCTACAATGACTTACTAAGCAAGGACAAGGCACTGTATCCTTTTGGAATTCAGGAACACTAAGCACGGTAATGACATACTTCCTTAATTGAGGGTCAGATATACTCAAAACGGCTTGCTCCATACCTTAGATAGGAATCGACGAATTAAAACCCATCCTGAACGGTTTCAGGAATGTAACGATAAGTTTGATATTCTTATAACTTGCGAAGAACGAGTGTACGATCAGGTTTTGGAATGTATGGAAAGTAGGGAACCCGTCGATAATTCGATCGTGCACGTCATCAATATCGACATCCAAGATAATTTAGAAGAAGCTACTATTGGAGCGTTTTTAATTAGTGACATGTGCTTAATGGTACGTAAATTATTTAATAGGCTTTACATAATGAAGGCTGGGTTGCACAAAACATTTAAGCCAGGATTAAATTTAAGCCTAACTTAGAATGTCATACACGTTATCACGTACAGCATGTTGTGTGTCACATTCTAAGTTAGGCTTAAATTTAATCCTGGCTTAAATGTTTTGTGCAACCCAGCCTAAGTGTTGTGGTAATATGACTCCCACCATTTCTTAAAGTCTCTAGTCTACACAACAAAACATTATTTGGATTGGTGGCTATATGTTTGAAAAGTCTACCAAACTGCAATCCATTTTTGCTTTGCCACTGAAGGTTCAACTTATTTACCATTGGCTACTGCAATAACAAAATAACAAAAGCCAATTGCAAGTATTTTATTTTAATTTGAAATTATTTTTTGTTTTTAATGTGCCAAGTATCAATCTTTTTATTCTACATTGTTTCTTTGCTTACTTTTTATGGACCTACTAGTTTCTGCATGTTTTCTTCATCCTTCATCTGATGTTCATATCCTTCATAGTTACGCCTACAGTAGGGTGGCAAGTTTCTTTTGGCGGCGAATCACGTAAATTGAAACGTTGTTCAAGGCTAGTCCAAGGCCAACATTTAGCGCCATCTCATCGTCGTTTTAAATAACGGCTGATATTTATCATGGCCAGCTCCATTAACATGACGTGTATGTATGGCCGTTTCAATTCGCCTAAAATTCGGTTCCGAGAAAGCATGCCGTGGAGTACTCCCCTCAGCGCTCCCTATTAAAGATACTACAGAACTACTCATAGTAACGTAATGACAACTGCAATTACTTTAAAACTCACAAGAGGCGCTGAGAGGAGTACCGTCAAAATTTTTAAAAGTCGAATTGAAACGGCCATACATACACGTCAGTGAATGTTAATGTAGCTGGCCATATATTTATTATCGTAATGAGTAGTCGGGGCGCACGCATAGTGAAGTGATGACTCATGACCTAAAACTGCACCTAAATCCATGCTTTAGTAATGGACATTTACGAAAATTGGAGCGGTATATACCTCTATTTTCTCTATAATTAAAAACTATAATTTAGCAAGAAATTACAATACTTGCTACAAACCCCGCGACATTGACATCAATTGAAAATGTCATTGGTTCCGGATGTAGTCAACTTCCGATCTTTTTACAGTCACTAAATAAATACAGTAGCGCAATCCATATGCTTAATGTGTAAGATAAAGAAACCACGTTTTTGCATTAAAATGGCCGACTTTCCATTTTCACAACTTCAGTGACCACTTTCGTCAATTCAGTGACCACTTTGGTCAACTCCAATGACCGACCACTTTGGTCAACTTTAGTAACCATTTTCGTTCATATGCTTATGGCGGTATGCACCGAACCAATTAACTCAGTTTAACTTAACTTAAGCGTCACTTAGAATGTGACTTACACAATGTTGTGAAACTTCAAATGTCATATTATAAACGTCACTCAAATTTAAACTCAGCTTAAGTGTTCGGTGCATATGGCCCTTAATGTGTAAGATAAAGAAAACCTTCTTGCACTAGTGATTTTCTTTCCGGCAAGTTTAAATTGCCGACTTTTCTAGTGATTTTCTTTCTGGGAAGTTTAATCAAATTTAACGCCTGTCAAATAAAAGTTTAAAATACCCGAATGTGTCGTTGTTAGGGTTAGATGTTTAAAAATTTCCCGCCAATATTTTGCACTAAAATGGCGGGTGATTGCCGTACTATAATTATTTAAAAAATAATTCTTTAGTTTCAATAAGGCCTCAAAAAGTACTCTTTTATGATCTGAAACGATATATAAATTTTTCCAAGATTTCTGAAGCTAGGTTATGTATCTGCGTTTCGTAGTTTTTCGTATTTCAATTTCCCTTTGTTTCCTATTCAGTCTTTTGATCTTCAAATTCTTTCCGCCGGTGAAGAATCCTCGATATTCTTTTTTGTTCATCTTATGGCGTTTTCGATTCACCTGCACTCGTTGCACTCAGAGTATTAGTTTATTTTACAATGACGCTTGTCAGAAAGGAGCTCATAGACAATCGAACAATAAGCTTATAGACAGTCAAACATGAATGCTCGTCAGAAAAGACTTCTTAATAGACGGTTTTGTTTTCACGAATTTGATAAAAATGATAATTATGAAACACTTGCAATACATATAAAAAGAAATCAAGTAATTGGTGGTTTGAAGTTGATTTTTATTTTTTTTTTTTTTTTCATATATATTATTATCATTAATTATTTTTATTTTAGCTTTCGCAAAGTGACGACATAGATAATGACATCGACGAAGTCCTCCACAATTTCGAGGAAAAATGTCAAAGGCCAATACTTCACAGCATCGTATTCAATTAATTAATTAACTGTACTGCCACCTTCCTTATTAAGTTGTTGAATCTATTGTTGAAATGGAATTTACTACCTTACAAAACCGTATGTAGCTGTAACTAATTATTTTATATTATTTTACATTAGGCAACGTAAGAAACACGTTCGAGAATCTGTTTTATTTTAATTTTTTTTTTCTCTTGTTTTGTTAATATTATTGTGTGGCGTTATGCTTATTATAGTAATTTGAGGGGTAATAAATAAAAAGATAATGAAGCATGTACTGTAAAACTAAGGTTTATGTTATTGTTAAGATAATATGTAATTAAAACGATTTCCTAATTGATTTATTTATTAAAAACATTAAACCCTTATATTATTTTTTTTTTTTGTATAACTGGATGAAATTTAGTTGGAAGAGACCACGAAGGACATAAACATAAATATAAACAATGTCACCCTTAATGTTGATCCAAATGAGCATAAAGTCTTCTAAGCTTTTCTTTCTTTTTCTTGTTTTCATGTTTGTGCACTTTTTTCCATGGCTTTTCCAAATTTAAACTGTTCGTGGAACTGGATTCAGAACTAAAAAATAACAAATACATTTATTACGTATAACATCATGTCAATAAAACAATTTTCTTTTAAAGTTATGTTTGTTTACTTGTCTGTTTAGGGTACGGATCGATTAAACTCAAGTTTCGTTGACATGCATCTTGATTTTTATAATGTCTTTACCTTTTGACTTGGAAAAACGTTCAATTATGTCAGCTTAAAGCTTTACATCTGACTTCCTGGAACTAATTTTATTTTATCGTCGATCAAGTTGCATCAAATCTAAGAATCTCGACTTTAATCAAGGAATTGGACCTCGAAATCGATTAAGTTCAAGTTTCGTTGATTTAAATCTTGATTTTGATAATGTCTTTGCCTCTTAACTTGAAGGAAAGTTCTTAAACCCTCAGGTCTTGATTTTCTCAAACTAATTTGATTTTGTCGTAGATCAAGATCCATTAAATCAAAGAATCTTGAATCTCATCGAAGAATTGTTAAAGCTATAACTTGTCCGTGTAAGAACATTTTGAGGTTAATCAAATTTTTTTGACATATGACCCTACTACCCCCTATTGACCACCTTGAGATTATTATAATGACAAGAAAGTAGGGTACCTATATTAAAGAGGGTAAAGACATATGCGGATCAATCGCCATTAACAGGCCAAAATCAAATAAAAAAGTGTAAAAATAAGGGTCTTTTTCCATTCTTTCTTATTTTCTTTCGTCTTAATATAGGTATCCTGATTTCTAAGTATCGAAAAAAATAATGGAGGATGGAAAAAGCCCATTATTTTTACACTTTTTTATTTGAATTTGGCCTGTTAATGGCGCATATGTCTTTACCCTCTTTATATAGGTACAAGAAAGATGAACCAAATGCCATCTCTGAACCGATTGATTCACCGATTCATGTCTAGTGCCGGACCTGCATTTAAACATAAATCAGTGCACGTACTTTGTAATAAGCGCAAGTTTTCCCATGGAGCCCTTAGTGTGCATCCTGTGCCCAAGATTTTGGAAGAACACTCTATCTACATCTTCGCCCGTTGTACGGTTAGGCTAAAAATACATCACAATATAAGTATCCTGGCTTGGTACGTTGGTTATACTTACTCTAATAGCTCGAGCTTGCCTTGGTGTGCCGATGTGTTTATCCAAATGAGATTTAGCTGCCTCCGGCCACGTGTGGTACACATTTTGTTCTATTCCTGGAGGGGCATATGCATAGAGAAGTTTCCCGTTGATAAAATCTTTTAGGATGTAACGAGCAGCTCTAGGATTATCTGGTTGACCGTTGGCCGTCATAAATCCCCTATTATCTAAAAATATAAAACAAAGTGTTTTGAATTGTTGAATTGAATTGTTGAATTGAATCTTTGTAAATACTCACAAGCATATGAGTTTAGTAATTCCTCCGCCGTAGGGCATCTTGTTTCATCTTCTCCCTCCATCGGTAGCGGTAGCATGATGCCGTATTTGCATTCAAGAACACGTCTTGGTATTAAACTGCAAATCAAATTTACCGGTGGGACGTGATCACGCATTTGGTCGACGGGCAGGACACCGTTTACAACCATATCTGCTTTAGTAAACACGAAACTGGGCATGACCAGTCCCGGACAGTCGCAAAGTAACAAGTCCTCTAAGTAAAGTGTTTGAAAGTGCTTCGTTTTACCGGGGGTTGCGGAAACGGAAACTTTCTTGACTGTCATCAACGCATTAATCGTCGAGCTCTTCCCAACATTTGGGTACCCCACTAGACCGATCGTTGTCACACCCGACGTAACTTTCGCTCCCATATGGAAGTCCCTAAGAAACTCGATTAACTTCTCCCTTGTTAGTAACTCGCTAGAATTTTTACATTTCAAAGAGCCACTTTCTTTTTCTTCTTCGTCGTTTACATAATTCGTTATGACACTTTCAACTTTTCTTAATACACTTGCAAGTACTTCCGCAGCTTTACTTACAGACGCATCCAGCTTTTCGATTTCTTGTTTAATGTCTTCCACCGACAAATCTCTTGTATTTCCTACGGTTCCTTCCGCCTCGTCGCTTTCTTTAGTAATCGCTGAGAAAAACGCGACGTGAACGTTTAACTCTGAAAAATAGTTCGCCCAATGTTCCCTCTGTTGGATAGTAAGCAAATCCGCCTTGTTCAATAAAATCAAGTTGCTCTTTTCTTCGGATATTTCTTTGACATACTTCTCTAAGTCCTCGCAGCGGAACAACAAGGGATTTCTCGCGTCTACTATTTGGACGATTACATCGCTTCGTTCGACGACCCGCCACAGCTGCCTCCAAAATTCTAAGTTCTTTTCGAAAGGTGTCAAAAGGATGCCTTTCTCTTCCTGCAGTGTGGCCAACGTGCGTCGCCATTCTAGGAAGGTATCTCTTTCTCTCTGCGCGAGCTCTTCTGGGGTGGTCTGGGAATCCCATGCAGGTCTGTATTCACAATAAAATTTATGAAATCAATTGCACAGTTTACTTATTGATTTCAATGAGTTTTAAACATTGGAAATTCTACTCGTAAGTTCTATTTTTATATTATTTTCATAGCAAGTAACTTTGAAGCGGTCGAGCTTAAAAAAACTAAGTTACCGGTACAAAAACTTACGTTTTCTATAGCATAAGATTTAGCTAAAAATAAATAATACGTACGAATCAAGGAATAAAATATGAATACCTTCTTGGAATCCGAATTAATTCTTTATTCTTTTCAAATTCCAACAGTGCTTGTTCCTTTTCTTTCTGTGTCAGCAGTCCAACATTTGACTTTGGATTTACGAACTTTATATTCAATTTCTCCGCTTGAAATTCGGTACCGGCCAGTTCGGCCGTCGACAGGAACTCTTGGAACGAAGACTCTTCCGTGACCGACTGCAAATTCAGCCTGCCCCAGTCGTACCCGTCTTGTATTTCGGTCGTGTGCAGCTGAAATTTTCCGTTAAAGTTAGGCCCCTTAAAATCTGTAATGAAAAAAAGTTGAATTTACCATGCTATCATTTCCGACGAATTTTCGTCCGCTCGTGCTACCGAAGCGGTCTTTTATTAAAGAACGTCCCAAATTTGTTGACTGTTTGCCTTTTTTACCCATCGCAAGTGTTTAAAAACATACGTCGAATTCGAACATAACCCCAAATTTTTTGACACTTTTATACAGAATAACCAAATCAATTCCAGTATAAACCAAAAAGTCCTATTCGAGCGGTTGTCGGTTTATGCGGTGTACATTAGGTGAATTTTCGTAAATGCCTATTGTGTCGCATTTAATTTGCTTCCCTGAATAATGGTCTACTTAAATGAAGTTAAATTTGCACGCGTTATCACTTAATACAGAAGGTGAAGGGAAAATTAGAATAAAAATGTAACACAAAACTGCAAGGTTGGTACACAGTATGTAAATGGTAACCCTGCACTTTAGTGCACCCAAAGTGCGCAGGCCATAGCATAGATAAGTAATAGCGCAGGCGTTAAATGTGCGTATTTGTACTGAAAATTGAGCGCCAATTCAATTTTCTTTACATTAGCTGCATTCCTTTTGCCACAAATCTCAGATATGCTCATCTCAGATCATATAAATGTCGTTCCTTTTAGCACGAACAAGTGAGTTTGAACTGAGATTTCGATCTCCCCCCTTGCCGCTCAAGCACTACGTTTGAAGTCAACTCAGTATTGAGATTTGGCGCTCACTTAGGAAGGGGTAATTTTGATACATGTGATTGCATAAAAATTTGCAAACGCGTATTTAACTGACAATTTTGGAAATCATTTACCCATATAATTTTTAAAATGTCGTTTATATCGACACAATTATACGAAATGCAGTGATTATACGTAACGAACTTTTCTAGAGCGTTCCATTACGACAGTGAGTTTGTTTGCGCACTTCAGCTTCGCTCAGCTCACATAATTTGGCAAAAGGAGAGCACCTATTGTTATCGAGTTGTTCCATTAATGACGGATGCAAAATTACAATCTGTGGCTTCTTGCAGATATAAACGACGGCGTTGTAATATTATTACATACAACTAGTGTTTAATTTTAGACGTATGTAATATTACAACGCCAGTAAGTAACAGGTTGTAATTTTGCACTTGGCATTAATGATACAACTTGCCAACAATGGAAATAAATTTAAATATTATATATAGGCGGTCAGTTTTCAGCGAATCTCAACGCACATTTAACGCATGCGCCCTTTGGGTGCACAAAGTGCACGATTACCAACACTCGTTATATGTCAGTGGATAAAAACATACGAGTGTCTACCCTGCGCAACAAGTACTGAGGAGAAGCTCCGCATTGTGCTTTTAAATTTTTTTCAAAAGGGTAGATATACTATGGAGGTTATAAATATTATTTATTTTATTATGCACTAACTGCACTGTTGAAAACACATAAAAATGCAGGGGAAACTGACAACTTTATTCATTATACTATACAGTCAAAGTCTATCGGTAACTCTTGAAAATGCACGAGTCTGGGGACCTGGCTTAAAGCCTCATGAAGTCGTAATGCCAGCAAGATATTTTTTCGTTAAATTAATGCAACCGGAAATAAGGTATTTCTTCACATAAAAAAGAAGTAAGTAATTCAGTGAACTGCGTTCGTTTAATTTTTAGTAGTAGCAGTAACGTGACTTCGGCTTTGGATATTAAAATTCGAGGTGAAAGACACAACAGGCCTTGCAGAATTAGAAAAGACGTTTTACATCGTAAAGATGACACGTTAATAATTCGTTATAAACTTTACGAGACTTGCCAAAAATTGCAGATTGATGTGAAATATAAAAATCAACATGTAGCTCAATCTCCATACATTTTCAACGAGAATATTTATTCTGATGAATGTGACTGTCCCATGGTGGATATTTACAGTTGGTTGAAAACTTGGCAGTGTGGGGAAGTCCCTAAGCAAATTTTGAGCGACCTTGGCCACTTTGAAGAGATTGACTGGGGTAAACTTAGAGCGCAGGTTTTCCCTTGAATTGAGTATTATTTTTTTTTAATTCTTAATGTTGTTGTCGTAGGTAATTGAAAAGTTTGATAGTCCGGGTGCAATAAGTCTGTGTCACTATGTCATAAAGGACAATAAACTTCACCGTAAGTGTTACGGTAAATACGTGGGCTTTAAAATGTTCATGGATAGCATGCTGCTGTCTTTGATGCGCAAGACTGTGTTGCCAGATTTGGAATTCTTTGTCAATCTCGGAGATTGGCCCCTAACGAGCGATGCGGCAAAGTATCCTATATTTTCATGGTGCGGAAGCGACGACTCCTTCGATATAGTTATGCCTACCTATGATATATCCGAGTCGACTTTGGAAAACATGGGAAGGTATATTTTTGTTACTACCAAAAAGATTAAATTTTTGTTTATACATTTTAACATTTCAAATACTTATTGAAAAAAGAAACAGATCAATGAATCGGATGAATTATGATCTCTTTGTCAATTGAAACAGTTTTTGCAGAATTCTCAGTTCACTTTCAAATTCAATTTGCGTATTAAAAAATAAATAAATAAATGAACGGTACATACATTGTGTCAGATCAATCAAATTATATATTAGAGCATTATTTTTTTAGAGTTATGTTAGATATGCTGTCGGTTCAAGGAAACGTTCAGGATATTTGGGAAAACAGGATACCGAAAGCATTTTGGAGAGGCAGAGACTCGAGCAGAACAAGACTGAAACTTGTAGATATATCTCGGGACTTTCCCGAGTTATTTAACGTATCGATTACAAACTTCTTTTTCTTTAGAGAAGAGCAGGAGAAGTACGGCCCTAAAAGTGATCACGTATCTGTTTTCAAATTTTTCGATGTAAGTATTTCACATTTCTCAACCTACACACATACTTAGAGTGCGTTTTCTGTTAGTATAAATATCAAGTCTCATTGGATGGGACAGTAGCAGCTTATCGTTTTCCGTATCTACTTGGAGGTGGATCGTTGATTTTTAAGCAAGATTCCAAATATTACGAGCATTTTTACAAAGAAATACTCCCCAATGTTCACTACATTCCAATAAAGGAAGATATCTCTGATTTAGTAGACAAGTTGAAGTGGGCCTTAGCACACGACGATGAAGCCAAGGCGATTGCACAGAGAGGACAGAAGTTCGCTGAAGATAACTTGCTATCGCAGAACATTTTTTGTTACTACGCTAACTTATTGAAGACTTTCAGCAAGAGACTGAAAAGCCCCGTTCGTGTTTTAGATGGGATGGAGAAGGTGGAACAATCTCATACATCTGAAAATTGCATGTGTAAATTGTATGTAAAAGATGAACTTTGATCAGTATTTATTTATATTAACTATTAAGTGTTCCAACTGAAAAAAATTCTCGCTGTATACATACATGCATATGCAAATGTTAAGTAAACAAAGCAATACTTCTAGAATCTCATACGAAATTTTAATTGTGTATTTATTTGAATAAAATTTAAAAAAAGAACAACAAAGTCCTTTTTGCAAAGTATGTTAATTTTCCATAAGAAAGGAAGTAGACATGTAAACGAAACAATATTTAAATTAAGATTTTATTATGCAATTAAAAAGGTCTTGATTATTGTTTAAATAGTTTTATTGTGTGATGCCTTATCTACACCTACGAGTACCAATTCTAATTCGTGTAGTAATTCTCTCTTTACCGAGTCGGGGACCATGCTTCTAGCTTTCTGGGTAATTTTTGTAATCAATTCATCGACTGACGGAACTCTGTCTCCGTTTTCTGTGATGGCTTTGCGACAGGCTAAACGCACCTGGTCTCTCCATCCACAATCGACCAAACGAGTTTGTACTAGTTCACTAACTCTAAAAATAATCAGTTTATTATACGTGATTAGTTATGTATTTACTAGATTTTTAAAATTCATTTAACTTATAAAGGATCTCCCTTGGTGAGTGACCTATTTTGTAGAAGACTGGAGACTGTGGCTAACAAATTTATAAATGATGGGGCTCTATATATTTAAGCATGAATGTTTTTTTTTTAAACTCAGTTTATACGTCGATTATAAAGTGTGTTGGAAGCTACTTAAAGAATAGAATCACATATTTTCTAGACAAATTACGAACAAAGAATGTACTAGTTATTTCTAAACATAAAAGAAGTTGTACCTTTCTAATGCGTTGTTCGTTTCTAAATGAATGTTTATTCTATCTTCTTTATTATCTTGTGTCATTTTCATTCAGAATAAATTAAAATATCAGATCTGACTTTTGATAAATAATGAACATAACCCAATTTTCTTATCCAGTGTTGCCAATCGAAGAAACAATCTGTTAATATACAAAGTGGTCAAGAATAACTGTTTGAGTTGGCAATACGTTTAAGAGCATTTTTTTATTCGGCTATTTGCAACACTGCAACTGGATGTATGCAATGTTGGATGTTGTTGATATGATCGGTGGTTGGATGTATGATTGTAGGCCTGTTCGATAGCTCTGCACTTTCTACACTTTTAACACCTTTACTGTATTTTTCTCACTCCTACTTATGTTCTATTATATGCATCGCCGTCTCTCAGGAGCGGTTGGTGCAAAAAGTGTAGAAAAGTTCAGAGCTATCGAACAGACCTTGTATGTTTCACATTTTTTTTTAAGAGAGCAGTAAAAATAGATTATACATAACTGTAATAATTAATTAATTGATTATTAAGTAGATTATGTTAAAAATCACATTTCTTCAATTCTTGTCGTGCAAAATTAAAATTGGCGCCAAAATATTCTCGCATGCGTGTTTACGGTGTCGATAAAGTGAAGCTTCCATTTTGTTTTTGGTTGTGATATCGTTAAAAATATCGAGATTCTTTACGATTATTATAACGACAAATTCGTTTACTTAAGTGTTAATCTAATTATGTGTAGTCCCCGGGAAGTGTCAGGTTTGACCAGAATTGAAGAATTAACGTTTTGACGTTGGCGTTAACGTTTGTTGCACATGCAAGCGCGACAGCAGCATGGAGATGATCTTTTATTGTGTACGAGCTCAGGCATTGTGCAAACATAAGTAACTGTTAATGTTCAGAAAAATATGTTGATTTGAAGATATTCACGTATATAATAAGGTGTTGTGCACGATGGAGTTTGCTCAGCCGCCTCCGAGTTTAACGGGGGCCTCTGCCATGTCGCTGCCTAACTTGTCAATGCCTCCGCCACATATGGGAGGTCAAGCCAATCAGATGGGGCCCTCTGGGAATCAGAAGTTCGATTACAGGACCGGATTTCCAAATAACAATAGGCCACCGTTTAGGCCGTTCCTTAATATGTCACGACCGTTACCGGGACCTTTAGGTAACATGACACTTGAGGATTTCGATGGGAAAAGATTGAGGAAGTCTGTGATGAGGAAGACGGTCGACTATAATTCTGCTATTATTAAGGAACTGGAGGTAAGGTATTAATTGATTATTTTTTTTGAAGTGTTTTCAATGAACTATTTTATCATAATATGTATTACACACATAGAGTCAATTACGTTTTATTATTTTTTTTCCAATTAAATTTCTTGATTCATTGCTCAAAGTTTTTTGCTTATGTAACAGTCTTTAGAATTTGACAATTAGTTAAATGAACAATTCGTGTAGTAAAATTTTTACAAGTGTGCACAATTAACGATTTAATTTTGACCCAACAGATTAGTTGATGGACTGCTCGAACCTCCTTTTACTTGGAAAACGAATAATTTATTATGTAGACATACACCCGTTAGGACTAAGTTTATTATCTGCTATCAGTACTTCAAATTATAAGTTACTGTACAACTGATTTGATTTTGAACTTTGGAGAAATTTGAGAGAACTTAGAAGCAATATAATCCATTAAATTTATCTACTACATATTACATATTAATATTTCTCGTCCCAGAAAACTCCCGTATGTCAATTTTCAAAGCAATACGTCAAAAACTTTAAGAATTATTGAAGAAAATTGAAATAATTTTTTTTATTTTGACGCCCTGTATAGCTCCTTTATTATCAACTTTTGGATTTAGATTAGCTAAATCACAGTATTTTGATGTTAGGAATCCACTGTTGCTCTGTGTCCCATTACTTTTGGACCACCTTGTATAATACCAAAAACAAACAAACTGTATAGTTTTAAAAATTAATTGGCGGATACCGCCCTCTATTTTCGATTGGTGTTTCTCAGATCGCTTCTCAACCACAGTATAATAGCGTTTTCGATTGCCTGCACTGGTTGCACTCAGTGTATTTGCATCTTCTTTTAACCTCATGCAATAACATGAGATGAACATACTCTGAGTGCGCACTAGTGCGATCAAACGAAAACGCTATAAGTAATACACAGTAGCGTCACTTAAACGTCAGTGTCAAAAAAAGCGGCCATACTGTTTGATACCCTTACAGAAATGTAATGTAATTTGCAAGTCGGTAAGTATCAAACAAAATGGCATAAGTGACAGTTATACTCCAGTGACGCTACTGTGTGATTCTTACACTGTGCCTCATCCTTCAAGTTGCAAATCTCCATGTTTACATTTTACTTGTTTCAACTTCAACCAATCAAAATACGACCTTAATCCACAAATCCGGAATCGTTTCGCCCTGACACAAGTTCAAGTAGTAGTTCTCATTCTTTCGCATTGTTTCATTGTTTCCATGGATTAGAGATAGAATTTTGTTGAATGTTCATTATGTGAAGGCACAGCCGTCTCTACATACTGTGGTGAAGGCCGTGAAGGGAGTAGCCCAAATTATGCGTCAGTCGCTTCATGGAGGATGCTAAGGATCAGTGTTACCAACGCCAGTGTTGCCAGTATATAAATTTTTTAATCACCAGACAACTAACCCAAAAAGCACCAGATCGACTTGAAAAATCACCAGCTCAAAAAATTAAAATAAGTAAAATAATAAAACAAGAGACATGACGCAAATAAATAAATATAATATTAGTTTCATTACATTTACAATATAACATTATAAATTATAAAATATATTTAGGGAAAAAAACAAAATCACAATTAGTTACTCGTTACAAAAGCGAATGGAGAATATTAACTATTATTGTGATTACCATAATATACTATAGTTATGTTTTCTAATAATGTTTACCTGAATTCTCATCTTATGATTAAAGTCGTATTTAAAAGCCGTGATTAAAATAAGCAAGAAACAATATAGCTTTAATAGCTTTATTATGTGGTAGAGTAAAAATTATGGTTGTTGCCCGTTTTTTTTTCTACATATAATACCTGTCAAATGTTTCTAATGTTGGTACCTGTTTCCTGAATGTTAGGAAATTCCAAAATTTCTATTCTACATTTAGAGATAAAATCAGGGTTCCATCAGAAACCCTAGAATTTTGACACTAACGGGTATTAAAAAAAAACCTACGAGAGTTATTAATCTCGGAAACATTACCCATGGTGGCAGTGGCTAACTGCTAGCAAAAATCACCAGATTTTCTAAAAAAAATCACCAGAATATCAGTTTCTTTATAAAATCACCAGATCTGGTGCAAAATCACCAGTACTGGCAACCTTGACCAACGCGCAAAAAAATCCCTTTTCAACAAAGAAAATTCCTCAAGTTGTTCTAGGCTCAGGAATAAATAAAAAAAGAACATTAAAAATACATAAAGTTAAAGAAAACGCACAAAAGAATTTACAGCGCAATTCAGTTGATTAATAATAAATTAAATAAAAACAATTCGAAAAGAACGACGACGAAACAAAGAAAATAAAATAACGAATAAATAATAAAAAAAATAACTAATGAAAACTAAAAATAAACGACAATCGGTTTTAGGGCACAATTCAGTGTGACAAAATAAATAAAACAAAATAATAAAAATTAAAAAAATAAATACAGGCTGTTTTTTAACTTCGTGCAAAAAATGAAACCAGTGAAAGTTGACATGAAAAGTGATAGAATGGAGCAGTTTTTGTATAACAATTTATTAATAAATATTAGAGATAATAAATGTTTTCGGCGAACGATGAAACAGTTTGATAGTCCCTGGTTTATTTTTATTACGTAATCAGAGAAGTATGCCGGTGTGTCAGCATCGGCTGTTAAAGTGGGCCAGTTCTCAAGTACACGTCGCAGATAACAACGTTGAAAACATGGCCGAATTTTCCAATAGTGTTATTGCGGATATGATTTTAATTTACGGCGAATGTGGTCAAAATGCGTTGACTGCAAGACGTTTGTATGCACAGCGTAATCGAGATCGCCCTTTGCCATATAGCAGATCCTTTGTGTCAGTTGTGCAGCTTGTTGTTTGGCAAATTAATCGTGAGGAACAATTACCCGTTCCATTTTCAAAAAGTGCAAGCTCTGATGCCCGCAGATTACCTCCAACGCATGCGATTTTCTCGGTGGTTATTCCGGGTACAGACGGACAATACGAACTTCACCGATGAATCAATGTTTACAAGACATGGTATGTTTAATTATCGCAACATGCATGTGTGGGCAGGTATGTTAAACGGCACTTTAATCGGTATGTTTACGTCTCGCGCCGGGGAGAACTTCGAACACTTATTGTGGATGAAGTTCACCGTCCGTTGCGTCTAGCGGTTCTAAACGTTTCACAAGTAATTGCCGGATGTCGGTATGAATTTTTTGATTTTTTTTTTTTTTTTTTTTTTTTTTTCGTTTTGGTGCATTCGTGAGAATATCTTACCAAATACGCCATTAATTTTTTTGCACGAACTTGAAGAACACCCTATATGTAATAAAATTAAAAAAGTAAATACGTATGTAATAAAATTTAAAAAATAATAATAAAAACGAAAGACAATCGATTAATTTTTAAAATAAAGTTTACTCTTAACACAAATAGAATTTCAAAATTTAAAAATGTTAAATAATTTCAATTTATCTTTCTCCCACAGCCACAGCTGAACTCCTTACCAGTATCTTTCAGTCACCTACCTTATCGACTTAACTATCTTCTTTACCGACTCGGTTACTAACGTCTATTGCTTCAAAAAAAGTTTTTGTCAAACATGTGCTCCGTAATAATAATTTTAACGTTCTGTGAAATAACTTAAAAGTTTTTCAAAAAACCTATTATGTAGTTTTCTAACTTAAAATGTAAAATTTTTTAATCGTTATTATTTGGTAAGTTGTCGATCACGTGATCACTTCCCCTACTGGCGTGGAGGTATCTCACAGATCAACAAAAAAGATTAGAATGTCTATAGTACCTACCGACAACACAATCTTCAGCGCCACCTGGTAGAGTAGTAGAGTAAACAGTTGCGAGATTTATAAAATTGTATACCTTTGTCGCCTGAGGAATTTACAATTTTCAAGAATAACAATACTAAGTGCCGTTTGTACAATTATGGTTTAGCTTTAAGCTTCGCTTTAGTCCCATAGCATCATTTGTAAATTCAAGTAATTAAGCAAAGTTTAAAGTCAAACCATAATTGTAACGGGTGATCAATATATTTTCTAATCAAGTGACCTATGGAAATAAAATCATGTGTCAATTTAACTTGAAGGCTTCCGCGGCCGTCGTCCATGTTTGAATTGGCTTCCGGTTGGAACCGCGTCACGTTGACTTCTACTGCCGACGTTTCGTTCTTCATTGCAGAAGAACTTCTTCAGGGCTGCTGCTGCTGGTGGTGTTGCTGCTGCTTCTGGTTAGTCGTTGAGACTAGTCTAGTTGAGACTAGTGACGCGGTTCCAACCGGAAGCCAATTCAAACAAAATCATGTGTCTTTGATTAATTATTTATTTCAAATGCCACTTGAATTACATATTTATATTGCATTCCTATACAAAATGGCATTTGAAATAATGAACCAAACAAAGACATCATTTTTTTCCATAGGTCACTTGATTAGAAAAGATATTGATCACGCGTTATAATCGGCACTTAGTTTCACAATTAAATTTATTTATACGTGTTTAATTTAAAAATTATTTATTTTTGTCGTTTAATTTACATTAACGTGTGATATGAATATAATAGGATTTCTTAAAACGTCGATCCTCAACAGGAAAAAAAAATGAAAAGTTAAATTCTGTACCTGACGAATTATTGAATTATTGCAAGCAGGAGCTTTGCAATAACAATAACATTTACTGGCCATGTCTAACGGAAACCACAAAAAGTACGGAAAACTATAAAAAAGAAAGCAAAGAGTAAACCGCGGCCAAAAAAATGATCCATCGCACTAAAATAATGACAGCGTCAATAATTTACTTGTTGTGGTGTGGTCACGTTTACGTTTAACGTAACGCCTAATGACCAGTTTGGTCTTGGTGTAGTTTTTACTTGTGATATGATAATGTGGAAAAGAAAACAAATTTATAAAGAGTAATTTGATATTAAACTTACGTGCAACCGCAGATTTATGTCAAATTGGATGTTAAAAATCACGTTAGGCGTTACATTAAATGCATATCTGGGCACGGCATTGGAGTGATCGAAAACTAATTTACAATGCAAAAAATTCGCAAGAAAAAGAAGCCGCAAGCAAAAGGACCTACAAAGCACTAAAAAAATGTACTATGAAATATAAACGTCAGTAATATGGTTGCCACATAAAATGGAAACAAACTTCACAATTTGCTCATGCGCGTTTTGATTATTAAGATTGTAATATTGTTCTGCCACCTATGAGAGTAGTAGGGTAATTACATTGCGAAATGACCTTTGCCATTGAAGATCATACCCCCTGAGGTATCTCCAGAAAGTACGGTGGCGTGCAAAAAAATCGCGTACGCCCAATTTTTGTTGTATAAATTCTCAATTTATAACCTACATTTTTTATAGTATGTCAAAATTCACAAAATACCGATTTACAAAGCCAAAAATAGGTAAAAACTCTATTACTTGATTTTGAAGGTGTACGCGATTTTATTGCACGCCAGTGTAGATATGTTCAAGTATTTTCAACTTTTCTTGAGAAGTTTGAAGACGCATGCGCGTTTCTCATTAGCTCAATCGGCTGTTTCTGTTCATGTTGTTGTTTTTAAGGTTAATTTGCCTTAATCGTCTTAACAATTTACATCAAACGTACATATTTCGTACCTTTAAGGCAAGCGTTCACAGGCTCGCATCGCACGCGTCGCACGCATCGCATAAATGATCTTTTCTATAGTTTTATATGACGCTGCGTTAACTAGGCCGCATAGCAGCGATCGCATTACTGAAAATGCGACTAGCATTCTCGAGAGAGCAACTTCTGCGATTCTTGCGATTCGTGCGGCTGACGTCATTTACAAATTCGGACTAGTGCAAGCTGTCAGTTGAATCGAATCATAGGTTTTATTAGGGTGATATTATAAATTTTAAGTATTATTGTTAAGACAAAATATGGACGACGCAGTATTAATTAGTTTAGTAGAAAATTATGAAGAAATTTATAATTTAAAACATTCCGTATGTACGCTGTCACGAAA
Organism: Dorcus parallelipipedus; assembly: GCA_958336345.1. Classification (NCBI taxonomy): domain Eukaryota; kingdom Metazoa; phylum Arthropoda; class Insecta; order Coleoptera; family Lucanidae; genus Dorcus; species Dorcus parallelipipedus. Next base: position 28,520,027 of record OY284483.1, read on the forward strand.
AATGCTGGTAGTGCGAATGATGCGATGCTTGTATGTTAACGCGCACGCCAAATGCTATGCGATTCTTGCGATGCGTGCGACGCGTGCGATGCGAGCCTGTGAACGCTTGCCTTTAATCGCCAGTTCTCCAAATCTCTTTCTTACGTACAGGGAAAAGTTTATAGTTACGTAGTTAATGACGTATTACGTACCAATTGGTTGTAAACAAAATACAATAAATAATTTCAGCGTTTAACACATTGAATTTAATGCAGTTACAGAGTTTTTGTAAATGAGATTCACATTTACTGCAGCGATTTGTTCTTATCTAAGTAATAATGGAATAAATAAATAAAAATATATGTACCATTATGTTTGTGAGTTGGAACCCTGATTATGCGTTTACCTATCGGTCGTTCGCGTTCGTACGACTCCGCGATTTTGACAGTTGAGGTTATGAGATTTGAGTGGTGAAATTTTCATTCGTTTTCTTATTGTTTTGTCTCAATTCTTATTAAACTAAACCACTGCGTAGCCAATCAAAGTAGTTAGTTGCTTCTTTGATTAAATATTTTGGAAAAGGAAAGATTTAAGGGCAACCATTAAGTCGCTTCATAACTACTATGTATAAACGTACTAGGCCTAGGCGTTCATGTTCATGACGTCACTGCAAACTTTTTCCTTTAGTTACTTTTCCCTTTAGTTACTTTTCCATTGTTGGGAGCGCTGCCTATGAGAAAGTAGCGGGTGATTTTTTTAAATGTTTTTTTAACTCTTGCCTCGGAATTCGCCTTACTGTAAAACAGCATCAAGAAATGCAATGACGTATTTTTTACTTATAGGGCCAGTTGTGCAAAGGAGGTTTAAACTGACGGTCAACTGAACCAGGTTTAAAGTAAACAAAATCACATCAAATTCTATTTATGAATGAATTAATTGCCATATGTCATTAAGATCCTATGCAAATTTGTTTACTTTGAATCTGGTTCAGTTGAACATAAGTTTAAACCGACTTTGTACAACTGGCCCATAGCGTTTTCCACTGGCTGCACTAGTGTGCACTGAGTGCATTTTCATCTCGGTTCAGCTTTATGTAATAAAACGAGATAGAGATATCCTGAGTGCACACCGGTGCAGCCAGTGGAAAACGCTATTAAGCTAAGACATGCCGTTCAGATTCCATGGCAAGAGTTGATAAAAATTTTTAAAAATTACTCGATACAATGACGGAGTTATTTAATTTTCGTTTTATCTGGCTACGATCCTGCATTAATGCTATTTAATTCCCTTGAAATTTCATTTTTAAAATCTATGCCTTTGTCAAATGCTAAAGGCTAAACCACATAATACCAGAAGCGTCACTCGTCTTCCCGTGCGCATGTGCAGGTTTTGGTGGATCTTCTGTCAATCTCAAAACTTCTTTTTATATGTGATTAATGTCATCGCTTGATGCAATTTGTGTACGGTTTGTAAAGTTTAAAGCTTTGTCTTTAATTTGTTTAATGTTTACGACCATTTTGCAATTCCCACATGTTTTTTATAACTTTCACAAATGCATAATCACATTTCAGATTCTTTAATTCTAAGTTTACAAATTCATATTTCGCGCTTTCTTTTAACGTCTAATCCACCGAAGCAATGGCGTCAAGGACACAAAACCTGGACCCAAAAACATTAGAGTCTACTGTTTTGAACGTGTATTGAAGATAGACGTGTACACGGAAGTCCGTCTAACGACATTCGCGAATTAAATATACGTGTTATTAATTCACGTGTAATTAATTCATTCTACGTGTTCACGGATATAATTACACGTGTATTTTAATTCACGGGTCCGTTCGGTACGTTCAAATCTAGGTTGCCTAGCAACGGATGTGTTTTTGTATTAAATACACGTTTAATGTAACTACACGTGTATCCCATAGTGTATTTAAAGGTGCCCGTGTATTTAAAATTACACGGATTAAGATCATGGTGCGTGTATTACACGTATACACGTGCACTGACATATACGTGAAATAGAGAGCTCTAAAAAACATCAAAGGTGCCGACACAAGTGTCACTTCTGGTTTTCTGTGGCTAAAGTCGAATCGGGTTAACCAACATGACATAAAAATGACGGTATGTTTCCAAATCCTATCAGATAAGTTAAATGCCAATCAAATCTACAGACCCTAGTTTATAGTATAGTTTCCATATTTTCATCACAGAATAATGCAGAAGCGACATTGGCGCTGTTGCGGGGATTCAGCCGTTGACCTTGAACAGATTTCCCTTTAAATAGGTTTAGTCGTCTGCCACTAGGTGAGTTCGGCAATGCGCTCGACGATTCGAGCAGAGCTAGTGAAATTTTAATCAGCTGATCACAGAGCGCTCCACATGAGCAAACTTAATGACGAACTATTTCGAGCAATTGACGTATAGATTCTGACAGTTGAATTTGCAAATAAACAGAATTTTATTAGTTCTTCTCTTGAAAACAATCTTAATATTTGAAATACTCTATTTTCTTCCAACAGTCACTTTTATTATTCACTTTTAGAAATTGATTGTATTCCTCATCATCAAACACTATTTCTTGAAATTAATTATGGTCATTATAATGTTGAAATTCGTCTTAATTTCGTTATTTTACACAATACAAACACTTATCGTTTAAATTAAACAACGATTACTCTTAATTCATGAAAATATATAAACATAACCTACTTGACAAGTTCTAAATCTGAGAGCTCCTCCAAAATATTCCGAGCTGGGCGAGCGCGATCTTTTTCATCTGATCTGTATTTGCCGAACGTTCCAGATCTGTCAAAGTAAGCTCGACTTTTCATTACCGAACGATTCTGAGGTGATTGATGAAAAAGATCGCATTGCCGAACTCAGCTACTGTTGGCAATGAAGAGCACGGCGAATACGAAGCAGTGTTGCCATCAGTCAGAAAACAAATTGTGCTACGCCGATCATTTTTTCCTGCTACTTTAATTTTTTTTCTGCTACCTTCAGAACTCATTTGTGTTTAATTAAAAGATTTATTTAAACTCGCGCATTACAAGATATCTTAACTTTTTTTACCTACTTATAAAAAACAATTGCTCTAGTAATAATAGTAACAATTTAATTTAGCGAAATCTTAAACAATTCGACTTTCTTATTGTATTTAGATTTTAGAACAGAACCAACTGAAATAAACAACTGACGCATACGGACATGTGCAAAATGCAAACCACAAAAAATAAATGCACAAATTAGTGTATCATCGGTACCAACTGACAATTTATCAACTCAAAAGATACCAAGAGGAGGATTAGCCTAGCGTAGTCGTAATTTAATATAAATAGGATGTACCGAAATTTAATTTCTTTAAATTTTGCATTTAATTGAAAAACTGCTACAAATTAGAAAATTCTGCTACGCTGCTACGGAGATTGAAAGAATACTACCGAATTCTGCTACGGTTGGCAACGCTGATGCGAAGATGATTGGCGCATAGCGTGGCATAGCTATGCGAATTTGACCGATATTACCGGATGTCCCTTTTTACTGATTTGACTATATATCTCTCTCAGCAATGCGTTTCTTGTCTAAGTGTCGCATCTGTATTATTCTGTTTTCATTTTAGTTTATTATTATTTAAAAAAGTTTGTTTTGAGTGGTTAAATATCACAATGAATAAAAAAGTTCAAATTATTGATTATCGTTTTCTGTTTTGTCGACTGTTGTGCCTTATATAGTGTGATCAACAATAGTAACGTTCCTTTGATGAACTAGAACAGTTCTGAACAGCACAGAACAGTTGAACAATCGCAATCATAATCAGTGACATAGCCATTACAGAAAAGCATTTTATTTGTCGTTTCCAAACAAAAAATAATTTACGACATCCCGGATTCACTTTTAAGTAACAAGTGTCTAAGTAAAAACCTGGTCAAGTGGGTTGTGATCGAGAATTTATCGATTGCATTTACATAGCAGAATTACTAAATGTAGCCTACTTGACCAGGTTTTTATTTAGACACGAGTTATTAGTAAGATTTGGATGCATTCGACATTCATAGCTTTGAAGAATGTTCTATAAGCGTCGCGTCGTGACTTATGATTGCGTCTGTACGTGCTGTACGGAGCTTGAAACTCTTGAAAGGAATGCTACTAATGGCTGAAGGGTTTGCGTCTGAAATATTTCAAATATTAATTGACTGCTTCCTGAGATTGTTTACTTTGTAAACTTATACCTAAATATTCCAGACGCAAACTTTCAGTCATTATTGATTGTTGATCACAGTGTAATTCTTGCGTTTTTTTTTTTTTTTTGTAACAACAACGTCTAACCTACCATTGCAGCACACATTGAACCTTTAATCAAATCATGAAAGTTTTTGACACCAATAACATAAAATATCTATTATCGGAAGTTACTTTCGCAATGAGGAAAATGTCAAATTTCGATCGAAAAAGAATAAGCATCACTTTTATGGGGAAATTAGATAACTTCCTTTTTTGAATCGTTTTGTAAACAGTGATCAAAATAAAAACGAGTTAGAGTAGGCGTTGGAATTATGTGCGTTTCCGACAACGTCATATCAATTGTGACATAAATAGTACATTAGCGACGCAGTTGTTCATAAAGTTCAAGAGCGTCCCGACGCAGGCGCGCGGTGGTCATTTTTCGCATCTGCTTTCAGATTTCAAAAATAAAGCACTTTCAAATTGAGGTTAGGTTCGAATAAGAATGTCAAAAATGACTGAAGGAACGTCCGCTGAACTAAATGCATACATGCGTGTTTGGTTGCATCGCCAACTTTAATTCATTTTTCATTTGATCACTTCTTATATGTTATATGAGCAAGAATTCCAGAGCAAACTATGTTATTTCGAATTTCTTTTGTGCCTGGTTGCACAAATGAACATTTCTAACGAGCGTCTAAATAAAAACCTGGTCAAGTAGGTTGTGATCGAGAATTTATCCATTGCATTTACCTAACAGAATTACTGAATGTAGCCTGCTTGACCAGGTTTTTATTTAGACACTTGTTATATGATAGACTAAATTTCCAAGCATATCGCTAAAATTTAGTGAAACTATTCGAGATTATTGAATGAATATTGTTACTCAAATGTGTTTTCTTTCAAAGAATCGTGTCTGGCAACGTGACTATCGAGATCGAAGAGCCCTACAACCTGATGTGATGTACTATCCCGATATGATGCCTCCTCCCAGCTATCCGGACAATCCCATAAATTGTGTCACCACGAGGTTCGTGAAGACGGCGACAAATAAAATGCGCTGTCCAATTTTCTGCATGGCTTGGACACCTGAAGGTCGCAGACTGGTTACCGGTGCCAGTTCAGGCGAGTTCACACTTTGGAACGGCCTTACGTTTAATTTTGAAACAATATTACAAGTTAGTATGATTTTATTTTGAATTTAATCAAAGGTGTGCTTGCTTCTCGTTGCTTTTCTGCTTATTTATTGGGTTTACTTTGTTTCGATAGGCCCACGATAGTCCGGTACGAACGATGGTCTGGTCACATAATGACAGCTGGATGGTAACCGGAGACCATGCGGGATATGTGAAGTATTGGCAGTCCAATATGAACAATGTCAAGATGTTCCAGGCGCACAAAGAAGCCCTGCGAGGCATAAGGTATCTACAACTTCACTCCGTATTACTCCATCTTGTATATATTTTGATATACTCCAGTTTAATAAATGGCACCTTCCTCTTCCTTTTTATTAGTCAAAGTTTTAATCTAACTGCAGAGCAATTTGAAAATAAATGTTGAAGAATAAAAAAAGTTAAACGAAAGGAAAAAAATAAATAAATCCTAATCTCCTTAAGTTCGAGTTGAGTTTTGTTTATTTCTTCGAAACATCTGTGATACCATTAATAAGTGACTGTGATATACTATTTTACTATTTGTATTCGGTGCAATGATGTAATAATGTCTCTTGTCGTTGAATAAATTCATTTAAATCGAAAAAATTGCGAACGCTTTTCCAAGTTTCTTGTTAGACTTTGATCGGCACCCTCTAGGGCGTCACAGTCTGAGAAGGTATTTGGAAGAGCTCTTTTTATTTTTTAAACCTTCCAAAAATCGGTGATTCAAGCTGTTCATTTCGGTCTTGTAATTTATGCGAAATAAAGGGAATACGAATAAAGTTGTTTTATTTTTGAGGAATGAGAACACAATAAAAGTGAAATTTGTTTTATTCTAGCGTTCAAAGCAAACGTCCCGTATTGTTCATTCTCCTTTGCATTCCCACCAGTAGTAATACACACACCGTAATCAATAACGATCACAATTTTCTTTGGCTTTCGCAAATATCCCATCTCTTTTCCTTCAGTAAGGAAAAACGATCTAAGCAAAGTACTTGTGCCATTCAGAAATTCATTGCAATGTAGTTTTATGTGATTTTGATGGTTTTCCGTCATTGGTGTGTTAATAGCTTCAGCCCTTCCGATAGTAAATTCGTCACCTGTTCTGATGATGGAACGCTGCGTATTTGGGATTTTTTTCGTTATCAAGAGGAGAAAGTACTCAGAGGTATAGTTTCATTATTAATTTCAATTAAATCCTACTGTGTAAATAATACTTCAATACTAAAATCATACTTCATGGTTTTTTTTGTGCAGGCCACGGAGCGGATGTGAAATGTGTCCACTGGCATCCGCAAAAGGGCCTAGTGATATCGGGTAGCAAGGACAATCAGCAACCGATCAAGCTATGGGACCCTAAAACCGGACAGTCTTTAGCTACGCTGTGAGTACACCGATTAATGAAGTTGTTTGAAAGAATTAATACGATTTCTTTCAGCCACGCACACAAATCGACCGTCATGGATCTGAAATGGAACGACAATGGCAACTGGTTGATTACGGCATCGAGGGATCACCTGCTCAAGTTATTCGACCTAAGGAATCTGAGCCAGGAAGTGCAGACCTTTCGGGGTCATAAAAAAGAAGCTTCCAGCGTTGCCTGGCATCCACACCACGAGGGACTCTTCTGCAGCGGGGGTTCAGACGGTTCCATAATGTTTTGGCACGTCGGGTACGAAGCTGCACGCTTTCCCTTTCGTTTTATATTAAACCCATCGGGGTTTCAGAGCCGATAAGGAAGTGGGGGCCATAGAACAAGCGCACGACAGTATAGTGTGGACCCTCGCTTGGCATCCGTTGGGCCACATTCTATGTTCGGGATCCAACGACCACACCAGCAAATTTTGGACACGCAATCGACCCGGTGATCTCATGAGGGATAAATATAACTTGAATACGTTACCTGCTGGAATCGCCGGTTTAGAAGACGTCGATATGGGTACGTAACAGTAACCGAAAGGAATTCAAGCGTTTACACATTTGGTTTTCAGATGAACCGTCTGTGATTCCCGGAATGGGCCCCGAGGATAAAGTAGATTTGACTTTATCCCCCGAAGGAGACACCGCGATTCCAGGATTGGATTTGGACCTCTTCTCATCCGGCAATGAAGACAAAAATAAAGCCAAGAAGGTCCCCTACAGTAAACCGATACCGAGAAACTTCCAAGCACAATGGAACGAAACCGGAGGTAATTTTTCATTACAGTTCCATTGCCTTCTTGGGGTAACTCACTTTTAATTAATTGTATTTACAGAAGACGATTCGGCTATTAATGAAGTCATATCACAAATTGTGGAAAACACCCCCGGGGTCGTCCCACTGGAAAAAATCGCACCCAACGCCATTATTATCTACGGGAAACTAATACCCGTGGAACGTATGTGCCCTAATCTAATGTGTTTAGCGAGTTGTTTTAAGCTTGAGTTTTCCAGCGGGTTCTAAATTGGAAGCTGCGATAGCCGAAGGCCCGGAAGCCCTCCAAAAGTTCATCGATTCTGGCCAGATAGAAGAATTGCACGACGTGATGCCGCACGATGAAGAGCACGACTATCTGAACGACGCTTACCTCGACGATGAAGACACAGTGAATAATTCTAAAGGCCCCAACAGTTGGGAGGATAATAAAGGGAAGAAATCGAGGTTCAACAGCGAAGACTCCGACATGAGGCAAATGGATCAAGACATGAGATTGATGAACCAACCATTCAGTATGGGAGGCAGAGATAGTGACATGCGTAACTCCTCGGGGGACGTGGATTTAAGAAATAGGAACCACGACGTTGATTTTCGGAATAACAGAGACTTTGATATGCGCAACATGGGAGACGAAGACTATAGAATGCCGTACAGAGAACAAGACTACCGAGAACAGTATGAGGAAGAGGAGGATTACGACGAAGAATACTACAGTGATAACAGGAATTGGCAAAGGAACGGAGGGAAATACAATCGGAATTACAATGACAATTCTAACAATTACAATGATAATAACTATAGGCAAAACTCGAACTACAATAGAAATAATAATCAGTACAGGCAGGACGGCCAAAACTGGAATGGCAACGATAATTTTAGGGGGAGAGGACACCGGGGGGGCATTAGAGGCAGGGGTTATCCGAAAGGGGGGCCGTGGAATGCTAGAAATAATCAAGGCCCGAGGAGTGGTGGATCGCGGGGTTCATCTCGAGGACGATATTAAATGTGGTGCTGTTTACAGGTCGTGTATATTACATGATTTTTTTTTCGTAAGGGCTCTGTATAATATTTATCAAAGATGTAATTGCATTGTGTGTAGATTAAGTTTGTGAATATTATATCATTTCATAATAAATTTAATAAAATCTATAGTGCTTTAAATTAAAAAGAAAAGAAAAAATGACACTTTGCAATCACAAGATGTATTTATTTAAATAAATCTAAAACTGCACTTCATTACATCAATAATTAAACTCTCTCTCTCTCTCTCTCTATATCTGTGTTGATAACATTGGTGTGTGATTCACTTCCATAAAAAAATTAAATTAAAACATTTTTTTAAAGACTGGGTCAATTAACTCTGCAAATAAAAACTAAACACATTCACACGTTATTAAAATAACTAACAATGACGTATATTAATTGCAAATTATTTCCGTTATGATTTCTCTCGCTTTTTAAAGTTGCGTTTGCTTGCGCACCGGTTGATTATATCAGTCACGTGCACTTTGTGATCGAAGATCTTCATAATCGTCGTTTTTGCTTCAATCATGCCTTCGTTGATTATCTTAATTCGCTGCAGGTTGCCCTGCAAACGCAAAACAAAGTATAACTACAATGCAGTAAACATCGAGGTTTACTTTACCTTAATCAACTCGTTGATTCGATTGATATCGTTATCAAAATTCTCTCCCTTTGATTCCGTTGATTTTAAGAGCTCTTCCAGCTGGTTGTACACAGTCTCTCCTTGTTCAGCCTAAACAAAGAAAACGGCAAAATGTAATAATAATAATTTTTAGCACAGATAATAAATCTTATTAAACTTGTCGCCCCAATTTGGAGACAAACTCGATGTTAGTATGGGAACAGCTCACCAAATAGTGGTGGCGCTACTGTTACAATAGCAGAGTGGAAAACTGAAACCTGTAAATATAAATAACATAGACAAATAACAGTAGAAATGATGGTCTCTTCTTCGAACCAAATATATTAACGATAGCAAAGCATAAAGAATTAAATGGATGGAACATGTAAGAACAAACCAAAATCTTTGGAGAGTAACAGGAAAAAGAAAATTGGAAAAGGATAGACCAAGAAGAAAAAGATTTCGAAAAACCTCTTTTTCGAACCAAATGTAATAAAGAATAGTAAAGACAGAGATTCAAATGGATGGGATATGTAATGACAAATTCTAGGAAAACTGAAAATACAAGTGAAGTGAAAGGTGGAAATTAAGGAAGGAAGAAAGAATTACAGAGTTTGAAAGGCCAGGGAGAGGAATGGGAAGACGAGAAGGACAAACCAAGAACACAAGAAAAGCAACATTACCAAGTCGAGCATCTGCGTAGATAAATGGTGTATTTTCCAACCGTTGACTTTCTCCAACACCCGACACTGATTAGCGAGGTCCATGATTGTGGGTCGTCGCTCATCCTTGGGTCTTACGTCAGAGTACCGCAGGAAATGATTGTGCGTAGTTTTCCAAGTGTGCCGGTAACTATTCAAAAGGCTAGCCGAAGCCGGCTTTCGCACTGCTGGTACCCGTCGAGCTTCCGGACTTTCCAACCGCTGCCCCTCAGATCTATTTCCATCGGACTCCTCTTCCTTCTTAATGTTGCTCTCCGATATGAACTGCATGTCATCATTGTTCTCGTCTATATCATTACCAGTCCTAAAAAAATTACCATTTCGTGTGAAAAATTCACGTTTAAAAATGAAGGGACTCCCAACTTACAACTGTTGCTTCCTGGGTTTCTTCCGCGGGCTCATTTCTAAAGGCGGACGGTTCTCTTCTTCCTCTTTTATATTGACGGGTGCGTGGGGTAAACTGTCTTCGTTTCCTTCTCCCGGCCCGGGGCTTGAAGTTGCTGATATCGTGGTACTACCACCTGTAATACGCAATAAACGCAATGTGGATCTTCCCATGTGAAACCTTCTCTCACCTGAACTGTGACCGTTCCCTCTGGAATCCGGCCTCGAAGGTGGAGAAACGGGGGGTTGCGACAATGTCGAAAGCACGGGTTGTAAATTCTTCGCACTCTTCAGCGGGGAGCCCTCATGGTCACGCTTTCGAAGTATGCTCGGTCTGGGAGACGATATGATTTTCGTTGAGGTCGTCACCGGTTGATGAGCTGGTTCTTGAGGTGTCGCTGGTGGTTCTTGAGAGAAAGTCTGTCGGCTTGGTTCAACCACCATGATCGGGTTGAAACGCATCGACTGATTTGCCACTATCCCTGTGTGCAAACAAATGATCTTTGCTCGGAAGTTATTTTAAGGTCCGGACTTACCGTGGACTTGCGTACCCACTGCGGCAGGTCTTATTTGTTGCGTTGCTGCGGCTTGTGTAATGGCGGCAAACGACGTCTGCTGTTGATTAAAAGGCCTCGCAACGGAATAGTTTCCGGTCGTGTCATAAAAGTATGCACCGCTGGCTATCGAATAAGATGCAACCGTCGTCGTTGGTACCGTTGTTGTAGTCTGTGTGACAACGGTTGGCCCTATAAACAAACAATGACACATAAACAATTCTCAACTGTTTAATAAAACTGAGGAGCCATAGCCACCTCTTTATCTTATAATATCTACTTGTGATAATGTAGGTTTATATTGGTTTCTTTTAATTAGGCCCAGTTGTACAATGCCAGTTTAACTTTAAGCCAAAGTTTAAACCCTTAACACCAATAATTGTTGAAATAATCGTTGCAACTGGCATTGGTCCTAAGATAGATAAAGCTTCTTATAGAAATAAGTTACTGTGGAAAAAATTGTAATGCACCTGGAGAGGCTCTTCGTGAGACAGACGTGACCGGTGCATGAATGAAAACGCTCGCAGTCGGTGAAATGCCCTGCTGATTGTCTCCTTGCTGTGGAAAGACTTTTGCAATGGGAATCGTTTGAGATGATACGACGGTGCCCTGTCGCTGGGTGACCAAAGTTGCAGGTTGCACGTTAACTAAAATTTCATTCGATTTTAAGTTTCGTGCCTTTTTAATACGAGCCGCATCGTAACATAATAAAACTTTAAAGTAATGAAAATTTGAAAAGTTTTTCGGCCTTGAATTGTAAAGACAAGTCAGCTTGAGTAAATAATTTCTCGATATAAAAATTGTTAAAACTGTGAAAATAAATTAGAAGATATTTACTTCTGTTTATTAAAATAAATAATGAGATAAAGTGGGCCATATATTTTCTAGTCATGCTTCAGTCATATGCCACAACTGAGTGGCACACTTATACACATAAATTATGTAAAATTATGTTATTTTTTTTTATAACGCGTGATCGATATCTTTTCTAATCAAGTGACCTATGGAAATAAAATCATGTGTCATTGATTAGTTCATTATTTCAAATGCCATTTGAATTATTTTTATTGCATTCCTATCGTTTTGTATAGGAATGCAATATAAATATGTAATTCAAATGGCATTTGAAATAATGAACTAATCAACGACACATGATTTTATTTCCATAGGTCACTTGATTAGAAAAGATATTGATCACCTGTTAAAAATGTAAAGAAAACGATAGTTCTTGACCTCACTGTTTTGCACAATCAAATTCCCATTTTATTTCCTAATGTCAAACGCGTGTTGGTGTTTTTAGAGAAAAATTACAACTTACTTGTTCTGGTCGTGGTTGTTGGAACATTCTGTGTAGATTTAATAGATGGCATTTGAGCCAAATGTATAGCTGTCCCTAAAACAAAAGTAAGAAAATATGATTTTTTTTGTCACATTGAGAATCACGAAGGCTCAGTTGTACAATTTCAGCATAACTTTAAGCCAAAGCTTAAACCCTTAGGCTTGGTTTCTCAGTCCTAGTTTAACTTTAAACTCCTGTTTATTCCCATGGTAATGGTAGCAATTATAAAAACAATTGTTCCTATGGAAATTACAGGAAAATAAAATTGTTTATTTTGAATCGAAGGTATACATTGTTCACGACCTATTTAGACTCTAGAGGGCCATGCTTTTTTTTCGTCAAGTTACGTACATGGATTTTGATAGAACTCAAAATGTGACAAATGTAAAATTCTGACACTTTAACGTCAGTCCCATCGACTATATTGCTTCTTATACTCTACGTTGGCATAAAGAAAGTAAAATAATAGCATTAAAACAAATAAATTACTTGTGACTTTGTAATACTAAGTCAAAATGCTCAAAATCATCAATGTTTTTTGGTGTCAGTTTTCAAAAATATAACCATCAAATTAAAATGGAACATATTCACTTGGAGGTACCAACAAAAGTGTCACCCTAACATGGCCTACTCTGAGTCTAAAAAGATCGTGAATGGATTATAGTAATAATTAGGAAAGAATTTGTGTACATGAAAGTTTGAAACGAAGCTTAAATTATATACCTACGCACATTCATCAAATTTACTGGGACTTTTTAACATAAAATTGTATTTTGAATGAACTTCTAGCTAAAACTATCCCAGGGTTCAGAGTGAAAATTGTTTGTAAGTATTATATTTGTATTTGTAAACGAATATCTTTTGCAATGTTTAACAAATACGAAACAATGACCCATTAGTTGTATTTAGTAAATCAAACATCAACATAAATTTAAACTCTCACGCAATAAAATATCTAAAAATTTTAAAATTTTTTGTAAAGTCACATAGGCCTAGATTCAGTGTTGACATTCCCGCTCCTCCTTTTACACAATTGGGATTTTGTCGCAAGGTACCGTTTCATCAACGGTTAAACCAAAGCGGTACTTTGCGATCAGGGTTGCCAATGTGCGGGCAATTACCGAATTACGGGTAATTTAAGCAACCTTGCGGGTAAAAGAAAGGCGTGGGTAAAAAAGGGTATTTTCAAGAAAAAAAAAATTAATTTTTAAATTTTTGACTGACGTCTTGTTAGTGACATTGCAGCTTTATTATTCGCAACAAAGGAATCACTAAAGCCGGAAGCCGGCAAAAATTAAAGTAACTAACTAATCACCAAATCCACATTGCCGATCACTGCTGCCAACTCTACAAAATTGTCAAATCTCAATTTTAAATTTTAAATTTTTGCTTATTTAATGAGAATTTTTTAATTTTTAAAAATTGGACAGTTGTTAATTCTGAATTTTAGAAAGTCGCACAAGTTTTGTTTATTTAATGGATACTTTTTTTATATTTTATAAATTTGTCGATCGTCTCTTGTCTTGTTTATTTAATGAGAACTTTTTTAAATTTTTATTTTTTGAAATTTTATATATTTGTCGATCGTCTTTTGTTTTATTTTACGTCAAGAATTGGGCAACTGTCAATTCTTAATTTTAGAAAATTTTGTTTATTTAATGAGATTTTCTTAATTTTTGTTTGTTTTTATTTTTATGTTATTTTTGTTAATTTTATAAATTTTCTTTATTTATCGATCGTCTTTTGTTTTATTTTGCCTCAAGAATTGCACAATAACTGTCAAACGGTTTAAAATAATTTGGACCCAGTTTTATTTCATGAGAATTTTTTAAATTTTCGTTATTTTTTTTTTAATTTTATAAATTTGTCGATCGTCTTTTGTCTTGTTTATTTAATGAGAACTTTTTTAATTTTTGTTATTTTTTGAAATTTTATAAATTTGTCGATCGTCTTTTGTTTTATTTTACGTCAAGAATTGCGCAACTGTCAATTCTTAATTTTAGAAAGTTTTGTTTATTTAATGACATTTTTAAAACTTTTACTTTTTTAATGTTATTTTTGTTAAATTTATAAATTTTCTTTATTTATCCATCGATCGTCTTTTGTTTTATTTTCCGTCAATAATTGCACAATAGCTGTCAAACGTCTTAAAATAATTTGGACCCAGTTTTGTTTATTTCATGAGAATTTTTAATTTTTTTTTTTTAATCATGATTTTCAAAAATAAAAATCGCTTGAATAAAATCAGTGGTTTTAAACATAATTTTGATTTAAATTAGCTCAACCCTGATTTAAACCATTTTAATAAATCTACTAAAATCACTAAATAATATTATTTAGTGACTAAAATCTACCGAAATTCAGAGACATCTACCGAAATTGTTTACAACTACTCAAAATGTACGCTTGTCGCTTAGTAGGTTGGCAGCACTGTTGTCGATTGCCGCCCACAGTCCCACATAACACGTGATCAATATCTTTTCTAATCAAGTGACCTATGGAAATAAAATCATGTGTCTTTAATTAGTTTATTATTTCAAATGCCACTTGTATTACATATTTATATTGCATTCCTATACAAGACGATAGGAATGCAATAAAAATAATTCTAATGGCATTTGAAATAGTGAACCAAACAAAGATATAATTTTTTTCCATAGGTCACTTGATTAGAAAAGATATTGATCACGTGTTATGATCGAAGCTGGATTTACATGGAGCGTTCAGCGCGTCAAAACGCCGGGCGTACTGTACCCTCATTGGTTACTGCTCTTTACGTAACGAGCACTAACCAATGGGAGTACAGTACGCCCGGCGTTTTGACGCGCTCGACGCTCCATGTAAATCCAGCTTGAACCGATCTTAACCTAAAAAATCTGTCGTGCAACGTCCAAGTGTGTAGCACGTTATGAGGTATTTAAATAAAATAATTTTTGTACCATTTATTTTCTGTTTTAGGAGCGCGAGTAAATAAGTGAGTAATTTCATTACTCCATGTGGGTAAGAGCGGGTTTTTTAAAATTTGAAAAGGGTAATCGGCTTAGAGTGAATTGGCAACATTGTTTGCGATACACACTCTTACCTTTTTTATTTGCATTTCATCTTTTTCTAATGTAATATGTCGCGAAAATGCTCCGGTTCCGGACACGTAAACAAAAATCTGACAATGTCGAGGTTATGTTTAATTGTTGTTTAATGCCTGGTTTATACAATCACTAACAACTGAACGTTAATAATTAACAACTAAGGAATTAACGGATAGTACTGACATGAAACGGTTTATACAACTTCACTAACAATTAAGAATTGGTGCATTTCAATTGGTTTATAGTTAATGGTTAGGAGTATCAATTAACCAAATTTAGTTGTTAGTGACTGTATAAACCAGGCATAACTCTGTGTGGATGTATTTGGTTTATTTCCACTGATTCTTCTAGCTATTTCTTTATATATTCTTATTTGTGAGGTTAAATTTATTAACTCAGGTACTGTAGCGGACAATAAAATCTGGGCAAGAATTTGACATGTGCATATTTCGACAAATTTGGTAAATCAGATGTATATTATGAATGCAACCCAGATTATGAGCTAGTTTTTAACAATCACTTCTCTGAACATTTCACTGTAGTGCGGCTCTTTTCGATATAGAAAAATGGCTGTAAACTAAGAACGCGATCAACTGGGCACAAAACTTTGTTCTTTATTAATCTAGGAAGCCGTGGTCCGTGGCCGTGGTCAGCCAATTTTAGGTCAAAAATCGGCCGCAAGATGTCGCGACCTAAACTGTTACAAAATAATTCAAAATCTGGTAGAAATAAGCACTGTACAAAAAATTAATAATCAAAATAAGAAAGAACTTAAAATTTAAAGGCATTTAACTTTTTAGCTGCAGTAAACATCTTTAAAATTAAATATCAACAGTTTTGTCAGTTTTTCAACTGTAATTCTTCATTCTGTAATTCTAGTGAATTATGACATTATATTATATATGCAATGTTTATTTGCATCGAAACTTTTTTTCACAGTACTATCAAATTTCTCTGTTGCTTGAAGTTGTTTCAATTTTTTTTGCTTACTTGACTCTTGTGATTTTCGTTTCAAGTTCAATTAATTTTTTTAACTATTTTCTCGTCTGCCTTTTTCAATGTCTCTCGTTTTTTTTTAGTTCTTCCACATTTTTTCTCACTGGCGATTTTTTCTGTTCTTCCTTCTGTTTAGTTTTGCTTCTAAAAAATTTTCATAGGAAGTAAGTACATGTACTCCAGATCTTTCATTATAGGGACACATTACATATTCAATCTTATTATAGTACATACTTGGTTTGTAAAATATTTGTATTTATTATTAATATAAGAAGTGACCAAAAATGTTATTGTTGATTGAAGATTCAGAAATAGTTTCTACAGGTCCAAACGAAACTTGCCGGTTCATTTAGTTCGATCAGTATCATGTAAGAACGTTATTAGGTTTGTTCCAACCACACTTTGTGACGGTTTCGAAACCGTCACAAGCACGCACTCATCAAAGTTTTACACTTGACAAAGTTGTCAAAATTGATCATTATTTCGGTGGGCAACTGACGATTTATGACGATTTCGAAACCGTCACAAAGCTTGGTTGGAACAGAGCTATTGAATATATAAAAAAATATAACTCATGTTGAAGCCCGTTATCCTAAACTCGTAACCAAATTTTAAATAACTCACCTTGTGAAGGTTGCGTTATGACTTTGGTTCCTTGCGCCTGTATATTCCTCGTTTGCGAACTATTAGCGACGGCAACCAACGGATGCAACGATAAAGTCGGAATTCTGGTCTGAGTTAGTATGTTAGCGTTACTGTTTTGCGAAGGGCTCGCCACCGAAACCGACAGTCTTCCCAGAGAAACGTTCGTTTGCGTAGTCGAAATTATTCGTGCAGGTGCTGAGCCGATGACGGTCGACTGCTGCGCTGTAGACACAGCCGAAATTCGTCCTCCCGAAGTTAGGACAGTACCTTGAGGCGTCACCAAACGAGCGGTTCCACTTTGAGGTACATTTACGGGCACTGCTAACCTCGTAGCTGCCACCTGTGCCTAGAAGAACAACAAAAACGATTTTAATAATAAACAATTTTACTCTTCCTAAGTAACCATTCTCATCTCATTTTGAGCTCAAACAACTCTTAACATACAATTCTATTTGATTATACTGAGAAGTCCTTTACCATCGGTCTTGGCCCTGTCACTTGTCTCTGTCCCGGCACTGTATTGGCAACTGTCAACCGAGGTGTGGACGCGAAATGAGCGCTCGTTCCTCCAGTGCTGTACACCAAAGTTTGTGTACGAGAAGGCAACACCTGCGCTAAAGTGACCGTGTTGCCCAGAGCTTGGATTCCCGCCGTATTTTGGCCCGGCTTAAACGAATGGATCTGCAAGTAGATAAATCCAAGATGGAAAAAATCTTTCTTTCTTTTTGATCCTTACTCACTTGACCGCCCTGGCCGATGGTAATAGCGGACTGTAGTATGGTTGCAGTGGTGGGGCGTATGTTCGGTATGTTTTGGGCCACGGTTTGGGCCCTCGCGACAATTTGCTGTTTACCCCCTATTCCTGTGACGGTTGCCCCTCTAACCGGAGGACTTAGAACTGTGGGCGCTCCCTTGATCTGAGAACCGTTTGATGCGTTTGTGGTGGTAAGCCAGGCGGTACCCGGAGCTGGGCTTGGGGTTCTAGGCGGACGAACGAAAGCCTGTAATGTAAGGTAATGTAATGTAATAACACGAATGTAAATTCGTTTCTTTTTGTTGGTAATAAAGGTGGATTCTTACTTGTCCGGTAGTTTGAGTAACTACCATAGGAGCTCTAATAGCTGTGGCGACATTGCTTCTCGGTGCGGATAAATTAGCAACAACGGCGGGCCCTCTCGGTACATGGTATGTTGTACCGGAAGGGGGATTTTGTGCAACAACTGGTACACTAGTTGCCAACGTTATTTGTGTAGGTCTTTGAATCAAATTTCCCGATACTTGTTGCTGAGTTGGACCTACAGAAAATTAAAATAAAAGTATTGTATTTTATGTAGAGGATGACTTTAATTACCTTGCTTCAATACTTGCGGTACAATATTAGTTGTAATAATTGTAGAAGTTCCAATAGTTGTTTGTCCAGCAGCAGAATGTAATAACCTCATATTTCTGAGAGGTTGACCACCGACTAAGGGGGACTTACTCTCGATGGTTTTGACCGCTGTTAATTTGGATGCGAGATCTAAGGGGAATGTCTTTCCTGCCTCTGATTTATCTTCCTCGACATTTCCGCTCATCTTTCCAGCGCAATTCTCCTCGTGCAAAAAATGAATACTGCATTCCAGACAACTACTTACAAGGAGAAGCGTCTATCTGCAAAAACTACCAGTCGCTTTTACAGATTTATGGCTCATTAATGAGCTACATGAATTAAAACTTTCACGGGAGCCCTCTGATCGTCGTGGAAATTACTCCTGCGCAGTGGAACGCGCCGTTTCAATCGCATAACCACGGGGGTTTGGACCAAGGGCGTTTTTTGGAAGAAACTTTAAAATTTCTTAACATATAGCAACACAACCACAATGGATAACAAAACTATTGCAACAGTGTGCGCAGACTCCGAGTATTGCACGTCTGCGCACAATAAAATAATACGGACATGCGCGCGCAGAGAGCTTGTAATGTTCGAACATTATTCTTTTTTATGTTCAAGTCGATGCAGTACAAATTAAAATCGAAATTAGCCAATTTTGCACAGTTGCTTTTTTGAAGCTGTCACTTAAGATTTCAATTCAATCGTCATTTCTTCTGCATTAATCAATGGAGACTGGACTACGTTCAGAAATATTACACTGGGTACGTGTGCGTATAAAACTGTTCAGAGACAAATTCAACCGAATTCTTATTAATTTTATCGAAATTTACAGAAAAGCAGAGTTTGGAAGTATATCTCTATTACCTTGAATAAACTACATTAAAAATTACACCATTTTTGTCCTTGTCCTGAATTTTGAGGGATGGTTTGAAACGGTGGTAGCATTCCCGCAAGTGAGATAGCGAACCGTTACGTCATCGCATACCGGCTTCTGCTTTTACACAATAGGTACGTTCGTTTGTTCTGCACTTTTTTACACTTTTTGCACCAACCGCTCCCGAGAGAGTCAGATACAGTTGAAATCAAATATAGGGAAATGTCAAAGAAAAATCAACGCGTCCTTTTCAATATTATCATCGTGTGAAAATGGATTTATTAAAAATAGGTTAGAATTATTTGATGGAATGTCAGTTTATAGGTAAATAGGTTAATTTTTTTTAAAGGTAAGTATGTATTGTCACAGCATAATCAGCATGGAAACTGTTTGTCGGCACCTTTGATCTGGCGGGGCAAAATTTTTTGACCTTGGCGCCATTTTGCGGATGTATAAACCAGTGCCGCAATAAAAATATTTTGGATAATCTAATTATTTAGGTTATTTTGATAATCAGATGACAGATTATTTTTAATTAATAATAATCCGATCACTACTTGATTGAAAGTCGCCAAATGTCGCCAAAAAAAATCTGACTGTCAAAAAACAGCGCAAGAAACTTTTTTTTGGAATTAGGAAAAAAATATTAATTAACTTTCTATAGTAAATAACACGCATGGTTCATCTTTCCATGTTTTTTTATACTTTCTACTCATTGTGGGTAAATTCCAATTTTCAAAAAAATACACGACATCAATTTACTATTTTCGACGGTACACAAGAACACCAAGACACCAACTAGCACTACACTTACACTACCACCACCTACCACTTGAGAGATGACAAGTTTGACATTTGACATGACGAAACCACATGGCACCGACCATATCAACAATAGGCATTTTCGGAAACTATGATCTCGGGTCAGTGCGATCAAATTTCTATTTCGAACGTCAAGATCACTGAACTTACTAATCGGATTAATCGGATCATAATTTCCGAAAACGCCTAATGAGATTCGAAAAAATAAATGCATATAGTAGATTGACAAAAGATAGAAAACAAACAAAACAGACGTAAAGCTATAGAAAATGAACTTGCGGAGAAATAAAATGGAGATCGCCAATAATCGCTTTAATTTTTTTTTTAATTCGCCAATTTGGTCGCCAGTCGCCAAATTAGAATTAATGTCTCTGAAAAACTAAAATCATCGCCATTTTGGCGACAAGTCGCCAAATCTGGCAACACTGTGGGTAATTACCCGAAAACCGGGTGTTTTAGGTTATAGCGTTTTCGATTGACCGCACTAGTGCGCACTCAGAATATCTTCATTTCGTGTTATCACATGAGACATGAGGTTAAAAGAAGATGCAAATATACTGAGTGCAACCGGTGCAAGTGAATCGAAAACGCTATTAGTGTGTGGGTAAAAAAATGATGTGGGTAAAATCGGGGAATCGAGATTTGAGGTCTTATTTAAAACTAGAGATAGATTTCCACCCGCTGCAATAATTTGCATTTTTGGAATCACGGAATGGTTTGAAGATGCATTGCTAATTTGTCTATTACCGAACAGAGTCTGGGTATATGAACTTTCGATTGTGGATATAGTCGTCCAAGTTTTCTATCGGTTTTATGGTCTTGCTATAAAAAAACAACTTCAAAGAGACCGGCCTGTCTGTCGCTTTCTTTTGGCAGGGCCATAAAACCGCTACCAAACTGGGACGACTATAGGCCCCTAGCAAGCTACCTGGTGGAGGTTACGACATAAATTGTAGGACGCGATTTGAAACCGTTATATCCACATATATCATTTCGAAGAAGATCTGAATGTGTTTGCTAGTATTTTCTCGATTTGTTTTAAAGTATGGAAAAGGTAAAGGTAAAGGTCGTCCTCGTAACGTGCTCGTAACTACAATCACAACTCCAGTGATAGTAGCTGCTTTCGTTTATACCCGTGATTACTAACCATGTAATCGTAATCACAATTCTGCGTGTTCGTTCTCTGTTATTACTTTCTCTCCCACCTCCGATTAAGCGATCATGATTATAAGCTAAATCTACATTCAATTTCGTGCCAGCATTAATTCGTAACACGAAAGTTTGACGTGTGCTTTCTTATGATACCATTTACATTGGCCAATGTAAATGGTATCATAAGAAAGCACACGTTAAACTTTCGTGTTACGAATTCGTTCTGGCACGAAATTGAATGTAAATGTAGCCATAATTTGGATAATCACAAGTTATGTGTGATTTTGTATAATTTGATCACAAAAACGTAACCTAGAAACAATACCGGTTTAATGTGTTTTGATCAATATTGGGTGATCATATGATTCTGTTCACCTAATCATTGGCCACGTTCAGCCGGGACAGCGCTGAGACAGCGATCGCTTTGAACACCTTGCTGACTTATAGCGCTGTGGCTTTGCTGTGACAGCGGTCGCCATTTTCCTGAGCAAAATTATTTGCGCTGCACCTCCGCGTCATTACTCAGGGAATGTGATTATTTTGAAATCGTAAACAAAAGCCAGAAAGTGTGAATTTTTTCAATAGCTATGGATACTGAAACTACCATGCTGACTTCATTGTCTCCTGCGTCTAAATTAACAACTGCAAAACGTCTTGTTGTTTTTTACTATTACTGGATGAATTTCCACTACATCTTGCACAATCTCCAGTACTAAGCGGTTAATAATTTGTTTCATCATGTTAGAAAAATCACCAAAATACAACTTGTTAAAGACAACACACTTTTGTCGCTTTTGTTTGTAAACACAGCCAGTACACGATGCAGTTTCTGACGTTACATCTGTCAAACTGAATTAGAGAAACTAGGTCGTCCAGCCGCTCACAGCTGCTGTAACTTAGCAAAAAGCAATTGCAGTCTCAGCGCTGTTTTGGCTGAACGCGCCCATTGATTCTATGATTGGTTTGTTTGAACGAAAGCAGTATTGACAGTCAGCTGACAGCAGTGTTGCCAACCCTGATACGACCGTTTTCCCTTTCCTTTTCCTATATAAACTTACGGCTAGTGGCGCTCGTGACGAGAATGCAGGAAACATAAGGCTCTAGGTGTGTTTGTTATCCTGCACTAGTGCAAACCAGTGTAAACTTTTTCCTTAATACCTGTTTGGTATTATTCATTGCAGTTACACTACCTTGTTTGTTATGTTAGTGTAGTGTATTTCGTGTTACACAAACTACACCAGCACGGGAGAAAGAGTAACGAGTGCAGATAGGGTAGACATGCGCAATAGATTATTAAACGTCATTTGTGTGATCGATTGCACATGGATATGTTTTGCTAAATCTCACAAGGAAATGCAAAATGATTTATTCAGAACGTAAAATACTCGTTTACAAAGGTTTTATTTTCGCCAGATGCGTTTACAACTAAAATAGACTGCCATGTATGCATTTTAATTCTATTTTGAAATAACATGTAAGATTTTAGGTTATAGTTGATGTTTACAAAGTTCAACGATTATAACACGTGGAAAAATAAACCGCACAAACTACACTCAAGCAGTTTGGTAGCACCAACTTCACCGCTGTACACTTCCTACACTCGCGTTACTGCACTCGTTACACGATTGCTATCCCGTGTAATGTTACCAAACAGACCTTCTGTCAGGCACTCTGCATCTACCCCTTACCAGATCATTGGGTGGATTGGGTGGAACAAATTTCGGAGGAAATAGTTGTTGACTTTATTTCAGTAATTCCAGCGTTTTTAGGAGAAATTGAAAATAAGAACTGATGATAATTTGACAGAAGTATTTATTTTTCTTTATGTACAGTTGCGGACAGAAAATTTCAAATGTCAGTGTCATTCCACTGACGTAAACATTTAAATAGTCCTTGGTGTAAACCAGTCTTTACTGTCATTTTGATTGATGTTTGCAAATTAAATTTTGAAATTTATTTTGTCAGTCATCTATTAATTGATACCATGCCGGCCGTAACAAATTTTAACAAAGCTAAAATTCTAACTTTTGTCCAAATGGGTATGTCAAACATTCAAATATCAGAAACCACCGGTATACCAATTAGCACCATTTATTCAATAATCCGCAAATGGAGACAACTTGGGACGATCGAACGGCGTCCAGGTTCAGGAAGAAAACGAATATCCACAGCCGATGAAGACGAAGCAGTAAGAAATGTCGTTAGATACAGTCCTTTTTCTACTGCTGTTCGAGCTGTCGAAATTACCAATTTTCCTGGCTCCATTCGAACTGCCCGCCGTCGCATAAAGGCAGGCGGTCTTAAAAATTATGTAGCCGCAAAAAAAAATTCGCTTAACGCCTCAGCACAAGGAAGCGAGGATAGGATTCGCCTTACAACATCTCGCACAAGATGAAGCTTTTTGGAGCAACGTAATTTTTTCCGACGAAAAAATATTTCAAACGTGCCCTAATGGTCACATAAAGGTCTATAGACCACGGAACAGTCGTTACGACGAACAATATGTTCAAACGGCAGAAAGAAGTGGACGTTTTTCAGTGAACATGTGGGCATGGATTTCAGCTGTTAGTCCTGGGGTATTACTGCATGTAGAAGATCGGCTAAACAGTGACATTTATATTAGGATTCTTGAAGATGTGATGCTCCCTTCAGTAGAACCATTATTTCCTAATGGTAATTTCGTTTTCCAACAAGATAACTGTCCGGTTCACACTGCACATAGGGTAGCGGCATGGTTTCAGAATCATAATGTAAATGTCCTTGATTGGCCTAGTTGCAGTCCGGATTTAAATCCTATCGAGAATATGTGGGGGCTATTGGTTCGAAATTTGAAACAGCGGCGATTGGTAGTTAGAAATAGAGAAGAGCTTTTGGCTACGATAACTGATGCATGGCAGGCATTACCACAGGACTATCACAGAAATCTGTGCTTCTCAATGCCGACAAGGTTGGCTGAAGTAGTAGAAATCAATGGTGCAAATATCAAATATTAATTTTGTTCAAGTTTTCTGTTCTTCTTGTTCAGTTTGTTTAGTTTTATCTCCCACTCTTTCGCATGCATTTGCATTCTGTGATTTATATTTTGCTGTCAAGATGACATGAGTAAGATTAAAGTCGAAAACAGGTTACTTGCTCGTAAAGTCTGTTTTACACTCATACGTCAGATGAATGACAGTGACATTTGAAATTTTCTGTCCGCAACTGTATATGTAAATACAAGTTGTTTCACAGCAAACTTAAAACTTAATAAATTAATGCATCTGTGAATGCTACATCCAACACTCCTCCTCATTCACACAAGATTGCATTTTTCACGCAATTTCTTTAGTCTTTGTTTCTGTAGTGGTTTTGTAAGTAGATCTGCCAGCATAAAATCAGTTGGGCAGTACTTACACTGTACCTTTCCTTTAGTCACAAAGTCTTTCACAAAATAGTACCGTGTGTCTATATGCTTGGTACGATTAGACAATTTTTCTTCTTCAATTAGTCTAAGACAGCTTTGATTGTCTTCATACATCGTAATAGGACCGTCTAATGATTGTTTCATGTCATCAAAAATATTTCGAATCCATAAAGCCTCCTGACATGCAGTAGACAAAGCGATAAATTCTGCCTCTGTAGTGGATAATGCCATACATGATTGCTTTCGACAAGCCCAACTGACAACACCACCATTGACCAAAAATACGTAGCCGCTGTTAGATTTTCGATCTATTTTATTTTCAGCCCAATTGGCATCTGCATATCCAACAACTAATTCTTCAGCCTTTACATTACCTAATGTCAACTTTAATTGCGACGTACCTCTCAAGTATCGGACAATGCGTTTTAGCTCATTCCAATCTCGTTGTGTAGGTTTGCTTATTTTTTGCGCTAAAATCGACACACTGGCAGAAATATCTGGTCGAGTGCTAACTGATATATAAAGTAAGCAACCAATTAATTTCTGATAATCTGCATTGTTAAGTAAAATCTTTGTTTCGTCCTTTGATTTCTGGTAGCTTGGATCAAGTGGCACATTTGATATCTTTGCATCTTTTAAACCAAATAATACTGCAATCTGATTGATGTAACCCATCTGCGATATTTGATAGTGTCCATCTTGATTCTTTTGAATTTCTAAACCTAAATAATGGCGGATGTCACCCAAATCCTGCATTTCAAATTCCATTGAGAGCGTTTTCTTTACCAGTTATATTCCTTCTTGCAGTTTGCTCGCCACAATCAAATCATCAACATAGATGAGTACAAAGCACCATTCATTCTTGTAATTTTTCATATATAAACATGGATCCGCCGTGCCTTGACTAAAACCTGCTTTAATTAAAACACTGTGAATCGCTTCATTCCACGATCTTGCAGCCTGTTTAAGTCCGTATATGCTTCTTTTAAGCAAACAAACATAATTCAATTTGTTTTCTTCTTCATACCCTGGTGGTTGTTTCATATAAATGACTTCCTTTAATTTTCCATTTAAAAATGCTGTCTTAGCGTCTAAGTGTCGCACAAACATCCCTTGACTGGCAGCAATTGACAATAGGATTCTGAATGTTGCTTGTTTTACCACAGGAGCAAACACTTCGTCATAATCTATCCCATATTTTTGGGAAAAACCTTGAGCAACTAGCCGCGCTTTGAAACAGCGTATACCACCATCTGCATCAAATTTTATTTTATAAACCCATTTGCAACCGATTGCCTTCCGGTCGCTCGGCAACTTACATAATACCCAAGTTTCATTTTTCTTCAAAGAGTTCATCTCGCTGTCCATGGCTTTGATCCACTCGGCCCTTTGATTGCTAACTATAACTTCTTCTAAAGTTTTTGGTTCCCTCATCTCTGTCTGCACCTTATTAATCTCTTCGATTAATCGACGCGGTGGTTTTCCTTTATTCGCACGCTGTGATACGCGACCTTCCGTAAAACGAACATCACGGCTTATAACAATCCTCTTTCGACTTGCATCGTAGCATCTGTAGGCCTTCAAATGTTCATCATAACCGACGAAAATCATCGGTACCGCTACACTGTCCAACTTTCTTCGCTTTTCTTCTGGAACATGAACAAAGCATTTACATCCAAAAATTGCCAAATGTTTGGTACCTGGTTTGCTTCCATTCCACAACTCGTAAGGAGTCCTTTCAACTGTTCGGGTTTGTGAACGATTCTGGAGGTAATTAGCAGTGTTTACTGCTTCAGCCCAAAAACTATAAGGCAATTTAGCATCTAGAAGCATACACCTAACCATCTCAACGAGTGTCCTGTTCTTTCTTTCAGCTACACCGTTTTGCTGTGGGGTATAAGGTGCTGTGTACTGCATCTGGATCCCCTCGCTTCGTAAAAATTCGGTTACTTTGCTTCCCACGTATTCTCCTCCTCGATCCGATCTAATTACCTTAGGTTTTCTTTCAAACTTATTTTTTACCAATTCTACATACTCTTTAATTTTTGTTTCGACTTCAGATTTATGCTGAAGTATGTAAATAACTGTATACCGGGAAAAATCGTCGATAAATGTGAGTATATAGCGCTTGCCGCTTGGTGAACTTGTCTGCATAGGTCCGCAAATATCGGTATGAATAAGATCTAATACTGCAGTTGACTTTTGAGATGATTTTTTAGGAAATGTCAAACGTGTCATTTTACCTTTTTGGCATATTTCACAAAACACTTTTGTACCGCAATCTTTAATTATCAAATCATTAACCAACCCTCTTGAGTATAATGCTTTTATTGCTTCTGAATCTCGATGACCAAAGACTGGATGCCAATGATGAATGCAATTTGACTTATGCTCAGTTACTTCGTATACTTTATTGGGTTGGCGTAGTAAAAATAAACCTGAATGTTCATCAGCAATTCCAATTTGTTTATCCTTTCGCAAAATTTCGCAAGCACCTGGGATGAAATTTATTTTAAAGCCCCTGTCTAACAGTCTTTTAACTGAGAGTAGATTTCCTTCAATAGTAGGAGCATAAAGAACATCCGAAACTACAGCAACTGATTTTTCAGCTTTTGCATTGACAAATTCAATTCTACAAGTACCTTTTCCCATAACATTTACTTTTGTACCATTAGCCACATGGAGATCGTTACATTTTACATGGTCTAAAGAAATAAAATACCTTTTATCGCTTGCAATATGACAGGTAGCGCCTGAGTCAATCGCCCAACCTGCACTTTTTCCTGTGTGAACCATGAATAAGAATTCTTCAAAATGCTCTACTTTATTGAGTTTCTCATTCTTCACCTGCTGGTCCTTTCTAACTTTTTCTGATTTGCCCTGTTTTTCTTTCCATATCTTATATTTAGCACATTCACGCTTCATGTGACCACTTTTCTTACAAAAGAAGCAAGATACACTTTTCTGAGTTGTTTTCAGGACTGTTTCTTTACTTTCTTTACGACTATCACTCACTTCTTTTCGACGATTGTATTCACTGAGTAATTTTGACTTAACTAAACTCAGTGTTAAATCCGCTTCCGGTCTTGTCTCTAATGCCGTAACAAGTGTGTCGTAACTTCTAGGCAAACTGCTTAAAATCATACCGACAACCCAGCTATCTTTAAGTTCCTCGCCAAGATCAATTAATTTTTGAAACAAATTTGTCAATTTTGCAATATGCTCCTCCATGTTGTCATTTTCAGTCATTTTTGTACAGTAAATACGTCGAATCAGGCATACTTTATTGCTCAACGTATCCTTTTCATGGTGGTTTTTGAGAGCCACCCATGCTTCCTTTGCTGTTCTGGAATTTCTTATGTGACACAACTGACTGTCGTCAACCAACAGACCAATCCATCCGCGAGCTTGATCATCACGCATCTGCCAATTTTTAATTTCTTCATTACTTGTACTATCGCTATCAGGTCTATCCTCATTCAGAACGCTCCATAACTTTTCCTTCATCAGTAACATTTCCATACGATATTTCCATACAAAATAGTTCTCGCCGTTCAATTTTGCAATGCTTACTTTTGCTTCTGCCATTCCTTATGTTCCTCACCTTACGCGTGCTCGAAAATGTTCAAAACAGTTCAAATACGCACTTTGATTGTCACCCCCGGAAAACTTTAAACAGCGGTGCACACTTTATTCTCCTTAGCTGGGCCCATAACCTGTTGACTTTATTTCAGTAATTCCAGCGTTTTTAGGAGAAATTGAAAATAAGAACTGATGATAATTTGACAGAAGTATTTATTTTTCTTTATGTATATGTAAATACAAATTGTTTCACAGCAAACTTAAAACTTAATAAATTAATGCATCTGTGAATGCTACATCCAACAATAGTTGGTCTGCCTGTTGACTTAACATAACCTAAAATTGCTGTTCAAAATGAACGGTATTTCTCTGAGTAATATTCATATTCCTACATTCGATAATATTTGCCGCACTTGTTTACAAAACGACGAGATTTTGACGCCCTTACATATTATACTGCAGAGTAATGAAATTACTTTAAACGACATGCTATATCAATGTGCAGCAGTTCGGGTACTGTTATTATTATTTGTTATAATCAACGGAAGTGCTTGAGTTACTCCCTTTTAATTTTTAGGCTACGACTGGTGATAAGTTACCCACAAAAATATGTCAAGTTTGCTTAAATAAACTATCAGAAGCGTATGGTTTTCGCCAACAGTGCCAGAGTGTGGAGACGAAATTGCAGTGGTACTTGAGTCAGGTGAAAGAAGAAATTGAGATCGTCAACGACGACATTATCGATGCAGATGATGTACAAAATGATGATTCAGAAACTGACGCGTGCGCTCAAGACAATAGTAAATCACAAGGTGATTCGGTCGAGGGTGAAGCGCTACATCTGTGTCAGATATGCGGAAAGAAATTCGTAGCAAAATATGCCATGCACAGGCATATGAAGATACACACGGACGATGGAGAACTGAAATGTGAAGTGTGCTCGAAACAGTTTTCGAGAAAGTCGGACGTTAAACGGCATATGAGCGCTCATACTGGGGCCAAACCTTTCACTTGCATCGTGTGCAAGGCTTCGTTTACACAGTCCGGAACTTTGGCGCAACACTTAAGGAAACACGAAGAATTTAAAGAAGTCGCGGGTAAAAGAAAAAAAAGATCCGACGAGAGGCCCCATTTATGCTCTATATGTGGCAAGTCGTTTAAAGATTCGTCAAGTTTAACCATCCACGTTAGAAGGCACACCGGAGATAAACCATACGTATGTAAAATTTGTAACATGAGGTATACACAGCACGGATATTTTGCTTAATGGCTTAATCCTTCATTCTATCTTGTCTTCAGGTTTGTGTCGAGCGGTCGACTGACCTCGCATAAAAGAGTTCACACCGGCGAGAGACCCTTTATTTGTAACGTATGCGGAAAAGGTTTCGCCCAGTCATCCGTGATTAACAAGCACATGAAGTCTCACACCGGTGAACGGCCGTACTTGTGCAGCGTGTGCGGCAAAAAGTTCAGCACTTCATATTGCCTGAACATACATAAAAGAAAGCACACCGGAGAGAAGCCACATGAGTGTACGGAGTGTCATAAAAAGTTTGCGGATCCCAAAGTGTTGAGGCAGCACGTCAAGACACATTCCGGTGAAAAATCACATTTGTGTAACGTATGTGGAAAAGGTTTCCGAAGGACGCATCATTTAAAGACACACATGAATATACATACTAGAACTTGAGAGGTCACTTTGGAGTTGTTTAATTTAAATGAATTAAATACATATTTTTATTTGTCCTTAAAGTTTCTTACTTGTTTGATATAATTTATTGGAAGAAATGTTGAGGTCAAGGAGTAAATTATTTATAATTCAATGTTTTGTTACAGTTTTACAGATCATTTGAATAAAGCTGCACAAGTAAATAAAAGTTGTCTTTTATTTGCAGGTTTGGACAGTTCACTTTAACTCAAAATAAACTGATCTAACTGATCCGTCTTAAGCTGCATTCGAGGGTGAGTCCCCGTTTACGCTCAGATCGATCGGAGTGTTTCTTTTTCTCGCTCTTACATACAGTGAAACGCAGTCGCTCTCCCTCACACTTTTGATCAGAGCGCTCGGCGAGCATAAACGCGAACTCACCCCGATTCACCGATTTGGATCGATCTAAATCGATTCAAACAGCTCCTCTGCGTTTATTTCCTGCCAGATCAGTTAACCCCCAGTCACAGAATAATAAACGACCAGAAGTTTAAGTAAGGCGTGGTTTTGTCTGAAATTTTTTATTGCGCATGCGTGAGTTGGTCCGCACATTTCAAAATTACGGTTGGGGTATGTTCACAAGCACACTTTCTGAGACGCCTTAAATATAATTTATCAGTTATATAATATATCTATTGGCATTACTGGACTTTTTAACGACCGCTGCAGATGTAATGCAAACGTTATTATGGACAAAAACTGTTTGCAACATCAGAAGAAACGAACGCGTAAATTTGGCGTCTTGGCATTTTGCACGTGAATAAAGCATTACGCCATGCACGAAAACAGTGCCATCTTGAGTCTCTACGATGAAGTAGGCTTAGTTTTGAAAGTAGTTTTCTTTTCGATTAATTGTAATTAATAATTCGGAATGTAATGGAAATTCTGTCCATTTACATTATAAATAACAAATAATTTTCTTTATGACTTAATAAATTCAAACAGTACAATGTTGTGAATAACACGAAAAACCAATGGTTCATTTTTCTTCTAAGTTGTCATTTTTGAATTCGCGCGGATCAGTACACCACTCTCCCACCACAATTCAAAGCTAAACAGCGGACACAAACTTCAAAGGCACCGACGGCCAGTTGTACTTCTGGGGCCCAATTCTTGAAATCATGTCGTATACGAAATGACGTCAAAATGACGCAATTGTCGAACGATTTGTATAGTTTTGTATGAGAGTTACGTCATTTTGACGTCATGTCGCATACGACATCGGTAATCGTAATTCGAGAATCAACCCCCGCTTATTATTCTGTGCCCCAGTGATCCTGCTTATAAGAGTGCAGGGCGTTTGTTGCTTAATAAGATAATTGGCCGTGTTTTAAAATTACTCGAACAAGCGTTCGAGCGTTTGATTAATATGCAATTTCCTACCTAATTGAAGACTAGATTAAGGTGAGAAATCGCATGTTAAATAAATGCTCGAAATTCGCGTAATTTTAAAACACGGTCAATGTCAACACTGATTACGTTATCATTAGTGATGAGCAAATTAGCGATTTTTTAATAACGGCGCTATCCGTGATTGCTATTTTGAAATAGCGGCGATTTTAAACCGTAATTGCGATCGCGGGTTGAAAGCTTAACATCTATACGAATAACAAGTAAATATGAGCATGTGCGATAGGTTCCTTTGTTGCTGGATGGCGGGAATAGCCACCAGCTTTGACTTGAATCAATTAACTGTGTTTGGATCTAGGACCTGTTAAAAAAAACTACCAAGAAAACAGTAAATAAAAAACTAATAACGCTTAAAATTCAGTTAAAAATCACTGCGGTAAGATGTTTCGTTGAACGTAAAGAAATCGATCAAGCGATATTTACTAGCAGTGTTCCGATCCGCTTTAAATCGCGGTTTTGTAATCGCCGTTATTTCAATAATAGTGCAGCTGGCGTTATTAGCGATTTGGTAATAGCGGCGATTAAATAACCGGTAGCGAAATATGGCTCATCACTCATCACTAGTTATCATTGGGCGCGTTTAGCGAACAGCAGTTCCTGAGTTGAGTTGAGTTGAGTTCCAGTTGCTGAGTAAGCAACTCAGCAATCGTTTGTGATTGGCTATTACCTTAATATGAACCAATCACAAACGATTGCTGAGTAAGCAACTCAGCAGCTGCTGTTCGGTAAACGCGCCCATTGTCGCCAACATAACGGAAATGTTGATTGTTTGTTAGGTCACTTTGACGTTTAATTAACCTATACAACGCAATTAACTGATATAAATGTATTATCCTGTCTTCTACCAGACATTTATACGTAAAATAGCATGACGGAAGAAAGGTTAGTAACGGAAGTGCCCAGCAGTTTAAAACAGCTGGCCCGTTTAGTCGTCCGGGGATTTTACACGATAGAGGATGCCCTCATAATCGACATGCTCGTGCGAAATCCGTGCATGAAAGAGGACGACATCTGCGAGCTGCTCAAATTCGAGCGAAAAATGCTGAGAGCGAGAATCGCCACGCTAAAGAACGATAAGTTCATACAGGTGAGGCTGCGCATGGAGACAGGCAGCGACGGGAAGGCTCAGAAAGTTAACTATTACTTCATAAACTACAAGACTTTCGTGAACGTGGTCAAGTACAAATTAGATTTAATGAGGAAGAGGCTGGAGACGGAAGAGAGGGACGCCACGAGCAGGGCGAGTTTCAAATGCCCCGGCTGTTTAAAAACCTTCACGGACTTGGAAGCAGATCAGTTGTTTGATTTTGTGACCAGTGAATTTAGGTGTACGTACTGTAGGGAAGTGGTCGAGGAAGATCAGTCCGCCTTACCGAAAAAGGACTCTCGGCTGTTACTAGCCAAGTTTAACGAACAGTTGGAACCATTGTATATATTATTGCGGGAAGTAGAAGGAATAAAATTGGCTCCTGAAGTTCTAGAACCCGAACCGGTCGACATCAACACGATAAGGGGAATTGACAAGAAACATATGCAAAACGCAGAGCAGGCTTGGTCTGGCGAGGCGACGAGAACCACAGGATTCCTTGTTGAAGAAACTAGAGTCGACGTCACTATCGGTGATGATTCTTCTAATATGGCCATTACCAATCGGAAGGAAGCTCCGATTTGGATGATGGAATCCACGGTACTTACAAACGATTCTCAACTGGAAGGCAAAGGAGGCGACTCAATATTAGAGATTGCAGCTGAAAGTAGCAATACCAGCAGCAAGAATGATGATATAATGAGCGTTCTGCTTGCACATGAGAAACGTGCCACCACCAATACGGCGAATGCGATTAAGGGGTTGCCGAATGAATCAGATTCGAGTTCCGATGAAATGGCCGAGGTTAAAGACGAGGTCGGGGAAGTTGAAACCATGGAGAGCGAAGAAGAGGAAGACTCGAATATCCCAACGGTTATGGTGGGTAATAAAACGTACAATATCACCGATATAAATGACACAATCATCGCTGAAATGACTCAAGCGGAGAAAGAAGTATACGTACAAGTTTTCCAAGATTATTACTCTCATATGAATTACTGATTTTTGTTCTTTATTTATCACGTCGAAGCGATTTATTTTATTTGTACCATTTCTTTTGTAACTAAACCGTGCAAAGTATCAATGATGTTTTACTTTCGCCCCTTAAATGTCAGATGTGAATTCAATTCAGTTTCATCTCACCCAGTGTACATAAGTATACATAAATAAAACTATTAATATTAATTGCATATATATTTTTAAATAAATTACTATTATAGGCTACATCTTAAAAATACTTATTATATAAACTAAGTAAAAAAAAGTGTTTATAAATTACCATCTTAAAGCAGAAATCTCAGTACTGCAGAATTTATGCGGACTACGAAAATAGAACAGTTAAATTTAATGGACCCCTCCGACTCATACTTGTGTTACCTTACTGTGGTTATAGTAACGTTTTGGGGATTCACAAGTGGCTGTAATTTTTCAGCAAAACGTTTATAATTTCTATCCAATTCCCGCTGGTAATCTCTCTGATCAGATCCAATTAAGTTCTTATTTTTCTTTAGTGCATCTTGGCATCTATCACACAAAAAAATACACATTAAGTTAGCAACTCTAATTAATAGCATTTTTGATTGGTTCACTGTGTGTTTGTTCTACACTTTTTAACTCCTTTATACTATTTTTCTCACTCCTACTTTATATTATATACATACATCTCACTCTCTCAGTACCAGTTGGTGCGAAAAGGGCAGAACAGAACTTGAATGTGCACTCACAATACCTTCATCTCGTTTCATTGCATGAGGTTAAAGCAAGATGCGAATATTCTGAGTGCACACTCAGTGCACCCCAATTGAGAACGCCATAAAAGTGCACTTACTTTTTAGAAAAATCTTTAAAGCATAACCTCAATTTATTTTGGTGCTTTGTGAGAGGCTTTCCGTCGCACGGAAGGAAAGTCATGGCCATTTCTAACGGTCCCTGGTTGACGGTGGTGCCGATGCACCCTTGAAGGACCATTTGTAAAATTTTTGGGTCGGGTGGTTCTTGCTGCGTCGCCGCTGCTAGTTCCAACGTTTTCTTTTGAATGTCTTCAATGGCGACCTGAGATTGAAACGTTTTCAAATTAAAGCGTTTTCCCCTCCTCTTTCGAAGTAGAGAAATAAAGCCGTGCCATGCGAAAGTTACAAAACAAATAACCATCTAGGGTGCGTTTGGAAAGTTCTGGATTCGTTGTCTGGCTCATAGATGGCGCGAACAGTCCAAGAAATAGAAACTTTTGGCATCAAGAGATGTAGCAGTATTGAAAACGTTTGCACAGTATAAGTAATTAACCAGTAGGTCACTTAAACGTCAGTGTCAAAAAAACGCCATTCTATTTGATACCCTTATGGAAATGCAATGTAATTTGCAGCTGGGTAGGTATCAAACAAAAGAGCAAATGTGACGCTACTGTGTGATTCTTATACTGTGACCAGGGTTGGGAAAACTACGTGTAAAAAATATTTTCTATATTACATTACGCCTGGACGTAGTCAAATGTAATTATTACTCGACGTAGTTTACGTGAAATGTCACATTTCTAACCTCAAAATGAATGTTATTTGACATGTAAAATAAATAAATATTGCGTTTTTCATTTTTCTTAATTCTTCTATACACCAATTTTAGCCATTTTACATAAAAATAGATATTAATTTGTGTATAACTAATTAATTATAACCTTAAAATGAAGAAGTAGAAAACAACGTAATTTTTAAAGTAGTTAATTCATATTTTACAATGTAGATAATTACAAAATCTACGCGTAATTAATGGATACATATACGTCTCATTTTCTACGTCCCAACCCTGACTGTGACGTTTGAAATTTTGATTATTTACTCTTTTCGAACTTTTGTCTCACTCTTACTTGTGTTAAAACTGATTCGGCTCTCATTCTATAGAGTGCGAAAA
The DNA here is from genome assembly GCA_958336345.1 of Dorcus parallelipipedus. Taxonomy (NCBI): domain Eukaryota; kingdom Metazoa; phylum Arthropoda; class Insecta; order Coleoptera; family Lucanidae; genus Dorcus; species Dorcus parallelipipedus. The sequence continues at coordinate 28,555,263 of OY284483.1, forward strand.
GCGTAAATAGAGTGAACAGAGTTGAATAAACGAACGCAGCTCCAGTAATTTCCCCGGATCTCCCTATGTTGCTAACTTCAGTTTAATAATTGGTTGTACATATCGATATCAAGCTCAGTGGAAAGCAGTGTGGGATCAGGAGAATGAATTTCGATCGTCCTGTAGCAGTAATCATCAATTTACGAGGTTCTAAATAGTGCCCATAGATGACGCGTTGAAAAGAAAATAGGGAATTTGCACCCATAGAACGTAAGGTTGCTAAATGCTAAGTTTTTAGCATTATGAAAATGTATAGAACGGACAACGAAATTTCAATAAATAAACAAACTGGCACGGACAATTTTGACGTTCAATAAAAATTTTACGACTAATCGTTCTTGTTTATTTTATATCTTGACAAACTGCTCCATTCAAGTTCCGCTCTAAAAGTAAGGGTACTGACTTTGCCAGCTCTGATAGGTCTGCTACTGTACCAAGAGCTAAAATGCAGTAAAATGAATAACGTACAGTCACGAGTAAAAAAAAAATTGTCGTCAATGTCAATCACAAATTTGATGGAGGGCATTTCGCAACTGCGAACATGAAGCTCGCGTACTATTGCTTCAAAAAAAGACAAAAAGTACTGGCTTTTTAGGCTTCCTAAAAATCAAAAGATCAATTGCTAATAATTTCACTGAGGTTTTGACACTTTAGCAAGCGCCACCTATTTGCAACAAGAGAATACTACATTCTGGTTAGACGTTTGATATCTCTTTACGTTTTGACTGAAACATAACCTCAATAAAAGCATGATTTACCTCGACTGGAGTTAATGTTATCTGCGTTCTATGCACCACTTGGATTCGCGTTTTCACGTACGGAAAATGCACGGCGGTCGTAAGTATGGTCTTGCGCTTGTACTGTTCATGAAGTTCCCCGTGAGCACGGCCGTTCGCAGTGAAAGGTGTAGCATAAACGAATCGTTCTAAAATTAAAAGCAATTACTAAGGCCCGGTTCCTGAAAGCAAAATGTTAAACTAACAGATCGTTAAATCTAACGAATACAATCGGGTTTCTGAAAACATTTTTTCAGTTTAAACGTTCTGGTTTGAGCCCGAACTAATAGTTATTGAAAAATCAAAGCGATGGCGTTGCATGTTTTGTCGGTATACCGTCACTACAGGGGGGTGTTCGAAAACACAGGGAGTAAGTATAAGAATTATACCAACAGACTGAATAAAGTGAAAAGCAAAATATATATGAGAGAGAAAAGAATATTACCCAAGAGTAATGCTCTGAGTTTTCGAACACGCCCCAGCTGAATTTAAAAAAAAAAACGGGAAATGAAATTTTTCCAATTGTAAATTCGGTTGTATTTGTCAATTAATTGTCCACTTGACAACAGGGACTTGACAATACATACCTATTAAAAAAATCTAACCTATTTATTTATAAACTGACGTAGCATCAAATAATTCTAACCTATTTCTAATAAAGTCATTTTCACACTATGAAAATACTGAAAAAAAGGTGCCAATTTTTTTTGACAGTATCCGTTTTTATTGATTTCAGCTGAATTCAGCTGTATTTCTATGCTCGCTCCCTGCGCCCAAGAATCCACGGTTTAAGTTTTAAGTAATTCCCCTTTGTCTGCCAGGTTTGCTCGGCCAACGTAAGATTCATAGGCAGACAATTTACGTACTAAATACGCGTACTTTTGGGAAATTATTTAAGAACCTTGTGTAAGCAAGTAATCACGGTCTTCGGTTATTTGTTTATCAAGGTATGCATACGCGTACACACGCGTGAAACAGGCGCGTATCACTTGCACTAAAATGACCAAATTTCCACTTTCGTCAAATTCAGTGATCACTTTAGTCAACTTTAGTGACCACTTTCGCCAATTTCAGTGACCACTTTCGTCAACTTTAGTGACCACTTTCGTCAATTTAGTGACCACTTTGATCAACTTCAGTGACCACTTTGGTCAACATCAGTGACCACTTTCGTCAACTCTAGTGATCACTTTCGTCAACTTTAGTAACCATTTTCGTTTATAGTCATTAAATAAATACTGTACCGTGATCCATGTGCTTAATGTGTAAGGTAAAAAAAACCACGTTTTTGCACTAAAATGACCAATTTTGCACTTCGTCAATTCCAGTGACCATTTTCGTTAACTTTAGTGAACCACTTTCGTCAATTCAGTGACCACTTTGATCAACTTCAGTGACCACTTTGGTCAACATCAGTGACCACTTTCGTCAACTTTAGTGACCATTTTCGTTAATGTATTACCACATAGGTTAGATACGTTACGATTTTTAATTTATATAAACTGCGCATGCGCCAATGAGGTTAACGGATCTGTATCTTGCACTAAATTAATGACTGTGCCAATTCGCTGAGTTAAAGTGTTTCAGAAACCCATTTTCTAATTCAAAGACGAGTTAAACTAATCGGCTCGTTAAATTTGTTTCTAGAAACCGGCCTTAATAGATGTTGGTACTTGTAACGAGTTTTCAATTAAAAAACTTCTCGCAATGTGCAATGAAATGACAAAGACAAAGACCGAAAAACCAGAAATCATATAGAACATTTTCATATCTTTTATAAATACAACATATGAAATATGTGAAGAGACTTCTTTCTTCAAAAGTCAGATTATATTTCCCTATTACTTGTGCCATATGCTCAGACATACTTTCTCGACATTTTTTATGGCATGCTAGAGAAGTTTTTTATTTGAAAGCCCTTTATGTTTAACTTACTTATGTTGTAATTACGATCGAAATGCGTTTGTCTGTATCGTAACTCAAAAGGTTCGAAGTAAGGCTCGACGTACGTAATCTGTATGTAAGCTTTCTCAGGATCGAGAGTGCTAACATCGACTGTATTCGAATCTTTTATTATTACAATGTTATCGGCACCGAATCTTTCGGCATAGAAATTCTGAAATTGAATTCAGTGTTTCACATACTACTTTAACGTCACAGTAGAACTACAAACCTCCAGCCTGCTGAATATTTCAGGCAGTTTCGTTAATGTAGGTTCCTTGTATATGAATTCCTCACCGTCTAAGTCACCGAACTTAGATCCGTAGAAGCCTACACGAAAGTATGTGCCGAAAACCCTCTTTCCGAAAAGCTGATCGATTCTCGTATAGGCATCATGTAGTTTTCTAAAAAAAATTAATTGGGGTTGAACGAGTATCTCATCCATTATTATTGATAATCTCACCCATGAATGTTACCAAGTTTTTTAAAATCGTGATTTTGCTCAGCAATCGGTATAAGCACCCTGTAGATGTCGTTCATCGGTTCGTACATAGCAGCAGCATGCAGATTACTCGCAGCATGTTCCAACAACCCCAGCAATCCACCTTCAGTGAAGCCCAAGCAGCCACCTTCGCGTTCGGGGCTTAAGACATCGTCAGAAACTGCGCTTTCCTCCAGCACATTCGGTGTAACTTTTTCCAAAGCGGCTGCGCCCGCAGGTAAATGAGGCAGAGGTTCCAACATGGCCAGATACTCAGCGACCAATGCGGCAGAATGCACCAGGCACATTCCGGCTTCGCAGTGGTTACCACGCTCCATGTGCTTCTGCGCCATGTTAGCCAACCACGTCAATCGTAAGTCAGGCGAATTCTGGTACCCCTTCGCAATTCGATACATGAGATCGAGCAGCATCTCCGGGTCTTCTTGGAACTCTTTCATTTTAACCGTGTCGGAAAGAATCATGTGCAGGTTGAAGACGAGGTCTCTGACTTGCTCGGGGAAGCTAGTGTCCATAAGTTCGGTATCGCGCTCACCGTATTCGAGGATCGTTTTCAAAGACCTTCGCAGTGAATCATCGCTAAACGATGCGGACGTGCCCACCAGGGAACTTAGGGACATCGTCACTTGCATCTTGACTCTTGCAAAATTCTGTAATTAAGAATGGACATTGATTTATTTATTTAATTTAGTTATTAAGGTGATACTTACGTTACCAATTTGAAACGTCTGTCTCATTAGTAAGTACAACGAAGCGGCTGCTTGCGAACGTACTGATGCGATCTGCGATCCACAGTGTTTTAAAAGTAGCAGGCATAAGTTAGCGCAGTGATCGCTTTCATCATCGAATAGGGCAGTGTGAAACTGCAATGATAAAAAAATTGTATTTTTTAATTTCAATTTAGTTTCAAAAATTCCAGCGACAAAGAAACCTTCTGTGATATACACTATCTATGGAAAGGCATTGTCATTTGTACGTGATATAAAATTTGTTATATTTGTATTTGTTGTATTGTATACATATATTTTGATGTACTACACTGTTATTTTGTATTAGTTTTAACTGTTGACCATATCTGACTAATAAAGAAGTATGAGTAAACAGCTGCACATTGCGAGAAACAAAGTACATAGATATTTCGATTTTCGCGATTTCTACTTCTAACAGAAAATACCGTCACTAAATAATTATAGTACCGCAATCAGCCGCCATTTTAGTGAAAAATATTGGTGGGAAATTTAAACATCTAACCCTAAGAACGACACATTCGGGCATTTTAAACTTTTATTTGACAGGCGTTAAATTTGATTAAACTTACCAGAAAGAAAATCATTAGAAAAGTCGGCAATTTAAACTTGCCGGAAAAAAAACACTAGAAATGTCGACCATTTAGGTTTGCCGGGAAGAAAATAACTTGTTAGTGCAAGAACGTTTTTTTATCCTACACATTGAGCATATTATGGACGAAAATGGTCACTGGAGTTGACCAAAGTGGTCATTGAAGTTGACCAAAGTAGTCACTGGAGTTCACCAAAGTGGTCACTGAATTGACGAAAGTGGTCACTGAAGTTGATGAAAGTGGTCACTGAAGATGATGAAAGTGGTCACTGAAGTTGATGAAAGTGGAAAGTCGGCCATTTTTGTGCAAAAACATGGTTTCCTTATCTTACACATTAAGCATATGGATTGCGGTACTGTATTTATTTAGTGACTGTAACAGAAAAAGGAAGCAATCGCCATCTGTCTAGATTTCAGGCAACTAAAACTGAGTGCGGGAAATTCAAATAAGGCAATACCCCCCTCCCTCAACCTTTACGCATTTGAAACTCAAAACAAGATGTAATTAGGCGTTCTTTTTTTTAATTTTTAAACAAAACACGCTTCGTGAACGTAAACATAGTATTTCCTCGCCACCCGCCCTCATTGTTTAATTTTTTTATTTTTATATTTTAATTTAATTTTGAAAGCTCAAAACTGAAATTAAAAAAAATACATTCCATTCTGTGCACACGTACCTACGCGGTTGCAATTAATAATAACTTAGGGTTTCCACGCGAGATAAACTCGTCAGAAATGAGCTAAATCTCGCGAGGTTTAGGGCAACCAGAATTGTAAACTGAATCCGATCGGCATTAAGGATAAAAAAATGAACTCTAGAAATGTCGAAGCTTTTCGAAATAATTCATATTTGAAGAACAAAGAATTCTCTTTGATAATGCATAGGAGAAGAAAAAGGGAGCATTTCGATTGTCGCTCTTGATAGCGCCCTATCAAATTTTTCAAAATAACGAGCGCCATCTATCGAAATTTCAGTTAATTACAAGTTAGAGCGGGAAGTTCAAATTAAAAAAAAAATGATCTGTATACAAGGCAAATTTAAAAATAATTTAAGGTTTCCACGCAAGATAAACTTGTTAAGGTCCCTAGATAAAAGCATTCTATGTACGTATTTGGTGTCTTTACTTGGTTAAACCTATTTAAGGATTTTAATTATGTCACTAAATAGATAAAGTACTGCAGTTCAAGAAACCAATGTAAACTTAAATTTGACTCAAAATGGCTACCAGAATCGAGCGCAGGAAATAGGTAGAAAAATCGAATCTTTTCCGAATAATTCACGTTTGAAGAACAATGGTAATAGATGAGAGAAAAAGTGTCTTTTTTGATTGCGCTCTATAAAATTTTTCAAAATAACAAGCGACATCTATCGAAATTTCGGGCAATCACAAGTGAGTGCGGGAAGTTCAAATTTAAAAAAAAACGATTTCGTTCTGTACATATACAAGATTGCATTTAATAATTCATTTATATTTAGTTTCCACGCAAGATAAACTCGTCAGAAGTTCAGTTAATAGATATCTCCAGGTAGCCAAGTTAGTTTTAAAAATAGTTTGTGAAATACTCAATACATGTCACAAATTGAATATTTATCATAAACTATTTGCTAATTCCGAAACTCAAAAATAAGCTTAAAGTGTAGTCAGGACACGGCAATGTGGCATACGGTTTATGCTGTTAATTCTCCTTTTAAACTCTTAAATCACACATCTTAGTTATAGGATTTGTTTGAAAGGTACTTATATTTACAGGTTTCGGTTTTTCACTCTGCTTTTCCATATTTGGTGAGCTGGCTCCAAACCAAACTGAGTTTGTCTGCAAATTGGGGCGTCAAATTTAAGCTGCGTTCGTCTTGATCAACTCCGTTCGCTCTATTTACTCTTTTCGCACTTTTGTCCCACAACCCACTACTACTTGTATTAAAACTCACTCGCTCTCACTCTTCAGAGTGCGAAAAGAGTAGATAGAGTGAACGAAGTTGATCAAGACGAACGCAGCTTTAGAACACTTGATGAGCCATCTGTCTATTATCTATTATTCTATTATCTGTGGCTCCAGCTAGCTAGGTTTAGCCCAACCAGGAAACATAAGCGGAAAAAAGTAAAAGATTTTCGGAATAATTTTGATGAACAACAAATTCTCTTTAATAAGAGAGACAAAGAGATATATTAATAAATATAACATCAAGAAGCGGCGCTATCTATTGAAATTTAAGAAAATTAGAATCGAGGGCGGGAAATTCAAATTTAAAAAATCATTTCTTTCTGCACGCAGCTTTAATCAGTTATTTTTGTGATTTACCCGTACCCTAGTATCTCGTATGTAGAAGCAAGCTCCATCTATTGTGAATTCTGCTAACTGCCAGAAAATACACTCGCTTGAAATTTATGTACTAACTGAGTAACCGCTCACATGAGAACCATGATGCGACGCATTAATTCAGTTGATTGATAGTTTTTCTAGGAGTGACTCTGAAAACTACCGGCTCTTGTATTTAGTTATGTTTATATACTTTAAAGAAAGAAAGACACTGAGTGTCTGAATTTTAAAATAATTATAAACTGTTAAAGATGATTGTAAAATTACCATAGTTAGTAATATGACATTTTGCACTTAACACTTGTATTAAAACTCCAGTGTCTTTCAGGTTGGGTTTCTGCGTTATTATTATTTTTTTTTAATAATACCTTGTACACTAGATTTCTTTGTGAAGCGAACATGTGGGGCAGTACAGTCGTGCTTTGGTTTTTCCCCAGGGCGTGTAATAGTACAGTCAAAGCTAACCCAACCAGGGTCTGTTGAGAGTCCCAGGTTGCTATGGTCACTATACACCGCTCTAAGGTATCCAGGACTATAAACGACGCTTCAGTCGCTAAGTGCCCCTCTAAATGAACGTCAGTTAAAGTGTCGTCTTTTACTCTTTCTAGATTGTCGTTGCCGGGGCGATAGGACATTTGTTCCTTACGCCAGCGGAATTTCTCAGAGGGCCCCGACTGTTGTCCACCACCTAAAGATGTATAAAAATTATAAAGATTTGTAGGACAGTACAGTCGGAGAAAAATTACTTTTCCTCTTTTGCATCATTTCCCTAGCGGAGCCCTGCCCCAATATAATATCTTCCAATCTAGATTTTACATCTTGCGTAACCTGAGCATGTGCGTACCCAGATGGGGGAGGAGCCCGTCTGCGAGGCCTGTACTCGAAGCAACTGGTGCACGCATCCAGCAAATGAAGTAAGGTAGCAAGTCTACCGCAAGTCAATTCGCCCAGCCATTGAGACAGCGAGTCCTGATCGACGTTCTTCAAAACCCACAGGACACAAATCAAAAGATTGCGAGACACTTCCGAACTTAAACCGGTTTTCCTAGTCTGCAAAATGAAACTCGTCAAGTCAACCCTTAACTTGTGACGTGTGTCGCTTACGCTTTGGAAGCCTTCGCAGCTTGGTGGAGGTAAAGCCCCGGCTATCGCTAAAGCGATTGCCTGGTTTATGTTGGTGGGGCCGTGGACTTCGTCTGGCATGTATCGATCGTTCTTCTCCGACCCCCAATGATGCAGCAGGGGCAATACATCCATCGCTATATTCAGTAGGGGAAGGTAAAGGGCAGCGACGCGTTTCCTTGCCTCGACTGATGAATACCTTGGGTCACTATCGTGCCAGTACAGTAAATATCGGATGATATCTACAGCCTTACTATGTAATGAAGCATTGCTGGAAATAATAAAACGATTAGATTCTTAAATAAAATAAAAAGCACGAATACTTACGGCATCTCTAATAAAACTGTTGCCAAATCGCTTAATGCAAGCCCACTTAAGTAATGATGTTGTCTATACTCGGAAGTCAACTCAGCAAAAGTACTTGCCCTCTCTTGACTAGCCGGTGGCCCGGATAAGAATGAGTTTTGACTCGTCGAACTGGTAACGCTGGGACTGGGGGAGACGCTACCCCCCGACGACATAAAAGGTGTTGCAAACGGCAAGTTGAGGGCTATGTGGTGTTCGTGGCTGCAAATAATTCTTACGCACTCGAGCTTCAGCTCGATTAAAACAGCGGGGTCCTGAATCGAACTGATTTTCGCCTGCATTTGCTTGGTGTACGACCTGAGCAATTGCATCGTGTATCCTCGATCGGCAATCGAAAACAAGTCGAATATGAAAAAGGACAGGGCCGCATTTAACTTGTGCGCTTTCCTCAAGTCACCGGTGGAATGAGAGATTATCTCGGTTGTGATCGTTTGCACCAGCAAGGAAATGTCATCCAGAAACTGTTCGGAGAATCTGTTTCTTCGAGGTGCGTCCAGGCTTCTGGTGTAAGCCAAATGTTCCACCATGCTTTTGATTATAAGTTCGAATAAGAACCAAGCGTTCTGCATGGATAGATCTTTCGAGCGTCCGCTCGAGACGACCCAGTGTAAAGCGAGCTCCTGATGCACGATCCTCTGGCAGCCGTTCATGTTTAAAGTTACGTGTTCCATGTTCGAAGTTCGCATGCTCGCTGCTCTATCCAACCCCCTGGAGCTTAGATGAGACACTTCTAAATCAGGATTGGACGAGGAACGTGCTAGGGGTGCAACGCTGTCATAAGCGGGTGATCCTCGTGAGTTTGAATTGAGGGGGTGTGGTAAATTGCACTGGTACTGAATGTAGGTGGCCAGCAGGGAATTTCGTGAATGCTGATCCGTTTGTAGTTCGTGCAGGTTCTAATTAAACAAATCAAATTAATTCAAATCGATTATGGACTGGTCTTTCCATCTCATAATAAACTAAATAATAGTTATTCATCGAGTAATTACCATGGAAACAATTCATAAAATCAAACAACCATTCAGAAAGGTCAAATTATTCGTAGAATAACTTTGATAGGAAGATGGAAAGACCGGCCCTTATTATTTTCAAAGGTCTTACCGACATGTTGTCAAGCAACAAACACAACGCTTCGAAAGAAGTGCTTCCTACGTTGAGAATGTGGCCGGATATTCTTGGGGGTTGAACCAGAAGTTGTATGATGGTGTCGAAAATAATGGGTAAGTTACGAACTATTGTTTCAGGACGGGCTCCTGCTAGTCCTAACATTGCCGATCTGAATGTGAATGTGCACGTGAATAAACAATTCATATAATTTATGAAAATTGCTTTTGCTTTACAAAATAATCAATCATCAATCTGGTTGGTGGACTTGTTCACCGTTGAATTAAATATGTACAAAACTCTAAATTATATTAATAATTAACAAATAATTGTTATTTCCAAAACATAGTTGACTTCAGTTGTAATTATTATATTTCGTAATAATTTTCAACGGACAAGAAAGTGCTTCAATTTAAAACCTGGTGATGATTTTCTTAAAGTGTATGGTAAGGTCTGTGTCTATAACGTCCTTGGTTATAGTATGAATTTTAGGAAATCTATCATTTTAACGTCCATGGATTTTAAGAGGTCCATCTCTGTTTGTAAAGTCCTTGGTTTTGGGTGGATTTTATATGATTTTGGTAAAGTCCATGAATTTTATGAAATCGTGCATTTTAAAGTTTATAAGTCTGTGATTTTAAAGTTCACGTTTTCAAAGTTCATGAAATTTAACAAGTCCATGATTTTCAAATTTGTAGATTTTAAGACCTATGACCTTAAAGTCCATGCATCTTCATGAAATCTATAATTTTAGTCTACTTTTGCTTTACAAAATAATCAGTCATCAATTTGCTGACTGCAATTGTAATTATTATATTTTGCAATAATTTTCAGCAGACGAGAAAGTGCTTCAATTTAAAACCTGGTCACACCTGGTGATGATTTTCTTAAAGTGTATGTTAAGGTCTATGTTTATAACGTCCTTGGTTTTCGCATAGTCCACGAATTTTAGGAAATCTGTTACATACTTTAACGGCCATGGATTTTAAGAGGTCCATCCGTGTTTATAAAGTCATGATTTTGATGAAGTCCATAAATTTTATGAAATGATGCATTTTAAAGTCTATGAATTTCATGAAGTCTGATTTTAAAGTTTACGTTTTCAAAGTTCATGAAATTTAACAAGTCCAGGATTTTCAAAATAGTAAATTTTAAAATTCAAAAGTTGGAAATAATTCCCTGAAAAACCGTGGAGAGGAAACATCACAAGCATATCGCATGACAGGCTTGGGTAAGTCAGTATTTGGTTTTTATTTTAAACATTATGCAAAACGTGTATATAAAAGAGAATGGACCTTTAAAATGTATTAAGCAAGAATAAATACCTTAGTTCGTTTTCTAATCCCGCTTCACCTAGCCTAGGCGGTATCACCCCGGTATGAACACAATCATACGCAGTCAAAAACCGTTCGACAGCGGGATCATGAGTGTGGACACTAGAGACGGTGTCCAGCACGACGGTGAAAAGACCCTTGTGATTATCGAGCCAACGAGTCCCCGGCAGGCAAACATCTGCAGGAATATAGCTGTAATTAACCGGAGGTGGTTCCAACATAACGGGAAGGCAAAATTCCCCCGACACAAGTCTTCCATCGCGAAGTAACGGCAACCACTAAAACAAACAACGTATCAACGACACTAATTAAAAACAAATCGATCAGTAACGTACGGTGTAGCCTACGGGAGTATCGACAGACATTTGCTCAACTTTACGTTGACAAGAAATGTGGTAAAAAGTGAACAACAAATGGTGGTTATCGCCTAAGCTTGCGGGCAGCTTAATTTTGATTTCGTCGTAAAATAACGGGCTCCTGCTGTGATAGGTTACAGCCGTGTAAGCTTCGTTAGTCATTTCGGGGCAACTCGATTTCCCAAATATATTATAGAGAGCGTGTTGTTCGCCTTCACCCACCATAAGTTGCACTCTAACGGCTAAATTACGTGCTGATCCCGCTCGATTGGAGAAGTTCAATTCCTTCGGGCTAACAAACAATAAATTTCTGTAGATATAATGAGGGGTAAGTAATTCTTTCACGGGGAATTCTAGCAGTTCTTTCACCGGCCTGCACTTATCATCCGGATACGGATATATTTTAACTAACTCGGTCGTTAGACTGTTTTTTAATTCGACAGGGCAAGGTGATATGTCTAGTTTTAAAGTTGCCGGTATGCATTTCAGTTTTTTTAGAATGAGATTCGGTCGCTTTAACTCGAGCAGACATTTATACAAGTCTTCGTCTCTCAGTTTCTCTCCTTCTTGTTTAAAAAACGAAGTTATCGTTAGTGTGATAGGCCTGAAGTTGTCTAAACTGTTCGCTAGGTGATCGGGGGACCAGGACCTACGTTTCTCTGCTCGCCTTTCCAACGAACCCCTTCGGGTTAAACTGCCCATGTCCGATGCTTTCTTACGCAGTTGTTCCAAACCACTGCTCGCAGACTTTCGATCTGTAAGCGAAATAAAATCTCAAGTGAACTTTACTTTTGATATTAAGGAGTTCTTACCTAGACTGTTCGTATTCGAGCTGGTGCCGGTTGAATCTCGATCGCTGTCTCTGTCCAAAGAATTTCCACCGTTGATGACGTTCATCAAGTACACGGCGGTCCAAGCGAATGCCTGCCGATATTTTCCAAGCCGTTCGCAAATGCTGACCGCGTTCGCTTTTAATTTGTCACGATTCTAAAACTTACGAAATCAAAACTCACTTCGGAAGTCTCGGCAGTCATCTTACCTTATCTTCTTTCAAGTACGGTTCGATGCATTCGTTAATGTCTCCTTGCAAGACCTTCTCGATTCGCACCACGAGAAACAAATCCGACGACGGATGTGATATATCGAAGATGCAACCTCTCGCCAAAGTACTTGTGTCACTGTAGGGTATGTGACCCCCGAGCATACGCTTCAGAGATTCGGGATTCACATCGAAATAGAAAGTCTCAGATACTTTCTTGCGCTCTTTAGCATCGTATAGGGCCATGGAGGCAAACAATGGTTCCACTTCGAGATCGAGACTGGTTGCAAAACACAAATTGAAATTTACACAGAACTAACACAACATAATGTAACCTACGTTAACTGCGAACATTTCACTAGTATTCTGTGTCCCGTGTGCTCTGCGGGTGGAGGTGCAGGCAAACGTCTTTCGACCGATTCGGTAACATCCTCGTTAACGGGGCACAGGGCGAATAAATGTTCTTGCCTTTCGATCTGTCGACGGCTTTCATTTAATTGATCCAAGGCTTCCGGGGCAGTGTGTTCTAAAATTTCGGGAATCAACGGGTCCCCGGCCGAATGACGCAAATCTAGCGATGCCCATGAATTTCGTGGTGTCAACGTGTCCCCACATGAGGAAACCGATGAGCCGACTGAGAGGACACTTTGCCGACCACTGCTCCCCAGTGAGGTTACGTCTGTAACGAAAGAAATAATGATTGTTCCACACTTGGTTTTCCAAGCCACCTAATTCACTTGTGGTCTCTGATGCGGTAGCTTGAAAGTCGATTTCGAATTCCTGTCTTGGACTGGGTTGTAATGGTTTCGGTATGTTAGTTCTTGGGCCGATGCTGCTGCTTAGATTTCTGCTTTGATACCGGACGACACGCCAGTCCGATGTGTAACAATTTACACATGTTTGGACGTGCGGTGGTAAACTTTCACTGAAAATATACATTTATTTATTTACTCTATTTTTTGTTTTCCTTATAAATACATAATACTAAATATTTCCTCCTTCGACTTTAAATTAGTATTATTCATAAAATTCCTTCAAATGAATAAGAATTTCCTTTTCCCCGCGTGACACAAAGAAATCCATAAAACGAAAAATTCCCTCCGGTTGGCAACACTGCCATACACAACAGATTTCTAGAGTTAGGTTTCCACCTGGTGCAATCATGGAATACGCCCGGTGCATTGCCAATTTGCCTATATTATCCATATAAAAGTTCGAAAAGATTCGCATGCGAAAATGACGTAAACTCTTGTACAAAACTATACTAATCAACATAAACTCGTTTAAAAATCAACTCGATAAAATTTCTAAAAATTAAACCATATGACAACACTTACCAGCTTGTGCTGCCTTGTTGTCTTAATTAATAATAATAATAATAATAATCATTCAGAAGATACGTTATTTCGACATAATTTTCGCATGCGAATCTTTTCGAACAGGTTGAGAATAGGGCCCCTGGTGAATGTACCCACAAGAGTGCTTTCAATGCACCGGGTTCGTTGGCAGGCCCATCTCTACAGATTTCTATGTTGGTGTTTATTTTCTCCGGTAGATGGCACTACTAATTCCTTGGCTAACTTGGCTATTCTTGGTCTTTTTAGAACATTCATCAAAGTTATTTATTATCTTCTTATCTTTGGTTTTTCAGAAGTATCATCCCTAGATTTTATAAAAAGTTGGCAATAAAATAAATACTCGCATTGACAATGTGAAGTAGAAAGAAAATTTGCAGGTCACGCTTATTAACAAGTCCTTAAACTGCAAGATTACCCACAAAAATGTTCTGAAGTTTTGTTACACACCGTATAAAAAAGAAAGTACTAAGTATATGGATTAAAAAAAGTCATACATATCTTCCTCAGGCACAATTGGTTTCAATGTGCGAATCGGCCTCTCAATAATTTCAACATCCACATCTCCAAATGGCACATCCAAAATAGACCTCAAAGGATCACGATCAATAAGGTTCTGGTACTGAGATAAAAAGTCTTCAAAGTCGAAGGGTTCAACAATATCGTGGCACCAACTCTGTTAAATAAAAATATAAAGCGTGAGCAGGAATGTTTATAATTAATTTCGAGTTTTTATACCGATGTTGATGAAGGTGAGATGAGGCCGCCTTTGTGACAGGCCACGTTCTTTCGAACATCTGCGGCGTGCTGTCTGAAAAATAATTAAATAATACTATTATTTTTTCGAAAGTACTTAAGTGTTACTTTGTTATTACAAGAAAAAGAAAACGTACTTTGATAATTTTTGGGTGAACGCCCTCTGGTTGGACGCCATTTTTAAATAAAACAATTAAAAGCAGTACCAACATAAATATTGACGACTAATTCATTTAACAGAACGTATGAAGATGATTGTTAATTAGGCATCGAAATATCATTTTTATGAAACAAACCTATTCATTTTAAATTTATGCTAATTATAGTTTGCTACAATATAGCGCTTCAATAACTCAAAAGACGAGATGCAGAAATTTTATTTTTGTATGTTGGTAGCATCTACCATTTGTTTATGTATCTGTAAAAATATGCCTGTTTTTTCTACTACGTGTTAAAGGAGGTAGTTATTATAATTAATTTATGAATGTTTGGTGTAGTTAGTACTTTAAACTTTTTTTTTTACATAATTTTCGACCAGATAGAGTTTAGTCTGCGCAGCTGCTTCTGGTGAAAAATGTTTCTGAGCACACTAAGGATGTTTTCTGTAAAGAACCTCATGAAGACATCGAATACTTCTGGTATGTTCAGGAAGTGCATGGGTTTGAGCTGTGGAAACAGTGCGAGGGCGATGTCCACTCTACAACCTGAAATTGTGCCGGAAGTATCCGCCGGTGTTTTGACTTCCAAAGAAGAATCCCGCGAGTTCATGGCCGTTTTCCCCGACATCGTGCGTGACTTAACAGAAGCCGGAAGACACACGGACATACCGGAAGTGACTAAATGGTACACGAAGGTGCTACAACACAATGTACCGAACGGTAAGAAAAGCAGGGGCTTGGCCGTTGTGGCCGCCTATAAAATGCTGGAAGATCCAAATAAGCTCACGCCGGAGAGCATAAAGCTTGCAAACGTCATGGGTTGGTGCGTCGAAATGCTGCAGGCATTCTTTTTAGTAGTTGATGATGTAATGGATTCGTCGGTGACACGCAGAGGTGCCCCTTGCTGGTATAAGCACGAAGGAGTCGGCTTGTCTGCCATAAACGACGGTATCTTAATCGAAAATGGCATATACTCGATTTTAAGGCGGTATTTTTCAAACTCGCCCATTTATATTCCCTGCATGGAGTTATTTCACGATGTAACTCTGAAAACCGCCATGGGACAAGCTTTGGACAGTATGTCGGTGGCCAACGGCAAACCAAATTTAGATGCCTTTACGATGAGCAGGTACAACTCTATTGTTAAGTATAAAACAGCGTATTACAGCTTTCAACTGCCGGTAGCTTTGGGCATGTACTTAGCGAATAAATTTGACGTGGAAATGCACAGGCAGGCCAAAACGATCTTGCTGGAGATGGGCCATTTTTTCCAAATCCAAGATGATTTTCACGATTGTTTCGGCGACTCTGCCGTAACCGGCAAAATAGGTACAGACATACAGGAAGGTAAATGTTCATGGTTGGTGGTCGTCGCTTTGCAAAGAGCGACACAAGCACAAAAGGAGATCCTCCGAGCAAATTACGGAAAATCCGATCCAGATGCCATCAGGGCCGTTAAGAATTTGTACGAGGAACTATGCTTACCGAGTACTTACACGATTTACGAAGACGAGAACTTAAATCTCATTCGAACTCACATTGAGCAGATTTCCAAAGGGCTTCCGCATAAACTGTTTTTCAAGATTTTGAATACCTTGTACAAAAGAGTCGCCTAGGAAAGTGTTCGCGGTTAAGATAATAATAAAAAAAAAAGGAAGGTGAAGCTTACAATGAGGATGTATGTAGAAAAGATGCAGCAGTAATTTTTGGAAGTAGAAACGTGTCCTAAAAGGAATCTCAGGAATTAACGCTGAGGTAACAATTAAACTAAGAAAAGTATTTAAGAATGCATTTAATTACACTATAGTGAATTAATAATATTATTTAAGCAAAGCAATAATAAACTAACGAAATTAATTATTTTTGTAACGGTTTTTACACCAAAAAGGTTTTTTTCTGAGTGTCCACGGTGAACTAATTTTGTAACTATCCCCTAGAATATACAAAATAGAATCTTGAGTTTTTGTCATCTTTAAAGTAATTTAAAGATGTGCTAGTATTAAATAATTAATTAATTACTTTGTTATTTAGAATAAGTCAACGCTTAAAAGTTAAGCAAATACATAATGAAGTGAAATTTCTTGGCAACTTAAACACAATGTTCTATTTTGATGTATCATGTAGAATCCTTTTTCATAATATTATGTTTAGAGTAATGAAGCTAGCGACTTGAATAGCATTGTCCTACTATTAAGTAAATCTAGTTGCAGTTAAAATTTGTGGTTATAAAACCTTTTTCTTTAACCTACTAAACGTGTACCTCAAATAACTAAGGAGTTTATTTTCTAAACACACTTTTTACATGTAAATTGAAAAATACTTTTGTTATGTTTATCTTTATCAGATAGTAAATGTAAAAATATTTCATAGTCACAATGTTTTTAGTATAGGTATGTTATTCATGTCTTTTGTTAAAGTTCAAAAAATTCATGCAAATTGAGTGTAGTGTTAAAAAAAAAACTTGCATAATATGTATGTAACCTCGTTAACAGACGCATTTCATACAGTAACGCATCATATTAATATCCTCAAAATCGTACAGTAATGGGTTACTTTACAACATAGCAACTATTACTGTATAGCAACGTACTAACTATATATATACTATGATTTTTCGTCCATCAATTGTGACAGTTATTAATGTCACTTCTATTAAACATTAATAAAATACGAAATGCGAAAAAATAGTATACGCAACTCGTTAGAAAAGTGTTTTACTTTTCTTAACTTGATACGTAATATACTATTCTGTACATACATAATCTACGCAAACAATAAATACATAACGTATTAATTAAGTTACGATTTATATTATTTTATTTTCAATAAAGTTTCCATTACTTAATTGGGCCCTGTAATAAAATAAGTCGTAGCCTTTGTATTTATTTAAAATGCTGATATCTTTTCTTCATATTCCTAGTTCTTGTTATTATTGGCAAGTGTTTATAACGATTTGATATATTTCTTTTGTATTACTTTTGTATGTTCATAATATAATAAAATAGTAATAATCTTTTCGGGCCTATTATTTCGAGTCACCTTGTCGATCTTATTGAAAGCAAACAAGAAAATGAATCTTTTTCTGATAAAATCATGTTCCTTAACAACTTGTTTTGCCTCATTAATGATAATTATCGCAATTGTGCGTCTGAATAAGATAAAAATAAGTGTGTACGTGTAACCATGTGTTGAACTTTGCTGCACTGGAAAAGTTGTGATAAACATCTAGACATTTAAATGTGTAACTTAAAAATGCTCTCCACAACACGACTTTTGTTTACCGACTTTACGTAAAGAGTAAATCCAACAATTAACAATTAAAGAGTAAATGTGAAATAATTGCGCCGCGGCACAATTATTTTCCGACTTATAATTCGTGTCGTGAAAGCAGATAGCAACAATGCCGTCGCCTCAAAAGCTAACACGCACGAGATGGCAGTCGAAGCGGACAAAACGTGTCAACGCAAACATGTAAATGTTGGCTGCGAGTCGTCAGGATCGCAATGGGGCCCCCGAGCATATTCTGTATAGTTATTTCGGCCCTAATTGAGGCTTCATCAGCAGAACAGTAGCTCGAGAACTCCACTGCAACCCCGACGACCAACAGCATATACGCACGCTTAGCGCGTGAATGCAAACATGTGAAATAATTGCGCCGCGGCACAATTATTTTCCGACTTATAATTCGTGTCGTGAAAGCAGATAGCAACAATGCCGTCGCCTCAAAAGCTAACACGCACGAGATGGCAGTCGAAGCGGACAAAACGTGTCAACGCAAACATGTAAATGTTGGCTGCGAGTCGTCAGGATCGCAATGGGGCCCCCGAGCATATTCTGTATAGCTATTTCGGCCCTAATTGGGGCTTCATCAGCAGAACAGTAGCTCGAGAACTCCACTGCAACCCCGACGACCAACAGCATATACGCACGCTTAGCGCGTGAATGCAAACATGTGAAATAATTGCGCCGCGGCACAATTATTTTCCGACTTATAATTCGTGTCGTGAAAGCAGATAGTAACAATGCCGTCGCCTCAAAAGCTAACACGCACGAGATACACACACTCGCAGCCAACATTTACATGTGTGCGTTGACACGTTTTGTCCGCTTCGACTGCCATCTCGTGCGTGTTAGCTTTTGAGGCGACGGCATTGTTGTTATCTGCTTTCACGACACGAATTATAAGTCGGAAAATAATTGTGCCGCGGCGCAATTATTTCACATGTTTGCATTCACGGGCTAAGCGTGCGTATATGCTGTTGGTCGTCGGGGTTGCAGTGGAGTTCTCGAGCTAGTGTTCTGCTGATGAAGCCCCAATTAGGGCCGAAATAGCTATACAGAATATGCTCGGGGGCCTCATTGCGATCCTGACGACTCGCAGCCAACATTTAAAGAGTAAATATTTAAGAGTTATTTTTGCTGCTTACTTAGGGTACTACATGTACAACGCAGCGTAAAGTAACGAGCGTCCACAGATCATAACTATAAAAGATGAGTCAGTCAACGTTAAACAGCGAAAGCATAATAAAAGGCGCTATAATATTGGTGCTCTGACGCAAAAAACAAAAGGCGCGGATTATGAAATCCTTTCTCTGTGATTCTATTTTGACGTGTGTTAGATAGCAAGGGCTTCAGGTTTGCACCGCGTCACAAAGGTTTGTTCTTCCTTGTTCGTGACGCGGAGCAAACCGGCAGCCCTTACTACCATGAACTATGGTCGCGGAAGCCTTCAAATTAAATTCTATTGTTTTATTTTGCGTTTTATTTTGTTGCTTGTAGTCCGATGAAAATTATATCATACGTTTTAGAAAATGCTTATGAAATACAACAAGATGTAAATTCGAGGGAGAGAAATCATAAACACAACACGAAAAGTAATAATGTATTCAAAAGAAAAACACAAAATAAAGTTGTAACATTCATTATATTGTTAATATTGAAAATGACAGTTGTGAACAAGCAATATCATTTAATCTGGAATTTGTAATCTTCCCCTTGCGTTAGGAAATGAATAATATTTATCTATTGCTATAAATACCTACAGTAGGTCCAGATTTTAATGACAAATAATAATGGCAGATGCTTGAGCATTTTTAATAATTCTTTAATGCTTAAGCATTTTTACGGTCACTTTTGAGACACTTATGGACAACGTTGGGGGACGCCGTCTCGCACCTTTTGCATCAACAAAATGCATACTTCTTTATCGGCTCACAGCATACATTTTCTTTTTCATTAGAGAAAGCTGATTATACAGAGTCCGTTTACGTGGTGTTAATTGTTTCTGACGAACCACTCCCAGCTGCTTTAATACGCCTTTGGAATGTTGCCCTGAATATACAGATATATAAATATCAAGTGTCGAATAATTATTGTAGTCCTGCGTGGCTGTGGTACCAAATATGAATGTACATTCTTACGGCACAAACAACAAACAAATTCTTGTTTACGTATTTAATGTTTTATTGCATTTGGAAACAACAATTACTTAAAAATGTTTGATTCCACAGCCACTCAGGACTACAATAATTGTTGGACACGTTATATAATATGTAACAGCTCCAAAGTAGTACCTCATAAGCATTGAATAATGATCATCATTTTACAGGGTCTGAAGTTTTTTTTATTTGAATATAGTAATGTAACGAACGAAAATAATGTGTGTAAAAATTTGCCAACAAGTGGAGAATCAAAAAATTGTACAGAAACTTCTAAAGACTTGATTTTGCTAAAAATTAATTTACGAGCCGTCGATATCCTTTACGTTATAATATCTAACCACACTTGGAAACGTGCCTTCCCGGAGACAGGATGTTGAAATCGATATGGAGGTGATGTTTTATCTGTACACCCTGGTACGCAACATTTCTTGTAACCCATAATGAGCAGCTTAGATTACTGAAATTATAATTACTATAGTATTCATACTTCTACTTTAAATAAAAATTTTAGCACTCACCTCAGCTCTTTCTACAAATTTTCACGGTAATTGTCTCTTCTAACACCTTTAAACAAAAATCCACTACTATACACAAACTAAATCTACAATATCTACAATAATATACAAACTAAATAATAATATCTACACCACTAAAGATTTACTAATAAGTAAATTTAGTAAAATCACAAGGAATTATCTATGCAAGGAACACTGATGAACACGTGCAACCACCACATGCAACACTGCAAACAAAGAATGCAAAGAATGAATCATCCGTTCGTTGCGCGCTCCACATCCTTACCTCGATCATCGTGTTTTACTGATCGGCTGCAGTTTAAATTCAAAAACGATTCAAAATAATTTTTCGCGGGTTGCTAATAGCGCTTCGGTGCTCGGACGCTAAACTAAAATGAGGATTTTTATTACTCCATTTAAGATACCACCCCGTGCGAGCGTCTAAATAAAAACCTGGTTAAGTGGGTTGTGATCGAGAATTCATCCATTGCATTTACAGAGAAGAATTACTAAATGTAGCCTACTTGACCAGGTATTTATTTAGACACGAGTTATAATTGCAAAATTATGCACATTCGTAATTCATAATGAACCTGCTTCTACTGGGTGGGCCAAAAATATTGCCGTCTGTTTGAATTACCCGCAAATCCGGCCCTATCAACATTGACAAGAACTAATGCGATTGCCACCTTCCATTATAATTAAAAAAAAACACTAGATCCACCGTGCGCCAAATTCAAACTTTTAGTTTTCAAATTTTGCGCCATTTTTCCCAATCTTTCAAACGTCACACAGTGTAGTTCTTTTTTTATTGGTATTTTGATTTGGTATTTTAGTTGGTCATTTGTCTCCATTTATCGGTACACTGCAACCTATTTTCCAATTTTAAAATTAAAATCCCCTATCCAATCTACACTGCAAGCTCTGTGCTGATAACTGTCTCTTATTAGTCTTATTATAGAGCGTCTATTCATGGAGCGGTTCTGACTAGTTGGACATATGCACCAATGAACGTTTTACATCTAACGCAACTGTCGAAATTGAACATTACTTCGATGGGCGATGGATTTTGATGGTTCCAAACTAGTTACGAACTACGCTACGAACAAACCTAATTTCTGTACCCAAAATTCAAATTTGGCACTTAAATCTCACCAATTGTGATACTCAAGGTTGCGTTTATAAATTACACCCTAGGGTCACTCTCGGGTAATATTGTGATCTCTCTCGCATAAATGTATTTATACATTTTGCTTCTCACATAAGAATCATAAAGTACTAAATCAGGCGTGTGTTTCCATAGCAACAAACACATTTTCTTTACCCTACTTAAAAGTGGGACGTGAAAAGTGATCTCGTTGTCATGGAAATCATGTAAACACTAGACTTCTTAAAACTGATGAGCGAGACGCAAAATAACTAAAAACTTGTGAGTGAGAAAGATGCGATTATACACCCAGGGTGCACTCGAAGGTGTAGTTTATAAACGCAACCCAAAATATCTCTAGTGAGAACAACACTGACGTCACAATGTAACAACTGAAAAATCCCTAACGGCTTCACTGAGTGTGACTGAGTGCGAAATTATTTTAATATATACATTTGTATAAATAAGAGTTACATTCACATTTGTAATGGGTAAGTAAAGTTACACGATTTAGTAACTTTTAGCGTTGAAACGTGATTTCTTTTAGAATAGTTCCCGTATCTTGGTATCTGGAAGTTTTATTTGTAGGTTATGTTGGTTTCAATTTTGTGGCTTTGTGCTGTTATTTGTGGCTACCTTCTCCATGCGTTTCCAACATTTTATTGAATGCATTATACAGTGTGAGCAAATGGAAATCAAAGTAACTTCCAAAAAGAAAACACAGTTAATTACTTTGTTAATATCACATTTATTTGTCACACAGTGACTGCAGTTTCAACTGTCAAAAAACTGCAGTCACTGTGTGACAAATAAATGTGATATTAACAAAGTAATTAACTGTGTTTTCTTTTTGGAATAATGGAATATCACAAAGTAACGGCGGAACGTGTTAATTATTCAAAGTAACTTGTCCGTATAGGCAACACATCGTACACGGTTGGCTATGCTGTTTGCGAACGGTTGTCATGCGAACTAGAGACTTACAATTGGTGGGCAGAGGGGTACAAGGGGTAGGCCCCAACATAGGAACGGCGAGAGACAGGGTGACTCGGTGCCGAGAATAACCGAATATTTCCGAAGTTTAAAAATCGTTCAGAGATATCAGTTTGTTGTACTAAAATTTAAAATACATGTCCGTGTTTTTGTTAAACAGAATGGATTCAAAGACGTTCTACATGTAATAAAACATTTTCTAAAGCATGTAACTTATACAGACACATGCGAGAAGTACATAATGAATTTGTTGAAATAATTAAACTGCAGGATAAATTTATTTCATGTTCGATATGCCAAGACAATGTATTTAATTACGAGGAATTAGAAGAACACTTGAACACTCAGCATAAGGTAATTTTGATAAGGGAGTGTCACAAATTCTATTCGCAAGAAGGTAAAAATAATTTTTAATACATAGTATAATTTAATAATGCAGCTCTAACTAGTACTGTGTGATTTTTAAAATTGTGGACAAAGGGAGGGCGTGAAGAGGAAAATGTATAGCTTAAATTAACTCATACGTACGTTTTGGTGAACACCATTGCGAAAATATGGTTAATTTATGAATGCCTTTTGAAGTTTTGTAAATATCATTTTGCATAAATCGTATTTGCACGTACTTTCACGGCCTCCCTTTATCTAAAATTTTTTAAATCATACCCTACTTATGGAATCTAAATACCATGTATGTATTTACCTATAATCGGAATTATAATTTAAGATTTTTATAGAAAACTCAAATTTATGGTGAAAATATGTTTGATGTATGGGATAAAATATTGCTATATGTATGTACAACACTCTCGATATTTTACGTATTTTACACAATTTTCTTACCAAAATTTATAACAAATGAAAGAATAACATAATTTTTCCGTAATTTTGTTTTAAAAAATAGGCAATGCATGATTAAAAATACAGAATCCTAAACTATTGTTTTAAAGATACCGTTAAATTTTAACAATTTTTAAATTCTTTTGTAAAATTTGTCAATTTTTATGGTTAATGTACATTTCGACCGGTTTCGATTGTTACATCATCATCAGGTCACTATCGTCAATAAATTTGAAGAACCACATTCGTGGTACTTCAAATTTAATTTTTATGTTCAATATTGCGGTCGCTAAATTTATTATAAATAAATTAGAAAGTACTTAAATTTATACAATCATTCATTTACCTAATTATGGACAACGCACATATTTAAATAAATTTGTTAATACTTACAACACACAATGTAAACTTTGCAAGAAAATATTTCTATTGTTCAGGCATATTGTCGATTAGGACAGAAAAGAAATGGGGAATAACAATATTCCTTTGCGAACTGTAAGCAATAATAGCATTGTGTATAAAACATTTTTTCGTATATTCAACAGGAAAAGTGTTATTGAAGAAACCCAGTTAAATGTCACACTCTGTATATAATTTGTACCTAGTCCTATTTTAGGGACAATTTGTAGCTTTTTTTTTACTACATTTTTTTTCTGTAATAATAAAGTACGGAAATATTTTAACATCAAGTATAAATAAAATATTTAAAGTAAATACGTAAGCCTTGGAATTAAAATGTGCTTAATAATTAACTTGTAATTGGTTCTTCTTATTTTGTATTTTAAAATCTGCTATAGAAAATTTATTTAAAATTCCCGCCCGAACTTCTGCGACCGAGTCACCCTCTCTCTAGCCGCTCCTCCCCAACATAACTCGTATTTGGATGGTGTTATGCAATAATGAGTTAACCCCACGTTAACCCACATTTGTACTATTTTTCTAAAACATTTTTACAAAATAAATACCAACGCACCATTATCTTTAAAAGTTTTATTAAATTCTACACAAAAATACTAATTTTCTGCCTTAAAACGATAATAAATCAGTGATTGTTGAAATAATTCGTATTACTGTTGACATTCGTAACGTAAACATAAACACAGCCATAAACATGAATGTTGCAACCAACGTCATGCGCAGAGATAAGTAAAGAGTCATGCGTACCTAATATTTTTTTTCAGTGGTGTAACACGAAAAACAAAATAAAAGCGTCCTGATCCGGAGTAAAAACCGCGATAGCTTTTAGCCTGAAAATTTTATTTAGTAATAAATGCAACAATAACTTATTTTTAAATAGGTGTACGAATCGGAAACGAAGAATTACCAAACACAAGAAATATACCTGTAGTTTGATGTATTGAGCGCTCGTGAAATATAATAATAAAAACGAATGTTTTTGCGTTTAAATGTATCTGTACGGTACGCTACTGATCATAAAGAGGCCATGTTTAATATTTTGCTCAATGTTGCCAATGTTAGAAACCAGAAACGCCTACGTAACTGATCACATGGCTTTTGACTTCCATTTGCTCACATCGTAAATGTGGTTGTTTATTTCGTAATGGATTTCCGAGTTTCTTTGAAAATTGCCTTTAGCGATTGACAACTGAATTGGACAAACGATAATTTGATTGTGATTTGATTAACAAAACCGAATGCAATACTACCATTCGCTTTTGTAAGAAAGAACAAGAAAAATCACAATTATATCTATAATATAATCACTCGATATAAAAGCGAACGGAGTTTATATTATTCTTCCTTTGGAATTCATTTTCGTTTCAGTGATCAAAGAATGAATTTCGTTTAAGAAATTAAATGCGACTGATGTGATAATGATAACTTATCGAATATGTTTAGAGACTTTTACTTTCAATTGTTGGCAACAGCTTACAAACTACACAAGGGAAATTGAGACATGCAGAGTGACATTAATTTTACTTTGATTATTTGGTTATAATAAAATAATAATAACAAAATTTGAACAGAAAGCGAGAAAGATTTTATAAATATGTAAGTAACAATACTGTCACCTTTTATAGTTTGCAAATATTTATACCGTAATGGAGTCCCGAAGAGAATCTGAACTCCAACAGTTAGTATCCAGCGATGCAGATGGTGAGAACGATGATAGCATCGCTCAGGATGATAACGACAACACAATACCAGAAGATAAAGTCGCATCGCCTGTACGAAGTACGAAAGTGAGTTTTTAACTTTACTAACAAGTTTGTCCTAAGCCGGAGCTGTCAGAATTGGAACTAAACTAACATTAAAAATATGACTTAGGTTTCGTCTTCTGGAAACACAAGCCACAGTTCGGTTTCACGCAGACATAATGCAGGAGGAGTGAATCTAGGCTCCAGAGTACTTTACGTAAATGAAAAACGCCCACGAGATTTCAACAAGACCACCGCCAGGCCACGCAACGCTCACAAAGGTGTTTTTTTCTTATCTAATTTCACATTTCATTTGATTTTCCATTTACATAAACAATTTGGTTTTGTTTGAGTTTAGTTTTATTTTGGTTTTGTTTCCTTTTTCGTTCCATGTAGACGCACCTAGTGCAAATGTACATCATCATAAATTTTTATCCGAAGTACCAGACGTCCGGCACATGGAACGAGCGCTGCTCGGATTACTGGCCGACTTTCATTCCGGCAAGTTGAGAGCGTTCGGGAGCGGATGTACAATGGAACAGATGACGAATATCAGGGAGCAGCAAGAGAAGTTGGCCAAACTTCATTTCGATTTGGGTTCTTCCACCGAACCTTCTCTCAGCGACGATGGCATCAAACAGTCTCAGAACACTATGAGCCAATTGATACAGAGATTGGAACAGCTTAGCGTGTCGATAGAAGGTTTGCACAGTAACTGTGATAAGTGATAGTGAACTGTCTTTATTACAAAATTTATCATACATGTTTATGTAAGTGATTGTTTAAATATATTCGTCCTAAAGTTGGAATGATTTTACGAAGCTCATTTTCTTTTACCTGAAAATCAAAAGAACCGTTGCAATAGAATGTTTAATACAATTTCCTTCTTAACGCAAATTAGTTACCAGTTGAACAATATCTTTATATCCAGTATGTAAGTCTTTAAGCAAAGGAGGTGAGAATATTCTGGGACCATGACCTTGACAATTTAGTAAAAATTGAGGAGGTTCTGGTATCAGTTTATGTCTGACCTCGATTTCGACCTTGAAATGGTGTTCTTAACTTCTTTAATTAACATTGAAAACTTATTCCTATTCTCGAGAAAGATTTAAACTGCATACTTAATAAAGAAAACTTTCATTATTCACCAAACACTCCACTAATATATTAATTATAATTTGAAGGTATAATGAAAATATACAATCATTTTTAAAATCTATTAAATTAAAATGACATTATTAGAGTAGTAAATGACATTGTTGAAGAAAGATTTCACTGCAAAAACTAATGATGTTATTAAAATTAAATATGAATTCATCATACATCCAAGTTTTCTTCTTATTGTTCTTGTTGCTGCAGACGGGCCATTGGACGTTTAAATCTGGGACGCAAGTACGTAATAATAAGTTTTGAATTTGTTGTGTGTGATTGCAAACATGAGAAATTTTATCGAACATTTAATTTAAAGACCGGTAAATCTGAGGGTTTAAACGAAATCTATGCAATACTTCGTCACATCACAGCAATCTATATTCAACACTTTCAAAACTTTCCTCACTCTCCACATGCCTCTTCACAAGCCGGAACAATAATTTCGTTCCAGCAATTTTGACCTACTTGCACATAATGTCTACTAAATCGGTTACCAGAATTATTAGGGATAAGGGTTAGGATGACGCAATCTTCTCCATTCCTATTACATCATTTGTAGGGTTTCAACCTAAGGGATAATAAATTCTGGACGGACAATCATCCCATAGTGTTGTACTACGATTAATGATGTAATAGATGCTACACTCAAGACAATTGTGGATATCGCTTAACCTGAGGACTATTGAATTTGCCGAATTTGGAACTAAATCTGAAATTGAATTTAGAACTGATTCAGGCCTAGGCCCTAAAACAAGAATAACATCAGTAATAGGAGTGAAGGTAGAAAACTGAGATACCCATATCGACGAAAAGGATATCTAAATTAAAGGATGGATTTAGTGGAATATTATCTGCAAGGACTCGAGGTAGTGATTGACCCCGAAGTCAAAATTACAAAGACCATCAGCATCACTGAGTTAAGAATATTTACTGATTTTGAGGCGTTTGTACATAGATGAATAGGAAGCCCCCCGATTAACTCTCTTTTCATTCGTGTGTTCCAGTACTTTCTACTTGACGAAGACTGTCTTTTGCTAGGACAAACAGACTCACTTGCAAAATGATACCTAAAAAAGTAATCATTATGTTGGTGAATAAAAAAATTGTCTTGGAAGTTAATAAAAATTAAAAAGTACTCACCAGGAGATGAATATTGGAAATAATGTTAACAGATTTTGATGAATTAATATTATCCCCAATAGGTGATTGAGCTGGAGCTGTGGAGTACAAATGTGACCCCTCTTGCAAAATTTCTTTTTTATTCCGAAGATATGAGGGGTAGTTATGGTGGTTAACGTGGTGGAGAGTGAAATTTGCTGACCTAGAAGCAAAGCCAGAGAACTGAACTGTTTTTATTCTGACCTGCTGATAGAGACATGAAAACCCCTGATCCAATTTTTCTAAGAATTTGGCCAATTTCTGATCTTCCCTCACCAGTGCAAACCACCTAAACTTCCATCACCACAGGTAAAACTCTTCCCCTGTGCCTTCCAGTTAAGCACCCCTAGGAAGCTAGAAGCACTTCTCCTTTATCCTAGCTTCTGACTATCGCAAATCAATACTCGCTTTTCACTCTCATTAAACTGTTACCCCCTGCCCTATTTGACTTTCTATAAACAAAGCAACTGGAACTTTGATTTCTGTAAACACAACTACTGAAATTTTGTGAGTTTCTGTAAATGGTGTATCTTTATTGCAAGATCACTTCAAGATCGCAAGGTCAGGGATAAACCAATTCTGGAAACAGTTCCACCTCTACTTTATTCATAATCTTAAGACTCTAGATTAATTCCTGCAGAAAAAAATGCTAAACTAATAGTACAAATTGATGAAGATTGATGATCCAGAAGAACCAGAACATTTTGAGTCAAGTTTGTCTACACCGGAATAGAAAGTGCAAAAAATATTCAAAATTATTCTGCATATTAATACTGAAGATAAAATATTATTAATATGAAGCAGTAGTCACAGCAAAAAAGAAACTTTGTCATGCATGCTCTAGAATTACCTAATTTTCAACTACATGTGCAATTTGTACTTTTCTGGAAGATAAAAAACCCTCAATGTGACAACACAGATTTTTAAAATAAACGAGTTTTTTTTTTTAATTATTCATAGTTCATTGATTGCAGCTGACTCCTACAGTAGGTTAATCGACACTCAACTGACCTCTACAGGTCCATCGACCCCATTGGGAACCTCTGATTTAATTCAGCTTTGATTGCACATACCTGTATACTTATTTTCTGCTGCTTGCGAAGCTGTAACGAAAGTTCTCTGCAACTTCGTCTTTTTAATTTCTCGGTACTGCTTGGCGACGTCCTTCGAAAGCTCGGCTATTCGTATCATGACCGGAGCTGGATACCTAACATAGAGGTTATTTATTTATTTTTCTTGTAAATGCTGTGCGCGTCACGTACTTACACACAGCCCAAGAATTCTATGTTGGTGAATGTTTTTGCCAATGCCACCAAATAATCTTCGGGGAACTTGGTCTTGTGGACCTCCATGAACGCTTTGCGCAATTCCCAGTGTTGTTCCGGTTCCGTGTCATCGTAGTACTGCTCGATGTCCCAATCCGTTGAAAATTGTTGGGCCATTATTATTATTAACTTTACTGTAAATTTACTTTTTACATTCACGAGATACTACTGCTTGCCGACAATTTATGAACAGCTGTGTTACTTGTGATGTGTTTATCACTTTGTCATGTAGGTATTTGTAAAGCTTGTGAAGTGTGTGAAGTTGTGTTAGTCAATGTTGCCAACGTAAAATACATTGAACGGACGAACGGAGCCAAGTTAAATTTTATTCACGAAGTGCAGGAATGGAATCGAATTTTATGTAGCATGCAAGAGTTTATTTAGTTGATACCAGGTGGCGAACGCTTAGCTGTAAACTCCTATAATACCTATATATATAATACCGAGTGACTTTTAATGATTGAAGCAAATTAGTATGTTGGGAACATTGAGGAATTGGCATTACTTGAAAGTTCGTTAATTTTGCGGGAATGCGTAGCTATAGGTTAGAGTTGATGTTTACATTGATGATGAAAACTGTTTAACAGATTATTATTGTTATTCAAGACCTGGAAATGTTAACCCCCTTTGCGTAAGCAGCACCGAATCCTTTGAGATAAGTTATTGAAGACATTATTAACGTTTTAGGTTGTCCGATATTTGCAATTGCCTGCTACACAATTCATCCAAATTGTTTAATACGTGTTCTGAACACCACATTATTGAAATGAGGAAATAAGAAGTCCAAATTTAATTGAATATTAGAGCACATCTTCAAGCCCCCTTTACGTAAGCAGTACCGAATCCTTTGAAATATGTTATTGAAAACATTAACGTTTTAGGTTGTCCGATATTTGCAATTGCCTGCTGCACAATTCATCCAAATTGTTTAATACGTGTTCTGAACACCACATTATTGAAATGAGGAAATAAGAAGTCCAAATTTAATTGAATATTAGAGCACATCTTCGAGCCCCCTTTGCGTAAGCAGTACCGAATCCTTTGAAATATGTTATTGAAAACATTAACGTTTTAGGTTATCCGATATTTGCAATTGCCTGCTGCAATTCTTCCAAATTGTTTAATACGTATTCTAAACATCAAGTTATTGAAATAAGGAAGTAAGAAGTCCAGATTTAATTGAATATTAGAGCAACTAGGCCACCAACCAGCACTGATTAAACATCCTGGGAAAAACTCCTCTAAATAATTTATTGTGGTTCGTGCTGTGAAAGTAGCCATTTGCTAATTCAGTGTCGTCTAACTGGTTTATAAATGGATTCAATATAAGTCTCTGATATCTGTAGGCGTTAATTGTTTCCCGGAAGATTTTTTTTTGCGTCGACAAGAAGAACTTGATCAACTTCATTGGATGACATTAAAAATCCAAAAGGTTCGTAGTGTTTAAAAGAACTTTAGAAGGTGCTGATTTTTCTGAGTGCGGTAATTATTTTTGAGATATTAATTAATACCGTAAAAGTGCTTAATCGGAGTAAGTTATTTAATTAATTACTGACGCTTACGTAGTTGAGTTGCTTTTCGCTTGAGCATAACCTATACTGTTGCATGTGCCTGGCTCCTGAAAAATGTCTGCTGTAGAGCCGGGGGCTAACACCCCCGGCAACAATCCTACAAATATCTCCTACATCACTCCCATTGTCTTAACGCCTAACACTGCTTCTAAAGTCAATGAACTGATTCATAGATCTTCACAAGATAATGAAGTACAAATGATGACGGAAGAATCGATTCTTCCTCAAATTGTCAAACCTGTCACGTTTAATCTAAAGTCATCTGGTCCATTTACTGTATATGTACAGTTTAAGAATCCAGATAACGGAGGGGGCATTAGTAAAATACATCCAATGACTATAGGTAAGATATTATTTGAAGGTAAAGTAACTGGCATAAAAACTATTGTTAGCAAAGGAAAAAATCGCCTAGCTATTTCTTTCACTTGTCCCAAAAGTGCTAATAACTTCTTGGAAAACAAGATTCTTAACAAACATAACCTGGTTGCCTTTATTCCAAAACATCTAATATCATGTCAAGGGATTATCCGAGGAGTTCACTCATCATTATCTGAAAATTTGATTTTAGAAAATGTTCAGTCTCCATCCAAAGTTTTAAGTGTGCGTCGCTTAAAACGTCGGGTGGTCAGGAATGAATGCGAGGACGATGATAATGAAACCGATGGCCAACAGTCTACCGATTATGTTCCAACACAATCTATAGCCATTACATTCGAAGGCAAAGTTCTTCCAAAAAAAGTTTATTTATTTTATACCCCTGTAGATGTTGAAGTGTATCAGTTTCCAGTGATACAATGCTTCCATTGCCTAAATTTTGGCCACACTGCCAAACAATGCAAGGGCAGACCTAAATGTAACAAATGTGGAGGAAATCACACAGCCACCACTTGCAATAGTTGCAAAATCGCATGTTCCAACTGTAAAGGAGATCATACTGCAACCGATAGAGTATGCCCGCAATATCTTCGCCAGAAAAAAATAAAAGAAATTATGGCATTCCAAAATATATCATTTTATGATGCCGTAGATCTGGTCAAGAGGGAGGATCCAAACAATTTTTCATCCAAACCACAAGAGTTCCCAGCATTAGACTCAACAAGTAATGATAATCAAAGTCCAGCATATAATTCAATAAGATACAATATGGTTTCTGGTTCCCAGGAACGTAGAACTTTTTCACAAGTAGTATCTCCCAACAAAAGGAAAAAAGTGATTGCCCAGAAGAATTTCAATCAAGAGGAGCATAATAATAACCTTCTCTTCCTGAATGGAAACCCTAGTACATCACAATCTAACCCTGTATTCAAACACAAATCCGCAAACCCAGGTACTTCGATCTTTCAGAAATCCACACATTCTGTCGACATAATGTCGCAACTAAATTCAATTAAATCCAGTCTCGAAATATCTCTAAAAAATAATCCATTCCTATCTCCGATAATGCAAATGCTTCAATCAGTAATCAATCTTTTTGACACAGCTATTAATAACTCCCCAGAAGAATCCATACCTTTTTCCAATGGATCTTAACATTCTCCAATGGAATGTTCGTTCATTTAAAAGTAACAAAGAAGACCTACTAAAAATAATTACTGACAAAAAGATCCAAATCATTTGTCTTCAAGAAACTTGGCTTAAACAAGACCAACATATCAGAATTAATAACTTCCACACAATAAGAAATGATAGAAACGATGGCAAAGGAGGAACTGCTATTTTGGTTAAGAAAAATATTGCTTTTGAACATGTAGATATAACTCCCGACAATGAACTCCTCCAAGTTACAGGAATAAAAACCAAAGAACTGTATATAATATGTATATACATGTCTCCAAGATGCACCATAACATACGAGGAAATTTCGGGCATACTAGATTCTTTAAATGGTCCCGTTCTAATTTGTGGAGACTTCAATGGACTTCATCAAAGCTGGGGATGCAATGGAACAAACGCCAGAGGTAAAATTCTTGCCTCTATAATAGAAAACTACGACATGACAATATTAAATGATAATTCCCCTTCCAGAGTATCTGCCCCACATGAATCGGCAAACATAATTGATCTGTCGCTGTGCTCATCGAATATCCAATTAAATATCGACTGGAACATTATGAACGACTCACATGGAAGCGATCATTTCCCAATATTGATGAAATTTCGTACTAATGTAAACATTCAACAACAAACATATGGTCCAAAATATAATTTAAATAGTCTTTCATGGGGTGAATACAAAAAAGAAATTCACCAGAATGTCACCAACATAGGAAGCGACAACACAGCATCTACACTTCAAAGGATTATTACAGAATCTGCAGACAACTTTTTACAAAAAAAGCACCATAGGCCTCTCACCAGATCATCCCCAGTTTGGTGGGATGCGGATTGTACACGGAAAACTCGACAAAGAAGAGCCCTCATTTTAAAATACAAAAGTTGTCCGACCCTAGAAAACTTCGTACTGGCCAGAGAAAAAATGGCAGAGACTAAGAAACTTTTAAAGTTGAAAAAGAAAACAAGCTTTATAAAATATTGTGAATCTTTAAATAATGAATCTCCAATGGGGGAAATCTGGAAAAAACTTAGAAGATTTCGGGGTTGTTTTAAGCCGATTATTCAGAAACCCATTGCGCTGGACTGGATAGACGTATTTTTAAAGAATCTTTCTCCTGATTCAGCTGTTCTTATGGAATTCCCTTCCGAGGAGACTTTTACAGTAAATGATGAACTGAATTCATATTTCACTTTAAATGATCTATTAAGTATTTGCGGCACTATGAAAAACTCCACTCCAGGTCCAGATAACATTCACTATAAAATGATTAAGGAACTTCCCTACAATGCAAAAGGTCTTTTAGTGTACACTTTTAATAAATTTTTAGAAGGACGAAATATCCCAGACTCATGGAAAAAAACATATATAATTCCCCTACTTAAAGAAAACAAACCTCCAGCAGAGCCTACGTCATATCGTCCAATTGCTCTATCATCCTGTCTGTTAAAAACTCTTGAACACATATTAAAATTACGAGTAGAGTGGTGGGCGGAGAAAAATGGCATTCTGTCTCCAAATCAAAATGGATTCAGGAAAGGAAGAAGTACCAGAGACTGCATTTTCCGCCTGATATCAGATATATACGTAACGTTTGAAAATAAAATGGTTCTCACCGCGTGTTTTCTAGATATTAAAGGTGCATATGATAACGTCAATTGGCCAATCTTGTTCAACCTCCTACAAAAAATAGGAATACCAAAGGACCTTTGTTATTTAATAATGGATGTAATCAGTAATAGACCCCTATACGTCAAATATAATGGAAAATTATATGGCCCAAGAAACTCAACCAAAGGTCTTCCCCAAGGATCTGTTTTAAGTCCATTATTGTACTCTTTATATACTGCTAACATAGATGAGCATATACCACCGCATACTTCGATTATTCAATACGCCGATGACATTGTGATTTATAATATTTCGAATTCACCTCAAGAATCGATTGGAAAGATAAATGAATCTTTAGTAAAAATCTGTGACTGGATGGGACAGAACGATTTAGATTTATCACCAGAAAAATCTCGGGCAATCATCTTTACGCGAAAAAGGAAGGTGGATAATTTACCAAATATACTAATTAACCAATCAACCATTCAGATCAAAAAAGAAGTCAAATTTCTTGGAATCATTTTGGATTGCAAATTAAAATTTAACTCTGAAATTGCAAATATCGTCAAAAAATGTTCCCAGGGAATTAATGTAATTAAATCATTAAGAAGAACATGGTGGGGCGCAGACCCAACTGTATTGCTCACAATATACCGAGCGGTTATCAGATCTCATATAGATTACTCTGGACCATTAATCCTTCCAACTTCTAGGAAAAACCAAATGCGCCTTAACAGGATCCAATACCAGGCCCTTCGTCTATGCCTGGGGGCTATGCGTTCTACCCCATGTCTGGCCTTGCTGGTTGAAGCTGCGGAGGCTCCTGTACTGGATCGATGCAAATGGTTAGCTTACAAATACACCCTGAACCATAAGAAAATTACCGATGATCAGATTTCAGAGAAATTGGAATGTTTAAGAAAAATTACGAGGTCGCATAATTTAAAATTATGGAAACACTCAGAGTTCCCTCTTGTAGTCCAAGCTTACAACACCATATATAGTTTAAATCATAAAATCCAGACTACACCACTTCTTCCCTGTTTTCTTTATAGCTTGCAAAGCCAAATTAAACCAATCCGGGTGGATCTGCAATTTTCATACAAATATAATCTTACTTGTTTGCCCACATCAACAACCGAAATCGTGTTTCAAAATGTCATCAAGTCAAAATGGCCTTTCCATAAGTTAATTTTTACGGATGGATCTAAACAAAGTAATCATGGTGGAGTCGGCGTAGGCATTTACATTCCCTCCATCGACCATAGATTTAAATTGAAACTTATAATGGAGACAAACATTTTTAGAGCCGAACTCGTTGGAATTTTCCAGGCTTTAACTTTAGTAGAATCATTTAGAATCAAACAAGTTATAATTTGTACAGACTCACGTAGTGTTTTAATGGCCATTCAGAATTCTACATTAACCGCAAAACAAGATCCAACCTTGGCAGAACTCAAGCAAAGATACTTGACACTTCAAAACCTTGACTATAGCATCACTTTTCTATGGATACCTGGACACCGGGGAATTCAAGGCAATGAAATTGCAGATCAACTGGCAGTCCAAGCTGCCACCTCCAATGCAACCATAGATATTGAAGTCACCGTACCGTCTGATTTTCTAAACGGCTTGAGAAAAAATCTTACTGAAGAATGGCAGAGGGAATGGGATGTATATTCAAATACAAAGGGCAAGTTTTACTACAACATCAATCCTAACATTTCAAAAATACCTTGGTTTAAAAAATTCGCACTGTCAAGAAAGACGATCACAACTATCACGAGATTAAGACTAAACCATTGTCTTACTCCGGCACATTTATTTAAAATTGGAATCTTAGACTCCCCTAATTGCGAATGTGGGGAAATTGGGAACGCCAATCATATATTTCTAGAATGCCCCCTTCATCACAACGAATCACAAAATCTATATACAAATCTTGTAAAATGTAATTACCATGTTCCGCTTAATTTGAGACATATTCTTGCCAAACCTAATGCTAAAGCTGCTAACTTGCTTCTTGAATTTCTAAACAAAATTAAAATTAAACTTTAGAAAATAGTTGCAATACTCCTTTAAATGATCCCAAAAAATTCTGCTTCTCTTCTCTGTTAAATCATTATGTTGCCTTTCCGTGGCTCGTTTCTGTGGCTGCTACAATGAGCCCTGTAGCTAGAAGAGTGTAATCCTACAATCCTGTTTTCACTCCATTGTTTTTATTATACGCCCCAGGCAATGGTCCTACACTACCAGTAAGTGATAAGTGTCCAGTGAGAAAAAGAAGAGTAGCTTTATACAATCAAGTAACTGGCTGGAATGGGTTAATCCAAAAGCCAAAAACTACCACCAAGAAGAAGAAGAAGAAGTTTCCCGGAAGAATATTGGTCCAATAATTCTTCTCCAAGACATTGCCAACCAAACACCAATTTTAAGTGGATGTAGTGCCTTTACATCAATCACATTAAAGGGATTATGTTCTGACCAAGTCCTGAAATTTTGTGAATTGATAAACCCAGAGAGATGAAACCAGGCTTTATCAGAAAAGAAAGTTGTGTCTTGTTGGTCACTATTATTTAGCAGATTATTGTTATACCACTGACAAAACTGAATTTGTTGAAGAAAATCGAGTGGGTAAAGTTGTCGAACCATTGAAAATTTGTATGATCGGAAATGAAGGTGTTTTTTCAAGATCTTCCGAGTGGATTCGTATAGGAAACATGAGGATTCTGTTGTACAGTATCATTAACATTTTGTACAATATCGAGTGTTATTATATGTTTAGTTCGGAAATTCACGCGATGCAAGCTCGGAGTGAAAAGTAGAGTGACAACACAGCTGTTTTGATATACGTAAAAGTGAGACAAAAGTGCTCGAGGAGTGAATAGAGCAAGCACGGAGGAATTACTGAACCCAGCAAAAGTGGGGCGACCAGTGAATTTTCCTTTTTCTACATTACTGGTTTGCAAGAAACGTTCATTTATTAACCGATTTTGAACTGAACTGACTTTAAAGTGAATAGAGAGACTCATAAAAGGAATGATGTTTTGGAACTAAAATTAACATAACCTCAAAATACGTATGAAATCACATGAAACGGATAACTGATTTAGAAAACCAGCTTGATCAGTATGGTGTGCGGGAGGGGAAATTCAATCACTTCCTTATCACTGGTCGCCAACTGAATAACTAAATGGAATGCAATCAATGATTTTTAAGTGAATTTGAATCGATTCGTGTTCGTTGTAAATGGAGGACGGCTATTCTAAAACAGTGTTGTGGAAAAAGACGAAACTCAATTTGTTGTTCAGGGTATATTTCAATGAAATCGTCATAGGCATACTGCTGTGAATAAATTCAATTACTATTGGGCTGATTCAGCAGAACATATCAGTAACAGTTCCTGATCCAACAGTTGAGACTGAACACTTATTTCTGCTGAATGAAGTTCACTCATCATAATATGTTCCAGTCAGGTAGCGAAGAAGTTACGCTACAAAAAATGGCGAACCCTCCAACTCATCAACCTCATGAGGTCGCCTTCAGCAGAAATTTGTTCAACAGTTACACAACTTTCGGGTCTGCTGAATGTGCCCATTTTCATTTTGTACTCCGCTTCGAAAATAAGCCATTACTAAAAATGTATTTTATTCTGTGCTCAAAACCATTTTGGTAATAAATTGTGATAATTAAATATTTTATTTATTTGGTTTTCTTGATTCGACAATAAACGAATTTATTTGAGTTTGACACTCTAGTGCACTAACCTAAATCTAAATTTTGAATTTGAAAATCCAGCACACCAACATAAAAATTGAAAAGTGTTGCCAATCTAATAAAATAAGTCTCAATCATTAAAAGTCACTCGGTATATATTTAATATATATACATTTTTAATCCAAGTCGAGATCCGGATAAAACTTGGACAACCTGAGATCCCCCATAGGGATTTTATTTTTCAGAGTATATTTCATGTCAATAGCCTATAAATGGTGACTCAAAGCGTTACTGGCACAGAGGGGTAAAAAAATTCAGAGTACATTTTTCTGTGATAAACATTGACTAACATGAGATCCATTAGAAAAACATGCACAGACGAGATCCGTTAGTGTATAATATGATATTTATGAGATAAGATGAGATCCTTCGGTGTTGCCAAATGTAACATAACCTTGAACTATATATTTCCGTGCGTTCACTCAGTAGTTAATAAATTGCATGTATTTCCAGCTGTCAATGTGAATTTGTAAGCCCCAAATAAATTCTTGCAAATATTTTTGGCTATAGTGGAGCAAACTAATAGCATTTTTACGTTATTAACTAGTGAATAAAGTGGTTTTCGTGCCAATTGGAAGTTTCATTTCATTAAAAAAAAAGAAATTCCAGTTGTGAATGTGAATTTGTAAGCCTCAAATAAATTATTGCAAATGTTTTTCGCTGTAGTGGAATAAACTGATATTAATTTTACATTATAATCTAGTGAATAAAGGGATTTTCATATCACCTCAGTGTGGATTTGTAAGCTCCAAATAAATGATTGCAAAGGTTTTAGGCTATAGTGGAACAATCTAATATATATCATTTTTATATTACTATCTAGTGGATAAAGTGATTCTCGTCTGAATTGAAAGTTTCGTTATATTTAAAAAAGTCCAGCGGTTAAACGTGAATTTGTAAGCTTTAAATAAATTATTGCAAAATTGTTCTCTGTTATACCAGGTGTCCCACGTCATGTGTTCATCTTTAAAGAATTTTAATTTTTTAATCGATTTACATGAAATTTGGAAGGGATTAAACACAAGAATGAATTTTTCGACATAGTATTGAGCGCAGTAGAACTTCCGGTTTCGCCGGAAGTGATGTCAACTTTTGTATTTTAAATAGAGTACCTTACCTATATATTTTTACATACTTGGAACAGAGCATAATTTATTGAGATTTACGACCGCTCTGTTTTAAACTATTTTCAAGGAAATTAAGAAGTATTTAGTATCAGAGTAGTCAACAAGAAAAAATTCTGTTGAACTTAAAAAATGGGCTACGACCTAATGAAAATTTCAATTATTACAAAAATTTCAAACTTCGATTTCAAAATCAAAATATAATCAACGCAGTGATTTTCTCAAATTAGGGGAAAGTGGGGCATGTTCGGGCATGTAATTTCAAAAATTAATATTTCAAAGTTCAAAAGAAAATTCAAGTTTTAATTCGAGTCTTACAGATACCTTAGTCTATTTCCAACATTCAGGGCTTATCTTAAATAAAAAAATACAGTGGTTTTTGTTCAGTTATATTTTCCCGTAAAAGGTGCATTTTTCCAAATCTGCCCCATAGTGGGGTACATCCGGACAACAACAGTATTTATCTAGAAAAAGGTTTATTGGTAATTGGTAATTATTGGGTAATTTTGAGACTATATCTATACTGGAAACATTAGAAATGTCTTTCAAGTCCAAATCTGCAAATTCCAAACATGTAAAAATATACCTAT
This sequence comes from Dorcus parallelipipedus, assembly GCA_958336345.1. Classification (NCBI taxonomy): domain Eukaryota; kingdom Metazoa; phylum Arthropoda; class Insecta; order Coleoptera; family Lucanidae; genus Dorcus; species Dorcus parallelipipedus. Next base: position 28,594,717 of record OY284483.1, read on the forward strand.
AGGGTGTTCTATTTAAAATAAAAACATTACTTCCAGCGAAACCGGAAGATCTACTGTGCTCAATAGTATGTCGGAATGTTCATTTTTTCATTTAATTTATCCTTTCCAAATTTCATATAAGTCGATTAAAAAATAAGAATTTTAGAAAGGCGAATACATGACGTGGGGCACCTGGTGTTGTGGGGTAAAAACTATTATCATTTTTACGTAAAAATGATGTGGGACAATTGGAAATTCGATATATTCAAAAAATCAGCTTTCAGTGTGAATTTGTAAACTCCAAATAAATGAGGAACGTTCTATTGACACGAAAGCCTTCATGTAAAAATTAAAAAAATACCCCACTGTGGCAGAACACATCCGCAATAATTCATTTGAAGTTTACAAATTCACTTCACAGTTGGAAATTTTTTTAATCAAACGAGATTGACACGAAAGCCTTTTTCTTCACTTCATTGTAAAATAATTTATTTCAGGCTTACAGATTTACATTATTTTGACAACTTGTTTTTTTTCTCATTTAAGGAAACTTTCCATTGACACTAAAACCTCTTTATTCGCTTCATTATTATGTAAAAATGTGATAGTTTACCCCACTGTAATAGAAAACATTTGCAATAGTGTATTTGAGGCTTACAGATTCACATTTGACTGTTGCTTTTTTTTAATATAACGAAATTTTCCATTGACAGGAACGCCTTCATTGTTAATATAAAAATTAAAAAAATTACCCCACTGCAGCAGATAACAGTTGCAATCATTTATTTAAAATTTACAAATTCACATTTGATAGATGGAATTATTTTTATTGTAACGAAACTCAAAATCTCCTCTCTACTCACTTTATTTCTGTGTAAAATCGATATTTTATTGTAAACTATTTACATTAAAATGTACTGCTATCAGATAGTGATTATAAATGTATCTAGTCGGCATTTTGCAGTGTCAAATCAAGCAAACTACAATTCCTGAAAACTCAGAAAGTGTTTCGTCTCAAATCTCATACTGAATTGAAGTAATTGTAAAATTTACGAAAAGCTCACATAAAATCCTTATTAAGTAGAAAAATAGAGATATAAACGTTTCACGTGACGATGTTTAAGCTGTGCGTTAAAAGATTATAAACAAATCATCGAAAGAAGAAGAGTCTAGTTTAATTAAAAACGTATAATTCTTTCATGTTAGAAATTTTATTGTAAAGCAGAGCTCTGCTGTGTTGCCAGATTGTCGGATATCACTTAGGTTAGAAACTATGTACGTGTATACTTGGCTCACATGCGCCCTCTGCATAACTAATTGTGAACTACTGGTGTATAAAACTGCAAAGAAATCGGTAAAACGAGATCCGGGATAAAATTTGAATTTGAGCTCTTTATTACCAACAAAGTCGGTTATGACCCGATATACACGCTAAGAAAGGTGAGATCCGATTTCGGATCTCGCCTTTCCAAAAGGATCTCATCTTGCCCAACTTTTATCGCGAAATGATCTCAGGTTTCCTCTTTTTAAATCTATATATATATATATATATACATATATATAATATATATATACTTATAAATCGTACGTTAAGTAGCCCGGGTATTCATGGGGCGTTGTTCCACCCATCCTAATAAGTGCAGAAAGCAGGGTATAAATAAGTATTATGGGCACATCTAACACAAATTAGAAGAAATCCTCCTAGAGGGGAAACGTTTTTTTTTATATTCTCGTTTTTTATGTTTACAATCACTTATGTAGCCCGAAGATGTTACTGTTACTTTATGAAGCCTTCTTTTATACAAAATGCTATTTTGCATTCACTGTTTAGCCCGGCAATGTTTGCTGATTTATCAAGGCTAACTTATCTTCAAAGATTGTTTTCTTGTTGGGCAGTAATTTAATTACATATTTGAAATACTTTTGATATGTGGCGTATCAAAATGTTATTTCCACTATTTTATAAGAAGGCTTGATATTTGAAATATTTGCACTTTGTTTCAATTATTTCTCCCCAATTAAATGTATTACTTTTTTATAATTGAATTGTTTTTTTAATTGAATATTTTTAATTTCAGACCAATTATTTTTAGAAACACTCTTATTTATTATTATATATTTTATTTATAAAAATATTTTTTTAGTAAACAGTTTAAAAGTCAGCATCTTTTATATTTCTACAGTGTGTCCCAGATTGAGTAGGCTACCATGGGTAACTTTGTTATTAATGAAGATAGAGATTTGGTTAAATGGGAAATATTTTGCAGTTTTATGTGCTGATTCAGATTCCGTTGAGAAAATTTGAAAATTCCGAATAGTTCAGATATTATCGCAGAAAAACTGAAAATCGCTATTTTCTTTAATGTCCAATAACTTCGCAATTATAAAAATATGAAAAAATGTTTCATATAAAAGTTACTATATTTGATAAAATACAGCTGAAAATACAGGCAAAATAAAATTCAAGATGGCGGCTGTCAAGATATTGATAGCAACTTTCTTATTTTAAATTCTGGAATGGAAGCCATATTGAATTTTTGTACGATTAAATAGCATTTTTTTTTCTCGTTTCAACCGTGTAAGTAAGCGGGTTGCCTTTACTTGATTAGTAATAAGTAAAGGCAACCCGCTTACTTAATTAAAAAAAAAATATTAAATTTTTTAAATAATTTTTTTTTTAGATATGGGTTGTGATACACGGTTGAAACGAGAAAAAGAAATGCTATTTAATCGTACAAAAATTCAATATGGTGTCCATTTAAAATAAGAAAGTTGCTATTAATATCTTGACAGCCGCCATCTTGAATTTTATTTTGACTGTATTTTCAGCTGTATTTTATCAAACATAGTAACTTTTATGTGAAACATTTTTTCATATTTTTATAATTGCGAAGTTATTGGACATTAAAGAAAACAGCGATTTTCAGTTTTTCTGCGATAATATCTGAACTATTCGGAATTTTCAAATTTTCTCAACGGAATCTGAATCAGCACATAAAACTGCAAAATATTGCCCATTTAACCAAATCTCTATCTTCACTAATAATAAGAAAGTTACTCATGGTAGCCTACTCAATCTGGGACACACTGTATATTTTACCGAAGTAACCGAAATTGAAGAAAGCAATTTACCTTTGGATATTAAATCTAAATGATAAGCTATTAATTAATTAAAATATTATAGAGTAATTATTGATAATTGCTAATACTTTTCAGAGTAATTAATTGATGCTTAATTCTTAGATTAATTAATTAATTCTTAATTCTTGAAATCTGCTCTAACGCCGGTCAAGTAGTGACAATCTGTCTGATAAATGTTGTCTACTCTATCAAAAATACAGACTCATCGGTGTGGGTTTCGACCAGTTTGTACGACAGGGTAAAAATGTGAAAGTCTATACCCCCGAGGAGTAGAGTCCTCCAACAATCGCCGAGCTAAATTCATCCCCGCTGCATCTACATTTTCTGTGCAGGGCATGTAATCGATAAGTTCTATAAACGTAAATTGTGCCATCAACACACACATTAACACGAAGGTGAAAGACACTCGCATGATGACAGGTTTGTTACAAAAATGTGGACTTATATGAGTATGACCGAAGTGTAGTTGTCCGCCGTTTATGTGGTGACTGATATTCAAAATCAAACTTTCACGTTATTACAAAACTGTGTACTTATATGAATATGACCGATATGTAGTTGTCCCGCCGAATTATATGTGGTGACCGAAATTCAAAATCAAAATTTTAAGTAATTCAAGACGACTAACAATAATATTATTTTATAGTTAAAATATTTACAAAGTGACTATGTCAACAATTTCATTTATCATATGGGCTGCTCTTGGTACAGCAAACCCATCCTGTATATACATATACGCAAAGCGCCACCTGCAGTGAACTTCAGTGAACTATTCCGTATATCTGTATGGATAAATGAGTCGTTGTTGAGCCTCCCGGAAATTTTGTGGGAGGGGTTGCCACGATATGATTTAATGAATAGTGCTGAAATACACGCTAAACGTTATTTAGCCCAGAGGTGGGCTAAACAGCGACTTTTTGGGCTAAACAAGGTTCGGTTTATATATTGGTTGGGCTGCATAATGACCGAGTATGTATATATATATATATATATATATAATACGTATCTAGGCGCCATGCACATCTCTGCGTTCAGCGCCGCCTGGCGTGGTGACTTGTGAATTAGTGATATGAAAATACTTCTTGAGACTCATTGCATGGGAATAATATCACTCTTATGACAATTTACGATTGTAGTACATAATACTTGAGCTTCCTGGTATTGAAATACATTACAATATTCAAGTTCAAATATTCAGTAATAATTTTAAACAACTCGTATTTTCATATCACTAATGCAGTATATGGTCATTGGTGGCGCTGGCTTCGCGTGTGCATTAAGGTGTGCATGATTCCTATAACCTGTGTAAACTTCTTGTCAGATTTGTTACTTTTTTCAAATTGAAGTGTTGTGCTATTTAATGGAATGGGTCGCAGATGCTACTTTGCTGCGAATTGTGATGCAATTGCTTATGGTAAAACAAGACCGATGAAAAAGAATCGTTTTACGGGTAAGTACTAGTTTCGATATTGCTCGTCAGGCAACACGGTGGCTTGGTTGATGTTGGGGACATAGTGCTACATTGTAAATCATATGCTGCTAGCAGTCCAGATGTTTATAGTCAAGGGTGCATGGTCCCTATTAAACAAAAATATTAAAATTGAGGTTTATAATGGGCGTGTTTTTTAAATGCACCAATTCCTCGAGGCAAATGTGTGCGAACAAGCTGTCAGATAGTTCGAGAACTTGCTCGTTTCTACAATTAAAAAACGATCAGTTAGTGCTTGCTGTACGTAACATACATACATGACGTTGTTAGGTTATGTTCATTGCTCTACTTTGCTGCACTACCTCAGCACTTGGTGCATGCTAGCGGAGCTCGAACGCTTAGGTCGAACAGTTTGTGGATTTTTCGAACGCTACTTTCGTTGCTCGAATATAATTAAAAAACGCTTTTTCGTCTACTCGAACGCTCAAGCAGCTGTTCGAGTAATTAAAAAACACGCCCAATCGTTTAATCAGTCAGCAGAAAGAAAACAAAGTTGAAATTACAACAATAAACGATATTTCATATTGTTGATATGGATTTTCATCAAGTAACAGTCAACTCAATTATTTGAAATTACAATCACAACCGTCATCGAAAGGCTGGTGGTAACACTGATCTTTTTTGTTTATAAAGTTGTTTTACGTTGACATTAATGACATTTCACTGACAGCTTTTCGAGTTTGTGGTTATTATGCGTTCACGTGTAATTTGAAATGTGTTCGTGCTTGTAATACCGCATTGATTTGCAATACGTTACGCTTTTACGTTTTTAAAAATAAAATTAAAAAAATACATATAGGTATAAGATTACATAGTATTTATTTAGGTAAGCCAATTTCTATACGTGAAAATCCTCCCCCCATATGTCGGCATTTCTTTGCAGGCGGCGAAAAATGACGCAAGGGAACGTTCAACTTTCTCCCGAGGAGAAATACCAATTAATCTCGAGAAACCTCCAAGAAGTTCTAGGCGAAGACAAGATAAAAGGGATTTTAAAAGAGCGCGATTTAAGAATCTACTGGGGCACAGCCACCACCGGAAAACCGCACATCGCCTACTTCGTTCCCATGTCCAAAATAGCTGATTTTCTGCGAGCCGGAGCAGAGGTGACGATACTTTTCGCAGACCTGCATGCTTACCTGGACAACATGAAGGCGCCTTGGGATTTACTAGAGCTACGAGTACAATACTATGAGCATACAATTAAAGCAATGCTGGAGACGATCGGGGTTCCAATTGAGAAACTGAAGTTCATCAAGGGCACAAGTTATCAGTTGTCCAGAGAATACACCCTCGACGTGTATAGGCTTACGTCTACAATTACGGAGCACGATGCTAAGAAGGCCGGCGCTGAAGTTGTGAAACAAGTGGAACATCCCCTTTTGAGCGGACTATTGTATCCAGGTGATGCAACACGATAGAAAGTGATGTAATCATTTCACTATTGATTATTTAATTTAATTCTACTTGAGAACCACTTTTGTAAGAAGACTGAAGGAATTTTTACTTTAGACTAAAATTACACATTTAAAATCAATTCATTTTGAGCAACCATTAATTTTTTTTTTGTGCAGGTTTGCAAGCTCTTGATGAAGAATACTTAAAAGTAGATGCGCAGTTTGGTGGGGTGGATCAGAGAAAGATTTTTACTTTCGCCGAGAAATACCTGCCACAACTAGGTTATCAAAAACGATCGCATCTAATGAATCCCATGGGTAAGTTCCGGCGCCGTTCATGGAGCACATCGATTAAAGTAAATTATTTAAATGCAGTGCCTGGCTTAACCGGATCAAAAATGTCATCTTCGGAAGAGGACAGCAAAATTGACCTCCTGGATTCCGCTGCGAGCGTGAAGAAAAAATTAAAGAAGGCATTTTGTGAACCGGGCAACGTCCAGGACAACGGTGTTTTATCATTCGTCAAGCACGTCATATTTCCGCTGTTCGATATTCAAGGGGACTTTGTTGTTTCGAGAAGCCCGGAGAACGGTGGCGACATCGCATTTAAAACGTACGAAGAGTTGGAGCAGGCTTACGTCAGAGGAAAAGTGCATCCCGGTGACTTAAAAGCCGTCGTCGAAACTTACATAAATAAATTACTAGAGCCGATCAGAAAGAAGTTCCAAGATCCGAAAATGAAGTCATTAACGCAAAAGGCTTACCCTTCGCTAACGAAGCAAGGTGATTATAGCATATTTCGAAAGCAATTTTAGAAATTACTTTCTTTTTGTAGCAGTTTCGTCTGGAGATGAACTAGTTCCATCACGTTTAGATATTCGAGTTGGAAAAATCTTGGAAGTATCGAGACACCCGGATGCGGATGCTTTGTACGTCGAGAAAATTGATGTGGGTGAAGCAAAACCGAGGACTATCGTGAGTGGTCTCGTCAATTTCATTCCGTTAGAAGAAATGCAAGATCGAATGGTCGTGGTCCTTTGCAATCTAAAGCCAGCTAAAATGCGGGGCATTGAATCACAAGGCATGGTGTTATGTGCATCAGTGTAAGTAATATTGTTTATCAGAACTTAATTGCATGCCCAGGATGAGCTCAAGGGTGTGGTTTTCGAATGTACCCTGGTTATTAATGAAATAGGTCATTTACACGACTTAAATACATTAATAAAGAACAGTCCTTTATCTTGCTGATCATATTTGAAAAAGTTTGGCGCTGATATAGTTGTTTTTTTAATACATAGATAATTGTGTATTAATAATAATTATTATACGCAAGAAATGTTTGAGAATTATATTTAAAAATAATTGTTTTTTATTGCGGCAAAATTTTTGACTGAAAGCCCCGATAAAAAAGCAACTGTTCCTTGTTGACATTTTTATCAATAAGATCTCAATTTAATTATAGGGATGAACCGGTCAGGCAAGTAGAAGCGTTGATTCCTCCCCCAGATTCAATCCCGGGAGAAAGAGTTTACGTCGAGAATTACGAAGAGGGCAAGCCGGATGAAGTGTTGAACCCGAAGAAGAAAATCTGGGAAAAATTGCAAACAGATCTGAAAACTAACGACAGCTTTTTAGCGCACTGGCAAGGCAATAAATTAGTAACGAAATCAGGCGGTACTATTCGTAGTAAAACTATGATCGGAGCTCCAATTAAATAAACTGTAAGCTAATGATTAATAAAATTTTTCATGAACAAATCTACTTGGATTTCAAGCAGGGCTAAAACAAGAAATACAATTAACATAAGATATACATGTATTTATATAGTAATATAGTATATAAAATCAGTTCTCTATAGAGTGTTACAATTTTTCTGAGATATAAATATGGGTATTAGTATTATATTTTATGAAAGCACGGTTACAATATTTTTACCAAGCGGAGAAACTAATATTTGTGCTGCAATCTCTTTTCGCGAGTTGTTCTTTTTCCAGACAGCTCGGCTGAAAATTATCGACCGTGTCCAGGAACTGCTCGATCTTCTCCAGCAAGTTAGTGGCCACGTTCGCAAACTCTTCCCAAATCAAGTACTCCTCGGACATCATAATTTCAGAGTCCTCCGAATTAGCAGGGATGCCGAATAATTTTTCCTCATCTACAAAACACTCTTGAGCCGAAGGCAAACGAGATGCTGCAACACGCAAGTTCTTACCAAGGTAATTCACCAGCACGGTCATCAACTCTTCGATTTCATGATCCGAAATGAGTTCGTACAAGTTTACGCTGTCGATGGAAAAGTTCCAAATCACTTGGCACACCAGCATGGACAACGACCAATCATACTGCCCGTACTTACTCATGACGGAAATGAGTGCGGAGATGCCATGAGAATTTTTTAATATCAAACGAGTTTGGTTGTCCGCCATTAAATTTACGAACACCCCAATGGTTGTTCTCAGTAAACTTAAGTCATCTAAAACAAATGTTTGCATTCCTCCTCCAAGTCAATCGCTCTTTATTGGTGCTTACCCTTTTCCAGGATGCTCAAAAGTGTCTTGAACATGTCTCTTTGTACGACGTAGCTCCTAGTAATTTTAGAACGTGATAAATTACCTAGGATCCTCATGGCTTCTATGGCGCAGTCTTTGTTGGATGAAGTAATATACTCGGATATGCCTTAAGAATATTGTGTGAGTGAGATGACGCAAGCTTAAAATTTATGATAAAGTCACCTTCCATTACATCGATTTGCATGACGTGAAATATGTCTTGATCGAGTTCAGCCGAGTAATAAAACGAGAGGTTGTTTAACGTGCTGAGGATCGACAGGACTAATTCACTGTTCTTTTTGAACGGGTTGCTTATCAGCACTTTCAAGAACTCGGTGATCAGCTGTTTGCCGTAGGTTTCGTTCATCAGCTTGCCTATTTCGGGATTAATCGATAGGTTCGCAATCACTCTGATTATCTGGAATTATGTAGTCGTTCGGTCGATGTCTCAGAAGTGAACTTCGCTGCGGGTACTCACCTTTACCATCACGTCTTCGATGTTACCGTTTTCTTTCTCTTCCTTGTCATCAAATTTGTGAGAGCAGTACTTCAAGGTTCTTTCGAGGTAAATCCTCCATAGCCGCAACAAGCAAAGTATGGACCCTGATTCTTGATAGTACTGGAAAGGAGAGCCATGTGAAGCTGTTCATTAAAGAATTAATTTCCTGACCTTTCTCCGACCGTTGTCATTCCTTGCCACGATGTTTCCCAAGGTGTAAGCCAAACGGACTATGATTTCTTCATTACCCGGATATTTATCGAATAGTTTTATGAAGACCCTATAAGTCTCTGAGTGCTCGGAGATTTCATCGCAACACACATCATTGGTGGAGATGTTACTGAAAGCACGTTTATAATTTTCCGGGGGAAGTTGTATTAAAAATTAATTCTACCTGAAAATCCTTGATATATTACTGATAATATCCAAGTCTGACGTGAATAGTTCCATTGTTTGGCAGAGCTGTGTGATCGCTTGGCTCGTAGCGAACGTTTCATACATGTTCTCATCACCGGCCAAATTCCGGAGGGCCCCGGTGAGTTGGAACAGTGCGTGGTTGGTCTGTTCTGAGGCGGGGGTTTTGTCTGTCCTCGCGTTGTTTATGATTTTAATGTGGAGAACCATGAGGGGGAGAATCCCCAGAGAAAGAATTTTTTGCAAGAGCTTGGCGTTCATGGTTAAAAACTTTATGGAGCCGTACCCATAGACGCAAGCCTCCGAATCGTCTAGTGGACTCGATCGACCGATTGCATCGATGAATAATTCTTAAAGAAAAACAATTTTACTCGTTGATTTGTTTAAACTTTAAACCGACTCACCGAGTATATTCTTTTGGAAAAACAAGAAATCATTCTTGTCGTTTTTCGAAACCTTGAAGATCAATTTACAAACACCGCTCAAGTTATTCCCCGTCACCTTCAACTAAAACCCCCCCAAGAATTAACTAACACTTCGCTGTTTATTTATAAATTATAAACCGAGCGAAATACTCACCGCCAAAATAATTCTGGCTATATTCAACAGGAGCTTCTCATCCTGCGACTCAACAAACTTATACAGACATTTCAGAATGTGAATCTTAGTTTTCGCGTTAACTTTGCCGTTCAGCATGTTCTCCCGTTCCATGCAGCCGTACAAAACATCCAGCAGTTCTATGACTGCGGTCTCGTTGTTATTCCTCACGCTTTCCCCCATCAGCATTTCGATGACTTCGTCAGCGGATTTTTTCCTTAAACTTTGGCAGTCATCTAAGGCATAATATATTTTGGGGTCCGGGGTTTTACTCGCGCTTAAAACTGTGTTAAAATAACCTGTTCTCACGAAAAGCGTATCGGAATTCTCAACTATCTGTTTGTTTTCGAATATTTTGTTCAGGTTTTGGGGGCCAAGCAGCAAGCACTGTGATAAGTTCTGCTGCTTGGAGGGCCTACCGAACGGGTAATCATTTCTCGTGTTCTCGTTGAAATCCGTGCGCTCTTGAGGCGAACTGAACGCGTTTCTGGCCTCGGGGTTTACCCTGTTCGGTGGTACTTCAGTTTCTTCCGGCACTACGAAACGACAAATATTTTTTAAAATGGTAAAAAACAACAATCGAGGATACTTACGATTATCCAAGGAAAATGTGTTTTTGAATAGTTTTCTCTTTTGTAGGGGTTTGAGGGAGTCCAAGGAAGGAAGTTTGATTTTTTGAATGTGCGGTTCCTTCACCGGCAAGTTAAAGATTTTGTTCTCGTTTATTTCCGACACGGAATTCGAACGGTGTCTTGTTTTATTTGGACACGACTGGTTCTTGTTTGATTTGTTACTGGTCACGGTTCTTTCTGTGTTATCTTCCGGTGTGGTCTGGGGAATCACCAGTTCGTTTTCTGTTTGTAAATATCTCAAGCTGCAATTTAAACAAGAAAATCTTTAGAGAATAACTATAAATACCGACAAAGAAAAAATAGATCATAAAGAACACATACAGGATCTCCCAACTGAGTGGCCTATTACTCCTCCTAGTTTAAAAGCAATGTTGCTAAAAATCACGATTTTTTTTTAAATAATCAAAAATCATTTCTAAAGAAATTTTACATTTTAAATATTTCTTGGCATTTCGTATAATATTTTTAAGCAAATAATTTTAAAAAATGTAATTTGTAATAGAACCCAAATTTGGTTTAAAAACTCGTGCGTTAATCAATACAACCCAACCAGATCTAGTAGAAAATTTTCTTTTGTTCAGTCCATTTGTATCTAAAAAAAAAAAAAAACAATAAATTGAAATCATTTTTAGATGAAAACAGCCAAAAATCGGAAGCCGTCCAGTTTTATCTAAGTTCACAACCAAATCAATTTTAGTTCGGATCAAAACCAATTTTCTTTAGTTCGAATCAAAACCAAATTAATATCGAATCATTTGAAATAAGAAATAAAACAAGAACGCTGAATTAGCAAAATCAGAGAATACTCCAAGTAAAAATAATAAACGATAAACGTAAATAAATTTAAAAAAAAACACAGAGAAAAAGCGATTCTTGTGTGCCTTGCTGAAAAAATGTAATCTTTTTCTTAATTCTAAATGTTTAAATTATTTTTATCTTATTTATTGTGGCAGTCTTTCATAAATCTGGAAATTAATAACTTGTTTTTAAACTAGGAGGCAGTGTTGCCAATTCATGGTAATTTTTATGCCTCAAAATTGCAGAAAGGAGAGAAAACGAATTTTTGAAGATAAAATTACTGAAATGTTAAGGCAGTTCTTGACAACAATGCATAAAAATAGCTTAAAATTGTAATTTGAGGGAGAAAACAAGCATACAAGAGAATTTTTGTCCCATTGTAAGGGAAAAACGACTGTCAACAGTTGGCAACACTGCTAGGAGGAGTAACAGTTGTCACCCCGTTCTGGGCTGTACATTCACATTGGCCAATGTAAATGGTATCATAAGAAACCACACGTCAAACTTTCGTGTTACGAATTAATGCTGGCACGAAATTGAATGTAAATGTAGCTTAAAGCTAAATTACATTTTCATTACAAATTAATTTGGTCTGTTTGCGAAGACGTAAATTTTTAATAGACATTTAAGTAGCGACATCTTTCGATCGCTTGTTGACCTAGGACATATCGGTTTTGTTGCAGTGAAGTTCTAGGGCTACGTTTCTGCTGATGAAGGCCCAACTAGGCCTGAAACAGCTGTACAGAGCCTGCTAGGGGAATCCGCTGCAATCAAAACCGATTTGCACAAAAATTGAAAAAAATTATGACAATTTTTGTGCATTTTTCTAGATGCGTAAAAACAATTTTGTAAAAACCACGAAAAATGTACAAAAATTGTCATAATTTTTGTTCATTTTTCTAGATGCGTGTAAAAACCACGAAAAATGTACAAAAATTATAACAATTTTTGTTCATTTTTCTAGATGCGTGTAAAAACCACGAAAAATGTACAAAAACTGTCATAATTTTTGTTCATTTTTCTAGATGCGTAAAAACCATTTTTTAGCCAAAAGTATACCACAAACTTCAAAAGCAATAGTCTGTCAACAGAATAATTTGATTTGCAAATGTTTCGTTTTTAAAACATTGGCACCATTTACGAAAAAATGACAAAGGACAATTTTAATTGAGAATTTTATTTATCGGTTGGTGAAATAATATACCAATTTAATTTATAATAAATAAGTCAGTTGTTTAAAATTATAATTAATTAACTTAACTTAATTTACCATTCCTGTTATTTTTTTCATTTTTTACCCTTACTCGTACTCGTAGCCATCCATTTGCTTATAACCAAAGTAAAGAATGATTACCGGGTAATCAATGAATTCCAAGTAACGAATTAGTTTCGAGTATCGAACCAGTATCGGGTAGCAAACGAGTACGGGTATCTAGTAGAGATGGGAAGTTTCGTTACTTTTAAGTATTCGGTACTCCTCGTTACTTCAAGTATTCGTTACTTGGTATCCGTATCCGTTCCATACTCGATACTATTGACGGATCTTTCGTTACTTTTAGGTAGTCGGTATTCGTTACTTTAGTATTCGGTACTAGATACCCGTACTCGTTTGCTACCCGATACTCGTTCGATACTCGAAACTAATTCGTTACTTGGAATTCATTCATTACCCGGTAATAGTTCTTTACTTTAGTTACGGTTACGAGTATGAGTAAGGGTAAAGAAGTAAAAAATAACAGGAATGTTAAATTAAGTTAATACTTACCTTTTTCATAAAAATGTTTATTTTTTTTGTAACTTACATCTTCAATTAATTTAATTTTTGAACAACTGATTTATTATAAATTATAATTGAGGTAAATAAATTTAATATATACATAATTCTTGTATACTTAGTAATGAACTAACATTATGATAATATATAACATGAATAAAACCCGGAACTCTTAATTTAGATAGATATTATAGAAGAAATATAAGTATGTAATCTGCATGTACGTCCACTTAATGCTATAACTAGGTAATTTAAATTTTAGGAATTTTGAGTTATATACATAATATACAGATCATTGTTTTATTAAATATCGATCATATAAATCTGAGTTAAAAAAATATACGACGAAATGACGTGACATGATGAAAGCCGCAAGAAAGTTAGCAGGAGATACATAAAAGTTCTTTGACGATCGATCGATCAATCGGCATATATACAGGGTGTCTTACAAAAAACGCCCCAAGCCATAAGTCCTTTATTTATGAACTAATTTTAAAAAACAAAGAGGCAAAAGAAATGAGACTAAGAACACTATAAAGAGCGGTTATTGAATTTTCTTTTTTTAATTACCTTCATCGCCGAACGACTGTCAACTTTTATTTTTGAAATGGCTCTGTATATTTTTTATTATTGTTTCTGGTAGAGATATTTTTTCTAAATTCAGTAAAGTGCAACACTTTTAAGTTTTGACCAGTAAATATTGCAGAAAACATTGAGTGTGCAAATGTAAATTGCTATGTGAAAAAATAAATCTCATCATTTGTTTCTAACTTTTGATATTCCAGTCAAACCACTAATTTCGATTATTAAAAACACCATAAATTGTGTTTAGTTTAATTGTTTTTTAATTATATTCATAGTCAAACGACTGTCAACTTTATTATAAACTTGCAATAAGTCAGTCAACAGATTCGCGTGAAGAGCTCCATGATCAACTGATTATTATCCATTGTAGCCAACAAATTTGATTAACTTTTAATAATAATAACTTTCCGATAAATGTTTTTCTTTTATGAAAACAATAAGTCATAAAGCAAGAAGAACTTGACAGTTTTAAACAATAACTGCAACAATAACGACGCTCAATGATATTGTTTTCATGGCACACTTGAACATTTTTATAAAAAGCACATTTCGCGTAATACACTAATTTTTTTATAAACGCTATAAAAAATTGAATTTTTAACCATGGCATACTTCAATTAAAAATGTAAAATTATGACAGACGCCTATTAAAAGTGATTTACTTTTAACGCTAATGTTAAAAAATAAAGTTGACTATGAAAATAATTAAAAAACAATTAAACTAAACACACATTATGGTATTTTTAATAATCAAAATTGGTAGATTGATTGGAATATCAAAAATTAGAAAGAAATGATGTGAATTTCTTTTTTTCATAACAACTTACATTTGCACATTCAATTCTTTCATTAATGTTCTCTGCAATATTTGCTGGTCAAAACTTAAAAGTGTTGCACATTACAGAATTTATAAAAAATAGCTCTACCAGATACAATAATAAAAAATATAAAAAAATAAAAATTAATTCTTTTTTAATTAGTCCATAAATAAAGGAGTTATGGCTTGGGGTTTTTATAAGACAGCCTGTATATAGTAGAAAAATAAAATATACAGGCCTAAGTTTTTAATCATTTCATTGTTATAACAATATAAATTCTTGTACGTTTAAAACACAAAAAAGTATAGAAATAAATACATAGATAAATTTTTCCTATCAAATATTTTTAATGCGTTTGAAGACTTTATAGCTGACTTACTGAGAAAATACTCATTTCAAATTACCTAGTTGTAGCATTGAGGAGACGGTATAATCCATTCCTTCACTTTTTGTTATCGCAGTAAGCTGTGATTTTCGGTTAGTAAATAGGTTGGTTATCACCACGGTTATCATGTCAAATTAGACAAATTTAATTTGATGTCACTATAACATACTATGTCAAATTGTGATAATTCACATCAGAAGATTAATCGGTGTTGTCAATTTCCAACTTACATGTGTACCACATTTTCACTATACTTTTACGATATACTGCAATAATAAATAGTGAAGAAATGGAATGTATGCGCATGAAAAATTATATGCCCATTAAATTTAATTAATTTAAAATAGGAATTATTTGCACTTAAAAATATGATTTTTTGAACATTACTATCTTTTAAGCGATTTCTTTTATCATTTATAATTTCACCTGTTTTTGAAAATATCCGTTCACATGGGACTGATGTTGCGACAACGCTTAAATGTTTCTTTGCTAACTTGGACAAATGCGGATAAATTATTTCGTGAGTTTTCCACCAACCTAAAGCATTCGCTTTCCGTGAAATATTATTTTCTGCTAAATATCGGTCTATTTCTAATAGTGAAATAATATACCAATTTAATTTATAATAAATAAGTCAGTTGTTTAAAATTATAATTAATTAACTTAACTTAATTTACCATTCCTGTTATTTTTTTCATTTTTTACAATTACTCGTACTCGTAGCCATTTGCTTATAACCAAAGTAAAGAATGATTACCGGGTAATCAATGAATTCCAAGTAACGAATTAGTTTCGAGTATCGAACCAGTATCGGGTAGCAAACGAGTACGGGTATCTAGTACCGAATACTAAAGTAACGAATACCGACTACCTAAAAGTAACGAAAGATCCGTCAATAGTATCGAGTATGGAACGGATACGGATACCAAGTAACGAATACTTGAAGTAACGAGGAGTACCGAATACTTAAAAGTAACGAAACTTCCCATCTCTAATATTTAGCTTCACTATTTCTGTATCGATTCCTAACTCGTACACTGGTTCTTTCCAAATAAAATCACTAGACTCGGAACTGAACCGGTAACGAAATCGCTAATTTTCGACTTGTCTGAACTCGTCAAACACAGTATAAAGAATTACCTAGTAGCGTCACTTAAACATCAGTGTTAAAAAATGCGGCCATATTATTTGATACCTTTATGGAAATTAATGTAATTAATTTGCAAATCGGTAGGTATCAAACTAAATGGCAAATGTGACACTGTGTACTCGAGTGACGCTACTGTTTAAATTTTTATACTGTGTCCTGAAATTTAAGCAGAAAGTCACCAGTTCAGCAGTACAATAATGACGTCATTGGTAATCTTTATATTTTATTGGTCCAAGGGAATGAGAAAAGAAGAAAACAGATCTAAAGGGCATAAGGGTAAGAGAAAAAAATTAATATAAGTACCAAACTTTGATTATATATATTAATATATATAATCAAAGGTACCAAACTTACCTGAACGAACTTGGAGGTCTATTGGTTTTCGTTTTCTTCCCGAAAAATATCCTTTCTTTTTCCCTGGGCGTAAACGGTCGCTGTGTGTGTAAAGGCTTGATCGAGGACGCCGCATATGAATTGTCCGCAACATGTTGGTCTAATCCTGAAGGTAATGAAAAAAAAAGATTTTAAATACGTACAATCGTCATTTTTGGAGTGATGCAGATTTTATCCTAATCTGTACATTCCAAAAATGGAAGTCTTTAACAAATTGTAAGTACGAGCAATGAGTTTAATCGAGATTGTAAAAGAGAGGGCATCTAGTAAGTCGGTCGTAGTCGTAGCGACGCAAGCTTAGAGAGCACGAGGCTACACGAGTGATACTGATACCCCTAACCATAACTGCATAACTTGTGAAAAACACAGCGCCTCTGACAGATGTTACAGAAATGAGATCATTAAAAATATTGGTGTCTTTGAGTCAGTGTTACCAACGCGCAAAGAGCAGAAATCCCCCTTGATGAATTGTCAAAAAAATCTGTTTTCAACGTAGAACCTCCCAGAAGAATTTGTTACTAGATTCAGAAATTAATTATATTAAAAAAAAGTTCAATATTCATTAAAAATTCATAAAATTAAAGAAAACGAACAAAAAAACGGTGCATTTTGACAGTTTTCAAAAAGCTTTCTCTCTCTCTCTCTCTCTCTCTCTTCTGTCCTTAAAAAAATAGTATAGTCGCGCGCAGCTTAAGTGCTACAATTTGACAGTTCTGTGAGCCTCACAAGGTTTTAAGTGTGAGGTTTGCGTGCGGGAGGTGCATTTAAGGTGCGCGTGACTATACATATTTATATCACAAACTCTTTTAAACGGACACTAAATGGCGCATAAACACTTAACGTTTCTGACGAAGCTGTCGAACGACTGCGAAACGTTAAGTGTTTATGCGCCATTTAGTGTCCGTTTAAAAGAGTTTGTGATACAAGGTCTGTTTGTTATCCTGCACTGGTGTGCACTAGTGTACACTTTTCTTACGAAATATACTTTAATGAAGCCTAAATTCATTGATAATGTATTAATACGAATCATACTCATTCATACTGACATACCACACAAACATTTCAAGTTGCATTAAAGAGTATTTTGCGAGAAAGTATGCCATTAGTGTACACCAGTGCAGGATAACAAACAGACCTACAATTTTCATCGGACAAGAACCAGATTTAATTATAATACATATTTAGGTATTCGGTGTGATGGAATTCGCCAGTCAAAAAACAAAGCGCAATTTAAATGTGTTAACAGGAAATATTATTTTCAGGAACTGTTCCTGAAGGTGTCTTGTAAATACTGTAGAAACGTAGTTTTTTAAGAAAACCGCGTGAAAACATAGATTTATCATCAATCTTCTCTTACCTTGTATTGCAAGTCTTGCTTCGTTAATGATTTCCGCGCTAGTTTTTCTAGGAGGGGGTTCATAAAAGGGTAAAGACACCTTGCTGATCGCCCCCAACTGAGACTTAATATTGTTTCTGGTTTCCATAATGTTAGCTAAGGCATATCGTAAATTCTTCTGGCGTTCCCAATTCAAATAATACCGACTGGAACCACCGAAACTGTTTACCAGTTAAACTTACGCCTCGCACTTTCAATCGCGGCGAATAATAAAAGTATTGATTATTTCTGGAATTAGTGGAATGCCGGACATGCGACGTTCCCCAATCGATAAAAGCGAAATAAAAAATAATTCAAATTTTCATCGGGCGGCCCGTACGTGTCGTTGACTGGAATGTGGGTTGCGTTTTAAATAAAAATGACGTTTTTCACTAATAAAATCAGGCCTACTTTATTATTATGTACAAGCTCTTTCAATACGAGAATTTTATTGATTATTTCGATAAAAAAAAAGTACCATAACAGAACACTACAACAATGCACTAGAGTGACTCATTCATCGACAGTTTTCATTACTTATTATTTTTTTTTTTAATAAAAAATTGTATTATGTAAATTTTTTTAAAGAAAATAATACAAATATTTTTCATTTTCTTTTCATAGTCCACGATAGTGCTTAACTGTAAAGGACAAACTTTGAAGCACATAATTATGTTCACCTTCGGAATTTTCGATTACTTTCGAAACTTATTTGTTTCTCAGAAACATGTAATTCAGAGAACCAAAGTACCAAGGATTTACGCAGTACTGCATTTATAATAGCTTGCGTTTTGACAGAAGATCTCTAAACTGCTCTAAACGCAGCGGCGGGCGTTAGATTAAAAAAGGATCAGCATCGGATAAGTAACGCCAGGTCGAAGGTACACCGGATTTAGGATTTGCAAGAATGCGAAATTGCTAAGAGGTCATAAAATTTATTAAGGGATTTTCTAATTCTGCAAATAGGTCAAGAATGCCGTCACTAAATCATTACAGCACCGTAATCAGCAGCCATTTTTAGTGCAAAATATTGGCGGGAAATTTAAATGTCTGACGACAACACACCTGGGCTGCGTCCGACTCGTGGTTAAAATAGTCAAACCATGGCGGACCATTTGTCGGACGTCGAGTGGTTACGTTTTAAAATACGACGACGGCACCCGTGACCTGACCAGGAGTCTGACAATGGGCGTGTTTTTTAATTACTCGAACAGCCGTTTGAGTAGACGAAAAAGCGTTTTTTAATTATATTCGAGCAACGAAAGTAGCGTTCGAAAAATTCACAAACTGTTCGAGCTAAGCGTTCGATCTCCGCTAGCATACACCAAGTGCTGATGTAGTGCAGCAAAGTAGAACAATGAACATAACCTAACCATAACACATGTAACCATGGTAACGTTTATGTTAACGGATGAATAAATTTAAGTAACGTTGGTGAAATCCGCCATTAATCACAGAAATACATTTTCTTCGCACCGCCTACTCTAATCTGATTTTTTTTGCTCAATTTTTATTACTTTTTATTAGTAGATTGGCTGATTCTTCATTGGTTAAATCTGACTATTGCGCAGACGTTTTAACGTTTCATCTTATACATTATATAAAAAATGAGCAAATAAAAATCAGATTAGAGTAGGCGGTGCAAAGAAAATGTATGTCTGTGATTAACTGAATTAATTAATGTAATACATTCATGGACTGTCAAATTTATTGACTTTTCATTTAATCACAGACATGCATTTTTTTGCACCGCCTGCTCTAATCTGATTTTTAGTTGCTCACAGGTTATGTATTTCTTCATCCATTTAAACTTGTTGATAAGATAGAGTGTTGCTATTGATTGCTGCCGGTAAAGCAGACATTTAAGTAAGCATTTTTAAGTATGTACACTTGTATTCAAAATAATCGCGTACACCTATTATTTGCATGCGTAATTTTGGCTTTTTTCTGACGTTTATTAACGTCATACTGTGATACTTGAATTATTCAAAATGCCAATACCAAAAGTTTCTGAACAAGAAAAGTGTTCTGGTCGCTTCTCGGTGCACGTATGGGCTTGGATGTGTGTTCATGGTCCAGGTGTATGTTGGCATATGGAAGGGCGTTTTAATAGACATAGTTACATAAATATATTGGAAAATGTCATGCTTCCTTCTGTGTCTCAAATGTATCCTGAAAATAATTTTGTTTTTCAACAGGATAACTGTCCTGTTCATACTGCGAATGATGTGATGGTTTCAAGACCATAACATAGAAGTATTACCTTGGCCAGCTTATAGTCCTGATGTTAATACTGTCGAAAATCTTTGGGGTTTATTAGTAAAAAACATTTACAAAAGAAATTTCAGAGCCCCAAATGCAAATGAGTTATGGGAAACTATTCATCAGGCTTGGAAAGACTTATATGAAAATTGCAACGAATTGTGTGGGAATTTAGTGCACTCTATGCCACGTAAACTAAATGCGGTTATATATAAACGGTGCCATGACCAAATATTAATGTAATATTCAAGTAGAATTATCTAAAAATTAAAACATAACCTGTCATAACTTTTGTCAAAATGACAGAAAAATTCCGTTTTTAAACGATACAAAAACGCATAAAAATAGCTTACTTGATTTAAATGGTGTACGCGTTTTTATTGAATACAAGTGTACATATATGTTTGGGCTACATTACTTAATTTTTTGAAAGAGAAATATCTCAAAACAAAAATATATTTAAAGATAGTCGGACAGATCAATTTTTTAACTATTTTAATAAGAAAAAATATTAAGATCAAAATAACGGTAGAATAATTTCCTTTTACGGTAGAGCGGTAGTTTTATTATAAAAACGGTAAATCTACCGTAAAAATGGTAGACCTGGCAGCACTGCCGGTCAGACCGGTGTGAAGTTCGATTAAGAAAATCACTAGAAAAGTCGGCCATTTAAACTTGCCAGAAAGAAAATCACTAGAGAAATCGGCCATCGGTGCAAGAACGTGGTTGTATCTACATATTTAGCCAAATGTAGTCAGGAATCACTGTTTGAGTTGGCAGTGACGAACTTCTTTTTTTTTTTAGTGGTGCAACTGTGGTAACTTCCGGTGGTCGACTGCTTGACACTGACAGCCAGGGTTGCCAATGTGCGGGCAATTACCCGAATTACGGGTAATTTAAGCAACCTTGCGAGTAAAAGAAGTGCGTGGGTAAAATGGGTATTTTCAAGAAAAAAAAAACATTAATTTTTAAATTTTTGACTGACATTTTGTTAGTGATGTTGCAGCTCTACTATTGGCAACAAAGAAATCACTAAACCTAGAAGCCGGCAAAAACTAAAGTAACTAATAGCGTTTTCGATTGACCGCTCAGAGTATCTTCATCTCGTGTTATTACATGAGGTTAAAAGAAGAAGATGCAAATACACTGAGTGCAACCGGTGCACGTGAATCGAGGACGCTATAACTAACCGCCAAATCCGCGTTGCCGATCAGTGCTGCCAACTCTACACAACTGTCAAATCTTAATTTTAGAAAGGTTTGTTTAATGAGAATTTTTAAATTTTTAAAAATTGCACAATTGTTAATTCTGATTTTTAGAAAGTCGAACCGGTTTTGTTTATTTAATGAGAACTTTTATATATTTTTATCTTTTCAAATTTTATAAATTTGTCGATCGTCTTTTGTTTTATTTTACGTTAAGAATTGCGCAACTGTCAATTCTTAATTTTAGAAAGTTTTGTATATTTAATGAGATTTTTTAAACTTTAATTTTTTTTATTTTTATGTTATTTTTGTTAAATTTATAAATTTTCTTTATTTATTTATTGATCGTCTTTTGTTTCATGTTGTGTCAAAAATTGCACAATAACTGTCAAACGTCTTCAAATAATTTGGACCCAGTTTTATTTATTTCATGAGAATTTTAAATTTATTTTTTAATCATTATTTTAAAAAATAAAAATCGCTTGAATAAAATCGGTGGTTTTAAACATAATTTTAATGAAGTGATTTAAATTAGCTTGTCACACTTGGTCGGTTGGTAGCACTGTCGCCGATGCCGCCCATAGTCCCACATATGATTTTAACCTAAAAAGCATGTCGTGCAACGTCCAAGTGTGTAAGGTAAGTTATAATCCATTCACGATCTTTTTAGACTCAGAGTAGGCCATGTTAGGGTGACATTTTTGTTGGTACCTCCAAGTGAATATGTTCCATTTTAATTTGATGTCACAAGTAATTATTTGTTTTAATGCTATAATTTTACTTTCTTCATGCCATCATAGAGTATAAGAAGCATTATAGTCGATAGGACTGACGTTAAAGTGTCAGAAGTTTACATTTGTCACATTTTGAGTTCTATCAAAATTCATGTACCCAACTTAACGAAAAAAAGCATGGCCCTCTAGAGTCTAAAAAGACCGTGAATAGATTATATTAGGTATTTAATATATATAATATATAGATAAAATAAATTTTGTACCATTTATTTTCTGTTTTGGGAGTGCGAGTAAATAAGTGAGTAATTTCATTACTCCATGTGGGAAAGAGCGGGTTTTTTAAAATTTGAAAAGGGTAATCGGCTTAGAGTGAATTGGCAACACTGCTGCCGGATTTAAAGATCACGTGGCTGAGTTTAGGGGGGGATACGATTTTGTAGCTAACGTTAAACCACAGAATAATAAGCGACCAGAAGTTTAAGTACGGCGTGGTTTTGTCTGAAATTTTTTACTGCGCATGCGTGAGTGATCCGCACATTTCAAAATTACGTTTAGGGTATGTTCACAAGCGCACTTTTTCAGACGTCTTGAATAACCTGTGAGCAAATAAAAATCAGATTAGAGCAGGCGGTGCAAAGAAAATGTATGTCTGTGATTAAATAAAAAGTCAATAAATTTGACAGTCCATGAATGTATTACATTAATTAATTCAGTTAATCACAGACATACATTTTCTTTGCACCGCCTGCTCTAATCTGATTTTCATTTGCTCACTTTTTATAATTTATCAGTTACATATATAATACAAATCGAGTTCGTTTCAACACTCAAATTTGAATACACCGCCGACTTTCGCGCATGCGCATCGCTCGCGGTAGTCTCGAGACAGCCGTCCGCGTGGAAAATAGTCGAATTTGTCGGTTCGCAGGCTAACAAAAACAAGAGTCACGGGTTCGAACCTACAGGGGGACGGCGGAATTTTTTTTTCTTTTTTTTCTTTCACAGTAAATGAAAAAGAGAAATTTTAATTATTAGAAGCATATTTTTAGTAAAATTTCATACTATATTCGGAGTGGGTCATGAATATTAAAAATGAAGACGGGTATCACCAACGAGAGTGGTGATACCCGTCTGTCGAATTTAATAGATGTGACAAGTGACACGGTGACAATTTTTAATGTTTCAAAATATTCAAGTTGGAACACAGAACGTTGTATATTGAAAGTTATTTAATAAATCCTGAAAAACTGGACACAGCAAAACTTAAACTTCACAGAAAGACAACATTCAGAATTTTTTATTGTCATTATTCGGTGTTATTTTAAATACTTACTTCGTAAATTAAATATACAGCAACATATTTTTTTACTATAATAAAAAAATTAATGGAAAATAAATTGCTCATAATTACGAAAATAACAACTACCACACAAACTATAACACAGGAAGACAAAAAGTTTGCTTTTAAATAAATTCTTTGAGTTTGCTTTGAGATTTCAGTGAAATGTGAGTGTCAAGTAAAACACTTTAATTTTTACAAATTATTTCAATTTTATAAACTTGTACACCGAAGAAGCAACATAATTTTTAGAAATTATTAGAACAAATAAAGACTGAAAACTCAAAGAATTTATATAAAAAATATCTGAAATCAGTCAAGTCAAATAACTAAACAAAAAGTTTGCGTAATGTTTGTATATTGTATCTTTTCTTTACGCGTAGTTATTTTTAATAATGTGTGATAATTATATCGCAATTAAAAATTATATTTATTTACACAAAATCCTAATAATCTATTATGTATTTGTGTGCACCTGAATTAACTGAATTTCATTTGGAAAAGTTTAATTTTTTAATGAGTTTCCTTGTAAAGACAACTAAATCAAGGAACACATTCCGCACTTAAAGCAAACGTAAGTAAATTCTGGAACATCAATGGAATGTCTTAGAATTTGGAAGCGAAATTTAATTAAATATGTACAGACAAGTTTCTTTTTTTTAAATTTTACTACACAGTTTTAAACTCGCAGCTTTTTCTATTCACTTGCATAATTAATGAAGAATGAATTTATAACAAGATAAAAAAAATAAACTACGGTCTAATCTCCTTTTTAATCATACACGCTATCTTACTACGGTTTAAAAAAGGAAACATTAATTCCTAAATGTTCATGTAAGAAGTCGTACCTCTTTTATAATCAACAATAAACTTGAGAAAATGTCGAAGAACACGTAATTAAAAAAGCGCGAGTCAAATTTCGCGGTCGTTTTACCGGAAACGACTTGCATTTGTTTCCATTCTGTTTAGGCGTCGAGAGCGTTCGATTTTCTTCTGGATTATTCGAGAACTCGGGAGGCTATATAAACAAGCGGTAGTCGGCGTCCGAATCAATAGCGAATTCAACGTGCGATAGCTGAAGTTACGAGCGAGTTTTGATCATATTCTGCAAGCCTTGAAGGTGAAATTATTTAAAAGTAAGTAATTCTTTGTGTTTTTCATCATCACGAAATTCGTTGCAACGCTTGAAAACGTTTGAGTCTGTGAAAATTTTACTTGTCACGCGAGGAAAACGCTGACGACCGGCATTTTGTTTTTTTCTGCAAATGGCCTTTTCATTTTTGCTTTAAAAATGTATTTTACGTATTTTTGAATCAAAGCACGTGCTAAATCGCGTGGAAATTTTAAATCGTAAGACTGGAACGCTTAAATTTCTAACACGAGCATGTATTTGAAGATTTCAAATTTTTAAAACCTTTGTCGTCGTCGTTCGTCCGTTCGTTCGATTATTTATTGCTAATCATTACCGAAGTTGTTTCCGTCAATTGCTGAACATTGTCGTTCCTAGAATTACTGCTTTATTTGCATATAAATTGTTCATGACTCGTGATTATTTTAAAATGAATCGTTTTGTTCTTTCAGATGCCTGAAGAAACCCAAGCCGGAGAGGTGGAGACTTTCGCCTTCCAGGCGGAAATCGCCCAGTTGATGAGCTTGATCATCAACACATTCTACTCGAACAAAGAAATCTTCCTCCGAGAATTAATTTCCAACTCCTCCGATGCCCTGGACAAGATCCGTTATGAATCGCTCACGAATCCATCTAAGCTGGACAGCGGAAAGGAGCTCTACATTAAGATTATTCCCAACAAGAGTGAAGGCACTCTCACCATCATAGACACTGGTATTGGAATGACGAAGGCAGATTTGGTCAACAACTTGGGTACCATCGCAAAATCCGGAACCAAAGCGTTTATGGAGGCATTGCAGGCGGGTGCCGACATCTCCATGATCGGGCAGTTCGGTGTAGGTTTCTACTCGGCCTACCTTGTCGCTGATAGAGTCATCGTAATTTCCAAGAGCAACGACGACGAGCAGTACCTCTGGGAGTCATCCGCCGGCGGTAGCTTCACGGTCCGCTTGGATCACGGAGAGCCCCTGGGCCGCGGCACGAAAATCGTCTTGCACATTAA